>BSBN01000806.1:0-1392607 GCA_027924645.1 Cunninghamia lanceolata
TTTCAAATAGTAATAAGATCACACTCTTACTCTTGGGAAAGTAATCTTTGTGTAGCTCTTTCCTTGATAGGATTTGTTTTGATTTAATTAGATTAGATTTGCTTCAATTCATTATATCATCATTCATTTCAATTCTCACATTTTCAATTTCTATAATAGATTCAAAATCATGTCACAAAAACCCAAAAAACATAAGATTAAATTGCATTTTGGAAAACTCATAATAGCTACATACATATTTTAATTCCTATTTAATTAAGCAACATTTAAATTTGGAAAAGGGAATTAAAACTTGTTTGTATACATGTTAGATTGCATTGCATAAGAAAAACACAAAAATATTAGATAACTTAGAGAATAAAACCCTCGATAACATCATGAGGTACACATCAACATGAAGTCAAACAAGGTCAAACAAGAAGAAAACCCTCAATCACATCATGAGGTTACATGTCAACTTAAACATCAACATCATACACATTTCAACAAACAATACTTCCCCTTATTGCCAATGTGCCCTAGCATTAGGGAAGATTGGATTAATCCGTCCTCGATGAGATTAGGGAAAACTTTCCCAATCCAATTCAACAACTACACATAGAACAAACGAGGGAGGAACTAGAACACCAAGAATGACTCAGAGATCAACAACCATTGATTCAACAAGCTCTATGAAATGAAGAAGAAGGAGACAATAATGACATAGACTCCTCAACAAACATAATAGCCTTCATACTAGGCTAGGGAGAATTAGGACTCGTGACCCTTCAGGTCATGTAATCATAACAACTACAACTACAATTGAACATCTCCGCCGAAACAACCATCAGAACACACAAGTAGCACGAAACCCAACCATCCTCTGCAATGTTACTACTTCCTAAAGAAAGAGAGAAGGACAACCCCCTCGGTTTCCACCTCAGCTCCAATGGCTCTTGCCACGTGAGCGGGAATGACTGGGAGGGCTGCCTTACCAAGAAGGAAGGTTCATGTGTCGTTTTGGGACTATGACACACCCACAAAATCAATTTTGTCACTTTCCAAATGATAAATATTTTGGTGAACCTGATGTGAAGAGTGTGTAAGGGTAAAATGCGGATTAATCAAATGACAATGTAAAACCCAAACATCAGCAGAATAATGAGAGCAAGAAAGATTGAATGAAAAGCAATGAATAACACAAAGCAAACCTTCCCTGAATCGATGCTTCTGTTGTTCGCCTATTACAACCGTCCTTTTGCTGATGAAGTAGGCCCTCAAAGAGTGCACTCCTTTAGCTGTGTTCGAGGAAGTCGATGGTAAATGGCTGTTGTGATATGCAATGAAGATGAGCTTCAAAGCAAGTATGTGATCTCAAGCTAATGAATGGTAAGAGGGTGCCAAAGGCGCGCTGGTGAATTTCTGTAGAGTAACAATGTAGATAGCTTGGATGAATAGAGTGGAGGGATGAAGCTTCATTTATAGACCTTGGAAGAATGGGAATCAACGGTTGAGAGGAGATATGAAGATCAACGGCCGAGGATGGTTGAGGAATGTGCAACCAGTAGAAAATGTGACAAGTGTCCCAACTCCATCATGAAAGAGGGGATTTGACAAAATTGATTGGAGAGTTAACTCCATTGACTGAACAGTTAACAGACTTGATTGATCAGTCAGAAGAATGAATTTGTGGATTGACTGGATTGATTGAGGGATTAACTCAATTGACAGGTTAGTTTAACACTTTTGATTGATTAGTTAACTAACCCCTGATTGAGAAGAAATAGTCCATGTGGGTGAGGGAAAATAAGGTAATTAAATATTAAATATATTTAATTACCTGTGCAACCCTGATGAGGTGGACAAGGTGAGGTGGAAAAGGTGAGGTGGATTTTTGAATTTAGAACTTAGGATAGAGGAATTTTGGATTAATTAAATAATTTAGGATTATTTAATTGTGTAGATATTTAGAAGAATTTTAATTAAATAAATTAAATTTATTTAATTATGGAATAGTGAATCGATTAAATAAATTTAGAATATTTATTTAATTGATAGAAGAATGGAATAAATATTTAGAATATTTATTTAGGATGATTTGTGTCATTTTTAGACGTATACATTTTGCCCCTCTTTGATGCAATGCAGTTTACAGCGTTGCTTCAAAGAAGTCGATAGTCTAATAGTGATACATGCCCCCAGTTTGCCCCTGGTACAGGTTTAATGACGATAGGATGCCCCCTTGGGAGATTGGACAGGGAGAATGCAGAAGGCGTGAGATGGACAATCTCACGATGAAGAAGGTTAGTTTGAAGAAAATGGGTTGAAGAAAGAGCCGTAATGGATACGTGATGCAAGAGAAAATTGATAACACACACAAGCAAGCAAGCATGCACAAATGACACAAGAACAAACAAGGTATTGCCCCTGTCAAGCGGTAAACCAACGATATACTAATAATGATATATACGACAGTGTTGTCATGGCGGGGAACGATATATACCTAGACCAACATAGCAGGTGTGTTGTCATGGTGGGGAATGATAGATCCCTAGAGCAACATGAAGGATAGTGTCTGGTTTCAGGAAATGAAGCATGCCGTGTAAGATGGGTGTATTGGTCTAATTTCGACAATGTTACATCCTGTATAAGACAATTGATTGATTAACTGATCGAGTTGGTTTATGACCACACAAGGATCAAGACCACTGATTGCAATTGGATCATTTGTACAAGGTTGACTTAACTTGATTGGTATGGATTAAGGATGGACCTGCATTTGGATCATTGCTTGGGCGCCAAAAATGTAAGGGTAAAATGTGGATTAATCAAATGAACAATGTAAAACCCAAACATCAACAGAATAATGAGAGCAAGAAAGATTGAATGAAAAGAAATGAATAACACAAAGCAAACCTTCCCTGAATCGATGCTTCTGTTGTTCGCCTATTACAACCGTCCTTTTGCTGATGAAGTAGGCCCTCAGAGAGTGCACTCCTTTAGCTATGTTCGAGGAAGTCGATGGTAAATGGTTGTTGTGATATGCAATGAAGATGAGCTTCAAAGCAAGTATGTGATCTCAAGCTAATGAATGGTAAGAGGGTGCCAAAGGCGCGCTGGTGAATTTCTGCAGAGTAACAATGTAGATAGCTTGGATGAATAGAGTGGAGGGATGAAGCTTCATTTATAGACTTGGAAGAATGGGAATCAACGGTTGAGAGGAGATATGAAGATCAACGGCTAAGGATGGTTGAGGAATGTGCAACCAGTAGAAATGTGACAAGTGTCCCAGCTCCATCATGAAAGAGGGGATTTGACAAAATTGATTGGAGAGTTAACTCCATTGACTGAATAGTTAACAGACTTGATTGATCAGTCAGAAGAATGAATTGTGGGATTGACTGGATTGATTGAGGGATTAACTCAATTGACAGGTTAGTTAACACTTTTGATTGATTAGTTAACTAACCTCTGATTTGAGAAGAAATAGGCCATGTGGGTGAGGGAAAATAAGGTAATTAAATATTAAATATATTTAATTACATGTGCAACCTGATGAGGCGGACAAGGTGAGGTGGAAAAGGTGAGGTGTAAAGGTGAGGTGGATTTTTGAATTTAGAACTTAGGATAGAGGAATTTGGATTAATTAAATAATTTAGGATTATTTAATTGTGTAGGATATTTAGAAGAATTTTAATTAAATAAATTGAATTTATTTAATTATGGAACAGTGAATCGATTAAATAAATTTAGAATATTTATTTAATTGATAGAAGAATGGAATAAATATTTAGAATATTTATTTAGGATGATTTGTGTCATTTTTAGACGTATACAAAGAGTAAAACCTCATGGTTGAGATTTTTGCATTTTAATTGCTTTGATCCCATTTTCATCATCCGTGCTACATTCGCAATTTCACTTCACCATTCTCCTCTTCATTTCATTCATTGTGTTCATCATTTACGTGCTTCATTCCATTTATTTTGTGGTGCACAAGGCACCCCCAAATATGACAAAATTTGAAGCAAATCTAGGGAATATTCCTTTGAGAGAGCCTGAAATGTCCCCATTCAATAGATATGTGCCACCTAATCTATTGGCACCAATTACCAACTGTTATGAGTTTGAAGGCTCGGATTATGAAAATGACATATGAGATACTTGATGTTCTCTCGTATTTAACAATACCACTTGGGAACACGAAGCTATAATACAGTCAACAAACTCAAACCATGGCAAAGCACACCGAGTACTCCTATGGTCAAATATTCAATGACCATCAACTAGCCATGCAAAAATAGCAGCACAACTAGATGATGAAGTGAGATGTTTAGAGAAACATCTTCATGAAGCTAGGGAGTCCCAAGAGGCCCTATGTTGCATAACAAGCTGAGCATTTAGAATCCAGGGGACATATGAACGGAGGAAACCACGAGAATGCACAACTGATTGGAGAAGCACCAAGAATGAAAGATGCAACCCCTGTCAACCTCATAGCTACCCTAGTCTAAAGGATTAGAATATTAGAAGTAGGAATAAAACAACTTGCTCAAGACATAAATGATCCAAGAAATAGAACACACAACACTAGGGTCAAACAAGACAAGTGGGTAGTCCAAAATCCCCCTTATCTCAACTTTTATTTGCGAAGAGGAAGTAATGACATGATCTAACAACTTCCACAAGTAGGTGAATACTGACAAGGCATCATCAAACCTCATACTGTAGTTTAATAATCAGTTTGTCGACCAGGGTGGTGTCTGATGTCTATTTGCAAAAGGAAGTTAAATACCTCAATTACAATGGTAATTTTTAGGCCTTTTTGAATGAAAATGCTTATGCAGAAATAAATCCCTAATCTATGAAAGCATTTAAAACTTTAACTAGAAAAGCATTTAAAAACTAATTATTTAAAAATAGATACATAAATGAAACAGACTTGTTCAATTCTTAAATAAACATATACACCATTAACTTTTAAGACTACTGCAATGGACAAGTTTCAAAAGTGATACAAGATTATAACTTTCCAGTACAACAAAAATTCACTGAACGATAAAAACAATTCACAATGTTAAGTCAGAACTACATAACCTGTAGGTTAAAGATTGGTTACTAACACATAACATAAACAAAAGATTTCATGATAATCATCAATTGAACATAGCATAAAATTCATAGAACATTGAAGGATAGATACTTATCTATAAACACAGTTTCTCTAAGTGAGTGGTCAACTCTCTGGAAATCTAAACTTGCAGAATTTCAAACTATCATTACATAGAATTCACAGATTACAATACACATCTAGTTAAAATCATATCACCAGAAATTATCTATTTCTTCTAGATATGTATGAAATAAGGAAATACAATATTGTATATCTTCTAAGCCGAGTCTAGAATCATGCCTATAATTGTTGTCTCTCAGATTTGCACCCTTGCTGAGTTGTAAAACTTGGCAATCTGGAGAAACATGGGATCTTTCCAGGTCTGTGGGTCACCTATGATGGAAAGAACCTCCAGAGAAGGTCGGCTTCCTATTGGTACTCCACCTATACTGCTTATACTAAAGTCTTTGCAGAGAAAAGGGTAAGAAGGATTGCATTGAAATGAAACCTACTATCTAAGGTGATGCACCAAAAGATCATCAGAGACTACACAGAACTGACACACTATAGAACCAGTAATAATAAGGCTCTCCTACACAACCCAACAAATCATAATCCTTGCATAAAGGCACCAACATGAAATACAGCTCCAAGGACAAAGAACATCACAAAGATCTACACTAACACTAAGGACACACAATATCAGAAGAAATGGGAAGGAATGAACTACTCATTACTGCTAAAAAGGTGTTACAATGTTGTATATCTTTGAAAATGGATTACAAGACTGTTCACTTCTGCAAAAAAACTCAGAAAATTATAATATACAGAGTAGTGAATAGCAAGAACTTCTGAATAATGAACAAGGAAGAAGACTATATACTTCCCAAACAGCTTGTGACAAGATAAGGATGAGCCATCTCCATTTTCGTCCATCTCATAAATGTCTCAAAAATATCTGCCCAAAGTCCTCCAAAATGGGTTCCCAATGTAGAAATGGTCAAGGCATGTCATCAACTATCATAAAGGCACCTAAAAATGTCTTTAAATGCCTTTAAATGATCTTTAAGGCCATGAAAATAAGTCAAATCTGTGTAATAACTCCTACCCCTGTTTGTCAACTCCACCCTGCAGCATCATAAATGTTTGATATTTTCTCAATAAATGACATAAATACATAATTTTTCTGCATTCATTCAACATTGACTAAGTGATTCATAATTACACACCTTAGTTAATGTTTTACAATTCAAAATTTATACAAACTCATGCAAAAAATAATGACATTTATGACATAACATTTAATTCTGATGAGGAGTGCACAGCAGAAACGGACAATAGATCAAAAATTAAACTTTTGAACCTTGAACCTTTGAACCTTCGAACCTTTGAACCTTTGAACCTTCGAACCTTTTCTAGGTTCGGCGAACAGATCTTTGAACTTTTGAACCTTCGAACCTCCGAACCTTTGAACCTTTCTTTGAACCTTCGAACCTTTGAACCTTTCTTCGAACCTGCGAACCTTTTATTTTCTTTTGTTGTTCAAACTTTTGAACCTTTGAACCTTCTGTTTTCTAACTTAGCAGATTTTTTGGTCCTTTGAGGTCACGAATTTTACTGGTTTTGATGCTGGGAACAGTCACTCTTATGACTAATTTTTTGGGACTGATTTGGACAGTGATAATATGACTAATTTCAGGCATTCAAGGACTATAACTACTCTTATGACTGATTTTTATCCTTACTGTGTATCGTTGCCACTTCTAGCTTTGTTGGTTGTCCCTTCTCTTAACAAAGATTTTAATCTAAAAATAAAAATATAGCCTTAAGACTGGTGAAAAGTTCTCACAATCTATAATCTGGGTTCATGAGAAATTTATTGGGTTTTTTCTTCTGGTTTTCTAATTTATTTCCAAAAATCTCAAGAACCCAGATCGTATTTTTCCAGATATAGTGAAAACACGTGACTGCTGTCCTACTGTCTTCATTGTGCAATGTCTATGTGGTTGCCTTCCTGCTAACTATTATTGCTCTAAACAACTATGGTCTGAAATGTTCTATAAGGTCTATGAGCTGGGCTCAACCCTTGTGGGAGCCACATTTCTCCACTCATAATGTAACTTGATTGAGCTAGTAGTGAAATTTAGGTAACATCTTTGGCGACATCTTGCTATATGTTTGCCTGCTAAACATCAGACCAGTTGCCTGAAGCATATCCATTGGGCATAGGGTCACTCTGAGACCTTTTCAAAACACTTTTGACAAACCATTTCTGACTTCTGTAACTCAACAGAACAACAGTGAAAGACATTTGAAAACCCTACAAAAAAGCAAAATGCAGAAAGCAACCTATCTAACTGTATTGGCAGCACTTAGGGAATTGAAAACTACTGCACCTACTCTATCCTAACCAAGAAAGACACTAATTCAAACAAAACCATTTACTATTTGGTTGAAGTAGCTGCCTTTTCTGCATAGTATATAATTTTTCCGTGCTTGAGGACAGCTATAAAGAGAGGAAATATGAACAGAAATTTGACAAAGAGCTGCAATACCTCTTGAAGAACATACACAAGTTCACTAATCTTTTCACAGGGAATGTAAAAATTTCTGCCCTGAGGTAGAAAAGTGACTTGAATCTGCTCTTTCCTAGTTGTATCTTCATGCTTGGGTGCAAGCAGGATATGAATATCCTTGTTGGCCTCCATTCTGGCTAGATGCCTAATTGGACATCCTTTGGAAAGAGTGCTTTCAGAACTCTCCATGCTAGTTCCTTGTTGTTCCAAAATATGTAGCTGTTTCTCTTCTTGTCTTTTATCTTTTGTTTCAAATAGTGCTGGCTCAATATCCAAAACTAGGCAAAAAGATGCTTCTTCCTGCGTCAAAACAGACTTTAGATCATCCCAAAATGAAAATAGCTCATGAGCTAAATCTTCATTTCCATATTGACTTCCATGAACCAGCAACTCATCACACTGTTCAACAACCTGTAGTTGTCCCTCATCTTGGGTAATCACAGTCATATCTTCTTCGCTTTGTTCAGCAACTGAAGGTAGCCCGTCATACCAAAACATATTAGCCCCATGTCCACCAAGTTTCTCTTGTTCATCTATCTCCTCGACAGACTGTTCCTGCTCTTGTTCAAACCTGTGAACTCGCTGTCTTGATTTAGCATGATTTGCAACGTCTTCCAGCAGATTTAATCCTTTGTCACCCAGCTTAGAGACAAAAACTTCAAGGTCATCCCAAAAAGACTCTTCCTCACACTCTTCGTGAGATTTTGATGGAGGATAGTTGTTTTCTGCTTCATAACAACTCTCAGCCAGCTGTGCAGGTTCCAAGAAAGGCTTACTTTCACTTTCTTTCACTTGATCCAAGACCCCATTGTCAGATTGCTTAGTTTTAATCATCAACTCCTCATATTGTTGAACCTCTTCTTGCTGGTCTGAAATTGCTGGCAAGCTGGGTACCTAAAAGCTTTCTTCATCTTGTTCAACAAAAGCAGGTAATTGATCAAACAAGAAAACTAAATCTTCCTCACACTCTTCATGTGGTGCCTTTTCCAATGACACTTGAGCATCATGTCTTTACAACTGAAGACCTCTACCTCGCAACCTCTAAATGTTGCCTTCATTCATTTTATAAACAGCACTAGAAAATTCATCAAATGAATGAAAATGTAAGGGATTCAAAGACAATCCTGATCCTACATCCTCTCCACATGTATTATGCTCATATTTAACTGGGGACATAGTACAAACAGCAGCAACCGATTGCTCGTCTTGTTTATGATCTTCATGTTCATATTTTCCCCCTGGTATAGGATTCAATTTCCCATCTTCCTGATCTTGGACTGGTATGAAAGGAATAACTTTGCTGAGGTTTGGCATCTTATAACCAGGATACCTAGTCTAAGAAGGCTTCCATGGTTGTTCAAAAAGATGATTTGGTTCAGATTCTTGACATGACTGAAACTGAGGATTAACAAACTGGTTAGACTAATTTTGCTCATTTATGGGCTCTTGTTGTAAAGAATATCCTTGCTACCTCTTTAAATCATCCAGCTGCTTGTTCCAGTCAAACCATATGTTCTCAGTATTTGCAATCTCTATTCTCTCATCACTTTGAAACTGATTGGGAAAGTAGTATTGCTGGCTTGGCATAAAATGAGATTCTTGAGGCTGGTCATAGGCATACAGTGGCTGCCATGGAGTCTGTGCATGGGTGGGAGGGTGGCAAGTATGACAGACTGGTTGGTTATCAATTGTCAATGGACTGTTTGGACTAAAACCAGCTATATGACTGTTATGATATGGCTCATAAAATGACGTACGAACAAGACTTTCATGAAATGGTGGAAAATAAGACATATTTATTTGAAAAGAAGACATATTGCGGCATTTATATGTGCTGAAAACTTTCACAATAAATATCAAGTCTAATTTTTTAGTAAAATAAGTACATACCAGCACTTGTCTTCTTGAAACCAGTAGATATTTCTTTCCAGAGTCCCTAGGTATGTGTTTCCCTTGCCTCCCAAGGCAGGTTTTGCTGACATACACACAATATCAGTAATGTATAAACTGTTCTGCACTGGTTTTTACTAAACCAAAGCTTCAGAGTCACCAGGTATGTATTTAAAAACACCTCAAAAGGCTGAAATCAACTGTTGTACGCACCAAACAGCAATGAAAAGTATAAAAATGGACTAAGAATCAGTTCACAGTCCCACCGGGCGTACCAAAAACTGTTGTCTCTCATATTTGCACCCTTGCTGAGTTGTAAAACTTGGCAATCTGGAGAAACATGGGATCTTTCCAAGTCTGTGGGTCACCTGTGATGGAAAGAACCTCCGGAGAAGGCCAGCTTCCTATTGGTACTCCACCTATACTGCTTATACTAAAGTCTTTGCAGAGAAAAGGGTAAGAAGGATTGCATGGAAATGAAACCTACTGTCTAAGGTGATGCACCAAAAGATCATCAGAGACTACACAGAACTGACACACTACAGAACCAGTAATAATAAGGCTCTCCTACACAACCCAACAAATCATAATCCTTGCATAAAGGCACCAACATGAAATACAGCTCTAAGGACAAAGAACATCACAAAGATCTGCACTAACACTAAGGACACACAATATCAGAAGAAATGGGAAGGTATGAACTACTCATTACTGCTAAAAAGGTGTTACAATGCTGTATATCTCTGAAAATGGGTTACAAGACTGTTCACTTCTGCAAAAGAACTCAGAAAATTACAATATACAGAGTAGTGAATAGCAAGAACTTCTTAATAATGAACAAGGAAGAAGACTATATACTTCCCAAACAGCTTGTAACAAGATAAGGATGAGCCATCTCCATTTTCGTCCATCTCATAATTGTCTCAAAAATATCTACCCAAAGTCCTCCAAAATGGGTTCCCAATGCAGAAATGGTCAAGGCATGTCATCAACTATCATAAAGGCACCTAAAAATGTCTTTAAATGCCTTTAAATGATCTTTAAGGCCATGAAAATAAGTCAAATCTTTGTAATAACTCCTGCCCCTGTTTGTCAACTCCACCCTGCAGCATCATAAATGTCTGATATTTTCCCAATAAATGACAAATACATAATTTTTCTGCATTCATTCAACATTGACTAAGTGATTCATAATTACATCACCTTAGTTAATGTTTTACAATTCAAAATTTATACAAACTCATGTAGAAAATAACGACATTTATGACATAACATTTAATTCTGATGAGGAGCGCACAGCAGAAACGGACAATAGATCAAAAATTAAACTTTTGAACCTTGAACCTTGAACCTTTGAACCTTCAAACCTTTGAACCTTTGAACCTTCGAACCCTTTGTTGTTCGAACTTGGTAGATTTTTTGGTCCTTTGAACCTTTGAATGTTTGAACCTTCGAACCTTCGAACCTTTAAACCTTTTCTAAGTTCGGTGAACAGATCTTTGAACTTTTGAACCTTCGAACCTTCAAACCTTTGAACCTTTATTTGAACCTTCGAACCTTTTGTTTTCTTTTGCTATTTGAACTTTTGAACCTTTGAACCTTTTGTTTTCTAACTTAGCAAATTTTTTGTTCCTTTGAGGTCACGAATTTTACTGGTTTTGATGCTAGGAACAGTCACTCTTATGACTGATTTTTTGGGACTGATTTGGACAGTGATAATATGACTACTTTCAGGCATTCAAGGACTATAACTACTCTTATGACTGATTTTTATCCTTACTATGTATCGCTGCCACTTCTAGCTTTGTTGGTTGTCCCTTCTCTTAACAGAGATTTTAATCTGAAAATGAAAATATAGCCTTAGGACTGGTGAAAAGTTCTCAAAATCTATAAACTGGGTTCATGAGAAATTTATCGTATTTTTCTAGATATAGTGAAAACACGTGACTGTTGTCCTGCTGTCTTCATTGTGCAATGTCTCTGTGGTTGCCTTCCTGCTGACTGTTATTGCTCTAAACAATTGTGGTCTGAAATGTTCTATAAGGTCTATGAGCTGGGCTCAACCCTTGTGGGAGCCACATTTCTCCACTCATAATGTAACCTGATTGAGCTAGTAGTGAAATTTAGGTAACAATAATCTAGTATAATGTGGTTGCACGCATTAGCGCCACATCAAAGTTCTTCAACAAAAATCATAAATAACATGGTGTTCAGTTTATAGTTATAACAAGGAAATTAAAGACATTGTTGAAGTTGAATCCAAGCAAGAGTCTTTTGAGAATTTATGAACCACATATGTTGATGTGCGTCAAGGGAAATACGTATACTATATTCTAGGGATGGTCATTCAAAACAGAGCTATTGCGACTTTTTCAGAGTTACTTTTGGAAAATGACTTATGGTGCTAATATTCTAGAGCACTCTCTTCTCCGTAGTTTCTTTCCTTTTCTTCTGGAGTTGTTCCTTCCCTTCTTTCCAGAGTTATTCCTTCTAGTGCTATAGGGCCCTGCTTGGCAAAAATATATCTTTTGCAACCACAAACATTAGCTTTGAGGTTCATTTTAACTCAGAATAGAAAATAAAACATTGTACATTATTTTTAATTAGATAAATAATAATCTATTATAAAATCAATCAAATATTAGCATGATAGGTTCATCAGGCTGCAAAAGGGAGGTGATTCAATTAGATATATGATGAGGTAAATTTTACCTCATGAAATACTACCCAGCTCACAATATCCAACTATCTCAGAACTACCCACAAGCTCAACCAACATATGTAAACATGTCTGCATATCAACAAGCCCCACCTATAGGGCCTATGTTCTCAACACCCATATCTCAAAGAACATTATCAGGAACTTACCTTGAATATTTGAAGGATCCCTTAGACCACAAGATACGCAACATACTCCTACCACGACCTCTCCTAGACCTACCCAAGTTCAAGGGAGAAGGGGACCAGAACTCTCATGTAAAGGCATTCACGATTGCCATAAGAGAACTCGTCCCTTGGGATGGAGTCATGGTGAGTCTTTCCAAAGAGCCTCAAAGGGATCGCTCTCAACTGGTACTATCAATTTCCAAAATCCTCCATACACTCTTTTCACCAACTCATAGGGGAATTTGTCATGACTTTCAATATGAACAAACTAGTTAGGATGGGGATACGAGAGTTCCTAATGGTAAAGCAAGATGCAAATAAGTTAGTAGCACATTTTGTCACTTGATGGAGATAAGTGTTATACTCCTCGACAAGTGCTCCTAATATGTACCATAAGGAACTATGTGACCTTTTCTTACACGCCCTCAATAGGGGTACGAGAGAAGTGTAGAAATTACCATACAAGTTGTATGAAGAAGCCTTGGAGAGTGTTTTTAGGATTGATCAAGCCACGATCGATAGTGGGAGAAAAGATTATGACTCAAATGAAAGATCAATAACTCAAAAAAATTCCAAGGGCAATCCCCTAAAAAACTCAAAAGGAAACCAAAGTTTTATAGACAAAGACATCAATGTTGTTGGAAACTCACCAAACAATGAAAAGTCTTGCAAGATATCTCAAAAGGGGTACCAATGATCAAATCATTTTTCCTACGACCTTAACACCTACAATTTATTTCATGGAATGAAGGGCATGACACGAAAACCTACTACGACTTCAATAAGGCCATTTCAAAACTTTATAACAATCAACAACAGAAGTTGATGACCTTCCTTCAATCTCAACAAAAGGATAAGGAATCCCTAAATTTCAAGAACACTCATGACCAAGGAACTCTAAGCCACGTAGAACAAAACCAAAATCAAGAATTATGTGTCATCCAAGAGGCGGAACAATCAAATCACACTGAGAACGCTTTCATAAAAGTGGTAGGCCTACTTACAAACTCACCTATACATCAAAAAACTTTTCTTGATGTGTTGGAAGTGGGGTTCTCGACTCAAGAAAAGCACGGTGCCTTTATTTTTGATCTAATGAAACTTTCATCAAATAACAAAATGGCCCAAAAAGAATATTCTTCCCTCTTACAAGTGTTGATTGATTACAAGTGTTGATTGATGAGACAACCATCAAGTGATTCATTTTAGACAATGGGGTAGCAATTAATCTCCTCCCATTTTCCCTCCTAAGAATGGGTTACAACAAAATGAATATCACATGAGGCTCTGCAACCCTACGGGTTTACAATAGTCAAAACATTCAAACTATTGGAAAGGTAATTATCTCTGTCACTTTGGGGCCCAAAACCCTCCTAACAAAGTTCTATGTGATCAATGGAGAAACAACTTATAATATGATCCTCGTAAGACCCCGGGTTTACAAAATGAAATTCGTCACCTCTACCCTATTTCGAGAGATCAACTTTAGTCATATGAAAAAAATTCATCATCAAAGCAGACCCCAATCCTTTTAGTGTTTACAAAATGGAGAAAGAAAAAAAGGAAAAGGACAAGAAAATAAACACAAAGATAAAAAATTATGGGAGAAAGGGAAGCCTTGAATGAACCGTGAATGTCCTTGACATTTCATATGAAGGTTTAGACATAATAAAGGAATCCCTTTCGACCCACGATCAACAAGGTCGTATGCACCATTTAGTCTAGTAGCCATCCCTTGTGATGAAAATGCAAACAATTGTGTGAGTAAGTAAATCGAGAGTTTCCCCTTAGTACAGTTGAAATTATTGAAATTTAAGAGGAGTCAGGAGAGAAAAAGTCAACTTATGGATCAAGTGAAACATTTAAATCTTAATATATTGGTAACCTCTAGACCCTTCATTTTAATGGAGCAAGTTGCAAAGCAGGAGCAGGGACAGGAGTAATCCTCACTTTGCCAACAGGCAAGGTTCTTCCCTTTGCCTTTAGGTTAGATTTATTTTGCACAAACAATATGGTTGATTATGAAGTTTTGTCTTTAGGAGTCATGCCTTCCATGAAATTGGGAGCTAGGAACATCTCAATCTTTGGAGACTTGCAATTGGTAATCAATCAAGTCTCAAAGAATTACGAAACAAAGTCAAAATGATTGTGCCCTTACAAAGACACCATTCAAAAACTAATCCAACTCTTTGATTCCTTCACTATGAAAGCCATACCAAGAGAAGAAAACCAAAAAGCAGATTCAATGGCAACTTCAGTCACAATGTTCACACCTCATACTCAATTCAAAATTCTGAGTTCATCATGTCAATATGGGGTGGTCCACTATTGGAAAGTGAAGACCTACCGAGTGTTTTAAACTACGCTGAGGATAGAACGAAAATACCAACCAAGGACTACTCTGAGAATGATGAGGCCATCTTAGAATATTTGCACGCATATGATGGT
The DNA here is from genome assembly GCA_027924645.1 of Cunninghamia lanceolata. Taxonomy (NCBI): domain Eukaryota; kingdom Viridiplantae; phylum Streptophyta; class Pinopsida; order Cupressales; family Cupressaceae; genus Cunninghamia; species Cunninghamia lanceolata. The sequence goes on from BSBN01000806.1 coordinate 14,893, forward strand.
CTCCCAAGAGTCTATCACAAAAAAGGATACATGCTCCTTCCACATCTACATGATTATTTTTGAAGTGAATTGGAAATCTTACAAATTGACAAAAACTCAGAATTACCACTAGTTCCCCAAAATTTTGAAGGACATCCTTCGCTCACTAGTGACACCATCAACCTCAACATAGGGACTCTTGAGAAATAAAATATGTTGAAGCTAGGGGCAAAACTGGATGATGAAGAATTAGAGGAGTACATAGAGTTTCTTATTGAATTCTCTGATGTCTTCACTTGGACATATGTAGACATGCCTAGCTTAGATCCAAAAATTGTTGTTCACAATCTAGTGATAAAGCCCGAGGCAAAGCTAATAAAATAGAAGCTAAGGCCCATAAAACCTCAAGTTGCCAAAATGGCAAAAGAAGAGTTGAAGAAATTGTTAATTATGGGATTCATTAAACTGGGAGACTATTCAAATTGGGTATCAAACATCATCCCAATCTTGAATAAAATAGAAAATTTTGAATATGTCTCAATTTTAGGGATATTAATCAGTATTTCCCTAAAGATGACTTTCCCTTGCCATCCATAGATCAAATAGTAGACTCAACCATGGGATATTGAATGCTTTCCCTTATGGATGGATTTTTAGGATATAATCAAATCAAAATTTTCAAAGTTGACCAAAACAAAACAATATTCACAACTCCTTAGAGAACCTTCTACCATGTGGGCATGCCATTTGGTTTGAAAAATAAAGGAGCCACTTATCAAAGAGCCATGACATATTTTTCACAATCTCATCCATAAAATAGTGGAAACATACATAGATGACTTGCTAGCCAAATCTAAGGAACAATCAACACACATCAAAACCTTCATAAGATTTTAACTCGGTTGCATGAATACAATCTTAAGCTAAATCCAAAAAAGTGTGTCTTCGGGGTAACCACAAAAAAATTACTCGATTTTATGGTCTCTCGAACAAGAATTGATGTGGACCCAACTAAGGTGACAGTTGTGTTAAATGCCACTCCTCCAACAATTGAAACTACGGTAAAAAATTTCTTAGGATAATTAGCTGCAATACGACATTTTATACCTAACATGACTTTCAAAATTCATCCCATCAATCAACTACTGAGAGAGAAAGCCAAAATAACTTGGATTGTAGACTTTCAAAATGCTTTTCAACAAGTAAAGAAGTTTCTCCTGGCCCCACCAATTCTTATGCTTCCTAGACATGATAAACCTCTAATTCTTTACCTTAGGGAAACAAAAAATTTAGTAGCTTGTATGTTGGCTTGGGAAGATGATGATGGCAGAGAAAGAGCAATATATTAAATCGTCAGTTGAACACTACTTGATCATGAAACGAACTACACCTAGGCCAAAAAGGAATGTTTAGCCATAGTATTTACCATGAGAATAATGCATCATTATATGTTGAATCAAGAAACTAGGGTCATTGTACAATCAAAACAATTGAGAACCTTCTTAAATCAATCGATGTTGTCAAGAAGAGCGAGATTATTCTTGACATTGCCAAGTGAATTCAAGTTAACCTATGTTAACCAAAAATCCATCAAGGGGCAAATAATCACTAATTGGTTAGTTGATAATCTCGTCCCCCAAGAGGAGCCATTGAATGAAGATTTCTTTGATTAAGAAGTGTGTGTAATTGATCTTGAGAAATATGCCTCTTTCTACTGGTACAGAGATATCATCAACTACTTGGAAAACAAGGTTTATCCTGAAAATATGACCCCTTTAGGGAAGAGACGCTTATGTGTCCTCACCATAATATATGTTTTGATTGATGATGTTTTATACTGAAGGGCTTTAGATGGTATCCTGTTTCGTTGTGTGGAGAAGGAAGTAGCACGTAAAATCTTAAAAGAATGCTATAGTGGAATTTGTGGACATTTTGGTGGTCATGCGACCGCAAGGAAAATACATCGACTGGGATACTTATGGCCTTGCCTAGAAGGAGACATGATTAAGTTCATAAAATATGCCCAAAGTGTCAAATTTAACACCCACACAGCACTTACAACCAATAGTGACTCAGCCTTTCTCCACATGGGGATTGGACCTAGTTGTAAAAATCTCCCCATCCTAAACCAATGGACATTTATACATCAATATTTTACCAAATGGGTGGAAGAAATGCCTTTGACCATGGTTTTAGGAACAATAATTGCTAAGTTCATATTGAATCAAATCATATGCAGGTTCAGAATTCCTCGAGTAATGGTTATAGACAAAGCCTCATCATTTAAGAACCCACAAGTATTAGAGTTATGTGAAATATTCCATATTAATCACAACTTGACATCAGTATACTATCCTCAAGGGAATGGACAAGTTGAAGCAACAAACAAAACATTAAAAGCAATTTTGGTGAAAATTGTGAAAGATTCTAAGAGGGATTGACATTTATAGTTATACCCTGCTCTTTGGGCCTATACGACTAGTGTATGAACACCTATTAGAGCAACACCATACGCCCTCACTTTTGGGTCAGAAGCAGTCCTACCCTTAGAAGTTGAGCTTCCAAGCTTAAGGGTATCCCTGCAAGGATTGTTAGATAATTAAGAATAGCATGCGGTCAGATTGACAAAAATGGAAATGATAGATGAGAGACGATTGAGGGTTGTACAAAGATATGATTCCTATCTTGAACGAATAAAGAAACAATTCAATAAGAAGGTTATTCTAATGCCTTTTCAAGTTGGATATCCGGTACTTAGAATTGATAATCTAATTGATAAAAGGGATAGAGAAGGACACAAATTTAGACCAAATTAGATAGGTCCTTAGATGGTCAAAGAAGATGTTGGAAATGGTGCATACCTTTTGTGCACTATGGAGGGTGAAGAGTTTGGTGAGACGATTAATGCCTTTCATCTTAAGAAATATTATGTTTGAAAATCTTAAAAATCATTAAAAAATCCAAAATCCAAAAAAGACAAATAATTCAAAAAAATCCAAAAAAAAGGCATAAAAATCAAGAGAAGAAAAATTGCATTCTTCATTCTGTTTCATCATGCATTTGTGACTGATGCACTCTTGTCTGAATTTTTTCTTAATAAGGAGTCTAAAGTTGCTTAGGTATAGCTTGACCCTTCCCTTGAGATTCCTTATGATCATGCTTACCACAATTCACTCCCCTTTACATCTCCTAATAAGTTCAAAATGAAGCCAAGCTCTTAGCTTTATACTAATCCTAATCTTAATGAATCATGATGTTAAGTTCAAACGAAGTCAGTACTCAAACCTACAGTACCTAATAGAAGCTTGCAAGTAGACCTTCCCCATTCCTCCTTAGCAAAAGAGAAGTCTGACTAGATAGTAAAAACCCTTGGTGGTGCTCAACCCCTTATCTTTCTTGTCCAAAATGTCAGGGAGATCATAACTCTGTAGGAGGCAATAAAAAAATAAGAGTGCAAATTTTTTTTTAAAATGAAAGAGATCATGAAAAGTTAAAGAAAAGAGAGAAAGTACCCAAAAAAATCATGTTACAAAATACCAAAAAAAGGAGAAAAGAGAAAGAAAGATACAGAAAAATAAGAAAAAAAATGCATAAGAGGATTGTTAATGTCCATACTCGCAGGTGGAGATAAATCTAAGCTCGAAGTTATGAGGGTGGTGTTAGGACAGTAAAAATTTAAAATTTTTATTATCTTCTCACTTCACAGTATTTGAGCAAATTCTAAAAAACATCCCAAGACCATAGTAGAAAATTGATATATCTCACAAGATACCCATAGCTAAGCAATACAAAATTTCTTAAATATCAATCTATCGGCAAGATGTCGTGCTGCTTATACCGATACATAAGAAATCAGTTGAAAATGACCATCGGCGTAAGAATAGAGGTCAGAAAGAGATTTATAGAAGTCGTCGATAGAAGAAGTAATACCGATGGCCTTTCATTGGTAAGAGAACTCAAGTAGTCATACCGATCGGTATGACTAATAATCATTGGATGGTCTTTTAAAAGCTACCCCGACGGTATATATCATACCGATGAAGCATATCGGCAAGAGTCTCACCGAACATCCCGCGGGGGCAACGAAACAATAACCATCAGCAAGAAATGAACCATTGGGATGAAAAGCAAATAAGTCTCCGATACTCCAATGTCTTGGCGAAACAATAAAAGGAACTTTCGGTGAGAGTCACAGCGATGCACATATCTATCGGAGTAACTTAACATATCAGGACGAAGGAATCATGTCTTGCCGACTCACAAGTCACGGCGATTAAAAGGTGTCGGTGACACTTTGATAGACTCTCTCCGATAAGGAATGTCCAATGGCCATCGGGGAGATAATTATGATCGGGTTATCTTTTAAAAACTACCCTGATGGTATATCTCATTCCGATGGAAGTAAAGTCATACCCGTTGATAAGAAATTTTGACTATATCGGTAAGATATTAACATAAGTCATTCTGATCCAAAGTAAAGATGATTATTGGTAAGACGACGAAGCTCGAGGAAACATAAATATGTTATCCCGATAATACTAATCCCCCCGATAATAGATTGTTGTCGGTGAGACCCTCACCGATAATCATATCGGTAAGACTCACTATATCGGAGGGAAATCTAAACCACACGGCGATGAAACAAGTCTTGCCAATGGTCGCGCCCACTTAGATATGATTCAACATAACATCGGGAATACTATGGAGGGATCACGCCAATTGATTGTTCGTGCCATAAGAAGTATTAAAGTCGCCCAGACATTTTAAAAATCACGTCAATGACAGGAGTTATGGCGATGTGACATTTCACAGCGATGAACGACATTGAATTGATTAGATAATTAAATGCAAATGGCTACAAAATCTTTTACAATCGTTGTAATTACAATTGACAGGGTTGTTTTGAGAAGAGAATACAGAGGAACTCTTGAAGCAAAAGCAGAGGATTTCGATTACAGCCACCAAACGACAGGTACATACATACAATCCATTATATAACCTATGTTTGAATTTTCTGCCAAAGTTTGAATATGGAGACTCCGGGAAAGGGAAAAGCAAGAAAATCACAAGGGGAAACCGGTAAATCTAAAAAACAAAAAAAACTAAACAAACCCCTGAAGAAAAAGTAAAAGACAGAAAACTCAAACAGGACTTAATTGACCAATTGCCTGGGTCAACTCCCAAGGCCAGAAGGTCTGCTCAACTCAGGGCAGAAGTTGAGAAATTAGAAGATAAATATAAGCGCCTGGGAGATATCTAGACCCCAATCAGGGGATATGAGCTTTTTAGATTCCATTATAATAGAAGGTTTAGGAATGCTCCTGTGTCAAACCCATAGCACTTGAATTTAGGAAAACTGGTTGTGCCTAACGTATTCCTGAATGTAGAACTCCTCCAACTGCTCGCCAAACATTACAATTCAAGCCTGAAAGCCCTATGCAACCCACAAGGGGAACCAATTGTACATCTGTCAAAGAATGTTGTTTGTGAAGTGTTTAATCTAGATGATTTGTGCACTGTCCCTATTATTTATGAAGATCTGGAGAAAGAATATTGGAGAATGGACACAACCTACAATGGATGGAAGTTGCCCATTCATAAGCCCGGGGTTGAAGGAGAAGTGATGCCCCTAACTAAAAATGATGGTCCTTCCTTTCATGTGGCTATATTTGAACCATATATACAGCATACTTATTATTCTGTGGGCCAAGTTCTTGGTTCAGAGGTCCCTGAGTTCATGACTATCCCTCTAATGGTTATAGCCTCTGACATTCAGTGTCATAATGTGAGGTAGTTTGACTATGCTGCCTATATTGTTAATAGAGTGGATTCTGGCTTATCTGCAATAAGAAACAGTGCCCCAGCATGCTCTTTTGAGCATTACTCACTGCTTATGCATATGGTGTTATATTTCAGCCAGGAAGTAGGGTTATGGCCAAGTGTGCTTAAAGTTGTTGCTGCAGATAAGAAGGGGGAAAAGATACCCATACAAATGTGGACCAGAATATGGGACAGTAGATATGCCCATTCCAGCTATGCCCAATTTGAAGAACACTGTGTAAAAGTGTTGTACAGGTATTTCAATCACCCCTGTGAATATTCAATTTCAACTGAAATAAAAAGGTTCCTCGGGCCAAAGGATTTTGGTGGCCCCCCTACTGTCACTCATAATTGGGGAGACTGGTATTGTTTTGAGGATGCTACCATGATCAGAATCTATGGTTTTGAAGATACTCCATTTATATTGCCCAAGACTGTCCCTGATAGACTTGCATATTTAGAGATAATCAGGCAAATGCATTGCTCAAATGTAATGCATATGAGTTCACATGATAAACAATCATTTATGCCTAGCACTTTATGTTTTGGAGATTTTACTGTGGTTTCAAAAGAAGGTTACAATCTCATTGTGGATAAATTAATGCATTATAATATGAGGAGTGTTGAGGCAAGGAAAGGGTTTGACCCTGAAGGTTTCATTGACTCCGCACGAAGAAAACAAAACCTCAGTGGATACATGCACATACATTATCCACATGATGATGTTATTAGGAACCTGGAAGAAGATGAAGTTGAATTAGTGATAGAAAAGTATAAAAGGGATTTAAGCGAGAAGAAAAGGCAAATAGCAAAGATTGAGGTTATATCTGAAGGTGAAGAAAAGGGTGAGCAAGAAGAGCCATAGGACAAAACAGTAGAAATGTCCAAAAGGAAAATGTTACAATATCAGCCTCATGTTGTAATACATGATGAGGAGGGGTCTGCTGATGAGTATCCACGCCAGATAGCCTATGATTCTTTCATTTCTGATGACAAATTTATTCATTCAAAAGAATTTAAGTCATTTTTGTACAAGTGCAAAGGAAAAGAAATTAGAGAATCAGTGGATGATGTCTCCACTAATAATGAAAAACAATTGTTGGATATGCTGAGAGTAACAGTAGAGAAGGAGATACAGGATATGAATCCTAGCAGGGGAAGACAATTGCTCAAAGATGCAGGAGTTATGATTTTTCCTGGTCTCGATTTGAATTCTGCTTTGGTTTTTGACAGTTTTCTAAATAGTACAAATGATAAGTATAGACTCACTCCAGAGGGAGTTAATGAAGTTTACATGGGTACAAAATACAACAATGATGAAAACTCCTTGATGATATGGGTGCTATATCCTCCCCATAAGAAGACAGCCATCATAGATACTAAAAAGACTTTCGGTCATGTCATGACTTTAAAAGCAGGGGAAACTAACCCTCTGATTACAGCAGACATCAGTATCAATGTTGCAAAATTAAACAAGGCACAAGCTCAAATATTGATCAAAGAGAGAGATGCATATAGATTGAGCTGTGAAAGATTGACAAAAGAAAATGACCACTTGAAGGATGTTGTTAAGAGTACTTTTGGCCAATCAACAAAGAGAATAACCCAGGATGAGAGTTCACAAGGCACTCAAGCATTATCCCCTGACTAGGCCACACAAATTCAAATAGATGCATTTGTCACAGTGCTGTAGAGCATATATGCAAACATGGTACAGTGGTTAAACCTGTTTTGGGACAACTACTCTCAGAATTACAAAGCAGTTAAAGAACATGAAAGACTTGAACAAAGAATGCAGGAAAAATTGATTGAGATGCAAAGCAAAGGTATTTCTGATAGTGCAGATATCTCCAATACAGGAACATTGCTCGAACAGCACCAGAAATTCTATGACAGACTTAAAGCTGATGCTAAGGAAGGTACTGAAGCTTCAAATGCAGGAGTGCCCGTGTTATTTAAAGACAATGGAGAGGTAAAGAGCAAAGAAGAATGGATTGTTGATTGTCGAGTTATCTTACACGAGGCTACAGGAGCTCTGAAAGACAAAGTCTCTGCATCTGGAGAAGCTTGCAAACACCTGGAAAGGATGGTCACACTTGATGTAATTACCAGAAGTGCTATTGAACTTACTGATTCTCATCGTGATCAGGAGTACTTGGATCACTTGGCTAAAGTTTACTTATGGCTGAATAGAGCCTAATCATGATTATGTAATAGTTGTTAATGCTTGTTAAGTTCTCAAAAGACTTATCGAAGAGTTTTGTCTCTTCATAGAAATATATATATAAGTTCAAACAATTGGTGCTGAAAAAACATCAGCAGTAGCATAGATACATATATATAATATACAATGTTTCATAATGACCAGGTTGCATATTTTATTTGAAGAAGAAGTTTGAAGTTCTCTGATTCAGTGGTTCTACTTTGGTATCAGTTGTTTGTTAAAATTATTCAATTGTGTGGCTATCTCCATTTCTGCATTTCCTTGTTATTCAGATTAATGTATCAAGTATATATTTAGTCTATCAATACACATTTGTTATATCTGTGTGATTAAGTAGGCTGGTGTCCATTTGAGGAATTATACCCTTCTGATTCAATCACAGTAGCCTGGAAGTATTAAGTTTGGATTACTAAGTAGAGCCATATAATTAGGATTGCCATTCTGTCTCCAAGACAATATTATCTGTTAATCTTCTTCATTCATTTCATTTGGTTCCTTCAAGTAAGGATTAAAATACCTTCTGGTGAATTATAAGATATCTGATTATATTGGTTGGATTATCAAGAAGAGTTTGTCAGTCATTCCCTCGCACGTTTATACAAGTTATAAACTGGAATCATGCCAAACAATTAGAATTATTACCATTAGAAAACCACTAGTCCTAGTCCTTAAATTGACTCTGTTACCCAACAAGGCACTGGTCCTATTTAAACTCATTATTTAAATCCTTTTTACCTTGATATTGCTTATACAATTTCTATCAATCACTCATTAGGCATTAGATACATAATTAGTTAGCAAGCTTTTCATCTATCCTACATCCTTTGCCATTGTAGATAGATTTAATTAGTCCATACATTCACATTCAATCTGCTTTAATTTTCCAAGGTTCACCCACTTAGGCGTAGCAGAACCTGAAGCGTAGGAAATCATCAAACCTTGAAGGTTGATTTCGTCAAGTTAGTTCAAAAACGTTGCAAATCTAAACATAGAGCTTGGCATCCTCTTAGGATTGGCAACTTGCATTTTTGATACCTAACAGGTGGCATCTATCAAAGAAAATAAAAAGAGAGAGGTACAAAGCATACACACACTAGTTGAGCAAAACCAAGAGTCTAATTGTCTTTAGGATCATCTTCAGTTCTGGAGCCCTTCCTCTACCCCAAGTCTATATTGTTGGCCATCTTTGATTTAAGTTTAGAAGGTGCTAATAAAATTTGTTGCTTGCCTAAGTTGAAAACTTGTCAAAGTGTTTTTATCTAGCCTCTTGCAAAGCCAGAATCAAGAACTTTCCATCTCCCTCTCGCTCCCACATGAGTTCATCACAAAATCCTATCTCAAAGTTCAATAGGTCTCCCTATGCCAAGTCAATTTGTAATACCCTAAGTTAAAAATCCTACTTAAGAGTAGTCATAGTGTGTGTTCCGCCTGCATAAATCATATCATTAAGAGAAAATTTGACACAGTCAAGGTAGGAGGGTCCAATGAAGGACTGTTCAACCTTGCAGCCTTAAATAACCAACATCATGATCATAACAAAGATGCAACATAAACATGCAGATAACAACATAATGATACGAGATACTCATAAACACATGACACAAGATTTATCTTAGGAAAACCCTAAAAGGGAAAAACCCAGCCTCAAAAGATCACTTCTCATTGTATTAAATTTCCAAATCTCATTACATATACCTCTAGGGCTCTTCATGTGCTAGGCCGCAACCCAAGATTACAAAAGTTTATGCAAATAGGAACACAACATCGCACTGCATCATTCTCCCATATCCTCTAGCTTCCCTCTGCCAGTTTTCTTTGCTCTTTGCTATGTCCTCTACTCTCTCTGTTGCCTTCAGGGCTCATCACACCTCCACATTTTCTAGATTATTCATCTTCTTTGCACTTTTCACCCCCTAAAACAATATTCTATCTCCCATATATACCCTTCGTAAACCTTCTAAACATCACCTTTGTCGACCTAAGTGTAACGTGCAAAATGAAACGTGTAATTAGCTTTGCTTGTCGGCTTCCAAATCATATGTGGTGATGTAGGAATGAGATATCAAATTGCACTTCATAACATAAGCTCTACTAGACCCAATTTACCTCTGCACAATCTTAGTTCTTGGTGCATAATCCCAATTCATTGGCACAAGCTCCTAGACTTCTATACAATCATCCTTCTTATAGTCTGGTAAGACAATCTTCACTCAGATGTCTCTAGATATTGTTACGATAACTCAAATCTCCTCTAACCTGGATATAACATAGCTCCTAACTTTCTCCACTTAACTTTCAAACCGTGAGACCTAATACCCAATTGCGGTAGAATGCGGTAGGTTCCAATGTCTCCCTTGATAACCAGTTACACAATCTTGAATCAAACGCTTCCACATTTCTTTGCGACGATCCATAACTTATAAAACTTGGTAATGTGATTCCTCCTGCCCTTCTCTACATACTCTCCAAACTGCGTGATCGTACACTCGTCTGTGGTACAATACGGTAGCTCCAAATGTCACTTTCTGGCACCCTGTAGATCAACATCAACTATCCCAATTCCTTGAATGACTTCTAGATGCTCCTACATCAGACTCTCAGGGTTAATTGAAAAGTGCTCCTCTTCACTTTGGCTTTTATTTTGTCAGAATCAATGTTGCCTCTTAGATTATGTTCGAGGATCTGTTCACAGGTACTTGCAACTATCTCGAGGTCGGTGATCTATTCAAGTCATCCATGCAAACTACCTCAAGTTTAGTGATTTGTGAACTGCCTCCCGATCGGTGATCTATATAGGTCCTTTCTACGGATTGCCTCAAGTTCTTTCTCACTTGTGGTGATCTAAGTTCGGTGCTCTAGTTACAAACTGTTGCACTGCCTCAATGGTGGCAGTCTGAGCAAGTCTTCTTTGCAAGCTGCCTCAAATTCTTCATTTGCGAGGGTTTGGCAATCTGGCTACAAGGTTACAGCTGCCTCACAGTTCGGCACTTGTAGGATGCCTCAATTTAAAATTTAGTTAATCAAAACATCCTTAAATTCTCTTTGTGGTACTTTCTAACCTCCGGTTCTAGCTACAACTCCTTTCGCACACATCAACATATTCTAGTTCCTTCTCTGCATGTACTATCCCTATACTTCCCTTCTTTGCAGTATAATTTAAGACTTTGCTTCCTCTTCTGATAAAATTCCTTCTCATCCCTTTTTTCTCTGCAATATGAACTGGTGACATACAAATGACAATAGAATGATAAGAGACACTCATAAACAGATGACACAAGATTTATCCAAGGAAAACCCTAAAAGGGAAAAAATTATCCTCAAAAGATCACTTCTCATTATACTAAATTTCCAAATCTCATTACATATGACTCTAGGGCTCTTCTTGTGCTAGGCCACAACCCAGGTTTACAAAAGTTCATGCACATAGAAACACAACATCGTACTGCATCATTCTCCCATGTCCTCTGTCTTCCCTCTGCCAATTTTCTCTACCCTCTGCTCTGTCCTCTACCCTCTATTACCTTCAAGGCTCAGCACACTACCACATTTTTTGGATTATTCATCTTCTTCACACTTCCCACCACCTCTTGAAACAATCTTCTACCCTTCATATATATCCTCCGTAAACCTTTTAAACATCACCTTTGTCGGCCTAAGTGTAACATGTAATTAGCTTTGCTTGTCAGCTCCCAAATCATATGCGGTGATGTAGGAATGGGATATCAACCTGCACTTCATAACATAAGCTCTACTAGACCCAATTTACCTCCATGCAATCTTAATTCTTGGTTCGCAATCCCAATTCATTGGCGCAAGCTCCTAGACTTCTATACAATCATCCTTCCTATAGTCCGGTAAGACAGTCTTCACTTAGATGTCTCTAGATATTGTTGTGGTAACTCAAATCTCCTCAAACTTGGATATAACATAGCTCCTAACTTTCTCCAGTCAACTTCCAAACCTTGAGACCTAATACCCAATTACGGTAGAATGCTATAGGTTCTAATGTCTCCCCTGATAACCAGTTACACAGTCTTGATTCAAACACTTCAACATTTCTTTGCGGTGATCCATAACTTATAAAACTTGGTAATGTGATTCCTCCTACCCTATTCTACATACTCTCCAAACCCTGTGACCATACACTCATATGCGGTAGAATGCGGTAGATCCCAATGTCACTTTCTGGCACCCTGCACCTCAACATCAACTGTCCCAATTCACTGAATGACTTCCATATGCTCCTGCATCAAAATCAAAAGCAATAACTCATGTCATAACTCATGATATTGCATAGATATAGAAAAATGTGTTGCATTCATACTTTTATGCATTCTTGCATCCATACATTTCTAATATTGCAGAAAAGGACCAAAATTATTGCATTATCATTTTGTTGTTTATAATAAAAGGCCTCAACTATCCATGTGCACAAAAGATAAAATAAGGGGGCATAAGGCATCAAACACAAGTCAAACTTGAATAGAGTAATTACAATACATATCAAGAGAATCTAAGTTCATAAACAAAAGTGCACACAAGCATGCAAGTATCCCCATGTAAGAGGGCAAAATCAAAACTTAAGATTAGAAACCTCAAGGACGAGTCTAACCAATGGAACCCTCAGGGCTCCTGCTCTGGGGTCTCATTTGACTATCTATCACCTTAGAAGTCCTATTTGACCTATGAGAATAGGAGGGAATTTGACTAGGATCATGTGAATGAGATGGGCCCATTGCCTAATTCCATTGTTGAACCCCAAGATTAGCCATCTCTTGAAGAAAGGTATTCACAGCCTCAAGTATACCAATCCTAGCTCACTGAGCAATAATGTCTTGACCTGTGTGATAAGTGGGGGCTAGGATATCTGTATGACAACCCGTAGAGGACGATAAGTGTGCATCAACAAGGAGAGTCTCTCTCAATCGATTGATAGTAGGAAGTAGTGCGTCTAGGAAAGCCTTACAAAAAAGTTCCCACCATCCATCTGACGTACTTGTGAAGAAATGATGAAAATTTAATACCACACCATTACGACAAAATGGTCAAACAAATAAGAGGAAAGAAAGAAATCAATAGAATACTCACGAGGATCGCCTGGTTTCTAGGAAGAATCAATACGCTTCATATCCTCCTCTGACCACTCTGAAAGTAGACCATGTACAGGTCCAAGGGGATATTTCTCTAGTACTATCTCATCCACATCCATAGGGATCTCAGTATCTCCTTCGTCATGATCCTCCTAATTAGGATCATTGTCCTTATCTAAAGAATCATCGATCTCCTCCACGACAGTGACAAGTATGCGAGATCAAAAAGTGGGTACTCACCTTCAACCAACCTCAAGAATAGGCCTAGTAATGGGCACCCCAGGAACTAGGGGGACCACATAAGTGCCCTATGCTAAGAATCAACCATCTCCTATACATACCTGTAGCAAGTGGGCATTTGGGACAAATCCTTTGGAAAATCCTCCTCGAACTATTGGATAGCCCTCGTATCATGATGAGCCTCGACTAAGCCATTCCTATCAGTCAAATGGCTCACCCCTTGAAAATAATCATGTACTACCCTGTCACTTGGTGATAACCCCTCCATATTAACATAGGGGTCAAAAATGAAATTTTCATCAGTAAGTGAATCCATGACAAATGTAGTAGCATAATAAGGACTGAGGCAACCCCATCGCATGGCTCTCTATAACCTAAGATCTGAAAGAGGCACACCCCTCTAAAATGGAGCAATGTGCTCCAAAATCCAAGACATGATGAGAGAAGGATGACTTAAGGTAAGGTCACCTCATCTCAAGATAGGATATAAGTCATGGTACACCATAGCGAGAATGTCAACTCCCCAAGAGAAGATGGAACCACACCTGAGCCTCTAAATAATTTATGCCCAGCACCACCTAAGAATAGCAAACCCCTTGTCCCCTAACAAAAGCGATGAGATCAATATGATAAAGACCTTCCGCAAAGGAGGAATTGAGAGGCTCGAAACTGAGGTTAACTGAACACCAAGATGATCCTCAAGGTAGTTAACCCCCGTGTAAGAAGCCCAAGACAATATTTCCCTCTCTAATTCACTCTCAGGAAGAGCAAGTCGATCACCCTTGATTGGAACTCCTAAGATGCAATAAACATCATAAATAGTGATGGTCCACTCTCCTTATACCTGAGGAAACTAGAAAGTATTCTGATCGGCATCCCAATAGGTAAAGATGTCACATCAGATATGAGGATGATGCACGATGGGAACACAAGCAACCTTATCCAAACTCATCTTCTTCAAGATGGTACAGTCCCCAATAGACAAGGACTCAAGGGATTCCATGAACTAAAACTACTCATGGTTTGCATTCCATCTGGTGCACATCTCCTGCCAAAACAAAGAGAAAACATGTCAAATAGTGGGCCAATCTAGAAAATCACCAAGAAAAAGTATAAAACATTCAAAACTTTCACAGAAAATTGTATATTAACTAAACATTGCAATAAATAAAGAAGTTAGTGTCAAAAAGTAGAAAAAGTTTAATGATGGAATTATCAGAACACCTAAATTCTATTTGGAAAACTTCAGATGGGTCACCCCTTTTACCAGGGTTGATCTTCAGGGGCAACCCAGAATCTCAGAGTGAATCTCTAGAGGTGACTTGCCCTAGTGAAAAGGTTGACCTTAACCCACGCCCAAGCATGATACAAATTGTCCAGAAAACACCAGAAATGACATAATTTTCACAAACAGAAACTCACTAAGGAACAAGAAGCAAAAAGCTATGACATTACAATGAAGAAACTTGAAAAATAATGGATCTTTAGAAAGAAATTAACAAAAAGAAAACCTAGGGTTTCAAAAGGGGGTTTCTTGTTTCTTATGCCTAATGACCAGCAGGGGAAAGATTGGCAACCATATCAACGATCTCTTTGTTGAGCTCTTTTTGTTGCCTATTCACTCGCGTGATTCTATCACTGTTTGATTGCTCATCACCTCTTTCTTCTTCTCTTAGCTAGCTTGCATCTAGGCATTTGTCTTGTTTTAGCTTTTATGGTGCTTTCTATGTCCTTGTTTTGTGTGCAATTCATTCTTATTGGTCCTCAAGGTGAAACAAGAGGATTCACGTATACCCCAAGCATCAATGATATGTCTTTTTGTTTATATCATATTGGTTTATTTTGAAAACATCACGATGTCAAACTAACAATGATTATTGTAGGTAAAAACATGGGATATTGACAACATGAATGAGCCTAGTTCAGGAATGATACCTACCTTTCATGTAGACTACCATCCTTGAGAGGGGTAAATATGTAAGTATGAAAAAGATGAATAGGCCTACATGGCGGCTCGAGGACGGGCTATAGTCCTAATCATGTACATGTTAACGTGAATATATATACACCTCCTAGGGGTGTTCCTCTTGGTGATGTGTTTTGATTTATTTTTCATTTTGTTTACAGTTTCCTAACGTCTAAATTAACCTTCTATCATCTTGCGCACCTTCTATCTTGTCTCCCAATCAGAGTTTAACAAGTCACTTTTTTCATTCTCTAGTCTCAATAACCACACCACAAGAGGGAAAATTCATGTTCCCTAGGGGTATTTGCATCATTTAGACCAATCATCTAATCAACCTCCCAAGTCCATCCCTAACTTTAGTTTTTATATCACTTTATTTCTTTCTAGGTCACCCCTGTCACTATAGATCTCCCCCCGGCGACCCTGCATCTGAATTAGGATCTCCAGGGGTGACTTGCCCTGGTGAAAGGAGTGACCCACCCTACAAAGAACATATGTCTGAGTTGGGGATGCAAAAGCCATTTTCATACATCCTAAACCATTCTCCATTGTAGAAACCACTCATGCAAAATTCTATGGGGCACCCCCTGACTATAGGATCTCCCTTTGGGTGACCCTACCACTTAAGAAGGATCTCCATGGGTGACTAGCACAAGTGAATGGCAACCCACTTCTTGAAAGGGGCTACCCTATCATCTTCGAACATGTGTGATTTCTTCTAATTATGGCCCAAATTTGCTAAAATTTGAGCTTTGATTGCGTGAGTCACCTTCCCTAACTGATCATCGACTCCTCTTGACTGACTCAAGACTCCTAATCACTCTATTTTAAATCCAAATCAATTCTACTCACCTCTCAATCATTGCCATGCTAACTTCATTCCTTCTTTTGTGAAAGACTATCAAGGCCAATTCACTTCCAATCAAACCTAGTTCATTGTCTAATCAAGCCTGTTAACACTTCAATCAAATGAGTTAACTCTCCAATTCAATCATCTCCACCATTTTTGTGCTCCTCACACCTATAAATACCCCCTCCTCTAGGAATTTGGGGAGGCAAAATTTAGTATTCTTACTCTGCTTTCCTCTGGGTTTTCTTTGTCTCCATAGCATTTATGCTCATGCAAGACTCCAAGAGCCTTTTCAATTTTTGTGCTTTGTAGGCATTCCTATGCCCCTTTCATTTTCAAGCTTCCATAGCTTCTATTCTACTTGTTTTTCTCCCATCTTCACTTTTGTAGCCAAGAGGAGGACCCCGTTGTTGCAGAGGAAGAGAGAGGATTGTCGGAAAAAGGACTTCTAAGGGCTTGAGCCATGGGCTACCATCTTTATCATATCATGTTCTTTTATGCTTTCAAATAGTAATTAGATCACACTCTTTCTCCTAGGAAAGTAATTTTGTGTTGCTCTCTACTTGATAGGATTTGTTTCGATTTAATTAGATTAGCATTCATTTCAATTCTCGCATTTTCAATTTCTTAGACTAAATTCAAATTTGTATCACAAAAACCAAAAACCATAGCATTAAATTGTATTTTGGAAAACTCATAATAGGTGCATACATATTTCAATTCCTAGTTAATTAAGGAACATTTAAATTTGGAAAAGGAAATCAAAATTTGTTTGCATACATGTTAGATTGCATTGCATAAGAAAAAAAAAAAACATTAGTAACTTAGAGAAGAAAACCCTCGATAACATCACGAGGTAGACATCAACATGAAGTCAAACAAGGTCAAACAAGAAGAAACTCTTGATCACATCATGAGGTAGATGTCAACTTAAACATCAACATCATACACATTGCACGAACAACACTTCCCTCTATTAGCAATGTGCACCGACATTAGGGAAGTTGGGTTAAATTCATCCTTGCTGAGATTAGGGAAAACTTTCCCAATCTAATTCAATAACTAAACGTAGAACAAACAAGGGAGGAAATATAACACCAATAATGAATTAGAGATCAACAACCCTTGATTCAACAAGCTCTATGAAATGAAGAAAGGAGACAACAACGATAGAGAATCATCAATGAATAAAACAACCTTCATGCCAGGCTAGGGAGACTTAGGACTCGTGACCTTGCGGGTCATATAATTATAACAACTATAACAAAAATCAAACATCTCTGCTTAAACAACCATGAGAACATACAAGTAGCACGAAACCCAACCATCCTTTATGACGCCCTGCTTTCTGAACAAAGAGAGCAAGACAACCCAGTTGGGATTCCTATTTTTAAGCCAAGTATTTGCAAAATCTTGCCAAATTCATCAAATTTTCCTAAGGGGTCCTTGTGCTTTTACCTTGATGCATATTGTTGAACCCCTGATTTAGGCTAAGTCTAAAATCTGATGGATCCTCCAAATTCTAGATTCTGTATTTCAATTCGTATGGATCCAAAACCCCTCTAAAACATCTTGATGGTATATTTTAAAATACTACCACTTATACTTAAATATTATTTTAAAATGTATTGTCTTGTTGGGACATTGGGACCCGCAAGGATTTTTGGACTTTTTCCAAAAGGTCCAAAATCCCTCTATGACCCCGCGTCCCTCATCCCTCTGCGACCTCAAGACCCACTAGCAAAAGGGGACCTTCAAAGTCAGAAATCCTCTCAGACCCCTTGAGTTTTCAAGTCAATTTTGAAGGTGCAAAATTTTGAATTTTCAAATTTTTTTTGAGGAAGTGGCTAAGTTTTTCATGCAGTTTCAAATCAATCTTCCATTTTTGAATTTCACTGCTTTTGGTCCTTTTAGGATTTCGGGACTCATCGGCACTTTTGTGCTTTTTCCAAAAGTTCCAAAAGTGTCAAGTCCTCACGCGAACCTGATCCCTACTTCCTCTTGGTCCTCCGCTTTCCTGGACTCCCACAGTATAATGAAAAGGTTCAATCGGGACTCTAGGACCTAATGGGATTTTTGGTCCTTGTCCAAAATCCAAATGTCCTCCCACAACCCGAAGTCTTTTCCAAGGTCCAGAAATGTGCAGAAATCTGTCGAAAACTTTCAGGATCGCGTAGTTGAAGTTTATGTTTTTATTGCAGTTGGTGGGTTTGTTGGGGGTTTTCCTGCCCATTTCATCCTCAGATCTGAGTTGTGAAGGCTATAAAGGCAATATTGAAACTCTTTTCAAAGGTTGGTCTTTTGGCAAATTTTCAACCAACAAAAGTGCATAGCTCTCTAAGGTTTCAAAGAACAAAAGGTTCCAGTTCTCTAGCAGGGACGTAGAAAGGTTATGAAAAGATTCAAGTTGGTTTCAAGAATCAGTGTATGAACTCCTTTTTCTCATGTAATTTTTCAAGGAAATCCTAAGTTTCAGCTAGGGTTTCCTCTTGCCACACTTTGTGGTATGATTGTAACCATTGATTAGATGAATATGATAGATTATTAAAACATTACATGCTATGTGATGATCTCTTCAATGGTTGTATATGAATGATTGCATTTTGATAAAGGATTACTAAGCATATTCCTCACTGGTTATCATTTTTTCTGCATCTAGGTATCCAGAAAGTGCTTGTTTCATTTCTGTATTATCTTATCCTCTGCTAAACTATGGACTCTACAGCCCATCCTAATAGGCACCGGTCTGAAATGTTTGATCACCCACACCTTTTTAAAAAAACTAAAACAAATTTATCAAGTGTGAAGTAAGCAGTTACTATTGTATGCATTGTTGTGGTTATGTGTTGAAACCAGGAAATATTGTTAGTAAATCTTCAAAGTGTCAATTTTAGCAAACCAAACATGCATACCAACACCTTCCATTATTGCAAGAAGTGCTTTTCATTAGCTTAAAAAGAGATTTTAGTGCAGCAAGTTTGTCTTAATCTAGTGACTGTATTTAGGGATTAAGACAATAGTTTGGGTATTGTTGCAATGATATGAGCCTAAAAACATCTTCCATTGTTGTTAATCCCTGTTAAGGGGTACCTCTTGGAACACCCTCCTTGGCTTAGCTGAGCCAGAAGTGAAGGGGAGATTACCCATTCCCAACTATTGGCCCTTAATCATCCTTATATTGTTGATGAACCTCTTTCTATTTCCTTGATGACATCCCTAGCCTCGAAGATTCAAGAATGTTCTAGTGATTAAGATAAGCTATTTTGGGACCCAACAAGCCCCTTGATTTCACCTTCACTCGATTGGCTCTTGCCACGTGAGCGGGAATGACTGGGAGGCTACCTTTAGCAAAGAGGAAGGTTCATGTTTTGCACTGAACTGTGAGTCACCTACAAATTTGGTTGGGTCACTTTCCAAACAATACATATTTTGGTGAACCCAATGTGAAGAGAAAAACCTCTTGGTTGAGCTTTTTGCATTTTCATTGCTTTGATCCTATTTTCATCATCCTTGCTACATTCACACTTTCACTTCACCATTCGCCTCTTCATTTCATTCATTGCCTCCATCCTTTTTGTGCTCCATTCCATTTATTCTATGGTGTCCAAGGCACCTTCGAAGATGATAGAATCTGAAGCAAATCTAGGGAATATTCTGTTGAGAGAGCTCGAGATGCCCTCGTTTGACATATATGTGCCACCTGATCCATTGGCACCAATTACCAGCTATTATGAGTTTGAAGACTCAGATTATAAGAATGACTAACGAGAGGCTTGACGTTCTCTCACATTTAACAATCTCGCTTGGGAATATGAAGTTGCAATATAATCAAAAAACTCAAACCATGGCAAAACACGTTGAGTGCTCATATGGTTAGAGATTCATTGACCATAAACTAGCCACGCAGAAATAGCAATGAAACTAGAGGATAAAGTGAGATGTTTAGAAAAACATCTGCATGAAGCTAGGGATGCCCAAGAGGCCCTACTTGTCGCATAACAAGATGAGTATTTAGAAAACACCTCTAGCAAACACACAAATGGAGGAAACCATGAGAACTCAAATCGAGTGCAAAAGCAACAATAATAGACGTTGCAACCCATGTCAACCTCATAGCTACACTAGTCCAAAGGATTAGAACATTCGAAGCAGGAATATAAATACTTCCCCAATACATGAATGATCTAAGAAATAGAACGCACAACACTAGGGTCAAACAAGACCAGGGGGTAGTTCAAAATCCCCCTTTATCTCAAATTGTATTTGTGAAACAAAAGTAATGACATGATCCAACAACTTCCACAAGTAGGTGGATACTACCCAACTAACAATATCCAACTTTCTCAGAACTGCCCACGAGCTGGTGTAAGAGGGACTCCCTCCTACCCACAACTCACAATTTCAAACACATAGGTAACACTCTACCCCAATTTGAACCCTCAACTATACAAAGATTGCAACAAATACTTGATTTTATTTAATTTAATTCAACACAACAAATATGGAAATCTGCAACAATGTTTACAATTCTAGCCTTCAATGACCTCTCTCTACACACAGGACAATCTGCCCTCTCTCTACAACTCCTCTCAATTCCCTCACTGACTGGTGATATTTTCCTCACCAAATTTGCACCTTCACTCCCAACATGGCACTCCAATCTGCAATAGCAAAAACACAATTCAAATGCCTTAAAGAGGCATCTTCTTTCAACTTCTCCAAAACATGTCCTCTACACCAAATTGCCCAATCCTCGTTCATTTGTCCATGGTCAAACTCTCTATATTTTTATTGTTATTTGCATTGAAACCTGCACATTCGTCTATGCCCTTCCCTGCACTTTACTCTGTATTATATCTCTTCTTTCTAGAGGTCGACCCTACCTGTCTCTACCCCTCTTTGCTCTGCATAGTTCACTTCTATTTCATTCCTCTGAGGCCGAACCTGCTTGTCTCTACGTATGCTCTTCTCTGCACAGTTTCACTGCCCTTTTATTCTTCAGAGGCTGACCCTCATCTTTATTCTGGCATTGGTTTAAATAGAAACCAACAATCCCTTCATTTGTTCTGAAATTCAAAAGGTGAAGAGACACGATTCAAAGGTGTTTTAAGTTTCGAACAATCAAAGCTTAAACTTCCCAAGACACCCACGTCTATGTCAAGCTAGTCACCATCCATAACAAACATTCATATAGTATAATTGCCTAGTATTGTTGGGTCAGGGACGCATATCTCCATTCAAAAGTATTATTGCAAAATAGACAAAACTCCTTACACTGTCGAGGCCTCAATCCCTCCACATTGGCGTCCATCACATTGGATGCATGCTATAGCCCCTTTTTAAATGGTGTTGCCTACCATTCTTTTTCAAAGAAGAGTTCTACTCTCCCCAAGCACCCTAGACAAACTTCAATATTGAATGTTTAAAGCATAGCTTCTAAAAGGCATGGGAAAGTCTTCTCCATTTTGGTGCTTAGAAAACATAAATTTATTTCTATTTCTGCCTCTATAGAAGCAGTTCAAAATTTGCATTAAAACCAACTAAATGTGCCCTCTTAACTATTCAAATCACCTCATTATTAGACTTTGATATTTCCTCCTAACTCCTCTATACAAGAGCCGACCAATTTCCTTGCATTGGTAACATTTAATAACAAAAATAAGATGAATCTCTGCATATTGTTCTCAACAAATATTCTACCCAACAAGTATGAAAATATCTCACCTCCGAAACAATGTTGTGCTTGGATGAAACAACTTGATTCGTAGTTGAGTGTATCAACCTCCACATCTTTTTCTTCTTCCTTGGAACTCTGCTCAAATATTGGAGAAACTGACTCATGTAGTTGCAACAGGATGGTCATGAAGCTGAAAGTCAACTTTCTTCACAACTTCTTACCAGGAGCTTGAAACCTCACAAAAACTTGCAAAGATATGCATTTCAACATTCCTAAGACCTCCACTAGGTTATTCAGTCTCAATCGTCACAGAACTTGATATTTTTAACTTTTGTTAATTTGCCAACACAAGTGGCAAAACGATTCATTCTCCAAAACCATAAGGCTTATGACCAAAAAATATTTGTCATTATTCTTGGATGGAGTCAACAATATATCTGCAAGAGGATTCAATGTGAAACCTCACCAATTTCTCTAAACAATTGTTTCAATGAAAATTGTCTGTTGTGTGTGTTATCAATCAGATATGCACCCTATGCTAAGCTTACAGAAGACTTAGCTATCTGTTGACACATGGAAACACTCTCAGGATGTGGGTTTCCTATAGTGAGAGTGAATCTCCAGAGTGAGCTGGTTCTCCTTATGATTTTTCTAAACTATTAACTTGTCTGAGAAAAGGAAAGAGGAATAACTGAAATGAAATTCTATTTTTTTATCTAAAATGATTCTAAAATCTAAATATTTACCCACAAACAATTATCAAGCCTATAACCTTCTCAATTCCACCTAAGTCCAACAATCCAAAAGTACTTCGTATGAAGGTTTAACTTAAACACAACACACAACCTGGATTGAATGGTCAAAAGATGCACAGATTTCAATAACATTGAGACATAATCAGAGGATTAGACATCATAATCATAGTGAAAACATCAAATCAAAGTTACAAAGGAGGCAACAAATGTGAATAGGAATGCTTTGCTATATTGAAATGAAAGGAGTACATCTAACTCTGAAAATATGACTCAAGATCAGTTTACAAACTCTCTGCATGTGCTCATGAGAGAAGAAACAAGGATATCAACTGACTAAAACCAAGTCCTCCACCCTCCTTTTATAGCCAAAAGGCTTTCTAAAAAATGAGAAAGGATGGAATAGCTCATCAAAACTCAAAAAGGCAACTTCCCAAGCCATTCCCGAGCTCCATAAAAAAGCCTCCAAAACAGGGCCCAAAATGCCTCCAAACTAGAAATAACAGCTGTTAAAAACTTTTGTCAAGTGGCCCCCACCAAAATCTTCCTTAAGATAAGCTTTATCTACCCAAAAAGACACTATTTTTGCCCTTATCTGCCCAATTTCACCCAAAGAAAGCAAACTCAAAAAAGAAAGATCTGCTTTGTTTTATTTTGCTTTAACTGCATTAAAATAGCATTTATTTTAAAGCAATTTATAAACATTGTTTAAAACCAAAGCTTTACAATGTTTGCAGTTTTATCCTATACCCCTATTCGATTTGATTTTTGACAAAAATAAATAATATATGGCCCATAATTTCGCCAAGTCTATTGCAATTACAATATTTGATTTTTCCATAAAAAATCATAAAATAATCAAGGGCATTATATGGTGTTTGCAAAAATAAAAGCCTGATGGCTTATCTGCATGTGTCCTGTCTCTGCAACACAGGCATAAAGACTTGTATCCTATTCCAAAAGAAAGGTTTGTAGGCGTAAGCTCCATCTCCATGGGGTCTAAGGCATAACATTAGCCTGTCCAAAATATCTCCAAGGCATTAAAAAGATAATCTGCCCCTAAGGCATAAAGCCTTCACAAAATGTTACTAGTTAGGGCCAAATAAATGCCTAGGCAAGTGTTTCTATGGCCACATACCCAGGATGACATTAAGAGAGGTCTCAAAATAAACAAAAATGTGACAAAATCCCCACTTAACTCTTAGGGCAAAGTGAGCCCTCAAACAAAACTTTCAAACCCTAAACTCCATTTGTCATTTTGCATTTTCAACTTTGTGGAGAGGAGGCTCTATGCCGGCGCCATGAAACCCTAGGGTTTCAAGATGAAAATTAGACTTTCCTGGCATATCTGAGCATGGTTTTGGTCGATTCCTTGCAAATTTTGAAGGGTAAGATTCTAATACAAGCATATGTGACTTATATTTTGATATTCTTTGAATTTCTAAGGTAGAATGGCTTCTATAGCCATAGCTTCTATATACATTCTGATGAATTTGTTTCCATTTTGTTCAACTATCATTCCTTCTCTATATTCTGGTCGTTGATCACTGCAATTGTGTGAGTGGAAAATGAAGCAAAAAGGAAAAACCTTCGACTCTGCATCATTTGCCAAGGTGAGTCTTTTAAAAGGTTCGAATTTCAAACAATCTTTTGGTTGCTTTGGTTATTCTCATGGCATTCAGTAGATTTAGTATTTTAAAACTCGTGGCCATAAGTCTCTATTACTCAGAAATGAAGAAAGGTAAAAACCCCACCTTTCGAACCTTGTCTCCTTCAAATCATTACTATTTTTGCATTGATGTTTACCAGTCATGGTTTAGAACTATGAAACATTATGCATTCTATGTATTTTTCTTGTTGAAACTATGAAGCCCACGGCCATACCCTCTATTCTCCTATAGGTGTGCTTACTTAAGGAAAGTGAAATGGGGTTTTGGTCTTTTGAAGAAAAATGCATACTTTACCACGACTAGCAAAATGACAACTCTAGTGCAGTCTTTTCATCTTCTCATGGCTCGAAATCACTTATTATAGTTCTGTATCTACATCATCTCTTTCTTTTATGTATGTGATACTTCTAAAGGCCGTAGCTGGCATTATTTTGAGTTTTACACCTTTGAAAGTCTTTACCTTCTGTATATTTGTGTTTTCTGTCATTATGGGTCCGCGGCTGGCAAAACATATCTCTGCATTTGTGAATGAAGGTTCAAACCTTTGGGTTATCTTGTCATAAAAAGAAATATACACTCCATTTTGACCACGGTTGTAGCTGTGTCTTCATGCATTTGTGTTCAACAGATATCTGGCAAGGCTACGACCTGTAGCTTAATTTCTAAGTTCAAAAGCTCTCACTTCCTTTCTAAAACTCCTTCTCTTGTATCTACACAACTTCAGATGGATATGGATAAAATGGTTCATTCTGTAGGTTCTTATTCAAAAGGTTGCGGCTTGTATAATCTTGAACATGGAATAAAAACCCAGATGGGTCTGTGCACAAAAATGAGTTCAAGTTTTTAACTCTCTCCTGTAGCAATGAGTTCAGAAGCTTACATTTTCATTCAGTTTCATTCTCTACCTCCACTGTAGATGTTGTCCCATTCTTGATTCACATGTTTTAATCTGATGCATTTGGCATCTTCCAGTTCATTGTTTATATGTACACACCACATATGGAATGTCATCTTTCATTGGCTGTTATAGTTGTGAAAATCTTCATTGATGAAACCTATAGATCATTTGATCATTGAGATGATCCTATTTAATGATGGCAATTGGCATTGCTTAAACAATTCTATTGATTACGTTATTCTGTAGCAACACCATTTCTCTAAAGTGCATTTATTACTTGAGACAACATGATGAAGTGCAACTGTACATATCTGGATATGGTCACCAAATGAGAAGGATATAACCTGATAGAGCATCTCTTTGTGGATCCATTTGGCATTTGATATTCCAACTTGTCTCTTTTACTTCAGCACTATCTCATATAGTTACAACTACTGTAACATCAAAATGGCAAGATATCTAGACAACTACACAGTTACATATGTCCTGTAACTCTTTGTTCCTTGCTTCCTTGATATATTGTTGTGACCACGCATAAATGAACTAGAATTTATGATACTTTGATTCTTTGGTTGCTCCATTATGCACTTTCCAGCTGCTCCATGTATCTGCTATTTATTTCTGATGCTATGAAACAGTAATGACAGCTATCCTTTTGCATTGAATGATGTACTGAATGAGTTCAGTTTACTCTTTTGATTCCATTTCATTCTTTGAACAGCAGTCATGAGTGTATCCTGTTCTTGACACTAATGGATCTGACTGCTTTCTACTCCTTTAGTTAGTCATTCAATAAAGGCAATGTGAATAATGATCTTTCCTTTACATTCCATCCCTTTTGAGATTAAGGGGAGGCATCATGTTGGGCTCAACCCTTGTGAGAGCCTCATTTTACACCACATGTTTTTATGTCTTCAATCAGCTACATGACTTATCCTATACCTACACATGAAACAAATAGATTAGAATAAAAATAATGAAGTTCCATGATTGTTTCTTTTTCAGTTCCCCTTGCATATGAATAATGTTCATTGATTAGTGCATTATAGGCAATGTGTTCCACCTCTTCTGATAGGACATAGAGATCTCATAACTGAAGCTCTAACAAGACTTTTCCAACTTTTTGTAGGTTCTCATCAGAGATGAGGAGCAGGAACAGGGTGACAACCTCAGAGATTGAAGACCTTCCAAGGCAATGATGGATATGACCTTCTCTCCCTATCTTTAGATGCATAGCATTTTCCCTATATTTGCATTTCTTCAACTATTCCCATGACTTGTGTGGGACATTTGATTTGTTATTATTTCTTTCAATGCAATGTTTATCCTTTTATGTATTTCAATTTGTAAACGAATAATCATTGTAGTGAATGAAATACTTATCTCTCCTGTGAATGTTCTGCAATGCAATGGATAATCTGAAAATCTTTTATTTTCTTGAACAACTAAAATGCAATATCACTGAAACACAAACAACTATGCAAATAACTTATAACAGAAGAATGTTAATATTCACTTTAAAAATGAAATTGTTGTACCAGCTCTGCCAATTTGAGCTGTAAGTGAAAAATGGTAACATTTATGGTGACTTCTACTACATGCTTGCCTGCTAAGCATCAGATCAATTGCCTTGAATATCCATTAGGCATTAAGTCATACTCTGCTCTTCTCAAACTCAGAAAACACTGCAATTCAGCTCTCCAACCAGTTCAATCAGCAACAGAAAACTGAAAACTAAAAACAAACTCAACTGAAAGCAAACTAACAGGCCCTAATGGCCAAAAAACTTGTGCAGGAGCACTTAGGGAAACAAAAATACTGAAATCAAATGTGCATGAGCACTTATTAACTGCAACACTACTCTACTATGATACAAAGATAGTACCTATCCTTAGAGGCAATGTTTGAGGTGGATCCCATTAACTGGGATAGACAACACCTCTCCACTTAACTTGGACAGCTGAAATGCGTTGTTTTCTTTGCACATACTGCCCATCCCAAATTGCATTGAACTTGGAATGCTTTCCAGGTCTGCTTCTCAATTCATTCCATTTAAAAACCAAATCACCAACAATGAAGCTTCTCGACCTTGCCCTCTTATCAAAAGCATTCTTCATTTAAGCTTGATGTATATCAAGCTTCCTTAAGGCCTCCTTTCTGGTCTCTTCTAACTCCATAAGCTGAGCTAGCCTGACCACTAAAGGTTGTTCCTCTAGCAACTCAAGTTCTTTGATGAAAGTCAAAGTTGGTAATTCAATTAAAATAGGCAATTTAGCCTCCTTACCATAAGTAAGTACATATGGAGAAAACCAGTAGCTCTCTTGGGTGTAATTCTGTCAGCCCAAAGAGCCAACTTCAACTTCTCGTGCCATGTTCTCTGGTTGTCTTCAACAGTCTTCTTGATGATTCTTATCAGATTCTTGTTGGTAGATTTGGCCTGCCCATTACCCTATGGGTAATAGTTAGAAGAAGTATTCAAAAAGATGTTATTTTTGACAGACCAATCTAAAATTCTCAATCCAATAAAAGTCAAACCATTATCAGAGATAATTGAATCTGGTGTACGAAACCTTGATACCAGATCCTGATAGAAACTTAGAACAGCAGATTCATTTGCTTCTTTTAAAGCAACAGCCTCGGTCCACTTGGCGAAATAGTCTGTGGCAGTCAAGATCCACTTGTGGCCTACACTTGAAGGCGGGTTTATTTGTCCTATGAAATCTAGACCCCATTTTGCAAATGGTTGTTCAACTTTAATAGGATGCAGAGGTAAGGTTGCAAGCCTTTGTTTACCTGCAAATAATGAACACTTCTCACATCTTCTCACCCAAGCAAAAGCATCTTTAAACAAGTCAGGCCAGTAATAACCAGCCTGCATAATCTATAAGGCAGTTGTCCTAGCTGCAAAGTGACCTCCAGAAGGTCCATTGTGAAAATCCTCTAACAATTTATCAACTTGATCAGGTCCAATACATCTTAGAAATACACCATTAAAATCTCTCCTATACAAAATACCATCAATGATAGCATAAGGAGTAGCTTGTAACCTGAAATACCTTCTTCCTGCCCTATCCAAACCTTCGGGACATTGTCCAGTCTACAGATAGTGCATCATCTGCTGCACCCAACTAGTTGTAGGAGCTGGTACAACAACTGGTACACTATTATTTAGTATTGTTTTCATGTCTTCTTTATGTTCTTGACTGTGCTCTTCACTTTCAGCAAGCTACTTGCACAAGCCCTTGCCCCTAATCAGCTTAGTTACCTTGATATCAACATCAAACTCCATAACTTTAGTTATCCAACCAGCCCTCTTATCATTTATATCTCTGTTAAGTAAAAAACTCTTAACAGTGGGGTGAACAACCATTAAGTGAATTCTGTTATTGGACAGCATGTGTCTGAATTTCTTGAGGCTTCTAACAATAGCAAAAACATGCTTCTCAACAAAAGAATACTTTACCTCATAGTCATGCAGTACCTGGCTGAAAAATGCCACTGGCTGCTCCAAACCTTCATCATTTTGCTGGCATAGCATTGTTGAGATGGTGTCAGTACCTCCAAAAGCATATAAAATAAAATCCCTCTCATAATTAGGATTAATGAGGGTAGGGGTAGCAGCGAGAGCTTCTTTAATCTGCTCTAAGCTTCCTTTTCCTTCCTTAGTCCAGCTGATTAGAACATTAGAAGTAGGAATATAACAACTTCCCCAATACAAGAATGATCCAAGAAATAGAACGCACAACACTAGGGTCAAATAAGACCAGGGGTAGTTCAAAATCCCCCTTATCTCAAATTGTATTTGTGAAACAAAAGTAATGACATGATCCAACAACTTCCACAAGTAGGTGGATACTACCCAACTCACAATATCCAACTTTCTCAGAACTACCCACGAGCTGGTGCAAGAGGGACTCCCTCCTGCCCACAACTCACAATTTCAAACACACAACACACACAGGTAACACTCTACCCCAATTTGAACCCTCAACTATACAAAGATAGCAACAAATACTTGATTTTATTTAATTCAATTCAACACAACAAATATAGAAATTTGCAACAATGTTTACAATTCTAGCATTCAATGACCTCTCTCTACACAGGACAATCTGGCCTCTCTCTACAACTCCTCTCAATTCCCTCACTGACTAGTGATATTTTCCTCACCAAATTTGCACCTTCACTCCCAACATGGAGCTCCAATCTGCAATAGCAAAAACATAATTCAAATGCCTCAAAGAGGCATCTTCTTTCAACTTCTCCAAAACCTGTCCTCTACACCAAACTACCCAATCCTCGTTCATTTGTCCATGGTCAAACTCTCTATCTTTTTATTGTTCTCTACATCGAACCCTGCACATTCTTCTATGCCATTCCCTGCACTTTACTTTGTATTATATCTCTTCTTTCTAGAGGTCGACCCTACCTGTCTCTGCCCCTCTTTGCTCTGCATATTTCACTTCTATTTCATTCCTCTGAGGCCGAATCTGCTTGTCTCTATGTATGCTCTTCTCTACACAGTTTCACTGCCCTTTTTATTCTTCAAAGGCTGACCCTCATCTTTATTCTGGCACTGGTTTATATAGAAACAAACAATCCCTTCATTTGTTCTCAAATTCAAAAGGTGAAGAGACACGATTCAAAGGTGTTTTAAGTTTCAAACAATCAAAGCTTAAACTTCCCAAGACACTCGCGACCTATGTCAAGCTAGTTTCCATCCATAACAAACATTCATATAGTATAATCACCTAGTATTGTTAGGTCAGCGACGCATATCTCCATTCAAAAGTATTATTGCAAAATAGACAAAACTCCTTACACTGTCGAGGCTTCAATCCCTCCACGTTGGCGTCCATCACATTGGATGCATGCTATAGCCCCTTTTAAAATGGTGTTGCCTGCCATTCTTTTCCAAAGAAGAGTTCTACTCTCCCCAAGCACCCTAGACAAACTTCAATATTGAATGTTTAAAGCATAGCTTCTAAAAGGCATGGGCAAGTCTTCTCCATTTTAGTGTTTAGAAAACATAAATTTATTTCTATTTGTGGCTCTATAGAAGTAGTTCAAAATCTGCATTAAAACCAACTAAATGTGCCCTCTTAACTATTCAAATCACCTCATTATTAGACTTTGATATTTCCTCTTAACTTCTCTATACAAGAGCCAACCAATTTCCTTGCATTGGTAATGTTTAATAACAAAAATAAGAGTAATCTCTGCATATTGTTCTCACCAAATATTCTACCCAGCAGGTATGAAAATATCTCACCTCCGAAACAATGTCATGCTTGGATGAAAAACTTGATTCGTAGTTGAGTGTATCAAACTCCACATCATTTTCTTCTTCCTTGGAACTCTACTAAAATCTTGGAGAAACTCACTTATGCAGTTGCAACAGGACGGTCATGAAACTAAAAGTCAACTTTCTTCACAACTTCTTAACAGGAGCTCAAAACCTCACAAAAACTTGCAAAGATATGTATTTCAACATTCCTAAGAACTCCACCAGGTTGTTCAGTCTCAATCGTCACAGAACTCTATATTTTTAACTTTTGTTAATCTGCCAACACAAGTCGTGAAATAATTCATTCTCCAAAACCATAAGGCGTATGACCAGAAAATATTTGTCATCAATTCTTGGATGGAGTCAACAATCTATCTGCAGGAGGATTCGATGTGAAACCTCACCAATTTCTCTAAACAATTGTTTCAGTGAAAACTGCTTGTTGTGTGTGTTATCAATTAGATATGCACCCTATGCTAAGCTTACAGAAGACTTAGCTATCTGTTGACACATGGAAACACTCTCAAGATGTGGGTTTCCTATAGCAAGAGTGAATCTCCAGAGTGAGTTGGTTCTCCTTATGGTTTTTCTAAACTATTGACTTGTCTGAGAAAAGGGAAGAGGAATAACTGAAATGAAATTCTATTTTTTTATTTAAAATGATTCTAAAATCTAAATATTTACCCACAAACAATTCTCAAGCCTATAACCTTCTCAGTTCCAACTAAGTCCAACAATCCAAAAGTACTTCGTATGAAGGTTTAACTTAAACACAACACACAACCTGGATTGAATGGGTAAAAGCTACACATATTTCAATAACATTGAGACATAATCAAAGGATTAGACATCATAATCATAGTGAAAACATCAAATCAAAGTTACAAAGGAGGCAACAAATGTGAAACATGAAGGCTTTGCTATATTGAAATGAAAGGAGTACATCTAACTCTAAAAATATGACTCAAGATTAGTTTACAAACTCTTTGCCTGTGCTCAAGAGAGAAGAAACAAGGATATCAACTGACTAAAACCAAGTCCTCCACCCTCCTTTTATAGCCAAAAGGCTTTCTAAAAAATGAGAAAGGATGGAATAGGTCAACAAAACTCAAAAAGGCAACTTCCCAAGCCATTCCCAAGCTCCATAAAAAAGCCTCCAAAATAGGGCCCAAAATGCCTCTAAACTAGAAATAACATCTGTCAAGTGGCCCCCACCAAAAGCTTCCTTAAGATATGCATTATTTGCCCAAAAAGACACTATTTTTGTCCTTATCTACCCAATTTCGCCCAAAGAAAGCAAACTCAAAAAAGAAAGATCTGCTTTGTTTTATTTTGCTTTAACTGCATTAAAATAGCATATATTTTAAAGCAATTTATAAACATTGCTTTAAAACAAAGCTTTATAATGTTTGTAGTTTTATCCTATACCCCTATTCGATTTAATTTTTGACAAAAATAAATAATAAATGGCCCATAATTTCGCCAAGTCTATTGCAATTACAATATTTGATTTTTCCATAAAAAATCATAAAAATAATCAAGGGCATTATATGGTGTTTGCAAAAATAAAAGCCTGATGGCTTATCTGCAAGTGACCTATCTCTGCAACACATGAGCATATAGACTTATATCATATTCCAAAAGAAAGGTTTGTAGGCGTAAGCTCCATCTCCATGGGGTCTAAGGCATAACATTAGCCTCTTCAAAATATCTCCAAGGCATTAAAAAGATAATCTGCCACTAAGGCATAAAGCCTTCACAAAATGTTACTAGGGCCAAATAAATGCCTAGGCAATTGTTTCTATGGCCACATACCCACGATGGCATTAAGAGAGCTCTCAAAATAAATAAAAATGTGACAAAATCCCCACTTAATACTTAGGTCAAAGTTAGCCCTCAAACAAAACTTTCAAACCCTAAACTCCATTTGTCATTTTGCATTTTCAACTTTGTGGAGAGGAGGCTTTGTGGTGGCGCCATGAAACCCTAGGGTTTCAAGCTGAAAATTAGACTTTCCTGGCATATCTGAGCACGGTTTTGGTTGATTCCTTGAAGATTTCGAAGGGTAGGACTCTGATTCAGGCATATGTGACTTATGTTTTGATAT
This sequence comes from Cunninghamia lanceolata, assembly GCA_027924645.1. Taxonomy (NCBI): domain Eukaryota; kingdom Viridiplantae; phylum Streptophyta; class Pinopsida; order Cupressales; family Cupressaceae; genus Cunninghamia; species Cunninghamia lanceolata. Next base: position 47,453 of record BSBN01000806.1, read on the forward strand.
TCTTTGAATTTCTAAGGTAGAATGGCTTCTACAGCCGTGGCTTCTGTATACATTCTAATGAATTTGTTTCCATTTTGTTCAACTATCATTCCTTCTCTGTATTATGGTTGTCGTTCACTGCAACAGTGTGAGGAAAATGAAGCAAAAAGGAAAAACCTTTGGCTCTGTATCATTTGCCAAGGTGAGTCTTTTAAAAGGTTTGAATTTCAAACAATCTTTTGGTTGCTTTGGTTATTCTCATGGCATTCTGTAGATTTAGTATTTTAAAACTCGTGGCCATAAGTCTCTATTACTCATAAATGAAGAAAGGTAAAAACCCCACCTTTGGAACCTTGTCTCCTTCAGATCATTACTGTTTTTGCATTGATGTTTACTAGTCATAGTTTAGAACTATGAAACATTATGCATTCTTTGTATTTTCCTTGTTGAAACTATGAAGCACGCGGCCATACCCTCTATTCTCCTATAGGTGTGCTTACTTAAGGAAAGTGAAATGGGGTTTTTGGTCTTTTGAAGAAAAATGCATACTTTACCACGACTAGCAAAATGACAACTCTAGTGCAGTCTTTTCATCTTCTCATGGCTTGAAATCACTTATTATAGTTCTGTATCTGCATCATCTCTTTCTTTTCTATATGTGATGCTTCTAGAGGCTGTAGCTGGCATTATTTCTAAGTTTTACACCTTTGAAAGTCTTTACCTTCTGTATATTTGTGTTTTCTATCATTATGGGGCCGCGGCTAGCAAAACATATCTCTGCATTTGTGAATGAAGGTTCAAACCTTTGGGTTATCTTGTCATAAAAAGAAATATACACTCCATTTTGACCACGATTGTGGTTGTGTCTTCATGCATTTGTGTTCAACAGATATCCGGCAAGGTTGCCGCTTGTAGCTTAATTTTTGAGTTCAAAAGCTCTCACTTCCTTTCTGAAACTCCTCTTGTATCTGCACAACTTGAGATGGATATGGATAAAATGGTTCATTCTGTAGGTTCTTATTCAAAAGGCTATGGCCTGTATAATCTTGAACATGGAATAAAAACCCAGATGGGTCTGTGCACAAAAATGAGTTCATTTTTTTAACTCTCTCCTGTAGCAATGAGTTCAGAAGCTTACATTTTCATTTAGTTTCATTCTCTACATCCATTGTAGATGCTGTCCCATTCTTGATTCACATGTTGTATCTGATGTATTTGGCATCTTCCAGTTCATTGTTTATATGTACACACCACATATGGAATGACATCTTTCATTGGCTGTTATAGTTGTGAAAATCTTCATTAATGAAACCTATAGATCATTTGATCATTGAGATGATCCTATTGAATGATGGCACTTGGCATTGCTTAAACAATTCTATTGATTACCTTATTCTATAGCAACACCATTTCTCTGAAGTGCATTTATTACTTGAGACAACATGACGAAGTGATAGTGTACATATCTGGATATGGTCACCAAATGAGAAGGATATAACCTAACAAAGCATCTCTTTGTGGATCCATTTGGCATTTGTTGTTCCAACTTGTCTCTTTTACTTCAGCACTATCTGATATAGTTCCAACTACTATAACATCAAAATGGCAAGATATCTAGACAACTACACAGCTACATATGTCTTGTAACTCTTTGTTTCTTGCTTACTTGATATATTGTTGTGACCATGCATAAATGAACTAGAATATATGATACTCTGATTCTTTGGTTGCTCCATTATGCACTTTCTAGTCTGCTCCATGTATCTACTATTTATTTCTGATGCTATGAAATAGTAATGACAGTTGTCCTTTTGCATTGAATGTTGTCTTGAATGAGTTTAATTTACTCTTTTGATTCCATTTCATTCTTTGAACTGCAGTCATGAGTGTATCCTATTCTTGACACTAATGCATCTGACTGCTTTCTACTCCTTCAATTTGTCATTCAATAAAGGCAATGTGAATAATGATCTTTCCTTTTCATTCCATCCCTTTTGAGATTAAGGGGAGGCATCATGTTGGGCTCAACCCTTGTGAGAGCCTCATTTTACACCACATGTTTTTATGTCTTCAATCAGCTACATGACTTATCCTATACCTGCACATGAAACAAACAGATTAGAATAAAAATAATGAAGTTCCATGATTGTTTCTTTTTTAGTTCCCCTTGCATGTGAATGATGTTCATTGATTAGTGCATTATAGGCAATGTGTTACACCTCTTCTGAAAGGACATAGAGATCTCATAACCGGAGCTCTAACAGGACTTTTCCAACTTTTTGCAGGTTCTCATCGGAGATCAGGAGCAGGAATAGGGTGACAACCTTAGAGATTGAAGACCTTACAAGGCAATGATGGATATGACCTTCTCTCCCTATCTTTAGATGCATAGCATTTTCCCTATATTTGCATTTGTTCAGCTATTCCCATGGCTTGTGTGGGACATTTGATCTGTTATTATTTCTTTCAATGCAATGCTTATCCTTTTATGTATTTCAATTTGTAAACGAATAATCATTGTAGTGAATGAAATACTTATCTCTCTTGTGAGTGTTTTGCAATGCAATGGATAATCTGAAAATCTTTTATTTTCTTGAACAACTGAAATGCAATATCACTGAAACACAAACAACTATGCAAATAACTTATAACAAAAGAATGTTAACCTTCACTTTAAAAATGAATTTGTTGTACCAGCTCTACCTATTTGAGCTGTAAGTAAAAAATGGTAACAGTGCGCCGAAACCAAAGTATGGCAAAAACTTGATCCTGTCAAATTTGATCACTCCACATGTACCCCAAGGCTGAGAGATGCCAACAAAAGCTAACCAAAACCGAAACACACCGAAAATGAAAACTAAACCTTACAAATTATTTTTGGTTGATCTTGATCTCTAGTCCGCCCAAATGCTCCTGCATCAAACACGTTGGGTAGGAAGTTTGTGAGCATAGGCTCACAAAGGTGGAGTTGAGTAATAGGACTACTCTCAAAGGTTGTAAACAACCTACAATGAACTCCATTGTTGTGATAGGTGCACAGATTAATTCTTTTTCCTCCTCTTCCAGCATCTTGCTAGAACAAGTGTCATCCTCCTCCAACAATTCTGCACTCTCTTCCTCCTTCCTCTTGTGGACTTATGTCCACCATGAACCATCCTTCTCCTCTAAAGACTTTCTCTTCTCCTCTCCTCCTTCGTGGGATCTACCCCACCATTATCCAGTCACCTCCACCAAATACATCCTTCTCTCTTCCAATCTTTCATGGGATTTGACCCAACACAAACTAACCACCTCCACCAAGTCTCACCTGTAGCATCCTCTACAAATTTTATATGCAATTACACATCTACATAGAAACCCGCCACTATACTCTTCTTTCCATCTACTTGCAACTTCTTATTCATTTTAGCAGCATGAAGATTCACATCAACTCCCTCATCACATAATTTAGAAAAATTAAGACTTACCTCCATAGATTTTGTTGTTACAACCTCTTTCACCATGTCTACTGTTGCACCTTCATTCTCATTCAAATGTTCACTCAACCTAAACAACTTCTCTATCTTCTCAATTTCTTCCTCAAGCAATTCATGCTCCTCAACAATAACTAAATTTATAGCATCCTCACACAAATCTGAATGGAAATTGAAGCCTTCCATGTATCTACCTTCTTCTTGCTCTATATCCTTTATTGCATTCATCATCTTAAATAAATTAGACTCAAAATGCTCAAGTTTTACCTTATTTTCTTTCGCTACTGCAACTTCTTTTCCTTCATTTTTTAGTGCACTATTCGGCTCCTCAGGTTCATCTATCCAATCTCATTCTAACAACTTATCAATTTTCTTCATCTCTTCTCCCCATGGAAGATCATTCTCCTCTTCGCCCACTTGCTTGTCAAATCTAGGGCCTTCTAACTCTGTCATCTCAGATTCTCCATTTGCTGCATTTTTTTTCAAGTTTTATCACTGCATCCAATTCCTCATCTTCTTTATTTTCCACATCATTTGCTTCAACTTTTCACTCTTCATACTCAGTTGTGATCTCATTACTTTCTTCTTCTATCTTCTCATCCTCCAAAGGATGCGTAGTTGCTGCTACTACATCAATTTCAATCTCTTCATTCATGTCTTCTAAAAGACAAGCCTCTGCTACAATTTCCTCTTCTTTTTCACTCTCTTTCTCCATGCCTTCCTCATGGCATGCTGCTGCAATCTCTAATGCCTCCACTCTTCTCAATTATTCACGAATTGCCTCTTCTTTATAACGTTGTCCCAAACACTCCATGTCTTTCCATGGACATTCTATGCTACAACTTCATGTTTTGCCTCTTCAAAAAGACATGCTATAGCTGAATACTCTTTCTTCTTCCAGTCTTTTCTCTCCTTGCTTCGTTTCCTTTCTGATTTATTTTCTTTTGGGACTGTATGGGTTGTTCCCACACACTTCTCCATCCATGTCCCTTCTATCAAAGGGTTGCAAAACTTCTTCTCATCCTTGGCGACCTTGGTTGCAATCTCTTCTCTTTCCTCTTGATCCTTTTGCACAAGGATCTCCTCTTCTTCTTCTTCATTCTTCATCTCTGCTGCAATATTTTCTTTCTTCTCTTCATCCTCTAAAGGATTTTCAACCACTACTTCATTTTTCTCTTTCTCTTTCTCAACCATTGCAACTTTGATATTGCTCTCTTATTTCATATATTCATTAGGGCATACTGCTACAATTTCTTTGCCACTTCTTTCTTGTTTATCCTGCAATGGATTCAAAACATATTCCTTCCCATCTTTGATTACACTATATGTGTTATCACTACCAATATGTACAACTTCCCCATCCCAAAGCCAAGATTGACCTAATAAAACATGACAAACATCCATGAGTGCTATGTCACATACAATTTCATCCTTGTATCTTCTAATGTGAAATTTTACAATGCTTTATTCACTTACTTGAATTTGATGACCTCCTTGCAACCAAGAAATGTAGTATAGCCTAGGGTGCTTCATCCTCTTCGAGTTTAGCTTCTCAACCATTTCCAATGCAACCAAAAATTTCACTACTACCACTGTCCACCGTTAACTTGCAGCATTTTCCACCGGACTTGCAAATAGTTTAGAACAAATCACTCCTTTGGATGGGCTCTTGTTTCTCTTTCTATGGCTTCAAATATTTCTTATTCATCATAAAAAACTCTCCATGTCTCCAAGACATTTTGTCAAACAATTGTAGCACACTCTCAATCTGCACACACAAACATTTAGAGCCAACGCTCTCTGCAATTACAAGTCCTCCCAACAACAAAACTCTCACAACTATCCTCTACCCAACAAGATTCTGGAAGATGCACCTCTCCAAGACCTCTTCTACCCACTTCCTCTCAGTGGACGAAGTTTGCACACCTTCTACCCAGCTTCATCTCTGCTGGAGGACAACCAACATTATTCTCATAGAATCAATTCTCTCTCACAGCTTCACCGCTTCACTCTTCACCACTCTTCAACTGTAGGTCCTAGTGCATACTCTGCACTCTCAAGATCTTGTGGCTCTGATACTTCTTGGTGTAAGAGGGACTCCCTCCTACCCACAACCCACGATTTCAAACACACAACACACACAGGCAACACTCTAGCCTAATTTGAACCCTCAATTATACAATTCAACACAACAAATATAGAAATCTGCAACAATGTTTACAATTCTGGCCTTCAATGGCCTCTCTCTACACACAGGACAATATTCCCTCTCTCTACAACTCCTCTCAATTCCGTCACTAACTGGTGATATTTTCCTCACCATATTTGCACCTTCGCTCCCAACATGGCATTCCAATCTGCAATAGAAAAAACACAATTCAAATGCCTCAAAGAGGCATCTTCTTTCAACTTCTCCAAAAGTTGTCCTCTACACCAAACTAGCCAATCCTCGTTCATTTGTCCATGGTCAAACTCTCTATACTTTTGTTGTTCTCTGCATCAAACCCTGCACATTCTCTTATGCCCTTCCCTGCATTTTACTTTGTATTATATCTCTTCTTTCCAGAGGCCGACCCTACCTGTCTCTGCCCCTCTTTGCTCTACATATTTCACTTCTATTTCATTCCTCTGAGGCCAAACCTGCTTGTCTCTACATATGCTCTTCTCTACACACTTTCACTGCCTTTTTTATTCTTTAGAGGCTGACCCTCATCTCAATTTTGGCATTGGTTTATATAGAAATAAACAATCCCTTCATTTGTTCTCAAATTCAGAAGGTGGAGAGACACTATTCAAAGGTATTTTAATTTTCAAACAGTCAAAGATTAAACTTCCCAAGACACTTGTGGCCTGGGTCAAGCAAGTTACCATTTATAACAAACATTCATACAATATAACCGCCTAGTATTGTTGGGTAAGCGACGTGTATCTCCATTCAAAAGTATTGTTGCAAAACAGACAAAACTCCTTACACTATCATGGCCTCAATCCCTCCACATTGGCGTCCATCACATTGGATGCGTGTTATAGCCCCTTTTAAAATGGTGCTGCCCATCATTCTTTTCAAAGAAGAGTTATACTCTCCCCAAGCACCATAGACAAACTTCAATATTGAATGTTTAAAACGTAGCTTCTAAGAGGTATGGGAAAGTCTTCTCCATTTTGGCGCTTAGAAAACTTAATTTTATTTTTGTTTGTGCCTCTATAGAGGTGGTTCAAAATCTGGAGTAAAACCAACTAAATATGTCCCCTTAACTATTCAAATCACCTCATTATTAGACTTTGATATTTCCTCTTAACTCCTCTATACAAGATCCGACCAATTTCCTTACATTGGTAATGTTTAATAACAAAAATAAGAGGAATCCCTACATATTGTTCTCACCAAATATTCTACCTAGCAAGTATGCAAATATCTCTACCTCTGAAAGAATGTCGTACTTGGATGAAATAACTTGATTTGTAGTTGAGATTGTATCAACCTCCATATCATTTTCTTCTTCCTTGGAACTCTACTCTAATATTGGAGAAACTTGCTTATGCAGCTGCGACAGGACGGTCATGAAGCTGAAAGATGACTTTCTTCACATATTCTTACCAAGAGCTCGAAACCTCACAAAAACTTGCAGAGATATGTATTTCAACATTCCTAAGACCTCCACCAGGTCGTTTGGTCTCAATCATCACAAAACTTGATATTTTTAACTTTCACTAATTTGCCATCACAAGTCGCGAAACAATTAATTCTCCAAAACCATAAGTCATATGAACACAAAACCTTTTGTCATCAATTCCTGGATGAAGCCAACAATTTGTCTACAAGAGGATTTGATGTGAAACCTTGCCAATTTCTCTAAACAATTGTTTCGGTGAAAACTGCTCGTTGTGCGCCGAAACCAAAGTATGGCAAAAATTCGATCCTATCAAATTTGATCACTCCACATGTACCCCAAGGATGAGAGATGCCAACAAAAGCTAAAAAAATTGAAACACACCAAAAATGAAAATTAAACCTTATAAATTGTTTTTGGTTGATGTTGATCGCCAGTCAACCCGAATGCTCCTGCATCACAAGCTCAACCAACATACACAAACATGCCTGTATATCAACAAGCCCCACCTATAGGGCCTATTTCTCAACAACCATATCTTAGAGCACATTCTCGGGAACTTACCTGGAATATTTGAAGGAACCCCTAGACCACAACATACGCAACGTACTCTTACCACGATCTCTCCCAGACCTACCCAAGTTCAAGGGAGAAGGGGATCCGAACTCTCATGTAAAGGCATTCACGATTGCCATAAGAGAACTCCTCCCTTGGGATGGAGTCACGACAAGAATCTTTCCAAAGACCCTTGAAGAGATCGCTCTCGACTGGTACTATCGATTGCCCAAAGCCTCCATACACTCTTTTCGCCAACTCATAGGGGAATTTGTCACAACTTTCGATATGAACAAATTAATTAGTACATGGATACGAGAGTTCCTGATGGTAAAGCAAGATGCAATGCTCTAGGATCTTCTTTCACCATAGGGCTGAGTGTAAAAAATGTCTACAACTTCTATAGCCACACTCCAGCATAAATCTTGTCACTACCATCAAATGTAGGAGCACTCAACTTTTCAAGTTTCTATTGCAATGCTCTCTTCTCATCATTTTGGTGGCTATTTTGACTTTTCCTTTTTGAAGCCCTCGTTTCTTGGATTTCTAAGAAAGTAGTGAATGGTATTGTTCTCCTAAAATTTTAAGATTTGTTATGTAATGTCCCCCATTTAGCCCAGTCACACAGATGGTGGAGATTAGCCTATCACATGACTTCCATAGGCTAATAACAATGGTTAGGAGGTCAATTCAGAGACTCACTATTTATAGTAAGTCGGGGCATGAGCACTTGCTATTTATAGTAGGGCAATGGCAGGGGGTCATAGCACGAGGACTCATGGTTTTGACTTCCCAAGGCATTAATCGATTAAATATAAGTTAAATTAAAGATTTAACTTATGTTTTATTTATAAGGGAAAAAGGTACTTTAAGTTATAGTGTAATGTCACCTTATAAAATGAAGTTGTAACTTAAAGTGTTATGTCTAGGAGATGGGTGCCCAAGGTACTCAGGGGACATAAGGAGTTAATACAAAATAATAAAATATATTGCCTCTTGGGCGTTGGGAAAGAGGAGATAAAAAGCAAAAAATGACTTCATTTTGCATATGCTAAGTTTATGATTTTTGCTCTCATGTATTGAGTTTCCTGTGCATTGGCTTTGGAGCTTGGCTCTAGGGTTTGGTGATTGATTTGCTAGGACGAAAACCCCTGCAATATCACCTTTCTTCGTGAGTGAAAGATCGCATCAGGAGAGGATAGTTGGAGGCTTCGTTCCGGAGCTTCACTTAGGCTTTCATTTAACGGATTTTGATTGAGTTTGAGCTGGGATAAATATTTTTTCATGAGGATTTGTATTGCAGACCTGAAACTGATATGAAGACCAAAAATTAGTATTGTGGATGATCTTTACTGTTGTCACAGAGTTTATTTCAGCAGGTCGTACACCATTGGCAGTTTGTACTTCCCTGGAGTGGTTGTTCTATTCACAGAGGTGGCATTTGTGGAGTTTGGGACTGATTTCTTGCATCATTCTAGTCATTGGAGCTGGAGAGAGATTGCAAAGATGTTTTAGACAAAGTTTGGAGTGTTTCCATTCCATTTGTTGTTGATTCTAGACCCTAGCCTGGTCATACAACCCATAGGAGGACATGGGTATTACAGAGGCTTGGAACTGCATTCATTGGAGCTTCTATCATACTCATTTTGGATGTTGAGGGTCCTAGATGCTACTGCTACATATTGTATTTGAGAAATATTGTCATTGGTAGATATTTGGAGGTATTTTGTATGCTCATATTGTTGGTCCGGCTACAACACCAGCATGAAGTTGTAAAACTCCATCTGGGTATGTCATTATAATTTATATTCTGGCTCATTGTTGTCTGGGTCATTGTTATCTTGTTGTTATCTCTTTTACTTTTTCTGGGTTTTCAGTCTATTCTTTATATTTTATGTATTTCATGCAAAAATAAACATGCAAGAAAAACCCATGAAACCCTAAACATCAAACAATAGAAAACAAAAAAAAAAACACACACAAAGCAAACATATATATGGGGGTGTATGTTACAGTGGTATCGGAGCAGAAGATTCTGCCATCCTGTGAGTTTGACACTGACATGTAGATAAGAAACTGAGTTATGTTGCCTATGCAGTCTTTGACACATCACTATAATCTGAGAAGAAACATGTCACTGTTGGAAATACAAACCCCATAGATAGTACAAGAAGGAGAAGTTCCCCTAGTAGATCCCTTTTCAGGGGATGTACCAGTGCTAGATCCTACACTAGGTGAGAGTGACAAAGAATGAGGAACCTAGCATACGAGAGATTCTAAACTCATTGGCTAGAGGACAGTTGGCCATAGAAAGGGTAATGAGGAAGTCACAGGAGGAGTTGAGAGAATCACAGGCAGAGTTGGCTCACATCCTTGAAGGGCTAGCACCTCGTGATGGAAGAAACAACAAAGAAAATAATAATAACAACAATAATAATCGTGACAGGAATAGGAACAATGTGGGTGATAGAAACATAATGAACCAAGGTGGTGATAGGCACATTGGTGATAGGAACAACATAGATAGGAATAATGGGGATAGGAATAACGGGGACAAATATAATGGTGATAGACACATGTATAGGGATGATGAGGGTGAAGCATCGGTCACCAACCGGAGAGCTTCATAGTTGACAGTGGGTGATAGGCTCGACATACCAATTTTTGTACCCAAGAACCAAGTTCCTAAACATGATGCTACTCAATTGGAGTTTCAGGATGAGATCTTGAGAGATTAGTGAGCATCTAGTGCAGAGTTCAGAGCTAAGATGACATTTGGGGAATATTCAAACCTCCGAGTGAAGCACAAACCTCGTAGGGGAAATAGACCACAAAACCAGGAACTATAGAAAAAGGTTAGCAAGATGACTCTACCATATTTTGATGGTTCTAGTAAGACCACCGCGAGAGCATGGGTCTAGAAATTGGACAGTTACTTGCAGATTAGTCCTATGCCAGAGGAGGATGCTATAACTTATGCAACTTTACATCTGGAGGGACACACGCATAAGGGGTGGAGTAATGGGAAGGTGAACTTAGGTCATGATTAGATCACTTCCTATGTCGAGTTCACTACCAGGTTGATAGACAGGTTCGAAAAGAAGGACCCCAAACTGCAGTTTAAGAAATTGGCACAACTCAGACAGGTTGGATCATTAGACTCCTACATATCGGAGTTTAATGACCTATCTGTTATGGTCCCAAACATCTTAGAGTGTAGACTGGTTATATTATTCATAGATGGACTTTCAGACCCACTACGTGGTTGGGTTAAGGGTTTTGACCCTGCATCTCTTCAAGAGGCCATGAAAAAGGCCCGAGACATAGAGTGTTCAGTTTGGAGAAACACATTTCAGTCTAAGGGTTTTTAGAATAGGAGGGACAAGGAGAGGGACATGAGACCCTTTCAAAAAGATTTTGGCCATTCAAAAGAAAAATCAAACAAATTGATTGATGATCAGCTTAATGGGTATAGAAGAAAAAAGCTTTATTTTCACAACAAAGAACCTTGGGATCCTTCACACAAGTGTCCAAACAAAGCAAAGTCCAAATTAATTAAATATTATTCAGCTAAGGAGACACAATCAGAGGCATCAGATCAGCCTATAGACCATGAGGACAGTGGAGATGAGAATGCTTCACAGCATGTAACACTAGTAGTGATGGGAACCTCGCCCAGATTTCTAGTTTTCAGAAGGTTGGCTCTTTTAGAGTGTGAGGAGTACTTGGAGGACAACGTATCATCACTCTCATTGACACAAGGCCACACATAAGTTTATCGATGAGGGGTTGGTAGATAGATGGGGATTACAGGTAGAGGAATTTGAAGGCTTCAAAGTAATGGTGGCCGACGGATTCAAAATGACATGCAATAGGAAGATCTCTGGGTTGAGTATTGTCATGAGTGAGTATGAGCTTGTTGATGATTTTTATGTTGTTGGTATTGGGGACACAGATGTTGTTTTAGGCATGCACTGGATTAGGCAACTCGGTGAGTTCACAATGAATGTAAATAAGATGGAAATAAAATTTGAGTATAAGGGGAAGAAAATTGTTCTTCAGGGATTATCAGATGGTGGACCACGAGTAGTATCTCTAAAAATAATGGAAAGGATGTTGCGTCATGATCAGGTAGAGTGAGCAGCAGAATGTCTCATCATGCTAGAGTCTCCACCGCAACCAAAAAACAGCTACGATCCAGACATACAAAAGTTGTTAACCAAGCACATCAAAGTGTTTGGTAGTATACCTCTAGGAGTACCACTAGACAAGGGAATAGAACATGTTATCAAGCTTGAGGATGGGACCAAGCCCATCATGATTACTCCCTAGCGTCATCCTAAGAGGCTGAAGGATGAGATAGAAAAAACAATCAAGGAGTTATTGGAAATGGGACACATCCAACCCAGTAAGAGTCCCTTTACCTTTGCAGTTGTTTTGGTAAAGAAGAAAGATGGGACTATTAGGATGTGTATTGACTACCGAGCCCTGAACAAAAAGATAATTAAGAACAAGTACCTGATACCCCGCATAGTTGAGTTGATTGATGAATTACATGGGGCTTGTTACTTTTCTAAGATAGATCTTAGATTAGAGTATCATTAGATCCGCATGAGGGAGGAGGACATAGAGAAAACAACCTTCTAATGTCATTACAACCACTTTGAGTTCTTGGTGATGTCATTTGGGTTAACCAATGCCCCTGCTACCTTCCAGAGTTGCATGAACTAGATATTCAGACAGCAGCTTCAGAAGTTTGTGCTAATTTTCTTTGATGATATATTGATTTTCAATAGTTGGGATGAGCATATGAGACATCTAGAGGAAGTCCTAAGTATTTTGGAGAGTGAGTCCCTCTATGCCAAAGAGTCCAAGTGTGACTTTGGCATGACATAGCTGCTTTATCTGGGTCACATTATCAGTGTTGATGGTGTCAAGGTAGATCCAGAGAAAATAAAGGCAATTGTTGATTGGCCTCCACCTACAAACCTCACGCAGCTCAAGGGCTTCTTTGGACTATGTGGTTTCTACAGGAGGTTTGTAAAAGGCTTCTCACAGACAACTGCACCTTTGACAAACTTGACCAAGAAGGGAGCCTTTGTGTGGTCTGATTCAGCTCAGTAGTGCTTTGATCACTTCAAGCACTTGATGTCTACCTGCCCAGTGTTGGCAATCCATGACTTCTCCAAACCTTTTGAGTTATAGTGTGATGCTCCAGGAGAGGGGATTGGGGCAGTGTTAATGCAGGAGAAACACCCTATTGCATTTGAGAGTAGGAAACTAAGGGGTGTAGAGAGGAGCTACTCAGTGTATGACTGAGAAATGTTGGTCATTATGCATGTATTGGCCATGTTCAGACCTTATCTGGTTGGGGGAAAGTTTATAATCAAAATAGATCATAATAGCATTAAGTATTTCATGAAGCAGAAGGACTTGAACGATAGACAACAGAAGTGGGTAAGTAGGCTTTAGGCTTATGACTTCGACATTGAGTATGTCAAGGGAAAAAGGAATATAGTTGTAGATGCTTTGTCAAGGAGACCCCACTTATGCTTATTTGGTGAGATCTGTTGATTGGAAAGAGGTGATTTCAGCAAAGTACACAAAGGACTCTTGGGCAGCAGGAGTCATTGAGGGCACCATTAAGGATGACAGGTATTCTGTGATACATGATTTGATCATATACAAGGATAGAATATTTCTAGTGCCTAGTTCACAGTTCAAACATAAAATCATAAGGACTTTCCATGATGTACCTATGGCTGGCCATCCCAGATTTTTCAAAACTTATAGGCAGATTCAGGAAAGATTTACATGGAAAGGACTTAAGGATGAAGTCCTTAAGTATGTTCATGAATGCCCCATTTGTCAACAAAATAAGCATGAGCATACTTATCTTGCAGGACTATTACAACCACTACCAATTCCCAATCAAAAGTGGGAATATATCTCCATGGACTTTATTACAGGGCTACCTAAGGTTCATGGGAAGGACATCATATTTGTTGTGGTCGACAAACTGATCAAATTTGTACACTTGTTCACCATTTTAGCATCATACACAGCTGTGCAGGTAGCTGATTTATTCTTTTGGGAGATCTTTAGGTTGCACGGGATACCCAGGGGTATAGTGAGTGACAGGGACAGTAAGTTCTTGAGTTTATTTTGGTAGGAGTTATTCAAATTATGTGGCATTGAGTTGACTCCCAGTATGATTTACCACCCACAGACATATGGCCAAATAGAAATTGTAAACAAATGGGTGGAAGGGTATCTTCGTAACTATGTATCGAGGCAGCAGAAGGCTTGGGTTACATGGTTACATCTGGTGGAGTACTGCTATAACATGACATACCGCATGTCAATCAGGATGACTCCATTAATGGCTTTATAAGGATATGATGCCCCATGCTTTACAGATTTGATACTTGGTGATAGTCGAGTGTTGAAGGCAAAAGATCTATTACAAGAGAGCCAGGACATTGTGAAGGAGCTCAAAGATAACATCTAGCAGACACATAATCAACAGAAGCTTTATGCTAATCAACACCGAGTGGAGAGGAGTTTTGAGGTTGGAGATATGGTGTATTTGAGGCTCCAACCCTATAGACAGTCTACTCTGAAGAAGAGTGGAGCAGAAAAATTAAAACCCAAGTTTTATGGTCCATTCAGGATTATCAGAAGAGTGGGTGAAGTGGCATACGAGCTTGAGTTGCCAGCGGATAGCAAAGTGCACAATGTGTTTCATGTTTCTAGGTTGAAGAAAGCTCTTGGCCACAATGTGATTCCTTCAATTGAGCTTCCACCATTGGATGAGGAGGCAAAGCTAATCTTGGTACCAGAAGCCATTATTGACACCAAAGAAAGGAATATGAGAAAACAGATCATCAGAGAATACCTGGTAAAGTGGAAGAATTTACCAGTTGAGGATGCCAATTGGGAGAGTGAGCCTGAGTAGCGATTGCTTAAGGACAAGCAATCTTGGGGAGGGCAGACTATAATGTCCTCCATTTAGGCCAGTCACACAGATGGTGGAGATTAGCCTATCACATGACTTTCGTAGGCTAATAACAATGGTTAGGAGGTCAATTCAGAGACTTACTATTTATAGTAAGTCGGGGCAAGAGCACTTTCTATTTATAGCAGGGCAATGGCAGGGGGTCATAGCATGATGACTCATGGTTTCGACTTCCCAAGGCATTAATCGATTAAATATAAGTTAAATTAAAGATTTAACTTATGTTTTATTTATAAGGGAAAAAGGTACTTTAAGTTATAATGTAATGTCACCTTATAAAATGAAGTTGTAACTTAAAGTGTTATGTCTAGGAGATGGGCGTCCAAGGTACTAAGGGGACATAAGGAGTTAATAAAAAATAATAAAATATATTGCCTCTTGGGCATTGGGAAAGAGAAGGAGATAAAAAGCAAAAAATGACTTCATTTTGCATATGCTAAGTTTGTGATTTTTGCTCTCATGTATTGAGTTTCCCGTGCATTGGCTTTGGAGCTTGGCTCTAAGGTTTGGAGATTGATTTGCTGGGATGAAAACCCCTACAATATCACCTTTCTTTGTGCGTGAAAGATCGCATCAGGAGAGGATAGTTGAAGGCTTCATTCTGGAGCTTCACCTGGGCTTTCATTTGACAAATTTTTATTGAGTTTAAGCTGGGATAAATATATTTTCATGAGGATTTGTATTGCATACCTGAAACTGATATGAAGACCAAAAATCAGTATTGTGGATGATCTTTGCTGCTGTCACAGAGTTTATTTCAGCAGGTCGTACTTCCCTGGAGTGGCCGTACTATTCATAGAGGTGGCATTTGTGGAGTTTGGAACTAATTTCTTGCATCATTCTAATCGTTAGAGTTGGAGGGAGACTGCAAAGATGTTTTGGACAAAGTTTGGAGTGTTTCCATTCCATTTGTTGTTGATTCTAGACCCTAGCCTGGTCGTACAACCCATAGGAGGACGTGGGTATTCTAGAGGTTTGGAACTACATTCATTTGAGCTTCTATCATACTCATTTTGGACGTTGAGGGTCCTAGATGTTGTTGCTACATATTGTATTTGAGAGATATTATCATTGGTAGAGATTTGGAGGTATTGTGTATGCTCATATCGTTGGTCCGGCTACAACACCGGCACGAAGTTGTAAAACTCCATCTGGGTATGTCATTATAATTCATATTTTGGCTCATTGTTATCTTGTTGATATCTCTTTTAGTTTTTCTGGGTTTTCAGTCTATGCTTTATATTTTATGTATTTCATGCAAAAACAAACATGCAAGAAAAACCCATGAAACCCTAAACATAAAAAAAAAAAGAAAAAAAAAGAGCAAACATATATCCGGGGGTTTATGTTACATAGATTTACAAACATAGGCTTTGAGGGTTTCAGTATGGAACTCCCTATAGATTTACCCTGAGATGCTTTATTCATTTGCAAATTCTTCAATTCATTTAGTGTGTTCGTCATTTGTATCATTAGCTTAGTCAAAGTATCTTGTCTTTGATTCATTCTAATCACATTCTCTTGAAGAAATCTCTCTTTCTTCATTAGTTAACCTTCTTTCTTCCCCTATCATTTATTTTGTGGTACTAGGAATTTGTGTTGACAACTTCTTTTCTCTCTTCTTTGATACCGAAGTTCTCTTTCACTCAGAAGCATCAACAAGCAATTTTACCCTGCAGGCTAGCAAGATCATAGCTCTGATACCACTGTAATGTCCAAAAAAATTAACAAATAACTTTTAAATCTAAGTGCTAATGTCCCAAATTAATATTTTTATCAAATAAAATTCAAATCCGAGTTCATAAACAAAAACCTACAAAAATACACAAATTTAACACAAATTTGGACAAACTAGTCAACACAAATTTTGGTAATTTTGTCACAGAAACCCATGGAAACTTCTTCAATTTATCAAATCTGATTTATACATTGATATGTGCTATTATGACAGTCAAAACAACAACATCTACAATATCCACAAAGTCTGAAACTATTAATACTAAAAATTGCAGAAAAATTGCAAATCACACAACACTATCAACATTATACCCGTTTTGAAAGACAAAGACTCCAACACTTGAAGCTAATCTAAATGAACAAATAAATAACAACAAACTGATCTACTACAACAACACACTCCACAATATGCAACACCGACACTGGCAGCAAACCCTCACACAACTTCACCTGTAACCTACATCAAACATACACAGAGAATAATTGAAATAACCTGCAAATCCTTCAAGATCCAATGCAACCTTTGAGTAAGATTGCCTCCAAAAACTAATAGGTTTTTGTCGATTGATTCCAACCTTCAATGGGTTTTAATCCACAGAAGGAATTTTAGAAGCACAAGTGCTCATATAGAAAAATTGAGTTGAAAATGATCCAAAAAGTGCTCCTGAATGCAAACACCTACATATTTATAATGCTCTAATGCTTTATGGCCAATTTGGGCACCCAATTTCCAATGCCTCATTTGGGGTAAAATAATAATTAAAAATATATTTCTAAATCCCCACTCCAATTTGTATGCTAAAAAATAGCCCGCTCTTACGCCTTGTCATAAATATGTTATTTTGTCAACTGACTATTACATGAGTATCCTAATAAATCACATGCCCCACTTAGAGTCTAATAAGTTTAATTTAATATTTAATTGCCCCAAAAATGCTTTAAGAAAATAAAATTTCATCGAGGTCATAATTAAATGTTAAAAATATTATTTCCCTATTTATTTACCTTAGCCCACAAAATATTGAAATGAACTATTTAAACATCTGAATTAAATTAATTAGAAAGGGGACATGACAATTGTGGTCAAGTTTGATCATAATGTTGACCCACCTTAGGATTTGTTAGAAGTGAAGGTGCAAACCACACAATGGAAATCTTATTCAAACCTTATTAATATCCTCTAAATAATGTAGAATCAATGGAGATTACAACAAAAATAAAACCCACTACACAGAAATAACATGCATTAAGAACTGAACACATAACACAGTATGTAACGTGGAGAAAACCCTTTTGGGTAAAAAAACTCCCCCAAGAAAAGAGGCTCCAAGTTGTATTATCTTTAAATATGAGATTACAATACATGCACTTCCTCTTCTTCTTTAGTCTTCAATCCAGTAGTGTCTGTTACTCTCAACTCTATTAAAAATGTAGTACAAATATCCTTATAAAAGGGGGTTGCCTTCTAGGGCAAGAAAATTGACATAATATCGACCGTTAGATCTGTGACCTAATGGCGAACGGTCTAGATTTACAATGATAAAATTTAGCTCCGAGGGTGCTGCCCCTAAGCACCTGTCAGGGCACGCACCCCCCGTCAGGGGGATGATCCCCCTGAACCCCTCGTAGGGGGAAAACTCCCTTGCGACCCCCCATCGTAGATGAATTAGCGTCGGGGACCAGATATAAACGTGTGGCTGAAACAAGATCGCTGCTAGTGAAACCTTTCATCCCTTATGGGTGGTTTACAAACAACAATAGGAATAATAAATTACATAGGATTTACAAGGTTGATGGCACCTTAATCCTAACAAGATTTGCACAACCCACACCTTTTGTTGATTACTTCAATTGCTCGCTATTAAATTCCTACTTAAGATGGTACGAGCTTTTAAAATCCACAAATCCCAAGGTCTTACACTTGAAAGAGCATCAATAGTTAGAGGCATTAATCATCAAGGTATGATGTTCACTACAATCTCTTGGGTCAAATGCTTGGAAATTTTGTGTATCTTCTTAGCATTCAGCTACCAACGGTATTCTAGGATGCAAGACAACGCATAAATTTCCCTTAAGAAAAGGGATACTTCAGCTAATAATACACTCCAACTTTTCATATTTCATTAAATGAATACCCTATATACACTAAATACAAATTCCTATAGATGTGCCACATCAAGTGTGATTCCACATAAATACAGTCTAAATTTAAAGCATAAACCTTTTTTTTACAAACTACACATAAACGAAACCAACATAAATAATACAAAGTGCTATTTCCGTACATCAAATAGAAGCAAAGGGCTTGTAGCCTGTAAACAACAACAAAAGAAGTCTGAGGATACCTTGCAGCATAGAGTAGACCACAAAATCCAGGCACAAAATCAAGTCCAATGGCAGCCCAACCATGAAACAACTGGGACTGAAGAAGGATCCCAAGCAACCACTAAACTATCCTTCCAACCTCTGCCTTAGAAGCCAACATCCAAAAAATACTGTAAATGAATAGTCCTTCATGAGCTTTAAAGCTGAACAAAGAGAAGAACACACTGCCGGACAAATCACAACAACATAACACAGAGTCTTATCCTGTAAACAATTGCCAAACACCATAAACCATAACACAGCCTGAGGAAAAGAGACAAGCCAAGAATGTAAGGTTGAAACATGAATATCCATCGCTGCCCAGCATCCAACCCCATAAGAATGCAACATCCAAATAGCCCCTACGAAGTTGAAGAACACCAATCTAGCAGAATAGAAATAAAGGATCTCAGTCGTCATAAGCCTTCAAAATAGACCTCAACCCCTAAGAAACATAAGAACCCTTCTTGTTCAAAAATTATTTAATCTGTTGTTTGATTTGACATATTTGTGGGACCATCTTTAGATTTTTATCCCTCGTAAGTTGCAAAAATAAGGAAACAAGCCAAAAGAAGATATCAGAGTAAAGCTTTGAAAACTTAGTTTCCAAGTGATGATTATAGTTATCAAACACTACTTTACACCTGGATTTTCAAATATGCAAAAGAATAGTCTGTCTAACCGCATCAGATATCACATTATTATGCAAACCCACACCCATTAAGGCCTCTTTCCAATTCAATTTATGTTAAAAAGTAGCAATTTATGTTAAAAATAGTAGGTAAATCATTAAATACAACCTCCCATTATTTTTTAGCATGTGAATAACCCCAAAAAACATGCTTCATATTTTCATGCTTTTGACAAAAAAGACAAGAAACAAGCTGAATCATGATAACCTATTCCCAAGGGGAAGTGTCATCGAATGGACTTGAACCCCAAGTTTCCTGAGTGAGTGACATGACTCGACTGGAGTCAAAATCCAACCCTAATTCCAGAGCATAAGAATAGATTAAAATACGCCTTCATTAAAATAACATTCGCGAGGCAAATAAATATCAAGGAAATTTATTTAAAACAACTGCTCTAAGTCTCAGAAAATTTCGGCAGCATAACGCGTTATTAACGTTTGAAATAATTATTTTTAAAAAGGTCTCCCTCGAATTCATTTAAGAGAAAATTTAAATAAAAAGGATTAAATTAAATTTACCTAAATCACATTAAAAAGATTAACCACCCAATTAATCAAAAATTAAATTAAATAAAACTATTAACTAATTAAACCCAAAATAATAAAGGTCCACTAATAAATATAATTCAACCATTATATTAATTAAAAGTCAAAAGTAAAATTCTCCAAGAAAAGAATTAAAACAACCTTATCCAACCCAACAAAATCAATTAACAATAATAAATTAATAATCGGAACCCTCAATTTAATTAAATTAAATCACACAAGAAAAATATTAATATAGAAGTCTAAAATTTAAAAATCAAAGGAGATAGAAAAAACCCACTAAAATCCCTAATTACCCTACCCAATTTTAACACTCCACATGATAAAATAAAGTTCCTAAGTAATATTAAATCTAGCAAAATAAATAAAAATCCCTCTTCCACATGAGAAGAACCAAAGATGAAAAAGCATATAGAACGATAATAAATTTCAAAAGGAATAAAAGAGGGAACTCAAATTTCACGTGCAAAGGAAATGAAATAAAATAAATTAACTTATTCTAATTTCCCACTCAAATTCTCAACCCTAAAACCTAGAGGAATAACTAATTTTTTTCTTTCTCACACATTTTTCTTTCTTTTCACAGCAATAATAAAATAACCCAGTCATATTATTTTCTTTAAAACAAGCAGCATTTTGAGGAGAAATCAATTTACTATGAACCATAAAATAGAGTTTATTTATTTTATTTCTCTTTGAAAACACAATGATAGCAACTATATTTTCCTTTGCTTTCTTTCCATGCATGTAATCAACAACTAAACAACATTACATTTACTTATTTTCCTTTCTTACTATTCAAAAACACCTCATTACAATACCAAGAAATGCATAAATATTTTAGGACAGTAAGAAGGATTTAAAACAACAATATAGCTTCATTTGAAATGTAGGAAAACACTAACTTCATAAGGGAAATTTTATTACACAACAACAACCTTGAGAGTACAAATTTTGTCAACAAAATAAAATAAGGT
The DNA here is from genome assembly GCA_027924645.1 of Cunninghamia lanceolata. Classification (NCBI taxonomy): domain Eukaryota; kingdom Viridiplantae; phylum Streptophyta; class Pinopsida; order Cupressales; family Cupressaceae; genus Cunninghamia; species Cunninghamia lanceolata. The sequence goes on from BSBN01000806.1 coordinate 68,404, forward strand.
CACAAGGACCATGGCTCACAAAACAACCAACATGATAATACAAATAAAGCTATAATAAACATTTCTTCAAGCTTCAAGACCACCAACATAACCTGCAATAATTTTTAACATAAGGAGGGGAAAACCAAGCTACAAAAACTACTCTCCTCCCTACCATAGACCCGTCAGTGGGTCACTCCCGAGCTGGGAGGTAGATCATCACACGGGTTCAATCATTCCACGACAAAAATCAAAATGCAAGCCAACAACACAAAATCACCCATGGCTTTTACACAAAACTAAACTCATAGAAATGAGTTTGGAGGGGTAGGGGAGTAGATCGCTCGACTCAAGAGGTCACTCTAAAACTCATATTCTCAACACCACAAAGCCTCAAGCCAAAATATGATATCTCCATGAAATACAAAATCATCAAGGCACTCATTTCAACCAAAATAATCCCATACTCCAAATAATGTCCTTAAGGCCATAAGAATACCAACACCATACTCAATATAATGCCCTCAAGGCCATAAGAATACCAACACCAGGAGGGTGACCTCGAGGAGGTTCACTCCACCCCCACCCCACACAAGGAAGGACACACCCAAATGGGTAGTCTCATCCCAACATACCCAAAACCCACACAAAAGAAAATACTGCCAACACAATTTCAAGCACATAAGTAAAAAAGAAACAAGCATAAGGAATGGCTAAATGCCATGAGACTTACCTTAAGAGCCCAACCATGGATGCAAGTTGAAGAAGAGCCCACAAGCTTTCTCCAAGCCTCCAATCCTCCAAAATCCTCTAACTCCTTCTTAAAACCCTCTAAAGATAGAAATATTTCAAAAAATAAGAACCCCCAACTCTTCTCTAAGAGGAGATAAAATAGGCCTCCAATCTAAGCCTTGAGGATGTCTCACCTTCTTCTTCCTCATCCCATGCCACTTGCAAGGGAGAAGGAATGTGAGGGTGACAAGTGTCACCCTCTTATCCATTCAAACCCTCATTGCAAAGTGGAGAGGTGGCATCTCTCCCCATGGCTCCATGAGGATAAGGGATGACACATGTCATCCTCTTATCCTCCAAGAGAGCCCCCTCACTCTAAGGTGCTCTCACATGTGTGAGAGTCTTAGAGGAAGGTTCCACACACATGGGGGTCTTGAAGACTCCCCAAGTCTTCAAGGTGGAGGAATCCCCATGCTTTGGGAAGGGAGATGGGCCTTCTTTCAAGGTATGACTCATCTCCCACTCTTAGCCATTTTGAATTTTCGTCACTTTTACTTAACCCAAGTTTAAAGTGATTAGATGGGAGTTACCCTAGGGTTTAGTAAGCCCAAATGGACCCTAGACCCTGAGGGTACCACCTAGGGTTAGTTTGGACCTCTAATAAACACTTAGGGAGGTATAAATTCACATTAAATGACCCAAAAATAAAAAGAACACTAAATGGTGTGAATTAAAACACAAGTTTTACAACACATCAATTAAATTAAAGAAAAGGGTGAACTAGGCCAATTAATTAAATACAAATATTCACGAAACATCATTCCATCACACATGATCCTCATCTCTCTTGGGAATGGATCGGCTTAACAAGGAAACACATAAGTGTGAGATTGGCCTCCGATTTTTCGTGGCTTGGAAACCACCTGTGCACTTGAACAAATGGTCAATCCAACATATATATATATATATAGCTGAAGCAACAGAAAGTAACACTCATGTCATCACATAATTCATATAAAACATTAAACAAATCATATCATAATTAAGATTCATAATTACATTTTCTACATATTATCTCAGAATCATAATCACATAGCAAATCCATATAATGAGCTCAAAATCAACATCACTAATACTCATCAAATGTATCTCACATGTCTAACATCATAAGACCATCAAAATAAGATGAAAATAAATCACCACATAACTAATCAAAGCCAATCCAAAATAAGAAGATATAGTCTAAATCTGCATAATGGAAATCAATAGTCTCTAAATGTTTAAAATGTCTCCAACTATAATATGAAATGATCAAAATAAGGAAGTGAAATAATTAGGCCTCACATCCTCCCCCCTAAGACTAAACTTCCTCCTGGAAGTCATCAAAGAGGTGAGTATATAGTGCCCTCAATCTAGCTGCATCCTCCCAAGTCGCCGTGACCTCATCATACCGAGCCCACTGGACCCTAACCTGGTCTAGCTCTCGACCTCGAAGGCCCAGCGTCCGACGAGCCAATATGTGAATTGGCTCTAAAGCCAACTGCCCGTCTGCCTCTATGTGTAGAGCACTCCAGTCCAATACATGAGATAAATCAGATATATATTGTCGTAATACATACACATGAAAAACATCGTGAATGCATGACAGGCTAGGTGGCAAGGCTAGATGGTAGGCTACAGGTCCTATCCGCTCCAAGATCTCAAAAGGTCATACGAACCGTGGTGCGAGCTTAGAGCCCTTTCCATAACGGAATAAACTCTTGTGTGGCTGCACTCTCAAGAATACTCTGTCACCAACTGAGAAGCTTCGATCTAGTCTCTTAGCATCGGCATACTTCTTCTGTCTATCATGTGCCTCCTGAAGCCTCTGCTTAATCAGTGTGACTTGCTGCTCCATATCCTGAACCAACTCTGGACCAATGGCAACTCTGTCCTCTATCCAATCCCAACTCAATGGTGTCCTGTAAGGTCTGTCGTACAAGGCCTGATAAGGAGGCATACCCAACGAGCTGTGATGCCCATTATTGTAGGCAAACTAGGCTGATGTGAACACTGAGTCCCTGTCAGAAATGATGCAGCGAGGTACCCCATGTAATCTCATAATGTCATCCAAGAATACTCTTGCCACTGCTGGTGCATTGTACGTCATGCGTACAGGCGAGAAATGCGCCACTTTGGTCAACTTGTCAATTGTCACCATGATGGCATCATGGCGGCGAGAAGACATAGGAAGACCAACAATGAAATCCATGGAAATGGTGTCCCATTTCCACTCTGGTATCTCATGAGGGTATAAAAGACCTGCTAGATGTTGATGCTCGGCCTTGACCCTTTGACACTCAAGGCATCGAGCAACACACTCTGCAATATCACATCTCATACCCGCTCAATGGTACAATTGTCGTAGGTCGGCATGCATCTTCTTCACCCTCGAGTGCGCTGCATAAGGTGCTCTGTGAGCCTTTGATAGCACTACTGAACGTAGGTCGCCTGCATGGGGTACATAGATGTGCTGTCGATGATGAAGTAACCCATCTGCCTCAAGGGAGTATATTGCAAACTTGCCCACAAGGGCCCTCTGTGACTGGATCTCCTACTGCACCTCAAGAAACCACTCATCCTCAGGTAGATGCTAAATAATGTGTCCCCTCAAGTCCACACTCAGAGTCAAGGTTAGGATTTTGTGATGCCTCCAACTTAATGCGTCAGCAACCACGTTCTCCTTCCCTTTGACGTAGTGGACATCAAAGTCATACTCACAAAGAAACTCCATCCAACGCCGCTGACGGGCATTCAGATTTGGCTGCGTGAATATGTACTGAAGGCTACGATGATCTGAATGAAGCTCAAAGCGATGACCCTATAGGAAATGTCTCCAATGAACTAGAGCATGAACCACTGCTGCGAGCTCTAAATCATGAGTGGGGTAGTTCAGCTCATGGGTCTTGAGCTTTTGCGACTCATACGCGATCGCTCTACCACCTTGCATAAGTACGACTCCCAAACCCTCAAGTGATGCATCAGTGCAAACCATGAAATCCATTGCTGGATCAGGAACCGCTAAGATGGGAGCGCTGGTAAGACACTCCTTGAGGACCCCAAAGGCCCTCTCGCACTGCTCAGTCCAAGTAAAACTCTTCCCTTTTCGTTGAAGGGAGGTGATGGGGTGCGCTATCCTGGAGAAGCCTTCAACAAATCTATGGTAATAACTAGCTAACCCCATGAAAATCTTGATCTCTGTCACACTAGTGGGTGCTGGCCAATCCTTGATAGTCCTGATCTTCGATGGATCTACGGAGATACCATCGCCAGATAGAATGTGCCCCAAATACTACACCTCTGTCCTGAAGAATGCATACTTCGCCAAGTTGTCATAAAGATTCCGCTCCCTCAAGCATTGCAAAACTTGACATAGGTGCTCCTCATGCTCCTCCTCGGTTCGCGAATAGATCAATATATCATCAAGGAAAATAATCACGAACCGATCCAAGTAGGTACGGAACACCCCGTTCATGAGACTCATGAACACTGCAGGGGCATCGTCAAGTCGAAGGGTACCACAGTAAACTCATAGTGGCCATAACGAGTCCAGTAGGCGGTCTTATGGATGTCTGCCTTTGTGATGAGTAATTGGTGATAACCGGACTTCAGGTCTATCTTAGAGAACATCATGGCTCCCTGCATCTGGTCGAAGAGATCATCATTCCTAGGTAGAGGATAATGGTTCTTCACCGTCACCTTATTTAGTTGCCTATAATCTATGTACAGACGAAGAGACCCATCTTTCTTCTTCACGAAGATGACCGGTGTGCCCCAAGGTGAAACGCTAGGTCAGATGTGCCCCTTCTCGAGCAACTCTTCTAACTGCAACTTGAGCTCTGTGAGCTCATGAGTGGTCATCTGGTAGGGTGCACGAGACACTGGCTTAACACCCGACACTAGATCAATATGAAAGTCTACCTCTCGACGGGGTGGCATCCCTAGTAACTCTGTTGGAAACACATCGGCAAACTCTCTCAAGATGGGATGGTCATCTAATGATGCCTCAGGCTCATCCTCTGATCTGTCACTAACAGTGATGGCGAACATCTGGCATCCCTTCCGCATGTAACGCTTAAACTTCTGAGTGGATATCATACAAACTGTCGCAGGCTTCTGAATACCTACTATCTCAACTAACGTACCATGATCATCTAAGCAGCTAATCACCTTTCAGTGACAATCAAATTTGGCTCTATGAGCCGCAAGTCAGTCCATGCCTAAAACCACACCATAAGATCCCAAGGGCATAACCCTAAGGTCACATAATGTAGTAAAGGCCCCCAAAGATATCTCACAGTCGTGGACTAAGGCATTTACTGCCATCTTGGCCCCTGTGGCCAACTCAACCTCTCACATATCACCTTGCCTAGAGGCCACCAACCTGCAGCGCTCCACTAACAATGGAGATATGAATGAATTAGTAGCGCTAGAGTCAAATAAAATAGCAATGGGGACATCCCCAATCTTACCTGAGGTCTCAATCACTGATGCCTGAAAATCAGCCTGGCGGTTATCAATCGCTGCAAACATATGGTGGGATCTACCCACATCACCAACCGTCTGCTTTGAACCTTCTGCATGAGGCTGTCCCATTGTCGTAAAGCCCTGTGGGCACTCTCTGGCTAGATTTCCCGCTCCACCACAAACATAGCATGGGCCCCTAGCTTGTACCTATCCAGTCTAAGTCCTACTACCCTGTTATTGTCCAGTCCGACCAGTGGACCCCTGTGAACCCCTGTAAGACTGCTGTGATCTCGCGGGTCCCACAAGTGGTCTCTATTGTCTCTGATCCCTACGCGGGCCCTACTACTACCAACCTCAATTATGGCCCCCATGTGCCCTCTGCTGAAACTGTTGTTGCTGCTACTGTGGAGGCCTAGGAGGTAAAAATGCGGAACTAAACCCTCCTCTTTGAGGTGGTGGTGGTGGTCTACGACAACTCTACTACTGCTGCTAGCTACGATCCTGAAACTGAGGGCGTGAACTCTGACCTCGTCCATGTATCTCCTCAATAATGTATGCCTTCTCGGTAGCCACACTCTAAGTCTGGGGGTCTGCCATGCGCACAAGCCCTGCTATCTCTAGATTCAAACCTCTGATAAACTTGTGAACTAGAAGTTTCTCATCATGGAGATACTCCGCATAACGTGACAACTCTATGAACCTGCCCTCATACTGTGCTACAGTAGACCATCGCTGCTGTAAATCATGAAACTCGTCAATACGACACTACCTATAGTGGTCTGACAGGTAGCGCACATTAAAGTGCTGAATGAATGTATCCCATGAAAGTGTATCTAACAATAAGCGGTGCTTGCACTCTTCAGTGTGCCACCAAGTTGCTGTTGCATCTCTCAGCAGGTGAACCACCATGGGTGCCTTCGTGTTGCCCTCGTAAGGACACAACGCAAAGCACCTGTCTAAACTGATAAGCCAAGCCTTTACCTCAGCTCCCTCTATGGTCCCGGCGAACGTAGGTGGATTCAGCCTCAACAAATCTTTGATGGGGTCTCCACAGTCTCTGTGCCCTCGGATAGGCTCGTCCACACCAAAACCATAAGGCCTGTGAAAAATCTGCTCTACTCTCACCGCCTCCTCACGCCTAGCATGATGTGGAGGGCTCCTGCTACGAGCTCTGTAAGCCGAACCAACCTCCTCCGCTGTTGTACCAAGTATCTCAATATAAGGCTCCACACGTGGTGCCCCTCACGGCTTGACGCAGGGCTCCACACGTGACTCAGCTCATGGCTCCACACGTGGCTCCTCTCAGGGATCAACACGAGGCTCCTCTCAGGGATCAACACGAGGCTCGACATGCGGCTTGATGCGTGACTCGATACGTGGCTCGACTGTGGCAGGTGGTAACCTATCTAGCACTGCCTGTAACGCCTGTAAGATCTGTGGCCCGATATCAGGTGTGGGTGGTGCCTGCAGTGCCGGCGGTCCTTGACCCTCAGCTAATGAGTCGCTATGCACCTCTACGGACTTAGTGCGGCGTGAACGTGCTTGCCTATTTCATCGGGGAGACATCCTACAAGAACAAGGTATTCACAAATCAATCAAAATTGTGAAAAATATAATGTGCCCAAACAAGCCCAGTGTTTAAACTTGGGCTCTAATACCAAATGTCATGCCCACATTTCCCATGCGGCCACGACATGCAACACACGTGTCATGTCCACATTTGTCATGTAGTCATGACACGAAATATCAAAAACGTTTCAACATGTCCTTAGAAACTCCTTGCACGCGTCAGCATGCTCAGTGGCAATACGCATAAGGCGTAAACATGTCAATCAAACTCGGGGAAGAGCGTCTACATACGCAATCCCCTACGTGATGATAGCCGACTAGGGGGTTATGTGATGCGAGGAGCGTCGCTACTAGGGTTAGGATCGAATGGACCCGAACCCCAAGTTTTTTAAGTGAGTGACATGACTTCGACAGGAGTCAAAATCCAACCCTAATTCTAGAGCATAAGAATAGATTAAAATACGCCTTCATTAAAATAACATTCGCGAGACAAATAAATGTCAAGGAAATTTATTTAAAACAACTACCCTAAGTCTCAAATATTTTTGGCAGCATAATGCGTTATTAACGTTCAAAATAATTATTTTTAAAAAGGTCTCCCTCAAATTCATTTAGGAAAAAAATTAAATAAAAAGGATTAAATTAAATTTACCTAAATCACATTATAAAGATTAACCACCCAATTAATTGAAAATCAAATTAGATAAAACTATTTAATAATTAAACAAAAAATAATAAAGATCCACTAATAAATATAATTCAACCATTATATTTATTAAAAGTCAAAAATAAAATTCTCCAAGAAAAGAATTAAAACAACCTTATCCAACCCAACAAAATCAATTAACAATAATAAATTAATAATCGGAATCCCTAATTTAATTAAATTAAATCCCACAAGAAAAAGATTAATATATGTGTCTAAAATTTAAAAATCAAAGGAGATAGAAAAAACCTACTAAAATCCCTAATTACCCTACCCAATTTTAACATTCCACATGATAAAATAAAGTTCCTAAATAATATTAAATCTAGCAAAATAAATAAATATTCCCTTCTACATGAGAAGAACCCAAGATGAAAAAGCATATAGAAAGATAATAAATTTCAAAAGGAATAAAAGAGGGAACTCAAATTTCACGTGCAAAGGAAATGAAATAAAATAAATTAATTTATTCTAATTTCCCACTCAAATTCTCAACCCTAAAACCTACCTATCTATTATTTAATTGTTTTCTCATTTTATTGCCCTAACCCTATTCTCTTTTTTTCTTCTCTCTTCTATTCTTCTCACATTTTGTTCTCCTCCATTTTTTTTTGTTTCTCTTTATTTTTGCAGGTAGGGTTTTCTTCTCAATGGCTTGGGCAGCGATGAAAATAATACACAGAGTTTCCTCATGCAAAAATATGGTATATACTTATTTAATATATTACACACAGGGTTTCATTCTCTCCTTTATATATATATATATTTTTCGTTTTTGTTTAAAAAATACAGAAAACAATACATACATACATATATATTTGTTTTGGCCGATATTATAAATAACAGTGAAAATGCATAGAGCGCCGAACTCCGAATCGAAGAATGGGGGGGCGCCGTAATTAGCAGCGTCGTCGTGAGAAAGGATATTGCAGGTTTAAGTTTTTTTTGAAGAGGGGCGTTGGGTGTGGGGAGGGGGCCCCCTCCCCACACCTCGCGACCAAAGCAAACACTATGGTGGGCGGCGGCTGTGGCCGCCGTCCACCATAGTTAACACATTTTTTTTTGTTTTAAATAAAACTTCAACCCTGTTCGTTACTAGGGCTCGGCCATGACCACCCTAAAATCTATTTTCACTTTTTTCTACTCTGAAAAAAATAGTAGTATATAAATATCATTCGATTATTTTAAAATGCATTTCAATGATATAAAATATGTATATCACTATTTAACATAATTTTAAAAATAAACCTTTAGCATATATATATATATATATATATATATATATATATATATATATATATATATATATATATATATATATATATATATATATATATATATATAAGGAGAATTTAGAAGAGTAACTAATTTTTTTCTTTCTCACACATTTTCTTTCTTTTGACAGCGATAATAAAATAACCTTATCATATTATTTTCTTTAAAACAACAAGCATTTTGAGGAGAAATCAATTTATTATGAACCATAAAATAGAGTTTAACTATTTTATTTCTCTTTGAAAACACAATGACAACAACTATATTTTCCTTTGCTTTCTTTCCACGCATGTAATCAGCAACTAAACAACATTACATTTACTTCTTTTCCTTTCTTACTATTCAAAAACATCTCATTACAATACCAAGAAATGCATAAATATTTTAGGACAGTAAGAAGGATTTAAAACAACAATATAGCTTCATTTGAAATGTAGGAAAACACTAACTTCATAAGGGAAATTTTATTACACAACAACAACCTTGAGAGTACAAATTTTGTCAACAAAATACAATAAGGTCACAAGGACCATGGCTCACAAAACAACCAACATGATAAATACAAATAAAGCTATAATAAACATTTCTTCAAGCTCCAAGACCATCGACATAACTTGTAATAATTTTTAACACAAGGAGGGGAAAACTAAACTACAAAAACCACTCTCCTCGCTACCATAGACCCGTTAGTGGGTCACCCTCGAGCTAGGAGGTAGATCATCACACGGGTTCAATAATTCCACAACAAAAATTAAAATGCAAGCCAACAACACAAAATCACCCATGACTTTTACACAAAACTAAACTCATAGAAATGAGTTTGGAGGGGTAGGGGAGGGGAGGGGATCGCTCAACTCAAGAGGTCACTCCCAAACTCATAGTCTCAACACCACAAGGCCTCGAGCCAAAATATGATATTTCTATGAAATACAAAATCACCAAGGCATTCATGCCAACCAAAATAATCCCATACTCCAAATAATGCCCTCAAGGCCATAAGAATATCAACACCATACTCAATATAATGCCCTCGAAGCCATAAGAATATCAACACCAGGAGGGTGACCTCGAGGAGGTTCACTCCTCCCCCACCCCACACAAGGAAGGACACACCAAATGGGTAGTCTCATCCCAACACACCCAAAACCCACACAAAAGAAAATACTCCCAACACAATTTCAACAATATAAGCAAAAATGAAACAAGCATAAGAAATGACTAAATGCCATGATGCTTACCCTAAGAGCCCAATAATGGATGCAAGTTGAAGAAGAGCCCACAATCTATGAAATACAAAATCATCAAGGCACTCATGCCAACCCAAATAATCCCATACTCCAAATAATGCCCTCAAGGCCATAAGAATATCAACACCATACTCAATATAATGCCCTTGAGGCCATAAGAATACCAACACCAGGAGGGTGACCTCGAGGAGGTTCACTCCTCCCCCACCCTACACAAGGAAGGACACACCCAAATGGGTAGTCTCATCCCAACACACTCAAAACCCACACAAAAGAAAATACTCCCAACACAATTTCAACAACATAAGCAAAAATGAAACAAGCATAAGGAATGACTAAATGCCATGATGCTTACCTTAAGAGCCCAACAATGGATGTAAGTTGAAGAAGAGCCCACAAGCTTTCTCCAAGCCTCCAAAATCCTCTAACTCCTTCCCAAAACTCTCTAAAGATAGAAAATTTAAAAAAAAAAAAGAACCCCCAACTCCTCTCCAAGAGGAGATAAAATAGGCCTTAGTCTAGGCCTTGAGGAATGAGAAGGTGACACATCCCATGCCAGTTGCAAGGGAAAATGAATGTGAGGGTGACAAGTGTCACCCTCTTATCCATTCAAACTCTCATCCTCTCCACTTGTGCTCTCACATGTGTGAGAGCAAAAGTGGAGAGGTGGCATCTCTCCCCATGGCTCCATGAGATTAAGGGATGACACATGTCATCCTCTTATCCTCCAAGAGAGCCCCCTCACTCCAAGGTGCTCTCACAGTGTGAGAGTCTTGGAGGAAGGTTCCACACACTTGGGGGTCTTGAAGACTCCCCAAGTCTTTAAGGTGGAGGAATCCCTAAGCCTTGGGAATGGAGACGTGCCTTCTTTCAAGGCATGACTCATCTCCCACCCTTAGCCATTTTGAATTTTCGTCACTTTTACTTAACCCAAGTTTAAGGTGACTAGATAAGAGTTACCCTAGGGTTTAGTAAGCCCAAATGGAGCCTAGACCCTAGAGGTACCACCTAGGGTTAGTTTGGACCTCTAATAAACACTTAGGGAGGTATAAATTCATATTAAATGGCCCAAAAATAAAAAGAACACTAAATGGTGTGAATTAAAACACAAGTTTTACAACACATCAATTAAATTAAAGAAAATGGGTGAACTAGGCCAATTAATTAAATACAAATATTCACGAAACATCATTCCAGCACACATGATCCTCATCCTTTTTGGGAATGGATCAGCTTAACAAGGAAACACATAAATCTGAGATCGGCCTCCGATTTTCCGCAGCCTGGAAAATCACCTGCGCACTTGAACAAACGGTCAATCCAATATATATATATATATATATATATATATATATATATAGTCGAAGCAACAGAAAGTAACACTCATGTCATCGCATAATTCATATAAATCATTAAACAACTCATATCATAATTAAGATTCATAATTGCATTTTCTACATATTATCTCAGAATCATAATCACATAACAAATCCATATAATGAGTTCAAAATCAACATCACTAATACTCATCAAATGTATCTCACATGTCTAACATCATAAGAGCATCAAAATAGGATGAAAACAAATCACCACATAACTAATCGAAGCTAATCCAAAATAAGGAGATATAGTCTAAATCTGCATAATAGAAATCAAAAGTCTCTAAATGTCTAAAATGTCTCCAACTATAATATGAAATGATCAAAATAGGGAAGTGAAATAATTAGGCCTCACAGGAAATTTACTGTGCAGTATTTTCCAAGCCATCAACTGAGCATTAGAGTCAATCTTGGATTTCCAAACTTGAGCACTTAACTTTGACCAAAAATTTTCACTAAATTTATAATTCCACTTAGAATTCAAGCGTGACTTTAAAGGCAGGAAGCCACTGAAGGTATATATTTTTTAAGGGGAAACAAGTAAGTGGATAGGATGATAGCCAACGCCAATCTTTAAAAAAATAGCATTGCTTGGGGGTGCATAGCTTCATAGATAGGTCAAGTGGTACCAAGGACTGCACAAAGATAGTAGAAGGTTCATTATTTTTTGCTCAGACCAAAGCGAGTTTTAAATACTTGCCAAGGTAACCATTTCAATGAAGAAAAATCTCAGAGATCACCAACATTATAGACCACCTTTTTATAAAAAAGAATACGCCTATTTAGGGAATCTTATAGGAAGCGACTGACCTTGGTAGAGGATATGCTTATTCCACTAGATGGATGAGGAGGCAAAACTGAACCCATGTTGGAAAGAGGCTTCTCACCACTTAAAAACTGACAGGTGTGTTGTCGAGCTTTCTAGATAGATATAAGAGGAGGTGAAGCCTTAATTTAAAGCATAAACTTATGCTTCTAGACACAATGTTTCTACAGTCCATGGTATAAGAATGAAGTGCTTCTGGAAGAAACTGTGTATTGCTTTTTTGGATCGACGTTTCGGATCAGACTCCGTGATCCATCATCAGGATGAAAAAGAGACAATAAGCTTCCAGAAATGACTTATTCTCTCTTTTTCATCCTGATGATGGATCACAGAGTGTGATCCGAAACATTGATCCAAAAAAGAAATACACAGTTTCTTCCAGAAGAGACTTATTCTCTCTTTTTCACCCCGATGATGGATTACGGAATGTGATCCGAAATGTCGATCCAAAAAAGCAATACACAGTTTCTTTTAGAAATGACTTATTTTCTCTTTTTCATCCTGATGATGGATCACAGAGTGTGATCCGAAACATTGATCCAAAAAAGAAATACATAGTTTCTTCCAAAAGCACTTCATTCTTATAAACTTATGCCTTTGCAAGATGAACAAATTAGAAATCCATAGAAACATATAAATTATAAGAAAAAGCTAAGGAATTCCTTAGCCATACTCAACGTAGCTTGAAAACAAGCCAAATGTCATTAAATAGGTAAAAGAAAACTCCCATACTTACATGGAGAACCCAAACAATCCAGGATCTCCCAACACGATAAACCCCGAAATTCATATGTTAACTCAACCATGGTTTGTTGTGTGGTTTCCATCTGGCCAATTCTCAGAACGACGAATACAACAAGCAATAACAATGATTTTCGATTCCGACGAAGAAAACATTTAAAAAACGAGTTCAATATATGATATTGTCGTGTCCGCCCCCACAATATTGTTTTTTACAGTTATTAATGATCAGAGGCTCTCAAATCTTCACAAATTTATCGGGACTTCAGATTTGGAAGCTCTTTCACTAATTTCCTTACAGTGTTTGGTAATTGGTCCTCAGGTAAGCGCATTTCATGGTAAATTAATCCCATTTGTTTAGTGAAGGGCTGGCTAAAATACGTTAAATCCTATATAATAATTTTTTGTAGGTTTTCAAACGGCAAATCAGAGTAAAAAGAAAAAAAAACTGTGAAATATCGCTGTACAGAAGCCCTTCAAATTTCTCACGTTTCTTGGTGCATCAATATACAGGCAGAATTTTCTAGAGTCGGGGTCTGATATTCTTGGAAACTAGGGTTTAAAAAGATTGGGGCAAGTTTTTTTTTTCGGTTACAAGTTTTTTAAAGATTTGCAGTGTGATTCTCAAAAAAGTGTAATTGAATTAGGGCTAGGCAAGAAAACGGAAGAGAAATGGTGGATCCTGATGACAAATTGGAGTACTTTCAAGCTGTTACTGGTATAGAGGATCGTAACTTATGTACCCAGATCCTGGAAGCTCATGGGTGGGACCTGGAATCGGCTGTTTCAACCATGACAGAGGGGGCGAATGCTTCGTCATCAGATTTGGCCGGGAATTCTGATTCCACAAATTTGGCTCCGAATTTGGATTCTACAAACATGGTTGGGAATTTTAATTCTACTTTGAGCCATTGGGAGGGTGTGGATGGATCCAATGCGCAGAACAATCAGATAGTGCCTAACCCTGCGGCACCTGGACTTGTGTGGAAGCTTGTGACTCTGCCGTTTTCTGTTGTTAGAGGCGGATTTGGCCTTCTTTCGGGCGTTCTAGGGTTTGGCGTGTGGGTGGCAGGAGGTGTCCTTTCGCATTCTTTGAATGTCATTGGATGGGGTCCGGGGCAAGGTCAGGGTGATGGAAACCAAAATGCTCCGCTTGTTTCTCTGTCGTCTGGTGCAGCTGAAGCGGTGGCTTTTCTTACTGGTTTTGAGAGGGAATATGGTGATTTTCATCCTGCCTTCCAGAGGGCTGGTTTCATGGAATCCCTGCAGACCTCTAGGGAAGAGTTCAAGTTGCTGTTTGTTTACTTGCATTCGCCGGAGCATCCAAACACGACGGGTTTTTGCCAGGATACCCTGTGTTCCGAGGTGGTTGTGGATTTTGTAAACCAGAATTTTGTTTCATGGGGAGGGAACGTGAGAGCCAGTGAGGGTTTTAAGATGAGCAACAGTTTGAAGGCATCTACTTTTCCTTTTTGTGCCGTTGTTATGCCGGCAACCAACCAGCGAATTGCCCTTCTTCAGCAGGTATGGGTTTTCAGTTTTTGACAAATAGAATCTTTTGAATGTATTTTTCATTTGGTCATTAACATTAATCTTACATCAGATCACTATTAGTAGTAACACTTTCTCGGGTTTTAATGTCTCATTTATCCTAACTCAGGTGCAGTTCAATTTCGTTTTTTTGATTTTTCAAGTGTCCATGAACTCTAATGATACATTGAGTCAATATTAGTTATATACTTTCTCAGGTTTGCATTTCTTATTCTATATACTGCGGATGCACAATTCTTTTCAACTCTCATCATATTTTGAATCAATATCAGTAGCATGCTCTCACAGTTCACATATCTCATTCATTACAGTGCAGATCCACTTTATATTTTGGCCAATTTTCATCAACTTCAATATTTTATTGAATCAGTATGAGCAATTTAATTTATTAGGTTCACATTTCTCATTGATTATAGCTCAGATGGACCTTATCTTTTGGGTTTTGAAATGGAGTTATTTATTATTTGCCTAACATCATTTTAAGTAGGTTGGTTATATGCCTTTTTTTGCTAGTTATTCAGCATGAGTAGATTTGTGCAAAAGCAGGATGAAGCAAGCTTCCTAAGCATTTGAGAGCTGAATTCCCATGCAAGTGAAATCTGCACCTCAAAGCCACATAAGTTATTTGAATCATGAACATTGATTGACATGTACAATGACTTCTTGAACTTTTGCCTTATTTTATATTGTTAGAACTTAGTTTATTTACAAACTTGTGGATTCTGTTGCAGAACACATTTCAATCAAATGTTTTTTGAACATATTTTAACTTGTGGTTTCTAATGCAGAGCATATTTTAATCAAATGTCTTCGGAACATATTTTTTCTATCTGGAATCTATTGGGGGCCTTTGATACATGCTATCAGTTTGCCCATAAAGGCTTTTTCATCCAGGGATCTGCAATCTTAGATTGCCTCAAGGATATTTTGGTCATCATCAACTTTAGTCATTCTATTAATAAGTCATTTGAATAAAGATCATGCATGGCAGTCTTACAAGCTACATTCAAGAGGTTTAGCTTTAGAATGGAAACACATCAGTAGTTTAATATTACTTTTTCGTATATTTGTGGTTTTGTTTCAATGTGGGATTATCGTTTCTCCAATCTATTTTGTGATTAACAGAAAATAATTATGCCAAGAGGCTTAACCTACAGTGGGACCAAGGGTGGAGTGTAATGGCATGACCATGTTCACAAAAACTCTTCACAGTCAGCAAAATAAAAATCTAACAGAACATAAATTTAACAAAGGGTTACAAAGCAAGTATTAAACAAAAACCTTTGACAGCAGATAAATGAAATTATTAATAATGAATGGTGGCTTTTCGAAAAGTAGAATAAAAAATTATATATAAATATAGAATATTTACTACCCTTTTCAAAACAAAAACAAAACAAAAGAAAGAAAAAAGAAGCCAAAAATAGTAAATAAAATAGCTTTAAATGTAAATAGAATAGTAAGTAAAACTATTGAAATAGCTATGTATTATAGTAAATAAAATAGTAAAACTATTGAAATAATTTGTTTTCATTTAATTTTTGAAAACTTCTTCAATATTGAAATTACTGTAGTAAATAATTTGTGTTCATTTAGTTTTTGAAAATTGTAGAAAACCAAAATAGTTCTTCAAATAAAAATAAAATAAATAATATAGATAAAATAAAATAGCTCTGAAATAAAAGTTAAAATTGATGTGTCCATTTGTGTATGTAATAAACTAACATAGATATCTTATATACATCTATCTAAAAGATGCTGAGAGAGATCAGTTTTGAGGTACCTATTTTGAATTTGTTACGAATTTATTAGTTTGGAGGCATCTATTTTGAATTTGTTACATATGATAGATAGGCACCTCGAAACTGATATCTTTCAGTGTCTTTTAGATAGATGTATTGAAGGTATCTCTACTAGTCTGTATGTCAATGCAAAATCATCTAAAAATGAGATCGAAAAGAGGGATGACACATATATTGGGCTCTAGAAATGTTGAGGGATTTGTGTACCAAGGTTAAATCCAGTTGCATTATCTTTACCTTTTTTCTATAGCTTTACATTGCATGTTAAGATTGGTCGTCTGTTGTATAAAACTATTCAGTCAATATTCATTTGTTTAACTTTTGTCAGGTTTTGTAGTGTTGTGTATGATTATTCCAAGGTAATAAGATGTTTTCATTCACCTTGGAATTATTATCTATGATTTTTTCGAACACCTAGTTACTTTACATTGTTACACATATTTTTCAATAACAAGACTAGTCCATTATCAACTTTACAACAATCAAATTATTCACTAAAATCCGTTTGTATGTTCACAAATTGTGGATTCCATTTAGGATCATCCTGCATGGGCTTTCTGATGTGTTGGCCGAACAACTTATCTCTGGGGATTAGTTAGTGAAGTTGCCTCACATCTATGAAATATAGAATATATGAGGTTGTCAACAGACTCGATGGTCTTTGTTTTGATTGTTCTAAATTCTAATTGAGAATTAGTAATCACTATCATACTTTATGTCCTTGTTGAGCAAAACAAGAAATGCTGTGTGTGTGTGTGTGGCTCTTCCCTATGTTTCTCTCAGAAAATGTGAATGACCTTTGAATTTTGTATTTCTTGCACTCTATGAGAACTATAGATACAGTCCATTTGTCAGAAATGACTCTAAACCGTGGCTTTGCTCTGAGGTGTGGAAAGTGCTTGATGCTGTTTCTCTGTGACAGTTATCTGATATTAGTTCAAGAACCTTTGGCTTGCACCATCAAAATTAACAAATGTCATATATGTTAATTTTTTTCCTTCATTATCTTCTATTTGCTTATATTCCCAGTTTCTTATATTTACAAAAACACATAAATGTGTTCTCTTTAATGTTCTTTTTGTGTTCTCACTTTCTTAAAGAGAAATGTCTTGCAATGGAAAAATTAAAGCAACAATTTCAACAACAAAGTTGGAATATTAAATGCTTTGGCTGTCAAAATGTGTTTGTTTTTGGGTGTTTTCTTTCTTTCTTTTTTAAGGAGGAGTTTCTGATTGCACTAACAGGTTGAAGGCCCAAAGACACCGGCAGAGTTGCTTGAAGTTCTTCAGAGGGTAGTAGAAGAAAGTGGAGCTGTACTTGCTGCAGCCCGTATTGAGGAGGAAGAGAGGAGACATAATAGGCGATTAAGAGAAGAACAGGACGCTGCATATCAAGCTGCTCTTGAAGCCGATCAGGTAACTGTTACGTTTTTCGCAACCCTCTATTAATTGGTGATTCTATACTTTTTCATTTTGAAATTTACCATGCGATGAGAACTAGCAAAAAGCAAAATATAAAGACTTTGAGAATTCTGCTACCATATTTAAATTTGATAGCACACATGAATCCTTTATGGCATATATTTTTAACACAAATCTTTTTGTCTGGGCAGGCCAGAGAGCGGGAAAGGCAAGCAGAGGCAGAGCGCTTGCAAAGAGAAGCAGCTGAATCTGAGAGGAAGCGTAAGGAACAGGAAGAGGCTATGGCAAGAGCTGCTCAGGAAGCAGCTGAGAGAGAATCAGCTTTAGAAAGGCGGCGCCAAGAAAAGGCTATGGCATTGGGTGTGGAGCCTGAGAAAGGGCCTGATGTTACACAGGTATAATTTTCAAATAATATAACTCTGGTTTTGTTTACATTCAGTAAAATATTTTGGTATAATTTAATAGCATGCATATATTTCCTGTAATAATATTCTAGAAACAAATATAAATTATTAATAATTCTTTTAAATTTTGGTAAGTGTAGTCAAGACAGGCACATCCTATACAGTGTTCCAGGGGACATGTGCCCCACCCAAAAAATCCTGTGTTTTGGGGATGGGGGAAGAAATGTCTCCCGTGCTGTCGCAGCATCGCTGCTTGCAAAAAAATCACCCCTTCAAAAAAAAAAATTTTAATATGACCCCCTTGGCCTCTTCCAATCTCTGCTCCTTACAAAACCCATCAATCCAGGCTACATAAGTGGCAACAGTAGGTTTACAACCCTTATTAAGCATCTCAAGTGTAAATTTGAGGATGTCATTGAGCTTTTAATTCTTGCGCAAAACCTAAATCAATATAGTGTAACTAAAGGCATTGGGCACGATGTGGTTGTCCTGCATTTTTCTGAAAATCCTCTTGGCATTGTTGAGCTTCACTGCCTTGCAAAACCTTTCCACCATGGCTGTGTATACGACTACTTTGGGTATGCTTCCTTTTTGACACATTTAGCTAAGTATTTTCATGGCTTCCTGAACGAGGCCATCCTGGTAGAGGCCATCAAGCATGGCCACAACATTGGGAATCAGCCCAGTTTCTTTCATTTTCTTGAAGATTATTTGAGCATTGGGAAGACTAATTAGTTTTATAAATATTACTGCTATATTATTTATATAAATATTAAGTATAATATATACTAGCACTTGCATCTTTAAGAGGTGCAAGGGTTTCACCGATAGAAAAATAATGATATTAGTAACTTAGATGCATTAATTATGATTTGTTATTTTTACACTGTGAAGATTTGACTTGTGGGAAGATTTGATTTGTTGGAAGATCTGATTTTTCACATTATTGATTTTCGGTGACCTGAAAATGGTTGAATGGTGAGTTAGAAAGCTATTTTGCGGCATGAGACAAATATCGGGCAGAAGGCTAACAATAATATAGCCTATCAGCTAATTAATTATGTTAAAATATTTACATAATATATTTCTTTTAAAGATATATTAGTGGGGGTTCTATAGGGGCCCTTGCTCGTGATATAGAAAGTATTGCATTACTTTATTGGAAAACAAGGAAACTTTTGTCAAGAAAAAGCTACCAAGAGCTACTACTAGCTAAAAGCAAACATATTAACTATATGATAGCTGCCATAGCAACCAACTATTGAAACCCTAGACAACCAACAATATTATAAAGACTAGTACAAGCATTTTGCAAAATCATGAAGACAAAACATAGATAAAAAACTAGAGGCACAAAACACCCCACCCCACACCATCGCTTCCTACCTCCATGCAGGACTTGCTTCGTGTCCACCACCTCCCACAATTACCAACCAACATAGGAAATTGAACTCCATAGCAAATTCCCCGTAAACTCTGAGATCTATGAATGGAAGAACCATAGAGAAATGGAATAGTGTAGTCACTACCAACCTCTAAATCCCCATGAAAGTGATGAACAAGCAACCCAGATAAAACTCTGCCAACATCTCCACAGTAGGTGCACGGGACTTGTATTTCGCTCTGTAGCTCATCAATAGCATTTGATGAATCCTCTTGTTGAGAAGGGGATGACGCTGAGCCAACACCCCTGGGCTTAATAGCTTGCACCTCTGAACCAAGATCGAAATTGATGTTTGGAATCATCATTTCTGAGAACTGGGTAGGAAAAAAGATTTGAGAAGCCATAGATGAACTTAAACATTGGGGAGATATAGAGCTAAATTAGAGATAAAACTCTCATGGACTGCAGCTTTGGAGTGACAACCATCTTGTAGCGCCTGCTCTCCCAAAATGGTTTTAGCAAACCCTAGCAAGACTGGATCTCAACAGGCAAAATACATTGCAAACCATAGCAGCAAAAGTCTTTTGGGGAAAAAAATGGCAAACCAAAAGATTAAGGTTTTTTGTGGTTTTTTTTTTTTGATCGGTGAAATGGGGAATTTTGAGCCTGGCCCTTCTAGGTTAGATGAATCGCTTTTTGATCGGAGCTATGAACTGGTGAGGCCACAACACGGGGGACCTCATCCCTTGGCATTAACACCTGGCATGAACACCTGCATTAATGCTGGAGGTTCAAACTCGTGAGTTCGTTGGCCTAGCGAAAGCCCATTGCCTATGAGCACACAACAGCCCAATGAAGGCGCAACTCCTGTGATCATGTTAGCCCAACGAAGGCGCAAAACCTGCGAGCTCTTTGGCCCAGCGAGGGTTTGAACCTTGGTGGCCGCTAGTACAACCGAGCGACTTAACCACCGAACCATGCCCTTAATGGCGATTTTTTGTGGATTTTCAAAAAACATAGAAAAATGCAAAAAAAAAGAAGAGAAAAACTCAGTCACCGGATATGCCACTCCTCTCCTTTGGTACGCGTATTGCCGTATCGGATACAGATACTCGTAGGATACGTCCCAAATACGTCTTGGATACCATATCGGGTCGTACCAAAAAAACCCTATTTTTTCCCATGCCGGATATGCGCAGATAGGACATTCTAATGATATTTGTGCCGTATCCCAAAAATATTAACCCTAGAATGTTAAAAATTACTGCAAGCAACTGTTCCATGGCTTGGCATGCTGATTTCTTGTTGTGGAGAACTACTCTGGACCAGCACGCACATGATTGGAAATGTCTTTCTACGCAATCGTATTTACTCAAATAATTGCATTCGTTCTAAAGTCGGAGATATAGTGTCAACAAGCAATGGAGGAAGAGGCAAATTTTATTAATTGGTGATACTTATTTTAATTTTTGGCTTTTTTGTTTTACTTTACATTATAAAATTTTATTTATTTATTAAGTTTAATACATTTAACTTTTAATTTAACTTTAATTTATTAATATATAATATATTTGTTAAATATATATTATCTATTGCTAATATCTATCTATTAATATGCTAATACATCTAACTTTTAATTTAAGTTTAATTTATTAATATATAATATATTTGATAAATATATATTATTTATTGCTAATGTCGTATCTAGCCGTATCCATATTAGGGGTCTTCAAAAATAGTTGTATCCGTATTCGATACTGTATCCATATCCGATACTGTATCTGTGTCCATGCAACTCTGGTCAAAAACTTGATGTTTTTTGAAATTTAAAGGCATTTTATTAGCATAGAGATATAGAGAGCAAATAAAAATGAGAGTTTAGCCCATGAATTGTGGAATATAGATTTTTTTCATTTATGTTTGTATTTTTGATTACATTGCATTATCCAATGCATACTGTATAGTGTATAAATGATAACTAGATACTAACAACAATTTACAAATTTTCAATTACAATCTACTTTGTAAAACATGACAGAGGAAGCCAAAGATTGATTCCCATAAAATGTGAAACTTTGTCGTAGGTCTTCAATCTATGAGGATGAGTGGTTAGTTTCCCACATTAACAAGGGACATTAGGTACTAGTCTACATAAGAATTCTCAACACTAGGTGTTAAATAGAAATAAGAGTTATGGTCTATTCCAATATCCACTACAATGTTATGGAACACCCAATGCTAGTTAATGCCCACCATTTAGTAATATTTTTGTTTGGTGCAACAACTTTTAAATCTTCCTTTATCAAAGGTTTAATAGTTTTATTAACAGAGTTGTATGGACATGGATACGAGTACGATATGGACATGGATATGAATACGGTATTCGATATAGATACGATTATTTTTCAAGGCCCCCTAATATAGATACAGTTGGATATGGCAATCATATATATAATTATATAATATTAATATAATAAATGCAAATTAAAAAAATTAAAATAGAATTAATACAAATGAAAAATATATTATTATATAATTATTAAATTAAATTAAATTTATTAAAATTTATTATCTTATAATATTATAAATTTATTAAATAATAAATATTGCACTGATTAGATTTAAATACTAATAAAAAATACTAAATGCACCTAAAAATAAAATTGATAATAAATGATATTAAACTTTATTATTTTATTATATTTTATGATATCAAACAGAATTTACTTTATTATTTTATTATGATATCAAATAGAATTTATTGGATGGTTGAAACCCTAATAAAATAAAGATAAACACTATATGCCAATCATTACAGACTTCAATTATAATATGAGGAACATACAAGATCCTAAACCCTAACTCTTAACCTACAAATGAAACATACACAATCGACAAAACCCTTATTAAATTAAAATCGTACAATTATGCTTCACACAGAATTTATTCAATGGCAAAGAGCCTAAACTCCGTGTAGCTAACAATTAACTTGAAAAATGAATATCAATGTATGCTAGCAGAGGCTTCCAAACAAGGTAAAATGACTTTAAACAAATAACAAAAAATGTGTAAAATCCTAGCTAGATGAAAAAATTGCGGGTCAAAGTCAAAATTGGAAAGAAATGGTAAAAAATTGTTAGAACCTGCAATTACATGCGATTTCAGTGTTTCATTGCAATTTTTTCTTGATTATGCGAGAAAAATTTGGTAAAAGAATGTTGACTACAATTTATTCAAAAAATTGCTATTTTTTTGGGGAAAACTGTGAAACCTGACGATTCACGATTTTTTTCACAATTTCTGCTTCTATTTTGCAGAAGTCAGACCAGAGACTCATAACAAAAATCTATAGTAGTGCTCTACAATCACACCTTTCGTGGATGGGAGAAGGGTACCCTTAGCCAACCTTTAAAGCCTCAGATTTCTTGGCTGTCACCTTACTTCATGTCTTTGAGGAACTGTGCAATGCCCAATCAAAAACACAAGCTATCTTCCATAAGATCCAAAAACTTAACCAAATATCCTACTTTGAATACATCACTACTGTAAACACCTGCTACCACCTATTATTGGGAATAATGCACTGTATGAGCCTGGTCATGCCAACTTGCCGCCTCCTTACTTAAATGATTAACAATATTGTACTTATCGCCAATCATCTTTGCATCACTCAAGTTTGCCTCTTACATGCCTTTATGATAAAAGCATCCCAATTATAATAGTATTGCTTGAGCACCTAAACATAGATATGAAAAACACATGTCACTAAGCCCCTCCCAGAACCTAGGGAGGTTTAAAATAAAGTTTTGATTCTAAATTAGCCCAAGAATTTGAACTGTACTGTATATTGCCGTTATTGGTGCTTGCTGCAACCCGTAATTAGCCAAATAGTCTGCCACAATGTTAAAATTCCTTTTGTAATGTGCAATTTTTTTTTTTTTTTGCTTTGTAATAGGAATTTTTATATAATCATCATAAAAAATAAGGAACACCAGGGCCAAACAGGCCAAGAATAATGAAGAAGAGAGAGATGGAAGAGACGCAAGAGAAGGGGAGAAGAGCCTAGGAAGATTAAGAAGAGGAAGAAAAACACACCTTTCTGAAAGTATCAAAAGAAACCAGAAACAAAGCCCACAAGGCATTCAACCCAAACTCATAGAGAACCTAGGACTTCTTCCCATGCCGTGAAAGGAGGGCCTCCATTGTCCACTGAGAGCCTCCTTCCATCGCCTTGATTCCTTCCATACGGAGTTTCTCCGCATCGCTTTTCCGACCTTTTTTCCTGGCAGTCCCGCAATCTGGTTTAGTTTTACTACTGTTCTTTTGAGCAATCCTGAGTATCCGAGGAGTCGTCAAAAATAAGTCAGGTTCGAAGAGCTCGAAGTTCTCTTCCAAATCCTCCATGAAAGGGTAAGTGCCCTCTGAATCTGAACCGTCATCCTCTGAGTTAGTTAAAGGTAAACGATCTGCATCAATGTTGTCCGTCGGTACGACAGATGGAGATGAAGTGGGCATCACGGGAGACTCAGGCATAGGCTCAGGAGCAAAGAGAGAGGAAAAGAACTTTCCATGATTCTGCTTTTTTAATCCAGTTTTTGAGACTAAAACATCTCGAGCCATGTAATTGTTGCACAGTACAGGCCTCAACTTTGTGGTCCAAGTTGTTGCAGCGGAAACATCTGAAGGGAAGCCCTTCAAAGTTAAAAAATTATGTCCAAGTACCTTTGGAAGAATGAATCCGAACGGAGTGAGGAAGAGGAAGGGAAATGTCCATTAACGCACAAACCTTGATAAACCTGCAAGAGGTATTTCAGTGACCTTGGCAGTAGCTGGGTCAAAAAAGAGGTGTCCAGGGAGATAGAAAGACTCTAGAATTCCCAAAAAACCAAGGGCCGTTATGCATCACGAAATTACAGTCATCGGCCGAGGTGAAAGAAAACATAAAAAAACCAAAATCGAGAGATTCTACCTTCGGAGCAGGGATATTGTTCTAGGTGTTCTTTACCCATTCCAAAATTGAGGCAAAGGACGGTTGTCGACACATAAATCTCAAGATCAGAGAACAGGTACCAATGTCTGAAGAAACCTCATTGATGCAATCATCTGAGATTAGGAGATCCGCTGGTTCGTTGGTGAAGACAACTTCCGCATCATCAACAAAACAAGAGGAGCCCACTGCATGCTGAACCTGATCTGTTTTGGGAGGGTCAACAGGAGGGGCATCAGGAATTGGAAACGATTTGGGAGGAGACGGGTTAGGGTTAGGGTTTTGCTGTTGAATTGGTTCCAAGCAAAAAGCATTGCATTCGTGAAACGGATTTGCCCTGTTTTTGCAATTTGCTGTGGAGTCCGAGGTCCGAGCCGGAGATGCTGCCGACAATGGCTTTTCCTTCGCACTAGAGCCAGCACCAAGGGGATCAAAACTTTGAGCGGGAGGCATGGAGGAAGGAGAGCACACAGGTTTTTGAGAAATGACAGAGCGAAGGGCGTACCGTGACCTCCCATCCCCCACAACACCTCCGCCCTTCTTCTTTCTACATATTGCACCCTTCTTGCCTTTGGACGGTTTCATCTCCCTCTCGCCGGAGTGCCGAATCTGCACACCATCGCCCGCATCAGGAGGCTTGGCATCATGCCGAATATTTGCGCCTTCGCACATTTCGATGGTGCAAGGGAATCCTACTGTTAAGAGTCAACTTGATATGTGTTTGTAATGTTCAAACTTAATTATATTAAAGTTTTGTTTCAGAATTAGGGCTTCCTAAACATACCAATTCATCTTTTATTTTGTACTCTTTTCCTTGACCATTGCATTAATTATAATCATTGAATTCGCTTCCACTATTGATTGCTTATATTTAGCAACTTTTCAGCTCCTAGCTCTACTATCAGAGCTTCCCATTCTGCCTCATTGCTAGTTCAAATACCCAGAAATAGAGAGCCTCCATACAGCATATCTCCTTGCAAGTTATGTAACACAATCCTCCTGTTGGCCCAGGATTGCCCCACACCACCCCATCAAAATTCAATTTACTACACCCTTCCAAAGGTGGGGACCAAAATGTTTTTCTTTGACTTTCTTCATTCAATTTCGAATCATTTCTTCAAGATATGGAACCCCTTAATCCTTGAATGGGAAAACATTTACATAATATTGTATAGATTAATGATATTCCCGCATTCATGGGGTAATAACTAAGAAAAGTGAGAATTAATGCTTGTTGGAAATCCTCACATAAGGGTTTCCTTAAGTTAAATTTTGATGGGGCCTTTAGGGGAAATCTAGGCTTGGCTGGGGCCAAGGTGGTGCTTATAGATGAAGCTGGGACCTTTGTTAGAGGTGGTTTTTTCCTTGGTTCTAGAATCAATGAGACAGAATGATAAATAGTTGTGGTTGGTCTCTCTTTGGCCAAGGCTGTGGAATGCCAGAAATCATTTGTTGAAGGGGCGTTGGCTAAGTTATTCTAGGTTTGAGAAAATTAGATTACCCAAATTGGAATTTGAGAGGGGTATTTGAAGAAGCAATGTCTATTTGCAAGGATTTCAAGGACATTTTCAGTGTTCATTGTTATCAAGAAGGTAATTGTGTGGCTGACTTGTTAGCCAATGTTGAGATTGAACAAATGCCCTTTTCAATGATGGTTACTAATCAAGTGAATTCATGGGCGGGTCTTGAACCCCTTTAGGCTTTTTGTTAAAAGAAAAGCCTCTTTGATGGTTTAGATTTTGTGGGTCCTCGTGTAGCCTTTAGTTAGTTAATACAAGGCTCTTGATAGGATTAATATAATATTATAATGTTTTAAGGTCGCTACTTCCCTTGGTGTTGTTAGTATGTTGTGTTACATGAGTATTAATGAGGGTGGTGGGTGACGTGTGTGTTGCCTTTATCTGCAATGACACGCTTGCTTTTACTGTGGTTTGGTGTTTGTTGGCATGCATTGCTTTTTTTGCATGTTTGCTTTGTGTGAGATTTGATTGTGCTCTTCACGGCTCTTCTTGGTGATAGGATTCTTTTTTGTTCGTGGAATGGCTTGGAAGCACTTGGTGGAGGGTTGCTAAGATCCTCTGTGTCAAGGCAAGGTCTCTGACCACGGGCTTTGGAAGACTTTTTAGTTATCAGGATTTTTTGTTGTTGAAGCTTGTTTGGAATATTCTGGGTAAACAAGGTATTGAAGATAATGGTATTGTGAGGTCTTAGGCATCTACAGTGGTGGATTTTCGTGCTAAAGTGGAAGTGGCTATCCTGTTGTAGGAAGTGCGGAAGTGGGTGGAATTTCTTCTGTTCTTTTTGCAGCAGGCGGAGATGGAAGGTGATCCTGAATTGAAAGATAGTGGGGAGGGCATTGGTGTTTTGGTTCTAAGCATGCCTATGGAATTAGGGTCTAAAATTGATTCTTTGAAAGAGGAGCTGCAGACGGTTAGTGGTGATATTGAGGAGCTTACTTCTTTTTGCTTGGATTTATGCCTTGTAATCGAATATTTATGTGTCCCATAGTCAAGGGACCTTAGAGTTTTCAAATGCTTACACTTTGCTGTCCCTGGCTGGAGGTATGTTGACTATGGTTGTGAAAAGGGCTGAGATTACTCGTATCAAATTTGAAGCTCTTAGCAATCCTAGCGGTGGTAGGGAGTAAACAACTTGTGGTTGCTAGCAATGGATGGGGTGGCAGAATGAAAAGTGAGGATGTGGGTGTAAGTGGCTGGGGTGTCTCTTGGCTCTCTTAAGTGTTCCCTTTGAGCCTGCTGTTTTTTTGGTTATAATGTCTTGCTTGTGTATTATTGCATGGTCTTGCCAAATGGCAAGGGTTATGTGATCTCTTATGGATTTGCACCACATGTACATATATTATATTTGTGCCACCATCCCCTTGCTATCCCCAAATTTTGGTCTGTAGTTCTCCCCATCTCTGAAACTTGTCCACCTGTCCACCCATTCTGAAACTCTGTGGAACATGGATCCTATTTAAAAAATTGTCTGAAAATTTGAGTTCTAGTTTAATCTAATATAATTAAAAGTATATTGAGTCTGCTTTATGCCCATTTCAGTCCTTTTTTGTATTTGTGTCCGTGTTTATTGGATTATTTGGCTGAGATTTCTTTTTTGTTTATCCATAGTTCCAACTTACAACAAGCATATTTATTTAGCTTATTAAGGCTTGCTGGTAAGAAGATTTCATTGATTTTAATTGTTGGGGATGTTCTTTTAGGACAAAAATTTCTATCGTAATTTATTAAAGTTAATTTTGTCTGTAGCAATATTTTATGGTGATTGAGTCATTTATTTTTTTATTTCATCATTGCCATATTCCATCAAAGCAAAGTAATTGAAGATTTAGGATCTTTAGTACTAGAGTGAAAAGAAATATCAATTGACCTGTTACAGTATTGGTAAATCTTCTTAATGGATATCCTCCCAAACATGAAACATACATGGCAGAGTAAAATAATTCTGGTACTAAGAGGGATAAAAGGACAATATTCCGAAGTTTATGGCAGAATGATGTGTAACTGAGAGTTGAGAAAATGATATAACTTTTAAATTGCTATAACCATAACCTCTTTATCAATGTAAGTGAAACAACCTAAGTTTAAACTGTAATGTTTTTGACTTAATAAATGGAGTTATGTTAGCCTAGGTTAATTCTTTCTATGTGTTTACTAATCTAAGTAATCTGAACTGACAACTGAAATATAACAGATTTCAATCAAATTCCGTCAGATTTACAATTTGATTAATTAAACGCTAAGGCAGGCACACTCAAATGTAAGCAAAACAGAGAGAGAGAGAAGAAAGTCCATACTTGGTATACTGGAAAGCTGTCGAAGTGTGAATGAAACTTGTAGAGAACACCTGGAGGAACAATCCTGGAAAGTTGCAGACCTCTGTGACAAGCCAGGGACATATTACAGCATGGAGGGTGCTAGTATGGACACATTGGCAAGGTCTGGGCACTAGTGCATTCGCTATTGCTGACTGTGGGCGCTAGGGGCCTCTGTAGAATGCTGTCTGGGGCAGGAGTGCTGGAGGTTAACACTAGTGCAGACACAGGTGTATTGTATGGGCGCTAGGGCCTGTGTTTCACCTGTGGAAGGGCTTTAGAGGAAGGGCTTTAGAATTGCTGTAGAGTGCTCATGCAAACAGCAATGCACCAAGGTGCTAGAGAAGACAGAAATGTTGTAGGGTGCTAGGGCTCCTGTTCTATGCTTCTGAAATGCGTTGGCAATGATCTTCCTGCTCTGCACACTCTAGAACTGTAACCAAAACACCTGTGCCTGCTTTGGATCTCTGGATATTCAAGTTGATGTCTAGGGGACAGAAAAAATAGTAAGGGCTGTTTGGTAGACTGCCTCAGTCAGTCCCCTTGGTGGTTTGTTTCAACTTCAACAACTCAGCCCATAGGCAATGTATTTGTGTGTAGATCCTAGAGTGCAAAAGTGTGATAATTTTTGCAGATTCAATAGTAAGATTATAAAACCCTAGGGGGCCAATCCATTAGAAGTGGTGTGAGTGTATGGAGGGAACATAAGGAGTGGGAAGAGCCTTGGACTGATTTAGGAGACCTTTTTGGACAATATTGAAAGCTGGGAATAACTAAAGAATATACAGGAAAGGAATAGAGAAACCATTACAAGAATAGAGAGGAAATAGTGGGACTAATGTACATGGATTCAAGGAAATGGGAAAGCAAATGGAAAATACCTATCAGAAATGGGAACATCCAGATCTGGGCATTTGTATGCAGACCTGTAGATCCCTTAGTAACCTTAAATAGTGTAGCTTTGCAAGTCACTACAAATGTCTAGTGAGAGCCCTAGTTTTTTTGCGAGTGTTGTTATGCCCAAAATGAAAGAAAGCTATGTTTTATGTTGAGCTTGGGTCCAATTTACTGTTAGAGAATGGATTAGGGCAAAACTGGGTTAGATCTTTTAGGACACGAAAACTGGAGTTATTTTAGACCCTAGTGTTCAGATGATATTTGTCCTTGGCCATAATGTTTTGACACATATTTCTCGCATACTAAATTTAAGCCTGATATTTTTAGAATAGACTAAGGTTAAGAAATTAAGGCTAAGGGTCACTAGAAATCAGTCCAAAGCTTAGGGTAAATCAAGGCAAGTGGCCCTAAAATGACATATGGGAGTGAATACCATAACGAGTACATGAATGTAAAGGTGGAGAATGCAAAATAGATAATTTCCAGCCTAACAGTAAGCTCTACTACAGCGATCACGGGTAGGACTTTCTGCCTTCCTCTTGCAGACTGCTCAAGCACCCTGGAAGGAGAAAGGGAGGGTTATTATTTTGTGATCTGAACCTTGCAGAAACCTTCACAAACATGAAACAGTTTTATCTTATTTTCGCAATCCAGAAACACCTTGCCGGCTTCTTCAATCTCTTGCTGCAAAACTTTGTTCTGGATGGTGCCTTTCAAACCAACAATCTTTCCAGAAGTATGAATCTGTAGAGCAACTGCTGCCTTTTTTGTAGCATTGTCTGCTTCATCCCCTTTGCCTTTGCTGCAATTGCACGCTATAATGTTGACGATGATCTTTGTTGTATTTGTCCAATTCCAGTAATTCGTAATGGGTTCTTATAATAACTTTAAAATATATAAACCTACAAAATAGAAGCACACGTTATAATTTTATGGAGGACAAAACAATAAAAAATCTTCAATGAAAGATTATAATTTATATTTAAACAATATATTTTTATATATTTAATATTAATTAATTTTGCCAATAAGGGCATGGTGCACTGGTTAAAAACTTGGTCTTACCGTCACAGCACCAAGGTTCAAACCCCCGCTGGGTCATTGAGCTTGCAGGCCTTGTGCCTTTGTTGGGCCATCAAGCTTGCGGGTTTGGACTGCTTGTGTTAAAGCAGGAAGGCAATAATGCCTTTGGAAGAGGTCACCTGGTTGTGGCCTTTCTGGCTTGAGCCAGGCTAAAAATTCCCAAGTTACCAAAAAAATAATTAATTTAATAAATACATATTTTTAAAGTTATATATATTAATAATAATATTAAATATATATTAACTATATTTAAATATTAATTAATTTATACATTTATATTTATTTTTTATTACTTAAAATTAGATAAATATAGATATAAAGATAAAATAAATTAACAGTAAAAATATTGAACACGGAAAAAAATTGGCAAACTGCTGAACCAAATCAGCGACATACATTTGACCTAGTTTTGGGGCATCACTGCATCAGTTTCGAGTCAGAGGCTATGATTAGATTCAAGTCAGAGGCTAAACAATTGCAACTTGAACTATTCATTTCACTGCTCTGATAGATAATTAGCTTATGTGTGGAAGAGTTGAGTAAGAAGTGGGCTAATGGAATTGTTTCCAGATGCTATGTTCCTACTGTAATTGAAGATTAGGATCTTAAGTGCTAGGGTGAAAAGAATGATCAATTGACATGTTAAGGTATTGGTAAATTTTCTTAATGGATATCCTCTAAACATGAAAGTTGAAACAGACCTGGCAGAGAAAAATAATTCTTGTATTAGGAGGGATCAAAGGACTATATTCAAAAGTTTATTGCCGAGTGATGTGTGTAACTGAGAGTTGAGGATATGTTAAAACTCCAAAACTGCTATAACTATTATCCTTACCCAATGTAAGATGATAAGGAATTTCTGTGGATCCCAACAATGTTCTGGCAATGATGCTTCTTTGGCAGTTGTTGAGCAACGGACAAGTATGCACAGATTATTGGCATCCACAGTGCAACCAAAACCCATTAGATTGTAGATGTTTTTATCAAAAATTAACAAAGCTCTGTTGTGTCCCTGAAATGATTGTCATCAACCACGACCCCAAGCCCACAAACAACTTCTGGACAGAGACAGAGACGGTCAGATGGACAGACAGGGATACTTCTTACACTTGTGGTGGGATTGGTGTCTTGAGTATTTTGAAATGTGCGAGTAATGTGTTTGAGAATGTTGTAGGGTAAAATTATAATCATCCATTCAACTTTTTTGGGGCTTGACAAGGGTGGACTTTTCAAAGTACAATGTGAATTCTATTATAGTCGTCTTTGGAATTCCTGCTACGTAAAAATTAAAAAACATAGCCATCCAAACAGCGTTGCTGGAACTAGAGGAGCTTCTATAATTACTCAAGCTGTAGTGTGATTTATTGCAATGAAAAGACTTTCCTAGCATAGTTAAATTATCCTTTTTTCAAATTGATACTTTGTTCATTTGAATCTGTTTATCAGACCACTTATAAGCATATTATCATTGAAGGAAATGAAAATTTTAAATTTTAATGCTACAACTGTTCTATATGCATTAGTATAAAATCAGATTATATGGAAAGCTATAAAGAAAAGATAAAGTACTAGTACAAGCATCTTACAAAGCCTCATTTATGAAGAGTGGTTGTAGCCAAGATCCCTTGATTGTGTCCTTCCCTAACCAAATATTTATAAAAAATATGCATCAAGTCTTTGAATAAGTCTCATTTATCTTTAGCTCTCCCACAGCCTTTATCAGTAACTATGTACTTTGTCCATATATTCTAGCTATATTTATATATTGTTTGAGTTAATAGCATCAAGTCTTTTACCAAGTCTCATCTATCTTTAGTCCTCACAGAGACTCTACCAGTGACTATGTACTTTGTCCATATATTGTAGCTATATTTATATTTTGGTTGATTTATTGTTGTATGTTACTGATAATTCTATGTTTTGGTGTTTTTGTCTTTAATAGGTCCTTGTGCGGTTTCCTAATGGGGAGCGCAAAGAACGGAGATTCTATAGTTCAGCAATGATTCAATCTCTTTATGACTATGTTGATTCCTTGAATTGCCTTAACGCTGAAAAATACAGCTTAGTCACAAGTTTTCCTCGAGTTGTCTATGGTTCAGACAAGTTTACATTATCTCTGAGGGAAGCAGGCCTTCATCCACAGGCCAGTCTCTACGTGCAGGTGGAGGATGCATAACATTTTTGGACTAACTTATGCTTGTGTTGTAGCATCATTTCTGGTCAATTCCAATTGAGCCAATTCTTTTAGTGGTAAAGTATGTTTTCTTATATGACTTTGAAGCCATTCTAGCAATTCCTTGGCTACCCGAACGATCCTGGCTAAGAAGCTCTTCCCTTGAACTGCTTTGCTTATATGGAAACTTGTACCATTTGCAACTATTGTTTTTGTTTGGGGTCTAAATTTTATTTTATTATGTCAGAATGCATATAGATACAGTAAACATGTACATTGATAAACTTTGCACACAAGTTGGCAAGTCAAAGAAATTCCAACTGCTATCCAATCTAATAACCTTGCATTATACATCCATGTAAGAAGGAAACTCAGGGCACTCTGTTAATAACATCTAGTTTCCTGCCACTTGCAATCCTCCTCTGTATATTCAAGATTATGCAATTTTAAATGAGTATATCAATATGTACTTATGACACTCAAAACTTGGGAAATTTTCTTGGATTTGCTTTGTTACAAATCTGGTTAGGCAGACTATCAATTGTTTCTGAAGGTAAGGAAGTTACATGTGAAGTAGGCTATTTGTTTATTTGTATGAAGATACATTGTCTACATTTGTTTATAATTCGATTATACTGTCGTAAGAAGATTTTACTGAAATTTGTTTTGCATTTTGTTTGATTTTTGTTCATGAGATTCATATCATCCAAACTTCAACTGACCAAGCTCTTTAGGAGGATAATGGGATTTAAGCTCATTGTATCATTCAATGTTTTCAAGGAACTACAGTAGAGGGTTTCGTGAACTTTTGGAAAAGAAAACCAAAGAAATTCGTCCAACTCTTGTTTATAGAAGTATTTGTGGATGTGACGATCTCACATTAATCATAAATGTAGTGCTATTGCTGATTCTGAAAATGATGTTAATAAAGCTTGTTTCCATTAGAAATTTGTCTCTCTATAATACCTATCTAATAGTCTCTAGGGCCCCAAGATTAGTGCACTTCAGGAAAGGCATGAAGCTTGAAACTGATGATGAGTACTCCCAGGTTTCATTTTTTAATAATTTGGAAACTACTTTTCTTTTTTGGATTTCAACAGAGTGTAAAAAGCCAATGTTTGAATCAAATGTGTGACATCCACATGGTAGGCTTGCCTTCTACCGCTAGCCCACATACCTGGGGTTCTGAACTATTCTAGTATTTGTGTGAATATTGGTTTGGAAAAACCACTTTTGGACCAAATATTACTAGATTTGGGGGAGCTCATTGTATCATTCAATGTTTTCAAGGAACTACAGTAGAGGGCTTCGTGAACTTTTGGAAAAGAAAACCAAACAAATTCATCCAACTTTTGTTTATAGAAGTATTTGTGGATGTGACGATCTCACATTAATCATAAATGTAGTGCTATTGCTGATTCTGAAAATGATATTAAGAAAGCTTGTTTCCAAATTATTAAAAAATGAAACCTGGGACTATTAGATAGGTATTATATAGAGAGACAAATTTCTAATTAGTGCACTTCAGGGGAAAGGCATGAAGCTTGAAACTGATGATGAGTACTCCCAGGTTTCATTTTTTAATAATTTGGAAACCACTTTTGTTTTTTGGATTTCAACAGACAGTGTAAAAAGCCAATGTTTGAATCAAATGTGTGCCATCCACATGGTAGGCTTGCCTTCTACCACTAGCCCACATACCTGGGGTTCTGAACTATTCTAGTATTTGTGTGAATATTGGTTTGGAAAAACTACTTTTGGACCAAATATTACTAGATTTGGGGGAAGCTGAATGGAAACATCCTGTTCAGATGTAGATGCTGTTATCAGCATGACCACTTGGTCAGAATGTGTGTCACTCATGGCCCAACAATGGAGTTAGTGGGGAAAACAGGACTGAGGATATCCAACTGAACCTTATTCAAAACAACCAACAAAAGAAAAGTAGGAGGAGAGTGTAAATCAAGCAGAAGGCAAGTTTCAGAGCATATAAATTCAAATGCAATACAATACACAAGCTACCTTTCAAATCCTATTGATTCTGTCACAGAAGCACGAACTGAAAGTCATAGGCAATGGTGGATCAAGACCCTAAGGCAATATCAACAAAGTTACAGTCCCATTTAGTCTCCAAACCAATCGGGGAGCATAGCTAACATCTCCAAGGTGGCTGGTAGAGCAATGAACAACAAGAATAGGGCCAGCCAGAGGGTAGATCTGATTCCTATTGTCCACTCCCTAGGTTTGCAAATTGAAAAGACGAAGCCTATGTAGATCCTAACAAAAATCTCCCCAAAATTGCAAAAATGATAAAAAAGCCAGAAACAAATTCCACAATCACAAGGGACTAGCTACCAATCTAGAAATGACCTAGAAGTGGATGGATTTGGGGAACCACCTCGGAGTTAATGCAGATACTCTCCTGGTACCTAAGTGAAGTTAATGCAGATAGTCTTCTTCAGGAAACAACTCAAGTTGGATCTTTTAGAAAGCTCCATTACCAAGGATTCTGGGGCCCTAGACAAGTTATTTGTTGCCATGACACAAAAACGATGGTCCAATGGGATCCTACAAGGTACGTCTATCCTAACCCCCCCAGGGCATGGTTGAATTATATATTTTTTTGTTAAGACTTCCAAGTTGACAAATTTATAGCCAATGTATATATACTGCCATACGAGAACAACAAAATGAGCTATATAGCCCAGATTACACTGTGGGTTCATATCATAGAATTGCCAATGGTGGTCTTCAGTGCAATAATAGAACTGCCAATGCTTTATTTGACCTCTCTCTCAAACTCTACATGATTGACTTGGATTTCATCGAAGGAAAATACTCCTGCTGTTCGATCAAAACGAAGTACATGGCAAAAATCGAAAGAATAATTGTTACAAGATTGGATCACAAGTACATACAACATAAATCTTAGCCAAGGATATGACACACTCAATTCACTGCCAAGCAGATATCAACAGAGTAAATGACATCCCAATTAAAAACAGTTCAGATTTGAAAGCTTGTGGTTCCTTCACCCTAAGTCTTTGGATCAAGGTACTTGAGTGGTGGAATAAAGCCAATAATGTGAGAGGTCATGTGATGTATCGATTCATGAGCAGTCTTGGGCATCTAAAACAAAGAATTGAAGGTTGGAACAATTTCTTTTGGGCGTTGAGTCCCCAAAACAAAAGGAAAACATTAACAGTCAGGACTCATATAGGTTTAGTATGGAAACAGGGGCCAACCAAGAAGGCAATACAATCTATTTCATAAAGCAGTCATAAAAAGACAGCATATTAATCATATTAATCACATCTAGAGGCTCATGACAAGTCCAAACACAGAGATCTTGATATGACATAAATCATCAATCAGTTACATCTTTTGTCAACATTCTTCTTAGCAAAGAAATTAAATAAATCAAAGCAACGACATAGTCTAAGCTTCTAAATAATCTTCTGAAGCTTATCGAGGAAACAAACAATCAAATCTTTATGGGACCAGTCACTGAGGAAGAATTAAATGACATCATTTTCTTCTTTCAGAAGGACTAAGCACTGGGACCTGATGGCTTCTCTGTGCACTTCTACCAGAGGTTCTGGATGATCATAAAATGTGATCTCATTCTTATGTTTGAGGAATTCAGACTAAAACAAATGCCAATAGCTCAATGCTAACAAATTGAGGTTGATTTCAAAACAGGCCAAGGCAAAACACTTGGATCACTAAAATCCTATGATACCGAATCGCAGGTATTCTAGGCCGATTCCGGGTACGAAATGTCCCGGAATCGGAACCTGGTTCGAATCACCTGTGGATTCGACCAGGATTCGTGTTCTCGCAGGTGGAAGCATTTCAGGAATAATAGAAGTGAATCTGACCGATTCCGACTTCCGTGTGGCATTTTGCAATTGATTCCAAGTGATTCCAGAGCTGTCGCGATTTTGTTGCCTGTGTTTGTTAAGAAAAAACCCTGAACAGCACGGGGGAACGAAGGCAAACAGACAGATTGGAATCCAATAAAGGCTTAGAACCCATTTCAGACAAAGGTCGGGGGCTATGAGTTCGACAGTGAACTATCAATCGAGTTGCCCAATCTCCCCTTGACATAACAAATCCCAGTGAAATTCCTTTCCTGCAGGTTAAGTCCTTTCCTAGAACAATTTTGATGTGCATTTTACTTCTGTACTATGTAGGCAAATCTCAGATAACATACCAATTCTCTTGCTACACATTCAAAAAAGACCAAGAATTTTGATTAGATGATGCATCTTCAACGCCTTAAATTGATGCAGAAGGAATCTTTTCTTCCAAACACTCGAAGCCTTGTGACTTGATGATCAGGTCATTGGATGTATTATTGGTTGTGATAACTCCTCTTCACGGTTTTCATTAACTGGGACAAGGGATACCTTTCAGATCAACTAGAGGTCTGTGTCAAGGGGAATCTTGAAACTCCAGACTGTTCATTAGGTGGAACAACTGTTAGCTCAACAAATTACCAAAGAAAAACATGAAGGCAAGATGTATGGACTGTGAGCCAAAAAATGGGAAATAAGGAACTCCAATTTCCACTTCGTCAATGATATCCTACTGTTCAATTGTTCTTGAAGAGGTTACATGCCTCATTAGACTTTAGGGCATCTACTGGAGTGCTACGGGCCAACTCATCAATGGCAACAAATCTAGTGTTTATTTTTATAAATATCAACAACAGATGGATCCACGGAATCCTGAAAATTTCACAATTCACTGTAGGCAATCTACCTATGACCCATGTGAGACTTTCTCGTCCCTAGAAAGCTTTCTAAGATGCATGGCTCTTGATGATCTCTAAAACACAAATAAAGCTGGACTATTGGTCCTCCTAGCTGTCCCTTGTAATGTCCCTTTTTAGGATATTCCTGATTTCTTTGCCTGCAAACAATAATACTTACTATGATATTAGGAAACATCAGTAAACTATGATAATATTCCTAACACAATTAATATTCAAACCAATCATAGCCTAAATAGTATTTAGTTCAATACATATATTAAACAAGCACAAAGTATACACACCATACACAAAGCATACATGTAATTCACAGAGCAGACATATAATCATTTCAGGGTTATTCGCAGTGGTCAAACACATAATGAAATTCTATGACAAAGCATATAGGGTGCTTAGAGTCTGTCATCCTCAACCAAGCCCAAGGGCGCGGTACATCCATCCCAGATAATTCCACCCCTTGGCCCACAAGTGGTAGGAACTCCGTCCATCCAACTTGGGGTGGCCTACTTGATGAAGGGACCAGTGCTGCTGCTTGTCCCCTGATATGCATTTCACATTCATTCCAAATGTGATGGCTCATTGGGTTAAATGGGTAATATAAAGTACCTCTTGATAAGTTCAGTTACAATGTCAATATATTCTTGCTGTTACTGTATATGGTAGTGCTGCTGTTGTAATATAAAATATATAAATATCTGCTGTAACTGTCAATGCTGTTTTGATTTCTTATTTATTTATTTCCTGAGTATGCCTTCTTTTTGTATATTCCAAATAATAATTCGTTGATCGATGCTCTTCAAATGTTCCCACCACTGGCTTCTTATATATTTACAAGGGATGTGTCTTGGATGAATAGATGTGACCTCTCTTAATTAAACTTCTTCATATAACAAATCGTATCCTCTCTGTTTTGTCTTTTCTGAACAGGTATGACCAATCGCAGCCCTTCTGTCTTCTAGTCGCAGCCTTTCATATTTAATCGCTGCCTTAATAAAGATGGTCGGCCAGCATTAAGGTGGTTGGCCATAATTCATCTTAAGGAAGTTGGCCTCTAACATAAATTAAATATGCTTAAACTCTTTCTTGTTTTTCATTATCGAATGATCTCTTTGTCTCTATGATGCGGGGATAATACAGTCCGTCCTTCCCAAGATTGCTTGTCCTCAAGCAATTTTAAATGTGGATGATTGAAGATGTCTACTTCTTCCCACGTAGTATTTTCCATAGGCAGGTTCTTCCATTTAACCAAATATACAAGAACAACTTCGTTTCTTAATTTCTCTAAACAACAAACCTTGAGTTGGTAACTGGTAAGGTCCATAACTTAAGACAAGTTTTCTCTCATCCTCAAATGACATTTTGATCTTTGATCCGGGAATGTGGTATATTTGGTCTTTGTATAGAATGCACTTATCCACCACCTTGTACTAGTCCATGTCTAAATACTCTCTCCATCCTTTTTGATGATACAACCCTAGGAGACCCATTTGATAGACCTTGTATTACCACTTCTTTCCCATCGTGTTGGAAACATAGTTCTATCTTTTGGAAGTTTTGATAGTATCTACCCAATGAGTGTAACCATTGAATGCCCAAAACCACATCCGAATCGCCTATGTTTACCACATAGAAATCTTCGCATATTTGATGTCTACCCAAGGTAATGTTTAGTTGCGGAATTCTTTGTGTGCAAGGGGTAGTGAATCCATCTGCCATGACTACCTTGAACCCTTCAAAGTCGTCAGCTTTTAATTTCATTCTTATTACTAGTTCCCCATCAATAAAGTTATTTGTAGCACCACTATCGACTAATACAGTTACCTTTTGACCTTGTAACACACTACGAACTCTAAATGAGTAGTATTTGGGTGCCCTTGAAAGTGTGGCCAATTTACCACTTGCAAACTCTTCCTCATTTTGTTTCCAATTCTTCCTTTCAGGTTCTAATCCTGCTTTCTCCCATTCCTCATCTGTTAGGGTTTTTAGGTTGTGTACTCGTCCTTTTTTTGCACATTGGTGACCTGGATCCCATTTTTCTTTACATCTGAAACATATTCCCTTCCTTATAAGTTCATTCCTTGTTTTAGTAGTCTCAAGCCATAGGGCCTTTAATAATATCGCATCTTGGAGAGTGGTGGGATCTAGGACACCTATTAGGCTAGGAATAGCTTCAAATAGTCCCTCTATAAATAGGTAAATGAGTCTTTTTTCGGAAATTGCGGGGACCATGACTGAAATCCTTTGGAATTCTGCCACATAGTCTTCTACAGTGCCTTCTTGTCTTAATTGAGTTATTCATTAAAATCTCTCTGAGGGTGCTTTTGGTCAAATCTTTCAATGAGTTTTTCAATGAATTCATCATAAGTTGTTATGTTTTGGTGGCCTTGAGCAATCAAGCCATGGTTGCCACCATTTGTGTGCAACCCCTTCCAAATGTAGGATGGCGAATTTGATGGCGTCTTCTTCTATCATGGGGTTAAGAGATAGATATGTATCCAATTTTTGGATCTATGAATGGGTGGTGACCTCCCCTGATCCATCAAAGTTAGGGAGAGTCATCTTGCCTACTTTATGACGTAAGTTCTTATTAGGTTGACCCCTCTCCCTTCTAGGGTTACTTCTTGTTCCAGCCTCACGATATTCCCTAAATGAAATATTTCTCCTAACTTCAGTGTCAAGTTTTGAATAAGCTTCAGCAAGTTCATCTAAGTTATGGTTTGGTGTATTGATTTCATCCAAGTTATGAAGGGTCTAGTTACCCTTGGTGTCGACCCTAGCAGAGCTCTATTGCCATTTTCTGAATGATTAGAAGAGGCATCCCTCCCATTAACTTGGTTGGGTCTAAGAGTGCTAATTGTGTTCATATTTTGGAGGGTTTGTAGGAGTAATTGAGTTGTCTTCTCATTTTGCTCCATGAAAGCCCTCAATTCATTTCCCAATTGTTCACTCATTGTATTGTTTCGAGTAGGGCTGTTGCCTGCTGCAAGTTTCCTTCTTTCTCTCTCTAATGCCCTTTGAGTTCTTTGGCTTGTTTGCATATACCCTTCCTCTTGATCCTTAGGTTGCAGGATCAAGGCTCTGATACCATTGTAATGTCCCTTTTTAGGACATTCCTGATTTCTTGCCTGCAAACAATAATACTTACTATGATATTAGGAAAGATCAGTAAATTATGATAATATTCATAGGACAATTAATATTCAAACTAATCATAGCCTAAATAGTATTTAGTTCAATACATATATTAAACAAGCACAAAGCATACACACCATACACAAAGCATACACGTAATTCACAGAGCAGACATATAATCATTTCAAGGTTATTCGCAATGGTCAACCACATAATGAAATTCTATGAGAAAGCATATAGGGTGCTGAGAGTCCGCCCTCCTCAACCAAGCCCAACGGTGCAATACGTCCATCCTGGATAATTCCACCCCTTGGCCCAGAAGTGGCAGGAACTCCCGTCCATCCAACTTGGGGTGGCCTACTTGATGAAGGGACCAGTGCTGCTGCTTGCCCCCTAATATGGATTTCACATTCATTCCAAATGTGATGGCTCATTGGGTTAAATGGGTAATATAAAGTACCTCTTGATAAGTTCAATTACAATGTGAATATATTCTTGCTGTTACTGTATATGGTAGTGCTGCTGTTGTAATATAAAATATATAAATATCTGCTGTAACTGTCAATGCTGTTTTGATTTCTTATTTATTTATTTCCTGAGTATGCCTTCTTTTTTTATATTCCAAATAATAATTCCTTGATCGATGCCCTTCAAATGTTCCCACTGCTGGCTTCTTATATCTTTACAAGGGATGTGTCTTGGACGAATAGATGTGACCTCTCTTAATTAAACTTCTTCATATAACAAATCATATCCTCTCTGTTTTGTCTTTTCTGAACAGGTATGACCAATCACAGCCCTTCTGTCTTCTAGTCGCAGCCTTTCATATTTAATCGCTGCCTTAATAAAGATGGTCGGCCAGCATTAAGGTGGTTGGCTATAATTCATCTTAAGGAATCTGGCCTCTTAACATAAATTAAATCTTTAATACTTTAATTTAATTTATGCTTAAACTCTTTCTTATTTTTCATTATCAAATGATTTCTTTGTCTCTATCCTGCAGGGATATTACATCCCTTCATACTTATGCTTGTCAACCCCCTTTGTAAACAAGTGGAGGATTAGATCACCATACAGTAGAGGAACTTCCACTGCAGGGGGAAAGTGGACTTCAAATTCACCGTGGTACCCTAGTCAAACATCACTACCGCAAAGAACATTTTAATCAAGCCATGGTGATAAAACTCACCTAGCTTGTCACCGTAGGTCCCACAAATTAGCTAAGTTATCTGTCTGCAAGTACGACTTCACACTATCAGGACATCACTGCACTTCGGTAGAAACCACACGTGAGCAGGTCCATGACGAAACCAACTAAATGTTTACATTGTACAAGGCATCACTGCACTTCGGTAGAAACACTTACCATATTAAGTGGGATAATGCAAGAAATCCACTTCTGGAAGAACAGTGTAGATGGTAATTAATCAGAAAACAGATTAGTTAAGTTAGCAGCGAAATCAGCTGACTTGTTCACTTAATGTTCATATCAAGACTTATCCTCGTACTAAACACTCGTAATGATTGATTCAACAGGAAAAACACATTAACAAAGTGTTATATATATTAATTAACAGTAGTTTCGCCCTGATGGTTTTATCTCAACTAGGAATATTGTTAGAACTCTGTTGATTTTTGCTTGCTTTTAAGGTTTTATGGATAGCCAACTTGGCTTCCTTCTGTAAGCCTATTTAATGGGCACAATTACAATGAATCATACTGCTTATATATTCCTAAAACTCTGTTGATTTTTGCTTGTTTTTAAGGTTTAATGGATAGCCAGCTTGGCTTCCTTCTGTAAGCCTATTTAATAGGCACAATTACAATGAATCATACCGCTTATGTGTGGCTTTGATTGTTGAAACGTATTACTCTAATATGGTATCTGAGCCAGTTATTTGTGCAGTTTGAGTTTGTTTGTAATATGCTCAAAAATTCTAAGGAGTGAAGGAAACATGCATTGTTTTACCGACATTTTCCAGCCACGTAGGTGTGCAGAGTAGGCATGAGCCGAGTTAACAGCACTTTCAGGACACCTGCAGCAGGAGCGCTGTCAGTGTGAAGGCATAATTGAATCATTTTTTGAAACGTAACATTGTATCGATGCAATGCTTAGCAGAAGTGTGCAGCTGCAGCACAAACAACCTGAAGCCAAGTAGTGGCCATTTGAGCAGCATTGAAGACCCATTCTTCTGCTGACACCTGTGTCTTCTGTTAATCTTTTGTTTGAGAT
Organism: Cunninghamia lanceolata; assembly: GCA_027924645.1. Taxonomy (NCBI): domain Eukaryota; kingdom Viridiplantae; phylum Streptophyta; class Pinopsida; order Cupressales; family Cupressaceae; genus Cunninghamia; species Cunninghamia lanceolata. The sequence goes on from BSBN01000806.1 coordinate 111,040, forward strand.
GGGCATTTGAGGATTTGCAGGCCAACACGATGGAAAGAATGTGAAGATGTTGTGTTTACTGGGAACATGCCGTGAGCAGCACAGCAGAAGCCTATGGATGTGGCAATTGGGTTTGCTTTCACCTTTGTAATGGAGGCCGTGAACATTAGGTTGCATGATAAATATTTAAAAATATCAAAAAAAGGGTGGAGAAGAAAAGAATACTATTAAAATCCAAGAGTGTGAAAACTTATGTTTAAATATTATTCCTAAACATCCAAGGGTCGTGAAAATTTGGTGTTTAGGTGATTATCTTTGTTTGATTTGTTTATCACAGGCTGGGTATCAAAGGCTGAGTACTTGTTATATTATTTCAATTAAAATTTGTTTTTAGTTGAAATTGTTTGAAGTTATTCTATAGTGTTTCAAGTCTTCTGGTTATCATTGTTATTTTGATTATGTCGAATATACAGGCTTCATTGTTGCCCAAGTCTCAAAAATTGATTGGGAAAAACTACAGCCAGATCATGATTTAGAGGACTACGACAGGGGACATAAGGAAGCCTTATGCTTTTGAAGCTGTTTGTTGTAGATGCATTGGTTCCAGAAGTTTGAAATGCCATTAATGTTTAATCACTTTTTGGGAGAATCTAAAAACCCAATACCAGACATTGGATGTTGGTTAGGGTTGTATTTGAAAAACTTGCTTTCGTCACAGTATGTGTTTGGAGCCAAGTTTTTCTTGTTGGTTATTGATGACTTTTCTAGGAAGAAGTTGGTAAGACTTCTTGAAAAATAAGTCTAAATGTTTCTCTCATTTCTTAGCATTCAAATTCTTGGTAGAAAAGCAAGCAGACAGACCTATCAAGATAGTGTGCTTGGATAATGAAGGGGAATTTGTGACCAATCAGTTCAATAAATTCTACAAGAAGAATGTATACACAAATAGTATACAACTCCGTACACTCCACATCGAAATGGACTTGTGGAACAGAGGAATATGACAGTTATGAAGATATCAATATGCCTGATGTGCCGGATGGAATGTATCATGTGAATTTGGTGGAAGTTGCAAGTGCAATTGTTTACATCTTAATTGGAGTCATATAATGCAATGCAAATGGGAAGAAGACCATCAATTAGTGCCTCGCACATTTTTGAATTGGTTTTGCATTAATTCTTGAGCAGAATAGGGGTAAATTAGATGCAAAATGTAGTCGATTAAAGTGAGCAGTCAGAGGTATACAAGTTACTTGATGTCTCTACTAATAAGATTGCGGTTAGTAGAGATGTGGTGGTGGATGAGAAGTTGATTTCTTCTTGGCTGGTGATATATCTACAAAGAGACTTATATGGGAAATTGTTATTAATAAATCATGTATGAAAATTGAAGAAGGCTCAGAACATAGCAAAAAGCTGAGAACATCAAAGGGGTGGAGTTCCAGTGATGGCACTCAGAGCCCAAAAAAATGCCAACAGAGTAAACCTAGATGCAATTATAATAGTTTTGGGATGTTTGGGAGGATGAGGAGCTAAATTTTGATAGGGTGATACCCAAACTTTAGAGCAAGCTCTAAGAAAACGAGGACTGAAGATTGAAGTGGTACTCTACCATGTTGAAGGATGTTTGAGATGATGAAATGCCAAAATCCATGGAAGGACGTTCTACATGGTTGGGAAGACTTGTGCAAGGTGGCAAACATAAATTTTGCTCTTATATTGGTTGATTTGTAGGTATTTGAACCTCATACATATGGTGGCCAAGGGCAAGCTTGAATGGGAGGATGCCTTGGAAGTGGAATTTGTGGCCTTGATAGAGAAGAAATTTTGGGTGTTTGCTAAATTAAACCCAAGGGAAGAAGCTCATTGATTGCAAATGGGTGTTCCAGGTAAAATGTAAATCAAATGGTTCGCTGGACAAGTACAAAACTACATTTCTTGCAAAAGGATATGCACAACAAGAAGGGGTGAACTGCGAGAAGACATTTGCCTCTACTGCCAAGATGATAACCTTTTGGTTGGTAATCTCTATTGCTGCTCGGTATAGATGGAAAGTTTATCAAATGAACACCACAAGTTCTTTCCTAGAGGGAGATTTACTAGAGGAGATCAAAATAGTCCAACCTCAAGGGTTCTAGGTTATACGAAAAGAACATTTGGTTTGCAGGTTGGTTAAGTAGGCTCCTAGTGTTTGGTATATAAAAATTGATTAAAACCTTCAAGTTTTTGAATTCAGGAGCCATTTTGATCCAAGTCTATATAAAAATAATTGGTGATTGTGCCATCAATAACAATGGAGGCATGCCATTTCAGAAGTTGAAATCTTAGGCTCCCATATTATTGGTAAGTGTAGAATTTTGGCAACTTAAGAATGATATGTTTATATACCGAACTAAGTATGTCAAATTTCTGGAAATATTCAAAATGTGTTAGTGTAATCCATCATCTACATCTATCGAAGTTGGGATAAAACTCTCAACAAACACTGATTCACAACAGTCAATGAGACAATGCATTGTCAACTAGTGGGTAGTTTGATTTATCTTACTATCACTTAAGTAGACTTATGTTTTGCAATAAATTGTCTTTCAAGATATATGTCAAAGCCACAAGAACATTGGCAAGCTACAAAATGTGTTTTTTGATATGTCAAAGGAACATTCACCTTTGGCATACTTTACTAGCACTGCTAATTTCATACTATCTAGGTATACGAACTTAGATTAGGCTTGATTAGTTGATATTCACTGATCTACAATTGGATATATCTTTACCCTTAGATCACGAGTAATTTCATGACAGAGTAAGTTTAACATATAGTTGCCTTATTTGTCACTAAAGAAAAATATAAGACAACTATTTGTACAAGGTGTGAGGTGATGTGGTTGCAACAAATCTTTGTCAATCTTCAACTTAGTCCTACTACACCATCTTCACTCATTTGTGATAATCAAGGAGTCCTCAAGATGGTGAAGAATCCATATCATGCCAAAACCAAACATATTGAAATTCATCACCTTTACTTTTGTTAGTTGATAATGAAAATGTGTTTTTAATTTCCTATAGAGGAGCAGATTGCATACATAATGACTAAATTGCTCGGTATAGATAAATTAGTCAAACATAGAGATAAACATGGACTTGTATTTGGTTTAGTCATTAAAGGGGGGCTGTTAATGTTATAGACATATTAACATTAGTTTCATGTTAGTGGTTTTAACTTAATTAGGAATATTGCTAAAACTTTGTTGAGATTTCATTTTGTTCGGTTGTAAGGTTGTTTCATGGATAGCCAACTTGGCTTTCTTTTGTAAGGCTGTTTGCGAGGCACAAGTATAATGAATCACTCTAATAAGATTGTCACGGTTGAACAAAAACAAAGGTGCTTGAGTGATACAAACACTTACGATTTTGATGTCATGGTGCAACCAGTTTGGATTGACTCCAGCCAAAACTATCAAATTGTTACAGCTATGACCAAATTTGACATTGCACAATGATAGTCATCAATGACGGTTTTGCCCATAGTCGAACAATTTTGATTGTGATTGAATTCTTCACTATGCAGCGACAATAATCAAAGATGGTTTAGATCGTAGATGAAATTGCCCCACATAGGACAAGAAGATAGACCCTGACAAGAAGATAGAGCCTACATGAGATTAAAAAGTTGAAGTGTTTCAAACTTGCAAGTTGAAGTGTTCCAAGTTTGCAAGTTGAAGTTATTGAAAACTCTTCGGCTTCATTCAGACATCTTAACCCTGTTCATAAATACCTCAACATAGGTCATTGTAACTGTTCATAAATACCTCAACAGAGGTCATTGTAAACAATCTCCTTAGTGTTTTGTTAGCAAATTTGTTGAATTGAGGCTATGTTGTTTTAGTCTGTGAGTCTTAGAGGAGTTGTCGTGTGATTAGGGGGATGTGAGAGTAATTGCAAAGATTTTGTGGTGTATGGACATGTAATGCCCCCTTTTTTTGGCACATAGGCTTTTGTGCGCATTTTGGCTTGTTCTTAGTCCCTTAGTGGCTATCCGACATGTTTGGGAGAACTCCAATGTTCTTGGAGTGGCCATAGGTCAGTTTTACATAGCATTTGGTTATGGTTTTGAACTTAGATGGTGTTTATGATCATTGTGATGCTTTCTAATGTTTGATCAGGTTCCCGGTTTGCTCTCCAAGATTCTTGGAGAAGCCGTCTATTTTTGGAAAGTTGCCCAGAAGGCATCATTTATCTTCCCAGACATCATGGAGTATGTTGGTATGCTTAATTTTGCAGTTTGGTGATGTTTGAAATTTTTCGCAAAATGGTGTTATTTAATGAGCTATTTTAATTATTATTTTCACTGAAGCTCCTAAGGGTGAAAATAATTAATAAAAATTTAAGTGTTATAGCTCGTTGGAACGAGGAAGAAAAGTTTTAAATCATGGATGCATCATTTTGGGGCCTTGAGAAGCAAATATTTCTTTTATTTTGACAAGGGAGTCTTTGGAGCTAAAAAAAACTTTTAATTAAAAGTGGTGACTTTAAGTTGTGCACACATAATGAATTATTTTATATTGTTTGAGGAGAAATATGAAGGGATAAAGGAAATAATATTTTATTTCCCTCAAAAAGTTATAAAAAGAGGAGTTGGGCTCATTGTTTGGGTATGCTTGGATTTGTATTGTTACTCTGCTGGATTGAACCTGCGTGTTCTTCCATATTCTCTTGAGGATGAAAACCCTCTTGTGGAATGTTCTTGAGGACGAAAACCCTCGAGGTTGGGTGTGGTTTCACTACAGGAATCACCATTGTGCTGAAGAAGAGATTTGAGCAAACTTATCCAGAGTTTGCCAGTGAGCTTTCATGGAGCTGAATATGTTTGAAGTTGCTAAGAGTTTTTGGATTAGAGTTCATTAAATATCATGGCAATCAGATGAGAATGAAGTTAGTAGCAGATTTTTTATGCCTTGTATAGTTTTAATGTCATATTGCTGGTCCGTACCATTATATTGCCGTACAGGCAGAAAAAGAGTTTTGCAAAAATAAAATTATTGAGAAGTTCTTTGTGTCTAAATCTTTTTGCACTATTAATATATTCCTTAGGCGACCCCAATTTGATCACAGTGAGTGGTTGGGAAGCTTTGTTTATTTTTTTATGAGCAGTCGTACTTCTGCTGGCCATACGGCCTGGGAAATGCATAGTTTGTGAAGTGTTTTTGTTAACTGATCTTTAGTGCATGGGAAACATTGGATTTGTCTTGTATTAGCATAGTTTTTAGAGTGGGAAACAATATTGTTAAGTGTGGGCAGTTTCTTGGGAGTTTTCAGCAGTCCGTACTATGCTGGGAAGGTGCCGTACTAGTCTGGAAGAAGCCATTTTATAGTCTATCACTCTCTCTGTGGTGTTCAGTACATATAACTAATAGATCATTTAGGGACCACTTGTTTTGTCAAACATTGGGTTTAGTCTTGTAATATTATACTTCCCTGGATGCCAATGGTCTGTGTAGAGAGCAGTTGATGTATCATTTCAGGTTGCAGCAGTGACGGACAGCAAATAAATACTACATTATCATTCAGCTATTCAAGAAATCTGCAGGGTATGGTCATGCTATCTTCACAAGATTCTTAATAAGTCCAAACAAGACTTGATTTACATTGTATTTGATATCATTGTAATATTTCTTGTGAATCACATTAAGGCCCCTGGATGGTTTACCGCTAGTGTGGAGAAAAGAACAATTAAACATATTGTAACCCCTGGATGGTTTTACCGCTAGTTTGGATAAATGAACTTTTCTTTATTGTTTCTACCTACTGCATAAGTGGAGTATTCCCACTGAATAAGTGGATGGCATTGTAATTTTCCTTTCTTGCTCTCATACCCACTAAAAGTGGTGAATCCCCACAACTTGTGGATGCATGCATATGCAGATGAATGTTTACTTGTTTGCACAATGTTTTAATTTGTAATCTAAAGCACATTATGCTCTCACCTTGCCCGAATTGGGATCTTGGTGGTCAGAAGTGCGGAGGAGTTTAGTTGTGCTAACACTGTTTATCATTGTTCTATATTTTGGAAAATTTTTTGGGGTTGTATATTACAGTGGTATCAGAGCTGGTATGTTCTTGCCAGCCTGTTGGGGAGTTAATGTGTTGCAGATCTTTCAGTTGAGTGAGTCAGTTTTCAGCCTTGCATGTGTGTTCAGAGTTGGGCAGTTGAAAGATTCTGAGCAGTGTTGAGAGATCATGGCATCTCTTATGCGAAAAAGAAGAGAGACAGATGTCCTGGATGAATTAGAAAGAGCAATTCAACAGAAGTTAGATCGAAGGAAGTATCATCATGAGGCCACTAAGATTATTGATGAATATGAAAAACTACCAGATGACTATAAGCAACAACTCCCTTGGAATGCTTTCTTGGAAATCATCAAAGAGGGTAATCTGGATAAAAAGGAATTTATAGAATACATTCAAAAGATAAGGAATGAAGAGGAGATGAAGGAAATGTCCTTGTGCAAGCTTGAGTTAACTACTTCAAAGGCAAGGACCAAGAACTTTTCTAAGTATTCACTTTCCAGCCCACCGAATAAGAAGCCTCCTATTTCAGGGAAGAAAGAGTTCAGCAAAAATGAACTTAGAAGAAGAAATCTTTGTTTCCTATGCAAAGATGCTTTGGAGCCTAACCACCCATGCAAGAAAAAAAAAGATGAATCAGCAACCTTCACCACATGTTCTTTCTTTGTGAATGATGTGAAATCTGAAAATGGTGAAGATGAAGACTTGTTTGTTGAAAGAAATGAGTCTAAGCCTCTGTATGATGAAGACAAAGTCACAAAACATGAGACATGCATAGAGGAGTTTGCTGAATTGGAGAAGTCTACAACATAAATTAGTGAAACTGAGCCTTGCTTTGACGAGGAGCCAAAAGTGTTGGACTTAGCAAGTCCTTCATTTGATGAAGATCCTGAAGACGCCACTACATTTGAGGAGATGAAGATGATCGATAGATTGCTTGTCGATGACTTTGCAAGTGAGCCTGAGAGGATTGAAGCAATGTGTCTTGTTGAGGACATGGGAGACAATGAAATCACAAAAGATAAAAAGTTTGATGTTGCTGCAACTTTTAGAATAGCACCTAATGAAGAGCATTTACACCATTCTAGTGATGGAAGTCTTAATTATGAGTGGGATTGTTCCATGCAAAGAGAAGAGCAGTTAGATTCTTCAAAGATCCTTGATGAAGAATGTGTTGATGAAGACTTTAAATCAGCCATTGGTGATGATTCAATGTTTGATTATGAGACTGCCATTTCATTTGATTTAAGTGATGAAGAAGAAGATTCAACTCCTATGCAATTTGAAGAACTTAGTATCCTTGCAGAAGAGTCAGTTGATGAGCATGTTGATGAAGAGTTTGTTGGAAGATTTGGATCAGCCTCAAAGGTTGGCTCAACATTGAATTTATGTGATGCTACTTGTAGTCAAAGTAGCTATGAAGAGGATAACTTTAAAGCAGCTGATTTCAAGGATCATGCTTCTAATGATATGACAGAAATTTTATTGTGTGCAGCTGATTTGGATTTTAAGAATCAATTGTTAATCACCGAAGATAAGGTTGTGCAAGTTTTAACACATTTGGATAGCTCACATAAGTTTGTTGAAGATCACATTTGGAGAGTTGAAGTTGAGAGGAGACAAATGGGCATAGAAAAAAGATCTTCACTTGAAGATTAGTGTGTAGTCAGGAAGGCATTGGAAATTTTGAAATCAGATTATTTGAACTTGCTTATTGATAGGGACCATGTCCTTGAGATCGCTGGCCGAATTTTTTATGCATTGAAGGAAATAGATGCTGAAATTGATAAGCTTATATTTAAGCTTAAAACAACTATGGATTCTTTAGAGAGTACCCAAATGGCTCTCTTAGAAGTTGAAAGTCAGTTTGTAGATGTACACCAATTCAAGGAACAAGTTGGAGCTGTTAAAGCAGATAAAGACAAGATGATAATTGAAGAGCTTGATTTGCTCCGAGAAAGTTTTGACTTAGGACAGTCTCCTAAGTATGCAGATACAGAGTTGGAGCAAATTGATGAATTGTGTGAACAAAAAGGTGAAAACAACTTCCAATCATTTGATGATTCTTTTTCTATGGCGGAAGTTGAGTTTACACATGATAATCCACTCCTCATGTTGAATGATGAAGAACAATTGGATGTAAGTAATATGGAGGAGGATAGTAACAGGATATGGGATCCTGGTGCAAAGCATTCATGGAATATTACCATGCACAGAAACTTCACCAACTGGAAGTTTTCATCAGTTGTTGAAGATGGGCAGAAGTTTCAGGTATGCAATGGATTAGGTTCTGTGATGGCTTACTCTCATAATGGAGTTTATTTGCAGAGTTCTATGGAGGATAGTGGTGTTGGTAAGATTGTTTTGTGGATAATTTTGGAGTTCAATTTATGTCATGAAGCTATTGTCCTTCATCCAATCAGCGATCATAAATGTTCATTTGCATACATAATGATGGATTGGAGAGAAATTTTGGTCATAACTATAGCATATTTTGGTTATAGATGGCCTAAATCTCTTGTTATTTTCATAAAATTTCAGTTCTGTTGTGGCTGTCCTATTATGAAATTACTGAAATCAGATTTTCAAGAGATCATTTTTTATTTTTGCAGTCATGAGATTGAGCCTTTGTTGCTTTTAGCCTTTTATGGAAAGATGACAAAAGTTTACAACTGAAAATAACAAGTGTTATAGTCACTAATGCTCTCTTGGAGAGTGAGAATCAACTTATTCATGGCTGTTCAGAGTTGTTTCCAGTTTGTGATCAAGCTGAATTATGTTCTTCCTTGGAGGAGCATCACAGATTTGGTTCCCAACAGTAGTTTCATGTTGGACAATTGTATTGATGATTGCTAACTCTTTCATTTTTGGAGTTAATGACGTTTGGGATCCAAATAGTTATGTGATTGGAAGAATGTTTCAAAAGTGTAATCAGAATACCAGCTGTGCAGTTCATAGATATATCAGAGTAGAGCAGCAAAAGTGGTGTGGGGTATTCTTCAGATTGATTTGGGATCCAGGTATATTATTGATTATGCAAGTATCTATGTTGGATAGCATGTATTGCTTGAGGACAAGCAATCTTGAGCAGGGAGGACTGTAATGTCCCTTTTTTTGGCACATAGGCTTTTGTGCGCATTTTGGCTTGTTCTTAGTCCCTTAGTGGCTATCCGACATGTTTGGGAGAACTCCAATGTTCTTGGAGTGGCCACAGGTCAGTTTTACAGAGCATTTGGTTATGGTTTTGAACTCAGATGGTGTTTATGATCATTGTGATGCTTTCTGATGTTTGATCGGGTTCCCGGTTTGCTCTCCAAGATTCTTGGAGAAGCCGTCTATTTTTGGAAAGTCGCCCAGAAGGCATCATTTATCTTCCCAGACATCATGGAGTATGTTGGTATGCTTAATTTTGCAGTTTGGTGATGTTTGGAATTTTCCGCAAAATGGTGTTATTTAATGAGCTATTTTAATTATTATTTTCACTGAAGCTCCTAGGGGTGAAAATAATTAATAAAAATCTAAGTGTTATAGCTCGTTGGAACGAGGAAGAAAAGTTTTAAATCATGGATGCATCATTTTGGGGCCTTGAGAAGCAAATATTTCCTTTATTTTGACAAGGGGGTTTTTGGAGCTAAAAAGAGCTTTTAATTAAAAGTGGTGATTTTAAGTTGTGCACACATAATGAATTATTTTATATTGTTTGAGGAGAAATATGAAGGGATAAAGGAAATAATATTTTATTTCCCTCAAAAAGTTATAAAAAGAGGAGTTGGGCTCATTGTTTGGGTATGCTTGGATTTGTATTGTTACTCTGCTGGATTGAACCTGCGTGTTCTTCCATATTCTCTTGAGGACGAAAACCCTCTTGTGGAATGTTCTTGAGGACGAAAAACCTCGAAGTTGGGTGTGGTTTCACTACAGGAATCACCATTGTGTTGAAGAAGAGATTTGAGCAAACTTATCCAGAGTTTGCTAGTGAGCTTTCATGGAGCTGAATATGTTTGAAGTTGCTAAGAGTTTTTGGATTAGAGTTCATTAAATATCATGGCAATCAGATGAGAATGAAGTTAGTAGCAGATTTTTTATGCCTTGTATAGTTTTAATGTCATATTGTTGGTCCGTACCATTATATTGCCGTACAGGCAGAAAAAGAGTTTTACAAAAATAAAATTATTGAGAAGTTCTTTGTGTCTAAATCTTTTTGCACTATTAATATATTCCTTAGGCGACCCCAATCTGATCATAGTGAGTGGTTGGGAAGGTTTGTTTATTTTTTTATGAGCAGCCGTACTTCTGCTGGCCGTACGGCGTGGGAAATGCATAGTTTGTGAAGTGTTTTTGTTAACTGATCTTTAGTGCATGGGAAACATTGGATTTGTCTTGTATTAGCATAGTTTTTAGAGTGGGAAACAATATTGTTAAGTGTGGGCAGTTTCTTGGGAGTTTTCAGCAGTCCGTACTATGCTGGGAAGGTGCCGTACTAGTCTGGAAGAAGCCATTTTATAGTCTATCACTCTCTCTGTGGTGTTCAGTACATATAATTGATAGATCATTTAGGGACCACTTGTTTTGTCAAACATTGGGTTTAGTCTTGTAATATTATACTTCCCTGGATGCCAATGGTCTGTGTAGAGAGCAGTTGATGTATCATTTCAGGTTGCAGCAGTGACGGACAGCAAATAAATACTACATTATCATTCAGCTATTCAAGAAATCTGCAGGGTATGGTCATGCTATCTTCACAAGATTCTTAATAAGTCCAAACAAGACTTGATTTACATTGTATTTGATATCATTGTAATATTTCTTGTGAATCACATTAAGGCCCTTGGATAGTTTACCACTAGTGTGGAGGAAAGAACAATTAAACATATTGTAACCCCTGGATGGTTTTACCGCCAGTGTGGATAAATGAACTTTTCTTTATTGTTTCTACCCACTGCATAAGTGGAGTATTCCCACTGATTAAGTGGATGGCATTGTAATTTTCATTTCTTGCTCTCATACCCACTAAAAGTGGTGAATCCCCACAACTTGTGGATGCCTGCATATGCAGATGAATGTTTACTTGTTTGCACAATGTTTTAATTTGTAATCTAAAGCACATTATGCTCACCTTGCCCGAATTGGGATCTTGGTGGTCAGAAGTGCGGAGGAGTTTAGTTGTGCTAACACTGTTTATCATTGTTCTATATTTTGGAAAAATTTTTGGGGTTGTATATTACAGGGCATTGCTAGTTATGTAAGAGAAGTCTATGAAGGCCTCTAAAAGCTAGTAAACCTTTGTATTAGCACATGAGATGGTGGCTTGAGGATGAAATCTCTCACCCACTAGGAGTTTTCTCCCATTTCAGGCTTCTCCAAGTCAATTGATGTTGTCTTCTACATTCATGTGAGTTGTATGCTATCCTCTTGTTCATCACATTTAACAACATTGTACTTTGAACATAGGGACTATGAAATTCCTAATTTTTTAGGTAAGGAACAACTTAACCAATTAATGCACACTATCCACACTAATTATGGATCAATAAACTACCATTGGTTGTGGTGATCAAAACAAAATTATTCAAATGGCACCCCAATAATGTTGCCAAGCTTATTCTCGTGGTCAATGGTTGATTCATTTTCATGGTCTGCGGTACTCTAGAACCTTTCCAAGGTTTGAACTAACTTTAGGTTCGTCAATCCATCTTCACTAGATGTTGCACACCATTCCATTGGCACACGACTGTCACCCTCAATTTTGCCAAGTCCCTTTCCGATATTTTTTTAGTATCTCGCCTTTATCGGATCAATTCTTGTTAAGTCTTGTCGTGTCATTTGAAAGAATTCAATATTCACAAGTCTTAAAGTGTTTTTCTATCCTTAATAGATCTTTGAAGCCTTTATAGATTCTTACCAGCGTTTGGAACATTTCTCACAACCTAGTCAACTTTTGACGAGGTTGTCACAAACTCTTCGGTAGTCGATGAAGTTTTCACAACCCTCCTAAGTCTCGATCAAAGAAAAATGTTTTGTCTTTTGAATTTCTCAATGAGCATCAATAGTTTGAGTGGTTACAAGTTCTTTCCAATGCCTAGGTTTTTGACTAGCCTTCAAAGGCCGAAAGTTCAAAAGAAAACTATTCAACAAAGAAGTTTCTAAGAGCATGTCAGACGTCAACAAGGGTGTCAAAACTTCATCGGAAGATGACACGGTCTCCAGAACTACATTAGTATCTGACAACATACGTTTTCACAACCTACTCGGAAGACGACATGGTTTTGAGAACCATTAAAATCTCTAATAGCTTTGGACGAGCAAGAAGATATGAAGTAACTTCGTAAGTCTTTCAAAACACAGCCAATTGAATCTCAAAAGAACTCCCACAACCTCTATTGTTCAACGAAGTTTGTCATTTCACTAAAGCTCATCACACTTGCCCAACGCCAAAGATCTTCCCGTGCAAAAATCAAACTGCATTTATAGGTAAACCCTACCAGTTTGCATTGAAATTTGCCTGCAGTATTTATCCCATTGCTTTCAATCAAATGATCTAGGTTTTCTTCCACATTACTGTCAATTTAGTATCTTTTCCTTTTGCGAATCTTTGTAATAAACCCCGAATCCACGAGTTGCTCCATGAACTCTACCCAACTTTGCTATCACTCACATGAACATAAATTCCCTCCATTTCTGATCTACCAAAAAAAAAAGAAATCCTAGCTCGCGTCTTCCACATTTTGTCTAAGTCACCCAAAATGCAGTTTGAATATCGAGGCTATGAACACTTGTCAATATTTGAAAAGACTCTTTCCAGACACCAAATAAGGGCATATCAGTTTACAAGATTTTTGGATTAGGAGGCAAGAAGATCCAATAACTCCTTTGGCACAAGCAACTTTCACAAGTGGTTTAGCCTAGGCTGCCAATTTCCCAACTGTAGTCCAATGCACAAACCTAGTCTTAGCATGTGTTAAACATTATAAACTTGACACTCGAGAGATCAAGACCATAGATGACAAATTGGTTGCGAAACTAGATGGCCCCTAACTCAAGATCTCTTTCAGGTTGCCACCAAGAGATGAGTTAGTTGAAATAAGCAAGGAAACATGACATAGGTTCTTCTAAGAAATGAAAGACACATGTTTGAGCTCCATAGCACATGTATGGCTGGCAGTTCCCAAGAAAGGAAAATCACAACTACTTAAGAACCTGCACAAGTTTGTCTTCAACAATGATATATCTAACATGTACACTCTGCTTAATAGAGTAATGGGACACAAAGAGACCAACTCTCCATTACATATTGATCAGGAAAGATTATAAGTTGCAATCCACATGAGTAGTTGGTAAACTTTGGTACTAGATAACAATTTTACATGTCTTACTTGATTTATGTAATCGCAAGTATGAAACCATGGCCCGAGCTATAAACTCATTGGATATACGATCAAACCATGCAAATATATGATCATTATACCTACTTGCAGTTGGAAGTGAGTTATATAAACTTTCGTAGAGTAAATGATGCCTTCACAATGCTAACTGTGAGAGAGCTAGAAGGAAATCTTGAGAGGAGAATATCATTGGAAGCAACAACTTTTGTAATGAAGTATGGAAGCTATTCCATCCAATTTCAAAAAATTACATATATTAGGATTGGGGGTTTTGAAGATACCCCTTATAAGCTTATGCGTTATGTAGATGACAAGATGGTATTGATAGAGGTCTACAAACAAATTGGGGTAGCGATCAAAAGATGCAAAGAGGAAAAAAGTCGTGATTCCTCTTCCTATAGGCTTGAGCTACTGTGCTTGTAAATCTTCTATAGATGCCCAAAATATTGAAAGATCTTTATCTAAATTGAACATGTAATTTTATGCACAAAGATTTCCTTTTAACAACAAAATTTATGTTAGGGATAATCTAAATCTCGGGCCAACATATCATCAAGTACCTCAACTAGAAGATTACTACGAGGATTGCATAGATGATTTCAAAGCTTGAAGGGACTGGATGAGGTTAACCTTCAAACATGCCAAAACTTTAAAGCTCATAAATGGTTGATCTGACTTTTTATGTTTCCACTCAATTTCAACCTTTACCTTTGATTAATTGGGTAGACAAAGAAATGAAAGAACATTCAAGAAGGAACCAAATTTGTGCTGTTGAAAACAAAGAAATGGCTTGATAGCAAAATTCTTGAATTGATTGCTACAAGGCCACCTACCAAGGGAGAAGCCTCTAGAAAGAATGAGTAGAGCAACAAGCAAGGGGAAGAACCTTCATCCCAAAACACTACATTAGTATATTCTACCAGATCAAGGATAAACTTATCTAGAGGGGGAAATGATGAAGATCCAAACAAAAGACCAACCCTTAAGGATACATGTGGGAGTGAAGATTAAGCACCCAGAAAGAAGTTGAAAATTCGAAGACCCTTAGAGGCAGATACATAGGATGCTCAAAACACTTCCGAACCCCCAATTTTTAATCCTTTGGTCCATAATTCATCTTGCCACATGGTTTCCTTGATTTCTTCTAACTTATCTACCCTAATGGCATACATTTTGCATCCCTTCCTTCTAGCACTTTTAAGTTGTATAGCTGAAATCTTCCTTAGCATTCCTTCCCACTTAACCCCTTGGATTTGAGCATGGTTTCCCAAGTCATCTAAACATTCGACTATTTTTGTAAAGCAATCTACTCTTGCCCTATGGTGCCAAAGCTAATTCATCCCTAGGATAAATTAAATGAACCTAAGTGTGCCACATAAAGGTTCACTTTAGTGGAGAAGGTGGGACATTTTAACTCAACTTCAAACAAGCATTGCTCTACTCTTGCCTTAGCTTGGTTTGTATAATGCACAAACCATGAATTTGCCAATATAAATCAATATAGAAATGGAACAACCAAAAAGTGTACCTAAGGTTTTAATTGGAGTAATCTGGAACTTTGGTTGGTGGTTATCAACTACTACATCGATTCTTTGCTGAAAAGTTGTCTATTGCAATGGTAGAGGGTTTCTATAGTTGTTTCTATTATTCTTATTTGTGTAGTTGTTGGTATAATGATCTCCACAAGAAAAAATTCCCTAGGAGGTCCTCTCTTATCAGACTTATTTTCCTCCCTATTTTTGTTCCTTTCCTTAGACTCATTATTCTTTCCCTTAAGTCTAGGATCATTATTATTCTTTGCACCATTTGTCTTCTATTTGGTATTCTAGTTCCTGTCCCATTTTTTCTTTTTAAATGTTGAGGATTTTGTGCTTCCAAACCTTTTGAAGTACTTATCCCATGATGCAACAATAAAATTAATCTTTTGGTCTTTCTTTATGGCCTTTTCAAACACTTGGTCCATGGACGAGGGTCCATGAACATCTACTTCTCTAATCTGAGGGTTCAATCCCATGATGAATTTTTGGATTCTAAACCACTCGTCTCTTCGATATTAATGAACATACTTAAGGAGTCAGGTTAACACTCAATATTTAGTTACTATCATATCTCCTTCTGTCAAGTTTTGAAAGTCAATCAATTTCTGATCAAAGTATAGATGGGGCAACCATCTTTACCTAAATAGGGTCACATATTGGTCCCAACAGGAAGAAGCAATTTTTGACGAGATACACTCTCAAGACAATCAAACCCTCACAACAAAGCAGAAGGGAAAACAACCTGAATGTCGTAGTGGTCCATCAAGTTAGTCTAAACCAAATTAGGACAACTCTTCTTACAAGAAAAGAAATGTTTAATTTGTGGTAAAAAGGGTCCTAAACTCTAAGAATGTTGGTATAATTCCCATGCCAATAGTGAATCCAGTCACAAAAAGCCACAAAAATCTTTTCAAGGGGACAAAAAGAAGCCACCCCATTGGCAAAAAAAGCCAAATAAGCAACAAGGCAATGTTGCGTCTACAGGTAATTCAGATGAAGAAGAGTTCTTGTATGCTGTAGAAACTAAGACCTCCATATCAAGCAGTTCAGTCTGGTATGTTGATCCTGGTGCATCTAGACATATGACGGGGGAACAAGAATGGTTCAGTGATCTCACTCCATCCACCTTTTATGGGCATGTTTCATTGAGTGATGATACCTCATATGAAGTTCAGGGAATTGGTGATATTTCCCTTCCACTAAAAACTTATAAATGTCGGCTTACAAAGGTTCTTTATGTACCTGGGCACACTAAGAACCTACTTTCAGTAAGTCAGTTACTAGAGCACAATTTACAAGTTGAATTTGATCAACACAATGGTGAGAAACTTTGTCTTATCAAAGACAAAACTTGCAATGGAATAGTTGTAGCTTGTGCTTTAGGGGTAGGAAAGATGTTCCAACAAATTGATGTTTCAGTTGAAGATCAAGCCCTTGCAGTGAAAACCAGTGTATCCATAACTTTTTGGCATAGGAGATTTGGCCACCTTAGTTTTGGTTATCTTCTTGCATTGAGTAAGAGAAATATGGTGAGATGACTTCCCCTCATTAAGAAAACAAAAGTTCTTTGCTCACATTGTCTTGTCGGGAAACAAAATAGGGCTCCTTTTCTTGCTGCAGAAAACAAAGCCTCTAGTCCCTGAGAATTGGTTCACACTGATCTATGCAGACCTATGCATTCAGTCACCAGAATATCTGATATTTTCTTCTCTTTGTGGATGATTATACAAGAAAAATGTGGGTCTATTGTTTGGCTCGTAAAGATGAAACCTTTGAGAAATTCAAGGAGTTTAGAGCCCTTGCAGAACGATCATTAGATTAGACTCTCAGAGCCCTTTGCTCAGATCGAGGGGGGAATTCACAAGGAATTTGTAACCTACTTGCAAAAACATGGAATACAAATACAATTGACCACTGCATATACGCCTCAACAAATTGGTGTTGCAGAGAGGCAAAATCGTACTATTGTGGAAATGGTGCAATGCATGTTGAATGCAGATCTTACTTTTGAATTTTGGGCCAAAGCAATTCACACAACAGTGTATTTGTTGAATCGAGCACCCACCAAAGTGCTTGATAATATTACACTAGGAGAGGCTTGGACTAGGAAGAAGCCTTCTATTTATCATTTTAGAGTGTTTGGATGTATTGCCTTAATGTATATCCCCAATGTTCAAAGAATAAAATTGGATGATAACTGTGTAAAGTGTATTTTTCTTGGGTACAATTCAGAGTCAAAGGGATATAGGCTTACGGATGTAGTAAAAAAGGTGTACATTAGTAGGGATGTTTTTGACGAGGAATTTGGTTGCAACACCTCTTCCTCTCCATCACCTATTAGTTCCCAAACACCTAGAATTCTTGATCTTGAAGATGAGGAAGTTGATGAAGAAACTCTAGAAGAGGTTTTGTTTCTGTTGGATGAGTTTCCCCTTCTATCACCGCCTCAATCCTCATCTCCTATACACAAAAAGCTTCCTAAGTGGTATCAAACAACAATAAAGGATGATAAGATGATGCAGTTGTAGACACATCTTTCAGAGGGCCTAAGACTCGCAACAAGTCTTGTGAAGAAGTAAACATGGCCCTTATGTGTACAATTATGGCCCTTGTTGATCTTCCACCAGGGAAGAAGGCTATTGGATGCAAATGGGTTTTTTGGATCAAATATAAGGTAGACGGTAGCATTGACAAGTATAAGGCCCGACTTGTGGCTAAGGGCTATGCATAAAAGGAAGGCATTGATTATGATGAGACTTTTGTCCCTACAACAAAGATCAAGATTATCCGTATGGTATTGGCTATGGCAACACAGTTTGGGAGGAGAGTTCACCAGGTGAATGTCAAGAGCGCCTTCCTTAATGGGAATCTCATGGAAGAAGTCTACATGACTCAACCAGAGGGATACACTGTACCTGGGTAGTAGCACAAAGTATGCAGACTCATCAAATCCCTCTATGGTCTTGAATAGGCCCTCAAGCCTGGTACATAAAGATCGATGAGCATCTCCTTAATCATGGATTCACCAGGAATCCATATGATCCCAATCTCTACCTCAAAGAGCAAGGGGGATTGTCATTTTGATTATTTATGTAGATGATCTGAGCATCACAAGGAGTTCTCCACAAATGATTGATGCAACAAAGAATGATCTCAAACGATCGTTTGACATGACAGATCTTGGGCTCCTGCATTATTGTCTTGGACTTGAAGTGTGGCAACAAAAGAATCAGATGTATGTTTCTTAGATGATGTATGCCGAGACATTGCTTGAGAAGTTCAACATGGAAGATTGCAAACCAATGTTGACTCCCATGGAGACAAGTTTGCAACTTTATCGCTACAATCCATCTCCTTAGGTGAATGCTACTCTTTATCGACAGTTGATTGGGAGTCTTATCTACTTGACACATATTAGGCCGGATATCAGCTATGCTGTCAGCTATCTCTCTAGGTTTATGCAGGAACCTAAGGTTGTTCATTGGAAGGCAACAAATAGGGTTTTGAGATACATCCGTGGTACAGTGGCATATGGCTTGGAATGCAAGAAGAATGCATGTTTTTCATTGTGTGGATACATAGATGCGAACTATGCAGGTTCAACGGATGACATGAAGTTTACTTTAGGCTTCATTTTATTTTTGGGATCTAGTCCAATTTCTTGGGGGAGAAAAAAACAAGCCGATGTTGCTTGGTCTTCCGCAGAGGCAGAATATCACATTGTAGGGGGGGCTGTCTGTGAGGTGATATGGTTATGTCACATTTTGACAAGTATAAGTGTTCTTGATACATGTCCTACCACTTTGTTCTACAATAATCAAAGTGTGTTGAAGTTTGTTCACAATCCAATTTTTCATGAGCATACGAAGCATATTGAGGTTTAGTGCCATTATCTCCGTGAGCATGTTCAACAACATAATATACAACTCCAGTTTTGTTTGACTCAAGAGTAGCGTGCTGACATATTTACAAAATCCCTTGTAGTCGTGAAGTTTGAAGCTTTCCAAACTTTCATGCTTTGGTCTCTTGGGCATATGATGTAATAAGGGGGGGTGTTAGATTCTTTGTATTTTATCATTGTAATAATGTTAATAATATGTTTTATATTATTAACATTACCAACTTATAACTATCTTTGATAGTTATAGTTGGTTGGTCGGGTATGCTTGACTAAGTGGTTATTCAAATCACTCGTTCATGTATGTATTTGCTACTCCTATCATAATGAAATTGCTCATTGCTCTATCAAATTTATCAAAATTGGTGGAATCGATTTCCATTTCTAATTTCTTATTAGCCCACCAAGTAGAGGCTTCTCCTAAGAGTTGATATGCTTCGCAAACAACTTTCGTGATCTTAGAATAATTTTTGATCTCAAAATATTTTCCATTTCGCTAAACCATGCTTCTACTCCATCTTCCATAATTGTGACATCAAATTTAGGTGGGTAGACCTTGTTCATATCCCAATCCAACTCATTGGCTAGACGGTCTCTTACTCTTGCCTATCTTTCAATTTCTTCTTGGTTGGGTCTAGGTTTTGTTACCGCCTGCATGAGCAATCTGGTTTCATGTATTTAAATATGCAGGCCCTTTCCCAAAGGTCCAAAAAAAATTATAACACTTTTGGTCTCTGTAGTAAAAAAAATGCTAAAGTCAGTTAAGGTGCAAGTGTCTTGTGTGCACAAAATGGTTTGTATATGCGTGTAGGTCAAAAGTATGTATTGGCGGGTGCAAAATCTCTATCGGCCTCCAAAAAAGTGATAAAAAAATGAGTTATATGCATATCGGGTCGCATATACAAGAGGGAATCTTTCGAAGATTCCTAGGGATATTCTGCAATTGTATGTATTTCCAAATGCATATCGGGTTCAAAAGGAGGATATACAAGGGCAGAATATACATTGAAGATTCTAGGAATATTCGCTGCTTGCATATTGGGTTGCATGCATATTTGGTTTGTATGTTCAAACATACAACGGTTAGATACAAAGGGAAAAGAAACATTACAAGAATATTCTGAATAGATTCCCTGCTTGTATGTTTGTGTTTGTATATTTTGCATACAAACAAAATATTCATTTGATGAGATACAAGTCGGATTCGAAAGGTTCTCCAATCTAGCTGATAAATGAGTTGGAATCCGCGACTTGTATATTTGTTTTTGTATGTGCAACATACAAGATGGAGATACAAAGGAAGACATACAATCCGGACCCGATGAATATTTTAGGTTACTTCATAAACATTTGGGGTCCATGGCGTGCATGTATATGGCGTTTGTACAAGCCGATATACAAAGGAAAGAGATGCAAGCCGGACCCGAATAAGTTCCCAATCTGCTTTATAATATTTTGGGGTCCGCCTTGTATGTATGTTGCACTTGTATGTGTAATATACAAAGCGATGGATACAGGATGGAGATACAAGCCGAACCCGGACTGAATTCCAGTTTGTTCTATAACATTTGACGTCCACCTTGTATGTTGTATATGCATTTGGGTTTGCATATACAAGAGCGGTAAAGGTGAGATAAAAGGAGAAAGGGTCAGCGATAGAAACACGAGGTGCCTACGTGGCACGATTACACTGACCGACGACTTTTCAACGTTTTTAGGTGCCGTTGATCACAGCGACGGAGGGATGATCGACAATCTTGTTTCAAACCTGCAGCGAAGGATTTTTCCTGAGCGTATACAACCATTTTTGAGCGGGAAATTTTTAGAGGTATGTCGTTGCTACATTTCAGAGAGGCTGTGGGTAGTTGAAGTGTTAATAGCAGAATTGCAGCAGTATGGGTCGGTGATGGACGGGTCAACAACCCGATTGAAGATGAATGTCCTTGAATGGCGGTGCAGATCCCAATTCCATCTGCTCATTCCTCTCTGTCTCCCCACAACGTTGAATATTTCTGAGCGCCATTCCTTATGCATTGAATCTGGCGGATTTTTGATTTGCCTTGTAATTAATTTTGCCGGGTACACAGTCTTGGTATAAAAGCTAGACTGTGTTACTCAGTTTGGGTTGTTGAAAATTGGACAATTTTTTGGTGCTGCAATAGGAATACAACTTTCTGGTGACTCTATTTCAGGTGTCTTTGCGAGTTTATGAGTTGTATGTTGTATGTATTATGCACAGAATTATCAATTTCATGTTGATTTAAATGAGTAATGCTTCATAGCGTGTGTTTTGTTATTTGTCTCCAGACTGAATGTGTTTTTCTTCTGACTCTGAACATCTAAGGGGTGTTATAGATTCTAGAATATGGTTTTCTATATTGAATACTTAGTCTCTTACTTCTGCTCAAGGAGTAGATTGAATGTTTTGGATTAAGTGTTGAGAAGGACACATTGCAATAAGGATGTTTGTAAGCAGAAATAACTAAATACTCTCTCTTGGGTATTGTCTGTAAGGCAAACATTTTAGAAACCCCTTGAAATCTGATTACTGTCTTAGGTCTGTGGTAAACATTCACATATATATATATCTACTGACTTCGAGCCCTGGATAGGCACCAATCTGGTCTGATATCTCTGTTGTAACCCAAAGTCCTAGTTTTGCATCCATATATAAATCAAACTCAAACTTCATATACAAACCTTTAGGACTTTAGAAGTAGTTTTAGGATCCAAAATCCTCTGTCTACAACTGAATATAGGCCCAAAGCTAGCCCCTTTGCTCTTATCTCACAGTTTTGGTCTACATAAGAGAGGATTTATCTGCTTTGTATCAACATCCCAGTCAATCCACAAACATACCTCATGGATGTTGAATAAGGAATACCCCCCTTGGTTCTGCAGAGCCTAAAGAAGAAGAGGAGATGTCTATAGAGTCTATCTGCTATACTGTTAGCCGTTGGCCCAGGAATCCTATTGATCATTGATGGCTACCTTGTAGGGACAACTGGGAATAAGCATCCAATCGGATTGAGAGGTAACAGGTTCATCTTGTCTTTAATTGATGCTAGGGTCTTGTTCTTGATTTACTTCATCGTCTTGATCTCTAGGTCCTTTGACCTGATTTTCCAAAGCAACTATTCTTTCTCTAGTCTCATTGAGGGTAGCAAGAATCTAGTATAGTTTTATTGTTGGATCATTTGTAGCTTGGTTTGAATTATCAAGGCTACTCTCCGTATTTGTCCTAGTTCATACCATATTGACCTGGTACAGGCAAGTCATTATGTATAAGCATAAGTAACCCACTTTATCAAGTTTGGTGTTCAAGACAAAGAGCCATCACACAAATTTGTAAAAGAAAGAGCAAATTTTTATTGATAGAAATTGGAGACTACACATTCTTATTTATAATAAGGTCTCTTAGTTACAATTTTCCATAATACTATTCAAACATTTCACACTCCTCAGGATCTTCATCCTCTAAGTTTACTTCCACACTTTTAGAGTAAGATGTACACAAAGGTACTCCTCTAATACCTCCTTTCTTACAATAGGAGTGTAGCATCCACAATTGAAAGGCATGTCACACACTGCTAATGGTTTCTTTGGTTTAGGCTTAATCTTGACTTTGGTTTTAATTTGTTTCTCTTTGTTCAACTTTATCTGACCTATAGATGAGGCTAAGGTTTCTATATCAAATAATCATATCTCCTATTCCTAGAGAGGTGGTTGGGTGGGCTTTCCCTTTCATTAGGTATTACTCTTGTTTTTCCTTCCAAATGACTTCCTCGATATGGATCCTCCTGTCTGTTAGATTCTGCAAGAAGTGAGAACCGAGCCAGGATTTGATGTCAGTTGTAGATCACATACACTCCAGTCGACAAATGATCGAAGATCAAAATATCGGAATGGAGAGATAATCCTGAAAGAGAGAATCAAAGAGACAACTACAAGAGAATTTTGAGAATACTCACATTACTCTCACCGACTAGTTACCGAACTGGTATTCGAACTAGTTAAGGTGAGGGGAGAGTGCTGTATATATAGCAAAATATGGGCAAATACATCCAAGAAGTGTAATAACTCCAACTACCCAAAATATGCAGAAGTTTTGTCTACTTGGTAAATGCTAAAACATGTGGCATAACCTCCTCAAGTGAAGACAAAAAGGTGGCACATAAAGCCAAAAGAGAGTGAGAAACCTAACTACCCCATAACCTACTCAGGTAAAGACAAAATAGCGGTTATGAGAGGTGGCACAATAAGCTAAAAGAAGGTGTGTAACTCAACTACCCATGTGTGGGAGAGAGTGACACATGTAGCTGATGTATTTCGTCACGTGTCCTCGTATTAACCACATCTAATAAACCTAAGCAAGCTTAATAATGTGTAGGAAAAAGAAATATCCCTAAGGAAAATAAAAAACCCATACTAACACCCCCCATAAGTGTAGCTTAGGTGGGTGAAAAGATATGGGTCTCGGCAAATGAAGTCTGGTGAGGTACCCATGTACAAAGAATTCCCCCCAAAAGAGAAGAAGCCCCCCCACAAAGGAATAGCACCCACGCCCTCCCAAAAAAAAAAGAGAGAGAGAGAAAACACCCCCTAGAGTAGAGAGAGTGAAGTGAAGGACTAAGAAGCCCCTCCTGAAGTAGACACTGGCCACACCCTTAACAAAGCTCGCATATGAAGGAACTTGCTCTCAGTGAAGGGTTTGGTGAAGATGTCTGTGATTTGCTCTAATGTCTGAATGTACTTGAGATCAATGATGTTGGCATGAATTAGCTCCCGAATGTAGTGCATATGTATCTCAATGTGTTTGGTCTGCTAGTGATGGACTGGATTCTTTGAGATCTAAATTGCACTCTGATTATCACAAAAGATGACTGTGGGCTTTTTGAATGAAATGCCAAACTCAGTGAGAATATTCTGAAGCTAGATGGTCTCAGTGGTGGCATTAACTGCCCCTCGATACTCAGCCTCTATAGATGAAAGAGAAATTGCATACTGCTTCTTGCTCGATCAACAAACTGGACCGAAATCAAGTGAGAAGTAATACCCTGAAGTAGACGTGCGATCTTGAGAATCGCTTGCCCAATCTGAATCTGTGTATCCCACCAAGTCATAATCCACGCCCGCTACATAGTGAATCCCATAACTATGAGTGCCTTGAACATAGTGGAGAATCCACTTAGCTGCTTTCCAATGCAACTCATGTGGCTCTTGCATGAACCGAGATACCATGCCCATGACATATGATGTCAGGCCTTGTGTGAGTCATATAGATGAGACTCCCAACAAGTTGTCGGTATAAAGTACCATCAACCAAGGGTGAAGAACACTTAGCCTCAAGTTTGACCACAGACAAAAATGGAGTCGGTACATGCTTATAGTCAGCCATGCAAAATCTAGACAGCATGTCAAGTGCATACTTGGGTTGTGCCATGAAGATACTTGAAGATGACTGAGTGATTTCAATCCCTAAGAAGTGCAATAGACGCAAGTTTGACATCAGAAATCGATCATGAAGAGTAGTTTTCATTGCCTTAATGGTGGATGAATGACTCTCTATGATCAACAAGTCATCAACATAAAGAACTAGGAATGCCAGAGTATCATCCTACTGCGAAATGTAGATGTTCAAATTAGAATGGCATCGAGTGAACCCAACTGATAGAAGGAAGGAGTCCATCTTGGCATACCACACCCGAGGAGCTTGTTTGAGGTCATAGAGAGACTTCCAAAGTTGACAAACCAATGAAGGATCCTAAAACAAATCCCTGTGGCTGCTCCATGTAGATTTTCTCTTGAAGGTCACCATGAAGAAAAATACTCTTCATGTCCATCTGATGAACTTCCCAATGATGGGTTCCAACTATAGCAAGTACAAGTCGGATAGAATTCATTTTGGCTATGAGCGCAAAAGTCTCAGAGTAGTCAATCTTGGGCACCTGGGAGGATCTTTTGGCGACCAAGCGAGCCTTATGCTTGTCAACTGATCCATCTGCTGTAAACTTTGTTCGATAAATCTACTTGCATCGAACAAGTTTTCTTCCCTTAGGAAGAGGGACTAAATCCCTATATTATTCCTTTCTAAGGAATTGAACTCTTCGTACATTGCTGCATCCCAATCAGGGACACCAGAAGCTTCCTGAAAAGTCTGTGGATCATAAGATGAAGCAACAAAGAGATGTTGAGTCTGCTGAAATTGTGACCTTTTTCTTCTTGTATTTGAAAGATGACTAACCCAATCATCTGCTGACTGGAATGTCTAATGAGCCCAAAGAGGCCCTGTGGCAGGAGAATCTGGAGGAGAATCATCAACCTTTGAATGATGACTAGGAGGAGAGGGTGGATTCTCATCATCACTGTCACCATCTGAAGTAGAGGAAGAAGACTCCTC
The DNA here is from genome assembly GCA_027924645.1 of Cunninghamia lanceolata. NCBI lineage: Eukaryota > Viridiplantae > Streptophyta > Pinopsida > Cupressales > Cupressaceae > Cunninghamia > Cunninghamia lanceolata. The sequence goes on from BSBN01000806.1 coordinate 136,303, forward strand.
ATCATGATTAGGACTAAGATCCTCTGAAGAACTGTCATCATGCTGCAATGTCTCCAATGTGATTGTTGATGGAGAAGTGGTAAGAGAAGAACTGGAAGAGTCCTCCTTGAAACAAACACTCCTCTCGATGAACAACTCATGAGTTATAGGGTTGAGAAGCCTGTAGCCCTTGACACCATTTGAGTACCTAACAAATATGCAAGGATTGCTTTGCGGATCCATAGCCTTGCGTTTCTTTGCTAGAATGTGGGCCGATGCAGGAGAACCAAACACTCAAAAGTGCTTAATTGTGGGTTTCCGACCGCACCAAGCTTGGAAATGAGTTACTCCCTTCACAACTTGTGAGGAACCTGATTCTGGATGTAACACACACAATTGATGGCCTCTGCCCAGTACTGAGGTGTCATAGACTTGGAGTGAATCATACAATTGGCCATCTCTTTCAAAGACCTATTCTTGCGTTCTGCAACACCACTCTATTGTGGACTGTAGGGAATTGTGTGTTGAAGATCAATACCTTGAGAGGCACAAAACTGTTTAAACCTGTCGTTGACATATTCCCCCCATTATCTATACGTAGAATCTTGATGGCCTTCTCGAATTTTCTTTGCAAAAGCTTTGAAGTCCTGAAAAGACTCAAACACCTTAGACTTCTGCTTGAGAAAATAAACCCAAATATATCTAGAAAGATCATCAATGAATGTCAGAACATATCTAGCCCTACTGAAAGAAGGACGTGGAAATGGTGTTGCCAAGTCACTATGTACCAAATCCAGAAGTTGTGTGGCCCTCCATGATTTGCCTTTGTCATATTTCTCCTCAGGGTGCTTACTAAGAATGCATCCCAGGCAAACTCCATTAGAAAATCAAATTGAAGGCGACCTTGAAACCATGTCTTATTGACTGAGCTATTGCAAGTAGCGGTAATTCAAGTGGCCAAACCACTAATGCCACAAATGACTCACCTTATCTAAATGAGTGAGTAGAACTATCGAAGGAGAGTCAGGAACAAAATGAGAAAATTGATACAATCTGGACTAATGATCTGCTTTTCCCATGACAACTGTAGATCCATCATGCAACTCATTGATTGCCACTTTGTCTGGACTGAACTCAACCCGCTTGCTAGAGCTTATGTGAGTGATATGATAGACAAATAAGAGATTAGTTGACAAAGATGGAACACAGAGAACATCTTGAAATGTTCCTTCACCCATGTCAACATACCCTCTCCCATGCACTTCAACAGGAGTGTCATCATCCATTAGAATGGTAGGCATAGAACATGGCTCTAAGGAGGCAAAACCATCTTGTGAGGAAGCCATTTGGTGCGAAGCACCCGAGTTAATGATCCAGGTATCAAGTTGTGAAGCAACTACAACTAGGGCCTTGCCCTTTTCTTTCCCCTAACTCTTTTATTGTCCTTTGAAGACCCTTATAATGAACTCTTCTTGACAGAATCAAGCACCTTGATGTTGTTCTTCTCAAGAAGATTTGACATGTGATCAATCTGCTTCTTTAGACAATTGTGTTCATCATGTCCAGGACTCTTATAGTAAGAACATTTGACCTTCTCCTTATTAGGTTGTTCACCTTTTGATGAAGAGGTTTGATTAGCTACATTTGAAGCAGCGGGTTTCTGATCTTTCTTCTTCTCTCCTTGGTTCTTTTGTTTCTTTTCCTGTTTGCCAGACTGCTTCTGTTATTTTGTGCCTTGATTTGCAACCAAGGCATGTGACTTTGAGGGTTTAATTGTACACATGTGAACCAGTTTATCTTGCTCAGTGAGTTCTGCAGCAAACTCATCTAGAGAAGGCATTTTATAGTTCGAACCAAGGGCACATTTTGTGGCATAAAAGGTAAAAACAAACATAGAATAGTTTGAACCAAACTTAGAAAGAATGCTTAAGATCAGTTGTTTGTCTTTTTTTTTTATTCCACATTGTTTCAACTGGAATCTGATGGATTTCAACTTTGTGAATAAGTTTTGTATGGTGTCAAAATTTCCAGGAGTCAATCCTATGAGTTCATTCTCCAATTGATTACCCCTTAATTCATCTTGCTTATGAAAGAGGTTTTCCAATGTGGTCCATACATCATTGGGTGTTTTAGAAGATTCAATATGAAAAGTAAGTCAGGAGAAACTAACATGCACAGAGTACCAAAAGATTCATCACATTTGTTAAACCATTTTATCTTTTTTGCATCCTGTGCAGGTTCTGTTTCAAGTCCCATTGTAACCCTGTGATTCCATGCCTTTGGAGATAGATTATCATCTTTGATTTCCATTCAAAATAGTTATATGGTGTTAAAACAGGAACTGTTGAAGCATCCATTTGTGCAGAAAAGTAAAGTGAAATGCAAAAAGACAAGTGTGAAAAAAGACACACGAGACACCCCACCTTTTCACTAGTTTCTGAAATGACCCCCTAGAAAATTCAATGTTGGCATTTTATAATTAGTGCAATTTACAATGCAAATATACGATATTTAGACTCTTACAAGGCCCAAAATGGCCAAAACACTGAAACTACAATTCAAGTACAATATCAGATCAAATTGAGAGCACCAATGCAGAGTACACAAGAAAATATGAACTCTGAAAAAATGAAACCAAAAACGGAGTCCGTTTGCACAAATTATGACTTTTGGAAGGTCTCAAAATGAGAGCTGCGCAACAAACTCTGAGAGAATCTTCAATTTTTGAAAATTTGGAGCATCAAATCAGAAAACCAACTTCACCATAGTGTAGAGTGTGAAATTCTACCCCAAATAAAAAATTGCATTAAAAAAGGAGTTTGTATGCTCAGTTTAAAGTCGTTTGAAGTTGGACTTCCAGATCAAAAAAACAAATGGAGAGGGGTTAGCTTGCTGACGGTCTTTTAGCCGTCAAATTTATGATAATGCACTGCAACGACTGTTTGAACGCCAAATTTAAGATAGTGTTTTTGACGGTCAAATGAACATCAAATTTAACACAGTGTTTAGTGACAACCATTTGACTGTCAATTTTTTTGTAGAGTCGTACAGTACGTACACCATACAACCCGAGGTGAAAAAAATTGGGCTAAAAAAATTGCAGACTTCGATTTCAACGATTTGACAGTCGATCTTAAGGTTTTCGAGCATTTTGAGTGCGATGGCAAGGTCTGTTTGGGTAAAAAATGCACCAATTTGTTATCTAACTCCAAGAACCCCTTTGAAAACCTCTGTAGCAACTAGGTTCTTAGATCTCTGATTTTGGTGAAACAAAAGCCAATCTTAACTTTTCTGAGCCTTTTGGACATTATGGAATGCCCAAAAATACCTCCAGGATTATCGAAAAGTTGTAATCACCCAGATCTCACAAGAACACAAATGTGCATGCTAGAATAACACAGTTGCTTATTTTCCTTCAAATTGTTTTGATTCACTAGATCATCCAAGGATGCAAGAGAACAACATACTAGTTTTTTGAGAAAAATACTAGCACTGGATTAGTCTCAAATATCAAGATTACAAAAATGAACTAAACCACACAAACATGCTCTAATACCATGTTAGATTCTGTGAGAAGCGAGAATCGAGCTAGGATCTGATGTCGGTCATAGATCACATACACTGCAATCGACAAATGATCAAAGATCAAAATAGATGAATGGAGAGAGAATTTTGAAAGAGAGAATCAAAGAGACATCTGCAAGAGAATTTTGAGAATACTCACATTAGTCTCACAGACTAGTTACCAAACTAATATTCAAACAAGTTAAGGTGAGAGGAGAGTGTTGTATATGTATCAAAATATGGGCAAATACATCCAAGAGGTGTAATAACTCCAACTACTCAAAATAGATGAAAGTTTTTCCTACTTGGTAAATGCCAAAACATGTGGCATAACCTCCTTAAGTGAAGACAAAAAGGAAGTAGCACATAAAGCCAAAAGAGGGTGAGAAACCCAACTACCCCATAACCTACTTAGGTAAAGACAAAATAATGGTTATGAGAGGTGGCACAATAAGCCAAACAATGTGTAACTCAACTACCCATGTGTGGGAGAGAGAGACACATGTAGCTGATGTATTTGGCCATGTGTCCTCATATTAACCACATCTAATAAACTTAAGCAAGATTAATAATGTGCAGGAAAAATAAATATCCCTAAGGAAAATAAAAAACCTACACTAACACCGTCTTTGTACTCAGAGAAAGAAAAGCACTTAAATTAACCTAGATCTTCCTAGTTTCATTTTTTTTTGCATATAGACATAGTAGGGTCTAATACCACATATAACAAGCCACCCAATTTAACTGTTGCATGTTGTCATTGATGTCAAAGCAAGTTGTCATTGATGTCAAAGTTGAATTAGAATAACTCTTTATAATATATCCATTGAAGTCTAAGATAACGAGGCCGATCATTGGAAGGAATGAAGAATATTTTTGAAAGGATAATAAATGAGGTCGATCTAATTAAGGCCGACCATCATGGAAGGACCTTAAGTGAATTAATGTTGGCTGACTTGCATATAGAACCATTCTTGGGTGATGAAAATTAAATTAAATTTAAATTTAATATTTAAATTAATGAGATTCAAGGTGGCCAACATATATGCAGCTATAAGTATAAAGTCTCAAGTTTATACACATATATGGAGTTGTTCGATAAAAGACAAGAGTGGTGTGATTACCATATAAGCCAAAAATTTCATGTTTTAATATGAAGAGGTCCAATTAATAAAGGATATGATGCGCTCCACATAAGACAAAATATTGTCTTAACTAAATCGGTGAATAAAAGAGGTGCGATCAAGATTGTTAGCGGTATGATTTGGAAAGAGAAAGGTGCGATTAGCATATGGTGTGTTTATTTATCATCAAAGGGTATGTCTCCTAGTGGATCGCCTCACTTGGAGAAGTATAAGAGGGAAGAAAAAGTGAGAGTTAGAGGTGTGGAGAGAAGTGTGTATGGATCTAATATAGAGCAGATTTAGGGCAAAATTCTATGAAGAGTATTTCAGACTTATTTTGAAATATATATTAGCCCATGTTTGAAGAGTAAAAGGGAGATTTGTAAGAGTTTATGGCAGAGTTATAGAGAGGAATAAGTGAAGATTGAAGAGTAGATTGTAAAGGGAATTTAGAGCATGTTATAATGCAGAAAGCTATGTGAAGAGATCTCCATTCTTGTGATCAGTTTTTTGAAAAAGAGTGTGCATTATTTGTGACCAGATTCGTGAGAAAAAGTATATCTACATTCAAATCTTGTGAAGACAAATCATTGAAGAGTTCTTAGGTGATGCAAAGTACTCTGTAATAGTCGTAGCTTTGCAAAGTAGGTTGGGGACACTCTTTAAACACAAGATCCAAAATGGTCCGTTACTACCATACCAAGGTAACTAATCTCTGTTGAGATTTTTAAATGCTAAACAAAAGATCAAAACTCACTATCTTTTTCAAGTGACTTGGAGTTTTTAGAATACTCACTACCTTTCTTTGAAGTTACAGTAATGCATACACAAAGACTGTGTTAAAAATAACAAATACCACATCTTTAATAGAAATAGTGAGGGAAACAATAAAAAGAAAAGACAATCGATAATGTTGGCTATGCTCTTCCAAAAGACACTAAGGTTTCCAAGGTAATGAACATGTTTCAAGATGCTATATTCATAGATGAGACTGTATATAAACGGGAGAATATAGATAACAATAGTAACCCGGACTTCCTTCAATATGTTTCAATTGCATGTTACAACAAATTCATTCAACAAAGACTATAAACTGTCGACACATACATAAAGACTTCTTGCAGAGACTCTCCCAATCATGCTCTAATAGACTTCTATAGCTTACTGTCAAAACAGTGACATGCACTACAAATGCAGAACAATAATGATCAGAAGTTTTGAAATTCTATTCCACAAATTCTCAATCAGGCAATCATTCATCTACTGCATGTTTAGACTCTTATTTGTAATCCATGATATTATGCCACAGGTGATAGGAATCTAGATTGATGACAATCAGGTGCTATAACCTCTTGAACTAATTCTTCCCCTAATTGCAACGATAATAAAACAACTCCAATAACAAATTCCAGATCATGATAGGAAATTAAATGACTATAATGTTTTTCAAAACAATTCATTACAAGTCTCAGTCGATCCTTCAAGGATTCCTTTCCTTTCATTGTTGACTGCTTTGCATTGGTTTCTCCCGACCTGATCTCACATGCACTCAGTTACACTATCTTCACGGCTCCATTCTTCTCATCTCTCATTTTCCATTTGAACTCCTACTTTCCTTCAACTCATCCAATGAGTTCTTCCTTTCTTCCTCTATAATCAGCCTCTTTCTTCAAACCCACCTCTTCTCTTGATCCTCTATAAGATCGTTTACCTTCTGTTCCCCTTTCTGTCGCAGGTTTTCTGTCGATCCTCCACTGTTGGCTTTTTTGACCCCTCTCTATTTTTCCAACCATCGGCCTCTTTTCATTTGGCCTTCCATGACAATTTGGCCTATCTCCTTCCTTCACCCTCGCTAACCGTCTTCCATTCCTCTATTTTCCATTTTTATCCCTCAATTCATTTTCTCTTACTCTAACCATCGATCCCTAACTGTCCTCAACCATTCATCTCCTCCTGTTGAAGGCAACTAACACCAAAACAACCCCTCCATTGAATTGTCCTACTATTTTTCCATGTGGTGATAGGAGCTGTGTTTGCCCAAACTAAATCTTCACTCAACGGCAAATATACTTGGAAAAATTAGCATATGATAAAACAATACAAAGACCACTAAAATTAGTCTAAAGACCCACAAAATTAAAACATGAACTTCAATGAGAAAGCTTGAGGGGTATGCTCCCGCATTAGACTCCCCAGGAGACAAAAGAAGTCGTGCTCTTGTGCATGAGGCCATTAATCAAAACGTATCTGTCTTTGTTCTTTTCTTCCGCTTCTTTCACAATTGTTTTGGAACAATTCTCATACTCCTCCAACATTACTGTGCTATTTTCATTACTTCGTTCATAGCCATCTTCCTCCAAACATTCCTTGCCCACTTAGCCATATATAAATCAATACAAATAACCCCTCCATTGAATTGTCCTACTATTTGTCCATGTGGCGATAGGAGTTGTGTTTGCCCAAATTGAATCTTCATTCAACAACAACTATATTTGGAAAAATTAGCATATGATAAAATAATACAAAGACCACTAAAATTAGTCTAAAGACCCACAAAATTAAAACATGAACTTCAACGAGAAATCTCAAGGGGTATGCTCCTGCATCAAACTCCCCAGGAGACAAAAGAAGTCATGTGCTCTTACACATGAGGCCATTAATCAAAACATATTTGTCTCTATTCTTTTCTTCTGCTTCTTCCACAATTGTTCTGGAATGATTGTCATACTCCTCCAACATTGTTGTGCTCTTTTCATTACTTCGTTCATAGCCATCTTCCTCCAAAGATTCCTTGCCCACTCAACCATATATAAATCAATACAAATGACTCTAAAGATGTCCAACTACCTTTAAACCTTATCAAATTCATACATATTACAACCCACAAGATTCTTACTAAAATCTGCATATTTCTATGCATATTTCTTTCTTGACTTCTCACTATTCAACATATCAAAATAATGCAAAACAATGTCCTCATATAGGACCAAGAAATTTACCTCTTCCTGTAGCTCTACAATAACTTCTTTATCATATGCTTCAATCCTCATGTCTGCGATCTTCGCTGTCCCATTTAACTTCATGTTTCCATCAGCACGTTCCTTCATTTAAATCATTGCACATTCACAAGATTCATCTTCAACTGGATTATCTGCTACCCCCTTATTCAAATATGCACTTTCACTTTCATCTTCTTACGATTTTTTCCCATTCACCGAACTTACACAAGTTCTGTTACTTCTAGGTTTTATTGCTTCAACCTCTGCAACTATTGTAATCTCACTCGGTGCTTCTTCATTTTCTCCTTCATCCCATCCTTCTGGTGTCCCCTTTTTCTTTTCATCACACTTATACACTTGTATTTGTTCATTTTGGACTTTTTGTTAGGAATTGCATGCAAAAGATATCAATTAAATGCAAATAAAGATTAAACAGAGGAATGAAAATACACAAAAATAATAATAGCGAGAGACAAGTTTTAATGTGGTTCACCCAAACTCGGGCTACATCCACCAACAGAGAGTCCAATATTATTATCCAGCAAATCAAACCAATTACAACTAGCAATCCCTTGCAACTCAGTACCACTGCAAAATGCTATAATACAATATCAATGAAACCCTAACCCTTAGTCGTTTTATCAAGACTTATCTCAGTTATAAAAATAGGGTTTTTTTATGTTGGCCAATAGAAAAAATAACTCCCGATGCCCTGCAAGGTGTGCTGCCCCCAAACCCCCGTTAAATAAGTTGGGGGGAAACCGCGCTGATAAAAGTGGGGAAAATTTAACCTTTGAGTCTGATTAGGCTTAATATAACAACAATCTCCCACTTGGAGACTAATCAGACTCCACACCATATCATCTCCCACTTGGAGACTGATCATAACACCGCTGACCCTGTAGGTCCCACTGGAAATAAGCACCCTAGACCCTGCTGTTCTAATTTTTTGTTTTCAGTCTTGAAGACCAACCGAAGCTGAAGAGGAGCTCAGCTTCTCCTTTGTCACTGCCTTTGTAAACATATCTGCTGGATTTTCATCTATATGTATCTTTTCCAACCTTAACTGTTCATCATCCAACACTAATCGAATGAAGTGGTACCTCAACTGTCTGTGTTTGGTCTTTGAATGCAAGGCATAATTCTTCGCAAGATGTATGGCACTCTGGCTGTCCGTAAACAAATAACCGTTAGCCTGTTGTTTGCCTAATTCTTTCATGAAAGATTGCAGCCATATCATTTCCTTACTTGCCTCTGTTGCAGCTACATACTCTGCCTCCGTGGTGGATAAAGAAACCACCTTTTGCAACCGTGAGATCCAACTCACTACTGTTCCATCTATAATAAAGACATACATGTAGTACTTTGCTTAGTATCAATATCCCCTGCCAAATCTGAGTCCACATAGCCTACTAAATTAATATTAAAGCCCCCATAACATAAGTGTTTATTTGATGTACCTCTCAAATATCTGAGAATCCATTTTACCGCATTCCAATGCTCAAATCTGGGATTACTCATATACCTGCTTACAACTCCTACAACATGTGCAATATCCGGTCTCGTACATACCATGGCATACATTAAGCTTCCTCAGCTAAAACATATGGTACCTTGGACATTTTGTCTTCCTCTTGTGTCTTTGGACACATCTCTTTAGTCAATTTTAGATGACTAGGCAAAGGTGTGTTGGCAACTTTTGCATTCTCCATATGGAATCTCTGCAACACCTTTTCAACATAATCAACCTGAAATAGAGTCAATTTTTTGTTCTTTCTATCTCTGCAAATTTTTATACCAAAGATTTGTTTTGCTGCCCCTAAATCCTTCATAGCAAATGATTGTGCTAACTATTGTTTTAACTCTCTTATGTGATCCATGTTAGACCCTGCTACAAGCATGTCATCAACATATAAACATAAAATAATGTAGTTGTCATTATCCAACCTCTTAAAATAAACACAATGGTCAGAATTATACCGGTTGTAGCCTTGCTCAGCCATAAAACTATCAAATTTCAAGTACCATTACCGAGGTGCTTGTTTCAAGCCATATAAGCTCTTCTTCAATCTGCACACCAATTTCTCCTTACCTTTGACCTTGAATCCTTGGGGATGTTCCATATATATCTCCTCCTCCAAATCACCATGGAGAAAGGTAGTTTTCACATCTAGCTGTTCCAAATGCAAATCTTCAGCAGCCACAATACTTAAAACAGTACGAATAGAAGTCATCTTAACAATCGGAGATAAAATCTCATCAAAGTTAATGCCCTTTTTCTGTGCAAATCCTTTTACAACTAATCTAGCTTTAAATCTTTTCTTATCTCCATCTTCCTCTTTCAACCTATACACCTATTTGTTTGGTAAAGCCTTTTTACCTGTAGACAACTTACATAATTCCCAAGTCTGATTTTTCAGCGAGGAGTCCATTTGTTCTTTCATTGCAAGCTCCCATTGAACCTTTGTATCTACCTGCATAGCTTCATCATACCCTTCTGGTTCACTAGCATCTGTTAACAAAATAGAATACAAAGAGGGAGAAACCTTTTAGGAGGTCTACTTAGCCTTGTTGACCATCTAACATTCATTGGAGTTTGTGGTATTTCTTGTTGCTGTTGCAGAGCATGAGGAACCATTGGAACATCACTATCTGGAGTATCATCCAACACTACATAATCCTTTTCTTTCTTCTCATGCTGCTGCAACTGGTCTTTGTACATCACCTTCTCATTGAATACAACATCTCTGCTTCTCACAAGTTTTAGATTTTCAACATCCCAAAGCCTATATCCAAATTCATCAATGCCATATCCAACGAAGATACACTTTTTTTTTATTTTGCATCCAACTTGGTTCTATTTTCAGAATCTACATGTGCAAATGATTCACATCCGAAGGTTTTGAGAAAAGAATAACTCACCTTCTTACCTGTCCATGCTTCCTCTGGAATACCACAACCCAAAGGAACTGAAGGACCTTTACTAATTAAATATACAACGGTATTGACAACCTCTACCCACATGTTTAAAGGCAACCCAACATGCAATCTCATGCTCCTTGCGCGCTCCATTATTGTCTTATTCATGCACTCAACCACTCCATTTTCTTGTGGAATCCCTGGAACCATTTTCTGCCTACGAATTCCATTAAAGGAACAATAATCCTTCTGAAAACGGTTCCATTAAAGGATTATTGTTCCTTTAATGAAATTCGTAGGCAGAAAATGGTTCCAGGGACTCCCCAGGAGAATGGAGTGGCTGAGCGCATGAATAGGACAATAATGGAGCGTGCAAGGACCATAAGATTGCATGTTGGGATGCCTTTAAGTATGTGGGCAAAGGCTGTCAACACCACTGTATATTTAATTAACAGAGGTCCTTCAGTTCCTTTAGACTGTGGTATTCCAGAGGAAGCATGGACATGTAAGAAGGTGAGTTATTTTTTTCTCAAAACCTTCAGATGTGAAGCATTTGCACATGTAGATTCTAAAAATAGAACCAAGCTAGATGCAAAATCAAAAAAGTGTACCTTTGTTGGATATGACATTGATGAATTTGGTTATAGGCTTTGGGATTTTGAAAATAAAAAATTGTGAGAAGTAAGGATGTTATATTCAATGAGAAGGTGTTGTACAAAGATTAGTTGCAGTGGCATGAGAAGAAAGAGAAAGATTATGTGGTGCTGGATGATACTCCAAATAGTGATGTTCCAGTGGTTCCTCATGCTCCGCAACAACAACGAGAAATACCACAAACTCCAGTGAATGTTAGACGGTCAACAAGGCTAAGTAGACCTCCTGAAAGGTGACCTCCATCTTTGTATTCTGTTTTATTAACAGATGATGGTGAACTAGAAGGGTATGATGAAGCTATGTAGGTGGATATATAGGTTCAGTGGGAGCTTGCAATAAAAGAAGAAATGGACTCCTTGCTGAAAAATCAGACTTGGGAATTATGTAAGTTACCTGCAAATAAAAAGGCTTTACCAAACAAATGGGTTTATAGGCTAAAAGAGGAAGATGGAGGTAGGAAAATATTTAAAGCCAGGTTAATTGTAAAAGGATTTGTACAGAAAAAAGGGCATTGATTTTGATGAGATATTTTCTCCAGTTGTCAAGATGACTTCTATTCGTATTATTTTGAGTATTGTGGCTACTGAAGATTTGCATTTGGAACAACTAGATGTGAAAACTGCCTTTCTCTATGGTGATTTAGAGGAGGAGATATATATGGAACAACCCCAAGGATTTGAGGTCAAAGGTAAGGAGAAACAGGTGTGCAGATTGAAGAAGAGTTTGTATGGCCTGAAACAAACACTTCGACAATGGTATTTGAAATTTGATAGTTTTATGGCTGAGCAAGGCTACATCTGGTGTAATTCTGACCATTATGTTTATTTTAAGAGGTTGGATAATGACAGCTGTATTATTTTATGTTTATATGTTGATGACATGCTTGTAGCAGGGCCTAACATGGATCACATAAGAGAGTTAAAACAACAGTTAGCACAGTCATTCGCTATGAAGGATTTGGGGGCAGCAAAACAAATCTTTGGTATGAAAATTTGCAGAGATTAGAAGAACAGAAAATTGACTCTATCTCAGGCTGATTATGTTGAAAAGGTGTTGCAGAGATTCTATATGGAGAATGCAAAAGTTGTCAGCACATCTTTGCCTAGTCATTTGAAATTGACTAAGGAGATGTGTCCTAAGACACCAGAGGAGGAAGAAAAAATATCCAATGTACCATATGCTTTAGCTGTAGGAAGTTTAATGTACGCCATGGTATGCACGAGACCGGATATTGCACATGCTGTAGGAGTCGTAAGCAGGTATATGAGTAATCCCAGATTGGAGCATTAGAATACGGTAAAATGGATTCTCAGATATTTAAGAGGTACATCCAATAAACACTTATGTTTTGGGGGCTCTAATACTGATTTAGCAGGCTATGTAGACTCAGATTTGGCAGGGGATATTGATACCAGGCAGAGTACTGTAGGTTATGTCTTTACTGTAGGTAGGACAGCGGTGAGTTGGATCTCACAGTTGCAAAAGGTGGTTGCTTTATCCACCACGGAGGTAGAATATGTAGCTGCAATAGAGGCAAGCAAGGAGATGATATGGTTGCAATCTTTCATGGAAGAATTGGGCAAACAACAGGCTAATAGTTATTTGTATACAGACAGTCAGAGTGCCATACATCTTGCAAAGAATTCTGCCTTGCATTCAAAGACCAAACACATACAGTTGAGGTATCACTTTATTCGGTTGGTGTTGGATGATGGATAGTTAAGGCTGGAAAAGATACATACAGATAAAAATCTAGTGGATATGTTTACAAAGGCAGTGAAAAGGGAGAAGGTGAGCTCCTCGTCAGCTCAGTTGGTCTTCTAGACTGAAAACAACAAAAATAGAACAACAGAGTCCAGGGTACTTATTTCCAGTGGGAGCTACAGGGTCAGCGGTGTTATGATTAGCCTCCAAGTGGGAGATTGTTGTTATATGGAGCCTAATCAGACTCAGAGGTTAAATTTTCCCCACTTTTATCGGTGCGGTTTCCCCTCAAATTCCTACGGGGTCCAGGGGGAGCACCCCTGGCGCGCTCCCTGTCACGATACAGGGCGGGGTTGAAGGGCAGCGCCCCCGAAAGCTCACGCGGTTTTTATTATTTTATATAGGTGTCAGGTGTTATTTTTCTATTGACCAACATAAAAAACCATATTTTTGTAACCGACAGAAGGCTTGATAAAAGCGGCTAAGGGTTAGGGTTTTTGTTGATATTATATTGTAGCATTTGCATCAGTATTGAGTTGTAAGGATTGTTGGTTGTAATCGGTTTGATTTACTGGATAATAATATTGGACTCTCTGTTTGGTGGATGTATCCCGAGTTTGGGTGAACCACGTTAAAACTTGTCTCTCACTATTATTATTTTTGTGTATTTCCATTCCTCTGTTTAATCTTTATTTGCATTTAATTGATATCTTCTGTCGGGTAACCCTAACATCTTCCACAGAGGAATATTCTGTAAATGCTTTTGGATCCCAAAACCCTTTCCCTTACTCCTTCCTATACCTTCACCTTTTCAGATCTCACACCTATAACCTACACACAAGAAGAAAAGGGGTTTGGGGGTTATGGTGTTTAGGGACTTGCTTCAGTCAAATCCTGGGATAACATTCAAGTATCCCAACACCATTGTTTGATAGAGAGTGTGTGCCCTAGTAGGGCATAGGCTAAACAAAAATCAATGATAGAATGATTCAAATAATAATGATATCACCTTAGAGGTGAAGCCCTTAGGAGAATGAAGATCCTTCAACTCATAAGGAGATGGATGATGATTCCACATCTACAACACACAAAATACAAGCACAAATCTGCCCTAGAAGCATAATGAATTCTTTGAATGCTCTTGGCTCCAAGACCATGAGTTCTCTATATCCATCTAGGTTACAAATGAATTCAAAAACACACTTATATATGCTTTCCCGCTAACATTCATGAAAATAATCAAAAGAGTCGACAAGGAGAAACCCTTTTAAAGGTCCTATGCCGACATCTATTTGAATTTGCCTCGACCAATCAGGGAGGACTTGGGCACAAGCGCCCAAGTCCTGAGGCACCTTTTGGTATGGGGTAAGGAATAATATGGGCCCCTTGATTCCAATTTACATTGGTTTCGGAGGATTTCACATCAAGATGAATATTTAGGATGTATAATGTAATCACGAGGACCTAGGAGCTAAACAAGGAGGTAAAAAGGTATGTGTCCACTTTTTACTCCATAACAGGTCCCTACAAATAATAACTATAAACATCCACATAACTACATATAGTATCAACTCTAGCTATGATTCTAGAATCCATCTAACATGATAGGAATCGACATGCATGAACACTGGGTCCACAATGACCACTCTTAGGGCTAATAGGTCAAAGTAATAACCATAATAATGCTTATAGAGAGTAGATCAAATGATAGGAAAATAACAATGTGAAGGAGAGTCACATGTGGATATGGCCAAGGATAGCATGGTTTGCATCCTTCCTCAACCTTGAGACCACAAATCATTATCATAACACAAGCTTAACATACTTGTATGAATAATATTCAACAACCTATGACCAATGACAAGATGAACTCCTAGCTCCACGGCTTAGCAATCATATATAGAATAATACCAAGTATAACTTTGAATAGCTTGACATATGAAAGAATACCTTACACTAGTATATTAACCACAATAATATATGCAATATACAGATGCAATTGACTATAAATATATATCCATTTTCAACCAAATAGTTTCTAATGGAGATATCATGGTATGAATGAATCAACTTAATCATACTTGTAGATTCTTACATAATGCTACACCATAGCTAGAATGATATCTCTCTTCCCAACAAGTCATAGCTAGAGAAAAGGAGACTAATGAATGGACACTTAAATGCCACCTTCCACACACTTATTCCACTCCACTATGTTGGCTATTTTTATCCCTCACCAACATGTATGTGTAACATCAAAAATTGCATACCCTTGCAATTTCATGCTACGTTTTGTGACCACTTTGGTGTCCGCTCCCCTAGCATGTTTTTAGGTTCATTTTAGCCTGACCTTAGCCTTTTTCCTATAACCACACGTGCTTTTGTGTTATGTTCAACCCTTTGTGTTTATTTTTATGAAATATTGTTCTAATGCTTTGTTTATCTCATCATCCGATGGTGTTCCATGTGACCAGGAATCAAAGTTTCCTAGAATCGAGAACTTAGTGTAGATGTCTTCACGACGTGCTAGCATCCTACATCTATGTGGTGCCAGGTGATCATTTCTAGGTGTTATTAGCCACCTCTAGTGATGATTCTAGATTTCAATAATACCTCTTCACCGTTTAGAACGTCTCTATTTGACTCTATCTTTGGGTTTCCCCTCTCATGTGCCAATTTTTGAATTTGACTTTTTCATTCTCATGCATTCTATGGTGAACTCTCTTAGCTCTGCAACTTGTTGTGAACTCTCATGAAGATTTGTCTCTCTTGGTGATCTCCTACAACTCTTTCTTGTGCTTCCTCAAGTCTCCATTGTAGTTGTACCCTGTTTGTGCATGTTTATGTGAGTTCTTGGAGCATTTTTCTCTCTTTCATAGGGTTTTATGAAATCATTACTTGCTGGCTAAGCTACTCTAGTTGGACAGATTGTGCTTCCTCTATAGGTGATTGAGTTTCATATTGCTCTCTTAGATTTCATTGCATTTGTGTAACCCCATTGTTTGAAGATTGCATTGTATGGTTACGTTTCATTTTCCCTCATATCTTACTAGTTATTTGCACTAGTTTTCTCACTTATTTTTGAGTAAATTAGTTTGTCTGCAAGTTTCACTTGTCACTACTATTTATTTTTTAGACACATTTAAGAAATAGGAGCACACACTCTTCCATATTTTTATCTTGTTGCTCGTGGAGGTCAAAAGGCCAAAGTAGGGGCTTGACCTCAAGGCAAGCTCTTTAGTAGCCCAACAATTTTTCCCTTGTCATTGCAATAGGTATTTCAAGCAGAGATATTTGAACATGCGGACATTTTGTGATATTTACTTTCTTCTTTCATTAGTCTTTAGATTTAATTGAATTTTCACATTATTTTCTTATGTGGTGTCAATTGGAGATTATTAGGTAGTTTCTTGTTTGTTGATTGTGTTGTTTAGATATCCATAAGTCGCACATAATTCATTCTTTTTATTTTTAGACTTTTATGGTGCAACACTTAGCACATATGTCCCTGCAATACACTATTGTTTAGGATAGTGAGCTCTATTCTCTGGTGCCAAGTTCTTTTGTTATTTCTTTTTTAATTTCTGTACTTAAAACTTTGAAATCCTATTTGTAGTAGCATATTTTTGGTATTATGTTAGTTTCTCTCTTTCATTCAAGCAATTAGTTTAGTTTATTTGCGTTCCTTTTTAATGGAAAGTGGGTCTGTTGACATTAGTCTATCTAGGGACATAGCTAATAGAAAACTAGACAGGACCCTAGTGTAGTTGTAGTGAAAATTTCCCTTGATTGACATGTTTAATCAAGGTGTAATTTTTTCGCACTACATTTTGGTGAACCCATCACTTTCAAACTTTAAACATTTTCTCAAACATTTAAACACTTAAAACAAAACAAACTCTTTTCTTTCATCACATTGTACTATGTGTTGTGAAGACAAAACTTTGTTTATGAGCTTCATAACCCAGTCCTCTAATTCTCAATACATTGTTCATAGAAGTTTACACCATCTTTCTATAATGGCTCAATTTGGCACCCTTAACACTCCAATTCATTCAACCCCAAATTTTGTAAACTTCTCTTTCAATTCAATAACTCTTCCTTCTTCTTTCACCATAGTTCCAATGACTAGTTTCCACAATGCGGAGACCGCTTTCGATCATGAGGTTGCCTTAAGCTATATCCCACCACAAAAAAATCATGAGCTAAATCATCATTTGGTTGATTCCAAGATTTTTACATCATGAGGACTTGCCTAGGTTTGTTATTCCTCTGGTTGATTCCATCCTTTCATTGTTAACTAATCATCATAAAGGTCGTGATTTCCTATGTGGTATCATCCATATTGTGCATAGTGACACACAACCGTTGGTGAGATACGTTGTAGAATCTCAAGAATCTCACTAATAATTGTATCATCCATCTTGTCTGGAGGATATGTGAACCCCATTAACCAATATGGGTTTGTTTTAGCCTCCCATCCCTTACAATTTACCTTTGCTACTGGTGCCCTCAAAGCTTCTCAACACTTATGTCTCCCTCTAGCTTCCGCTCCTCTCCCTACTACCACACACACTACCAATCCATTCATCAACCAACTACTTCAAAACGTTGGTTCCCTTTAACAACAAGTTTCCTTTCTCTCCACATAATCCGTGAAGCCTCTTGTTCCTACTTACTGCAGGCGTAGTCCCTTTTCACTTGCAATTCTTGCTACCCACTTCCCCCAGATCTTTGAGGAACCTAGGTTTGAAAAGTATTATGGAAAAGGAGACCCTTAGACACATGTAGTTGTCTTCATTTCTCTGTGCAATAATTTCATTTTTTAGGATACTCTGTTAGCAAAACCATTCCCACGGTCATTAAAAGAAACTGCGTTGGACTAGTTTGTTCACTTCCTGATCATTCCATTGTTTCTTTTGAATAGTTAGTAAATTATTTCTTGCAACACTTTTAGGATAATATTGGACTACATGTTAGAAATTTAGAACTCCCATGGAAGTTTTCCAAAGCTACCTCAAACTATTGGCAGAGAACATCAACTCTTGCAGCTTTAAGGCAACATATAGAGTCCCTGGACGGGAAGAATAGTGTCTATTAAAACATTGGAACATCTACCCTAGTACTTTCTGTATAGATGATTCTAAAAGGCTTGCTAGAGATAAGACAAGGTGGGCCATGCCTAAAAAAGGATGGTGTACGCTCAACTTTGACGGAGCTGCCAAGGGGAACCCAACGGTGGCTAGTGAAGGAGGAATCATAAGAACTGATATGGGAGCCATTGTGGCTGCCTACTTTGGAGGTATTGGCTTGAAGAGTAACAATGAGGTAGAAGCCTTAGCCATGCTATGGGGTATTAAATTGGCTATCTCCTTGAACATCATACTCCTTCATGTGGAAGGGGACTCGAAGTTAATTGTTAATGTTGTCTTGGGTTTGGCTCAGTTTGGGTGGAATTTGGCTGACATTATGGGGGATATTAAACTGTTCCTAAATGGATTTAAGGAGTTTAAGATCTCTCACATATACAGGGAAGGAAATGTTGTTGCCTATGCCATTACAAACCTAGGCAGCGGTAGTAAAGGATGACGGTGCTGGAGGAGTATGACTTGCCTGCCCAATGAGATTCATACTCTCATAAAGAAAGATGAAGATAACAACAAGAATTAGGTGGTTCAAGGATATAACCATCCTCCTTCTGTGGCTGGGTGGTGGCGGGGGTTATGCATACCTGTTTAAACAGGATTGGGGTTGATGGTATTGGATGGGTCAAAAAGTCTGGCAGGGAGAAAATTTTGAATTTTCAAAAGCAGATGGGCAGGAACATGAGAGCCTTGAAGTGGTAGCTACTAGACTTCTGTCCAACACTCCTAGGTGGCATACGAAGGGGGTCTACATGGGTTGGAAGACTGGATGGATGGCCAACTTTTTGTTGGTGGGTTGGCGGGCTGACTGGTTGACAGGTAGGCAGGCCATAAAGCAAAAGCTCCTCTATTTTGGTGGTGAAGCGAGAGATAGATCTAGTTGGGTTAAAAGGACGCCGTGGTGGCCTCTGGCAGGGGTACAAACAGTGTGTAGGATGGGTCCACCTGTGGACAATAATATTTGGTTAATCTATGCGATTAGTGACATTCATTGCCATACAAGGTGGCAGCCGAAATCTCTTCCCAAGTTCAATGCGACAAAGGTGTGGCGTATCGCCATAATAATTATGATGTGATTATTGATCTTACATTGTGGCCTTTCTATTTTATTGGGTTACTTTCTAAATTCAACAACACCAACCTTAATAATTTTAAGCACTATTGCCTGTGTGAAATTCAAACTGTGAATATGGGTGGAGATATCATGAAGATTGAGCCAACCACGGTGGAGGAATCCAGGCAGGACTAGATTGTCTAGCATATCATTCAGGAGGGGAAGTGGTTTTCTTTCTGGAAGGAATGATCGGCCATGACAAAAACTTGTCGCGCCAGTTCGCTGAGTCATGGGACGAGGATACCAAACAAGTCATCTTGGGGGGTATTGGCTTCCAAGTGTCTAAGGAGGTGATTGGTCAGGCTATGAGGCTTCCCACTAAAGGGAAGAAGCATGATAGATGTATTAAGGTGCCCGACCCTGAGCATATTGGTCTCTTCTTTAGAGAGGGGGAGGCGACTTTGAAGCTACATGGTGGGTTTGATAGGGAGAAGCAACCAAAGCCCTGGGGTCAAACCTTCTTAATGATCATGAAGTTCTTCATGCTGGAAGGAAGGTTTAAGGTATTTTACCATTATCACTTTGCCCTTCTTAACCACTTTAGGAACAAATTGGAAATTAGCTTTCCTTTTTTTCTCTAGTCCTCTCTAGAAAATTCTATTAAGTTAGCTAGATAGCTTAGGACTAAAAACCCCGGTCACCCTCTCGTCCCCATCCACCAAGGCCTCATTCTGAGACTACCATTTCCATCTCGCCTTGTGCCCCTTGAAGTAGATTAAGGTCAAGATGATTGAGGACCCCCAGACGATTGTGTCTCCTAGTTCTAAAGGCAAGGTGAAAATATGTGTTGAGACCCCTAAGACATCTAAAATTGCCAATGGGGGCCTCGTATTGTGGAATGCAAGTCTACGGTTGGGACCCCCACCCCTGAATCAAAAATGAAATCCCCGAGAAAAGCCAATGCTGAGCTGGGGAAGGAGAAAATTGGCTCGACCAAAAGGGAGAGACCAGAGGCTGAGGAGGAAGGTGTCGTGCATGCTAAGAAAGTAAAGACTGTTAAGGAGGGAGAGGAGAAGGTGACTGGTTTTGTAAAAATCATTGAATTGGACCTGGGGCCCATTCAGATCGAAAGAGTTGAAGGGGAGGACACTGTTAAGCAAACCAGATCGAGGGTTCGCCGGTCTAGCCGCATTGCTGGGAAACCTTTTGCTAACCCTTAGGGTCTAGAGATTTTTGATGACTCAGAATTCATGGAGGAAACTATGGAGGAATAGGAGGATGAAAATCCAACTGAGTCTGTACACGAGGAAGAAGGGGTGAGCCATTTCGCTTCCATGAACAAGTTGAGTTCAGAGGACTTGGGTGTTGATGCTGAGGAAGCTGGGGGCTTGGATAAAAAGGGTAGCTGTTTGCTGTGTGTCACGATTGTTGAGGACATGGGGAAACTCAAGCTACAGATGGAGAAAATGTAGAAAAATGGAAGACCATGGCTGAATTTGCTACCAAGGCCTTGCATCGAGCGGCATCGATTTTTGTTGTTGTCAAGGATCTGGATGACAGAGTCAAGCAGGTGGGGGTTGATAGCCTCGGTGACTACAAAGACATGGTTGAGGTTTTGGCCAAGTTTGGGACTACTGACAGTCCTTAGTTCTTGCTTTTGTTTTCTAGTGTTTTTGGTTAGCCATTTTTATTCGGATGTTATTGTGTTGTCAATGTACTGTTACTAGCATGTTTAAGGCCTGGTGCCCTTAGGGCTGTTTTGTATAGGGTTATGGACCCTCTTTTCCAGCTGAACTAATAAAAAACATTGGACTACATGTCACATTTACTGACCTCATCCACTGTTGGTGGGGAACGAATGAAAAAGTAACCAGTTTCATCTATAGTTACCAAGAACTCTTTTCATAGATTCCTTATGCCTTGCCAGACTCTAATGTGCAATGAACTTTCATCAGGAACTTTCAACCTCATATCAGGACTAAAATTTTATTAATGCAGTATCAATCATTCACACATTTATGCACAACACTCTAGGACTATCGATGATTTGTTAGCCAGTTTGAGGTGTCTATCTCACTGGCTCCTGTTGATCAGTCCAGAGCTTCTTTTTCTTTCAATAACTATAAAAAGAACAAAAATTTCTTTAAAAATAATGTTTCAACCATAATAAATAATGCAACACTTGAAGCACCTTCCTAGGCTACTCTAGCCCTCTCAGCTCCTAAAATAACAAATAATCATAAGTTTACTCTTCTCATGGAGTCCTCTCGATACCCGCGAGCCAGTGCCATCTTCTTATGACCTGAAGGCCTTTTGTCAATTCCACATAGTCCCTGGTCATGACACTGAAATATGTTTGAATCTCAAGCACATAGTACAAGACCTCATTGACCAAAATGTCATCTAGGTGTCTGGTGTGAATGATAAAGGAAATAAGTCAGTCACTTTACCTAATCAACATCTGTAAATCTATACCAATATGATGTTGCTTCATTCTTCTAACTTTGTTGACCTTACTTCACTATTTGTGGCACTAGATAAAACTCATGACATTCCCTCTTCTTCTTCCTTTACCCAAATGATAGGAATGGTAGAAGTTCTCTCTCGCCCTATTAGAGAGCATTCCATTCCTAAACCTATCATCTCCTTCTCTTCCTCTAATGCCCCTACTGATATATATGAGGGTCCTCTTTATATTACTGCCGTGGTTAATGGGAAACCTCTTAAGGGTGTCTTAATTGACCTCACTTGCTTTGTAAATTTTATTATAGAGGAATTTTTATAAATCCATAAGATGTATAAAGATGTGTATAAGTAATCCAAGGTCTATATACAGTGTCATGATGGGATGTCTCACCCCACCCTTGGTTTGATCACTCTTGCCATCCAAGTAGGACCCAAAACCCTAGATGTGTCTTTCTTGATTATCCCTACCTTAGATTGCTTTCATCCCCCTCTGTAGTCCATAAGTCCCTAAAGTTTCCTTATGATGGCATTGTGCATACAATCTACCATAACATATTTAAGCCTCTTTCCATGCAGGGCAACTTTTTCTTAGGTTACTTCTAGTGAATCCTGATAGAGTTCATCTGCATAATGACTTCTTGTTCCTATCATACCATAGTTTTAAAGCCACTTGGATTGCACAGCTGTATGTTGGCCCTTCTTCCTCATCTCCTAGACTATTTCTCCCTCGGTCACCTTGTCTTTGAAGGTTGCTTTCAGTTCCTACTACTGCTTCCCAAGAAATTAAAGGAAAGCAGCCTGTGTAGAGTGCATCAACCCGTCCTCGAGCTCCTAGTTTGTACTTAGAGGTTCCATCTCCAATTTCCTATTTGAGACATAAAGGTTCACTTATAGTATAACCTCATGCATCATGTGCTCCTATGATTTATTAGCCTCCAATAGTTACTTCTATTCCTCCCACCTCTTTGGCGGCAAGAGGAAAGAAACCCATATTGAGGGATCATCCCCATCCCCCCGTCAATCCTCGACCTTCAACGGTTGCTCCTATTCCTCTTGCCTCTTCGGTGGCATGAGTAAAGTAACATGTGTCATGGGATCTCCCTCCTCCCCCTATGGTTTCCCAACCTCTGATGGTTCCTTATGTTCCTCCTCTTGTCCCTGAGACAGAGGATGAAAAGGAGCCTGTGTTGGGAGACCCCCAGGCTCCTTTAGTAGAAGCCTTGGCTTGTACACAACACAACCAACCTGTGAGAGATTGCAAGCGTCACCAACATGTTTTAACTCAAGCACACGTTATTGATGTTGAATCTCTTCCCAAGTATGCTTCTCCCTTGTAGGCACTGCTTGACCTTGCCCCTCCTTCAGAGCCTCAACCTCCTCTTTCTCAACTTGCTTCTCTCCCGTCCCTGACTCCTTCCTCTCCTTAGTTGGATGTAGATGAACGTCACTCTAAAAGGGTGTAGGTAGTCTTGTCTCCTTCTATGGAAAGTCCCATGCTCCCTTCCATCCCTAACATGCCACCCTTCTTCGAACCCATAGATCTTCCCAATGTCAGTGTTATTTCTAGTGCCACTTTGTTTGCTCTTGTCCTGTTTCAACGTACCCATCATGAAGTCTTCACTGATATCCTTCGTCATGCTATCATTGATATTGACATTTCACATCCACTACGAAAGCATAAACATGAGCATTACCCCAACCCTCTATTTCACAAGCCAGAGTGCATGCCACTATCTCTACCTCCTATAAGCCCTTCTACATCGATTCTTCCAACTGTGGAGGACCTTCCTCCACCTGTGACTCTCATTGCTTGCATTTCTACCGACAACATTGATGAGCCACTCCTAGTTCAGTATTCTGATTCTGATTCAAATGAATCCTCCCCTGTGGAGAAAATCTTTGAATCTGTTACGAATATCCCTTCATTATCTATGATTTTTACTCAATCTTTGACAATTGGTTCGACTAGTGCTAAGGAGGATCCTACTCCCACTGATGATCCTTTGCACTTAGTTCTTGGGGAGTTTGCTTGTACCACTCTTAATGTGGTAGGCATTTATGATAAAATTTATTCTTTGCTCGAAAGCAAACTCATTTTTTCTTTGGACTCTTCTTGTCACCTGTAGACACAAAGCTCTTCTTTCACAATAAAAATATTTAAAAGGAATTAGAAATTTGTTTAGAAATTTAAAACATAGAAAGAGATTTATTTCTATAGTAAATTGCTTTTTTTTCTTCTAAATTTAGTGTTTGAAAATCCTATCTTGTAGTTGTCTAAATCTTTTGTTAAGCATACTTTCTAATTTTATTTAATTTCCAACTTTTAATGTTTTGTTAATTATTTTATATTGGTGAGTTTTAAATTCTTAGTTAGGCTCTATTCAATTCCAAATGATTATGTCTATTTATTTTATTCTAAGATTCCATAAATAATATTAATGAATTTATCTATTTGTTTTATTTCGAGTTGATTAATCGAGAATATTTAAGGGATATACAAACGAACATTTTTTTAATATTTATTTGATTTCGTCATTTTATTAATTTAATTTATATTAATTAAAGTAGTGGTTAATTTGCATTGTCTTAGTAAAACAATTATTTTAGGTAGAATTTTAATTATTTCATAATCAGAGTGATATCATAGAGGTTAGAAATAGTTCATTTAAATAGTCCTACGTTATTAATTAATGTATAGACGGGAATTTTTATGTTGTTAAATTTTATTTGAAGTTAATATTCTTGTTGTGAGATTTAATATGTTTTTCTTGTATTTAGAGATTTGTGGTGGGGATATTAGCATTGAGTGTTTCTTTCTCCTCGTTGTCACGGGAGTTAGTAGGAAGGACTATAGGTAAAGATTTCCTTAAATCAAAATCGAGCTTAACCTTCAACAATTCAATTGTTTAAACTAGACTTTTTTTGGAAATTTCACGTGTATGCCCATTTGTATGTATGTGTATGGGTGGGCATTACATTTGGTATCAGAGCCAAGTTTCCAACACTTTAGGAACTCTAGGGATTTGTTTGGGTCCTATTGCTGAATGCACTTTGTGCAAGTGAATTCTGTAGGATGATTATGAGGGTGTATTAGGAACATAGGTATCTTGAAATTCATCTTTGTTAAGAATGAGTAATTATTTCTTAATGTTCTATCTTGTTTAAAAACCTTGAATAGGATAAAAGGGTTGTGAATAAAAGTACAATATAATTATAGTCGTTTCATTTTAACATGACATTATTAACTTTTTGGTTCATCTCTTTTTTTTTTCTTTTAAGAGGTCTTGTTTGATCAACACTTCTTTGAATTTGTTATTTTTATCTAATAATAAATAGTTTGCAAGGGGTTAGAAGTTGTTTGTTTAGGTATGTGATTACCATGTGTGAATTATGTAATAACATCTGTTGATGTTCCAAATTTTCCCTAGTGAGATAATGGTAGGTCTAGGGACTAGTGTCAATTGATAGATAGTGGTCTCTCACTTAATATGATCAATGTGATGTATCCATTTCTATGTACCTTGTTAGAGGCTTGTTCAAATTGGAGTTAACCTCTTAGAAAAGTGATTCGTTTGACCTAGTTTAGGGTGTGAACTAAAATCATACTTAGTGCATTTTGGTCATTGAGACTTGAAATCCTATCCTTGAATCTTATGATGGTTTCTTGACATATTCTGTTTGTGATTTTCTAAATATATGTGTGCTTAGAAATTCCTAATGTTAATAGTACTCTTTCTGAATGTTGAGGGGATTTGAATTGGGAGAAATTGGATGAAGGATGTATAAGGCTTGATTTTGAGTAAATGAAAATTTTCTTGATAGATTATAAGATAGAACATATAGGGATGTTTGATTTCTTTTCTAATAAATGAGTATAGCTCTAAAAAGATGAGAATTTTAAGAAATTATTTACATGATCTTATTCCTTAGGATAGAACAATGAGAAAAAGAAGAGGTTAGAGTCAAATGAGCTAAAAGCATAAAGAGAAGTATATAGGAATATGTATATATGCTCTTTTTGAATCAATTAATGATGTGAAATAGAATTCTTCCTTTGTTAGTTATTATCTGTGAAAAAGTCTTTGTGATTTACTGATGTTAAGAATTAAAGTATACTTAGTATATTGTAGCTTTTGCATGTGTGCTTGTGTTCCTTGGCTAATAATAGAGGTTAAATGTAAGAGGTTATTGTCTTTCACATTAGTCGATAGTGATGTAGATTACACAAGTTATATTTTGCATTCATCCAAAAAATAATAGGAATGACCTTGGAAGTTAGAAGATAGCATGTTACTGAGTCATCATTTTAGTGTTCAATTACCCACCATATGTAGTATCAGCTCCATTGTGAATGAGTGGGTGCGTTAAAAAACTAAAACTCTTGCTTATTGTTTGTGGATTAGTAGTTACATGTGAACATATATTTTAATTGGTAGAAATAGGCAAACTTAATTATATTTCAAAGAAAAAGGGAGAATTGGGACAAATATATGAAATAATCTTAACTTTGTGGGATTTACAAAAGGAAATAGGTTGAATTATAGAGATGTAATAGTTGCTTTGTCATTCATGTTTGAGTGTGAAGTGTGTAGAATTTATTGGGAAGGAGTAATACTTGAGACTTTTAGATTCTTGAGTAAACTTATCAAAGTATGGACATAGTAGTGTAATTAAGGTATTTTCCCCTCTGTATATGGATTGGATGTGCAAGTAACTACTTTTTGAGTGCAATAATTGATGGTGAGCTATCCTATTGATGTATAGGGCTATATTAGGAAATATATAATAGCATTAAGTGATTAAGTAGATGGGAAATAACTTATGTTTTGAGTGGATGCCAGCATATTATGTGATTGTATTGCAATCCATAACATAGGACATCCAATACCCTTTTGATTGACTATATATATGTAAATATATTTGAGATTAGTGAGTGTGAGTGCATAGATTAGTATGGATTCCTTTTCATTTTTATGCAATAGTAATTTTTGGGTTTGAATTATTATCAAGGATTACCTTAATGAGAATTTAGACTTAATTATACTTACCTTGTAATCTCTTAAATATTCTTTCACATGTGCTACCTGGGCACTAGGCTTGTGTTAGGTTATTAGGTATGTTCTAAATAATGACAAGCATAGGTTATCCAACGTGTAGGTTTATCCTAGATTAAGTATTAAGGTTAAGACCACCATACACTTTCTCCCCTTCGAGTTGCTTGTTATAGTCACGATGTGATTTTTTGTGGAAAATTTTTATTTGATTGTTAGATTTATTTTCTATTTTATATATGTTGTGGATGTATTTAGTTAAATTGTAACCAGCAGTATGGAAATTTATTTTCTACCTTTGGCTACTTAGCTGATTTATTTTGATATGTTTCCTTGTCTCGGGAACTCTTTTGTTTGGACTTTCGATTGAATTTAAAATATTTTTACTCTAGTGGCCACACTTGAATTTTTTTATGAGATTTCAATTTAGATTTTAATTAATATTTTACTTTTTTGAAAATTATTGGTTATTGATTTTTTTGAGGTTGTTGTTTTATTGATACTTCTAGTAAGTGTAAATTTTGTTACATATTAAAATAATACTTTTTGAAAGGGGTCCCTAGTAGGTTGTATGGGGGGGAAGAAGGTGGCATGGGAATTCTTGAAGACTTAGGCCTATTAATAAACTAGTATAGGATGGTCAAGTTCTTTCTTTCTTGGATTCTTAACTATGTACCTTTCTTCTTGCCTTATCACTCTAGGGTACGTATAATATCAATCCTTCTTAGGGAGTAGAGACTTGTTGGTAGCATGGGTATTTAGATGTAGTTTCTTTAATTGTTAGCTAGTTAGCTATCTCAATATGAATTCATATTTATTTGAGAGAAATCGAGCCTTGATTAATCCTCATAAACTCCCTTAAGTTAACCTCATGTTGTTTTGTGTGGGAAGTCGTTATGTTGATTTGATAGATCTCTGAGACATGTAAGTTAGTGAGTCCAATTTAAGGAAATTATATGCTTGATATGTTGCATGCAATAGTCATATAATAATCAAGTGTATTAGTATGTACTAGAATGGTTCTATATTATGTGAGACTTGTGGCTCTTCGTGACTTATAGTAGCATTATGGGCACCTTGTCTTATGATTATAAATGCAAAAGTTTGGTAGCTTTCATAGTAAGGTCAACACCTAAGGTATTGAATGTTGTGGTTCAACTTGGTATTTAGTTCTTCACAACATAGGACATGAATCAAATTACCAGATGCCTTGTCACTTCAGTAAGTTATTCTTTCTCACCTCTTGAGGACTTCCAAGAGAAGCCTAATATTAGGGGGGAGGATGTGATGCCCACTCCTCGTAACTATCTTAGTATTAGATATGCATGCTTGGTGTATGATTATTTAGGGACTTGTTTAATGTAATTATTTCAATCATGGAATTGTTTGGATATTAACGTTATGACTAGATTAGTAGTTGATATCAAATTGTTATGCTAAGTTAAGTTAGTAACTATTATTCACGTATGTTATTGCTATGATAGAATTAAATGCATATAATTTATCTTATCGTCTTGGTTTGATTCTTCTATGGATTCAATCATGTGATAATTAATTTTAGTTGAATTTAAATTGATTTCTATTATTAGACCAAATGGTGATATTAGTATTATTTATGCATATTATGGAATATGAATAATGACATGAATAATTAATGAGTATTTTGGATTTACATGTGTTAAAATTTATTTAAATTAGATCAAGGTTTTGTAATAAGATTTTATGGCATAATTATGCTTAATTTATTCAAAATTAATTAATGTAAAGTGGGACTAGAATAATGTAGATGATAGATTAAAAGTAATATTTTTTTAAGATAATATTGTGCTTATGAAATAGGGGTGATCCTATGGTGAAATGGTGGGGCTTCTTGCATGTAGTGCCAACAACCAAGGTTCAAACCTCGCATGTTGCCCTCTACCGTGTCAACAATTGAGGTAGCTCCTAGGATCTTGTATCCTGATTTACCCGCGACATGTGGAGTGGAACATTTGCATGTCACCCAAGGGGCACTGTATAGAGTAAAAAGTTTCCCTATGCCTTTTACCTCCTAGTTTAGCTCCTAGGTCCCCATGTTAATACTTTGCAAGTTAAATACTTATCTCAGAGCAATTTCCCCCTAAACCCATGTCAAATGGGACTAAGGGGACCTATTTTAATCCTTAAGCATGACCAAAAACAGCCTTGGGACTTGGGCATCCATGCCCAAGTCTAGCCTAATTTGTTGGGATGAAAATTAAAGCATGTCAGCTTGGGCCCTCTCAAAAGGTTTCCCTTTGTCAGCTCTCTTGATTTAATTTATGAATTTTAGCGGGAAAGCATATTTAAATAGGTTTATGTATTCATTTGTGAAAGGGATGGATAACACAAACTTGTGATATTGAGAAAAGAGCATTCAAAGCCTTCATTGTGTTTCAGAGCAGAATTGTGTTGTTATTGTGTTTGTTTGTTGCAGATTTGGCTTCATCAATCCATCTCCTTATGGTTTGAAATATCTTCATCTCCGTGAGGGCTTCACCTCTAAGGTGACATCAATTTATGTTTCAATCATTTCATTTCATCATTGAATTTGGCCTCTGCGCTCCTTGGGCACACACTCTATCTAACAAAGGTGTTGGAAGACTTGAATGTCCTTCCAGGGCTTGACTGAGGTGAGCTCCTAAACAACACAACCCCCAAACCCCTTTCTTTGTGCATGCAGGTTACAGGTGCGGGAGTTGGAAAAGTGCAAGTGCAGAGAGACAATTTGAAGGATAAGGTTTTGGGATATGAAAGAATCTTGTGAATATTCCTCCCTCCTGGACTAGGGCGCCCGCCCCGTAGTCCTCATAACAAGTTTGGCTCTAGACTCAGGATTAGGATACAATCTGCTACATCTTGTTGGTGTAATTAAATATTTAATTATACTTTATTAAGTTTACTTAGGGCTAATTTTAGTCTTAGGTTATTCTTAAGTCATATTAGGGTTTTTTCTCTAACTTGCAAATATAAAAGCAAGTTCTCACATGTAATTCATTAAACCATTTCATTAATTCATCCTTATTGTGCAAATTATTCCTCTTTGCTTTTTTCTCTTGTGGAAGGTAAATCTTAGGTTTTGGAGGTGATCCTAGTGTTTCAAGTTAATTATCAACTCCAAATGGTATCAAAGCATATCTGCAAGCCCCTTTTTAGATTTGGAGAAAAAATCAAGCAAGAGCCATTTGTTGGGTGTGTTTCTGTGTAAAACAGAGTATTCCATTGGATTCAGAGCAGCTTGAAAAGGTAGATTTGTCTTTTGTTTGGTTGAATTTGGTCTCAGGAGGCCAGATTTGTGAAGGTTTCAGTAGGTGCTTTTTTTCGGGATCCAGAGGGTACCTACAATTTTAGAGCATTTTCAGCCCAAATGGACCTCACCATTGCGTTAAGAGCGCCCAAAAACCTCAAGATTGACTATCAAATTGTCGAAACCAGCCTCGGGCTAATCTGGGGCAAAAAGTTTTTGCTAGGCAAGTCATATGGCCTGCTGAGTACACAAACCGAGGTACTGTAAATATATATATATATTTTAAAATGCGCCTGGTAAACTTTTTAACGTGACTGGCGACGCTGGTGCGACATGCCCTCCGGCTCCATGGGAATGCTTTTGCCCGGAGCAATGAACCGGTGAGGCCACAACATGGGGGACCTCATCCCCTAGTAAGAACACTTCAAACCCGTGAGCTCGTTGGCCCAGCGAAGGCGTGAAGCCTGCAAGCTTGTTGGCCCAGTAGGGGTTTGAACTCTGGTGGCCGCCACTACAACTGAGCGACATAACCACCGAACCATGCCCTTATCGGCAAAGGTATTGTAAATGTATATATATATATAATTTTTTTTCCTGTAATGTTTTTTTTTTTCAAAAAAAATTATTTAAAAGACAGGCAGGGTTTTTTATATATAAAAAAAAGCAAAAAAAGAGATTTTTTTAAGTGCTTAAAGCGCTGGTACCCAGGGGGTACTCCGTACCCTGCCACAGTAGGGTACGAACTTGCCGTGTGCAGGGCGGGGTCATTCCCATACCCACATGGGGCTGCGTGGGGGGGGGGGGGGGTTTGACCTCTCCACCCCCATCTCTCCTTTTTTAATTTTTTTTAAATAAAAAAATCATTCCTTTTTTTATAGTTTTTCAATTTAAAAAAAAAAAAAAACTATTCTTTATTCCCCTATACCTTTTTGCCCACCTAGGAATCCGTGCAAACTCTTCATTTTTGGCAGAGATTCTAAATTTGTCTAGTGACATTCGGATTTGACAGTTTGGCTAAATTTAGTGATAGGGGGCCTTTTTTTTTGGCCCTAATTTGTGCTTCAGGGGGGGTCTTCTTGTTTTTGCCATATCTTGGGCAAACAGAGTCAGATTTTTGCAAACAAATAGGTGTCGGAAAGATAGTTTCGAGCACAATCCAGTGGTATAGGTATTTTTTTCTAAATTTTACTGCTGGTACAATTTATTGTTGTTTGAAGTCTAGCTACCCTTTTTGGCCTCCGAGCTCGTATCTTTTTGCCACAATCTCTAATTTTCATGATTCTTGCTATGTTGGAAAGGTATTGAAGAGATCTACATAACCATCCATGCACTTTTTCTAGATTCAGCCCTAGGTATTCTTTATTTAGTTTGTCAGTTTTATGGCTTTTGTTTGATATTCTAGACATTTTGGCACCTGGAGAAGTTCTATTTGTTTTGTTGGGTTTCATTTATCAGCATTAATATATATTCAGATTGTTGATCTCTGATCTGATTTATTTGAGGAGATATCATGGTTTTTCTTTTCACCCTTCTGTGATAACATTAGGTAAGGATAATTATGAGTCTTGGCAAAAGGGCATCTTGACTCATCTCAAGTGGCTTAATCTTTTGCCTTATCTTTATGGACTCATACATAAACCAGATACACCTAGGAGGAAATTTGTATGGGGAAATTATATTGATCATATTGTAGGATTGATTGGTTCTAATGTTGATTATGACACTATGTGTTCTATCTCACATATTGAGTACCCATGCGCTCTTTGGACTAGCATTTGGGAGATCTATGGAGAGCCACATATCTCTCCATTCCTAGATGATCTTTCTATGGATTGCTACATACTCCTCGATGATGCAGATTGTATACCTTTTGATGATGATACAGTTGAGGAGCTTGCATATTTGACAGGTCTTGCTAGTTCAGATGACACAAAGACTTCACTTGCTTCTCCTTCTCCTATTATCAAGATCACGTCTATATTACCTGTTGCTACATCAGATTCTTTGCAACAGGACATTATCAGTCTTCCAGAGATAGCTTTTTGGGATGCATTTCTACCAGATATATCATTGTTGTTTGTAGAGTCCCATATTGTAGATTTGGAGGACCACATTGAGGACATTTGTCTTCTCTTTGATGATAGATTCATTGGAGTTGCATCATCATCATCTTCTTTAGAGATTGTTCTTCATCCTATTTAGTCACATTTTTGCAGTGGATTGGAGACATTTGAGCAGTTTTTAGAAGCATCATTGTTATCTTTGGATCACGTGCAAAGTTCAGAGACATTTATCCTTCTTTCTGTATTTTTCTATCCAGAATGGGAAGATATTAAGCACACATCTGTAGTTCTATTTCTTCTCAAGGGGAAGAATGTTGTTCGACATTCATGGATCTTCATCTTTATTCTGTGTCGAGCATCTTCCAGCACTGTAGGAGTCATCTTGAGGAGCGGCTGTATGGTCTTTCTCATCTTTATTTTGGGAGGGAGCATCTCCTCGCATGGGGTTTCTTCCTTATCACTTATGGGGGGGTCATCAGACCTTCTCTCTTCTTCCTCTCTTATGGGGGGCATTCTTGATTGTACTTTTGTGATGGATTCAGTTCTTGGGGGATCTTAGTGTTAGTCCTTCTTCCATCACATGTTTATGTACTTATTGTATTTTTCTCTCTTTTGGAGAGGAGTTTTCTCCCATTGGGTTTTTCTCCTTTCTCTCCACTTTATGAGAGATTCTTGTTGTTCATGGGTACCTAACATGGCCTTGTAGCCGGGACTCATTCTTGCATTAGTTGCATGTTTTTCATTTCTCCCTAAGTTGCACTTATGGGGGGGTGTTGGTGTAATTAAATATTTAATTACACTTTATTAAGTTTACTTAGGGCTAATTTTAGTCTTAGGTTATTCTTAAGTCATATTAGGATTTTTTCTTTAACTTGCAAGTATAAAAGCAAGTTCTCACATGTAATTCATTAATTCATCCTTATTGTGCAAATTATTCCTCTTTGCTTTTTTCTCTTGTGGAAGGTAAATCTTAAGTTTTGCAGGTGATCCTAGTGTTTCGAGTTAATTATCAACTCCAACACATCTCTTTGCTCAGAATCTCTAGAAATTTTGCCCTATTATACTTGGGTGCCCACCCCATAGTCTACTAGGGTTTCATTTCTAGAAACTCAATTTCTGGTATGTTTCTGATCATCCTCAAGTATCTGCCTGTCTGGATTTCTATAGCATTATGTCTGTTTATACCCGATTGCACTATAATTAGGGTTTGAGGCCTATTTGACCTAAGGTTTGGTAAATCTCTCAATCTAATCTATTCTTTCCATATCATTCCTAAGAAAAAAAATCTATAGATGAGTCCTCATCCATCTTGCAGTGACTTGGCTTGATTTTGTCTTTGAATGTTATTATGAAAGGAGGGTTTGATTTGATACACTTTAATATCATTCATCCCGTCTTCTCCTTTTCACATATAACATTTTGGTGAACCTAGAACAACAAGAATTTTGCATCTTTCTGAGTTTTGTAATTAGTCCTTGCATTAATTCATATCATATTTACTATCTTGCATTGGAAAATTGTACATACATTTGAAAAAAATTAAAAAAAACAAGCATTCTAGGCTTGCATTAAGGCATAGTTTGGCATAATTTGTATGGCATATGATAAAAATATTCAATTTTCTGACAACTGCATCATATTTGAGCCTTATTATAGTAATTCATAATCAATTTGTATTAAATCTTGCATTTGAAGGTTCCTTTTGCTAGGGTTTTTCTTACAAAGTGGTATTTTTCATATAACCTAGTGATTCTAAAAGCAAGGGTTTGTAGCCAAAATCTTAGTTTAGATTTTACTACTCCTTTAAACACTCATTCAAACCTGATTTTGAGTTGTAGTGTTGCTTCATTGTGCATTCTTGCATTGAAATTTCAAATTTTGCAATTACACAGTGTGTATTTCAACATTAAGGGTTTACTTATTTTTCTTTACACATCTTTAAGCAAACATTTAAATCATTCATCTTGCCTTGTTGTGTAGCACTATTTCCATCATAATTACTTTGTATGTTGTGAAATTCATGTGTTTTTCTCTCTAAAAACCTGATTTCCTCAAACAAGTGCTTTGGTGTGAAGCAGTCTCACATACATGGCTTCTCATCGCAATAATAACACTAGGGTCCCTCCTAAAGTTTATAAGAAGAGGAAGACTCCTGAACCTAAAATAACCTTTACACCACATGATCAAACAATTGGAGACATTAAGGTACCTCTTTACATCACTGCACATATAAGTGGAAATCCTACAAGTGGGGTCCTTATTGATCCTAACTGTATGACGAATGTGATTACTGAAGAGTTTCTCTATGCACATGATTTGATACAAGAATCTTATGAGCCTGCACATATGATGATTAAGACACATACTGGAGCCTTTCTTCCAGCTATAGGGAAGATTACATTATTAATTATTGTAGCTAAGAAAGCCCTTGAACAATCATTTGACATCATCCCTACATTTGACCTATTTCATGTGAAACTAGGTCATCCATGGCTCAAGTCCATGAAAGTGGTCCCCTCTACAATTCATAAATTATTAAAATTTCCTCACCAAGGGAGAGTACATGTTGTCCATCATAGTAGATGGAAGCCTATGGTTACTCGCAAAAACTTTAACCTAGACTACTTTTGGCCACAACCTACTGAGCCTCCTTAACCAAGACAAGATCAATTCTTCCTGGGATATCAAAGATACCAAGCAAAGTTAATAACAAAGTTGGCCAGACCTCCTATCAAGCAAGTAGAAAGTAAAGAGCAGCCTGAATTGAAAGAATCCCCTCACCCACGAGGTAAGGGAGTCTTTGCCGAGGTTCCTCCTCCACCATCCTTACAAGGATCGAGAGATGCCTGTAAAGAACAAAGCATTTCATCACAGAAAATTGACATTGTACTAGCTTCCTCCTCTGAGATGTTGAAGAATGTGGAAAACCATGAGAATCCTTTTGCAAACATCACTAATAAAACAAAAAGGAATAGGCAAGCAAGAGAAAGGAGGAAGAGCCAAGCCTAGCTCGACAAGCAACACCTCAACAAGAAAACATTCCACCAATAGATATTGAATCAAATAAAGAAGAACTAAAGGTTGAGGAGCTAAAGGAAAATTATTCAAGTTGGGAAATTATACCTTATGTACCTATTTTATCTTGCATTTGAGATTGGGAGGAAGATAATTTGCTCGACAACAACCATTAGTTCGGTTGTGTAAACAGGTAAGTATTTCTAACCCTTTTTAGCCGCCTTTGTTGTAGCATACCTTTACTCACTTACGTGGCCTCATCTTATGTGTTGTGTTCCCTTGTGTTGTATTAAGTGTTGTTTAGGTCTCTTTGGATGACCCTTGATACTCTTGTAAGGTCAAGGATACACGGAGACCACCTCTATTGTGGCAATTCTTCTATTTATTTCTCTATTCTTCTACCTTTTCTCTCCCCTATTTTATTGTTGTGTGTTGTGCCTTGGGGGAATAACATCATGAAGGATGTCTTGGGGGAATCCTCCTGTGTTGTAAACCCAAGTCACTCTTGTCTCCTCTCTCATTTTGATTGCTTACATTCTTCATTGATTCTACCTAGTCGGCGGATGATGAAACAAACAAATACTGATAAGGACCGTGTGTCCCTTCAACAAGAAGTAAAAAATGGACCTAGTCCATATATGAAGATGGGGTTGATATATATCTGATGCTTGACTAGTATAATCACTCTGTGTGATGTATCATGTGAAAATTCTTGTAACAAACACTTGCAATACTCTCAATCTGCTTCAACGCACTGTGGTTGGTTTTTTATCTCGCCTTGTTGCTACACTTGGTTCCGAGATACTTGCAGTATAGCTCAAATACTATACTCAGTTCCGAACCTGCAAGTGTAGCCTTGGTCTTTGATGTGATCTAATAAATGATTTATGCATAGCTTTCATGGTTTGATTTGGTCATTATCTTAGAGTAAGATTTTCTAACCAAAGCTTATATCTTGTTTATTATCTTAGCAAACTTAATATCAATGTGTCTGTGGGAACATTCGGCAATCGTGGCACATGTCACCTTTGGGGGCATCGGCTTTGCGAGAGCTCTTGTTCCCTTGCTTGTTTTCACTCTACCTTAATGTGCTTGATACCGGCAAGTGGGATCAACCACCTTAAGCTGGGGGTATATATAATGGTATCTATCTGATTACTTTTACATTGACAAAGTGTGTTTGAAATCCCTCATGACGAGGTGGGATGATGTATCTCTTGAGCTAGTGCACATCCTTTTTAAAAGAAAAAATCCCTCATTGCGAGGCAGGATGGCGTATCTCTTGAGCTAGTTCGCATCTTTTTATACAAAGCCCTTCTATGGAAGACAGGATGGTGTATCCCTTGAGCTAGTGCACATCCTTTTATAAAAAGTCCTCATCACAAGGTGAGGTTGGATCTTGAGTCATTCACCCTTAAGCATGTTTTTGGTGGTCGTGGTAGTGTAGCTCAACTATCAGGTGTGTCTGAAATGTGTTTTAGATGGTGGGACTTAGCAATAAGCTCCTTCCTATTGCCCATGTTTTCCATGTATAATACATGTAGTATGTCAATGACATACTATGTGGTGCTCATGTATTCCATGTATCTTTCTTATGTGTTTATTGTGTCTTCCCCTGAGTGTGGTCTAAAGGCATGTAGCGACGAGCTCCCTCCACATTTGGGTTTTTTTGGTGTCTTCCCCCTAGTGTGGTCTAAAGGTGCATAGCAATGAGTTCCCTCTACATTTTGGGTTTTGTTTTGTGTGTTTTTAGTGGTCTAAAGGCGCGTAGCAATGAGCTCCCTCCACCCCCCAGTTTAGGATTTGTTTAGTTGTTAAATCAATGTATGCTTTGTGTATTGTGTGACTGCTCACATGTATTCTTCATGTATAGCGTGCTTCACTGTATTCTCTATGTTTTGCATGCTTCTTACTATCTTCCTTGTATCTTGCATGACTTCCATGTGCTTTCTAGTGCTTACCTGAGATTGGGGGCTAGAAATAGTCCTCCAACCTTTGGGTATGCTTTAGCTCTATGTACCTGATGTGTTTGATGTGCTTCGAGCATACTTTAATACATGCATGGAATCATAAGATCATACATACATTAAAGTGGGGGCTAAATGTTATGGAGTAAAAAGTTTCCTTATGCCTTTTTACCTCCTAGTACATTAAAGTGGGGGCTAAATGTTATGGAGTAAAAAGTTTCCCTATGCCTTTTTACCTCCTAGTTTAACTCCTAGGTCCTCGTGTTAACACTTTGCAAGTTAAATACTTATCCCAGAGCAATTTTCCCCAAAACCCATGTCAAATGGGACTAAGGGGGCCCATTTTAATCCTTAAGCATGACCAAAAAGGGCCTTGGGACTTGGGCACCTGCGCCCAAGTCTAATCTAATTTGTCAGGATGAAAATTAAAGCATGTCAGCTTGGGCCCTCTCAAAAGGTTTCCCTTTGTTGGCTCTCTTGATTTAATTTACAAATGTTAGTGGGAAAGCATATTTAAATAGGTTTATGTATTCATTTGTGAAAGGGATGGATAATGTAAACTTGTGATATTGAACAAAGAGCATTCAAAGCCTTCATTGTGTTTTAGAGCATAATTGTGTTGTTATTATGTTTGTATGTTACAGATTTGGATTCATTAATCCATCTCCTCATGGTTGGAAAGATTTTCATCTCTGTGAGGGCTTCACCTCTAAGGTGACATCAATTTGTGTTTCAATCATTTTGCTTCATCATTGGATTTGGCCTCTACCCTCCTTGGGCATACACTCTATCTAACAAAGGTGTTGGAAGACTTGAATGTCCTTTCGAGGCTTGACTGAGGCAAGATCCTAAACACCACAACCCTCAAACCCCTTTCTTTGTGTGTGCAGGTTACATGTGTGGGAGTTGGAAAAGTGCAGGTGCAGAGAGGCAGTTTGAAGGATACAATTTCAAGATTTGAAAGAATCTTGCAAATATTCCTCCCTCCTGGGCTAGGGCACCCGCCCCGTAGTCCTCTCGGCTTCGGACTCAAGATCAGGATACTGTCTGCTACATCTCTCTGCTTGGAATCTCTATAAATTCTGCACTGTTAGACTTGGGTGCCCACCCCGTAGTTTGCTAGGGTTTCATTTCTAGAAAGTCAACTTCTGGTATGTTTCTAATTGTCCTTGAGTATCTTTCTGTCTAGATTTCTGCAGCATTTTGTCTGTTTATACCCGATTGCAATATAATTAGGGTTTGAGGCCTATTTGACCTAAAGTTTGGTAAATCTCTCAATCCAATCTATTCTTTCCATATCATTCCTGAGCACAAAATCTGTAGTTGAGTCCTCATCCATCTTGCAATGACTTGGCTCAGTTTTGTCCTTGGATGTTATTGTGAAAGGAGGGTTTGATTTGATACACTTTAATATCCAGGGAGATAGACAAGCCCGCAAATAGTTTGAAGGTAGAAGGGAGGAGTGAAATGATAGAAGGTTTAATGAGATCACACAATGGAAGGATAAAGGAAGACAAGAGTGGAGATTTAAGGAAGACAAAATCTACTAGCAAGGCAACACTAGAGAAAATATTGATCAAGAACCAAATGTATACAACCATAGAGAAGCCTTTAGATCCCAATCAAAGAGGAATAATAGAGATGCTTGATATGGAGGAAACTGGATGATATGGAAACCAAAATACCAGGGAGTCACCATAGGAGCAAACACCATTCTAGTAAGTACAAAACCCTTGGCCAAAAGTATCTCCTTTTATATTAATAGTGAAGATCTGGTTAACTCGTGAGTAGATTGAGTTTATGTACTTTATTTTTAAAATGGGTGGGAGACTGGCCTTGTAGGTCAAATATTGTACATTGGTGTCAAAAACTATGTGGAAAAAAATGGAAAATTAAATATATGCCAAGGCGTTTCTTTTTGGTTATTTTTCCTTCAACATAAAAGAAAAAAAATCTTGGACCAAGGGCCTTATTTAATGGAAGGAGTGGGGATCTATATTAAATATTGGGAGCCAAACTTTAATCCCATCAAACATGAGATTTCAGTCACCCCAATGTGGATTAGATTCTATAATCAACCGATGGAATACTAGGATACGGGGATCTTAAAACATATCGGTGATAAATTGGGTTCTTTCATAAAAATAGATGACATGGCATTGGAGAGTGATTTCAGAATGTATGCCAAAATCTGTATAGAAATAGATCTCAAATTTCCTCCACCTTAGGAAATAGAAATTAGAAATGAAGTAAGGGTATGGAGACAAAAAGTGGAAATAGAAAACACACCTCTTGAATGCAAATTCTGCAAAATCCAAGGCCACATAGAGAAAGAATGCATTAAAAAAAAGAGGGGAACCGAATCAGTAAACACAAGTCCATAAGAGGAGTAGAAGGGAGTGGAACAAGAGGTAGAGGTAGGAAATATGGAAGAAGTCAGAAGAACCAAGAGATAGTGGAAGTAAAATATGAGGAAGAAGAGCACATCAATAGGGAACTAGTAGCAGTGAAAACTCACTACCCCAAAGAGGGAGAAGCTTTTGTCCATCAAAATCTACAGAAAGGAGGAAAAAATAGTGAATTAAATTCATTAGTTTTTCGCAGTTAAACACGATGGTAGAGGAGATTAGAGTTCCCTCCATTAATGATAATGAGGCTACTTTCTTGTCTGTACAAGAAGAAGAAAAGAGAAGGGAAGCTTCTCCCCATATTATCTTAGAGGCAAAAAGCATACTAATTAAAGATATAAAGAAGAAATCAAACTTTAAAATAGGACTAGAGGTTTTTGGCTGTAATGAGGATGAGGAGAACAATGAAAACATAGATCCTAACTCAACTACCATTGAAGAGATAGAGTCAGACTCAGAAATTTTCTGCTCAGATGATGGGGTAGGAGTGTAAGAGGAAAGAACAATCTCCCAATCAAAGTCTAAGCTTAAGAGACCAAAAATAGGGGTTAAGAGGCAAAGGGTGAAAAAAACCATAAAAGTGAAGGTAGAACTAGTAGGCAAGGCTAAGGGCCAAATGAAATTCAGATCAAGGAAGGGGGTATCCCTTTTTAAGGAGCAATGAGGCTCTTAATGTGGAATGTTAGGGGCATAAATGCCCCTACCAAGAGATGTGTGCTCAAGCATCAAATAGATTTGAGCAAACCAAATTTGATTATGATTCAAGAAACAAAGTTGTCTCTAGACGAAGCTAAGAAGTTTATGGAGAAATGGAAACAATGGAGTAGTTTTTTCGTCCTTGCTAGGGGTGCCTCTGGGGATTTCGAAACCATTTGGAATTCATGTAGTGTTAAGGTGGAAGAAGTTTAGTCTAATGATGCATGGCAGATCAACAAGGTTCATTTTCTGTTTGTAAACTGTATTTTATTCTTAATAAATGTGTATGGCCCCACAAGGATAGATAAAAAAAGAGAAGTGTGGGAACAAATTTCTTTAGTTATCTAAACAATAAAAGAAGAATGTATCATAATTGGAGGAGACTTCAATGCAACATTTGATCCATCCAAAAAGAAAGGTGGCCTGTCAAAGCTAACACAAGTACAAAGGGGCATCCAAGTCTTTATAAATAGTAATCATTTGCAAGATGTGATACCCAAAAGTGGTGCTTTCACTTGGACCAATAGGCAACAAGGTTTCACCAATATTATAGAAAGGTTAGACCAATTTCTTATGGGGGAGATAGGTCCAAACATCCACTGATTTATGAGTCCTCCATCCTTCCCTTCTTAGGATCTAATCTTTTTCCTGTTCAACTCAACTTCTCTCCTAATTCCAGTCCTCAAGGTTGTTCCTTTAAATTTGAAAATATGTGGACAAGAGACCCAGAGTTAGAAGATAAAATCAAGAAGTGGTGGTCAATAGCTCCTAAGATTAAGGGATCAAGATTATTTTTATTTTTCAAGAAACTAGGCTTTATTAAAAACCAACTCAAGGAGTGGAACAAGAATCATTTCAAAAATATTTTTGAAGAAAAAAGAGTAGTGGAAGAGGAGCTAGAAGTACTCAATGGGACCATCATGCTTCAGGGCATGGATCAAAGCACCTTTGCTAAAGAAAAGGAATTAAAAAGCGGATATGATGAACTTCTAGCCAAAGAGGAGATTTTTTGGAGACAAAAATCAAGAGAATGCTGGGTTAAGGAGGGGATAGGAATACTAAGTTTTTCCACAATTGTATAAAGGTAAAGTAGAACTTGAACAAAACTTCCTCAATTAAAGACAGTAATGGGGTCTTGCTAGAAAATATTGAAGAAATTGTAGAGGTTGCCATTAACTTCTTAAAATATCTATTAAATAATCAAACCACCATAGATGATAAAATCAAGGAGGAAGTGTTGGATCAAATCCCCTACCTAGTTGCCAAGAAGAAAAATGATTTTTTGAGGAAACCTTTCTCTGAAGATGAAGTTAAAAATGTGGCTTTCCAATTGGCACCTGATAAGGCTCCTAGGCTAGACATTTTTTTGGCCTTCTTTTTCAGATATATTGGAAGATACTAGGGTTTGATCTAGCCTTAGCAGTAGAGGAATCAAGAAGGAAGTCAACTATGTTAAAATACATAAATAACACCTTTTTGGATCTTATCCTCAAGAAGCAAATAGTGGAGACAATGGATGAATTTAGACCTAGCTCTCTCTGCAACACTGTCTACAAGATTATCTCTAAGGAAATGGAGAACATATTGAAAGAATTTCTGTCCCACATAATATCTGTAGAACAAAGTGGCTTCACTTATGGAAGATCAATCACTGATGGGATCATCATAGCCCATGAAGCAATACATTCTATTGGAAGAAGTAAAATATGGAGTATGATTATAAAGTTGGATATTAGAAAAGCATATGACCAAGTTGATAGGCAATTCCTATTGAAAGTCTTAGAGAAATTTGGGGTTAACCTAGAATGGATCCAATGGATCAAAAGTTGTATTTCAACTCCAAGATTCTCAGTTCTATTGGATGGCATCCCTAAAGGTTTTTCTATCTTCAAAGGGGCTTAGACAAGGGGATCATATCTCTCCCTTCTTATTTATCATCATGGTAGAGGCTTTGGGGAGATTCATTCATGGGGAAGCTAGAAGTGGTCATTGGAAAGGAATCAAGGTGGTCCCAAATGTTGAACCAGTAACCCACCAACAGTTTATAGATGATACTCTTCTTTTTAGAATAACCAATAGAAAAGAAGCACGGATTATGAAGAGGACCTTGGCCAAATACTACATGGGTGTAGGTCAACATATTAATTAGAAAAAATTAGAAATCTTCTTTTTCAACACAGATATTAGGAAACAAAAAGAAATCGCTCATAGCTTTGGGTTTAAAATAAGTCATCTCTCAAGGAAATATCTTAGCATCCCTTTGTTTGTTGGGGCAAGTAAGTATTGTTTATGGGAACAACTTCTGAAGACCTGCAACTCCAAGATGACTTCATGGAAAGGCAAATGGCTATCTTCAAAAGGTAGGTTTCGTATGCTCAAATCAATGATTTCTGTTGTCCCCATCTTTTTAATGTCTTGCCTCAAACTACCTTAGAAAATTGGTGAATAACTTAATCAGATAAAGAGAAACTTTTTTGGAATGGATCCTCGAATAGTAAGAAGTTTCCCCTAATTGCATGGGATAAAATTTTCCAACCCAAACAAGCAAGGGGTGTCGGGCTGCGAAAATAACATATTTTTAACAAGGCTTTGCGGGAAAAACCGGTATGGAACTTATATCCCAAACCACACTCAAAATGGGCTAATATTTTGTAGAATAAATACTTGGACTCAAATGATTTGATGAGGATCCTCACCACAATTAACCCCACAGGTGGATCATGTTGGCAAGAGACACTATATGGATTCATGATTGTTGTCATTGATGGCAACAAAGTTCATCCCACACATCCGCAGGACATGGTGTGTCTCTACCAGAAGTCAGAATGAAGATTGTTGAGGTCCGGTAAACAAGAACAGAGCTTGTGGTAAGGACCGACAAACAGGTCCGGATCTCTCAGAGGAAGTATCTTGGTGAAGTGCGGATTTGGGAAAGTCAAGAGGACTACCTTGAGTAATAGATTCCAAGGAATTAGCCTCCAGTGATGGACAAGGAAAAAGATATGAATAGTTGAGTACTAGATTCCTGAGTGACAGTGTGAACAGAGGAAGAACTGACTGACAGAACATCAGACTACTTTCCAAATGTGTTATTGATGGTGTTAAAGGTTATGAAGGCAAGAATCATGTTTGGCCGACATGATTAATGATTTCTACAAGTATATGCTTGATCCGCATTACCTGATGTGTAAGGATTTAGCCGATAGAACAGAGTTTGTGAGAAGATTGACTGTTCTGGGTGCCGACTAGAAAGTTAATGAAATCACTTGTGCGGATATATATATAGGATGGATTTAGTTGTGAGAAGTGTTGTGGTGATATGTGATATGCGAATAAAAGCAGAGCAGAGCAGAGCAGAAGCAGTAAGGAAGGTCTGGTATGTGAAAGGAAAGCAGCATAAGAGAAGAGGGAAGATGAAGTGCAGTAGATCAGTGTACTGAGCCTAACCGGAACCAAACTCCAGCATATGTGGATGCTTCCAATCAGTTCAAGTATTGTATAACATTCTTTTGTAGACAGTGTGCCTCCTTGTAGGCAGTGTGCCTCCTTTGTGAGCAGTGTGCTCGAGCAGTGAGCCCTAATTGGCAAGTGCCATTTTGTATTTCCTTATTCTTCTAATAGAGAATAATCTTTGGGTTAATCACCCTGTGGTTTTCTCCCTTAACAGGGTTTCCACGTCAAAAATACTGTGTCATGTGTTTTTCCTTTTCATGGTAATGTTTGTTTATTTGAATTAATGTTGTATTGATTAATAAGAAAGTTCAGAAAGAAGAAATAATTAGGATAACTGATTCACCCCCCCTCTCAGTTATCAACAATTGGTATCAGAGCTAAGTTCCTCCTAACAGAATCTAACAGCTCGAGGAAGATCTGGGAGTCCAAATGGATGCATATGGTTTAAGGGAACAACTCAAGACTGCCCTTGAGGATCTTGAACAGTCAAACTCTGAAGTCAATGAATTAAAGGAAAGACTCAAACAAGCTTATGATTTCATGAGAGAACTAAAAGACAAATTAAGTCTCTCTATGAAAAAGAGAAAGGAGCTGCTTCAGCAATTGGCAAGACAAGGTGAAGAAAGTAATGCAAATGAAGAGCTGACTGAGAAAACCAAGTTATGTGAAAAGTTATCAAAAGAAATCATTATGGTAAGACATGAAATGGAATCAGGAGTTATAAAGTTTACCCAAGAAGTTGAAGAGAAAAGAAAAACTGAAGATAATCTAAGACAATCTCTCAAGGAGAAATCAGAAGATTGCCACCAGATGGATAGAATTATAAGACATCTTGAATCTAAACTTGAAGATGCTAAAGATAATGAAGAAAAACTTGAGGATCAAATTGTCTCTCTAAAAAGGGATCTTCAAACAACAAATGAGTATAAAGAGAAATTCAAGATAAGTTCTGCTCAACTTGAAGTTCTTCTTGGAAGTCAAAAGAAGGTAGATGACAAATGTGGTTTGGGATATGAGAAAGGAGAAAGCTCCGGATCCAGTCAGAA
This sequence comes from Cunninghamia lanceolata, assembly GCA_027924645.1. NCBI lineage: Eukaryota > Viridiplantae > Streptophyta > Pinopsida > Cupressales > Cupressaceae > Cunninghamia > Cunninghamia lanceolata. The sequence goes on from BSBN01000806.1 coordinate 180,874, forward strand.
GAATTTTGGATTAGAAAATCCAAGGAACGGGCCTAGAAGAGCTCCGGTGAGACAGTCCAATGCTCAAAGATATCCATCCTTCAATGGATACTGCCACAGCTGCAATCACTTTGGTCATAAAGCTAATCAGTGCAGAAAGAGAATGAATCAGACTAATTCATCCTTCTCTGGATAGTGTTTTAACTGCAAAAGGTATGGTCACAAGTCTCATGAATGCAAAAATATGCAAATGAACAAATCATTCAATGGTAGATGCTTTGCATGCAATAGAGTAGGTCTATGGCTAATCAATGCAGATCAAGAGGATATCAGTCAAATATGCAAAGAAATGTTGTGTGCCAAATCTGTAATAGGTCCGGTCATAATGCAAAAGTCTGCAGAAGTAAGAATCAGGACAAAAGAGGTCCGGTATATAATTAGAATCAAGATAAGGGTAAACAAAAGATGAATGCAGATGAAGTTAAAAATGAGATGAGCAAGATTTGGGTGAAGAAAAGTACTGAGAATGTAGAGGTTGGATCCACACCAGACTCTAGTGCTGATATTCCTTTCGAAAACTGAAAAGTGAGCTCTGGCTTAGGGGGACACACAAAGAAAACCTTATTCCCCCAGCCAGTCAATTGGTGCCGGAACTGGCACAAGAAGAGTTGCGGATTGAAGGAGTCACAAGGGATATATTCAAACAAACTGTGGTTAAGATTTGGAAGATCCGCAAGATGTTTAAAGATCAGGGTTGATCCGGTTCTTCAAATCACCTGAATAAGGCAAACCAGAATAATGTAGGTCAAGCATTTATTACAGTCTGATATTAGGGCTTGCAGAGCAATATAAGGGTTTTTCATTAATCACTCGTTCATTCTGCACTCAAGAGGAAATGAAAAGCGGAGCTTTGCAACAAAATTCCCCAAGTTCATCGAAGATTACTTGCAGAAGTCATTACTTCCAGAGATCAATCCAACCAACTCCATGTAACCGATAGGTGCAAAAGGTATTTTCTATTTTCAAATATCTCACTGCAAATCTCTTGATAATGGGTACTCTGAATATTGTAAAGATTTCTGATAGACCTCGCCCTACATTTAAGAAACATCCATACAAATCCTTGGAGGTAGACCCCCTAGGTGCATTTTCTAATGTTCTGCATGGCGTTTTACACACAGAAGACATTAGGGTTTACATACATGCCAATATTGAAGAGTTTGGGGAATTCAAACTAAGAGACATCTATCACAAACAATTGATAGATGATGCTTTTGAGCTTAAACCAGAATATAAGGGCATCCAGGAAAAAGTATTTTGATCAGTTCATTCATTTCCCCTACTTTGAAGAAGATGAATGGGTCTGGTATGTTTTAAGTAGGGTGCATGATAACTTCCTATGGCTGAATAGACCTTGCAAGATCACCAAGGAAGCAATTAGGGCAGTAACTGGTTTACATTCCTCCAGAGGAATTCCTGTCCTCAAGTCTGTCAAAAACAACATTGTCACAGAGGCCACCGGATCAAAATTTGATAAGAGGGCAATGACCATTGAAGATATTACTGACCCGGATATCAAGTATGCATCTATGATAATAGGATACAAGATATATCATTCTAGTAGGGAGAATTTAGTATCCAGAACTGTAGTATACACGGCCTATGAGATGCTGAGAAAGAATGCAGATTATGATCTCTGTGAACTCCTCCTGAGCCAATTAATGGAAAACATACAGAAGATCAAGAAGGACAAAAAGAACTTTAAATATGGAGGACTGATACTATGTTCTTCTACTTCATGAATGAGCTTCCCAGATCAAATGGATGGGTATGGGAAAATGACAAACCGGTAGCTATCCAGATCAGAGATTACTTGCATGAACTTGGAGATGCAAAGGCAAGAAAAATAGCTCTGTGGGGATACTTTAAGAACTTTCAGAACATGATGCAAACAAGAGAAAGGATTCCCTAGTCCCTTGTTGAGAAATACAAAGACACAGTCTGCTTTATGGTAGAGACTAATCAGTGCCTAATGGAGGCAGTAGAACCAAGGACAGTTTGGATCATGTCCATGGGGTATGAAGTGGATGAACAGATTGTGGAGTTGCATGTTCAACACATGCTGAGTCGGCCTAAAGATCCAAAGGCAGAAAGGTTTGGAACCTTTGAGGAGCTGAGTGTAAAGATCCATGTGGAACTCAGAGAACCAGAGATGAAAAGGAAGGTGAGAAAAGAAGTAGAACATATTGCACAAGGCCTTGGGATCTCAAAGGAGGCACTTGATGCCAACCGGGAAAAGAGACAAAAAGCTGATGAAGAGAAGAAAGAGGCAGAAAAAGGAAGCAAGAAAAGTGCTCCGGTAGAAACTTCCACCCGGACCAGATCTTCAAAGAGACCATCACCTGTCCCTGCTAAAAGCTCAAAATCGGAAGTCCAAGAATCCGGCAAAGGAGAAAAGGTCAAAGACAAAAGCCACAAGGGCTTATGCAAGTCAAAGAGATGAAGAAGAAACTGAATCAGATGAGGGGGTAAAGGAAATAAAGAAGTAGAAGAAGAAAGGATCTGGTAAGCCCTCCACAGGCCAAGACAAGGAAGAAATGGCAAAGGAATTTGTTGAAAAGCCCACCCTGTCCCTAGAAAGTGTAATCAAATCAGTCACTGTGGATGGAAACCTTCAACCAATGGCCGAATTCTATGATGATTACAATGAGGCTGACCAAAAGATCCTGCAGGAAGCTACAATCAGGTATCTAAACATTTACAATAAAGCTTTTATTGAAATTATCTCTCTAATTCCTAAGAGTCTAGAGGAGTTGGAAATGAGAAAGACCAATGCCATGGCAAAAGACCTTGAGATCCGGGAACAGATAGCTATTCAACTATATCCTTCAATTGATCCCAAGACAATGAACATGGTATTCAAAGACTGCAAGGATGAATTCAGGAGCAAAGCAAGGATGAATCAGCTTATGCTTGGTGAGACCAACAAGGTAGCCAAAGACATTGAAGAGATTCTCTGGAAAACCTTCAAAAGATTTAATCTTCCTATCATAGAGGACTTGGGTACTGATCCTACAAATGTTGCAGAAGAAACTCCTGAGAAAATGTCAGAAGAGGTGGGCCCCGAACAGACTAACATTTCCCCTCTGATTTCCCCTATAGTCTCCAGATCTAAAGGAGAAGAAAAATCACAGGAGAAAGAAGCAGAGGTGAAGGAAAAAGAAGATGACAGTGCTAAGGTTGTAGAAGGAGAGAAGACTTCAGCAGAGAAGACCACAACTGCTAGTGGTGAAGGAGAGAAAACTCCTAAAGACAGCTCCAATACTGCAGAAGAGAAGAAACATCTGTCTTCGGCAAGAGACACTGCACAAACTATCCAAGAATTCCTAAACAAAGAAACAATGGAGATTGATGAACCGGAGCTTCTACAAGGTCCATTCAATTTTGATTCTCTTTCTCCGGTACAGACAATGAAGATAGCTTCATTTGCAAATGCTAAGGCTAATGAAAAACTCCTAAAGTCTCATATGGAAGACTATGAGTTGATAGAAGCTGCTTCCGGAGTGCTTGAAAAGATCATGCCATCTTTTCAGAAAGATCCCACAGCCTCCTCTTCTGGTAATCTCAAAACCTTAGTCAGCAGTGTTAGTACACCTTTTGATTCTCTAGAAAAATTAGCTGAAGAAAAGGTCCGGAAGGAGTTTTTGGATAAAAGGTTCTCCGAGGTATAGGGTTTGATCATTAATGATAGGAGAAACATGAACATTGGGATAAAGAGCTTAGAAAATGCTCTTAAGGATGGCGGTGAAATATACAAATTTTGTATCTCCTGGTCCAAGGTAACAGTGGAGATTGAGAAGAAAATAAAAGAGCAAGAGGACAAACTACTAAGCTTGTCTCAAAGTTTTGATCCTCTTTCATCCTCTGTAACAAATCAAGAATGTCAGACTATCGTAGTCTTGAGTGAAATCAAGAAATTGGAGAAGGAAAGGAAAAATAGAATAAGCAGGATGAGTGAGCTCAGGGGGTTAATTGTCCCTAAGCTAGAGGCCATGCATGAGGCTATAACAGAAGCCCAAATTACAGCCCAGACCAATGATCTGATAGATCTAAAAAGGGCAGCTGTGTTTGCATTCCTGTTGAGTGGGCATATCTCAATTTTGGACAGGATGAAGCAGAGTTGGGCGACAGAAGTTGTACAATTGAAGAACACTTTTGCAGACATACTTAAGTATATGTAAGTACAACTTGTATATATATACTTATGCGGCTAAGTATAGTAAAATTTTTAAAAAATTTGGTGTGTGGACCCTACCCTTTGCCATTGATGTCAAAGGGGGAGTGAGGAGTAGTGAAAAATGAGGAATCCAACTAAGGGGGAGCTTCAGAAAATGTATATAAAGACAGAGCATCAGCCAAGGGGGAGCATAGTGTAAACACTTAGTCATTTTTCACTAAGTGTTGCCATCAATGCCAAAGGGGGAGATTGTTGGCAAGAGACACTATATGGATTCATGATTGTTGTCATTGATGGCAACAAAGTTCATCCCACACATCCGCAGGACATGCTGTGTCTCTACCGGAAGTCAGAATGAAGATTGTTGAGGTCCGGTAAACAAGAACAGAGCTTGTGGTAAGGTCTGACAAACAGGTCCAGATCTCTTAGAGGAAGTATCTTGGTGAAGTGCAGATTTGGGAAAGTCAAGAGGACTACCTTAAGTAATAGATTCCAAGGATTTAGCCTCTGGTGATGGACAAGGAAAAAGATATGAATAGTTGAGTACCAGATTCTTGAGTGATAGTGTGAACAGAGGAAGAACTGACTGACAGAACATCAGACTACTTTCCGGATGTGTTACTGATGGTGTTAAAGGTTATGAAGGCATGAATCATGTTTGGCTGACATGATTAATGATTTCTACAAGTATATACTTGATCTGCATTACTTGATGTGTAAGGATTCAGCCAACAGAACAGAGTTTGTGAGAAGATTGACTGTTCCAGGTGCCGACTAGAAAGTTAATGAAATCACTTGTGCGGATATATAGATAGGATGGATTTAGTTGTGAGAAGTGTTGTGGTGATATGTGATATGCGAATAAAAGCAGAGCAGAAGCAGTAAGGAAGGTCCGGTATGTGAAAGGAAAGCAGCATAAGAGAAGAGGGAAGATGAAGTGCAGCAGATCAGTGTACTAAGCCTAACCGGAACTGAACTCCAGCATATGTGGATGCTTCCAATCAGTTCAAGTATTGTATAACATTCTTTTGTAGACAGTGTGTCTCCTTGTAGGCCGTGTGCCTCCTTTGTGAGCAGTGTGCTCAGGCAGTGAGCCCTAATTGGCAAGTGCCATTTTGTATTTCCTTATTCTTCTAATAGAAAATAATCTTTGGGTTAATCACCCTGTGGTTTTCTCCCTTAACAGGGTTTCCACGTCAAAAATACTGTCATGTGTTTTTCCTTTTCATGGTAATGTTTGCTTATTTGAATTAATGTTGCATTGATTAATAAGAAAGTTCAGAAAGAAGAAATAATTAGGATAACTGATTCACCCCCCCTCTCAGTTATCAACAGATCAACCATATGGAATTTCATTGTTAGTTGCATAGACCTGATCACCAAACACATCTCTTGGGAAGTTAAGGATGGAAAGAAGGCAATTTTTTGGGAGGACTTGTGGAACAGTTTCCTGGCACTAAAGGAGTTTCAAGGTTTAAGAGAAGTGGAACATATCTTATCATAGTTGTGGGACAAACATGTAAGTGATTATGGTTATCTTTTATTCTAGAATGGCTATAGGGAATGGATATGGAAACCTATTATAGTTGACAACATCCTAGGAGAACAAAATGAAAGATTAGAATGTATCTTGTCTTCTTGGCAGATTTTATTTTCAGAGGACTTAGTTATATGGTGTGGTTCGTAGTCAGGAAAGTACAATGTAAAGATTGGTTATGTGGTGGAGGAGGCTTCCATGTCGAAAGTTGACTGGGCCAACCACCTATCTTGGAATAAGCAGTGTATTCCAAAAGCCAAGGCTTTTACATGGGCAGCACTCCAAAATCACATTTTAACAGGGACAGATTAAGAAAACTTAGATTTCAAGGCCCTCTTAGGTGTTGTTTGTGTAAAAAAGAGGAGGAATCGGTGGATCACATCCTAAGGAAATGTAAATCTACAATCTTGCTGGGAGATGGTTAAAGGCAGATTGAATTGGAGCAACCCACCGCCCATAAACTTATTAACCACTTTCAACTCTTGTCCATTGTTACAATAGACAACATTTTCCTACCTTTGGATTATTTATTATGAATGAAGGTAAACAACTATCAACAAAAACTTGATTACAACTGTAACTATGTAGAACCAAAATAGAGATAGTGTGAAATCACCACAAAGACATAATGGAATAGAAGATCAAATACATAACACATTGTTTACGTGGAGAAACCCTTTCAGGAAAAAAATCCATACAAGAAGAGATGCACCAGTTTGTATTAACTTCAATACAGTTTACAATACAACACTATCAATCTCCTCTTCTATCTTCAATCCAATAGCGCCTATTTTTCAGTCTCAACTCTCTACAACCACACATCTATAATATAATATCCTCATAAAGGGGTTGCCTTCTAGGGAAAGAAAGGCCAACATAACCTGTACTGTTAGATTTGTGACCTAATGATGAACTATCTAGATTTACAATTGTAATTTATATATAAAATGTGGCTTCTGAGGGTATTGCCCCCAGACCCCCACTAGGGTGCATAGTCCCTGGACCCCGCAGGGGGTACCCCGTTGCACCCCAAGATAACCTACATCCATTAGGTAGCAGGATCAAACATGCGGTTGAAACAAGATCACTACTTGGTGAATAATTCTTTTATGGAAATTTACAAACAATATTAGGAGTAATTAATTACATAGGATGTACAAGGCTGATGGCACCTTAATCCTAACATTATCCCACTTGACATCATACATTGTAAATTCATCCATTGGAAAACATTAAACAACTAAGCATTAGGAACGAGGCCCATGGCCTCCCTGCACCATGTAAACTTTTTTGTGCTCACAAGTTTAGTAAGTGAATCTACAACATTCTCTTGAGTTTCAACCTTCTTCAGCTCAATCTGACCATTACCAATCATTTTATGAATAAAATGGTATTGAACATCCACATGCTTAGTCTGTACATGATACATGGGGTTCTTGGCCAAACATATTGCACTCTGGGTATCACAACCAATCTGAATAATCCTACAATCAACTTACCAATACCTGTACATAATATCCATAACCAAACTACCTCCTTAGAGACATGAGTAGTAGTCATATACTCTTCTTCAATGGTGGATAAAGCAATGGTGGGATGCCTTTTACTCATCGAACTCACAACTCCTCCAAATAAAGTAAACACATAGCCACTTGTGGACCTTCAACTATCCAAGTCACCTACCCAATCTACATCAACAAAACCTTGTATGTCCAATGTCTTAACCACATTGTTTGTACCATAATAAACTAAATAGTAATCAGAAGTATCATGCAAATATCTTAACACATTCTTTGCATAATTCCAATATTGTCTATCGGGGTTAGACATAAACATGCTTAAAACTCCCACTGCTTGGGCAATATCTGGTCTAGTACAAACCATTGCATAAATCAAACTTCCTACACCACTAGCATATGGCACATCAGACATATCCTCTAAATTATCTTCATTCTTAGGACACATATCTAATGAAATCTTAGTACCAACTGGTAAAGTAATTCTAATTGGATTGCAATCTTGCATGCTAAATCTGTGCAAAATAGTATTCACATACTTACTTTGTGATAACCAAAGCTTTCTATTACCTCAAACCCTTTTGATCTCCATTCCCATAATATACTTGGCTGCCCCTAGATCCTTCATGTAAAATGGACTTAAAAGTTGAGATTTCAACTCACTGATCATACCCTTGGTGTTACTGAAAAATAACATATCATCCACATACAAGGCAATAATCAGAATATCATCATCAATACATCGAATGTAGACACAATGATCCTCTTCACTTCTAACAAAACCCAATTTCAAAACAAATGAATCAAACTTCTGGTACTACATTTTGGGGGACTGTTTTAAACCATAAAGCAATCTTTTTAACTGGCATACCCAGTGTTCTTTCCCTTTTACCTCAAAACATGTAAGTTGTTGCATATAAATTCCTTCTTCTAGATATCCATGCAAAAATGTAGTCTTAACATCTATTTGCTCAATTTCAAAATCATAAGCAGTAGCAATGGATAAAATAAATCTAATAGAAGATAATTTAGCAAGTGGAGAGAAATTTTCACTGAAATCGACTCCCTCTCTCTGGTAGTAGCCCTTGGCTACCAATCTAGCCTTGTACTCATGTAATGACCCGTCTGCTCCAAACTTCTTCTTGAAGACCCACTTACTTGCAATGGTCTTTCTTCCCTTGGGAAAATGTACAAGATCCTAGGTGTCACATGATTCTAAAGCCATCATCTCCTCCTGCATGGTTAGCTGCCAAGACTCACTATCATCTACATGAATAGCTTCCCTGTAGGATCTAAGTTCATCATCAGTACTTAATAAAGCAAATACAAAATGGAAATTTGGTGGGTTGTACCTATCAACTGGGTTTCAATGTCTTATGGATCATCTCAAGGGTCCATGGAGTAAGAGATTCTTCCTCATGTTCTTTTGTGTGCTCAACTTCTTCTGTAACAACAAAGTCTTCCTCATCTAAACTTTTACTTGAATCTTCTTCTTCTCTATCCCCTAATACATTATTATGTTCTTCCTGATGTGTATTTTATTGTTGTAAATCAAAATGCACTATCCTCTTCCTTTCTTTTTCTTCTGGTTGTACAGGATCAAAAATAGCTCTAAGTTCCCTGAAAATCACATATCTAGAAAAGATAAATTTTCTAGTTAGAGGATCCCAAAGCTTATAACCATTTACATTCTCACCATATCTAATGAAGATGCATTTATGTGCTTTTGGATCCAACTTAGATTGCTTTTCCTTAGGCACATGAATAAAAGCCTCACAACCAAAAACCCTTAAATATGAAATAGAAGGCTTCTTACCTATCCACACTTCATAAGGTGTCGAATCAAGATCCTTACAAGGAGATTTGTTTAACAAGTAACAAGCAATACTCACAGATTCTACTTAAAAGCATTTATCCAACTGTGCATCACTTAACATACTTCTGGCTCTTTCCATTATTGTTCAATTCATCCTTTTTGTAACGCCATTTTTTTGTGGTGTATATGGAGTTGTCTTTTGCCTTATGATACCTGCATGCTTTCAGAACTCATCAAATTCCTTAGAGCAATATTCCCTTCCATTGTCGGATCTTAATATTTTTATCTTAAGTCTTGATTGGTTCTCTACTAAGACTTTAAACTCCTTAAAATTAGTGAAAACTTCATATTTATGCTTCATAAAATAAATCCATGTGAATCTAGATACATCATCAATGAAGGTAACAAAATAACAAGATTTTCCCATAGAATAATTATCCACAGGTCCATTAAACACACATGATTGAATAATTTCTAACTTATCTTTTGCTCTATTACTTCTTGAAGAAAAAGATGTTCTATTTTATTTTCCAAACACACAATGCTCATAGAAATCAAACTGCTCATCAGAATAGGAAAAACTGTCCAAATTTTTTTTATTCATAATTGTTTTCAAAACATTTTCACTTGTGTGGCTCAATCTACAATGCCACAACATACATGTAATTTTAGTAGTTTCAATTACATAAGTGGAATTACATACTGTAGTGGCATCAACCTTAAACAATGTTCCCATCCTTGTTCCTCTTGCTACCACCAATCTTCCTCTCACCATTTTGCAACCATGCTTATTAAATGTTACATACATTCCCAAATCATTCAACTTTGAAATAGAAATAATATTTCTAGCTAATCCAGGATTATGTAAAATATCAAGGAGGGTTTTAATTCTCCCATCACTAAAACACAACAATACCTTTCCTCATCCAACAACCAGATATTGTGTTGTTTCCAAGGTAGACATTACCTCCATCATATTGCTCATATGTGCAAAACCATTATTTGTGTTGAGTCATATGATATGAGTATCATGAGTCAATCAACCGCTATCATTAGACATAACATTACATGTAGAAAGTAAAACCTCATCACCTGCATCTGAGGACTTTTTTGTAGAGGTATCCCAATATTTCTTCTTGTTTCTGCATTCCTTCTTAACATGCCCTCTTTTTCTGTGGTTTACTTAACTTTGTTTTTCTTTCTACGATTCTTAGATCTACCTATAGATTTGTCCTTAGGCCCCTTGTGATCCCCTTTTGGTCCTCTTTCCTTAGACCTTCCCCTGACATTAAGAGCATCCACTGAGCTATCCATATCCTTCTTCCTCATTTCCTATGACAATAGAGTTGCAACAAGAGCATCCATCTTTGGATCTTCGAGATTAGTAGTGATAGAAAGAATGAAATTCTCCCAAGACTCGAGTAAAGAACAAAGAAGCATAATGCATTTATCTTCTTCCTCAACCTTAATATCTACAGAGGCTAGTTGGCTCATAATCAAATTAAATGAATATAAATTCTTTGCAATAGATTCACCTTCCTTTATTTTCAAAGAAAATAACTTCCACTTTAAATAAAGTTTGTCTACCAAACTTTTGGTTTGATAGATTTTACCCAATCATTTCCATAAAACATATGTTGAATCTACAAGACACAACCAGATTGTATCCCCTGCCTTTTTGTCCAATCTATCCCACTCATCTTGATTGACACCATCATGTTTCTTTTCTCTTGATTCCACCAACCATTGATCCCTCTCCTCAAGGAGATCCTCCATTTTCAGGGTCCATAACTCATAACCTGTTCCATTAAATTTTTCAATGTCCAACCAAGATGTGGATGCAACCATGATTTCTACACAAAATCCACAAAATAAATTCAACCAGAACTCCTAGTACTGTTGTCATGAAGGATTGCACCCTAAATGCTAAGCCTTTGCAAGCTTGACAATCTCGTGCAATATGGGAACATTCTTAAATGTGGGTCTGTCTGTTTCGTGAACGAACCTCCGGAAGAGCTGGCTCCCTTTAAAAGCCCCTTTGGTTCTGATAACTGACGAGAAAAAGAGATAGGAGAAACTTGAATAATTGAAAACTATACTAAAATTCTATCCTAAAGGGGTGAGGGACCAATGTGTAACTTGACATGCAATCTAATTCACAACTAATCTTCAATAACCTGTTCATACAACTCAGATTGATAGATTTCACCACATAAGTGTTTCATAGAAAAGCATGAAATAAATTGCACAATTTGTGACCTGTAATGAAACCTGAACTTTGTATACATGCATTCAGTAAAATGAGACAAAAGAACCTAAAGGTTTCACAAGGAAACACAGACAATCCTTAATCAAATCACTAAAATGAAGCAAGATACCTGAATCTGATAAGATAAACCCCTGATTATATTTGAAAATTAGTAGGAATCACTGCAAAAATAACCATAAAATAATATGAAATAACCTGTAATCTATTGCTAAATATCAAATAACTGCGTAAAAATTTGAGTTACAAACCTGAGAGCTTCTTTGCAATATGCAAGAGAAAGCCAAAATCAAGAACTAAGGAAAAAAGCTAAGTCTTTTTTCCTATAATGCAAAAGGGACTCCAAAGAGTCAAGAGGAGTCAACTTCAGTTAACTGCATTCCAAAATATCTCTCCAAAATGTGTCTCACAAGTAAAATTGAAAAGCCTCAAAAGAGGGATCAAAACTAATGAAAATTGAGCTAAATTAGCTCCAAACTCTCTCTTGATCAGTTTGACCAAAGAGAACTCCAAAAGCACTCTAGTTTGACCAAAAGTCAAGGATAAACTCAAAATAACTCCAAATGCATGAGCCTACACCTTAGTTTAACTCTCCTTGCTATTTTTGCATGATTGAGAGGCAAAATTAGACTAATTTAACAATTATTAAATGCAATCAATGTGATTGATTTAATAATTGCTACATAATGCATGATATATTCCTTATGTTTACTACATTACAATTATTAAAGTAATTTATAATTTATTGCATTTAATAATTGTTAAGTTACAAAATTTGCCTATTGATTATGTAAACATAAGAGGTAGAGTTAAACTGAAAATAACCTCTCCCCTTGCACATGCAAAAATAAACTCCTATTCTGCTCTCTTGACTCATTGTCAAATAAACAAAACCCCTTCAGTCAACTTGGGTCAAAGGGCTCTCCATGCATACAAAATTGCCAACTCCATGCAAAGATATAACTAGGTTTTTATAATCACAACTTGATGCATAACCCATCTTCAAAGCTCATAAGGTCAAAAAATGTATCTTATTTGCCTTTGACCTGTGAATAAACTCTTCAATCTTTCTAACCTAGCCTTGGTTAAATAATAAAGTAAATAAAACTTCATTATCTCACCGTCCTTCAAACCTCATCCATTGAGCATATTCATTTGATCTCCTTTTCTAAATTCAAAAGCAAAAAGATTGAAAAGATATAAAATGATTATAACCCTTATGACTTCCAAGGTAACTCCATCACACTTCATTAGGTATCATAACTTAAGGTTATAGCCCACGACCTCCTTTTGATTCTCAAATGATTTTTTTTCTAAAACTAAGTCAAAAAGTCTTAAGGCATCGATTAGGGCAACATGAGACAAAAAAGCCATAGAACCCTAAAACTCTTCATTTCTCTCTTTGCATCCTTGAGGTGTTGCGTTGCCATGCTGGGGTTTGAAGCTCTATGTGTTCTCCACTCTGTGTCCCCTCAGACGGTGTTCTGGTAAGATCTTCTGCATGAAAATACTGAGATTTCTTTTTGTGGTATTTCCTCTGTATGCAAATGATTTCTCTATCCCTGCTATGTAGTCTCTACATTTTGCTGAGAACACAAGATATTTCTTTATCTCCCTAGAAAGGAAATGATGAAATCCCTATATTCACTGTGCTTCTTGGTTTGTGCATATCTTTATGGCTCTGTGTGAGAAAATAAGAAAACTTGAAGGGTTTGTAATACTTTTCATTTTCTATGTGAGAAATACTTTGTAATGCTCGTATGCTTGAGAAATCTCCTTTGAAAACCCTAAGAGCTCATTTGTTTTCTCTCTACTTTTCATTTCCTTCACTCTGCTAGGGTTTCTAGTTGAAACTCTATTTATTGTGGTTGATTATGTTAGGATTCTAACTGTGAATGATAATATGAAGCCCTCTGGTTTCGCTCTATGTGCTTGAAAGGAATACTTCTCTTGTTCATGGTGAACAAACTAGGGTTTTATTTGAGAGTTTGCCATGCTTTCCTTTCAAACTCTCTTTTTTAGTGCTTAATCACTCGAGCTCCTTGCCAGATTCACTCTCTTTGTGTTTACTTCTTTATAAGTCTCATTGTCACCAACATCAACTTCCTTTGATAACTCTCTCTAATGCACTGTCTTTGTATAACTTCTATTGTATCTAGAAAGAAAATAATAACATAGTAGGTGGAAATCTATGACCATTAATTTCACTTGATATACATGGAATAGTTGAATTCTTCTTTATAATGTGTTTCTTGAAACTAATGAAAAACTCTGAACCATGTTGCTTTCCTGTACCACCTTTGAATGTTGTATGGGAAGCTTTACTTTGGTAGCTCTATCATTTTTTGCACTCTGTTATGAGTTTGTATATGACTCTGGAACTTTTCCACACCCCTACTATCTTTATTCTTTCTTATCTCCACAAGACCTTTTGTATGGTTTCAAGACATGCTCATATGGCTGTAATATCCTCACTAGATTGATAAGGTGATGCAACCTCTCTAGACTGTTAAAGTTTTTTTATTATATCTGCATGGTTTGGTGACTTTCTTCTCTTTCTTATCTGCCACTGTGTGTACTGAATTCTCTTCATGCCACTATACTCTCAGCAACCTTTCATTCCATCACTGTATCTATTTCAATGAAAAAGACAGTTGTATATTTATCTTTCTTGTGAAGAACATTGTGCTCATGTATCACTAAAAAAACACTTGTGTTGCTGATTTTCCTACTCTATACACACCATACTATTTTCAGCTGATGACTGTCCTTTTGCTGGGGCACAAGGGTATTTACTGTCTCTTTTATTGTCTCTTTGACTCTTGACAGTGATAAAGCTATCACTTTCCCTATCTCCTTTGTTGGCAGTACATGGGATGGCCTTTGTACTCCATAAAAGATCATCTACCATTGTCTCAAGAACATTGGAAATCTGTAAAGATCATTGCATGCTCTATCTTGCCTTGGACATCATATTATCATTGTATCATCACTTCAACTTACAATGCTCTATGGCCTCTAGTTCATGATGCCTTCTGTCAACTTCCTTGTCAAGTTCACTGTATTCACTGTTGCTACCTGTAGCTTCATAATATTGCTTTGTATATTGAACCTTATTTTATACACTGTCCTTATGGCACAAGAGTTCCTCAAGGCATATTGGAATGTATCCTCCTTAGAAATCTTGGTCACTGTCAAGTGTTTTGTCATTAAACTCTCCTAATTGTCAACTGTGTATTGTCTATTGCATTTATTGCCAGCTGCCCATGACTGTCCCATGTCTTCTACTAATGCCTTTGTCCTTACTGCACTTCTGACAGTAAATTGGACCATGATAACTTCCAGTGATTTGAATATCTTATCAAGACCTTACCTTATTAACATTATGGACTTGACAAAAGTTGCCATATAGTCATTAGGGAACCTCACTGTATTCTTTTTACATAATCCACTGTCTCTTGCTGCATGTTGATTGTGATACTTGCATGTGGATATCCAAGATGGAGACTGTATCAATGACCTTTATGTGGACATGAGGTTACCCTTTGACTGTCAACTTCATCTTGATGGTATTTGTGTATTATTGATAGGGGGATGGAACATTGTCTTTATGGTGGTTTTGCTCTTCATGACTGTACTTAGTCATTAATGACTATCTTTGTGTACATTGTCATAAGGAACACCTATTCACTGTCAGCCTTCATGATGAATATCTTCTTAAAAATTCAAAGTGACTGAGCACTTGATAAGGACTGTCCTATTCATTTTGACAACAAATTAATTGTTGTCCTTTGACTATCTAGACAATAATTAATTTGTTGTCCTTTGATAGTTGTCATGACCATGTACCCTCTTACCAGCTCTTCATTTTAGTGACTTGCTCCTGATCTCAGCCAAAGACTTGATCAGTCCTAAGAGATTATCCCTCCAGGATGCTACTATGAAAGGGTTCTCCTAGTGACTAGCATTTTTGATGACAGTCCTATTTTGCTTAATATGTAGCTTCTGTCTTTCCACCTTTTCTCGACTGTGATATGACCAAAAGGTTGTTGATATTTGACGAAATCAACCATTCCTCTTTACTACTAAGAGGAGGACAACATGCTAGGCTCAACCCTTGTGGAGCCACATTTTCTCCACATACTGTAATTTTGATATGTTATCATGCATGCATCTTGCAATTGCACTTGACTTGTACCTACACAGTCAACAAATATGTTAGATAAAACATCGAGGTCGAAGCCTCTCTCTTGATTTGTGTGATTTGATGCTTCTCTTTTTTTATTCATCTCATGATTTGATATATGCATCTCTTGTTTAGCTTATTCGTTGTGTTTTACTGCTCAGATATAGAATAGCAAGTGCTTTTGACTTGATGTATATAGGATTAAGGATTGTACCTCGAGCTCTAACATGAGTTTTCCTCCTCCCCCTTGCAGGTTTTCTCCTAGAGCTGCACTTGGGCAACTCGAGAAGTTGGTGCAACCTCCAATATCCCAATTCATCATTCATCTAGGCAATGATGGGTCCCATCCTTATTTCTATATATCTTCTTTTCATGTTCTATACTTGTTGTTTTATCTCTTATCAGATACAGTTACTCCCACGGCTTATGTGGGACTATATAAACATTTCTCTTTTGAATTTATCAGTTGTTTCATCTTATGTAATGACTTATGTGTAATTCCTTTTATGAATCAATCACATAACATGAACTGAACATTACTTGAAACATATGTTTATAATCATGAAGAATTGACAAGTTATAAGTACCTTTTTCTGTACTGCACTGAATTGTACTCAATGAACTGCAATAACACATTTGAAAACATGAACTGCAATGACTAGTTTGGCTTCAATCACATGTCATCCTTTGAATGTCTCCTGCCTTGCTAAGGCATTTTCATTTATCTAGATTGTGTAACAGCTCAATTTGAGCTGTTACATTATCCTGATAATATGATCCTGAAACAAATCTTTGCCAAGACAGTCGATGTTGACTGATGATCCATGTATTCAAGTTTTTTATTACCCCTTTTGATAACTGCTGTCATGGCCCAACCTAATTGGGCTGCAAGCACAATTTGGTAACAAGTACATCTTAAAAAACATTCACACTTCCACCCAAGACATAGAACTAGCTAGGATTTGATACCAAATGTTAGGAATGAAGGTAAACATATATCAATGAAAAATTGATTACAACTATAACTATGCAGAATAAATTAGAGATAGTGTGAAATCACCACAAAGAAATAATGGAACAGAAGATCAAACACATAACACAGTGTTTATGTGGAGAAACCCTTTCGGGAAAAACTCCACACAAGAAGAGATGCACCAGTTTGTATTAACTTCAATAGAGTTTAAAATACAAAACTATCAATCTCCTCTTCCGTCTTCAATCCATCAACGCCTGTTTTTTAGTCTCAACTCTCTATAACAACACAACCGTAATACAATATCCTCGTAAAGGGGTTGCTTTCTAGGGTAAGAAAGGCCAACATAACCTTTACCGTCAGATCTGTGACCTAATGATGAACGATCAAGATTTATAATGGTAATTTATATATAAAATGTGGCTTATGGGGCATTTCCTTGGATAGAGGGTATTGCCGCTGCATCCCCTCAGATAACCTGCATCCATCAGGTACTAGGATCAAACATGCGGCTGAATAAAGATTGCTACTTGGTGAATACTTCTTCCCTTATGTAAATTTACAAACAATATTAGGAGTAATTAATTGTTGGTGTGAACAGGGTTATTACCTATTTGATTTACCCTTTGTAGTGTGAACTAGGCACATTATCTAAATAATCATTAGTTAGTTCTATTCACACATGTTCACATGTTAAGTTTACTTAGGATAAGTCTAGATAATTCTAGGTTGTCATGTGATCTTATCCTCTAGTTGTCTCGTGTCATAAGATTAATACACTTGTCATATGACTACTTCATCCCATGTCTCATCCTTCTATTTATAAGCAAGTCATATCATGTACATTGTAACAATTTGTTTTGCATTTATTGACAAAATAGAATTATTCTCTCATTTGATCTCTCTTGTGCTTTCATGAAGTCCTAGATCTTAGGTGGCTACCTTCTTAGCCAACTCTTACATGGTATCAGAGCTAGGAGGATTTCTTTGTGTTAGTCAATTTTTTGAGAGATCTTGAATACAAATCATGGTGGATATTGAATAGTTAAGTATGCTCTTCTCTTGCATCAAATGATGACATGGAGAATCAACAAGACTTGATGGAAATACCAAATTTGTGAGGGCTTCCTCTTGTGGTCTTGTATTGCAAGTTCATTTTGGAGCATGCCGGTGAAAATTTGAGCACACCATGGTGTTCAAGATGTTTGAGATAGTCAATTTAGCCTTGTTATTTGTCCAAATCAGATATTCGAGGCTAGATCTACAAGGTTTTCAATTTGGGAGGTGGCTACCTGATCTGGGAGGTAGCTACAATTTTGGAGCACTTTGGGCCAAATCTAACCTTGCCATTGCATCCAATAGGCCCAAAAACCTACAAATTGACTATCTAAATGCCAAAATCAGACAACTTTGCCTAGGGCCATCAAGAAAAATTTTCAACCTCCTTTGTTGTCTATATGGAATCTTTCTACAGAATATTCCTTACAGGAATATTCTGCCTAGGTACCATGTTCTGCAAAATTAAAAAAATATAATATATATACATATATATATATATATATATATATATTGTTTTTTGAAAAAGAAAAAAAATTTGTAAAAAAGAAAAAATTGAAAAATTAAAAAAAATTAAAAATTTTATTTTGACTCTACACAGGCCTTGCACAAGTCGTATAGGCTAGTAGGTAGGGTGTAGGCCCCTTGTACGGGCCACATGCCCTTATAAGGGTTGTGGGTCCTTTAGGAGCCTATAGGCTCCTTTAAAGGCCTGGACCCTAGGCGTTTGCAAATCCATGAGGGGATCGACCTCCTTTCAAACAGGCTTTGGCCTTTAATTCTTTTTTTAATATTGTTTTAAACCAAAAAATATATATTTACATCTGCCTGATCCATACTCAGTGCTCAACAGACAGACCATTCAACCTTAAAATAAATTTTTTTCTAGATTTGCCAATTTTGGTGGAACTTCCAGATTTAGCATTCTGCCAAATTTGGCGAGCTCTAGATTTATCCAGCAGAGACTCCATACCTGATTGAGACTAAGTTATCTGGCGACCCTCCTAATTTAGTAGACCTCCATATTTGGTGGCAGTTCCACCAAATCTGGCGAAGTAATTTTTTTTTTGTTTTTTTAGACCCCCCTCCATTAGCAGTTTTGATTTTACACCTAAACTTCAAAGGCATTTATCTTGGTCATATTTGCTCTGATTTTTGTATAATTGTTTTTTGTTTTGAGGTAGAATTTCATAGGCTTCGCAATGATGTAGATGGATTTTAATTTGGTATCTGAATTTTCTATAATTGCAATTTTCTTTTGGAAATGTTGTCATTGATGTTAAAGGTGGACAATGTCGTCATTAATGTCAAAGAGCTTGTTGTGAAGATTGTTGCAAAATTTGTCAAAGGGACAATGTCAAGAGTAATGTTATGAGAGCAGAGAGACATAAGACAATGGTGTTCAAGCAGATTAGCAAAGATATAAGGCAGATTATAAAATACTATGATGGTTGACTTCCTTGGTGAAAGGATTAAAAGATGGATAAATAGGTCAAAGTGAATTTAAATTAAAGAATTAAATTTTCTAAGGGGCCAACTCATATGTCTTGGCGCCATTGGTGCTATATAGAAATACAAATTAATAAATGAAATTACCAAAACATGGTCGACCTCCAATAGTGGCTGACCTCCTTTACCCTGGCACTTAAATGAAGTTTAAAAAAATTGAGGCCGACTCAAAATGCTAGCTGACCTCCTTATTATTTGGAGCACCCCATATTTATAAGACAATGACTTGATTATTAATAGAATATTTGGGTGGTGCGATTAACAATATAAGGCATGTGATTTGTATAATGAGAAAGATCATTAAGAGCAGCGATTTGATTTAGTGTAGTAATTTTACGATGTGATTTGCATTATGGAAAAAATAACGATTTTATTTATGTAGTGATTTTGTTTAAGGAAGGGCAGTGACCATTTTATGAAGAGGTATTTGTGAAGAGTTGCATTGTTAATTAAAGGTTGTCCATTTTAGAATAAGACATGGTTGTTCATTAAGGACACCTCTCTTGAGAGGATATAAAGAAGGGAAGAAGGAGAGTTTAGATAGAAAGAATTTAAATGAATATTTTCTGAGTTTAAGAAGTAGATATAGAATAGATAAAGGGGCAGAAATGAAGAGTATATCAGATTCATATTAAAGAATATATGCAACCCGTGTTTGAAGGATAATTGCAAATATATGTAACGAATATATGTGAAAAGTAAGAGTAGATTGTAAAGGGAATTAGAGTAGATTGTAAGGCAGAAATTTATGTGAAGATAATTCCATGATTATGATCAGTTTTGTATAAAAGAGTTATGCATGGTTTGGATCAGACTTGAAGGGAAGTGTTTGATTAGATTTGAACAGAAGATTGTTATTTGATTTTGGATCAGATTTGAGTGTGGATCAGATTCAAGTGTGGAGCAAATTTGTGGTTGGATCATATTAGAGTATGGAGCAGATTTGTGGTTGGATCAGATTCGTGTTTGGATTAGGATTGTGTGAAGGGTGTGATCAGATTTGTGAAGAAAGGATTGTGCGAAAGGTGTAATTAGTTTTGTGAGAGGAAGATCTTGTGGAGAAGTAAACCATATCATCCATTGAAGGATTAATAGGTTGGAGCCTATCAAATAGAGGTTGGAGCCTCTTTCTAGGTTGGAGCTCAGTTTGTGTGGGGGTTGGAGCCTCCAATAGGTTGGTGCCTATAATTCTGTCAAGTGGAGATTGGTGTCTCCAATGGGTTGGTGCTCACAAACTATACAAGTGGGGATTGGAGTCTCTAGTAGGTTGGAGCCTACGAAAGAAGACTAATATATATATACAAAAGGAATATTGTGTTGTGGTTTTCTCTTGAAAGCGTTTCCACGTAAAATCGTGCATTCTTACTATGTTCTTAATTGTTAGATCTTGCACATGTGTAGTTGATGTGATTGATTGAGTTTGGAAAAGTAAAAGTTTGTATTATACTAATTCACCCTCCCCCCTCTCAGTATAATCGTGTGCTCATCATTTTCATCATTGTTGCTGAGTAGTTCTCATTTTCAGAACTTCAAAGGCTTCATTTGGGCTCATATGGTAACATATTTTGCTGATTTTTTTAAAGTGCATAATTTTTTGAGTACTTTCTAGATCTGTAATCAATTTGATCCAGTTTTACTCATAAATTGTACTTTCAATTTTAGCCTAACCTTGGCTTTTGCATTGTACGAAAATCAAAGACCAGTTTGTTCTTTTGGCTTGTGAAAATTGTAATTGGATTGATTATAAAGTCCCATAATCATTTTTTGTTGGGGGGTGATCTCATGATTGAGTGAATTTGGGGGGTGCTCTTATGGTCATCTTTTTTTTTCTAGTTGTAATCATGGCTCCTAATATTTGGAAAGTCAAATGTGATTATTGTGAGAGAAAAAGGCATACCACAGATGAATTCATGCTAAAATTAATTGATTATTTGACAAATATGTAAAGATTCATCAATTAGAACAGTTGTCCATTGATAATGGAATCAATTTGCCAGATTGTTATAATCCAACATCAATAGATACAATTGATGGTCACACTCAGACATCTTGTGTGGACACATCATTCATGGATGAACACTGTAGTCAAAAGACATGCATTGAGATCTCATCTCCATCACCTGTTGCTACATCAGAGTTGAGAGATGTTTCTTTGAGAGCTTCTAGTGATTCTTTATAGCAAGGTCATTTTAATCTTCCTGATCCACCTCATTGGGATTCCTATCTTGCAAATATTGCATCCTTGTTTATGGAGTCACACATTTATGATTTGGAGGACACATTTGAGGGGTTATCTCTCCTCTTTGATGATCATGATATCATCACATGTTTAGTGTTTTCAGATGTAGTTATCTATCCTTCCTCTCCTAGTTCTACTTCCTTGATTAGGCATTGCATTCCTAATTTGGAGAAGACACCATTTTCCAGCATGAGGACATCAGAGTTGTATTCTAAGGAACACATTTTGATTTAGATCCCCTTTTCATCCATGTTGTGGGAGTTGCTTTTACATTAACCATTAGACTTGTTTCTTCCTAAAGGGAGAAATGTTGTTTCTAGGTACAAAACACTTTCAAGTGTTCATCTTCAGGCATTCATCATTGGCACAAGAGCTACTTCTATGTGGGGGGGATATATCATCTCATTCTATCTCTCCTATGGGGGGTACTTGTGTTGGCAAGAGAGACTGCTTCGATGAATATTGAATGTTGTCATTGATGGCAAAAAGGCAAGGGTTTCTACCAGCATGGCAAAGAGACTTTACTCTGGAAGAATAAATGACTAAGTATGGGTAGTATACATTGTACAAAGTAAGTGACAGTGTTTGTGATGGTATGCCTTTGCAGTTAAAGACATTTCTATGTGGTTCAGGTATGTTGTTCATAGCTACCTAGTGATCACATGTTCCAGTGTTCAAGTCCTGAGTTCCTCTGGAAGTCATTTGGTTAAGTGTCTAAGTCTGGGTGAACAAGGTCAAGTCAGGAACAATGCACAGTACCAGAGTAAAAGGGTTTGCATTCCTCTGCTATGGTATATTTTGTATTGCAGTTCTGAGGCATCAAAGGTACATACCATGACTACCTAAATCTAGAGTTATAGCTTTTGAAGCTCAATAGATCACATTCTACAAGTTCTCCAGTATCAGCTTCTAGTTTGATAGTATTTCACTATGATAGAGCAACAGTTCCAAGATCTGCATTCTACTATAAAGGACTATTATGTTCTATGGATCTGAAGGCATGTTAAAAGGTCAATGATGAATGTTGGATATGATTTTTAGAGTCCCATATGGTCCGTAGTAGAAGTTATGATGTGACAATTGAATTGGTTAAGTGTGTTCTTAGGGGACAAGTTGATAAACATGTTAGATCTATATGTGGAAAAGATATATTTTTCAAATAATCAATCTAAGTAGTTGAATGATTGGTGCCAACCTATATGAAGACTATTGTATGTTTGTTTGGGTCCGCATTGTTGTTTGTGCACAAGATCAAGACAATAAGGTATAACACTTGCATACATGTTTCTTATCTTGCTTGACGACCTGATTGTAAGATAATTCATGTACTTGGTAGATTTTGGTATTGGCAGTGGTGGTGATGTTGTTGATGTGTGAATTCAATGTGTGTGTGATATAAGACAGTATTGTGATTAGAAAAGGAGAAAAAGGGTATAAGAATAAAGTATATGTAAAGTAGAGCAGAAAGAGTAGAATAAACACAATGAAGACTTTTGAATCGGTATACTGAGCTATCAATGGAACTGCAATTCAGCATTTGATAGATGCATTTAGAGCAGTCATCTCTTGCCAGTGAGCCAATCTTTCTTCTATCTTCTCTTTTATTTCTCTTGACAGTGAGCCTTCATGTAATTCGATATTGCTATCATAATATATTATGAGCTAACACTCACCGTGGTTTTTCCCTTGTTTGGGTTTTCCACATAAAATCCTGGTGTCTATGTGTTATGAATTTGTGGCTGCTCTTCTTGTGTTTACTTTGATTTCATGTTATTTAATTTGGTAAATGGATTAATGAATGTGTAAATGAAAAGGTTTTCATAATATTGATTCACCCCCCCTCTCAATATTCTTTACATTCAACAATTGGTATCAGAGCAAGGTTCCTTGGAAGAAATCTAACAGCTTGAGGAAGATCTGGGAAAGAATACTCATGGCAACCAAAAGGTACCCTGCTCCAGACAATGTCACAATTGATCAAGAACTAGAAGTTGCTCTTG
This sequence comes from Cunninghamia lanceolata, assembly GCA_027924645.1. Lineage (NCBI taxonomy): Eukaryota > Viridiplantae > Streptophyta > Pinopsida > Cupressales > Cupressaceae > Cunninghamia > Cunninghamia lanceolata. The sequence goes on from BSBN01000806.1 coordinate 204,189, forward strand.
AAGATCTTGAAAAGTCTGAAGCAGAAGTTAGGGATTTGAAGGCGAATGTCAAAGAAGTTGATGAATGCATTCTGAAGCTTAGGGAGCAAGTCAAAAAGTTCAAAGAAAAGAGCAAGGAATTAAGTGAACACTTGAATGAAGCAAATGAAACCCTAAACAACTGAACATTGGAAGTTGAAGAGAAAGAGGAGATTGAAAGGCATCTGAATCAAGTTGTAAAGGATAAGTCTGAGGAATGTGAAAAATTGGCTAAAGATGTGTTACTTCTAAAATTTGATCTAGAAGCAGCTAATAGCTATAAAGAAAAATTCTAAATAAGCTCTGCAAAGCTTGAGGAGTTAATTGATAGTCAGAAGAGTTCAGATGACAAGCAAGGCTTGGGATTTGAAAAAGGAGAAAACCCTAAAATAGGTCAAGAAAACATTGAGATGAGGAAAAATAAAAGCAACTAGTTTTGGAATTAGAGAAGAAAACCTAGGAGACCTCCAGTCAGGTAGCCAAATGCTCAAAGGTACCCATCTTTCAATGGCTATTGTTTTAATTGTAATAAGTTTGGTCACAAGGCTACTCAATGTAGGAGTACAATGTATTAGAATACTCCATCATTCTCTGGTCAATCTTTCATTTGCAAGAAAATTGGTCATAAATCAAATGAATGCAAAAGCCTGGTAAGGAATAGTTTTAACAATACAAGAAATACTCAGTCTTTCCATGGTAAGTGCTTTGTATGCAATGGATTTGGGCATATGGCTAACCAATGAAGAACAAGAATGAATCCAATCAACAAAAGGAATTAGGGACAAAGGAATGTGGTATGCTCCAATTGTAATAAGTTCGGACATGTAGCAAGATTCTGTAGATACAAGAATGAGAAAAGAGACTATTCTGCAAAAAAGAGGAAAATAGAACAGAAAGAAGATAAAGGCAAGAACAAGATTGATCCAGTGGAAATCAAGAAGGAAATGAGCAAGGTCTGGATTAAGAAAAATGTTAATGAGGTCAGGGATGGATCTGCACCAGCCTCTGGTGCAGATACTTTCTCTGGGAAGTAAATTGGGAGCTCTGGCTTAGGGGGAGCTGTATTGAAAATCCAAATCCCCTAGCCAGATAATCAGTGCTAGGATCCAACATGAAGTTATGATGAAAAGATTCATATGATCTTTTGAAAGTAATTCTAGAAGAAAAGAATCAAATGTGGAACATTGTGGAGCAATCTAGATTAGCTGAGCTTAACAGAGAAGTGTTTGACAACTTTTTGAAGGGCTGCATTTATGGCGATTAGGTCAAGACAAATAAAGGGTTAAAAAGGAGTTCATTCAACAGACAATTCACTTTGTACTCAAGCTATCAAGTTGAAAAAGAATCCTAAGCTAAATCAAAGATTTCTAGAGATTCAGAACAAGCAATTTCACGAGAAGGAAACCCTAATTTGGAAAAAGAGGTATTTACAGCTTGAAGACCCTACTGTGAAGTTTGAATTATTCTGGAAAAATGTTTACTCCTTAAGTAATCAAGATAACAAAAAAGCATCGCCCCAAGTTGAAGAAACACTTCTTCAAATCACTAGAAAATGATCCTGTAGGGGCATTCTCAATTACTCCACATGGAGTTATGCATATGGAAGATGTTAGGGCATATATTCATACCAATCTAGAGGAATATGATCATGTGAATCTAGGAAAAATGTACTTGGATGAATTGACTACTGTTGATATTGTGTTGAAAGATGAATATAAAGTTCTAGGAGAAAAGAAATTAGACACCTAGTTGGATTGTCCCGTGATCCCGAATGATACATGGGTTAAGTTTGTTCTAAGTAGGATTCATGATGAGTTTTTGTGGCTTGATGAACCATATATGATAACTAAAGAAGCTATCAAACCTCTAATGGGTATGAGTTCCTCCGGGAAGGTTCCAGGTTTAAAGAAAATGAAGAACAATGTGGTAATGCAGCTAACAGGAGCCAAATTTGATAAGAAAGCCCCCACGATAAATGATATTAAGGATTCGACCGTCAGATTTGCATCGATGATTATTGGATACAAAATATACTTTTCCAACAGGGTAAATTATGTGTCTGCACCTACCATATACACATCATATGACATGATAAAAAATAATACAGATTATGACCTATGTGAATTGCTCTGAAATGAACTAATGGAGAACTTGAAAAGAACAAAAGAGACTAATCATCCTTTCAAATATGGAACATTGATTACTTGTCTACTCTTCTACTTCCTGAGAGAGCTACCTGGTTTGGGAAATATTGTCTGGCTAGATCACACACTAGTAGCCACTCAAATAAGAAATCACTTGCAGAGTTTGGGAAATACAGACAAGCAGAATGAAATCTTATGGGGATACTTCAAGAACTTTCAAAGGAAAATGTTATGTAGAGTCCGGATACCTAAAAATGTAGTAATGAAGTATGAAAAGGACATTGTATTCATGGTAGACAAAGACAAATGCTTCATTGAAGTTGTGGAACCAAGAACTGTATGTGTCCCTGCATTAGGGTATGAAGTTGCAGAAGATGTTTTGACTGAATTAGTTGATGTACTATTGAGCAAACTGAAATATCTCAAAGAAGACATATTTGGGACATTCATAGAATTATCCTCTAGAATGTCTATGGAACATGAGCAATCAGAGAAAACATCAGATGAACAAAAAAGTTAAGGCAAAAGCCAAAGTAGGAGGATCAAAGTCCATAAGTGCTCTAGTAGAATGGACATCAAACACTCTAGAAAGGAAAGATCAGAGATCTAAAATGGAAAAACCAGCATCTAGCCCCAGAAAAAGAACAAGGACCTCATCCATTACAGAAGCCACAACTGAAGTAGAGAAAGAAAAGGCATCAGAAGAGAAGAAAAGAAAGAAAGTTACACTTAGTGAAGAACAAGTGGCAAGAGACACTGCTGCAAATCAAGTTCCGATTGACTATGCTAGAAATTTTTTGGAAAAGCAACAAAAAACACAGATCTTGGATTTACCTGAGTTTCTACAAGGACCAATAAATCTAGATTCTATGCCTCCTGTATAGAAATTCAAACTAGTGTCAATTGTGCAAGCTAAGGCTCAGGAAGAAAATAGGACAATGAACTCATTGAAGAAGCATCTGGTGTTCTGGAGAAGATGATGCCCTCATACTAAAAAGATATATCAGTGTCATCAACTGACCAGCTCAAAGGTCTAATAAATTCTCTAAGTACTCATTTTGAATCATTTGAAAAGTCTATTGACATTAAGGTTAGAAAGGAATTTGAAGATAAAAGACTAGCAGAGTTAAAAAACAAGCTAGACAGTGACAAAATTTTATTAGAAACTAGTATAAAGAGTATGGAGAATGCAATCAAGGAAGCCTGTGATATATACAAATTTTGTTTGTCATGCCCTGAGACCACTAAGGAAATAGAAGAGAAAGTCAAAAGCATGGAGCTTCAACTAGCAAATATTTCCAAGACCTTTGATCTAGTAGTTGACTCTATCAGCAGCATGGCAATACAAGTTGTAAACATTCAAAACAACATAAGCAGTCTGCTTAGTAGACAGGAAGAAATGAAAAATAGAATGTGCCAGCTGAGAGGGATGATAAGCCCAAAAATTGAACTCATGACAAGTCTAGCTGTAGAAGCCTCAAAGGTTCAGAAATTAACTGATATGCCTACCAAGGTATAGAAGGCGGAAGATCTGGTATTTCAAGTAAATGAGAACATCCCAATTTTGAATAGTGTAAAGAACAAGTGGGTTGGAGAATTAACACAACTAAAGATTGTGTACAATGATATCCTTTCACATGAAGCTAACTAAGTTGAAGATTGTATCTGTACATATGTGGCAGAATATGACAACTTTTGCAGTTTTGTTGTCTTCACATAATTTTGACTCTTGTGCATACACCTTTGCCATTGATATCAAAGAGGGAGAAGAAAATGAGTGAAAAATGGGCAAACACCTAAGGGGGAGAAGAAAAATAGAGTGTATGTAGTAAGGGGGAGCATATAAGCATTTTTCACTAAGTGTTGCCATCAATGCCAAAGGGGGAAATTGTTGGCAAGAGACACTGCTCTGTTGAATATGAATGTTGCCATTAATGGAAACAAGGAAAGGGTTTCTACTGGCATGGCAAAGAAACTTTACTCTGGATGAATAAATGACTAAGTATGGGTAGTATACATTGTACAAAGTAAGTGACAATGTTTGTGATGGTATTGTTACCAAAATTTCACTTACAACTCAATTTGGTAGAGCTAAAACAACTGTTTACTTCAAAGGTGAAAGGTACTTGAACAAATTTCTACTAAGCTTAATCACTTGTGTGTGAATGCTTTCAAATGGATTTCAGTTTTTATTATGCAATGTTTTACAACAAAAATAAATTACACAAATTGCATGATATTGTTGTCTTTCATTCATTTTTGTAATGAAAAATGTATACAATGTTGCTATTTCATACATTGAGATCAAAAGAATGTTAAAATGTCCCACACAAGACATGGGCATGACTGATTTAATACATCATAAAGGAGAGCTATACAACTAAAGGTAAAAATAAAAAAGCATATGAGAAGAAGGTATATCCATCATTGCATGTGGGCAGTCTTCTATTGATCTTCTTTGTTCCTAGCTTCTCCTTGTTGCTGATCTTCATATGAACTTGCATGATGATGAAAAGATTGGGTTAGAGCTCTGGATATAAATTCTGATCATATGTCCTACCAACAAAATATAACCTTCATTCAGGATGTATTAAATCAGTCATCAATTACTAGATGTATGCAAGAGACCTCAAAATTAGATTATCAAATGAGAATCAAGTCATCACAGGGGCATTGAACTTCATTGTTTTTATCTAACTTGTTTGCTCATTGTGCAAGTACAGGTTCATATTCCATTTTGCTTGACATTTCAGCATGTGGTGAAAATTGGGCTCCCACAAGGGTTGAGCTCAGCATGTTGCCCTTAAGTCTTAAGAGGGATATGTACAAGTGAGAAACATGGTTTGGCTTTTCAAATAAAAGCATATTCTGATTGAAAATTAATGTAACATTGTCCATTCACACCAACCATAAAGTACAAAAAGTGAATGAAGTATAGATGAATACAATGGTAATGACTACAACTTACAGTATTGGTAGTGCTTACAAAGACAACCAACACATGAAGGGCAGTCACCACCCTAAACCAATGACTAGGGTGCCATTGTGAAAAGAATCCTCTCATTGCTCAGATGTACCTCCTGTTTCAAGCCTTCATTGTGTGCTTAGAATGGTGACTGCCTTCATGTGGTGGATGTAACTGATAAACACCAAAATATGATAGCCACAGTGGACAACACATAGTCAATCACCAAAGTAAGCAATGCAAGAGTACAGTACAGTCACCTACTAGACATGACAACCAAAAGCATGTAAGGAACAACAGTCATGCAAGAGGAATAGAACAAGGATTTACCACTTCTTGTTGTGAATGAGGTATAAAATTGCCATTGGATCATTAACCATTGGAGGGGCTTCATAGCCACCACAAAGATATTGAAACTTGCATGGAGGAGGACAGTCAAAGCAACATACACAAGATGCAAAATGGAAGGAAGAAAGGAGCAATGAAACCTGTAGGGTGACAGTCGTCTATAATTGAGCTAGCCAGAGATATAAGAAGAAAGTACAATAACCTTTTAACATCAATTGCTATTACTTGCTAGTAATTGAATAGGTATACCTAAAGGCATCATTACATCAACCTCATAAGAATAGAGCATATAGTCACAAGTGTCAGGGTAGTCATCTGTAATTGAGCAAGTTGGAAATGTAAGATATATATAGTGACTTCATTCATTACAGGAGGGAGCAGCTCATGCCACATCAAACATACATCACTAAAGGTCTATCCTTGAAGCCATGAGAGGCAATGATAGAATAGAAGATGCAATAAACATGTATTCAATTCAATACATTACAGTACATGAAGATATTCATATAGGACAGTCAACTTGTAATGCCATGAAAGGTGACAATCCTATATAAAAAAGTGCAGTTGTTTAAAGAGACGCAGGCATAAATGCACAAAAGACAGTTATACAGTGCCTCAAGACAATTTCCATATGATTGTGAGTTATGACCATGATAAGTAGCATGATATTCATAATGTGAGGACAAGGTTTTCTTTCACCAAGGAGCAGTCCACAATTAACACTATGGAGATCACTACATTAGCCAACTGTATCATGACAGTGATAGTGAACTAGGACAGTCACATCAAAGGATAGAACTGTCAAGGTATATCTCCATTTAAACATATAAGAAGCCACCCTGATGCATTCATTCAGTTTCTTGAAGTGCAAGAATGAAGAACAATGATGTATGAAGTAAAGCTACCAATATGTAGTCCTAAAGATTGTGATAGGACAACAATAAATTTAAGGATCAATAAACTCTTCAAGTGATACATAGCCACGAACTTACCAATGGAGGAATAACCTCTTTATAGTTGCAAAGGACTGTCACAAGAAGAACAAGTCATGAGTGGAGGGTTTCATTCACAAAACCCTAGCTAGGGTGACAATTCCCATCTTTGTAGTAGTGCAATTTCCACTTATTCCTGTAGTAGTCAGGTGTGCCGAGTGCAAAAGTATTGCAGAGAGTTGTCATTTTTGGTGGGACTCTAATGTCATGTGGAAAATGGTGTATTTCAAGTACAAAACCCTAGCTAGGGTTAACCACAGAGAGGACCATCTTTTCACATACAACTGACAATAGATAATTAAATATGCAGTCAAAAGCTATGCTCTTTGTCATTCTTTTCAGAAGAAAGTAACAACGTGTACAGAGCATTCAAATATGAATAGAAAGGAGGTCAAGACAAGCCCTCACAATCATGAAAGTTTCATTCACAAAACCCTAGCAGTGTATTTCATAAAAGCCTTCATGATTATATGAGCACAAAACCTCAAAATGAGAAGCCACTGTCTTAGTTCACTTCATAAGCAAAGAGAAAGGCAAAAAAATACAGAGTATAAGTGTATCTTGAGACTGTATTATCACAGTGCAAGAAATACAGAATATAAAGCATTGTTGAGAAGACCATCATTTCTCATACAAAACACAAGCAAATATCATTTATGCCATGAGCAAAGGAACAACAATGGAGAAAGGAAATGAAATCTTAGGGTTTCATGCATATCTACATGAAATACAACAAGAATAACCTATGTTTCAACTCATTCAAGAGATTTCCAATCAAATCTTCAAGCAGAGTATGTAGGAAACACCTAACTAGCAGAATATTCAAAGCAAATATATAGATGGAGCCTCAAATATCACCAAGTGAGTGAAGTTACCTGTTGCAGAGAGCTGTAGAAGACCAAATAATTGCATAAGAATCTCTCAGACAGCCCGAGAATGCATTAAAAACCAAGCTCAAACCCTAGCATGGCGGCACAGCAGAGAGGTACCAAGATGACACAAATGCAAGAATGTGAAATGACAACTTTTAGGGTTAGAAACTCTTTTGTTTGAGATGCCCTAGCACGGGATTTGTCTTATTTCATTTTATTTTTTGAAAAATCATTGCCAAATCAAAATGTTGCTCATGGTCTAAGACTTTTTAAGTCAAAAGACCTAATCATTTTGTTGAGGAGCCCATGACTTGAAGGTGGTCAAGGGAGTCATAAGGTGTTTTATGATGTGTTTTTTAAGGCTTATTGAGATTTGAGATAGGAATACATGTGATGGCATGGGAGATATACAGTTGTGTTTGTTTTTATCATATTTGTCATTATCTACAAATATGGCTTTTGAGGACAGGGTGAGCTTTTGACCTTATTTACATGCCTTAGTCAAATATGAGCAAGTTTTGAGACTGTAGTATCACATGGAAAACATGAAGTTCAAAGGGAGGCATAAGGTGTTGTGTTATTTGTTTTTTATTTGACCAAGAGTGAAATGAAATAAATAAAGTAAACAAATGATAAAGTAATAGTTTATAAATTACTTTATTATTTGTCATAAAAATACAAAAAAGTTGAGCAAATCCATGACACCTAGTAAAGTAATTCTTCATTGATTACTTTATTATTTGTTCAAATTGTTAACTTCATGTCAAAACACGCAAAATCAGAGGAGAGGAGTTGAACTGGAGAGTTTGGTCCTGATTTTCAGTTACCTCATGTGGTTTTGAAGTCAACTTTGGTCAAACTAATTGTGAAAGTGAGTTTGAGCCTATTTTTGCTCAAATTACATCAGTTTTGACCCCTCTTTTTGGGGCTTTTCATCTTTGTTCATGAGAGAGATTCATGGAGATATTTTAGAGTGGAGTTGACTGCAGTTCATGTTGCAAGTATGTGCCTAATCGCTATTGTCATTGATGTCAACATATCTGTGTTGTCATTAGTGTCAACTGTGCTCTTACTTTGTTGAGGATATTGAGAAAATTAGCCCCTCTAGTGATAACAATGTGTTGCAGTAGAAACAGTGCATTACAGGTAGAAGAATAGTCCAAAAGAATGCTCTACATTTCCTGTAGAATAAAAATCTTTGCCTACATATAGGAAGTTATTTAGAAGCTTGTCTGAAGATGTTATATTCTGAGTTTGACCCTCCAGTATGAAGAATTGAGAGAGTTATGTTCACCAGAGTGAAAATAGCTTTTTTTGTGTGTTTGGTGGTGACAGGGAGAAAGTGTTTTGCTCCGCATTCCTCCGCATTGAAGTATGTTGGTCTGTGGTTCTGGAAGTAAGTCTGTGATGATGTTATGTGCCTTCAACTGCAATGGTTCGTGATTTGGTGGTCCGCAAGCTATCTTTTACTTATGACAGTGGTTGACAGTGTTGTTCTTGTGCTCCAGTTTGAAGAATCTGATTGATAGAGTTGTTAGAGATTGTACAGTTGTTCCTGGTGATTACAATGTGCTTGTGGATGTCTCCTAATCATGCTCCTACATTTAGATTGGTCTGCAAGATGTAATTTAGATTGTGCATGAAGCGTGTTCTTGAGAATACTTGTGTTAACATGAGTCTTGGCCGACTTGGTTAAATTCATCATCTATGGAGATGCAACAAAGATTGTGATAGCGTGTTGTAGCATGAAAAATTATGTTTGAGTCCTAGCCAAGGCAAGGCGTGATCCACATACATTCTTACATCTTTTCCTTAGCTAAATTTGTATTAGGTCCAGACCTATTTTATGTATGTTTGTAATGTCGACCTTGGAGATTGTTCGAACGGTTGATGATTGTAATGCCGACCTTGATGATCATTCCAAGGTTGATGTAGAGTATAAATACTTGTAATTGAGTCGTGAAAATGTATCCAAGAGTGAAGATGCAAAGATAAAGTAGAGTAAGGTAGCAGAGTAGAGCAGAGGTGTTTTTGTACTTCAATGGAACTGAACCTTGGCATGGAATAGATGTTGTTATCTTAGTTCAACCTTTTGGCAGTGATCCTTCTTTTGGCAATCAGCCACCCTTTGGCAGTGAGCCACCCATAAGCAGTGAGCAATTTGGCAGTGAGCCTCTGATTTTTGATATTGATATAACATATATATTTATGTGGGCTAACACCCACCGTGGTTTTTCCCTTTTAGGGTTTTCCACGTAAAAATTTGGTGTCTCTTGTGTCGATTATGCTTTTGTGTTGAGCTTCTCATTTTATGCTTTCATGGTTGTATTTGAATATGAGTGATTGATAAGTTGATGATTAAAATTTGTTAAAAGTTTTAGGACAACTGATTAAACCCCCCCTCTCGATTGTCCGGTGTCATTCAACAATTGGTATCAGAGCCAAGTTCCTCTGAAGAAAGCCTAACAGCTTGAGGAAGATCCACAATGTCTTATAAGAAGGAAGCTCCGCATTTTGATGGGACAAATTATGCTCTTTGGAAGGCACAAATGAAAAGCCATCTTCTTTGTCTTGGTTATAAAGTATGGAAAGCTACAGAAGCAAAATATACCATGCCTCCAAATGGCTTGTTGACTGAAGACGAAATCAAAGAATATGAGGTGGATGTCAAAGAAAAGGATGCTCTATTAAGTTCCTTAAGTGACTCTGTGCTGACAAAAGTTGTGGACCTTGAAACTGCAAATGAGGTATGGGATAAGCTAAAAAATCTGTATGAAGGAGATGATTTTGTAAAAGAAGCCAAGCTACAAAGTCTGAAAGTAAAGTATGAGGGTTTGAATATGAATGATGATGAAAACATAACAGCTTTTATGCAAAGAGTTAATGAACTTGTCATTGGAATAAAGGGTATGGGAGGAACTCTCGGTGATAAGGAAGTTGTGATGAAAATTCTCAGATCACTACCAAAGTCATATAGTCACAAGGTGGCTTGAATTGAAGAATTCATGACTATGAAAACTATTGACAGAGATCAGTTACTTGGAAAGCTTACATCCTTTGAGATGAGAGAATTTAGTGATGCCCTACCTAAAGTTGAATCAGCTTTTAAAGCGAGTATTTCAGTAGAGGTCTCCAGAGTTGAGAAATACAAGGTGGATGATGACTTTGATGAAATTGAAGCCAACTTTGTTGACAAGATTCAAAAAGGTTCTATTAATTTCAAAGGTAAATTACCTTTCAAATGTTTCTCCTATGGTAAAGTAGGTCATTATACTTCGAGATGTCCTGAAAGAATTGAAAGAAATAAGAAGAAATATGAGAGTAGACCTAGAGTTCCAAAGAAATGCTACTATGTCAGAAATTTTGATTATGAAGGGGTAACTGATGATGAATCTGATGATGCTAATACTAGTGCAAATGAATGCTTGTTTATTGCTATTAAAGAAGATCCTGTGTCTACTAATTATGCTAGTTGTGTGAAGGATGAAAAACTAGTAGAAGAAAGTGCTTTGGCTATTCAGGTTGAGAAAGATAAGGATGAATGGATTATTGATAGTAGATGCTCACATCACATGACCGGTGACAAAAGTAAGTTTGTAAGTTTGGAAAAGTATGGTGGATGAATGGTTAGGTTTGGAGATAATGCAGCTGGTAAGATTTGTCGAAAAGGATCTATTTCATTTGATGGAAAGCATAACACTGACAATGTTCTATATGTGAAGGGTTTGAAGTATAATCTTTTGAGTGTTGGTTAGATGTGTGACAAAGGATATGTTCTGAGATTCAAAGATAATGAGTGCAAGATCATGGAAAGTTCCAGAACTGTGATTGTTACCGATAAGAAGACAAAAGGCAACATCCATCAATTGAGAGGAACTAATGATTATTGTTTATTGGCTCAGGTAGATGAAAGTTGGTTGTGGCATATAAGGACGTGTCATATAAACTTTGATAGTCTGGTAAAGATAAGCTCAAGTTAGGCTGTGAGAGATTTACCAAAACTTGTGAAACCCTCCAACTCAATTTGTAAGGAATGTCAGTTCAGAAAGTAGATAAGGACAAGTTTCAAGAGAAAAGAACAATTTTCTGCCAGTTTGCTAGATCTAGTGCATACATATCTTTGTGGTCCTACAAGGGTGAGAAGTCTACAAAGAAATAGGTACTTCATGTTGCTTATTGATGATTATTCTAGAATGACTTGGGTTACTTTTCTAAGAGATAAATCAGAAGCCCTAGAGAAGTTCAAATCTTTCAAGGCAATGGTTGAGAATGAAATAGATTTGAAGATCAAATGCTTGAGATCTGATAGAGGAGGTGAGTTCACATCAAGTGAATTCAACATTTTCTGTGAAGAGCATGGGATGAAGAGATAGTTGTCTGCACCTAGGACTCCTCAGTAGAATGGAGTTGTGGAAAGAAAGAACAAGATAGTTCAGGAGGCTGCTAGGACAATGATGAAGGAAGAAGGTCTTCCAGAAGTCTTTTGGAAAGAAGCTAGTCACACTGTTGTCTATATTTAAAACAAAGTTCAAGTGAAAGGTAATCGTACTAAAACTTCCTATGAATTGTGGTATGGAAGAATTCCCATAGTAAAATATTTCAAAGACTTTGGAAGCAAATGTTATATCAAGAGAAATGAAGATCTAGGAAAGTTTGATGCAAGATGTGATGAAGGAATCTTTCTTGGATACTCTACCAAGAGTAAGGCTTACCGGTGCTACAACAAAAGGCTCAAAAAGATTGTTGAGAGTGCAAATGTGAAGGTAGATGAAGGCAAAGAAAGAATATCAGATCTGAGTTATTATGAACTAGATGAACCTATGACTATAGTAATTGAAGAGAAAGATAAGCAAGCATATAGTCAAGATGAAGAAGGGGCTCCAAAAAATGTTGTCAAGACTCCTAGGTATGCAAGGATCAATCATTCTGAGGATCATATTATAGGTGACAAGAACAAAAGTGTACTAACAAGAAGAAGAGCTACAGAGGAACAAGTCAATTACTTTTTACTTTCAAAGATTGAACCAAAAACTATGAATGAAGCATGCAATGATAAAAATTGGGTAAAGGCAATGGAGGAAGAACTATTGCAAATAAAGAAGAATGAAACTTGGGAATTGGTTCCTAGACCTACTTACAAAAATGTTATTGGAATTAAATGGGTCTTTAGGAACAAGCTGAATGAAAATGGAGAAGTTGTAAGGAATAAAGCAAGACTTGTATGCAAAGGATATTCTCAAATTGAAGGGATAGATTTTGAAGAAACCTTTGCCCTAATAGCTCGGATTGAAGCAATCAGAATGTTTCTGGTGTTTGTAGCTCACAAAGATTTTAAGGTATATCAGATGGATGTGAAATCTGCCTTCCTGAATGGTGAGTTAGAAGAGGAAGTATACATTGAACAACTAGAGGGATTCCAATTGTCAAATCAAAATGATATGGTATGCAAGTTGAAGAAAGCATTGTATGGACTCAAACAAGCTCCTAGAGCCTGGTATGGAAGGTTAGACAAGTATTTATTACAATTGGGATTTAGAAAAGGTACTACAGATAGCAATCTGTACTTCAAAATCAATGATGATCAGATCTTGATTGTTGAGGTCTTTGTTGATGACATTATCTTTGGAGGAAATGAAGGTATGTGCATAAGGTTTGCCGGTGAGATGAAAAGTGAATTTGAAATGTCCATGTTTGGTGAAATGAATTTCTTTTTGGGTCTACAAATCAATCAATTAGATAAAGGAATCTTCATATCTCAGTCTAAGTATGTGAAAGCGTTGTTGAAGAAGTTTGGGATAGAAGACTCTAAATCGGTATGTACTCCCATGGTGACTGGTTGCAAGTTGAGCAAAACTGATGAATCATCTAAGGCTGATCAGAAAAAATATAGATCCATGATTGGAGGATTGCTTTATCTAACTCAAACCAAACCTGATATTATGCATGCAGTTTGTCTTGTTCCAATGTTTCAAGCTGATCCAAGAGAATCACATGTGATGGAAGTTAATAGAATCCTGAGGTATTTGAAAGGTACTGTAGATTATGGCTTATGGTATCCAAAGGATAATGATTCCAATCTCAATGCTTATACAGATGCCGATTGGGCCGGAGATGTTAATTATAGAAAGAGTACAAGTGGAGGTTCCTTCTTGGGAAATAGATTAGTTTCATGGCTGAGCAAGAAACAAGATTCAATAGCCTTGTCAATTGTAGAAGCAGAGTATATTGCAGTAGCATGTTGTTGTACTCAAGTATTATGGATTAAGCAGACTTTGAAGGATATAAGAGTTCTGCATGAAGATCCAATTGCAATCTTTTGTGACAATACAAGTGCCATTAACATTTCAAAGAATCCAGTGATGCACTCAAGAACAAAGCACATATCAATAAGGTATCACTTTTTGAGAGAGAAGGTGAAGGAGAATGAAGTAAAGTTGGAATATGTGTCCACAAAGGATCAGACTGCAGACATTTTTACTAAGCCTCTGCCTAAAGATACCTTTGAGTATCTCAGAGAAAAGCTATGGGTCATTACGCCTCCTGTCCTGAACTAAGATGCATAGGGATGCATTAATCCAGTGGAGCAAAAAGTGTCATTCTTTAATTTGGATTGATGTTTTGGTAGCTACATCTCAGGGGGAGTAGTTAGATGATTGACAATAAGAGCAGTAAGTGTTGCAGTATTGTTGACATTGGGAGTAAAAGGGAAAATAAGGTTCAGAAGGTTGTAAGTATGTGTAGAAAAAGAAATGCATAATGTCTAGCACTCTTTTCCATTGATGTCAAAGGGGGAGAGAAATCATGTGAAAAAATTAGAAGGAGAAAGAATGCAGTGTAGATGTGTAAAGAGAAAGGGGGAGAATCTTGTCTTGATGGTCTTTTCAAATTTTCACATCATATGTTGCCATCAATGACAAAGGGGGAGATTATTGCAAGTATGTACCTAATCGGTGTTGTCATTGATGTCAACATATCTGTGTTGTCATTAGTGTCAACTATGCTCTTACTTTGTTGAGGATATTGAGAAAATTAGCCTCTCCAGTGATAACAATGTGTTGCAGTAGAAACAGTGCATTACAGGCAAAAGAACAGTCCAGAAGAATGCTCTGCATTTCCTATAGAATAAAAATCTTTGGCTGCGGATTGGAAGTTATTTATAAGCTTTTCTGAAGATGTTATATTCTGAGTTTGAGCCTCTAGTTTGAATAATTGAGAGAGTTATGTTCACCAAAGTGAAAACAACTTTTTTTGTGTGTTTGGTGGTGACAGGGAGAAAGTGTTTTGCTCCGCATTCCTTTGCATTGAAGTATTTTGGTGTGCGGTTCTAGAAGTAAGTCTGTGATGATGTTAAGTTCCTTCAACTGCAATGGTTTGTGATTTGGTGGTCTGCAAGATATCTTTTACTTATGACAATGGTTGACAATGTTGTTCTTGTGCTCTGGTTTGAAGAATCTGATTGATAGAGTTGTTAGAGATCGTGTAGTTGTTCCTGGTGATTACAATGTGCTTGTGGATGTCTCATGATCATGCTCCTACATTCGGATTGGTCTGCAAGATGTAATTTAGATCGTGCATGAAGTGTGTTCTTGAGAATACTTGTGTTAACATCAGTCTTGGCCGACCTAGTTGAATTCATCATCTACGGAGATGCATCAAAGATTGTGATAGTGTGTTGTAGCGTGGAAAATTATGTTTGAGTCCCAGCTAAGGCATGGCGTGATCCACATACATTCTGACATCTTTTCCTTAGCTAAATTTGTATTAGGTCCAGACCTATTTTATGTATGTTTGTAATGTCGACCTTGGAGATTGTTCCAACAGTTGATGATTGTAATGCCAACCTTCATGATCATTCCAAGGTTGATGTAGTTTATAAATACTTGTAATTGAGTCGTGAAAATGTATCCAAGAGCGAAGATGTGAAGATAAAGTGGAGTAAGGTAGCAGAGTAGAGCAGAGGTGTTTTTGTGCTTCAATGGAATTGAACCTTGGCATGGAGTAGATGTTGTTATCTTGGTTCAATCTTTTAGCTGTGAGCCTTCTTTTGGCAGTGATCCACCCTTTGGCAGTGAGCCACCCATAGGCAATGAGCCTTTCTTTGCAGTGAGCAATTTGGGGAGTGAGCCTCTAATTTTTGGTATTGATATAACATATATATTTATGTGGGTTAAAACCCACCATGGTTTTTCCCTTTTAGGGTTTTCCACATAAAAATATGGTGTCTCTTGTGTCAATTATGCTTTTGTATTAAGATTCTCATTTTATGCTTTCATGGTTGTATCTGAATATGAGTGATTGATAAGTTGATGATTAAAATTTGTTAAAAGTTTTAGGACAATTGATTCACCCCCCCTCTCAGTTGTCTGGTGCAGTTCAAGAGTTCACTCATCCTTACTCATTGGAGTCATCTTTTGTATATAGGAGAAAATTTTTTATGTTTTTTCTCAGTTCTTGCCTTTTTGCTCTCTTGTACATTGTAGAGAGGAGTTTTTTGTAACTCATTTTTATAGATTTATACAGTATAGCAGGTTACAGGTTTTTTTTTTTGTCATCTATGCAGATATTCCTTCATTTTCAGTAAGATCAAGTATTTACCTTCTCAATTGTGTTGTTTTTATGAATGATTAGATGAAAGTTATTGTGTTTTAGCATTAAAACCTTTAAATCTTTGTCTCATTTATACTTGCATGCATTTAAAGTAGTGAAGAATCACAGGTCTTAGGTTGTGCAATCGAATAGTCATTCTTCCAAGTTGTGAAAACCCAGTTTTTCCTTCAAGGGACAGATTCTTCAAGCCTTCCTTTGAATTATTTTTGTGGTCGTCTTGCCAAATTGATTTGTGTGGATAGATATTATGAAAGTAGTTGTGAATCAGAGCTACATGTTCTACCATCATTTAGGTGCATCGCCACTCATTTCAATTCAGTTTTAATACATACATTAGAAAGCCTTCTAACCCTTTTCTTGCAAAGTCATTAATTCATTAGAAAATCATAAGGGAACTAGTCCATAATCTGGAGGTTTACCTTTGTCATAGGGTACCCACAACCTGAAGGTATTCCCATGTTACACAAGATTGTTGAGCTTTCCAGCTTTGCATCACGGGTGCAATCCTAGTTGATAACAGTTTTTGGCATGCCCAGTGGGACAGTTGAACTGATTTTCAATTCAAGAAGAACTTATTCTTTTTGTTGTTTTGGTATGAGCAGCAGTTATTATAGCCTTTTGGAGGTTTCAATTCAAGTACCTGGCGACTTTGAGTTTCTGGTTTGAATAGATCAGATTTCACAACATATGAGAAAGATTCAAACAAGACAAAGTGTTTATCCTGAGAAGCATATTCATCTTTCACCACAAAAAAGGAAGGCTAAGGCAGCAAATAGGGTGGTAAAGCCATCAAATATAGCAGTACTTGACCTTCCAAATTCTCATCCTAAATTTGCATCTCATAGCAATCTGTTGTTTACAAGTTCTTCATCACAAGTACCTGACAATTCTCCACCAGCAAGTCCTACAGTACAAGTACCTGTATTCCAGATAGCAGCTCAACCACCACCGAGAAATCAACCATTTGTAACTTTTAATGGAGGCAACCCATTAAATTTGTAGCAGCATAATGATATACCAATGGCCGCACTCAAAAGTTTACCCATTTTCACTAGTGAAGATGGTACTACACCAATAGAGCATATAAGAGATGTAGCTTCTCTTTGCGGGGTTCATCATATTACACATGAGAATGTGGCAATAAGACATCCAATAGCGTCATTTAAAGTAAAAGCTCTTCAATGGTTCTGAGGATTAGTTATTAACTTTATCGGAACATGGGATGAGTTAGGAAGTGCCTTGAACATGCAGTTTCAAGATAAATTAGATCAGCTATTCCTTGTTGAGCAGATGACAACCATTAAGAGAGCCTCACATGAATAGATGATAGACTTCAATTTCTAGTTTCAAAGAACCTGGAACAGGATCCCAGCAATGGTAAGACCTTCACCTAAACATGCATTTTTGTATTACCTTAGAGCATTAAATAGTGATATAGTTGTAATGATTTAGTCAATGGGTGGGGTAACATTACCAAGAGCATTTGACATAGCTATTGGAGCTGAGAATAGTCTTATTCAGGTTGGCAAAATTGCACCAATGCCTCCCATGCCTATTTTCCCTGATATTCAACCCCTAATACCGATCCAAGTGCCTCATATTGCATCAATACCTGCTATTCTAGCCTTAGGCTATCAAACAACTGTTCAAAATAACATTGTTCCAGTGCAATCAGACTTACAAAACTTAAAGGTAATCAACAAGAGATAGCAAAATTATTGCAAACTATTAGCAATAATTTAGTAAGCCTGAAGAGACAACAAGATCAGAATATCAAACCTTACCAAGCACCATTCCAAGAAAATAGAGTACCTTATCAGGCTGATTTCCAAGTGCAGAGGAGAAATTATAATGCTAGGCCTAATCATCCATATAATCCCAACACTGTCAGTTCTTCAAGAGAGCTTGTTCCTATCCAAAATAATATGGCACAAGATACAGATTGGTGCTATGCATGCAATCAACCTTATAACCAGAGCACTTGTCCTAATGGTATCTAGTACCAAGCTCTTATGGTATAGCATAATTCTATGGCTTCACAATACCTAGTTCAAGATACAAATGCTCAACAAGGTTCCCAAGTAGAACAAGGTAATCTTGATGTTGCTTTAGTAAATTGGAAAGCTAATGATTTTTGTGGAGTGAATCAGTTACACGGGCAGAAACAGTCTTTCACTTCCATTGCAGCTAATACAAGGTCAAAGAAAAGAGCTGTGGATTTACAACAGCAAGTTGATAACAGTAAACAATACGTTGATAAAGTGCAACAACAAGGTGATAAGGGTAAAAATCAGACTTCTACAGCTCAACAAGGTCAGATTGAGGCTTCTACCTCTAAGAATGTTCACATTTTGCCAAGAGGTTAGCCTATTACTGGTAAGGGACAGTTTGAAGTTCAACCACAACTAACAAAGATACACTCAGATGTTGCTATTCCTAAAGGACAGCAAAAGGTTAGTGGTCCTTCTTTTAACATTGTTGATCATATGAAGAAATCCACTATTAGTATGTCAATGTTAGATGCATTGCATATAGTTCATGGGCAAAAAGATTTATTGCAAGATGCCTTAGCCAAGTTGTCATTGTCAAATGAGCCTAAGCCAAGTAAACCTCAGGTTGTGATTATTAATGAAGCCCAAAATAAAAGTGAACATCCAAATCAAATGGTTAAGCCACCTCCATTTTATGTAACTCTGATTGTTGGCAATCATTTAGTTCACAATTACATGATAGATTCAGGAGCTAGTAGCTCAGTGATGCCCAAACAATTGGCTAATAAACTTGGTTTGGCTTATGAACCTGTCACTAAAGGAGTTGTCCAATTGGATGGCACATAAGTCAATACAGTGGGAATGTTAAAGAACATTGGTCTTACTTTGCATGCATGCACGAACTTTGTGATTCATCAAGACATCCATGTCATTGATTTGCCACCACATTTTGTAATATGTCTCTCTAGGGATTTCACTACAAAGTTGGGGGGATATCTTTCTTCTGACTGGTCTCATATGTTTTTCAGAACAAGGTATGGCACCAAAGTTACTATAAATCCAGAACCATCGGCCAATGATCATCTTGAACCTTACACTCCTAATCCCATAAATGTTGATCTTGCCATCTATGATCAAGAAGAGTTAGTTGCTGTCCAAGATACCAACACCCATTGAGGGCATACCTAATGTTAATTTAGATTAGTGGGCAACTGAGAATGATGAAGTTGACCCTTTCAATCATATGGATGAGGTAGGGCTTGGGGTTATGTGATTCATGAGCCTGATGCATTTGTTCCAAATCTAATCAAAGATGAAAAAATAGATTGAACAACAAACTAATCAGCTTTGGAAGCTTTATTTTGATGGCTCAAGAAGCAAGATAGGTGCTAGTGGAGGAACCATGCTAATTTCTCTTGATGGAGAAAGGTATTATTCAACATTTCATTTTGCCTTCAGTTGCTCAAACAATACTGCTAAATACGAGGTACTTATTCATGGCCTAGAATGGGCCAAGAAGAAAGGTACTAAATGCTTGCAAGTTTTTGGTGACTTAGAATTAATAGCAAATCAGGTAAGAAATCTAAATGTGACAAAGAATGATTTGCTCAAGCTTTATAAACACAAAACTTGGGATTTAATTAAGGAATTCGATGCATTCAATCTGTTGTCCATTCCTAGAAATCAAAATAAAGAAGCAGATAGATTGGCTGCCTTAGGTTCCCAGTTTGATATTCCAACTAAAATTAAGAATGTGCAAACACAACAGTATGTCAAAGTGATTGTAAGGCCATCTGGTAGGTTTTTGAAAGTGATGAATAGATTGTGAATTTTTTGATGGAAGAAGCTGATTTTGCAGCAGGAAACTAGCAAACATGGTTGCAACAGTATGATAATTAGATCTTACAATTGAAGTCAAACAAGCTGCCTAAAGGTCTGGTAACCTTAGAATCAATTTTTAACATTGATGATCAGGTTACAAAGGATAAAGCTAGCATGTCAATAAAACAAGAACACTATGAACCCATTGAAATATTCAAAGACAAGCTTCTTAAGCTTGGAAAAATCTACACCAAAGAGGAACATCAAGCTTTCATTCAGCTCTGCCAAGAATTTAGTGATATTTTTTCTTGGGAGTATGGAGATTTGAAGGGTTTAAACCCTGAATTAGCTCAGCACACTATTGAGCTAGAGCCTAAAGCAAAATCAATGAGACAAAAATAAAGACCTTTGAATCCCAAGCTGGAAACTCATATGAAAATAGAATTAAATAAACTGATTGAAGGTAATATTATCTTTCCAATCAAACATACATCTTGGGTTTCAAATTTGGTACCTGTTAGAAAAAACAATGGTGAGATTAGGCTATGTGTTAATTTTCATGATCTAAACAGAGCCTCTCTCAAAGATCATTATCCGCTGTCCTCAATGGAGTAGATCTTGCAAGTTGTTTCAGGTTCAGAAAGGTTTTCATTGATGGATGGTTATTTAGGGTACAATTAGATTTTAGTAAAAGAAGAGGACCAATACAAGACTATCTTCACTACCAAGTGGGGTACAATGGCTTATAAAAAGATGCCCTTTGGATTGCCCAATGCAGGGGCAACATTTCAAAGAGCCATGGACATGGCTTTTTAAGGCCTCATTAATAAGTTTGTACTTATTTATTTGGATGATGTTACTGTATTTTCAAAGAAAGTTGATGAACATTTTGATCATCTAAGGCAGATCTTTGAAAGGTGTAGGGAATATGGGGTTTCACTTAACCCAAAGAAGAGTATTTTTTCTGTCCATGAGGGAAAGCTTCTTGGAGACATAGTTTCCAAGGATGGTATATCCATAGATCTAGAAAGAGTCACAACTATTCTAGCATTACTTCTGCCAGCTCATAAGAAAGGCTTACAAAGCTTTCTAGGAAGGATCAACTTCGTGAGGAGGTTCATACCTAACATTGCAGCATTATTGCAGCCCCTTACATCTATGCTCAAAAAGAACATTCCTTTTAGCTAGACTAAAGAAGGTAAAAGGAGTTTTGAAGAGATTAAGGAGGCTCTTGCATCAGCCCCAACACTTATTAATCCAAATTTTGATAAAGATTTCATATTATATGCATTTGGGAGTGTTGACACAATTTCAGCTATGCTTTGTCAATAGAATGAAGAAGGACTAGAACAACCTGTAGCTTTCTTTAGTCAAGTTCTCCATGATTATGAAGTGAAATATTAATTTGTAGAAAAGCATGTGCTAGCTGTAGTAAGAAGCCTTAAAAAGTTTAAGCATTTGCTTTCTAACAATAGAATACATTTGATGGTTGCCCATCCGACAATCAAGGATTTCTTGCTTAGCAAAGATCTCAATGATAAAAGAGCAGACTGGATTACAAAAGTAATGGAGTTTGACATACAGATTAAAGTCATCAAGCTTGTTAGAGGTAAAGGTTTATGTGAACATCTTGCAGGAAATGAAGAAAATAGCAAGAAACTTGTAGATGAAACTGTAATAGTGCTAAAAAATCAGGAACAAGCTACTTTTCCAATTCCATCTACAAGTTGGATCCAACAAATGATTCATTATTTACATACTGGTGACGATCCTGAAGGTTTGGACAAGTAAAAAAGAAGGTATTATAGGCTTCAATCCATCCCTTATGTTGTAATTGATGAAATTTTATATAAAAGGGACTTTCATGGTGTTTTACTCAGGTGTGTTGAACCAGAACAGATTGAGAAGATTCTGAAAGAATTTCATGATGGGCCTTCTGGAGGCCATTTTGCACCAAGAACCACAACTCTAAAGATTATGAGAGCTAGGTATTATTGGCCAGATTTATTCAAAGATGCACATGTTTGGGTCAGAAAATGTAACAAATGTTTAGTATTTGCAGGAAAGCAAAAGCTTGCAGCTATGCCTTTACACCCAATTCAGGTAGAGCAGCCTTTCGGCAAGTGGAGACTTGCTTTCATTGGTCCCATTAACCCCCCTTCAAGTGCATGTCATAAATGGATATTAACAACAATAGATTACTTTACAAAGTGGCCTAAAGCAATTGCATTGAAGGAGGCTAATGAGACTTCTGTTTTGAATTTCTACCAAGATTTGGTTTCTAGGTTTGGTACTCATGTTTCTATCATATCTAATAATGCTTTAGCATTTGTTGGTTTAAGAGTTTCTTATTGGTCTATTAAGAACAATATATTTATGAATACCTCATCCAATTATTACCCTCAAGGTAATGGAGAGGCTAAGTCAACCAATAAAAACTTGATAAAAAATATCAGAAAAATAGTTGATGATGTAACGTCGGAAAATGTCCTCTTGGGGGCTTTTCCCTCATAAGGTTTAGCTCCCAGGTGTTTTGCATGTATTTAGGACATCTTAGTTCATATTTTGGCATCCCGATGGAATGACCCCTAAGTAACATGACAAATGGGACCTAGGAGGACCCCTTGAGCTGTACCCTACCAAAAATAGGGGGGAGGACTTGGGCACCTGTGCCCTAGTACTGCCCTATTTTGGGGCAGCCCCAATTTTTAGGTGTTGGTTTATGACCGTTATTTGGGTCCTTTGCCGACACAGTAAGTTTGAATTACAAAAATCTTGGCGGGAGTGCTTGTAGTTACATATAAAAGCATGTTTAGGCATTCATTTGTAAACTAGATGGCAATTATGATGTTCAAGTGTTCTCAAGGTGATTCAAGGCTTTCATTGTGTTGAGAGAGCAGACTTGTGTGGTTTGTGTGTTTGTATTTGCAAATTTGAGCATTCATTTCCTCATGGAATGAAGAGCATCTTCCTCCCATGAGATATTCACTACAAGGTGATATCATTGTACTTTTTATCATTGTTTCATTTGGGTTTGGCCTCTACCTCACAAGGACATGCTCTCTCTATTTGACAAAGGTGTTTGGAAGACTTACGTGTCCTTCTGGGGCTTGATTGAGGCAAGCTCCTAAACACCACAACCTCAAACCAAGTTTTCATGATTGCAAGTTACAGGTTGAGGAGTTGGACTGAGTGGACTTGTAGAGGAGCATATTGGAGTGTCTAAAGTACAGGAAAGGAAGAAAATCTTCCCCCTAGACTAGGGCACCTGCTCCCTAGTCCCCAAAGTTTTGTTTCGGGAAAATCTCTAATACAGAAGATTAGGTTGCAGATCTTGTTGCCATATCCAGACAGAAAATAGGACCTTGGACTTGGGCGCCCACTCCTGTGTCCCTGAATTTTCTACCTTGGATCCCTAAAAATAGGTACTCTGTAATTTGGTATTTTACTTCCATCTGTAGCAGCATTTTCTGTTATTCGTCAAGTTATTGTTGTATTTGCATAATTAGGGTTTTAATGGTCAATTGAGCATAAGAGAAGGAAAAGTGATAATTAAATTCCCTAATCCAAGTTTTCCTACATCTCACAGCAATCTAGGGTATGATAATGAATTGCCACTCGACCCTAGATCCTTGAATGTAAAGTGGAAAGGAGGATTCAAACATCAAAACACTAAAACATTAACAAATCCAATTTTTCACTCAACATTTTGGTGAACCCATGTTTTTGGACTTAAATTGAAACTTGCTAAGTGTGTTTCTTCAGATTTGGATTGATTTCATTCAGTCATATAGTCATTCATTTTATTGCATTGAGAAAAAATTTATAAAAAAAAATTATTGAAAATTTTGAAAAAAATTCAAAAAAATTGCATTGTTTGGCTTACTAAATTGCATCAATTCTTTCTAAATTTTCTTAATTCATAATTTTTGCATAAGATATTATATAAACTACATAAAAACATGAAAATTTAATAATTTGTATTGCATTTTCATCATTAATTTGCTAGGCTTTTGTAGAAATTTTGACAATTTTCATTAAACCTAGTAATTCCAAAATCTAGGGTTAGTAGGCAAAATCTTCTTTCAGATTTTCTACTAATTTTAGAGGCTCATTCAAATTAGAATTTGGCTGTATTCTTCCATTTTAGTGTAAATTTGTATTTAGATTCAAAATATTTGCATTTTTGCATAGAAAATTTCAACAAAAACTAGCAATTTTCATGCATTTTCTATAGATTTGTATTGACATTTTGCATATTATAGCTTGGAAATTATTTTCAGATCTGAGATTAATTCATTTCCATCATAAACTATACTTCAAAACATTCACATAGCATTTTGTCCCAAGATCTCAAACCTAGGGCTTCAAAAACAACGATTTTCACTAAATTTGGCCTTATCGACTCTATAAACTTGAACCATAGGCATTTTGTGAAAAGTATTTTTGCATTAATTTTCTATTATCAGGGTATTCATTTTCTACCCCTTATAAAAAGCTTCACAACACCTTTTTATCGGGCTCTTGTAGTGAAAATTCGGTGAAAAACTACACATTTTGGCTATTTTTACCCTAGGGTTTGACCTAGTTTGCACTCCAATCGTGTTGTGATCAATTTTATGGACTGAGGTGAATGATATCATTGATATTATTTTCTTTACCTCCTAAAATTGCTTACAACACCCCTTTTGCTAGGTCTTGGAATTGAAAAACCGTGAAAAATAACCTATTTTTGCTATATTTTTACTAGGGTTTTACCTTAAGTGGCACTAAAAGTGTGTTGTGTTGGGAATTTTGACACTAAGTGGCTGTTGTTACTATATTATTTTTTATCCATCATCATTTTCCTCACAACACCCTTTGTTATGCTCTTTTGCATTGAGTTTTGGTGAAAAAAGTGCCTAGTTTGACATATTTTCACTATATTTTGACTTGGCATTATCTTGGATTTGCATCAAGAGTGTGTTGACAAGGATCATATTGCTGTTTTGGACTGATATCAGACATATAATTTTCTTCCCTTGATCAAAATCCTTACAACATTCTTTGTCCCATTTGTTTGCATTGAAAAGAGTACAAAAAACCAATCATTTTGGTTGTCAATCATATCCTTCTCCTAGGATTTGTTCTCTTAGTTTGTGTGTTGTGTGTTGTATGCTCTTGTATAAGCTTTATGACATGATGTCCTAAAAAAATATCATTTTGATAAGAAGTAAAAGGTTAATGGGATCTAGTGCTCTTGAAGAAATTGGTACTTTGGACACCTTCTGTACAAAGGGAGAAGCTCAAATTGTGCAAGATATTATACATCCTCCAACCTCAATGGAAGAACAAAATTTTCATGATGTTGATAATACTATTGAGGCAACATGATATGTATCTGATGAGCAAATAGAAAAATTGGATAAAGAGTTAGCTGAATTTCAATCATTTATGGAAAATGAGAGAATAGCTGAAGAAGTTGTCCCTACAATTCATAACATAAGAGAATTAATAAAAGAGGGACAGGATGGTGTAAATGCAATTTGTGGTCTAGCACATATTGTACAAACCAATATCATGCCAGTGACTAAATCTGCGTAAGTGATAAATAACACTTTATCACCATCTCATACTCAAGTATTCATACCTATACCAACTATGGGAATATCGACTTTTACATCAACAATCTTAACAACTGATGCAAATGCTTGTAGTAATGCTATCATTGGTATTGGAGTATCTAATGACACTAATTACAAAGTTGTGGGATTTGATTATCAAAATTTGGTTCCTAAAGGGACCTCCTCTATGCATAATTGTTCTCAACCACCTATCTATTCCACTCATTTCCAACCACCTATTACCTACTCACAACCATCTTCTACCTATCACTACATCCAACCACCGTTGACATATTCTTAGCCTCCGCCTATCATATCTCAAGCTCATTCACCTCCTCACTTTGGTTCTAATTCCTCACAACAAACCGCATCTCCCAATCATGCCATCCTAAACCAACTTTTACAGGGCATGACTGCTTTGCAACAAAAGGTAAAAAATGCAACAAATTCTTCGCAGCGTAGTCTACCAACATATCATGCCCGTAATCCCCTTTCCTATGCAATCTTGAGAACTCCTATGCCTGAGAGGTTTGAGACACCCCGCTTTGAAAAATATGGTGGAAAAGGTGATCCTAATAACCATGTGGTAGCATTTACAGCTATGTGTAGTGATTTTTATTTTGAAGAGGATTTGTTAGCAAAACTTTTCCGGTGATCTCTCAAATATATTGCTTTAGAATGGTTTTTCTCTTTGCCTCCGAATTCAATACACTCTTTTTCGATCAATTTTTACAACATTTTCAAGCAAATATCAGACCCCAAGTCATGCTTATTGACTTGGTTCAATGCAAACAAGGTCCAAAAGAAAAGTTGGCTAAATTCATTAGTCAATATCAAGGACTTTATGCATAGATTCAATATCAGATGAAAGATGAAGATGTTCAGAAGATATTTATTACAAATCTACAACCTAATATTCGTGATAAGATCCTCTTGATGAAATATAACTCCTTTCAACATTTATGCACCGCCCTTCGTGATTGTCAACTTTCATCTAGTTAGTATGAAAACCAAAACTCATCGGCTCAAGTTGGTCAATCCATGGGTGGATCATCACAAAACAATTTTAAGAGAAACAATAATAGGAGTTTCATCAAGATCAATGGACCAAATATGAATGTGTCTGCTATAAATAATCCAAAGAAAGCATCATATCAACCAAGAAAGTTTACTCCGATATCTGAGTCCTATCATTCTATCATGAGCCAAGCAGTGAGTAATAACATTCTGAAGCTTCCCCCGATCAAGCCTATTGATCCTAGTAAACAAGGACCTTACTTCGATGCTAATGCCTTTTGTCATTATCATCGGACACAAGGACATGACACTGAATGATGTATGTGTCTTAAACATGAGATACAAGACCTTATTGATTCAAATGCCATCCACGTATCGGGTGTGAATGATAATGGAAACAAGTTGGTTGCTCTGCCAAATCAAAACTTACAAATCTTCACTAATCCTTTCCCTAAGCATACTGAAAAACAATATGGTGGAATAGGGTTTACTGGAAGTAGACGAGGATGATAACTTGGACTATGATAGCATCGTAGGAATGATTGAAGTCGATAAGAAACAAGGGGATAATCCACCTCGTTCGCGAAGAAATGGAATTTATGCCAAGGTTCCTCCTCCGTTATCCTTATATGGATCGAGAGATAATCAAAATGCATCAGAAAAGCAAGAACAACAATGAATACAGATGACTGAGATGGTATAGGATGATTCCCATTACCATTCTAGAAAGATTCAACAACAAAAACTCGCTAAATTTGGAAAAGAGCAAGACGACAATCAACAGTCAGAAATAATAGTGGTTCTACCCCTCATAAGCAACAAAAAGTCTCATTTAAACAAGGATTTAAGGAACGAGCATCATATGATAACAAACAAGACCTTCATAAGAACCACTCAAATTTTGCATTAAATATGATCAAGTACCTCTCCAAGAGGTTTGCAAGCTCCAAGATATAACATGAAGACCCTACCAAGTAAGTATCTCTAACCCTTTATCTCTCTTGTGATGTGCTTCCCTCGTGATGTGTTATATGTTATTGAGGCCTCCTGGCATGACCCCCGATTCTCCTATAAGGTCCAGGATACCAGGAGACCACCTTTGTTGTGACCTTCTATTTGTATCATCATTCTTCCAAATTGCCTCTCTAATTTCATTGTTGTGTGTTGTGTCTTACGGACATAGCATCATGGTTGGTGACCTGGGGGCACCCTCCTACGTGACTGTCCCTAAGACACTTGCTTCTCCTCTCTTATTTATTGTTTCTCTTCCTCTAGTGTTTCCATCTAGCGGGCGGATGACGAAAAACATTTATACTGATGCGGACCTAGTGTCCCTTTCGAG
The DNA here is from genome assembly GCA_027924645.1 of Cunninghamia lanceolata. Taxonomy (NCBI): domain Eukaryota; kingdom Viridiplantae; phylum Streptophyta; class Pinopsida; order Cupressales; family Cupressaceae; genus Cunninghamia; species Cunninghamia lanceolata. The sequence goes on from BSBN01000806.1 coordinate 231,909, forward strand.
AGCAATCAAAAAATGGACTTAGTTCCTAATATGACGATGGGGTTGTATATCTTATCCGACACTTGGCTAGTGGAAGCACTCGTGCTTTCCACGTAGTGATGATTTTGATGGTTTTCTATCTCATTTAAAAATCATAAACAATATTGTTGATCCGTGCACTTTGTCTACCTTGAATCTTGCATACCTCAAATTTCATATGCATTGATGTTGTTGTTTATCATGATGTTGTAGACACTAACATGTTTCTTGCAGGGATGTGTTTGTGGGAGCATTTGGCGATCCTAAAGTACATGTCACCTCCGAGGGGCATGGGCTTTGCGAAAGTTGATGTTCCCTTGTGTGTTTTATTCCTACCTTAACATGCTTGATATCGATAACTGATAGCAACCACCTTAAGGTGGGGGCATATATAAGGTAAGTTGTTTGTTATAGATGTTAGCAATGTGTTTGACCTCAGCTGCAAAGACCTGCACCTTAGGGTAGTGCATCGTGCATCCAAACTTTGTTTGCAATCAATCAATCAATCATGTAAGCCCTCTGCGGAGGCGGGATATCGAGCATATCCTTTTTCTTAAGCCCTTTTTGGAGGCGGGGATGGTGTACTTCTCAAAGTAGATTACATCATCCTGTCATTTTCAAAAGTCCTCTGCGGAGGCAGGGAGCAGTTTTGTGACTAATTCAACCCTTAAGCATGTTTTCGACGATTGTTCTGGTGAAGCCCAATCATCGGTGTGTGCCTGTAATGTGCCTGAGATGGTGTTGGACCTAGCAATAGGTACACTCCATCGCTTGTTTGCCGTGTTTTCTCCATGTCTTCAAGTGTGTGTGTTTTTGCATGCTTGTTTTGTGTGGTGTGTTTGTTGCCCCATATGCAAAGACCAACGCCCTCGGGTAGTGCTTCCTACATTTTGGGAGGTTTTGCATGTCTTGCATGTGTGTTGCCCCATATATACAGAGACCTGCGCCCTACGGTAGTGCATCCAGTATTATGGGAGGTTTGTTTACTTTCCAGTACTTGCATCTGCATTTCACATATATGAAAGAAAAAAGAAAATAAAAGAAATCATGTCTGTCTTCCATGCATTAATGTGTCTTCTATGCATTGATTGTCTTCTTCATGTTTTGCATGACTATGACTGTCTTCTCCGTGTTTTACGTGCCTTTTACTATTTTCTATGTGATTGGCGTGTCTTCTCTGTGCTTGATGTGTTTGTGACCTTACTTTAATGCATGTATTGGCCTCGCGTTTATACATACATTAAAGTGGGGGCTAAATGTAACATCAGAAAATGTCCCCTTGGGGGATTTTCCCTCATAAGTTTTAGCTCTCAGGTCTTTTGCATGTATTTAGGACATCTTAGTTCATATTTTGGCATCCTGATGGAATGAGCCATAGGTAACATGACAAATGGGACCCAAGAGGACCCCTTGAGTTGTACCCTGCCCAAAATAGGGGGGGAGGACTTGGGTGTCCGTGCCCTAGTCCTACCTTATTTTGGGGTAGACCTAATTTCTGGGTGTCAATTTATGACTGTTATTTGGGTCCTTTGCTGACACAGTAAGTTTGAATTATGAAAATCTTGGCGGGAGTGCTTGTAGTTGCATATAAAAGCATGTTTAGGCATTCATTTGTAAACTAGATGGAAATTGTGATGTTCAAGTGTTCTCAAGGTGATTGAAGGCTTTCATTGTGTTGCAAGAGCAGACTTGTGTGGTTTGTGTGTTTGTATTTGCAGATTTGAGCATTCATTTCCTCATGGAATGAAGAGCATCTTCCTCCCATGAGATCTGTTGGTTTTTTCCCAGACTGGATGCTTACTCCTAGATTTCCCTACAAGGTAGCCATCAATGATCAACAGGATCTCTGGGCCAGGGGCCAACAGTATAGGAGATAGACTCTATTTTTATCTCCTCTTCTTCTTCAGGCTCTGCAAAACCTAGGGGGTATTCCCTACTCAACATCCATGAGAATATGCATATAAAGGCTGGGATGCTGACATGAAGCAGATAAGTCCTCCTATAAGTAGACCAAAACTGCAAGATAAGAGCAAAGGGGCTAGCTTTGGGCCTATTTTTAGTTGTAGACAGAGGACTTGGGATCCTAAAACTAATTCTACTGTCCTAATGGTTGTTTTGGAGTTTGATTTTGATTTTGTGTTTAGATGCAGAGCTGGACTTGGTGTATAACCTCAACACAGAACTAGATTGGTGCCTATCCAGGGCTTGGAGTCAGTAGCCATACACCTGTGAATGGTCAGCATGAACAACTAAAATTGGATTTCAAGGGGATTTATGTGATATCTGCCTTACAAATATCTCCCAATACAGAGTGTTAAGCTATCTATTCTTATGGCATCCCTATTGCAGTATACCCTTCCCAATATTCAATTTGAAAACAATTTAATCTACCCCTTGAGCAGAAGTTAAAAGATCAAACATTCAATATAGGAATTCTGTATTCTAGAAGACCAGACACCCCTTAGATATCTAGACTCAGAAGAAGGACACATGCAACACTGGAGACAGAATTAACAAAACACATGCAAAACAACATTACTCATATAAGATTAATCATGAAATCAGTAGATTCATGCAAGAAACATACAACAGGAGATGCATAAACTCACAAGGATTCCTGCACAGAGCAAACCAAAACCAGTCGTATCTTATTACGGAGCCAAAATGTCCAACTTTCAACAACCTGAAATGAGTGACACAGTCTGCCATTTATAGCAAAACTATGTACTCAGTAAATTAATTACAAGGTACATAAAAAATTTGCCAGATACAATGCATCAGAAAAATGGCGCTCAAAACAGTAAATGTTGCAGAGGGATAAAGAGGAAGGAGCAGGTAGAATCGGGAGATGTGTCGCTGCTCAAAGATATGCATCATAAAAATGGTGGTTGAGCTATCAACTCGACCCATACCTCTGCAACAAGCAACCATTATTGTTTCACCAACCTGCGGCCTTAGGAATGCAGCCACAGCAAGTTTCCGCAGAGTTTCCCACCAAAAATAGTTGTAAATGCTCATGAAAAGACCTGCGCTGTAGGCTCAAAACATGGTCGTCGATTAAAACCCTATCGCTGAGATCAAACGGCCCTAAAAACGTCGAAAAGTTGCTAGCCAATGAAAACGTGCCACGCAGGCACTTTAGGTTTCCATTGCTGACCATCGCCTTATCCTTTTTATTTTTTAAAAAGGGACACGTGGCGGCATCCGTTGTATCGACCATCGGGACAAGTGGCAACTTCCGCAGTCTCCTTTGAAACACAAAGGCCCTCCCGAGACACTCCCGCGGAAGCCGCCATGTGGCACCGCCCGCAACACTCAAGAAACAAACTGTGTCACAATACCCAAGTGGCTTTCAGGTGACACATGTCACAACCCACGGCCTTGAAACCTAGAGACGCAAAAAGAAACGGGGCCCACAACCCCCCGCTCGCCATCGCAAAAGGAAAATAGGGGCAAGCCCGCGGAAGCTGCCACATGGCGCCTTTCGCGGCCACTTCTTGAAACACAGAAACTTTTGAAACCTCGCAGACTGCGACACTTGGCAGCATTCGCGATATCCTTGAAACACTAGAGACCCTTGGGACCCTCCGCCACACGTCACTTTCCGACACATTTGATACATATGTTGGGGCCCACCTCAGTGTTTCGTTTATCGTTGCAATAAAAAGAAATAGACCTGCGGAAGCTGACACATGTCACGCTCCGCGACAACCATAAGGGACAGATGGCGCATTTCGTGCACCTGTTGCAACATTAAGAAACTGCCCCTGCTACTCGACACTTGGCGCTTTTCGCGCATCTGGGACTCATCAACGGGACCCACCACCATTCAATGCTTTGCACCGCGGGAAACAAAATAGAAACTCACGCGAAAGTTGACACTTGTCAGCTTCCACAGCAACTTAGAAACCTTTTGAAACTTTCCTGAAACAAAAGCGGAGGCTGCCACTTGGCACCATCCACGCTACCTTTAGTTGCTTTAAGGGTCTATCAGAAACTATGGCAGAAACTGTGAAACTTTTAGAAACACTGGCGGAAGCTGCCACTTGGCACCGTCTGCGGGGCTTTTGTTACTTTCTTTGTGTCTCTCGGGTGCCTCCACGTGGTGCCTTCCACGTCACTCTCAGAAACTTAAAGGAAACTCTATTAAAACTTCAGCTTCCAAAACATAAAAGAAACTTTATCGAAACTTCGGCGGGAGCTGACACGTGGCGCCTTCCGTGCATAGTTGGAACTTTTAAGGGGTTGCTTCCGCTGCTGACATGTGGCACGCTCCGCGGGAAGCAAAAATAAAGGCACATATTCAAAACTGGGACTCGACACTTGTCAGACCCGCGGCACTTGCACATTTTTGACCCTCACTGCCACACTTAGAAACAATCACAGACACTAAAAACTGTGAGCCGAAGCAGTGACCCGATATGCATTCTTATGCATTTGACCCAATTTTTAACATTTTTTCAGGGGCCGATGGAGATTTCTAACCTGCCACAATATTTTTTGACTTGCACAGTAACTGATTTCTGGCATTTTTAACAACTACAGAGGCCAAAATGTGTCAGGATTTTTGGATTTTTGGGAAGAGACCTGACTTGAAACCCCAAACATAAATTATTACTAACAAGATCTTCACTACAAGGTGATATCATTGTGCTTTTTATCATTGTTTCATTTGGATTTGGCCTCTGCCTCACAAGGGCATGCTCTCTCTATTTGACAAAGGTGTTTCGAAGACTTAAGTGTCCTTCCGAGGCTTGATTAAAGCAAGCTCCTAAACACCACAACCCCCAAACCAAGTTTTCGTGATTGCAGGTTACAGGTTGAGGAGCTGGATTGAGTAGAGTTGCAGATGAGCATATTGGAGCGTCTGAAGTACAGGAAAGGAATAAAATCTGCCCCCTAGACTAGGGCACCTGCTCCCTAGTCCCCGAAGTTTCGTTTCAAGAAAATCTCTGATACATAAGATTTAGGTTGCAGATCTTGTTGCTAGATCCAGACAGAAAATAGGACCTTGAACTTGGGTGCCCACTCCTGTGTCCCTGAATTTTCCACCTCGGATCCCCAAAAATAGGTACTCTGTAATTTTGTATTTTACTTCTATCTGTAGTAGCATTTTCCGTTATTCGTCAGTTTATTGCCATATTTGCATAATTAGGGTTTTAATGGTCAATTGAGCATAAGAGAAGGAAAAGTGATAATTAAATTCCCTAATCCAAGTTTTCCTACATCTCACTGTGATCTAGGGTATGATAGTGAATTGCCACTCGACCCTAGATCCTTGAATGTAAAGTGGAAAGGATGATTCAAACATCAAAACACTAAAACATTAACAAATCCAATTTTCCACTAAATAGATAGTAACTAGAGAACCTGGCATGATAAACTAAAGTTAGCCCTTGGGCTGATAGAATAATTCTAAAAAGAGCTACATGTCATTCACCTTATGTTCTCACTTATGGTAAAGAAGCCAAGTTGCCAATTTCTATTGAATTGCCAACTCTGAGTTACATTAAGGAACTTGAACTACTAGAGGAAAAGCCTATGGAAGTTAGGCTTGCACAGTTAATGGAGTTGGAGGAAACAAGAAAAGAGGCATTAAGAAATCTAGAAATTCACCAAGCTCAGATGAAAAGAACATTTGATAAGAAAGCAGTCCCAAGAACTTTCAAAGAAGGAGATCTAGTGTTTAAATGGGATGAACTTAAGAGAAAACCTGGTAAACACACCAAGTTTGATGCCATGTGGGATGGCCCATACATTATAACAAAATGTAAATAGCATAATGCATTTCAGCTTTCAAAGCTGGATGGAGAGGTGTTGCCTATCCCTGTCAATGTGATTCACCTCAAGCAGTGCTATTAAAGTAGAGGTTTTTAGCAAATAAGTGCCTGTGGCACATTTATTTTAGTTATGTTTTGTTTTTCAAGAAGTGCTCTTATGCACATGTTTGCTGGCCCTGTCTTAAACAGTGCCATGATAGTTGTTTTAGTTTTAGTTTTGCTGTTGTCTAGTTCCTGATAGTTGAGTTACATAAGTTTTCAACAATGTTGCATGGACACGGATACGGTATCTGATACGAGTACGGTATCTAATACGGGTACGGTATCTGATACGGATACGGCTAATTTTCAAGACCCCTAATACGGATACGGCCAGATACGGCAACCATCCATATATATATATATATATATATATATATACTCTATTATATAATATATTATATTAAAATATAATTATTATTTTATAATAATATTAATATATTATAATTATTAATAAATATTAAACTAATTAAATTTAAACACTAAAATATAATTATAATACATATTAAAATTTTAACACATTATAATTATATTTAAATATATATAATTATAATATATATATATATAGCAAATTAAAAATACATTATTAAATAATCTATTATATTATATTAAAAAATTTATTATATTTAATATTAATTATTATATTTGATAAAATTATAAATACAAACCTTTTAAATTTAAAAAAATATAATATGAACTTTATTATTGCACTTGCACCCATAGGATGTCTAAGGAATATGCCCACAGGAGCAACCGACGAGTTTAGAAAGTTTCCTGGCGTGAATTTATTTTTACAGCGTGAGACAATTCCTAAAATTTTCGGGAGTGAATTTTTTTTATAGCGTGAGACAATTCCTAATATTTTCTGGCGTGAATTTTCTTTTACAGCGTGAGACGATTCCTAAAATCTTCCGGCGTGAATTTTTCTTACAGCGTGAGACAATTCCTAAAATTTTCCGGCATGAATTTTTTTAAACTAGCACTATAATGCATATCAATAAAATCCTATTGGCTAATTTAATAAAATAATAATATCAATTATAAACTTATGATATACACATTTTAAATTTAATAAAACAAAAACATAAACTTTGTGAAGTTCAGTCGATCGCCATAATGCAGCATAGCCGCCGCCAGAGGAAAATGAATCACCCGCAAATCAAAAGACAACATTCTTTATGTGGATTTTCCTTTAGAAGGTCACGAATCAGACTGAAACCCTATTTAACCCACGTTTTTAACCATACGAATTCAAAATACGGGGCGATTTTTAAAAAAATGAATCCTACCGTATCCGGCACGGCTGGGAGATTACAGATTTTAGGGCACGGGCAGGTACGGTATCCAAGCTGTACCCACGCCGTGCCATACCCGCATCTGTATCGGATACTCAGATACGCGTGCCTTGTGGAGGGGGCTAGGCGTATCCTGCAACTTTGGTTTTCAAAGTTCAAGGGCAAGGGCTGACTCCTATACCCAATGGATTACTAAGGCTACTAATCTAATATGCTTAGCAGGCAAGCATTCAGAAGAAATCACCAGAAATGTTACCAAAATTTCACTTACAGCTCAATTTGGTAGAGCTGAAATAGTTGTTTACTTCAAAGGTGAAAGGTACTTGAACAAATTTCTGCTAAGCTTAATCACTTATGTGTGAATGCTTTCAAATGGATTTCAGTTTTTATTATGCAATGTTTTACAATAGAAATAAATTACACAAATTGCATGCTATTGTTGTCTTTCATTCATTTTTGTAATGAAAAATGTATACAATGTTGTTATTTCATACATTGAGATCAAAAGAATGTTAAAATGTCCCACACAAGCCGTGGGCATGACTAATTTAATACATCATAAAGGAAAGCTATATAATTGAAGGTAAAAATAGAAAACATATAAGAAGAAGGTATATCCATCATTGCATGTGGGCAGTCTTCTATTGATCTTCTTTGTTCCCAGCTTCTCCTTATTGCTAATCTTCATATAAACTTGCATGATGATGAAAAGATTGGGTTAGAGCTCTGGATATAAATTCTGATCATATGTCCTACCAACAAAATATAACCTTCGTTCAGGATGTATTAAATCAGTCATCAATTACTAGATGTATGCAAGAGACCTCAAAATTAGATTATCAAATGAGAATCAAGTCATCATAGGAGCATTGAACTTCATTGTTTTTATCTAACTTGTTTTCTCATTGTGCAAGTACAGGTTCATATTTCATTTCATATTCCATTTTGCTTGACATTTCAGCATGTGGTGAAAATTGGGCTCCCACAAGGGTTGAGCTCAGCATGTTGCCCTTAAGTCTTAAGAGGGATATGTACAAGTGAGAAACATGGTTTGGCTTTTCAAATAAAAGCATATTCTGACTGAAAATCAATGTAACATTGTCCATTCACAACAACCATAAAGTACAAAAAGTGAATGAAGTAGAGATGAATACAATGGTAATGACTACAACTTACAGTATTGGTAGTGCTTACAAAGATAACCAACACATGAAGGGCAATCACCACCCTAAACCAATGACTAGGGTGCCATTGTGAAAAGAATCCTCTCATTGCTCAAATGTACCTCCTGTTTCAAGCCTTCATTGTGTGCTTAGAATGGTGACTGCCTTCATGTGGTGGATGTAACTGATAAACACCAAAATATGATAGCCACAATGGGCAACACATAGCCAATCACCAAAGTAAGCAATGCAAGAGTACAGTACAGTCACCTACAAGACATGACAGCCAAAAGCATGTAAGGAACAGCAGTCATGCAAGAGGAATAGAACAAGGATTTACCACTTCTTGTTGTGAATGAGGTGTAAAATTGCCATTGGATCATTAACCATTGGAGGGGATTCATAGCCACCACAAAGATATTGAAACATGCATGGAGGAGGACCAGGATGCAAAATGGAAGGAAGAAAGGAGCAACCAAACCTATAGGGTGACAGTCATCTATAATTGAGCTAGCCAGAGATATAAGAAGAAAGTACAGTCACCTTTTAACATCAATTGCTATTACTTGCTAGTAATTGAATAGGTATACCTGAAGGCATCATTACATCAACCTCATAAGAATAGAGCATATATTCACAAGTATTAGGGCAGTCATCTGTAATTGAGCAAGTTGGAAATGTAAGATATATAGTGACTTCATTCATTACAGGAGGGAGCAGCTCATGCCACATCAAACATACATCACTAAAGGTCTATCCTTGAAGCCATGAGAGGCAATGATAGAATAGAAGATGCAATAAACATGTATTTGATTCTATGCATACAGAATGAATGAGAAGTAAGAGACAACATTACAGTACATGAAGATATCCATATAGAACAGACAACTTGCAATGCCATGAAAGGTGACAATCCTATATGCAAAAGTGCAGTTGTTTAAAGAGACATAGACCTAAATGCACAAAAGACAGTTATACAGTGCCTCAACACAATTTCCATATGATTGTGAGTTATGACCGTGATAAGTAGCATGAGGAGCAGTCACCAATAGTCATAATGTGAGGGCAGGGTTTTCTTTCACCAAGGAGCAATCCACAGTTAACACTATGGAGATCACTACATTAGTCAACTGTATCATGATAGTGATAGTGAACTAGGACAGTCACATCAAAGGATAGAACTATCAAGGTATATCTCCATTTAAACATATAAGAAGCCACCCTGATGCAGTCATTCAATTTCTTGAAGTGCAAGAATGAAGAACAATGATGTATGAAGTAAAGCTACCAATATGTAGTCCTAAAGATTGTGATAGGACAACAATAAATTTAAGGATCAATAAACTCTTCAGGTGATACATAGCCACGAACTTACCAATGGAGGAATAACCTCTTTATAGTTGCAAAGGACTGTCACAAGAAGAACAAGTAGAGAAAACCATTCAAAACTGTCAATGAGAATGACTTTTCCAATTGAGAAGCATTAGTGCCCAAAAGAACAGGTAAAATTGTCCATTAACTCTTTCAGGAGAAGCATACAGTCAAGAAAGCAGCCATGAGTGGAGGGTTTCATTCACAAAACCCTAGCTAGGGTAACAGTTCCCATCTTTGCAGTAGTGCAGTTTCCACTTATTCTTGTAGCAGTCAAGTGTGCCAAGTGCAAAAGTATTGCAAAGAGTTATCATTTCTGGTAGGACTCTAATGTCATGTGCAAAATGGTGTATTTCAAGTACAAAACCCTAGCTAGGGTTAACCACAGAGAGGACCATCTTTTCACATATAGCCGACATCATATAATCAAATATGCAGTCAAAAGCTATCCTCTTTGTCATTCTTTTTAGAAGAAAGTAACAACGTATATAGAGCATTCAAATATGAACAGAAAGGAGGTCAAGACAAACCCTCACAATCATGAAAGTTTCATTCACAAAACCCTAGTTGTATTTCATAAAAGCCTTCATGATTATATGAGCACAAAACCTCAAAATAAGAAGTCGTTGTCTTAGTTCACTTCATAAGCAAAGAGCAAGGCAAAAAAATACAAAGTATAAATCTATCTTGAGACTGTATTATCACATAGTGCAGGAAATACATAATATAAAGCATTGCTGAGAAGACCATCTTTTCTCATACAAAACACAAGCAGATATCATTTATGCCGTGAGCAAAGGAATAACAATGGAGAAAGGAAATGGAATCTTAGGGTTTCATGCATATCTACAGGAAATACAACAAGAATAACTTGTGTTTCAACTCATTCAAGAGCTTTCCAATCAAATCTTCAAGTAGAATATGCAGGACACGCCTAAATAGCAGAATATTCAAAGCAAATATACAGATGGAGCCTCAAATATCACCAAGTGAGTGAAGTTACCTGTTGCAGAGAGCTATAGAAGACCAAACAATTGTATAAGAATCTCTCAGACAACCCAAGAATGCATAAAAAACTAAGCTCAAACCCTAGCATGGTGGCACAACAGAGAGGCACCAAGATGACACAAATGCAAGAATGTGAAATGACAACTTTTAGGTTTGGAAACTCTTTTGTTTGAGATGCCCTAGTAGGGGCTTTATCTTTTTTTATTTTATTTTTTGAAAAATCATTGCCAAATCAAAATGTTCACTGTTGTCTAAGACTTTTTAAGTCAAAAGACCTAATCATTTTGTTGAGGAGCCTGTGACTTGAAGGTGGTCAAGGGAGTCATAAGGTGTTTTATGATGTGTTTTTTAAGGTTTATTGAGATTTGAGATAGGAATACATGTGATGGTATGGGAGATATAAGGTTGTGTTTGTTTTTATCATATTAGTCATTATTCATCAATAAAGAGGACGTTTTTCTCATTTTAACTCAAATGGGCCAGTATAGGAATAAAATACAGTCATAAAGATGATGGCCAAAAATCAATAACGATCTAGGGATTTTATTAAGAGTTTTATTCGGTCAAAAATTATAGATCAAGAGAAGGCGTTTTACCCAGCACAAAGAGGAAAGTTTAGATTGTAGAAAAAAGTTTAGATGGTTAGCTCAAGGAAGAGTACAATTTAACAAAGAATAATCTCTTAATGCAAGGCCACCTATGAAGGCCGATCAGCCAATCTCAAAGGGACAGCAATTAGAAAGTCAATGGCCAAGAATTAATACAAGTGGCCAGAAGGAAGGTGCGGCCATGAAATAGCCAGCATAACAGATCGATTTGTGTTTAAAGCAAAGGCAAGAAGATCTAACGGAAGTCGCCCAGGCAGAAACAAAATGGGACGACTCGGAAATATACAAGCGGCCTGGAGAATAAGTTGGAATGGCCAAGAAGATAAATCAACGGCTAGGTTGATAGCACACGCAGCCAGCCAAAACAAGATCGACCAAAACAAAGTGGTCGCCCACCAAATAGCAGAAGGAAAACATTCTTTTGACAACCCAAATCGAAATATTACAATGCAAGGAAAAATAGTGGAAAAACCTGGAGAAAAATCGTTGGTAGAGGATGTGTTTCTGCAGCTACTGTCGCCCCAACATAACCTCCCGTCGTGGCTTTAAAACCTCTTAATCATTGCTGCCAGAGAAAAGCTTATGTCACTGCAATTTGCCCCCTTTTGCCTAGAGTTCATGGTGTTCCTTTTCTTGAGCGATCTGCCCTTTTTAACAAAATTATCCCTCTCTTATTTTTAGCGATCATCCTTTAGGTTTCCAGAACTGAAGTTTGCATTCTCGTTTGCATGAAAATTCGGCCAATAGAATTTAGAGAAAAAACTATTTAAAACAATAAAGAAAAATAATATCTTCTTTTGCACCTTACTGTCGCATGAATGATAGGGGCCTATATTTAATTCTTTTATCAAAACTCTAAATATAATAATGCTAATTTTAATATTATTTAACTATTTTAATTAAAACAAAACCATTTAAATAATCAAAAGAGAAATGCAATATAATATTGCATATTTATCTATATAATTTAATATATATATCTATTTATTTTTAAGGAACATATTGTCTTCCAAACATTTTATAGACAATATTTTATTATTTATTTAAATAACACACAATACATCATTTGAATATATTTTGAAAAGATATTAAGTTAAAGTAATCACATCATACATTTGAAAACGATTAAAATTATGCATTAAAGTAATCAAAATTAATCGATAATACATATGCAACTACGTGATGTGTGTGATTGCATCAGGATAATCCATCCATCAGTTCTTGCCAAGTGGCTAGAACATCTCTACCTCAACCATGCTCTCATCTTCGACGAGTACCTGCATCCATTTGCACTCAACTTGACGTCAATAGGTTAGTGTCTCCAAAATATAGCCGAAGCAAATCATTACATTTACAGCAATATTCAATATTTAAAACAATTTCCATTTTTCATCAATATAACTCATAATAATTACCTGCGCATATGCAAAATTACTTAAAGTAAGTCAATCACAATAATTGTTCACTAAATTAGAATAATCATATTATTCATAAAAATGAGACGTGACATATATCGTACTCCTATAATAAAATCATTCACAATCAAAACAATTAAAATGCTCCATACATAGCAAAACGTGTCATAAAATGTTTGCTTCTTTTACCAAATGGTGGGTAGTTAGAACCACCAATGCTAGTATCTAAATGGAAACTTTCACCCAACATCGATTTCTAACAAATATTTGACTTTGTTTATAGTTTTATGGATAACCTATTCCATCTAACTAATGCTAAACATCCACGTCAAAGGTGATATATAAGTTTCGTACAAGACTTTAAATAATATAATAATAATAAATTTAACTTCCCATGTGTTAGCCAACATAGTTTTTAAGGTCCCCCCAACCTTTATATTTAAACATAGTACTTTTTAATTTAGTTAATCAGAGCTCTTCTATTTTTATTTAATAAAAAGTTCACGGAAATCAAATCGAAGATAAAATAATTATCTTTCAATTGAGGACGTGTATATTGCAGTGGTGAAATTTAAATATTCATGTTATTTATATTTAGGTTTGTATTTATTTTAATATATTAGTAAATGATAAAAAATTTGTGTAAAGTCACATTCTCTTGTTTTATGTTACTTATATATATTTGTCTTTTTATCTTATATCTTGTTTTTAATGATTTGTACATTCTTAGATATCTATTTCTTATCTTGCCTCTATGTTTGTACATTTCTACACATTCTTTTTATTTGTGTTTCAATTATATTTACTATATAATTTTGTCTAATATGTTACTATATTCTTTTATTTATAGGCATTCAACATATTCATTTAATCATCTAATTTTTCTAATTATATTTGCATATTATTTACATGTTCACACTTTAATTGGTGCACTAAAAGGAATCTAAATTTGCATGAGTATTCTTAGGAATATTTGCATGACTAGAGAATGTTGTTTTTGATTTGTGTGCACTTTTCTAAGGGTTGACCTAAGAGAACATGTCTCTCACGATACAAGGATAGCCACACAAAGGTATTTCTAAATACTGCTAACCCACAAATATTAAAAGGCATAAAAGAAGTCACAACAAAACAAGCAAACTAAAGAAAGAAGTGTACATATCACACTATACAAGTTTATAAGTATAGGATAGATCCATGATTCCATAGTCATATATTCATCCCTAATCTCTAGACTCGTCAACAGAGAGTCAATGGAATATTCTAATTCCGAGACGATTTACTAGACTATTACTTACTATTCCCGATCCCAAAACATATCAGATTTAGATCCATATAAAATTAGTACACTCATCAATTATAAATATACATACCTTTGTGTTTATTTACATTTCTTGCATTTAATTACTCTTATTAATATTCATAATATTAAATTCAACATCAATCTATTTAATTAATCTATCTAAATTAATTATATTATTGAATTAACCTAAATTAAATATATATTTTTTATTGAAATAAATAAACATTTAAAAATATACATATTAAAAAGTCATAAAATAATACTTTACAATAAATTATAATATTTAAAATAAATATTAAAGTATTACAAATATTAATATTTAATTTATTGAAGTATTGATATTATGATTTTTTTTTGCAATATCTAATTAAAATTAGATTTCTTCTAAATAATCACCAAAATCCAGAGAAGCCTACATTATGTAAAGATACCTCACAATAAATTTTAATAGTAGAACTTATTATTTTAAATTTCAATGTACTATTTTAGTTTTAGTAAGATGCTTTAATAATAGCATACTTTCAACCTCATAAATTATTTTAGACATCAATAAATTAAATGTCTATAGACTTGAAATTTAATTATTGGGAAAATTGAGGTGTTATTTTCTCTCTTATCTTATTTCCTTATAAAATTTAGAATCTATAATTAAAAATAGAAAGTAATTGTTTTTTAAAAGATGAATTAAGCTCTTATATTTGTAGAGGAGAAAAGTATTTATCTTCTTTCTTTAGTTTTATATTTATTTTTGGTCTTGTCATAAATATATTGTCTTGATGTTTAATTTGTCTTATTTTGTAGATAATCTAACCCAAATATGAATCCTTATTAAGTCATAAGCCTACCTCAATCCTTTGGATGAACTCCCTTTATAGTCATTCACATGTCCTAGACTTGACTAGAAACATAGATCTATCCTATAGATAGGACTGCACCCATGACCTTATCTTCCAAACTCAAACTTTTTTCTTGCTTTTTTGAGATGATCCTTTCAAATAATTTGATCATTACTAATCAACTTGCACACTAAATATTTTGAATTGAGCACCAAGGATCTTATATAATTTAGAGACAAGGCCTGGGTCATTCGTAATCGCTAAAGGATCATCAATAGATCATAGAATCATATAGAGACTAAAATCTTTATGTCAACACTTGCATGCACATATACTACACTATTGGTTCATCACTTAGGCATCTTACATTTTTTCTTGGTGTGTATTCAATATTATTTATTGGTAACATGGATTGACTAGTTACCAATAAACTTTCATACTTTACCTTTGTATATTAGCAGTCTCTCCAAGGTGCATCTTAGCACCACTCATATTCAGATATACAAGTGTACAAGTACCAAAGAGTAGAATTGCATAGGACCAAACTATGGGCACAACCTTGTCCAAAAGCAAAATGTACATTTGGGGCAAATCTATAATAATTCATGTAGTGTTAATTTAATTTTGGAAGAAAGATTAATCATCTATCATAGTCTATAGGAAAAAATTAACTATTAACTACTTAAGAGCAACTAATAGAGCTAAGCACATGTCTAACACTCTTGTCAATTTCATTTATAGACTTAGTTCCTAGTTTCGATCTAATTACTTATTTACTATTTATACTTGCTAATTAGATTCTCAATTACTATTTGTACTTCTTAATTAGATTTTTTTATCAGTTATGCTTACATGACAAAGGACCAAAAATTCTAGGCCAAATATGAAAACTGTCAAATTTCTCGAAGACTAGTGCCTAGTTTAGCATTTTGTGTTAAATAATGAATGTATTGTGTTTACCCCAAATAGTGATATTTTAGTTTGATTAATCTAAATTTGCGAAGTTAAATCATATCCATTATCCATTTTTGATATGTATGCCCAATCATATGATCACTTTGTGTGGTAGTTAAGTGATGTAGTCAAGGATACAAGACCAATTCAATGGCAAACTTTTCCTTGTAGAAAGATATCAAAAAACTCTACTAAAATCTTCAGACATGATTTTTAATGTCCCTCAAACTAAACAAAGGAGTCTATACTCACACCAAGCCTCGGGAAATAAAATTTCCAAAAACCAGTTAATGAATGAATCTTAAACAAGCTAAATATTCACACTACAAATAATTGTTTCAAAACCAATTATTGTTGTTTTATATCACACTCAACACACACACTTATACCATTATCTTTCTAATTTAACACAACCATTGAACTTCATCCACTCATTCTCAAAACTATTCAACTTCTAAAAAATTCCACAAGCACTTTACACTATAAATATGCTAATTTTCATATTATTGATAAACAAAGGTTAGAACATATATTTCTAAGGAAATTTTGATAGAATTTCCCATTTTAAAACTGATATTATACTGATCACAACTTCTTACAACAATCTCCAATTGAAATTAAACACAATACATTCATTATTTAATACAAAATGCTAAACTAGGCACTAGTCTTCAAGAAATTCAACATAGTTTTCATATTTGAGCTTTTGTAACTTGCATGTGAATCCCCCAAGATTTATAAAACACTTCCAATTGAAAGAAACATCATAAATCTCTTCCCTTATCCATCCCAACATTCGACAACCTCTAACTTTTCAATAGGGTTCCTCTCTAAGAAGTTCTTCAAGTTGCAATTACAAAAAGTATGAGAATGAAAGATGCAAGAAGAATCAAGAAGCAATGCCTCCTTCAATTTGGAACTCAAGTCAAATTGCATGAGCTCACAAATGTGGCACCCAAAATTCAAAAGGAATCAAAAGTCACATAGGGATTCAAACCAAGGCTCTAGAAAAATAGGAACAAGGACATGCATTCTTTAGGTGGTATGCAAGATTCTAACTAAATTTGGAACTTTTCCATGACATGGGTGTATGGATTGAGCATAAATACATTCATTAAAGAGGTGAATCATGCAAATTCAAACTCTTCCCAAACTAAACTTCAATTCCCATTCAAGTCAACTCCTCAAATATCTCTATCTAGGTGTTTGCATTGCAACTCTTCAACTTGTAAACGAAGTGAAGTATCTCACACATATAGAACAACTTTTTGAGAGGGAAAAAGATTCAAATTTGAATTTTAATGTGAATTCAATTAGCAACTATCCCACTTTACACCTATAAATCCAAATGAGCAAAGAAAACATAAATAATTATTTTTGTTGATGTTGATTGTCAATTTACTCAAGATGCTCCTACATCATTAAGGCATGTAAAGTATATATATAGGCTTTTAGAAAAAGGTGGCTTAGTATGAGATGTATAAGTCATTTGAACAAGTGTATGATGAAATGTAGGGAGGATATCATCATAAGACACAACAATTTCAAGTATAACTAAGGAAGTATCATTGCTAGAAGGAAATTATACATCATAAGTATCCATTATATAAATGTATTATGAATCACAATTTGTGAAGGAAAAGTGCTCAAAGGTAAAGTATCACTATGCCCAAGAACATCACTAGCACTATCCATTAGGAGAAATGGAAGCAACATAAGGCACATGGATAAGTGAAGTGAGAGTATTTAAAGGGGAAGGAGAGGTAATAACTAGGTCAATGAAGGAGGAAAAGGTTCACACATGAGGAAATAACATCTCCATAGATAATGTAACTACATCCAAATTATTAAAGAACACAAGGGTGTCAAGTATAGTGGGATTAATTGTCAAAAATTGGATAAACATATCAAAATCTACAATAGGGGAAAAGACAAGGGACAATAGGGTTGATGGAAAAAGATATATCAACAAGGAACAAACAAGGGTAGGTGGCTAGGGATCAAAGATAAATCATGCAATAAGATTTGTAACCATATATAGTTAAATCACTGTTAAACAAACAAGGTTGGATAAATAAGATAAATGCAATTTAAAAACCATATCTAAAAACCCTAATGTAGAAGGAAGAAATCGTAAGGACAAAACCTTAGGGGTGTAGGAAAGTTGGGTTCACCAAAAATGTAATAAAAATAAGTGTTTTTCACTACTTTTCACCTAGGACAAATAATTAAAACAATAATAAAAGCTTAAGACTTAGAGCTAGGATTGATATCATATAATTGAAATAAATGATATAATAAATAGAAAATTTAAATAAATTTAAATGCAATACGTAGCTAGATTATAAAGATGAAAATATGGTGTTGAGGATGTTAAGAATTGATCTGCCACAACACTAGATTTTTAGAGCTTAATCAGATGAATGTATCAAAATCAACAAATTGATGAATGATTAGATTTAGATCTGTGCTTGTTGACTTGATCTCCATGCCTATGGAATTGAAGTTATGTGCAAACATAAGTTTGTGCCTATGATAATGAACTAGCCAAAATTTGATCATTGGAATTGCTCACATTTATGTTATGATATTTGAATCTAAGTAAGGATTGATAATATTTAGGAATAGGTTTGGGGAATTTTCTAAATTACAAGGGTCACATTCTCCTCAATCAATCCCCTTTTATATTAGCTTTGTGGCTTTGATAAAAAGATTTGAAGACAATAAGCAAGTGTGCAGTGGTACCTAGGATGATGTCACAAGCATACAATGTAAAAATATATATCCTTTTAAGTTATTTTATCTATATGTTCTTTTTCACTTTCCAACATTCCTAGGTGATTCTAAAATGAATGAATGAATGTCCTTAGATGCATCAACATAGCACACAAATCAA
This sequence comes from Cunninghamia lanceolata, assembly GCA_027924645.1. NCBI lineage: Eukaryota > Viridiplantae > Streptophyta > Pinopsida > Cupressales > Cupressaceae > Cunninghamia > Cunninghamia lanceolata. The sequence continues at coordinate 250,595 of BSBN01000806.1, forward strand.
CAAAAATATGAGCTAGGTTAGCTCACAATGGCTAGTGAAAAGTAGGCAAGGCGTAAATTTGAATTTTGAATTTTAAAATTTTGAGGTTTAGATCCACGACTATGGAAAATTTGATCTCTAGGGTGACAGATGGAGGATCTAAGTATTAGGACCAATTGTAATACTCAAATTTTACTAAGGATGTTAGTAGGTGAAACAAACCAAACTATAGTAAGAATGATAATTTCACAACACCATAAAAAAGGGACACTAGAGTAAGAATGAGAATTTCACAACACCATAACAAAATGGACACTATGGTAAGAAATACCATTCAATTACTAGCAACAATCCACAAGGCATGATTTGTTCAATTACCAAGCATACATGCTATAAGAAGAAAGAGATCACATGCACACACACACACCATAAGACTAATCAATATTTACTCCAATTATCTTTCAAGATGTAATAATATAAAAGATAGTACAAGGATTATATATACATGCATTCACAAGATGAATCATTTTTTTTTTCACTATTATGCATATGAAACATAGAGCTAGGAGAGATTGTGGTCATCAGGACCTAAAACCTATCAACTCACACCATGAATTTATTCTTGCAATAAATGAATGCATGATACTTGGAGATGGGTAGGAATCATTTAACTTAAATTATTTTAAAATCATATCTAGTAGTAAAAACTAACTTTCATAACTTAAATTATTTTGAAATCATATCTAGTAGTAAAAACTAACTTTCATTCATTAATTAACCCAAGGAAAACATATTGTTCCTAACTAGTCGGTCTAGGGTAAGAACGACTATATTTCAAAAACCATTCCCAATACCATAGAAGAACACATCCAATCATTACAATCTTCTAAAAAGAAATAGAGAATAGCAAGACCTTTCTAAAAAGGTAAAGAAGTCATTCACAACATTATTTTTCAAGTATTTATCGCACATTTATAACTTGGAAAGAAATGGCCATAACTTTTTGAAATCTTAAAACATTTTTAATCTTATAACAAGCAAAAGAAAGAGCATAGGAAGATCTACAAAACCTTTGAGCATTTTTCAACATTCACTACATAGAAGAAATGGCAGGATTAGACACATCTACAATTGACATGACACTTTCTCAACTGATAGAATGCCTCGACAACTAATAGGACATCTTTGCAATTCTGCTAAAAATGCATAAAAATCACATTTTTGAAGGTGAAGTTTTACAGGGGGTGTCTAATATGATTCCCTAATTTCTCAAACACATTCCAATTATGCGATTTTATGGTAAAAAAACACTACTAAAATGATAGAATGACCTACAAATGCTTCTATATTTCCCAATGCTCCTATTCACTTGAGAATGGATTAAACGGGTTGCAATTAAGATTTAAAAATTATAGGGACATCCTATGTACTTTCCCTATAGCTTGTTGATTCATGATTTCAAGGGACAATGAGGTCCAACCCTTATAATTGCAAAATGACAACATTTAAATTTGAACAACATTTTCCTTCTTCTAAACAAAGTTCACAATTCATTAATGAATCCATTTCCAATTTGATTCTACACAAATAATTATTACAATGGAGATTGCTAACTCATAACATCAATCCTCAATACATAATGAGAAGTCATAACAACAATAATTACATCTTTATAATTTTCTCAATAAGCAAAATGCAAAAATAAAAGAATTGAATAAGGGATTCTCCAAGCTCCCAAAAGATCATCAAGAAGAGGGCCAGTTGAGGATGCACTCATCACCCAACTATATTACTATCATCAAGCATAATATATGTTTATGTTGCTCTAGGAAACCAGTGAGCTACGAAGAAGAAAGACCGTGGATACACCAACAAGGCCATTATCAAGCACACACAAGGGTCTATCTCAAGACTCACCAAGGATTCACATTGATTTCACTCACAAGATTCTCATGGCTTCTCACAAAGAATAACATTAATGAGCTACTCATAGCTCCACACAAAGATTGTTCACAATCTCACAAAGGAACTACACTAAGTTTCTCAAGGTTCACATAAACCAATTGGTCTCAGCACCAAATCCTACAAGGTTTGCAATAGTTTCTCTCAAAGAAAGCCATATATGTACTCATGTATCTAATAATCAAAAGAACAAGTGTTTGAACCCAAAATGTTCACATAAAGCCAAAATGGCCAAAGAATGATGCAAAAACAATAAGTCAAACACTCTAAATAATAAGCTATCCTTTTTACTCAAAGATTCAAAGACCACAAATAATCTAAACAAACATTGCTCAATGTAAAGCAATTACACTATCACTCGTGGCATCAAAATCTCATTTCAAACATATTCACATTGGGAAAGAGAGAAAGTAAAAACCATAAATAAAGAGAAATATATTCCCTTGTTACCAAGGATCAACCAATTGAAGAAGAGATAACCTTTGATTCTCCTAAGCCCTTGAGCAAGGTCCACAAAGTACAAGGTGAGCTCCATCAAGCTCCAAACCAACAAAAGGATAAAAAACTTCATTAACACACCAAGGAAATTTCTATAAGCTCTAATAATCCATCCACACAAAGGTGGGGAGCATGCCCTTCCATAGGACCAATACTCACAAGTCTCACACAAAAACCCACAAATGAGATAAATTTCCAAGGCTGTCCAAATGGTCAAACTCCATTAATGGAGTTTTCAAGCTTTTTGCTCTCCCCTTTTTCCATACTCAAGATAACATAATGAAATAACATAATGGGTTCCCTTTATAAGGAAGAAGCCCTAACTCAACAAGAAATCAGGTTTAACTCAACCCCAACCTAAGAGGTTAACTAAAAAATCTAATTAAAATAAATAAAACCCAAAAAAGTAAAAAAAGAATCCCAATATTGTTAGTGTAGGTTTTTTATTTTCCTTAAGTTAGGGGATATTTATTTTTCCTACACATATTACTAAGCATGCTTAGATTATTCAGGCATGGTTATTATGAGACCACATGACATAATCCATCAGTTACATGTGTCGCTCTCACCCACTCTTGAATTGTTGAGTCTCACACCCTCTTTTGGATTTATATGCCACCTCTCATAACCATTTGTTTGTCTTTATTTGAGTAGGTGTAACCATATATTTTGGCATTTACCAAGTAGGTAAAACTCTTACCTATTTTGGGTAGTTGGAGTTATTACACCTCTTGGATGTATATGCCCTTATTTTGCTATATATACAACACTCACCTCTCACCTCTACTAGTCAGTAAGAGTAATGTGATCATTCTGTAAATTCTATTGTGTATTGTCTCTTGAGTTCTCTCTTTTAGGATAATCTCTCCATTTTGATATTTTGGTCTTCGATCATCTGTTGACTAGAGTTGTGTGATCTACGATCGACAACAGATCTTGGCTAAGATTCCCACTTTTTGTAGAATCTAACATGGTATCAGAGCCTGGTTGTCTAGTATAGTTCATTTATAGTCCTATTTTTGAGAGATTTTGAGACTAATTATCACTAATATTTTTCTCAAAAACCCAATATGCTCTTCTCTTGCATCCTCGGATGACCTGAAGAATCAAAACAATTTAGAATAAAAATATGTATTTGTATTACTCTAGTTTTCATGTGAGACTTGGGTGATTGCAACTTTTTGGTAATCTTGGAGGCATTTTCAGTTGTTCCATAGTGTCCAGAAGGCCAGAGAAAGTCAAGATTAGCTTTCGTTTCACCAAAATCAGAGATTAGAGGATCCAGTTGCAAACATGGGTTTGAAGCATGGTTCCAAAAGGTAGTTGTCATTTCAGAGTACTTTCAACCCAAACAGACCTTGCCATCATGCTCAAAAGCCTAAACACATAAAGATTGGTTGTAAAATTATTGAAATCAAAGTTGGGAGCCTCTGAGGCAAACAAAATTTTCCCTTAGGTCGTACGGATTGTCATATTGTACAAAATTTTCAAAAAAAATTATTGTATAGGCACACACTATTTAGGTAGCACCACTTAGCAATGCCACCCATAGCAGCGAATGCACTCGTAACCTCTATTGTGCCATTGGTGGACAGATAAAGAGTCGCCACCACCTCGAACGACGAGCCACCGACGATGCTACTTACACCACCAGACCCCAGCCAACCCCACCACCTCAAAATATTTCAAGAGAATATTCATGCAGAAAACCACTATTCCTACAAGCTGGTGGTTTCACGCCAATAAAAGGTGGTTTCATATTTAAATTTGGCAGTTTCAGGTGCTAAAGGTGGTTTCAAGAATATTCTGGCTAGGAGAATATTTTGATGGAATTTCATCATATTCCTTATTGATGTCAACATGACATTAGTGTGACATCAACATCCTACCTCCCCAACTCTGCCTCCTCTCCATTGGGCTTTTCACTTTTATAGGCCAACTTCAAGAGGCCCATTCTCAACCATACGGAGGTTGTTTTTGGCACAATTTTTTTTTATTTGGGGTAGAATTTTGTGCTCTATGCTATGGTGAGATTGGTTTTCTAATTTGATACTCCATTTTTTTAGAAATTGAATATTCTCTCTGAAGTTGCTACATAATTCTTGTTTTGAGACCTTCCAGGAGCCATAACTTGTGCAAACAGACTCCTTTTTGGGTCCTATTTTTTTAGAGTTTGTATTTTTTTGTGTACTCCACATTGGTACTCTCAAATTGATCTCATATTGTACTTGAGTTGTAGTTTCAGTGTTTTGGCCATTTGGACCCTATAAGAGTGTAAAAATATGATATTTGCATTATAAATTGCACTAATTATAAAGTGCCCAACATTGCATTTTCTAGGTGGGTCATTTTAGAAACTAGTAAAAAGGGGGTGTCTTGTGTGTCTTGTTTTCACACTTCTCTTTCTACATAACAATCTACTTTTCCACACTAATGGATTAATCGACAGTTCCTGTTCTAACACCATATAATAACACCATATTACTATTTTGAATGGAAATCTAAAATGATAATCCATCTCAAAAAGCAAGGATTACACAAAGTTACGATGGGACTTGAAACAGAGCCCACATAGGATGTAGAACAGTCAAAATGGTTTAATGAATGTGATGAAGCATTTGGTACTCTATGTATGTTAGTGTCTCCTGATTTACTTTTTCACATCAAATTTTCCACTAAACCAAATGATGTGTGGACCACTTGGAAAACCTCTTTGGTAAGAAGGATGAATTGAGGGGTCATCAATTGGAGAACAAACTCATAGGGTTGAGTCCTAGCAATTTTGACACCATACAAGACTTCTTCACAAAATTAAAAGCCATCATATTGTAGTTAAAATAGTGTGGAATAGAAAAGAAAGACACACAACTAATCTTAAGTATTCTTTCTAAGATTGATTTGAACTATTTTGTATTTGTTTCTACTTTTCATGCCACAAAATGTGCTCTAGGTTCCAACTACAAAATGCCTTCTCTAGATGAGTTTGCTGCAAAACTCACTAAGGAGCAAGATAAATTGGTTCACGTGGTATAGTTGAACCCTCTAAGTCATATGCCTTGGATACAAATCAAGGCACAAAAGAACTTAAAGGGTCTGACAAACAAGATAAGAAGCAAAAGAACCAAGGAGAGAAGAAGAAAGATCAGAAACCTATGACCTCAAATGCAATTAATCAAACCTCTTCATCAAAAGGTGAACAACCTAAGACAGAGAAGGTCAAGTATTCCTATTGTAAAAGGCCTAGCTATGATGAACACAAGTGTTTAACGAAACATATTGATCACCTAACACATCTTCAAGAAAACAACAATATTAAGGTGCTTGACTTGGTCAAACAAGGTTCATCAGAAGGGTCTTCAAAGGACATAGACAAGAGTAAGGAGAAAGGAAAGGGAAAGGCCCTAGTTGCAGTTGCTTCACAGTCTGATACCTGGATCATTGACTTTGGCGCTTCACACCACATGGCTTCGTCATAGGATGGTTTTGCTTCCTTAGAGCCATGTTCTATGACTACCATACTAATGGAATGATGACACTCTTGTTGAAGTGCATGGGAGAGCGTTTGTTGACGTGGGCAAAGGAATATTTTAGAATGTTGTCTTCATACCATCTTTGTCAACTAATATGTTATCTGTTTATCAGATCACTCACATGGGATTTGGCAAGCGGTTTGAGTTCACATCAAACACAATGGTAATCACTGAAACGCATAGTGAGTCCATAGTTACTATGCAGAAAGTAGATAATTAGTCTAGGCTATATCACTTCTCTCATTTTGTTCCTGACTCTCCTTTGACAATTTTACTCACTCACTTAGATGAGGTGATTCATTTGTGGCATCAACAGTTTGGCCACTTAAATTACCACTATTTGCAGTAGCTCAATCAATAGGACATGGTTTCATGGTTCCCTTCTATTCAATTTTTTGACGGAGTTTTCCAACGATACATTATTGGTAAGCATCCTGAGGAGAAATGTGACAAAAGTAAAGCATGGAGGGCCACATAGCTTCTGTAGTTAGTAGACAATGACTTGGCAGGGCCATTTCCATATCCATCTTTCATTAGGGCTAGATATGTCTTGACATTCATTAATGATCTTTCCAAATACACTTGGGTATATTTTCTCAAACAAAAGTCTGAGGTCTTTGAGTCTTTTCAGAACTTTAGAGCTTTTGTAGAGAAACAATAAGGGAAGGCCATCAAGATTCTATGCACAGATAATGGGGGTGAATATGTTAACCATTGATTTGAACAGTTTTGTGCTTCAGAGGGTGTTGACTTACAACACAAAGTTCCATATAGTCCTTAGTAGAATGGTATTGCAGAATGAAAGAACAAGTCCTTGGAAGAGATGACCAATTGTATGATACATTCCAGATCTTTGGCACCTTAGTACTAGGCAAAGGCCATCTATGCATGTTATATCCAGAACTGAGTTCCTCATTGAGTTGTGAAGGGGGTGACTCCTTTCCAAACTTGGACCGGTTAGAAACCCATAGTTAAGCACTTTTAGGTATTTGGTTCTCTTGCATGAGCCCACATTCTAGCAAAGAAACACAAGGCTATGGATCTGCAAAGCAAGCCTTGCATATTTTTTGGGTACCCAGACAGTATCAAAGGATACAGGCTTCTCCACCCCACCACTCATGAGCTGTTCATTGAGAGGAGTGTTCATTTTGAGGACTCTTCCATTTCTTCTCCTACCACTTCTCCATCTATCATCACATTGGAGACATTGCGATATGATGATAGTTTTCATAGGATTTTAATCCTCCTGATCATGACAAGGAGTCTTCTTCCTCCACTTCAGAGGGTGGTAGCATGATGAGGTTCCATCTTCCTCTCCTAGTCATCATTCAGAGGTTGATGATTCTCCTTTAGATTCTCTATCCATTGGACCTCTTTGGGTTCGTTGGACATTATAGTCAACAGGTGATTGGGTTGGTGATCCTTTAGATACTCGAAGAACAAGGTCACAATTTCAACAAGCTCCACATCTCTTTGTTGCTTTAGCTTCTAAACCATAGTCTTTTCAAGAAGCTTCCATTTTCCTTGAGTGGGATGCTGTTATGTAGAAATGGTTTAGTTCCTTGGAAAGGAACCATAGTTGGGACTTAGTCCCCCTTTCTAAGGGGAGGAAACTTGTTTGATGTAAGTGGATTTATCAAACAAAATTTGTAGTAGATTGGTCAGTTGACAAGCATTAGGATCGCTTGGTTGCCAAAGGATTCTCCTGGGTTCCTAGAATTGACTACTTTAAGATTTTTACGTCAGTTTCCAAAATGAATTCCATCTGACTTATCCTTGCTATAGCTACAACCCATCGTTGGGAAGTTCATTAGATGGATGTGAAGAGTGCTTTTCTTCACGATGACCTTTAGGAGGAAATATACATGGAGCAACCACAGGGGTTCATCCAAGATCCTTCACTAGTTTGTTGACTTTGGAAGTCTCTTTGTGACCTCAAACAAGCCCCTCAAGCTTGGTATGTCAAGATGGATTCCTTCATTCTGTCAGTAGGGTTCATTCGAGGGTATTTTGATCTGAATGTATACATTCTACAACATGATGTTACTCTCACATTTCTAGTTCTCTATGTTGATGACTTGTTGATAACATGGAGTTACTCGTCCACCATTAAGGTAACGAAAATTGCTCTTCATAATCAATTTATGATGTTAGACTTGTGTCTTTTGTACTACTTTTTAGGGATAAAGATCACTCAGTCATTTTCAGGTATCTTCATTGCACAACCCAAGTACACACTTGATATGCTCTCTAGATTTCACATAGCTGACTATAAGACTCCATTGACTCCATTTCTATCAAGGGTCAAACTCGAGGCTCAGTGTTCTTCACCCTTGGATGATGGAACTTTGTACCAATAGCATATCGGGAGTCTCATCTATCTGACACACATGTAGCCTAATCTTTCATATGCTATGGGCATGGTCTCTCAGTTCATGCAGGAGCCCCATGAGTTGCATTGGAAAGTAGCCAAGTGGATACTCCACTATGTTCAAGGCACTCACAATTATAGGATTCAATATGTAGCAGGTGTGGCTATTGACTTGGTGGGACACACAAATTTATATTAGGTAGCCAACTCTTAGGATCGCAAGTCTACTTCAGGGTATTGCTTCTCACTTGGTTCTAGTCCAGTTTGTTGGTTGAGCAAGAAGTAGTCTGCAATTGCTCTTTCATCTATAGAGGCTGAGTATTGAGGGGCAGTTAATGCCACCACTAAGGCCATTTGGCTTCAAAATATTCTCACTAAGTTTGGCATTCCATTCAGAAAGCCTACAATCATCTTTTGTGATAACTAGAGTGTAATATAGATATCAAAGAATCTTGTCCATCACCAATAGACCAAACACATTGAGATACACATGCACTATATCCAGGAGTTGATTCATGGAAACATCGTTGATCTCAAGTACTATTAGACATCAGAGCAGATCGCATGCATCTTCACCAAACCCTTCATTGAGAGCAAGTTCCTTCATTTGTGATCTTTGTTGGGGGTGTGGCAATGTCTACTTTGGGAGGGGCTTCTTCGTCCTTCGCTTATTCTCTCTACTCTAGGGGTATTTTCTCTCTCTCTCTCTCTCTCTCTATTAGGGGGGTTATTCCTTTATGGGATGGCTTCTTCTCTTTGGGGGGGGGGGAATTCTTTGTACATGGGTACCTTATCAGGCTTCATTTGCCGAGACCCATCTTTTCACCCTTCCTAAGCTACACTTAAGGGGGGTGTTAGTGTAGGTTTTTTAATTTCATTATGTTAGGGGATATTTTTTTCCTACACATTATTAAGCTTGCTTAGGCTATTTAGGCATGATTATTATGAGACCACATGACATAATCCAATAGTTACATGTGTTGCTCTCACCCACTCTTGGGTAGTTGAGTCTCACACCCTCTTTTGGATTTATATGCCACCTCTCATAACCATTTGTTTGTCTTTATCTGAGTAGGTGTAACCATATATTTTGGCATTTACCAAGTAGGTAAAACTCCCACCTATTTTGGGTATTTGGAGTTATTACACCTCTTAGATGTATATGCTCTTATTTTTTATATATACAACACTCACCTCTCACCTCTACTAGTCAATGAGAGTAATGTGAGCATTCTCTAAATTCTCTTGTGTATTGTCTCTTGAATTCTCTCTTTCAGGATAATCTCTCCATTCCACTATTTTGATCTTCTATCATCTGTTAACTAAAGTGCGTGTGATCTATGACTGAAAACAAATCTTGGCTAAGATTCTCGCTTCTCGTGGAATCTAACAAATATGCTTTAAGCATCTTTTACTTAACTATAAACTCAATTTCTAATTTAAAAAATCAATAAATCAAACAAAACACCAAAGGGACTTTAACCCTAAGACTCACTCAAAATAAATTAAATCAAAAAGCACATACTTTCCAACTTTCTTCGAGAAGTGTGGATATCATCCAAAACTCACATAAATGACCGACAACTATGGGGATGCCAGCAAACACACTCGCAAGATACATTGGGTCTCTTACTAAACCATAGAGACTAGACAAACCAATTAACACATGGAAATAAGTCTTAAACTTCCAAATAGGTGAAGTTAGACCATCAAGTGATATCCATGGTATTCTCTTCTATATACCTTCCATTGGCTATACATCTGTATATGTCTTGTACACTCAAGGCACACATCAAATCTAATAATGGAGATCATAACCAAAGCATAATTAGACCCATATATTAACACGTCTTCATAGATGGAAAGCAATGCATGTATAATATCACAAGGCATGATAATCACACATATCATCTCTATTCTATGTAATCTCAATTATGGAATAACCCAAAGCACTAATCACAATTAGCCTCTTAAGTAACATACAAGTGATACTTCAATTAACCTCATACAACTCACAAAATGGCATTACACTAGGCAAGCATGACCCTACATACACACGTATCATCCATCTTTGCAAAGATTGGTGTAAGGCCCACTTGTGTGTGATTCATGTCATATCTTGATTTTTTTATCAATACTTATTTTTAGTATGTTTCCAAGAATTATTGGGCAAATAGATTATCTAAGATGTTGTATGCATTGGATTCTAACATGAGATGTATGTAATTACACATGTGCTGATCCATACTTGGTATTGATTGTTGGTTCATGATATAAGATCAAAATATAGTAATGTCATAAATCAAATTCAAACAAAAATAGACCACTTATAAACCAATTATTATATTAAAAATAGTTTAATCAAAATAAACCCAAAATATAAAAGAAAATGACATAAATTAAATTATATTTTATTTTAATTAAAAAAAATCTATTTAGATATAATTTCTATAGTATCTCATCTAAAATTCTTATCATTGTAATTTGCCATTATCTATACAAAATTTTTCACTCATGAAAATGTACAAATTTTTTTAAAAAAATCATGCACTTCACTTTGGCGGCAGTATCTCTAGGTGATACCACATCTGCATCAATAAACATTTTTAGGCCTTAGTCCAATAATTATTACTGACAACGACACTAATATTATGAAAAACATGTACTATCATTTCCCCATCATCTTCTCCTGTAATTTTATTGCCATTCTTAATCCTTTGTAACGGATCTCTTGTGTGTGGTTATTTTTAGCATTGACCCGCTGTATCTGTGAAAGAAGGGCCCTGCTGTGTAATTGTTGAAGAATGGGCTTGTTCTCCAACAAGATCGGCAGAGATGAACTCAAATCTGGGGACCATGTTTATTCATGGCGAGGTGTTTACACATATTCCCACCACGGTATGTTGTAAGCTCTTTATTATTATTTTTCGGTGGGTTTTATTTAGTTATGCATTTGCATTTATGGGTTTTTTCATGAATTTTTTGGATTTGATTTGTTTCTTACTAGTTGTTTGAATGGGTAGTGTGCCATTTGGGTGGTGTGACATTTGTTTGCTCTGATGCATAATGTCTGTGTACTCTATATTGGGTGTGATCCAACTACTCTGCTTTCGTTTATGTATGTGTTCTACATAATACGGTGAGTTTGGTTTTGTGCATTAGGCTCAGAGATTCAATTTCCATGGACTCAGATGTGGTTGTGCCGGGTGTAGCTAGAATGTGCTTTTAGCCACATGGTTTCTTTGAATCTTTGATCCATGGTATTAGACCATTTTGCCCTCCGTGTAGTACTTTGCTCCAGAGCAATGGTCTTTACCAGAATCCTTGATTTTAACAACATGATGCAGGATAGACTTTAGGGTAAAAGCATTTCTCATAAATGAGATATAGTGTATCGATCTACTGGTTCTGAGTGGATTTTATGGGAGCTGACGATTGCTTGTTTAAGGGCAATGGAGTGAATTTGTAGTGTAGGTTGAGTTAAACATTTGAGAGACCCAATTCCATAGGGTAAGTTGACGATTGCTTGTTTAAGGGCAATGAAGTGAATTTGTAGTGTAAGTTGAGTTAAACATTTGAGAGATCCAATTCCATAGGGTAAACTCTCTTTGTGGTTAAGCCGAGGTGTGATTATAGGGCGTTTACGATTCTCAGGGATGGGAAATTTGGACATATTCTGCAGGTCACGAGGAATGCCTGGCCTCTGGTAAGCATTGCAGCCATTGTGTAACCTTGCTGGAAATTTTCTTGTCAGCCAAGCTTTGAGCTGGACATCCTTATAAGCATCGGATTATGTCTGAGCTCTTAGCCTCACCAGTTAAAAAAAAAAATATAGTTGATATACTTTTTGGGTAATTTGGACATCAAATGTTTTGATTTTTGAAACAAGAAGCTAAAATATTCTTGACACATTAGCAGGCTGCATTGCCTATGCAATTAACTAATTGGATCTGTTTTTAAGTGTTAGATAATAATACCATCAATTCACAAATTGACCACACATGTTTAGCACCATTTGGGTAGATGAAAGTTCTGGTTATGGAAGGTTAGTACTTTTTCATCATGCTGTCTATTTTGCTTAAATGAAGTAGGGATTTGTTCCTCTCTTCGTTGGCTGATGATGATCACAGGTAGAGTATGGCTGCTTAAACCAAGGACTTAATGGACTTGATTTTGACTGCAAACATTTGATTTGGAATCGATTTTGTTTGGAAATGGCTTGCAATTTAGCTAGATTGAGTGGAAGTTAATCCCGTATAGATTAGTGGGCTGAAGCCATGGAATAAATGTATAAATTTTTTTTTGATGCGAATACAGAACATTGTAGTCCAAAATCTTCTTTCATTTGTTAAACTATTGGAGGAAACAATCTGTCTAGAATTAAGTAACAAAATCAAATGATACAAAATTGCAACCTCGTTTTTATTAATAGTTTTAAAAATATATGTATTTAAGTGTGAATTGGGTAGGGAAAAATGATAATAGGAGAAAGATCTGGGGTAAAACATAGGGGATGGATTTTCTGGCAAAACTAATGGCTTAGCAAGTAAGCTTCAATAGTTTATGTTAAAGCGGACTCCAGAAATGTTGTCTAACATAAGCCCATAGGATGAGGGAGAACCATGCCAAAGAGTACTGTCTTGTTATTGCCTCATGTAGATGAAACAAAGGTATGGCAGACAATCCTATTCTGACAAGGAAAGGGATGATTGATAATCTTGTAGCAAAATGTTCCGAGAGGCACAAGTCCTTTAGAAGTGCAGATGCAGTCAAATAGAATTTGAGCAATACATGGGCAATCAAAAGTAGTATTTGGCTCAAGGGATGTTTTGAGAAGTCAAAATTGAAAAAAAAGTGATATTTCACTGAAGTTTGCCATTTGAATATTTTATGTACATATTAAGAGCCATGAGTTGTGCGCATTTTGATGAACAGTATATTTAAAATCTACCAAAAATGTAGAACTTGCAATGTGCAATGAAGGTTATGAATATCTGTTTTATCAATTTGCCAGCATCAGCTTTGGTAGTGCTTCCCAAAACATTGGGGTTTCAAGCAATTTGTGAGCACATTGAAAGAAAAAGGACACATATATTTCTTATGCATTAATGATGCCCCATGTAATTAAATTCATGATGTTCTTATTAATTACTGTTCCAGGCTACAATTTTTAATGCTGGCTTGGTAAGTCTAATTGTTGACTCCTCTGGTGATTCCTAGAGCATGAATAAATATTATGTGTGATGTCCCTTTTTCAAAATTAAATAATTAAGTTCTCTAGGGTAATAAAATAATATTAATAAGCTGGTCCTCATATTATTTTAAAATATTGTTAAGGACAACTTAATTATTATTTGAAGTAGATAAGTGGGGCTGCCTAAATGGGGCAAATAAGGCCATTTGTAACTCCTAGGAATATTTAATTATTTCTTTGTCTTTAGGAGTGGGAGTTACAATCTAAAATTAGGGGAATCTCTTGAGGGGAGTTACAAGCTAAATATAGTCTGGAATATTTGAAGAAAGAAAAAGATATTAAATGATGGTAGTGGAGGGAAAAAAAGAAATAATAATTACTCCCTCAACAGATCTATAAAGAAGGGGAAAAAGCTACAGAAGGTATCCAACGTTAAATTATCAATTTCTCATATTTACCAAAACATTGTGTTTGAACCAATCCAAGGATGAAACCCCTTGTGGTTGCAGATTCAAGAACGAAAACCCTTGTGGTCTTGGGTTTCGGGAATGAAAACTCTTGGGATTCCAGTTGGTGATTCCACCCAGGAATTACACAGAGCTTCATTGGCATCTCCAGATTCAGTGTTGGTGTTTAGTTGCAATTTTTAGTAAGTTACAGTTTTGGAGGATTGATATCATTATATTTCCAGATTCGGGTTTTGATGTGGATTTTGCAATGCGATGTGAAATTATAGAGTGCAGTTTGGTATTGTGTAGAGACTTGCAGTACGGGATTCATAATGTTGGCTTGCGGCGTAGCCATTTATTGTAACCATTGATATAATTATTGGCACTGTTATGTCCATATTTGAATGAAAACTTAACCTTTGGATTGCTGTTTCAAATCCATTGAATCTCCATTTCCTTTTTATTGTTAATACTTTCAGATTGCCATTCCAAGCTTGATAGAGTCATTTTATATTTAAACTTTCTTTATTCATATTGTAGTCATTTGGAAGTAGATAAAATCCGCCTAACCACTTTATGAAGTTGTGTTGATTTCAAATCTTATTGCCATTTTGTGCTGGGCATGACTTTAATGAAATCTTAATTGTTTTGGGATGTTGCAGCCTCTTAAATTGTTCTTTGTGCCTACTGTTAAGCAAATCGTGGGTGAAATTGGCTGCATCTCCAAATTAATCTTCCAATCGCAATACCCAAACTCCAAAGCACTCCAAGCAGTTGCTCCTTTCACTTCTCAAATGACCAAGTCCGTCGTTTGATGGCAAAAGTTAATACATTTCATTGAAATGCTTCTGAGATGAATCTGCACTCCCTGGCCGCCATATTAGCAATCTGTCCTAGCTTAGCTAATCATGTTTCTAGTTCAGTCGCTCCTTGGAGGGTGAGATTGTGTCTTTGGGATAATTGTACCTTTTGCACGATTATAAGTAAGTTGTAGATAGAGATTATGTAAGTTGCAGTTCCTCTTTCTTTAGTGCTATTAATGCTTAAGTTGTTAAATTGAAATATGAGGAGTTTATAGGATTGGAGATGTGTGGTCTTGGCAATTAAATTTATCAATGTAATATTGAGACTAAGCTAAACAAACTTCCATTTTTTAATTGAACTAATCCATTTAGTCATCGTATGCTCTCATCTTGCCCAAACTTGGGATCTCAGTGACCAAAAAGTGCTAAGTGGGGGAAAATCTTTGCTTTAGTCCGACTAGGACATTAGAGTGGTATCAAAGTTGGTGATCTTGCTAGCTTTTGCAAGAAACTAACCAATTGATGTAGATTATGCTACATGCATCCTAGTGATAGAGAGTTTAGATACCATCAAAGAGGAAAAAAGAAGGTTACGAAGTAGCAAAAAGAGGGGTTCGAACAACAAAGTCCAGAGATCGTCGTAGACTTGAATATGGGAGAAAGAGAAGAGAAATATGTCAGAAGAGGAATCAATTGAAAGAAAGTTTGATAGAATGATACAAGGACAAGAATGGTTAATAGACATGTTGGGATAGTTGCTCCACTTGATGTTGAATATTATGAATGTGTCCAAAAATTAGAATGGTGAAGCAAGCTCTTCGGGGGTCAATATCAACAACAACTAGAGAACCATTATTGGTTCTGTTGCTAGACCGTTCCAACCTACTTTCCTTCGTAGGGAGGAAGAAGTTCTTGAGGTGGAAGCTTAGATTCCAATGGAGGATGATCTCACTGCTAGATATGCTGAGTACATAGCTCTTCCAAGAGAGATTCAAGAGGCAATGTTTCTTACAAACTTCATTAATTTGAAGAAAACCAAAAGTGAACCAAGACCTAAGTCTAGACCTCAAACAAGGTAGAAAGATCTTTAGCATGCATTAGGGAAGATGACACTTCCTAATTTTGATGGAACCGACAAGTGTATAGATCACACTTGGATATAGAAGTTGGACACATTTTTCTCACTCAAACCTATGGGTGAAGAAGCCATCAAGTTTGCCACTCTTCACCTTAAGGGCATGGCTCATGAATGGTGGTACCATGGGTTGGTCACCTAGGATCACGGTTTCATCAAGACTTACGATGAATCCAATAGGAGGCTGATTGAGTGGCTTGATAGAAAAGATCTTGCGATCCATTTAAGAGAGTGGGCTCAGCTTAGATAGGATGGCAGTGTGGAGAACTATGTAAATGAATTTCAGAAGTTGTCAGTGATGGTTTTTGATATTTATGAGAGAAGGTTCATTGTGCTTTTTATGGAAGGTTTATCCGAACCTCTCAAAGATTTGGTGAAGGCTTTCAATCTTTTGTCCTTGCAAGAGGCTATCAAGAAAGCTTTAGATTTGGAGACTTCAATTCCTAAGTATAAATCTTACCCAAAGACTCCATCTTGTGGCCAATCAAAGGAAGTTTCACAGAAGGAAGAAACTTAAGCACATAAGAACGTGTCACCAAAGACAAGGAAAGAAGATGAGACCAAGAATGATCTCAAGAAGAAGAATTTGTGTTTCACTTGCAAAGAATCTTGGGAACCTGGTCATATATGTGTGGGCGAGGGAAAAATTCATTATATCTCAATCATTTCCGATGAGGAGGAACTTGAAGAAGGCTCCAATGGAGGAACACTTGCTTCTCTCTTAGGAGTGCCAAGATATTATCCTTTAAGATTTCAAGGAATTCTATGTGGACATAGAATTGTAGAGTTTATTGATAGTGGAGCCACTCATAACTTCATTGATAAAGACTTGGTAGCTAAGAGAAGATCTCAAATCGAAGAATGTGAAGTTTTTGATGTCATAGTAGCTGACGAGTTCATAATCCCTTGCAAAATGAAAACTAGTCAGCTCAACATACTCATAGGAGAATATAAGGTATGTGATGATTTTTATGTAGTTGGTTTTAGAGACATTGACATAGTTTTGGGTATTTAGTGGTTATGCTCTCTTGGGAAATTACTCAAAACTTTAAAACTTTGGAGTTTACATTTCTTTCTGAAGGAAGAGAGGTGACTCTTAAGGGACTTCCAAATAAGCAAACCCATTTGATCATGGCAAAAAGAATGGAAGTATCCACCCTCAAATGTCCACTCATATCCATGGAGATTCTTTGCATAGATCTTACAACTCACATCAAAGTGGTGTAGCAGAAGAAAGATGGAGCCAAGCAAATCTTTGGGGAGCTTACAGAAGCCTTGCAGAAGATTGTTGAACATCCAGTGAGGCAACTTGAGGAGGTTATATCTGAAAATGTCTTTTAGCCAAGTACATTGAGCAAATGGACACACAAATCTCCAAGGTTGTTTTGGGATCCTATATTGCAGAGGTGTGCAGTCAAGTTGGAATGTTGAGTTTCCATTGCTTGAGGACAAACAATCTTGGGAAGGGAGGACTATGATGTCTCTTTTTCAAAATTAAATAATTAAGTCCTCTGGAGTTATTTTATTTTCTATAGGACTATGATGTCCCTTTTTCAAAATTAAATAATTAAGTCCTCTGGAGTTATTTTATTTTCTGTAGGAAAATAATTGTAAAAAAATAATATTAATAAGTTGGTTCTCATATTATTTTAAAATATTGTTAAGGACAACTTAATTATTATTTTAAATAGATAAGTGGGGCCACCTAAATGGGGCAAATAAGGCCATTTGTAACTCCTAGGAATATTTAATTATTTCTCTATCTTTAAGAGTGGGAGTTACAATCTAAAATTAGGGGAATCTCTTGAGGGGAGTTAGAAGCTAAACATAGTCTGGAATATTTGAAGAAAGAAAAAGATATTAAATGATGGTAGTGGAGGGGAAAAAAGGAAAAAAGAAATAATAATTACTCCCTCAACAAATCTATAAAGAAGGGGAAAAAGCTACAAAAGATATCCAACTTGATATTATCAATTTCTCATATTTACCAGAACGTTGTGTTCGAACCAATCCAAGGACGAAATGCCTTGTGGTTGCAGATTCAAGGATGAAAACCCTCGTGGTCTTGGGATTTGGGAATGAAAACTCTTGCGATTCCAGTTGGTGATTCCACCCAGAAATTACATAGAGCTTCATTGGCATCTCTAGATTCAGTGTTGGTGTTTAGCTGTAGTTTTCAGTAAGTTACAGTTTTGGAGGTTTGATATCATTATATTTCCAGATTCAGTTTTTGATGTGGATTTTGTAGTGTGATGTGAAATTACAGAGTGCAGTTTGGTATTGTCTTGCAGTATGGGATTCATAATGTTGGCTTGTGGTGCAGCCATTTATTGTAAGCATTGATATAATTATTGGCGCTGTTATGTCCATATTTGAATGCAAACTTAACCTTTGGATTGCTGTTTCGAATCCATTGAATCTTCGTTTCCTTTTTATTGTTAATACTTTTAGATTGTCATTCAAGCTTGATAGAGTCATTTTATATTTAAACTTTTATTATTCATATCACAGTCATTTGGAAGTATATGGAATCCGCCTAACCACTTCATGAAGTCGTGTTGATTTCAAATCTTATCACGACTTTTATGAAGTTGTCTTAATCGTTTTGGGAGGTCGCAGCTTCTTAAATCGTTCTTTGTGCCTACTGCTAAGCCAATCATGGGTGAAATTGGCTGCAGCTCCAAATTATGCTTCCAATCGCAATACTCAAACTCCAAAGCACTCCAAGCGGTTGCTTCTTTCACTTCTCAAATCACCAAGTCTGCCGTTTAATGGGAGAAGTTAATACATTTCATTGAAATGCTTCTGAGATGAATTTGCACATCCTGGCTGCCATATTAGCAATCAGTTTCAGATTACTCATTGTCCCAGCTTAGCTAATCATGTTTCCAGTTCAGTCGCTCTTTGGAGGGTGAGATCGTGTCTTTGGGATAGCTGTACCTCTTGCAAGATCTTGCAGTCCCTCTTTCTTTATACAATAAGGGTGCTATTAATGCCTAAGTTGTTAAATTGAAATATGAGGAGTTCATAGGATTGGAGTTATGTGGTCTTGGTCATTAAATTTATCACTCTAATATTGAGACTAAGCTTTGCTGGCTTAGCCGCCAGCCTTAGTAGAAAATAACTTTCAGTTTTTAATTGAACTAATCCATTTAGTCACTGTATGCTCTCACCCTGCTCGAACTCAAGATCTTGGTGACCAGAAAGTGCTAAGTGGGGAAAAATCTTTGCTTTAGTCTGACTGGGACATTACATTATGTGTTTGCAATAGTAGGTAGTGTTGATGTGTTTTTTATGCACATGCAAACTCAGAATAAAATACCGAGGTATTCTATCCTCTCTTGAACGAAGTCTCTCAAAGGCTAAGCACCGTGATCTAATGAGACAACTCCAAGGTTCTAGATATGTCAGGTCTTGACTTGCAATGGATAGACTCAGTAGTTGATGTGATAATGCTGGTAATCACAAAAGGACTTACGTTGAATATACTCCTTACCCCATTCAAATATGTTATTCTCCTTGTTATGAAATGGAACTTCTTCATAATAAAAGGCAAAAAAGGACAAGGGTTGAGAGAGCTAATCTAAGGACAATGATATAATGAAATATGCTAGGATAGACAAACTCCTCACGAAACTTGACTCCGCTTCGCCATGATAACCAACAACTACACGAAGCAGGTGCAATCTTCTAAGGTAACCCAATGATTTTCATATTGCAAACACACATCCAAACACCCACAGTTGGCGCAGCTTGAACAAGTATTCACAATCGAACTAAAGCAAATGGAGGTTCAGGCTAACTTTGCAAAGTGAGTTGCCTTCGACAATCCACAAAAAGTATGAACCATTAAGGAATTCATCAAATATCTTTGCATATACTCATTACATCAATGAACTTCTAATCTATTTCTAAGCTACTTGGAAACATTTCTCCATCACATCCAAGAAATTAGAAATCATGCTAACATTCCAAAACCACAAGATCACCATGCGAACCAACAATGAGCTTGCATTAATTTTGAAGTGTATGATTACAACAATTTCATGTCTCTTCAATGATTTTGAAGAGTCTCCTTTAATCTACTCCTATTCTACACCTACTCTTGCACGAGCTAAAAAAAACTTATAATCTAAAAGGTCTTAACCTTTACAAATGAGAGAATGGGCCTTATCTGAATGACTAAGATTGATTTGCAAATCAACAACCCAGATGAAGACAACAATGCATAACCGCCCAAAAAAGAGGCAATGAAGGCACGTTTTCTGATATGGTAAACTTGAAATGGAATCTTTGGAGCATCTTCCACATGGGCGCCTTGGCCTTTTCTTGATGTACATGTATTGAACTTGGACGGAAGATGTGGCAGAGTATAATTGGCCTAGTGACGTGTATATGCCACCTCAACATTGATCCAATCGGTTTGATCTTCTTTGCGTTCATATTGCTCGGAATATTTCCCAAATTATGTCATCTTTTGTGGAATAGTGTTCAAACTAGGATTTTCACCTTTGGAACTTGGCATCTTTCGAACTTGAAAACTTGGGAAACTTAGAAGTTCATGTAATTGATGGATTGCTTGATGATTGACTCATTTCTCTTCTCATCATGTTCTTGTGCTTGTTCTTGTGCAGGAAGTAGACCTTGGGTGTGAATTGTTGGAGTAGACTTCATGATAGATGCTCTCTCTTGTGATGCTTCTTGGACGCACAGGGTGAAGTGGTGTCGAGCAGTGGACCTCCTCCGTGAGGACCTTGGTGTTGGATTCCTCCATGTCTTGTTGTGGCGTGCTTGAAACTCAATCATCTGGATTGGCTCTCCTGGATATGGCGATGATGCTTTCCTCCATGCATGATGAAGTGATGTTCTTCCTCCATCTTGAAACGAACTTGAACTCAAGCAACACTCCTCCATTCCCTTATCTTTCCTTAAATATCTTCACGAACATTGTCCTCGCTCCTGAAGTGGATCCGGTTTCCGCATTTGCCAATTACCTGTAAAATGCAAATAAGTGAGGATCAAGGATAATTCCAAGAAATTCATTTCAAATGCAAAGGAAATATCACTTCCGAAGTAAAGAATTCATGTCAAATCATACAAAACAATGCATTTCCTAACTTTGGGAAGAAGATATGAATGGGATTAACTTTCTTCACTTAATTTGCCTTCACTCTCTAAAAAGTTTCTACTCTCAATGAAATTTATTCCTTCTTCCTTGCATGAATTGCTGCCTTTTTTGAATGAAACCTGATTAAAAGTATGATCTGCTTTTAATAATTCACTGCTCTGATGCAAAGATCTGCTCTGCCTTTTATAATTCGCTGCGCCTGCTGTAGTGAATTTCGTTTCTGCCTTGGAAAGATTCACTTGGTGTTGATGATATGTGCTCTTTCCTTGTGGAATTCGCTGCTTCCTATAGTAAATCTGCTCTTGCTTTTATGAATTTCTGCTATGCTTTAATGAAATTCACCCTCCTATGTTGGAAATTTGCTGCTGTTTTTTGGATGATAAGTCTGCTCTGCTAAGAGGAATTGATTTTTTTTGGAATTGAATTGCAATTGAAACTAATGTTTAACGCCTCCTTTATACAAGCTTTTTGTGCAAACTTTTCCTCTTTGGCCGACTTGATTAAGGTCTTGCTTAGGTCGACCTTGTCAATGGATCAACAATCAATCTTTCTCAAGCCGACCTTGTTAATGAATTTTCATATGTATCATGAGGCCGACTTGACTTTATATGGGCGGGATTCCTTGCTTGTTCTTCAATGTTTAACTTGGAGTTCTTAAGATCCTAGGCGGCATTTCATAGCGGAAGTGTATTGATCTGTTTGCTGGGCGCATTTCAGAGATGATGAAGAAATTCCTCATTGAGGGCGCACATCGCATGCAAGAGGTGTTGAGGAAAATGCACTAAGGCTTGGGCGGATATGAGGCAAGTCAAAGAAACTCTCATCAAAGCTGAGCGCATTTCAAGAGGTAAGAAGAAATTTCCCAAGGCAAGGCATATGATGAGGCTTAAAAATTTCCTATGAGGAGTGCCTTCGATGAGTGTTAGAGAAAGTTTCTTGAGGGGCGCATTTGACAGGGCAAGAAGAAATTTTCATGAGTTGAGCGCACTGGACCATGAGTGATGAAAAATCACCAAGGAGGTAGGTGCATTTGCTAAGTGCTAGAGAAAATCTCTTGAGGACACCCTTGTTTGGTGTTGGAGAAATGTTTTCAAGTAGAGCGCATATGTCATTGAATGGAAACTTCTTGAAGGGGCGCATTTGACTATATGCAAGGAAATTTCTCAATGGAGGGTGGCTTTCTTAGGTGTTAAGGCAATTTCTCAAAGGAGCGCATATGCTTGAGGTTGGAGAAAATTTTCTCTAAAGGTGGGGTGCCTTTGAATGTTTGTCAAAGAATTTGCCTAAGGCATGAGCACATTTCATGGATGATCATGGAGAAATTCCTTCAAGTGAAGGGCATGTGATTGTTGATGAAGAAATTCTTAGGAAGCACACCTCATGAATGTTGAAGGAAATTGCATAGTGAATAGCGCATTTGAAGAGGTGGTGGAGAAATTTCTGCAAATGCCAAAGTTTGATGAAACTTTTACCAAGTTGGGGCGCATTTGAGGAAGGTAGAAGAAATTTCCAAGAGACGAGGCGCATTTGGCAAAACAACAAGAAATCCCATGATGGAGGGTGCATTTGAAGAGGGGTAAAGAAAGTTTCCTAAACAAGGGCGCATTCCAAGGGTGTTAAAGAAATTTCTTCAGTGAGGGCGGGTTCCACTAGTGCAGAGGAAATTTTCTCCAAGTTGGGCGGATCCCAATAGTGTAGAGGAAATTTCTATACTTAGCCACTTTTCAGTGCCCAAAATAAAGTATATTTCAAAATATATTTAACTATTTAAGTATAGGAATTTCCTATACTTACTATACTTTTAGGATGTTTGAGATAGGTCTCGGATCCATGAGATTTAACATGCAGATTCTAGATTTTTGAGGATCCACCAGATTTCAGACTGTCATTTTTCAGGATTTTAGGACATCAGACTTCAGGACATCAGACTTAGTCAATTTTCAGTATCTCTGGGACTTGCTTAAGTATTCTCAATTGCACCTTGTTTGACGGATGACCTTCCTTTCACACTGCTCCGGGGAGGCTCATTCTTCATTTCATGGAAGAGACTAGGTCTGTGACAACACTTCCTAAGGATCCTACAAGCTCAAAATTGCAAAAAAAAGGTGGGTCCCCATTTGCAATGGGGTGATGTGTGATTAGGTCACAACAGGTAGGGGGTATGTATTTGAAGTTGCTGGATGCTTCCGCTGCTTTGCTGGTAATTCCTAACATCTGTTGCACTCCGAGGATGAGAAAGTCAGCAGTGCCCATCAAGATGTTTTCTAAAGATTTCTTCAACTGCTTGTTGCTCATCGACATTATTTATGGTCTTAAAAGTATTCATCCGAATTCATAATCTTCAATTGCATTAGTTTGTTTCAAAATGAAGATCACTTCCTGTTGTATTTTAGGGCTTTTATACAGAGAAAATGTTCACATTCTTATACAAAATGCAAGTTTGGTTTGTGTATATATCAGTTACCTAGAAATAGTGGCACTCATTGAATGTAGTTTGTGCAGAGTGACATTTCAGTGTATGCCTGTAACTATTGTTGAGAATTCGAGCTTTGTGTATTCTTCTATTTTTTTTCTATTGCTGAAGCTTATTTTTTTGGCCCCTGCTGAAGCTTTGAATCATGTTGCTTGTTTTCGTAAGACTGTTTTGAGGTTCCCTTTATTTCTTTTTTCATGTAGCTGGGGATATAGTGCCTGGTTTGTTTGTGGTAGCGTTATATGAGTTGATTCAAATATCGGTTGTTTCTTGAGATGGATCTTACTTCTTATTGGTATGTCTAATGCTATTGTTTAGATATCCAATGGGCCTTGCTTCTAATTGATATCTGTCCAATGGGCCTTACTTTTAATGCATCAAATGTTTAACCTGAATTTTATGGGAAGAACTATTTTTGGTCCCTTCTAGCATATTCCATTCCATTCATATATACACATAGTTTTGCTATCATATACATCCGTTACTACATTTTATGCAACTCTGCTTTCTGTACAGGTATTTATGTTGGGAGCAACAAAGTGGTCCACTTTACAAGAGCATCAGGTCAAGAACTTGGTACTGGGACTATTATTGATTCAATTTTCTCTAGTCGAGTACATCATCAAACATGTTTGAGGTGTGCCGACTGTGGATTTCAAAGGGAAAATAGCGGAGTAACCCTTTCTTGTTTAGATTGCTTTCTGGGAGGAGGGCTTCTCTACCGATTTGAATATGGTGTTGCCCCTGCTGTATTTTTTGCACAAGCACGAGGAGGAACTTGCACAATTGCAGAATCAGACTCCCCTGAAACAGTTATTCACCGTGCAATGTACCTGCTTCAAAATGGATTTGGAAATTACCATATATTTCACAACAATTGTGAGGACTTTGCAATCTATTGCAAGACAGGGTTACTTGTCACTGAAGAAAATGTCCTTGGAAGAAGTGGGCAAGCAGCATCATTTCTTGGTGCTCCACTTGCTGCTGCTCTATCCTACCCATTTCGGGCTCTGATGGTTAATCCAGTAAGCTTGGCTACGGTGACAGCTGGAGTGTATTCTATAAGCAGATATGCAGCAGATATCGGTGTTCGTACTGATGTAGTTAAGATGCCAGTGGAGGACTTGGCTGCAAATCTTGGTTGGTCAACAAACATGGAGCCTTCACTGGCTGAAAGTTCAAGAATCCCAAAGTAGCATATTGTTTTCTTCCTCCCATTTTTCATTGAAATAATCTGCATTAGTTTCATTACAATATGTACATAATTGGAAGGATCATAGATAGTTGCACATTGCTAACATTTTAGTAGTTAAGGAACTAAGGAATAAAACTAAATTGGTTCCAGAAACTGTATTGGCTGAGGGTTTTGGGCTACCTTCAAAACATTGCCATCTTGCATTAATAATTCATTGCATTTATCAATATAAAGGTAACTTTGGTTTGCTTGTATCCTTTTTGTGTATATAAATGCAAGCTTTGCAACTTTCAACGTCCATTATAAGTCCAACTTGTCCAACTCGTAAGTTTCTATAAGGTTTGGCTAATCTTGTAAAAATAAAGATTTGTTTTTGAGTGATAGTTTGCAGTGTGTCTCTTCCAGATCAAAGTTGTCATATTCAATGTTTCTGGTCTCACTGCTGGACCCGTCATCAGGGAGTAACTTGAAGCCTATGCTTGATCAAATGGGGAATAAATTTTCTACAATAAATAATCATGCAACAATGCCAGGGGTAGGAGGTGGTTAGGCCAAAGGTTGAGAGTGAAAGAAAAAAGAATAGCAATTACGTTGACTTCAAGAATGAGCATCTTGAATTCCTTATTTTGGCACGAGGATGCAAACAGTGTATTGAAAATCATCAGACATTTATCAAATCCAATTTATGAGTTTTGCCTAAAGGTTTGAAGAGTTTGGTAGAATAAAAAGTCATGTTCTCGGTTGCTTCTCTTCTCTGTCCAAGTTTATTTCTGACAAGATGCTTTAATTTCACACTATTGTTTCTTTTATATGTCTTTTTGTTTGCAGTATATAGTATATACTGGCTTGGTTAGGGTATAACCCCCTTCTTTAATTTGGATTTATTGCTCTGTAGTTTCAGTTTCAGATACTTTATTTTTGATTGTTAGAGATTCTTGTAGTACTCCTGATTAGCTATTGTAACTTGCTGTACTTTTTTGAGTCTTGTTGATTTAGTACGGTTATTTATGAAGATTGCTATAATGTCACTTTCTTTCCTCCATTATAATCATAAATATAGTGAGCAGAAGTTGCTTCCTTTCAGAACTCCACTTTGATGCCTTTTCTCCATTTCGAAAGAATTATGATGCCTTATTTGATAGTTTCTGAGCAAACACCTCTGGTCCTCTGTAATGGGTGTTGTTTTTTGCTCATGGAAGTAACATTTAGATTGATACTAAAAATATATATAGGTAACAAAAAACATCTGGAAGATTGCTGAGACTCATATAACTAGGGGTTTTGTAGCCAATTCCTAGATGACTATTCAGTTTATCATTAACTCATCAAATTGAAAAATGCTGAAGGTAATGATCCTTATAGGTTCTTGTATAAAAACTAGCTTCACAGATCTTGTGCATAGAGATTCTATTACTGCACATTTTACTAAAGCTGAAGAAACAGACATGGAGTCATAGTTTTTGCAGTAGATAGCAGTGATGGTCATAGTCCATTATCCCCTGATGGGCAGTTGCCATTTGCAAGTTTAGAGCAAAGGCAGGGGATTCTGTGATTGGCATATGTGCAACTACCAGGGGCTCTATGAGTGAGCATTGTGTTAAAGCTGGACAACAGGCATGGACCTATAATTTCTGTTGCAGATGGGCAGTATGGCCATAGTCCCTGATACCACAAACAACAGTTGTTATGCATAATTCAGAGGAAAAACATAGGTATTCCATGGTGATGACATTCTATGGAAAAGCTCCTCTTGAATTCTTCTGATATCATTGGGGTCAGTGCACTCAGATGCAAGAAGTAATAGGTGTGATTTTCCTTCCAGCTGCCTTCAATTGAGACCATGCTTACCATAGCTTTGAGTTTTGCTTTTTTTTTCAAATTGATTTTGAATTTAATTGATGATCTATAATATGCAATACTACAAACACCTGTGTGTGTGTGTTATTTTTTAAAAAATTCACTAAGTTAAATGCATATCTTGTATTAATATTCGAAATTCATATAGACAACAAAAGTTTAGCATGATGATTGACGAGTTTCACATAATCAGAGGTTTTGCAACCAAACCATTGACCATTATGTAGATCACAAATGTAACCGATTGAAATTAGCCAAAGATGGTGATCCCTATAGATCAATGTTAAAAAATAGCTTCACAGATTTTGCATGCACTATAACTGAGCGTTGTATTAAAGCTAAACAAACTGACACGAGTCCATAACTTCTGCAGCAGATAACAGTGATGGCCATAGCAGATGGCAGTCATTACCAGAACGATAAGTTTTCATGCTCAAGTATAGAATATTGTAATACCCCAGAAAACATAGTAATTAATTAAAAAAATTAATTGTCTGAATAATTTTATATTTGATGTTTGAGTGTATATGGGATTAGGTGGCTTAACCGTTAAATTTGATATGACCAATGATGTAGTTTAAGAATATTTGATTATGATTATCGCTAATTTGCTGAAATAGAATTGGGGATGGGTAATGGTATGTGGGTACGGTAGATTTTTTAGCTGGTTAAAAAAAACATACAAAAAATATAAATATATACATATTTTCAGTCTAAAAATGGAAATTAAGTTTTGAATACCATATATCATGCATATGCTAAACAAAATTACCATAAGTATTACAAATATAGTAGACTAATTTGATATCAGTTTGTCAAACTTGAAAGTCATGATAGATACATTGTTCAATATTAAAATAAAACAAACCAATCATGTCATATGGGCCTTCATTGAGACCAACATTAATATAATCATCATTGACATTACATGACGTAGGTAGATTAGATGAAAGTCATGATAGATATTCATTGTTCAATATTAATATAAAACAATAACCAATCACGTCATACAGGCCTCATTGAGACCAATATCATCATCATGATCACTGACATTACATGACGTAGTTAGATTAGAAGAACCATACGTAGCCCTACCACCACTCCTAGTAAAAGTATGTTGGCTATTTGACTTCTCAAAGGGTGAAGATTGTGTGGCAGCATAAACATCCAAGTTAGCTTGCTTAAGGTCTACATTTCACAACTTTGTTGCCCCTTTGTTGTACTCATTAGTTTTGTGAAGAAAAAGGTGCGAGTTGAATGTATGTAAACTAGTTCCTCTACCTTCTTTGATATTGTGATAACTAGAATGTAATTCAGATACAATGCAGGTGAGTTAGACTACAGATAGTACATGCACTGCACTCTTGTTAAATGTGTCAATTGAATTACTCCTTCCTTTATGAGGAAAGCCGACTAGGTAGGGGTTAGTTGGACCGATTACTCTTTTCACATGAAAAAGTGTCGTGAGTGACAGGTGAAGTTGTGTTGCATGTTTGAATGTTGAATTGTTGAGTTTATATACCTCATGATGAAATCGAGAGTTTCTTTGATGTTTTCCTATATTTGATTTGAAAATGTTGTTTGATTTCTATGCCTCGTGGTGAAATCAAGGGCTTGTTTGATATTTGTTTTCAAATGAAAGTTAAAACTTTTTATGCCTTGTGACAAAGCTAAGGCTTGAATGTTTGAAACGTTTCTGAATGTTTAAAAATGAAGTTTCTAATACAGTTAAAGCTAAATGAATGCATACACTTTTTGGTTCCTTCTTCAATTTTTGATGATATGATTACTATGAAAGGAAATATATATGCAATTCCATGTGATTTTTTCTAATGTAATGTACCTATGTTTTTGTGTTCTTTTTGAGTTTTGAAGTTTCTAATCTAATTAAACAAATTTGCAATTACTCTAAGCAAAGTAGAAAATTTATTCTAAGACAAACAAATAACTCTATTTTAACTCTAAATCCTATCAAGAGAAAGACAAAACAACGTTTTACTTCCTCGAGAGCAAGATGTGAGTTAATTAATAATAAAACAATAAATAACCTGTACTAATGAGCGCTAGTATTAGGCTATGTTCTTAGAGGTCTTGTGGCAATTGTCTCCTTTGTAGTAGTAGGGTCCTCCTCTTGGTGAGGAGGATAAAAGCAGGGATGTGAGGGAATGAAAGTTGGCTTAGAAGCAATAACACATTTGAAGGGAAAAAGGCACACATAGTCTTTGTGCGAGCATAAAAAGTTAGAGATGATGCTATGTATAAGCTTGGCTAAGACAAGAATACATGGAAACAACCTCCTCAAGGGAAAGCGTTGGAGCTTTGCAAAAATTAAAATTAAACTAAAAGAAATAAACTAAGAGGCTCAAGGGCTTGTGAAGAAGTTTGTGTGAGATGTGTTTTAGACAATGGAGAATGAAGGGGTATTTATAGGTAGAAAGAGTGGGAAGAGATGAAGAGATACGATTGATAGAAGTAGGTAATTGAAGAAGAAATGAAAACTATGCCAAGAATAGATGAAGAGATAAGAAAAAGCTTAGAGAAAACTTAAGAGAACTCAAGCAAACTTGAAGAGAAATTAGAAATAAATTTGAAAAGATAAGATTTGATCATAAGTTCACAAAGAAAAGAAAGAGAAAAGGATGAGTTGGCATGGAAAAACACAGGTTAAAATGAACTAAAAATCAAGAAGAAAAGCTAAAACAAAGAGTTATTTTGGACTTCAAAAAACAATAGGGTCACCCCTTTCGGGACCTGGGTTGCCCCATTTGCGAGGTAGGGTTGCTTGGGCGACCCTGCAGCTCAAGGATGGGTTTCTCGAGCGACCTTGACAGTCAAAGGGGTGACCCTGAGAAGAGGATTTGGAATAGTTTGTTAGAAAAATGTGAGGTTTGGAAACTCAATTTGGGGGTTGAAGAAGATGGTCAAGGAGGGGAAAACACGAGATATGTCGCTAAGAGTGAAACTATTGAGAAGAGTGTAATTAACACCTATGTGGTTGTGATTAGAAACTTCTTTATCATCATTAGAGTGGCCTATAGGCCTAACACGATTTTGATACTTACATATACCAATTAGTTATGCTTCATTGGGTGGATGGAGTGTGTACTCCAATTTTGCTAACATGAAGAGGAATTAGCAACATATTGAGGTAAAGTTAGGAGTTATTAAATTGTAAATCAAACTTTAAACTTGAAAACAATAATTAAAAAAATGAAAAAAAAATCAAATTTCAAGAGTTTGCAATTTATAGGCTATGTACATGAATTGTTTATTTTGAATTCTACTTGAGAAATATAGGCTTATTAAAAAGGAAGTTGGTCAAACTATAACAAATACAAAATTGCAATTGTAATTTATTGTCTAACAACTTGATAACATCACAAATATTTGAAAATGACATAATATATCACAAAATATTTAAAAATGGGTCATGGCAAGTCCTTGTATAGTTGGCATGGAAGCAACAAGCTTGAATTCAAGAATGGATAGAAAAGTTTAAGGAGCCGAAAAATATTTTTATTTGTGTTTGTATTAGTTATGAACATCGATTTAGGGCAACTTTTAAAGGTTGAAAGTCAAACAAAATTGATTAAATTGCATTGAAAATCACATTCGTTGCTTGGAAATGCCCTGAATACTTTGGACGTTGGTTATGGGTTTACGACTTAGGACAAATTTTTAAAATTGAAAGTCAAAGAAAATTGGTCAAATCACATTGAAAATAACATTCACCACCTAGAAATGCCTTAGAATTGCCCAAGTACAATTTTGAATGATTCCAACTTATCACACTATTGTGCCTAACTATTCTTAAATATCATCCAGTTCAATGGTCAAAGGTTAGTTCTGATCAATAAAAATAGGAAAAATATTTACCACTTTCTGGTATGGATGAGGTGTAAAATTACTATTAACTATTTGATAGTTGAACTAGACGATGTTTAAGTAGAGTGATTGTGCCTTGCTTAAATTTGTAGACAAATTTGTGTTGATTCTAATTTTGGTACATTTCGTACCCGAAATCATTGGGGTTTCATGTTGATTTGGTAACTTAAGTCATCATTATTGTTGATGACTAATGTGTTTGACTTAGATTGGTTTTGCGAGGTACATTATCTAAGGATTGGAAGGAGATTAACTTGTGGAAGGGCACTATCACAATTGTGTAGTGTAGTGAGTAGAAAAGTGATGTACCTAGTGTATTCCCAACAAACCAATTAGCAAGCCTATATATAACTTTGTCGTTGTTGCCTAGAAAGTGGTCACTTTGTGAGGATTGTTAGCCCTTAGGACACATACTTGCTATTTATCTTTCTCAATCAACGTCAGTCACAAGTCGTTTCATGTATTATAAGGCTTTTTGATCCTTTAGTCATAATCTATTCAGTTAGTGTTGAAAGGTTAGGGTGTTAAATGATTTGGTGGTTGGGTTGTTTGTTTTTGATAATGATAAGCAACTAACAAGGGGCTGAACCCTTACAAACGAGGCCACAAGGGCAGAAAAATAAGGGACAAAACAAAACAACCGCAGCTAAGCTGCAAGAACCAAAACCCAGCAGTAGAGGACCAATAACAATAGAACGACAACACAGGCACAACAACCCAATAGGAGAAAAAACAACAAGGATCTACACAACACTAGATCTCGACCTAGAACATCTAACACCCTTGCCACTAGATAGCAAAGGACCTTTCTTCCTATGCTGAACCATAGTCTAGGAGGGATCAGAACCATGAACAACAGAACAAGGAGAGGGGGGAGCCTCCCCCGAAGCCACGAGAAGTGAGGGCTCACGGAGAACCCCAATAGACGCCAAATTTGCATGCAGGGACGCCGAACCTGAAGAAGGCAAAATCGAAGAAGAAGAATCCAGAATAGAAGAAGTAGGCCTGCCTGAAGCAGGAGGATCTGATAAATCAGTAGATAAGTGATCAGAAGAGTCCAGAGAGTGTGAGGGATCCACAACAACATCCTTCACCACCCCCTCAACAGCATCTCCAACAGGGAGCACAACCTCCTCAGAGGAATTATTCCCTTGAGATGAACAATCCTCCTGAGAAGCACTGATAGTTAGGTGATCCGAGAGAGCATCCTTCCACCAAGTTGCAGCTCCCTTGCGATGCGAGAGAGGACAACCAGAGGCCAAATGACTGGTAGCAAAACACCTTCTGCATCGAAAAGGAATACCCTCATAATCCAATAGTTGTTTCCAGGGCCTTTCCCCTACCATCAAGACCATATCCCCATGAAAAGGTTTAGATATGTCAATATCCACAAGGATGTGAGCTACAGTGGAATGTCCCATAAAAGAAGTTGTAGAATCAACCTTAAGGAAACAACCAATAGCATTGCCTATGCTCTCGTAGCAAGAATCCTCCCAAAAATGGAGAGGGAGATTTGGGAGATGAACCCAAATAGGTCTGATGTTGAGCGGCTTAGTTAGGGGATTGAAGGAGAGTCTAGGGCTTGATGGAGAGGGAATGCCCCCCCCACAACCAAACCCTGCCATCGAGCACTAAGTTTCACTGCTCCGAAGAAGAAAATGTCACAAAAAAGAATCCTCTTGCATAGGGAAACAACTCAATCTTACCTTCAACAAGTGGCTTCCAGGACTCCATGACCCAAGTGGTTGTTTCTTATGAATATGGTATATCCTGATATTAATAGTTATATTGTAAAAAAATATACTAGCAATTAGACCCATAGGTTCAATGGGCACGCTAATAGTTTTCTGATTGTAGTAAATCTTTATTAGAGATAGGTGAGCAACTTAGGTAATTTACTCAGTCAAATCTTCAATGGCATAAGGGATGATATACATGTTTAGAAATGACAAAAGAGGTGCTATACATGTTTGTAAGCTTGCCTATGAGTTCTATTGACTCACCTCTAAAATTCTCAAGTCTCTCATTTACATGTTTGTAAGGCTGCCTATGAGTTATATTTACTTACCTTTGAAAATTTCAAATTCTGACTATTTTGAGAGATTGTATAAAAACAATAAGCAAGGCTCTATTCTATATTGAATTTGTAGAGTTAAAACGAAGAAAGATAGGGCCTGATGTATATTAATTTTAAAGTTTGTTAGTGCTATTGTTGTATTTTTATTCCTATGTCAACTGACTAAAACATTGATATATGAGTAGTTGGCTACTCACAGACTGTACACCAAAAATAACATACATAGCCCATAAAAATTGGATCATATGAGGGAGCCATATGAACAATATGAAAATTATATTTTTATACTTTTGAAAATGATTTGGAATCTACTCACTTTCTTCAATACACAGTTACAATATGGAAATTATATTTCTATACTTTTGAAAATGATTTAGAATCTATTCAATTTCTTCAATATATAGTTACAAAACTTTGAACAAAGTATTGGGAGTTTAGATTCCAATTAAAAAAAAATCTAATAGATTTGTTAATTATATTTCTATACTTTTGAAAATGATTTGGAATCTATTCATCATTGTTTCAAATTTTCAAAGGCTTGCCCTTCTTGCTGTCTCAAATTAGTAGGACTTCTTGAAGCTCAAATGGTGTGATAAAACCATCACCATCCTTATAAAAAAGAGAGAATGCTTCTCTTAACTCTCATTCGTGGGACACTTCTTCCATGCATTCTTTAAAAATCATTACAAATAAACTATTGGAACTCAAGGGTAAATATATGTTTGAAAATCTCATTATACAAATTCTTTGGCATGGGAAAGGCCTTTCAAATAAACTATAAACCATCTGTGTAAGTTTGATAGACAAATTGATTTGAGAGAATAATGATTAATTATATGTATGCAATTATTGATTATACTAATGATTTTGCTATATTTTTTAATTCCTATGCCAATTGACTAAAACCATTGATATATGAGCAATTAGCTGCTCACAGATTGTACACATAAAATAACACACATAATCGATAAGAGTTGGGAACTTAAGATGGAGCTATATGAACAATATAGAAATTATATTTCTATACTTTTGAAAATAATTTGGAATCTAAATTCAATCTCTTCAATATACAATTACAAAAGTTTGAACAAAGTATTACGAGTTTAGATTCTAGTTTTTAAAAATCTATTTAGATATTTTTATCATTTTCATCATGCACTCAAATTCTATAAAACCAATTCTACCATTAGATTGTTTATCAAATATTGCCATCATTGTTTCACAATTCTCAAAGTCCTGTCTTTCTTGAAATCTAAAGCAAACCCATTGAATTCACAAAAGCTAACAAATTAAGTTTGAAAATATTTCAATAACATAAATAACTTGAAATACAATTATTTATTGACGTGGATGACTCTTCCTTACCCTTTAATATTGGCTAACTTGGAATCTCCTTGTCCTTAATAGATGACTAAATTTGTATAAGGCTAATGCTCTAGTTTCATGCTTGCTTATTTTTTAAATTTTAATTTAATTATTAATTATAGTGACGAATATTGCGAAGTTCATAAGTATTTCTGTTGGCATGGTGAAGGAAGATGTATGTATGAGTTGTCTATGTAATATTGCTCATTATTCAAGTTAGAATATTTTTTCAAGCTAATAAGTATATGACAACTCAAAGCCAATAAGATAGGCTACATTAAGATTTGTCTCCAAGTTTCAAACTTTGAAGTGTAACAGATTTGACAATATACTAAATGCAATCAATGTCATGTGTACTTCATGAAGATTGATTCAATATTTTAATATTTGAGTGATTCCCCTAAAATGATACACTACAAAAACTCTGAACACTTATGAACAAGATTATAAGGACAAAAGAAAAGTGAACAAGTTTACTTATGTCGGTGCTGCCACAATAATGGGTTACACTTTCTGGGACATCCGATTTTTGCTGAAATCACATATTTTTAGAAAATATAATGATTTAAGCCTTAAAATATTCCATTTAAAGGATTTTAATCGAAGAGGGTTTGATCAAACCCCCTTAGATTCAAACCCCCTTGGATAGAACCCCGCTAGTTTTAAACCATACCTATAATGGAGTCTCCTCTACACCTATCAAAATGCTGATAAAAAACCACTTTTGATTTACCTTTTGGGGGATCAAATGAATTCATTTAAAATTTATGTTTTGTAAGTATGTAGTCCTTATTATAAGCTTCCCAAAAAGTATAATTTTAAATATATTTAATTTGATTATTATATTTATTTTTTATTTCTTGTGAATGTAGGTTTTTCACCGAACATCAAGTTCTCTGTTCTACACACATGGAAAATTGGTAAATTAGTGAAAAAAAGTTCTAAAAAATATCTATGCCCTAGGTATGATGTCCTTGTTTCAACAAATAAAAGAAAAATTGAATTTCGATACATATAGAAAAAATTATGTTTTACGAAATACGCCTATGTCTAAATTATAATTGGTTTGACTTCAAAACTTAATTAAAAAAAATATTCAACAAAACATTATGAAACCAAATGCATGTCCTATATATCAGTGTTACCAATCTAAATTCAGAAGAATCAGAATTTTATCCTTTGTAGAAAAAAAGTTATGTGCTACGGAATACACATCACTTTAAAAACATGTTGTTTACTATTAAAAACTAGTTATCAAAGGAGACGCAAATTTTTTACAATTTAACTCCAAATTAAAAAAAAAAATATTTAGAATCTACATACAAAATCTCACAAATCACTAGTTCGCATCATCTTCAAATTCCTAACGGTTTAGCGGCTATAGGTGTCAGAAAGTGAAGATTTAGTTCAAAATGTTGATTTCAATGTCAAGTTTGGTCAAAAAGTGTAACCCATTATTGTGGGATGATAAATCGAAATCAACGTTGACAACAAGTGCTCCAAGAATAAGAGGAAATTCCAATCTGAATGAAGTCTAAGTCCATTCACCAAATCTAGTTGAGGGCAAGGATGGTAATAATTGATTTTGAGCTAGAGCACGGATTCCTTCATAAGGGTTTGAAGATAATTAGGGTCCAACCCCAAGCCCTTAGAAAGAAGACCCAACAGATTATTTGTAAGTTTGAGTACCTCTTCTCTATATTTTTTATAGGTTTCCCTTGATCCACCCACCAATCAATCAACATCAATACATGCTTCAAATTGAAAAGTGGTTATGTACAGGTTGTAATTAACTTTATTTCCCTATATGTGGGGTGTTTTTGGTCACTATTCTACTACCTTAGTAGACGGTAGGGAGATGTAATGAACAAGGGCATCAACCCAATACAAGATTGTGACATCCAAGATGTCAAAAAAGTGACCATAGCCTTCAAGCATATGAGTATCAATCCTTACTAGACACTGTCTTCTTTTTTCTTCCAGAGGAAGATCAAAGAATTCTCATGACACCTCTTTAATCCTTTCTATACATATCAATGTGGCCATCCACTATATCAAAGGTGAGATGTATCTTAAAGTATGTTGTTTTCATGAAAGATTTTCTTGCTGTTAAAATTTATCCTTCTGTGATTTACCTTGAAATGTATGACGCACCTTCAGATCTATGGTGTAAAATATGACAACTAATCTATGAAATGTTTCATCTTCTGTAAGATTTTCCATTACAAGATCTTGATCTTCATTTGAGTTTTAACATATGCTATTAAAGAGCTAGTCTTCAATGAGGTATGCTATTGCAAGGTTTTCATCTTCTATGGGATTTTTTGTTGTTAGGATCTCACCTTAATCCAAGTTCACTAATTCCCTCTAGATAGACTATTGATCTATTTGTGAGGTTTGTTGGGTAACTTCATTTGTCTCCAAAAACAACATCATCCTAATTTTTATTACTCTTAATCTTGGTATGAATTTTTGGTCTTGCAAATCATTTCTAATTCTCCAAGGCCATCCACCTTAGTCATTGCTTCTTGATTGATTTAAACTACTTCTCTGCGTTCTATTCCTATCATTTTTGTCTTTATGTAGAACCCCCCTGTATTTGGGATCAAACCCTTATTACTTTTAGTGTTGGCGTTCTACTACACTTTATGGATTGCCCTTCATGATTTTTGTTTTCCTTATTCCCCTATATTTGGGATCCAATTCTTATTAGTACTTTCATTGTTATCTTTTTGCTACACTTTATGGATTGTTCTTTGTGATCTTTGTTTTCTTAAAATTCTTTATTGTTTGTTTATTTTTTTATTCTATTTACAACCAACTCTTAACCTCCTCCAACTATAGTACTTGCAAACTTTCAATTTACTTGCTAGCTTTGATTTTGGTTTCAATTACCAATTTCCTTCACTTCTCCTAATTTCTAACCACTCTCTAATAATTCACTTTATTCTAAACTTGGTATAAAATAGACCTCTAATTTTATACCATAGAATGAATTAGCTATTTACAGTGTGGGTAAGATTGTTTGCTTTTTGGGCTTACTTTGACACTGAAATAGGAAATAAATTTTGTTTCAATCACCTACCTTCCCACTACCAATTACAAGCAGAGGGATTAGTCCTTGGTAGGATTTTTGTGTGTACAATGTTCTTGCCAAATAGACTCCATCACTATGAGCAAGATAGATCCTAAAAAATCCATTAATAGTTGGTATGAAACTCCAATTATCCAATTTCCATATCTTTTCCATAATCTTAAATTAGCATTGTTCTAAGACAAAAATTGTTCATTGGATAAAAAATGTTTATTGTAGGCTTCGTAATTGACTGCGCTGGGGATCGAACCCACAATCTCCATATATCAAACTATTATATATCTTTCATCTAACTATTATAATAAAAATATAATAGTTAGATAAAGATCCTACCAATGAATTTGGTTTAAAGGACATTGAAAGTCGCCATCATCATCATCATTAAAGTATATCTTAGTAAACATTTGAGTCTTTGAAGATCAATCTTGGTACGATAAATGTAATCTTAACTGATTTCTCCAATTCGGGACACAGAAAAGTGAACACGATCTTGCAGATAATTAATATTTGGAATCAACTCTTACAATTATGGACAGGGAATGCATAATGATATTAGGCACAATTACATTGTTGAAAAGGATGAGCTAAAGCAAAAAATTAGAGGGATTTATAATAAATTTCAATTTCAACTCCCCAAGAAACACATATTGCATAAAATATGACACCCAACTCTGAGTTCAAATCCCCAAGAAACATGATAAGAGTTGAAATTGGAGTGAATTACAACATCCAATTCTCATTAAACCCTGTGCCATACCCAACAGACAAGGCAAAACATAAATTCCGAACATAATTTGACAAAAGAAGAGATACCCCTTATACACAATTGCAAGGAAATTTACTAAACAAAAAAGGTCTAGACACTATCACATGGATACTCATAAATTTGTACATTAAATCTTAAATCAAAGCAAAAAGAGTTATAGTTTAAATCTGGAATCCCCTTTAAAAAATCCTAAACTGATAGATAAATTCTAATAGCATTTTATGTGAAAGTTTAATTTTTAAGCAAAACTAAGCACTCATCCCCCAGAGCGTCCGAACAACTAAAAGTCTTTTTACTACATACAAAACTTCACTCACTTTAACACAGGAATAACCCAAAGATGTAACCAAAATTAAATTCGACTAACTGGTCACCTCTGAGGATGATACACAGGAAAAAAATAAAATTGAAGTCCTATTGTCTTTAGCCTTTCCAAGAGAAACCATGTGTTGGGGTAACTTTTCAGTGGACACTTCTCCAATCAGCTAAGAAAACTAAAGGCTTTTCAGGCATAAGGTGCAAAGATACTGTTTAAAGCATACACTTCATTCTCAGATAATGAATCCACTGATGTGACTCAAGGCATCAGATTTGAAGCACCTATGCAATTGTTTTCAAAAATATCTAATAAAAATACAGCACTGCATACAAAACCTCAAATCTTTAAGGTATTGATTCCTTAACTATGTCAAAAGTTAATAATTCTCATTTAAAACATTTAAGCTTCATTCCCTGGTGATGAGTCCGGCAGTGTTACTGTAAATATCAGACTTAAAGCACCTATGCAGTTGTTTCTAAAAAAATCACTACCAAAATCCAGCACTCCGAACAAAACCTCAACTTTTTTAACAATTCCTATGTACAAACCTGGAAGAATCCCCAGTCTTAGGATGCGTGGGATTCCAGGGTTACTGTTTCTGAGCGGTGAGCTGCTACATCGATGACAGGAATGGATTGTGGAGCTTCAGCAGCAAACAATGACCTTTGATCAGATGGAAGAATATATCGATCAGGGACTTGGCGGCCACAGAGAGTTTGCACCAGATCTATTGGCCTCTGTAGTCTCTCAAAAGAACATCCATCGCTGGTGATGATCAAAAGACATCAAGCACAATGAATTTTACTTCAAGAGGATGTGATGTGATCACAATCTGATGCGCTAAAGCTATTTAGGGATGCCATTGGATATTTTTTCAATATTATTGCAATCTGATTTGATTTGTCTCTCAAATATGGAAGGTGTAGATTATTCCATGTAGTGCAAACAGACGTGTAAGGTGGAGATTCATTGGACGGCATTACAGAGAGCACATCATCTGAAAACAATGGTTACACCGTCTGCAAAAACAACGGAATACAAAATATCAATCAAATCCTTAAGTACAGTAAATAGGGCCTTGTGGAACCCGCCAATTGCTCATGGAAGAAATATCATTTCAAGAATTCAGCTCCTCAAATTGTAGATTTTGGTCGTGGGGGATTGGTACGATCCACATAAGCCATTGCTCATTGGTATGGTAGTTGATTGGTTATTTAGTGGCAGTGAAGTCTTAAATTTTGTTTTGGTGCGGGTAATAAATGTAAGTTTATTGTTTAAAAAATGTAAGGTTAAGATTTGTTTGATGGTAGTCTTTTTAATCTGATCCATCCATTTATGTAATTCATCTAGTACTCTTTACTAAGGGAACGTTTATCGACATAATTAAGGGATATATTGGTCACTCCTTAAACTTACAAAGTGAGCTAAATTTTTATCATATAGGTTCCATGGATAAAGTGATTATTTCTTTAGATATTCTCATTGATTATTATGGAGATAGGCATTACCTTACAGAGCACATTGAGCTCATGTATTGTGTCAAATGGCAATCTGTGGTATGAAATATTAATCAGTTACAGGGATGACCATCCAAATGATCACAACCATTAACGTCAAATTGCGACAACAATGCTGCAACTGGCGGAAAAATGAGGTTACTAATAGAAGATCTTTGTTATCTACTTGATTGGAACAATGATAAAAACTCAAGGTCTTGATGTGAGAAAATCTCTTAAAAATAGATAAAGCAACATAAGTGATATGGTAGAGAGAAGTGTCATCTCCTCCTTTGTTACCATCACAAGCTAAGAGCACCTTGCCATACTGCCGTTACTTACAAAATTGTGGATTTCATTCATCACATACAATATTTTTAAATTGTTATGAATGGGCAATGATACTTATGAAGTCTTGATAAACCACTAGTTATTCATTCAATTAACTTTGAGAGGGAGAAAATTAGTTGAGGATTAAAAAAGCAAAAATATGATATTTTCAAATTCCAGTGCTTGATTGGAGACAACTACATCCCTACAATTATTTATTTGAAGTCGTGGCTTATGGAACAAGTTATGATGATGTTATTTGAATGTAATCACCATTCCGTCTCTTCACTTCAATGCAATTTTCCAAGTTGATGTGGTAATGAGTAGTTTTTGTTTTAATAGAATTCAAAATGGGTAATCATGTTGGACTTTGAATGCAACTTGGTTTGATGAGGAATTAAATGCCATATGCTAAGCTAGCTCGCTACTAAAGACTTTGATTCAATACTCTCTACGTTGGATTAGCTACACTCTACTTAAATATCATCCATTTCAATAGTCAAACAATCAATAGTAATTTTACACCTCATCCACAATAAAAAGTGGTAAATATTTGTCCTATTTTTATTGGCCAAAACTGACCTTTGATTGTTCAAGTGAATGATGTTTAAGAATAGCTGATTAGCTATATAAGGACAATCTACCTACTACAAAGATATTGCAAAAGAGTGAGTATTGAGTCAAATTGTTGGGGCTGCTAAGATGGCTTCCAAGCTCAAGCTTTGTTGATTGTTGGTCATTGCAATGATTATGGTGGGAGTAATAGTTTGTGAGGGGAGAAGTCTCAAGGCAATAGTATATCAAATGGATAACTTTGGTGGTGGTGGAGGGTTTGGTGGTAGTGGCTATTGGGGAGGTGTAGGAGGAGTTGGATTTGGGGGAGGAGTTGGTGGATGTGGCGACTTCGATGGTGGAACTAGTGGAGTTTTAATTCTTCAACTTTCCTGTTTTTGAAATAGTAAATGTGGTCTTACTATTGCTATGATATCAATTACCATAATCTCGCTCTTTCAATTGTATGGTTGTTCAATGATTCATTTAGTTTGAGTGATTTTAGTAGGATAATCAAAAGTGAGTAATTACCCTCTGCTTATCTTTATATTTTCACTTTATTAGGTTAGTCCTTTATTTTTGTAGAGAAGATACTATTGCCCTTGTGTAAATAAGTTTTCTACATCCATTGTGTATGGTTTGTGGGTAAAATATAATTAATTAAAAATTCCTTAAATAAACATGATAAACAAAACCAAGGACATGTAGAACTACAAATAACATAAGATTTTGTCCATGCGGAGCACATTAAGCTTTCGTACTGTGTCAAGTGGTGATCGATAATCTAAAATATTTGTCAAGTACAAAGACAACCATCCAAACGATCACAACTGTTAACATCAAATCATGACAATAGTGTTGGTAGTTGGCCTTCAATGGATGAAAGTTTTGGGTGGATGACAACCATTCAATCAATCTAAAATGGTCACCTAATTTTTTGCTTATGCTAGCCTGCAATGCTAACTGTTAGCTTGGAATGTAGGCTAGAAATCACCTCAAGCAAAGGGAAGTTTGCAATATTGAGCTAGATTGGTCTTTTGAAACCCCAAGCCATAGAATCATTCCTCATAGTTGAATCTTGCTGGAAACAAAAGCTCTAGTTTTGGGTGGATGGAATGGTCATTTTCTATCTCATTTACATGTGCTTGCCAATTCAATGGATGCTTAAAACCCCATCCCCTTCCAAATTAAAAGCATTTTCAATGTCCCTCTATAATTTGATCTTGATCACAAATAGTCAACCCATTCCTCCAATGTTCGAGTTCCCTCTTGTGCCGGTTTCACAAATAATGGGTGAACACATAGTTACTCATTATGGCTGGTGGTTGTGTCTCTTTCATGGGCTTTGCAAGGTGGTTTGGAGTGGTCCTAGTTTGTGAGGCTCAATGGCTTCATTGTTTGAAGGTGCTATGGAGAGGGTGTCGATTGTGGGAGGCCAATTTCTTTTGAAGGTAGGGCCATCAACATGAAGCAACTACCATGGAGAATCATCATGGAGCTGAACTTGAAAGAAGCAATTAAAACATTGAGAAATGTTTGGAAGGGCATTGTATGCAAGTTTATTGTAGGGTAAGGAATTTCTTTTTTTATTTAAATGTTCATTTATATATGTTTTGTTGAGATGGTGAGGGGTGACATTAGGTGTAGGTTGCACCCATGAGAGGGTTCCAACCTTGTATGGGTCACGACACCCACAATGCCATGCCCTGACAAGGTCGTGACACTGTGTCCATATTTTTTGTTATATATATTTTAGCATGATTTTAAATTACTAGAATTATGTAATAGAAAAACTAAATTAATTTTGACTTTCAATCGAGTGACAAAGTTTGGCCCTAGTTGTTTTGCTTTCTATGCTTGAAGCAAATTTGAACAAGTGGTAGTGCTTAGTAATTGCCATATGAAAAACATGCTTCTAATGCCATCGATCTAGAAACACAAGCAATAAAGTTGGCCGAAAAACACATCTTCTAAATCCCAAATTAGTCTCTACGTACCTAAAACAAAAATGTGCTTTCAAAATTACTTTGGTTGGAATAAAACCATGTTATACAACCTAATTGACATGCCCAATTTATTATAAGAAAATAGAAAAAAAACTAGAGTTTTACAAGGATAATATTCATATATGTTCTAACATTGAAAGAATGTAGTTAGAGAAAAAAGAAAATAGAGCTTCTTCTAAAAGAAAGAGGAGGGAAGGTGAATGCTTCCCTCTTGCTCACACTTGACCATATCATTGAATTGTTTTAGTTCTTTGATTTTGCACAACGATGTAGATATTGGAGATATCCAATCTCATCCAAACTTGTATACATCTCTTGTATTCATTGTCTTTTCTATATTGGAGTAGTTATTATGTTGCATTTTGCAACCTCCAATTGTATTTTTGCTCTTTCTATTGTGTGGCTTGGTTTT
The DNA here is from genome assembly GCA_027924645.1 of Cunninghamia lanceolata. Taxonomy (NCBI): domain Eukaryota; kingdom Viridiplantae; phylum Streptophyta; class Pinopsida; order Cupressales; family Cupressaceae; genus Cunninghamia; species Cunninghamia lanceolata. The sequence goes on from BSBN01000806.1 coordinate 293,471, forward strand.
CCTCCTTTTTTATGAAGTGATTGTCAATGGATTTTTTTTGTGGCCATCTATTTTGTTGTGTTTAGTTTGATTGCCAACAATGACAACTACTTTATTATGTGTATTTTTCTTAACATATTATAACAAGATGGCATGTTTTTTCACCCTAATTCTTTATATGGCCATTGACAAATTATTGAAGTAATGAACCATGGGGTTTTCACAATCCAAATGGTTGTAAAGGAAAATAGACTTGCCCACCAAGTTAGATAGAGATGTGATTGTTTTTATGTTTTGTTTGATTTTTTGAAACAATCAAATTTACCTTTGGTGACTGAAACACTCTTTTTTGCTGATATACATGTTGACTTTCAATAAAGATTATAAGCAAACCTTATTTTTGCTAAATATTGCAATGATGTTTGTTTTATAATATTTATGACGTGGTTTTGTTTTAGGGCTAGAACTGGACTCAATAAGTAATAACTAGCTATATCTTCTAAGCTATGAAATTTTTTTAGTTTAAGCTTTTAGGTGGAGATGGAGGATGTGATGAAATTTGGTATGTAGGTGGAGATGGAGGATATAATGGAACTTGGGATGGGGGAGAAGATGAGGGGAGATGCTCCTTAGCAGTGGACTCAGGAGGTGCTAGAGCTATAGGTAGATGTTGAGTTGTTGTCCTCTTTCTCCTGATTAGGGGCACATTGTCCTCATCATCATCCCCAAAGATGATTTCCACTACCTCCTCTTTCTCTTTCTTCTTAGTGGAAGCCCTTGTCTCTCTTTGAGGCTCAGGTGCCGCCTCCTTAACTGTTCTGGACAAGTTAGGTAGGGTAAAGGATTCTCCTTGCTCTACCTTCTTATCCTTTTGAGTCCTCAGTGCCTTAGGTGTTGATTGCAAGGTGAGCGTGGGGTAAGGCTTCTTTAACCATCTCACAGATCTATCTACCACAGTTTGTGCTCTGGTCTTTATTGAAGTATCCTCTGCTACAAAACAATCTACATCACCTATTGGCTCATTGAACACTTTATTTGTATTGTAGGAAGGGTCCAAAACTTTTCCATTCTCCTTTAATCCCTTAGGCAAGCTTTCCACATGATAGTCCTTGACCATATCCAAAGTTAATCTGCAATAGTCTTTGATCTTGACTTCATGGTCATCAAGGCAATTGGCCCAACGGTCCTCTAGTGCTAGCTCATGTGAATAGTAGGCCCCGATCAATGTGTTGATTTTGCTAATAGAATCAAATCCACTCCTCACATCATTGAATAGGTCTAGGGAAAGTGGAACCAGCTCCAACTCAACAATCTTGAAATTCAACCTTATGCTTGCTGGCCACGAACCTCTGGAAATCCACCATCTATTTACCAAGCTCTATCAAGATGATCTTGTCACTAGGATAGCTTGGTAGCTTGTAGGGGGCCTTGTGGAAACCATCAACCGTAATGTAAGAGAAGGATTTGTATTGTATATACCAACTCCCCCATTTTGACAATTCATTGGTGGCCTCCAAAGGTATCCTCTTTGCATAGTCATTTTCTATGCCTTTTGATGATTGCATATACAAATGTATCATTAACAATACAATAATGTTTTTGGCTTTCTTTGAGTTCCAATTGGGGCTAATGATAAAATACCTTAGCCTCCCCTAGTTGAAGGGAGCCAACTATTGTCAACCCTAGAAAATTATCCTAGTAAGCTAGGAGGTATACCAGGTAAGAGGTCATGAAGAACCTCATGGATTCCAACACATCCACTAGATGCTCATGTAGGTTGTTGCTTATGATGGTACCCTAGTCTATTCTTTTGTCATCATACATGCTAACTATGAAGTAGCACATCTAGGGGGTAAAGTTCTTTGGAATTGGGGGACCCCAAAAATTTGTGCAACAACAAAATGATGTCCCTAAAATCCTCCTTAAACTCTCCCCAATTCTATATCTTGGCCATTTTCTTGGTAGAATTTCTTCTTACCATGAGGAGGTTGTCATTGACAAGGTTGGTGGCGGTGAAGTTCTTCCTCTCATAGTAATCGAGGGCCTCCTTCATATTTATCTTGTCATATTTGGCATACGTAGGGAGGCCCCTGAGCCTTTTCAATTGTTTCAGGGTTGATATCCAGAACCACCTGCCTTAAAGGTCCTAGTACTCTCTTGTTCTTTTGATCATACCTCTCGACATAGGCAAGAACTAACTTTGGGAATTGTAGGGAGATTGGGAATGCAGCTGCTTGAGCCAATCCTACAGAAATTATGCACTTGGTTTTCAATGCTCTTTTCCCCCTCCCCATGTACCTTCTACAAAAAATCCTATACACTGGCATATCATAGATATGTGTCTCCAATATCTGCATAAGGAGAGAACATATTTGAAGGGGAATGATACCCCTTGAACTCGTATTTCATCTCTATATCTCCCTCTCTCTCTCTATGGGGGATCACCTTGCATTGTTCTACAAAACCAAAGTAATACATCTATTATTAAATATCAAACATGTATGAATGTAATATTATGGTTAGATCCATAAAAAAAAATTTATAATTTAGTTCTAAAAACCCATTGTTAGAGAAGGACTAGCTTAGTGTACCCATAGAGACAGTTAGTCAGACATGAGGGATCAAGGATACCTCACACCTCATGTCTAAAAGGATGCCAAAGAGATCACCAAAAAAACTAACTTTTAAGATGTGCCAGGGGAATGCTGTCGGGAGTTAGGGATTGGAAATACTCACCGACTCCTACCCAAATGTCATTCAAGAAAGAAACACTCCGACCACCCAAGCCCACCAAGGATATTAGAGTAAGCTCGTCAGGAAACATGAGTTGGGAATACATCCTGCTTTATGCCCAAAATGCAGCCTAATGCGGGACACCCCAACGTTATGAGCCCGCTAAAGTTATAGAGTAAATCTTATCGAGACTTGGGAGTCGAGAATACCTCAAAAACCATGCCAAAATGTCATGAAAGTGAGAAAAGATTTGACGGCCTGACGGGAAAAAAAAAGCATGACGTTTCCCAAAAACAACCTTGAAAAGTGTGAAAAGGGAAAAAAAGGATTCAACATACAAATAAAATGAAAAATAAAAGGGGAAAAACAAAGACTGGGTGAGAAAAAATGACAAAAACTAGGACTTGGAATCAAATGCAAAGCAAGAAAATGGACATAGGAAAATGAGTGAATCCATGACAACACAAAAACAAAAGCCATTAACAAACCAATAAGCTTATTAGAAACCCTACTTGGTAGAGACGTAGGAAGGAGAAAACAGACACACATTGTAAACACGACTGAACATGAGTGTGGTGAGAAAAGATCCCCCAATTCAAGATGCGCCAACAGCTTCAATCTCACCATAGGGTTTGCAAAGAGTGAAATTTCTAGAGTGCCAAGAAATGAAATCAACAATGCAAAAGTGAATGAAAATTAGGGTGAATCACCAATAAAACCAAAATTGCACATGCGCATGAAAAGGTGCCATCAATGTAAAGCCAAGGGTAGGTTGGGGTTAGGTCATATCCCATGTCGGTCGGGGCTTTGGAGATTCCTTTATGGACATTCTAGGATAACTAACTTCAAAAATCTAACAAGGCTGACACATGAACATGATGTCAGCCTATAGGAGTCAGGATGTTAGGGGTTCCTTTATAGTCATGCCAAGATGACTAACCCTAAGAAACTGATGAGGGTGACATAAGCCCAGTGGCAGTCTGTAGGAGTCGGGAGGCTTAGGATTCTTTTATAGTCATGCCAAGATGACTAACCCTAACAAACTGATAGGCACAAAGGCAAACAAGCAAAAGGAAAGGAGGGAACGTTGCATTTTTGGGGATGTTTCAATTGTCATGTTGGCACAACAAACCCCAAAACCCCAAAAAGGTAGGAAAACACGTGTAAACACTCAAGTCACAAAAAAAAAAGAAACCAAACAAACTAAGCCAGAAAGAGGGGGTCCCTATTTTTCCAAGGTAAAATGGGGCATTTGTGCAAGGCACAACAAGGATGTGCACAGTTATATCCAAGTGGCATCAAGGTGGTCATATGACTAGAATTGAGATGTTCAAGTTTAGAAAGGATAAATATGAAGTGAGTTACATGATTAAAGTCAATTTACATACTAAATAACCATAAAAGTTTATTGCAATTATTAATTAAAATAAAGGGCTAAAAGTGGGTTTCAATGAAAAAGAAAAGTGCTAAGTAGACATTTTTCATCTCTACATATTCTTAATTAAAAATAAGAAACTCTCATATAATGGACATATTAAAAGATTTTTTTTCAACCAAACTATAAAATCATTGAACAAAAGAAATTGTTTATGTAGAATTTCTAGTATTACTTTAGGGTCCAAGGTTGCATCAATTTCTTGAAGGTTATCTTTATTTTATTCAATTGTTAAGTGAAGAAAACACTTTCAAAAAATTACAAGACAATTATATTTTTGTTTCATCTTAGACCTCTTCCCTAGAGCCACCAAGCACTAGTTGTCTTGGCTAGATTTGAAGGCTAAATACAAACTTGGGAATTAGAATCATGAATCCTTTCAAACCATTGTGGAGTCTGTTCCTCCAAAGATGATCTATAAAGACGAGATTTGATATACTAGACCTTGGTGGAAGGAGTGGAAGTGGTATCCTAACTCTCATTTCTAGAATTACAAGCCTTTCAAAGGCTATTCATGGTTGTCTCCTCACTTGCCCATAGTTTCAAAGATCAATGCTAGGTGAATCTCTAGTCCACTGTGGCTCAATGGAACAAGTTTCAAATAGTTTGATATGCCATTCTGGAGCCTAAACTAGCTCATTTCACTTGGTATGCCATTTTCTAGGGTCTTTTCTTTAGATCTCAACTTTGTCCATTTAGGTGTTACCAATCCTCTCTATCCTTTTTGTGGACATTTAGAAACTTTCAAGCATCTTTTCTCATTTTTCCTATAGGCCCAAGTTGCGTGGACCTAGATACATGATTTCTTCAACCCATTTTGGCCAGAGCTTCTGATGCAGGGGCATTTCATGAATTTTTGAAATTTATGTTAGGCTTTGAATTTTGGTTTTTATGTGTTGGGTTTCTGTGGTGTTTTGTTGGTTTGAGTGTTCGGAGGTGTTGTGGTGTATCTTCTTGTCACATTTCATTTTTTATCTTCTTGTCGCCAGTCTGTAGACTTCCTGTCGCTAATAATGAAAAGGTTAGCTACTCGTGACAGATGTTATTGACAGATACATATCTTCTTGATCATTGGGGGTCAGTTACAAAAGAAAGAGGGATGGTTAGTGACTGACAGTGGAAGGTGGAGAAAGGTAGAAAGACCAAAAAATAGACAAAAGCGGAAGAAGAAAAATAAAAGCAAGTCACATGCAGATAGAAAGGCTAATTAAGCCAAGAAAAGACACGGCTAAATAGTGTAACAGTAATGGTAACAGCCGCACACAGGCCAAATGGACAGAAGGCAGACAGGCTGTCGATAAGGAGGCCAAGCATAGAAGAGTGGGCAGTCATTTTGGTGATTGAATTATTTCCAGTTAAGAAATGACAGATTCATTGTAACGGCAACAAAGAGATAATGGAAAGAAACCTAGAGGGCCGAAGTGAGGCTGATAAAAAAAAAGGAGGCCAAATTTTGAATAGGCCAAACATATTGGAGAAGGCTACGAAAGGAGGCCGATAGGCCGAGGCCGAGGTATGTAGTAAGAGGTCGCATGCATATAGTGTGAAGGGGGGCCAAAGGCCAAGGCATCGAGGCTGATTTGAGACCGCAGACAAAGGAAGGAGTAGAGTCGAGTGGAGTAGGCTGATCAAAAGTAAGCCAAAATACCCCTAGATAGAAGAGGCTAAACACGAAAGGAGAGTGATCGTATGCAGAGGGCCGTTAGAAGAACAATGGCTGCATCAAGAAGAAGAAGGTCGAAGGTAGAAGTGAAAAGGAAGAGGCGGCAGATACGGATTGATAGGGAGAATAGTTCTGGGTGAGAAGTGAGGAAGACCAAATAGTAGAACAGAAGCAATGAGGGTGAGTGTAGAGTGAGGCCGCAGGCCATGGAATATGTAATCTCATATTTATAGAAGAATGAAGGATCTGTTTGTGACATTGTCTTTGCATAGTTAATAAAAGCTACATATTAATATTTTGTCATTTTTGGGTATCTGACTAGTTCAGAGATGGTATTTACTGTCATTCTTGTTTTGAATATTTTGTGTTGCTCTCTAAGCTCCTGTCGCCTGTTAGGCTATTGAATGGGTTACTCACAAGTCCCTATCGCATAATCAAGATTGTTTATAATCTGCCTTTAATGTGTAATTAGTTCATGTCGCTTTAATGATAGAAGGACTGTAGAAGATTGTTAAATCTGGAAAGACAAGTTCTTAGTTGGTGTATTGTTTGGGGTATGCGTGCATACAAAAGGGAGCGTGCTATCAGCTTCTCTCCTAGCATATGGTTCTTCTAGGCATTTGGCCTAAAATGTATTCCAGATTTACCCAAATTTGGCATGATTTTAGAGTGGAAATTCTATTTAGCATATGGAAAGATAGGAATATTACATTATTTTCAAGCAATGTTATGGATGTTTAATTTCCCATGTATACTAAAGCCATTATGTACTCTAAGGTTATTTTATAGATTTAGGTCTAGGCTAATAAAGTGGCTTTGGAGGTTTCCCACTTATAGACTCTTATTAAGCATTGGGCTAATGTTTTGTACACTATTGCTCGTATACCACATTCTCTTGCTAGCAAAGATGCTTATGAACCCTCCACTTGGATGTTGATCTAGCCATTGCCATAGTGCTCATTTTAGATGTGGCTCTCATAGCTCTCACGAGTCCCCTCAGCATAGACAAGTAATGTCTCTTATAGGAACAATACTAATTTTACATTAAATTATCAATTTCCAAGAAAACAAAGGTTTAGAGAGTACCTTGGCTTGATCTAATTCCTGCAAACAAGTTAGAAAATATTTACAATAATATTTCTCACAATCAAGTTAACACATTCATAATAGCATTAGTAACTCAAAGATTTAACTACCTAGGAGACTCAACCATAAGAGAGTTGAGGAGTATGACTTCGATGGGGTGTCTTTGAATCCTCGACCCTAGGCCCTGGTGGTGTTCACTTAGGGTTAGGGTTCTGAAATTGAGTTTGCAAGTTCCTGTGTTTATTCCTTCAAACCCCTAGTGCCTTAGTTTGAATTGTTCCTCGACCTAAATGCGGTGTTTTACTGCTTTTTCCTATCGCACTTGAGAAGAATGCTAAATTCTGTATATGCAAAGGTAAATGTATGTTGGCAGGCTTGCAAAACCTCAATTGGCTTCCAAAATGGTGAAAAAATTGAGTTATATGCATTTCCAAATGCATATCGAGTTGCATATACAAGGGAGAATCTATCGCAGATTCCCCAGGAATATTCTGCAATTGTATGCATTTCCAAATGCATATCGGGTTCAAAAGGATGCATGTACATTGGGGGGATCTTCCGCAAGATTCCTGGAATATTCTCTACATGTATATCAGGTTTTTCCTATACATGTTTTGTTGTATGTCCTAACATACAAAGGCTATATGCAAGCGAAAATGTGCAATGGCGGAATATACATTGAAGATTCCTTGAAGATGCCGCTGTTGTATCAAGTAGGTGAGTTGTATGTTTGTTTTGTTGCATGTTCGACATACAATGCCAAATACACATTGTGGATTTCAAAAAGGGGTTCAAAACAAGACTAAAATGCAAGTCGGGTCTGCAAGTATATGCGGGAAGGAATGAATGTATGTCCGACATACATTGAGTTTATACATTGAAAAGGTATAATTGGGGGGGCTCGCCGCAGGTTTATACAAACAGGTTTGTACATGTTCAACATACAAGGGGAGAATGTATATCAAATATTCTAAAAAGATTCTCTACTTGTATGTTTGTGTTTGTATATTCAGCATACAAACAAAATATACATATGAAAAATGCAAAGGATAAAGTGCAAGCTGGACCCGAAACTGAATTCTAATTGGTTTTATAGCATCTGACGTCCGCCTTGTATGTTGAAAGGTTGTATATGCATTTGCTCTTGCATATACAAAGGGTTTTGAAGGGTGAACAATGGCGCTTGTATATGCATTTGAGCACACATATACAAGGCGAAAAGGGCAAAATAGGAAAAGGAAAAGTTAGCGATAGAAGTATGGGGTGCCTACGTGGCATGTAATCATTGGCTCTTGGCTTTTGCAGTTTTTAGCACCGTGGATCTCAGCAATGGACTCATGATCAACGGCCATGTTTTGAACCCGTAGCGAAGGTGTTTTCCTGTGTATTTGCAATCATTTTTGAGCAGGAAAACAACAGATGCATCCGCTCTTACATTTCAAAGGGGCCTATGGGTAGGTGAGGCAATAATGGCGGATTTGCAGAGGATGATTGATGGAGTTGACAGGTCAACAACCCGATTGAAGATGAAAGTCCTTGAGCGGCGGTGTGGATCCCGATTCCACCTGCTTATTCCTCTTTGTCTCTCCGCAGCATTGAATATTTCTGGGCGCCATTCCTCATGCATTGAATCTGGTAGATTTTTGATTTGCCTTGTAATTAATTTTGCTGGGTACACAGTCTTGGTATAAATTCCAAACTGTGTTACTCATTATTGTTGTTGAAAACTAGACAAATTTTGGTGCTGTGACAGAATACAACTTCATTGGTGGCCCTGTTCTTAATGTCTTGTAAGTTTATGAGTCTCATGTTGTATGTTTCATGCATTAATTTACTGGTTTCGTGCTATTTTATATGATAAATGCTTTGTGCATGTGTTTAATCATTTGTCTCCAAGCTGTGGGCATATTTTCTTTTGAATCAAGATAACTAAGGGTTGTTAAGGTTCAGGAATATAACTTTTCTATATTGAATGTTTAATCTCCTACATTTGTTCAAGGAACAAATTAAATGTTTCAGGTTAATCATTTAGAAAATGTGTTGCAGCAGGGATACTAATAAGTATGAATGATTAAGCACCTAATTTTTGGGAAGTATCTGTAAGGCAGATATTAAAAATCCCCTTAATATCTAGTCTTTGGTATATGTTCATGCTGGCCATTCACATGTGTATGTCTATTGACTCCGAGCCCTGGATAGGCACCAATCCAGTCTTGTATTGAGGTTGCAGCCCAAAGTCTCAGTTTTGCATCCAAACATCAAATCAAACTTAAACTTTAAATTAAACCGTTAGGACTTTAGAAGTAGTTTTAGGACCAAAATCCTCTGTCGCACAACTGAATATAGGCCCAAAGCTAGCCCCTTTGCACTTATTCCACAGTTTTGGTCTGCATAAGAGAGGATTTATCTGCTTTGTGTCAACATCCAAGTAAGTTCATGTGTATATGTTATAGATGTTGAATAGGGAATACCCCCCTTGGTTCTGCAAAGCCTAAAGAAGAAGAGGAGATATTTATAGAGTCTATCTCCTATACTGTTGGCCCCTGGCCCAAGAATTCTGTTGATCAATGATGGCTACCTTGTAAGGATAACTGGGAATAAGCATCCAGTCTGGGAAAATAACCAACAGATTTGGCGACTCCACTGGGGAAGTGAAGTGAAAGTATTATCTTTTCATCCCTGGTAAATTATTGCCTATCTGAGTCACAACAGATTTGGCAACTCCGCTGGGGAACTTTGTGTATGAACCCTGATTTTAAAATAAATTAATTCCTAGTTGTAGGTGGCGACTCTGAACCAATCTCCCAAGCAGTAAAGTAAAAATTTGTATCCTGGGCAGAAGATCCCTGCGTAATTCTCTATCTGAAGAATTACCCAGAAAAATGATGTACAGAAAAAAGGGGACTGCTCAAGCCAATCAAGAGGGTTCTCCTAGAAGTAATGATAATATTCAAGACAATCTAGGATCTTCAGAGTGAACAATACCTTATTTTTCAAACACTGAGGCTGAAATCTAGAACATATATGAAAGACAACAGGGTAGTGGATTAAGAATGAGATCGGAGGTGGTTCAAGAACGCCCTTTCCATGATTCCCCTGATAGATTTGAAGAAGCTGAATCCCCAAGAGATGATAATGATGATCAAAATATAATGAAACCATCTTCTTCTATGCCCAGAGAGGAGGAATTAGCAGAAGAGATTAAGAGCTTAAGGGTAGAATTAAAATATTTTTAGGCAGTAAAAATCATAGATGACATGAGACAGAAAATGCAAGCTTTGAGAGTTGCTCAGAATGATTCAATTCCTACCCTTGAAAATGCAAATATGCAGAGAAATCAACAAAGAAATGAAGTCCAAGATCAACATAATGATCAAAATCAAAATGCAAATAATGCTAGAGTACCGTTAAATAATGTAAGAAATTAGAATGCAAATAGAAATGTAAAAGCAAATCAGTTTGACAGGCAACCTATGCAGTTGGACAGATTTAGACAACTAGTTTTTGATGGCATTCCTGGTTACCCAAATCCTATTGACAAACATGTGAGGCTGCAAGTGCCTAAATTTTTAGGAAATAATATTGTGTCAGGGGAAGACCATTTAAAAGCTTTTCAGAATATCATGGACAACTTTGAGGTTGAGCATGAGGATGTTTTCATGAAATTGTTTATGCAATCCTTAGTTGATAAGGCCAGAGAATGGTACAAAGGTCTACCTGACAGAAGTGTTTCATCATGGGAGGACTTTAGGAGGATATTCAAAGAACAATATGGTGACAAAACTAATCCAAGTTTCTTCATTAATGAATTCACTGACATTACCAAAGGATCAAATGAACAGGTTGCTGATTTCAATGCTAGATTCACTAAGGTGTTGAACAAACTGCCACATCACCTGAGACCTAATGAACCTATGTGCATAGTGTTATACATAAATACTTTTGATGCCAAAACAACTTATGGGTTAAGAGATAAGGGTCCTCACAGCCTCAGAGATGCCTTCAAGATTGCAACAAATATTGAAAATAATAGAAAAGCATCTGGTAAGACAAACATAAGAGATGATGTAAAAATTTTGCAAAATCCAAATATTAAATCTCAGAGTGTTCAAGGCAATGCATCTACTTCTGAGGATAAATTAGATAAATTGACAACTATTGTCAAGGACCTGAGCTATAGAATGGCTAAAAATGAAAAGGGGGTTGGCTCTGACAGACAGGTTTACCAAAGGCAGGAAAGAAGACTATCATTACATGATATGCCATAGAATACCAACTGGCATAATGGTAAACCCATTCTCCCAAACAACAACCCAAACCCAAGGAATCAAAGTGTTAAGGACACACCTGACCCTTTGAAGAAGATGGTTAATAATGTTAATGACACCCCATGGTGCATAATATGTCAGATGCCTCACTCACAATCACAATGTATGATTGCTCAGTCTCTATATAACAATGCCGTGGCCTGTGATGAGTGCAATGAACCACATTGCATGGAAGATGACAATGTCAATATGCTGTCTACAAATAGGGAGTATCCTTCTCAAGATGTTGATGCGAACACAAATAATGAGATTCAGGTTTGCCAGCAGTTTCCCTATGATGAATATGATGAGGATAATTATGCTTATGCTCAGGACTCACACAATTTTTTGAATAATTTAAGGAGACCATCTGATGAAGAAATTAGAGCCTTCACAACTGCAGCAGTGGCTATGTCAAAAGCAATTACAATCTAAGGGTAAAACTCAGGTGAGTAACTCACGCCAACCAGAGAATGCTTTTGTGAACTAGCCAGTGCATAATCATAAAGGGACTGAAACACAAAAGAAGCAATGGAGCAACAATAAGTAAAATTTTAAGCAAAAAATAGGTCATGATTCTCAAGGACCAGAAAATAGGATCCCCTAGCTTGAGGATCAGAACAAAGATTTTCAGATCAAAGATGATAGTTAGGGAACCACAAAAATTAAGGCTGGATCATACCAAAATAAGAATAAGACCATGGACCAGGCCACAACTGTTATACAAAATTATGTTCCATTTAACATAACCCAGGTCTTGTTCCAGGTGAAGGTTTCTGTTCCATTAATGGAGTTGATGAAAGTTGAAGAGTTCAGAAATAAAACATTGTCCCTGATTTCATGAATACCCTGTCAAGCTAATTAGAATATTGAGACTCAGGGTAAGAAACAAGCCTTATGTATTGAAGAAGATGAGATTCCTGAGGTATATCTAGGGATGACCATGACAAAATGCCCTTCACAGGTTGAACCATTTTATGTCTCCCTTATCATAAATGGAAAAGTGATTAAGAATTGTATGCTTGACTCAGGAGTGTCAACAAATATCATGCCTTTAGCTATCATGCAGCAAGCTGGGTTAAAGATAGATAAGGCATGTGGGAAATGTTATGCCATGGATGCTAGAGAAGTGCCTGTCATTGGAATTATGAAAGATGTAGACTTCAGACTGGCAGCATATCCTGAGAAGACCTACAAAATGAACATAACAGTTGTTGATATCAAGCCGCAGTATGGCATGTTGTTGTCAAGAAGATGGGCAGCATTGATTGGTGGGAGTATGCAATTAGACTTGTCATATGCCATGATCCCAATGAATGGCAAGGATGTCAAACTGATCAGAGAAGAAAGGTTATCAGAAACAGTTGAGGATCAAGAGTCAGAGGAGCATATATGCTTTGTGGACATTGACTGTGATAATTTTAGGGTTGTCTCAGATGATAAAGGAGGTGAAGGGAGAAATATGCGCATTCAAGAGCTTGACCAACAGGGTCTTTGGACCATGTATTTCGATGGAGCTTGTTCGAAGGAAGGCTCTGGTGCTGGAATTGTTTTTCTGTCTCCAACTGGTAAGCTTCTAAAATTCTCATTCTTGCTGAAGTTTGCCTGTACAAATAATATTGCAGAGTATGAAGCTCTGTTATTAGGATTGAATGTAGCCCTGAAGCATAGAATCAAGATGCTCAAAGTATTTGGGGATTCAGAGTTAGTTGTCTCCCAAGTCAGAGACAAGTATGCATCAAAAAATAAAAGATTAAAACAATATAAGCATACTATATGGGATACAATTGAATTGTTTGATGCTTTTTCAATAAGCTGGATAGAGAGATCAAAAAATGTCAGGGCAGATTTTCTAGCTAATGTAGCCGTAAGGCCAAATGATGTTACTTTGTCAGATGTTACAAATGTTGAAGTCAAACTTAGACCTGCAGTGCCAGATAATGTATGTAGCTAGCAAGTGTTTGATGATGATAAAGATTTGCTGAGATTTCTACATTGGATTGATGAGTATGAGAACCAGGAAATGGATTTTCAGAACTTTGTAGAGGTTGTAGATGGAAAAGAAACTCTTTTAGGGAAGGAAGTAATTCAACTCAAGAGAAATAATATCCCTATAGGGCTGGTCGCTTTAGAGAGAGCTTTTGACAATAGGGACCAATTTGTCACAAAGGTATCTCCAACAAACAAGAATGATTTAGAAGAGATAAACTTGGGGACATCTCATGCCGCCAAGAAGGTATACATTGGCAAACAGCTCAACCCACACATCAGGACTATGCTGATTGCACTACTGAGAAAATATAAGCATGTTTTTGCCTGGTCGTATGAGGACCTAAAAGCTTATTGAGAGGATTTATTCTAGCATGAAATCCCTTTGAAGCCTGAAGCTAAACCATTTAGACAAAAACAAAGACCTATCAACCCAACTTTAGCTCCAAAAATGCAAGAAGAGCTTATGAAGCTTAGGGAAGCTGGAATAATTATGCCCATCAGGCACTCAACTTGGGTGTCTAACCTTGTCCCGGTCAGAAAGAAAAACGGTGACATTAGACTTTGTGTGGACTTTAGAAATCTAAATGTATCTTCTTTGAAGGACAATTATCCATTGCCAAACATGAAAGCCATGTTGCAGAAGGTGACTGGCTATAAACTTTTATCCATGATGGATGGATTTTCAGGGTACAATCAAGTGAAAGTAAAAGGATCAGAACAGTTCAAAACTACCTTCACCACTCCATGGGGAACCTATGTATATGTGAGAATGCCATTCGGACTGACAAATGCAGGTGCCACATTTCAGAGGGCCATGGATGTTGCTTTTACAGGATTAATTGATTCAATCCTAGCAGTATATCAGGATGATTTGACAACTTATTTCAAAAAAGGAAGAGCAACACTGTATGCACTTGGAGCAGATTTTTATTAGAGCATTGGAATATGGAATCTCACTTAACCCAAAGAAATGTGCTTTTGGGGTAGTGGAAGGAAAATTGCTTGGTCACATTGTTTCCAAGGATGGAGTTAGGATTGATCCTGAAAGGGTGGCTGCAATTGACAAAATTCAGATCCCTAAAACAGTGAAAGGTGTTCAGTCCTTCTTTGGACAAGTTAATTTTGTTAGGAGATTTGTTCCTAATTTTGCAGAGACCACAAAAGATATCTCTAAGATGTTGAAGAAAGGTGCAACTGTCAAATGGGAAGATGAAGCAACTAAATCATTTCAGAATATAAAAGAGGCTATAAAGATGGTTCCTGTGTTAAAATCTCCTGATTTGTCTAAGCCATTTCAGTTATTCTCGTTTGCTTCTTTCCATACTATTGCTGCATGCTTACTACAGAAAAATGAAGAAGGTTTTGAACAACCTATAGCTTTCTTTAGCAGGTCATTGCAGGCTGCTGAATTGAAATATGACATCATGGAGAAACAGGCATATGCACTGGTTAGAGAAGTCAAAAGTTTTAGGCCATATTTGGTAGGCTCTCGGGTACTTGCATATGTGCCTCATGCAGCAGTTAAAGATATCTTTACTCAGCAGGAGGTAACTGGAAGGAGGTGCAGATGGATAAATAAATTGCAAGAGTTTAATATTGAAATACAGATCACAAAATTGGTAAGAGGACAAGGTTTGGCAAAATTGATGATAGTCAAATCTAGAGGCATGCCAAGTGAATGTAGTGCATAATAAGATTATAAATATGTCAGAATCTGAATAGTATAAGGACATAGTACATTATTTGCAGAATTTGAACTGTCCTTCCCATCTCAGTGATAATCAAAGGAGGACTTTAAAGCTACATGCTATTAAATACATCATTGTTCAAGGAGGGCTGTATTGAAAAAATGCTGATGGTGTATTACTAAGATGTGTGAATGAGGATCAGGCTAAGGATATTCTAAATGACATGCACAATGGAGAGTGTGGTGGACATTATACTGCCCATACAACAGCCCACAAAATTCTCAGAGCTGGCTACTGGTGGCCAACTCTCTTCTCAGATGCACAAAGAATGGTAAGAAAATGTGATCCTTGCCAGAGGTTTTTAGGAAAGCTAAAATATGAAGGTGCATTGCCCCTTAGGACTATAACTGTAGAAGCTCCATTTCAGCAATGGGGAATTGATTGTATAGGGGAAATTTCAAAAAAATAAAGTGGAGGACACAGTTGGATTTTGGTCGCTACTGATTACTTCACTAAATGGATTGAAGCCATTCCAACTAAAAAGGCTACAAGCAAAGTGGTGATGGATTTTATTCTAGAAAATATTATTATCAGATTTGGAGTTCCAGCCAAATTGGTCACAGATAATGCAATGTGCTTTAGGTCTGGTGAATTTATTAGTTTTTGCAGCAATTATGGAATAAATTTGTTACATGCAGGATCGTACCATCCACATGGAAATGGTCAAGCAGAGTCAAGTAACAAAAGCCTCATGAAGATTGTCAAAAGGATGGTAGGTAAAAACAAAAGGGCTTGGGATTCAAAGCTGAAAATGACATTATGGGCTGATAGAGTGATAGTCAAGAAAGCAACTGGAAGGTCACCTTTTGAATTGGTATATGGTGCAGTAGCTACATTGCCTGTAAACAACCTCCTACCAGTCTATAAATTCATACAAGAAAATGAGGAGGAGATTGAGGACTCAATGACTAGAAGAATAAATCAACTGGTTGCACTAGATCAAATGAGAAGGGAGGCACAGGAAACAAACATCAAGAGACAATAGAAGGTAAAATATTTGTTTGATAAAAGGGCTGTAGAAAGAAAGATTCAGATAGGTGATATGGTCCTTGTATGGAATGCAAGGAGCCAGGATAAAAGCAAACATGGTAAGTTTGAGCCCTTATGGATGGGCCTGTACCAAATTTGTAACACTCATGGAGAGGATTCTTATTTTCTCCAGGCCCTAAGTGGTGAACTATTGGAATTGCCTGTGCACGGTCAATTCCTTAAAGCTTTTTTTCTCATAAATGAGTACCTTTTGTGCACACTATAAACTAGATGTAAATGTTTGTACATGGCTTGTAGAGTCGGTCGTGTTTTGAGTTTTGTGTTTTGTCTGGTCTACCCCGGAGTAGTTTGGTTCTTGCTGCAGTCTTGCGTCTGCACATCCCCAGTTGGATCCACTGGTGGTGTTCACCTAGGGTTAGGGTTCTAAAATTGAGTTTACAAGTTCCTGTGTTTATTCCTTCAAACCCCTAGTGCCTTAGTTTGAATTGCTCCTCGACCTACATGCGGTGTTTTACTACTTTTTCCTGTCGCATTTGAGAAAAATGCTAAATTCTGTATATGCAAAGGTAAATGTATGTTGGCAATCTTGCAAAACCTCAATCAGCTTCCAAAATGGTGAAAAAATTGAGTTATATGCATTTCCAAATGCATATCGAGTTGCATATACAAGGGAGAATCTATCGCAGATTCCCTAGGAATATTTTGCAGTTGTATGCATTTCCAAATGCATATCGGGTTCAAAAGGATGCATGTACATTGGGGGAATCTTTCGCAAGATTCCTAGAATATTCTCTGCATGTATATCAGGTTTTTCCTGTACATGTTTTGTTGTATGTCCTAACATACAAAGGCTATATGCAAGCGAAAATGTGCAATGGCAGAATATACATTGAAGATTCCTTGAAGATGCCGCCATTGTATCGAGCAGGTGAGTTGTATGTTTATTTTGTTGTATGTTCGACATACAATGCCAAATATACATTGTGGATTTCAAAAAGGGGTTCAAAATAGGACTAAAATGCAAGTCGGGTCCGCAAGTATATGCGGGAAGGAATGAATGTATGTCCGACATACATTGAGTTTATACATTGAAAATGTATAATTGGTGGGGCCCGCCACAGGTTTATACAAATAGGTTTGTACATGTTCAACATACAAGGGAAGAATGTATATCAAATATTCTAAAAAGATTCCCTGCTTGTATGTTCGTGTTTGTATATTCAGCATACAAACAAAATATACATACGAAAAATGCAAAGGATAAAGTGCAAGCTGGACTCGAAACTGAATTCTAATTGGTTTTATAGCATCTGACGTCCACCTTATATGTTGAAAGGTTGTATATGCATTTGCTCTTGCATATACAAAGGGTTTTGAAGGGTGAACAGTGGCGCTTGTATATACATTTGAGCACACATATACAAGGTGAAAAGGGCAAAATAGGAAAAGGAAAAGTCAGCGATAGAAGTATGGGGTGCCTACATGGCATGTAATCATTGGCTCTTGGCCTTTTGTGGTTTTTAGCGCCATGGATCTTAGCGATGGAATTATGATCGACGGCCATGTTTTGAACCCACAGCGAAGGTTTTTTCCTATGTATTTGCAATCATTTTTGAGCGGGAAAACAACAGATGCATCCGCTCTTACATTTCAAAGGGTCCTGTGGGTAGGTGAGGCAATAATGGCGGATTTGCAGAGGATGATCGATGGAGTTGATAGGTCAACAACCCGATTGAAGATGAAAGTCCTTGAGCGGTGGTACGGATCCTGATTCCACCTGCTTATTCCTCTTTGTCTCTTCGCAGCATTGAATATTTCTGGGCACCATTCCTCATGCATTGAATCTAGCAGATTTTTGATTTGCCTTGTAATTAATTTTGCTGGGTACATAGTCTTGGTATAAATTCCAACCTATGTTACTCATTATTGTTGTTGAAAACTGGACAAATTTTGGTGCTGTGACAGAATATAACTTCATTGGTGGCCCTGTTCTTGATGTCTTGTAAGTTTATGAGTCTCATGTTGTATGTTTCATACATGAATTCACTGGTTTCATGTTGTTTTATATGAGAAATGCTCTGTGCATGTGTTTAATCATTTGTCTCCAAGCTGTGGCATATTTTCTTTTGAATCAAGATAACTAAGGGTTGTTAAGGTTCAGGAATATAACTTTTCTATATTGAATGTTTAATCTCCTACATTTGTTCAAGGAACAAATTAAATGTTTCAGGTTAATCATTGAGAAAATGTGTTGCAGCAGGGATACCAATAAGTATGAATGATTAAGCACCTAATTTTTGGGAAGTATCTGTAAGGCAGATATTAAAAATCCCCTTGATATCTAGTCTTTGGTATATGTTCATGCTGGCCATTCACATGTGTATGTCTATTGACTCCGAGCCGATAGGCGCCAATCCAGTCTTGTATTGAGGTTGCAGCCCAAAGTCTCAGTTTTACATCGAAACATCAAATCAAACTTAAACTTTAAATCAAACCATTAGGACTTTAGAAGTAGTTTTAGGACCAAAATCCTCTGTCTCACAATTAAATATAGGCCCAAAGCTAGCCCCTTTGCACTTATTCCACAGTTTTGGTCTGCATAAAAGATGATTTATCTGCTTTGTGTCAACATCCAAGTAAGTTCATGTGCATATGTTATAGATGTTGAATAGGGAATACCCCCCTTGGTTCTGCAGAGCCTAAAGAAGAAGAGGAGATATTTATAGAGTCTATCTCTTGTACTATTGGCCCCTGGCTCAGGAATCCTGTTGATCAATGATGGCTACCTTGTAAGGATAACTGGGAATAAGCATCCAGTCTGGAAAAATAACCAACAGGCCCAAGAGCGGATATACCATCCACCTTGGCCTCATGTGGCTCGTGCCATCCATATGAGGTGGTTTACCTGTTGATGGTGTTTTTAGCACACAATAATGTAGATGTGATTGCTGGTATCACACCTCTCTTGAAAAAGGTATCCTATCCAAGATAGGATTACCCCAAGGATAATACAGCTAGTTCTTAGCTTGCTTGGAATATCTCAGTGGTATGTCTAACTGTGCTAACAAGGGGTCTTACATGAAATGTAGGGTTTATAAAATATGGCAGTAATGTATATGCAGAAACCCTATTTGGTTTAGACTGTGAAGTCTAAAATTTTAGCAGATTTGTAATTTAGATGTTGCTTATAACCTAACCTAACAAAGCTTGACTAAATAAAATGCAAAAGGTAAAGGGATAGAGAAGAGATAAGAGATCCTATAGACAATTGCAGAAATGATCAATAACCAGATAGACAGATTCCCAACAATAAACAAATCCCTGTTTAACTAGGCAACCCACAATGCCATAGAGATTGTACAATCTTATAAGGAAATGCAATGATTTTCAAATTGTAGAGGGTTCATCAAACACCCAATCCTTGGTGCAGCTCAATGAATTCACATAATCGAACTCAGCTCATAGAATATGTCCAGACTAACCATGCACAATGACATACAATCAACAAGCCATCAATGGTATGGACAGGAAATCCATCAAATATCTGATGATTAATCACTAATGCAACTAAATATTAACTAATTTCAAATTGACATGAAACATGAAATCCAAAATGAGACAACACAACAACACAAATTCCCAACAACCTGTAAAACTTGCTTTGTATTGACTGAATTTTGGCAAAGTCTCAGTAATTCATTATCAAATCTTACTTACAAATGAGAGAAAAGGATGGCCCTTTTATAGACAAGGCACCATACCGAGTTTTTCAATGGACGGTGGAGATTAACTCAACACTAAGGGTCCAAATTACCTGGCATTTAATGAGATACATCAGTTTGTTGCATCTTCAGATTTGCATTTGTCTTGTAGGAAAAAGACAAAAAACAACTTGCAAATACATTGAATCTGGACAAAATGGATACCCATTTGGTTGTATATGATGAAAAGTCAATTTTCAAGGCCCAATAAAGCTAAAATAGAATCACATGACACTTGAAAACTTGCGCTGATGTGGATTCACGGGATTCCAAGTGCTGACTGAATCAAAAGGAGTATTTTGGTGAAGGTATATGCAACTAGATGCTTGCTGGATTGATTCTTCATGACTGGACTATTGGGACAGTTGTATGCATGTCTTGGTGATCTAGTCCAGGGTCATTTGAGTGGTATTTTTGGGAAAATATCAAAAATCTAATTTTTGGTATTTCTACATCGTAGTAAATTACATTTTTGGAGGCCTTTGGAGCGGAATTGGGGCTCGAAACTTTGGCGTTAAGCCTTAGCAACCGAGTAGCTCAAACTAGATAATTAGTTTATCTTTCCAACGAGTCCAAGAAGTTTAAATTCTGATAAAATAGCTAGGAGTTATGACCTTGGACTGGATCACTTGGACATTGGACTAGATCTGTAGGAACAACAATGAAGTAGACTTGATGTCTTTAGCTCCTATAGCTCATCTCCATAATCTTGGACATCATATTGACTTCCTTTTGCATGTGCAGCAGCAATTTGGTTGATAGAATGTCGATTGTACAGTTCTGGGTCAGCACTGCACCTCTTGTGTGTGCACCTTCCAAGATGGCTCCAATTGGTTCTTTTATCCTCATAGACTTGCAATCAATGAGGCAAAGCATCAATTTCATCTCAACAAGTTATTTTCCATCATTTTGAATCAGAATATGTTCATTTGTAGCCTTAGATTCATCTAGAACAACCCATTGTCAATGTTAATTCCTTGTTAACAACTTCACAAATCTAGTGATTTTCACATGATTTTTTGAATTTTTTACCATTTTCAAGTACCCATTTAGCCAATATATTGAATTAGGAAGTTTTTGTGGTCATTAGAATCCATTTGGAGACATTTATTTCATATTTTTTTTGCCTTTTCTGTAAAAAATAAGATTTTTGGGGGTCACAGACTTTTCATGTGTAGTGGCATTAATTGTTATAAAACGTGCCCAAAATCAACACAAACTTGGTAAAATGTTCATCATGATGTGACAACTAGTTGTACAATTCAAATCCATCAAGAAAATCTAATTTACACCTTGAAAAACTCAATTTTTAGGCTAAAATGTCAAAAAGCGTTGATTTTAGTTGTCATAGACCTAGCGTTGATTTTGCCTCTAATTGACCTAGCGCAGATTTTGGGGTTGTTCGACCTTGCGCGGATTTTGGGTCTAACCGACTAAAAGTCAGTGCAATGCAATTCTCATGCAAGTCAGTAGAACCTGATTTTAGCACTAACTTCACAAATGCTTCCAGCGCGGGTTTTGATGTCGACCGACTAGTAATGTTTCATGAGGTCAGTCGGTGTGAATTCCAGCACAAGTCAGTGGCAAATGAATTTAGTGCAAAGTGTAAAGTGTTAAGTCAACACTGATTTTTGATACGACCGACTTTGCGCTAGTTTGAGGGAAGTCAGACAAGGATGTTTTTAGCATAGAGGTCAGTAGGAGGCAGTTTTAGCGCAAAGTGCAGTTGGGGTCATTTTTAGCGCCAGATTTTGAACTTCCCAAGGTGAAAGTGAATTTCTTATACTTTAAATATTTTTAAATATACTTTCAGGATGTTTGAGATAGGTTCTAGATCCATAGGATTTCATATGCAGATTCAAGAATTTTGAGGTTCCATCAGATTTCAAACTTAGCCATTTTTTAGGATTTTCAGGGTTTCAGACTTAGCCAAATTAGGGCTTCACGAACATGTATCAGGGTGAAAATATATGGACCCCTTAGTGAAATCTAGTGGAATTTGACATGATTTTGCAACTCTAAGACCTGGAAACTAGGAATTTCAACTTGACACATCCTGCAGTAGCAATTTTAAAGATAATATCCACTGATGTGAGATTTTGGAGCAAAATGTAGTAACACCCAATTTCAGTGTAGAAAGCAACAAATGACTATTTTTCGAGCACAAGACCACCTAAGACACCTCCAAATCAATCATGCAAGACATCAAATGACTTCAAACATGAAAACTACCCAAATTTGAAGAAAATCATGCACTCTAAGCACAAATTCACCTTCTCATCATCATAAGTAACAAAGGTCAGATTCCAAGCCAAAGCAAAAGAGGGGGTCTCCATTTGTCAAAATGGGGTGTGTGTGTAAGGCACAACACTACCTAGTGAGGTATATGTTCCCATTATCCCCTCATCTTATCATTTCCTTGCCCTTTCTATATGATTGGTTTCTTTGAATTTACATATTTATGATAGGAGAATGAGATCACAAAAGGTGCCCAGAAGCCATCTCTTCTAAGCCCAAGGGCGGTACCCTTTATACCCCATTGGCCCCAATGGGATTATTCAATCCACCCTAGAGGGGTGGCGTACCTAGAAGAGTGCCCCAACTCCGTTATCCCTCTTGCACCACATTTCCTCCATCATAGAAATCATAACACTCATACAAGAATCCACATTAATGCATAATAAACTCATCAAATTCATAGTTGCAAACAATTCTATTAGCCATACAAATGAATCATGAAGATGATATCACAATATGCATGATTATATCTAAACACACATAGATCCTACCACACATAAATTAACTTACAAATCTACAATCACAGAATAGCTTATGCAATAAAGATTCTACGCTTTGCTTGCTGATCTGTTTCTCTTCTCTTGATTTCTTGACCGCTGATCTCTTTATGTCTTCCTGCTGTAGCTTTAAAGATTTGGAGTAGATATATATTTTCTTCTCCTTTCTCCATTCTTACAAAGGTGATCTTATATTCCCATAGGTAGATCTGTAGGTGTAGAATTGATATATATCTTTTATTTCTTACCCATACATTCACCAAGGGTGCCTTTAATACTTATGGAGATCTGAATTTATATTCAGATAGTCTTTCCTTCTTTCCTATCTCTGTATCTTTATTAAAATCATATCTTATTTCTTCATAGAATGAATGCCTTCCAACATGACTTCATGTGTTTATTATGAAAGGAGAGAAGAGTCATGATTGTTGGTGGGGATCACTGCCCCTTCCCAAGGCTAATCATAGCCTTTTGTGTATTTGTTAATGATCAAGCTACTTTCATATTAATGTTGTCTTCTTTTACTAATCGATGTATCCTTTAAGACTTGCCAATCACTATTTATATTAATACTTCCTTTTAAATAAGAGTCGATGACTCTTAGTCTTTAAAATTGGTGGCTTTAAACAGTCTTTTATTTGGGTTGATTTTCCCATAGTTTAATATTTATATTTATACTAATAATTATATTTATTATTATATATTATAATATATGATAATAATATATATTTATATTAATATTAAATTGTCAATGCTTATATATATATATTTATAATTATATTTATATTTGTTATAAATTTAATATATCTTAAAATATATATTATATTTCAATTATATTAAAATAATAATATTGTTTAATATTATTTCTTAAATATACGATTATTCAATTTGACTTCATTATTTCATCATGATGTTTAAATCTTTAATTTAAACAAGGTCTTCATATCGGGACATCACAGTCCACCCTGCCCAAAATTGCTTGTCCTCAAGCAATTATAACTATGATACCTCTAAAACCATCGATCTCCTCGAAGAATTATTGTTAGTTTCCACTTCATTGTTCTTTAAGATCATAAGATTAATGATGTTCCCTAAATGACAAATCAACAAGCGTTGGTAACTAATGATAAGTTTTCTCTTGTTCTTAGAGAGGAGGACCCAAAAGACATCTTGATCTTTGATCTTGAAATTTAATCTTGTACTTGTCATCTTGTAGTTTTACCCTTTGATAAGCTATTGACCCCAAAGAAGAGTCATGTTCAAATTCAAAAAGATAACTATGTTTTAAGGAATAATTGATTATATGATGTCATAGAGAAAAAATTGTGATAAGCTAATTTCTTATGAGGAGTTTATAGGGGTTTGAATCACTTATCTTAGCCAAATATTTGTTATACCTATATGTACAATTTGCTTGATGAAAGATGTACAATAGTTAGTCATTCCTTAGCAAGTAATAGGACTTACCTCTATAGGTTTACTCCAATATTCAATTATTTCCTATCCTTTAATTCCATTGGGGTTTTATCCTCCTCTTTACATATCCGTATGTTTTCGTATGGGGTTTGGTAACCGAGAATGATCCTTACATAACAATTTTGGTATAACTTGATGTATATTAACTTTATCGAAGGTACTTATGAACCTAATACTGATATTCTTGATCATTAATCATGAATGGAGGGTTACTCTAAAGAGTTTAAGAGAAGAATACCCTTGGATCTACCCTAGATATTACATGTAGAAAAAATAAGACAAAGTTCACTAGATCAATGGTATAAGTTATAAGGTAGATCATATGATATGGATTGGAATGTTTTGTCATTGTTTTAATGAGTGAGGGATAGATCACTTGTTTTAGATTTGATCTCATTCTAAATGGATAGAACAATTAAGTTTGATGAATATATCTTATTATAAATTTCCACATTTCTTTTAAGATCTTTCCCCCCCAGTTGTGGGTTCCTAAAGAGTTGAGTTGTCTTTATTATGTCCTCTTAACATTGTTGTTTTGGATGTCTTTCTTAGATGAAGTGCTCTCCCCTTTTTTACCTCAAGTTTGAGGGAGTCTCATTAGTTACAACCCAAGAAGGGTTTGATAGATGGTTTTGGCATTTTCATAAATTTTAAGCATAAAGTAATCTTAATACACACATGGAGTAAACTTTTTTTGAGGAAACACATAGATATATGTAACATGCGATATGCAAGACATAAAGTATACTCCTAAATACATGCGAGGCATGAATCATGCACATAAGTACACGTGATACATGAAGTATACACATATGAAACATATACATAGATATACAGAATATGTGAAGTATACACACAAATATATGTGAAGCATGAATCGTACATGTCATATATGAAGTATACATGCAAAACACAAATCATATATACGCATCATACATGAAGCATACACAAAGCTTATATGTTTAACACATGAAGTATGGAATATACACATAATACACGAAAGTATATGAAGCATGAAGCATGAACATAGTATGTAATACATAAGTATACACATGTAATACATGAAACATATAGCATACACTACAAAAGCATGAAACATACATGCAATACACGCATGTAACAAATAAAGCATGAAGCATGCACATAATTCACAAAGTATACGCACGCAATACACAAATATGGAGTTTACACATGAATACAAGTAAGTCATGAAGTGTGCACTTGAACATACATAAGCCATGGAGTATGCATTTGAACACACATAAGTCATGTAGTATACACTTGAATATACAAAGTCATGGAGTATACATTCGAATACACGAAGTTATAAAGTATACAATTGAAAACACAAAGTCATGGAGTATACACTTGAATACATAGTCATGAAGTATGCACTTGAATACAAAGTCATAGAGTATACACTCAAATACAAAGTCATAGAGTATACACTCAAACTTACATAGTCATGAAGTATACACTTGAGTATAAGGTCATAGAGTATACACTCGAATACAAATACAAAGTCATAGAGCATACACTCGAATACATAGTCATGAAGTATGCATTTGAATACAAAGTCATAAAGTATACACTTGAATACAAATACAAAGTCATAGAGTATACACTCGAATACAAATACAAAGTCATAGAGTATACACCCGAATACATATAGGCCACAAAGTATACACTTGAATACACTTGAATACATATAAATAACAAGGTATACACTTGAATACACATAAAGCATACATAGGATGATAGGAAAGATGCTCTGATACCACTTGTAATGTCCCTTATAGGAACAATACTAATTTTACATTAAATTATCAATTTCCAAGCAAATAAAGGTTTAGGGAGTACCTTGGCTTGATCTAATTCTTGCAAACAAGTTAGAAAATACTTACAATAATATTTCTCACAATCAAGTTAACAGATTCATAAAAGCATTAGTAACTCAAAGATTTAACTACCTAGGAGACTCAACCATAAGAGAGTTGAGGAGTATGACTTTGATGGGGTGTCTTTGAATCCTTGACCCTAGGCCCAAGAGCGGATATACCATCCACCTTGGCCTCATGTGGCCCGTGCCATCCATATGAGGTGGTCTACCTAGTGAGGTATCCGTTCCCGTTATCCCCTCATCTTATCATTTCCATGCCCTTCTGTATGATTGGTTCCTTTGAATTTACATATCTATGATAGGAGAATGAAATTACAAAAGGTGCCCATAAGCCATCTCTTCTAAGCCCAAGGGTGGTACCCTTTGTACCCCTTGGCCCTAATGGGATTATTCAATCCCCCTAGAGGGGTGGTGTACCTAGAAGAGTGCCCCAACTTCGTTATCCCTCTTGCACCACATTTCCTCCATCATAGAAATCATAACACTCATACAATAATCCACATTAATGCATAATAAACTTATCAAATTCATAGTTGCAAACAATTCTATTAGCCATACAAATGAATCATGAAGATGATATCACAATATGCATGATTATATCTAAACATACATAGATCCTACCACACATAAATTAACTTACAAATCTATAATCACAAAATAGCTTATGCAACAAAGATTCTATGGTCTGCTTGCTGATTTGTTTCTCTTCTCTTGATTTCTTGATCGTTGATCTCTTTATGTCTTCCTGCTGTAGCTTTAAAGATTTGGAGCAGATATATATTTTCTTCTCCTTTCTCCACACTCTTACAAAGGTGATCTTCTTATATTCCCATAGGTAGATATGTAGGTGTAGAATTGATATATATCTTTTATTTCTTACCCATACATTCACCAAGGGTGCCTTTAATACTTATGCAAATTTGAATTTATATTCAAATATTCTTTCCTTCTTTTCTATCTTTGTATCTTTATTAAAATCATATCTTATTTCTTCATAGAATGAATGCCTTCCAACATGACTTCATGTGTTTATTATGAAAGGAGAGAAGAGTCATGACTGTTGGTGGGGATCATTGCCCCTTCCCAAGGTTGATCATAGCCTTTTTGTGTATTTGTTAATGATCGCTACCTTCATATTAATGCTGTCTTCTTTTACTAAGCACTGTATCCTTTAAGACTTGCCAATCACTATTTATATTAATACTTCCTTTTAAATAAGAGTCGACGACTCTTAGTCTTTGTCATCACTGGCTTTAAACAGTCTTTTATTTGGGTCAATCTACCCATTGTTTAATATTTATATTTATACTAATAATTATATTTATTATTATATATTATAATATATATTTATATTAATATTAAATTGTCAATGTTTATATATATATATATATATATATATATATTTTTATAATTATATTTATATTTGTTATAAATATAATATATCTTAAAATATATATTATATTTCAATTATATTGAAATAATAATATTGTTTAATATTATTTCTTAAATATACGATTATTCAATTTGACTTCATTGTTTCATCATGATGTTTAAATCTTTAATTTAAACAAGGTCTTAATATCGGGACATCACAAGACATCACAATTAGTCTCCCCCACCATGTGACTGATATTTTTCTTCTCGATGTAATCATGGCAACCTTGAATAACATGATAGTAGGAAGTTCCTTTGGCTGGACCTTGTTATTTCTCATGTTCGCACAACTCCCGTGGATCAAGAAGTCTAAGAAAAAGATAAAGCGAATACCTTCATGGGTTGGAAGCATATTCTTGATGGTTGAGACCTCCCCAATGGATGGGGCAGCCCCCCTCATCGTGACCCTTCTCCTCCTCATGTTGGGATTGCTTTAATTGCATAGTAGTATGATTGCTTTTCTTTTGTTAGACTTTTGCATCAACTCTTGGCAGTGTGGTTCCATCACACCCGTCTTTTATGTGAACTAGTGTATTATAATTTTATATAATTTAATATAGAAAGTTCACTATCATTATAAAAAGATTTTCCAAGCAATGTAATTTTAATTTAATAATCCGAGATTGTATTCAAAATTAGACTTAGTTGTTCAACATCCTTGTTCTAGGTAGGATATTAGAATTATATTGGAGAGTGTGGAAATTAGTTTCAATTTTATATTTTTTAAAGTGTGACACCTAGAGTACAAGGGCATAAGCTATTCTCCTAACAAAATGCACTTGTGGCCATCAAATACACATGTATGTCCATCATGCATGCATCCATACCATGTATGATTGGTAAAAAGAAAGTGAAAAAAATTATTTACTTTCAAATAAATGTAAGCCACTACATTAAGTAGCATCATTATCCATGCAAGAGAGTTGATTGATGCATGCACTAATAAGATGTGGGTTACGTTTTCAAATTACAACTTATTTGTATAATTTTTCAACACTTAAAAAATATTTTAAAGAATATATTTTTCAAGTGATGGAATGACTATACATATGTATTCAATGGGTTCCAACTACTATTTATTTATATAACTATTTTTCAACACACTTCAAAAATATTCTAAGTGAAAAAATTGACCATACATATATATTTGATAGCCATATATACATTTTGAAATGGAGAATAGGTGCTTTAAATACAAGCTAGGGCTGCTTGGGAGCTAAGCCCTACAAGTAAGTGAAGCCTCTCCAACGACTTTGACATGGACATGTAAAATTGACAGATGGAGTTTTATTTGCTTGGAGAAGTGGTCTGCTTCGTTGCAG
Source organism: Cunninghamia lanceolata (assembly GCA_027924645.1). Taxonomy (NCBI): domain Eukaryota; kingdom Viridiplantae; phylum Streptophyta; class Pinopsida; order Cupressales; family Cupressaceae; genus Cunninghamia; species Cunninghamia lanceolata. Next base: position 322,092 of record BSBN01000806.1, read on the forward strand.
CATAAAATACGCAAGTTCTGTGTCCTTAAGTAAGGTTGTTATCTAATTTTGTGGTTTTATCCTACTTTCATTCTCCATTAGACCAGTTCAAAATGCATGGCGTTGCATCTAATCTCTTGAGGCGCCAGCACTGCATTTTGGTCGACCTCTCAACACGTTTTTGAAGGACGCAAATGATAACCGATTTTACCACATTACCAACTGGAAGTTAGACTAGATCTTTTCAATTTCTTTACCCCTTAAACTAGTATACATGGTAGACATTTCTTCCCAATTATCGGTATTCCACTAAATTCAGTTTAGTTGTATTTTTAGAGTTTGAAGGCACCAGGGAAAGAAAGGATCCTTCAAGATCTAAAATACCTTTTGTCCATTAATTGTGCGAGATTGTTGGGCAGCTCATAACTTGTGAGACATTTTAAAGGTCTGCTATGACGCCATCTTTCCCTCAATACCTGGCAGCTCACAACTTGTGAGAGTCTGTTTAAGGTCTACCAAGCAAGGCAAAGTTTTTTTAAGGTCTGTTAAGGTTTTTAAGTGTTTTTAACTGTACTTAGATTGTTATTAACTCTCAAATTGTGAGAGAGTTTATATTTACAAGTATTTGGTTCAGAGTTCTGAATTCTTAAGTCTACTATCTAGTTGGTGTTTCAAACCTGTACTTTCCCACACAAGCACAAGCTCAAGCTCTTCAGGTTTGGGATTACTATGACGTCAAGTGCAAGGTGCCAGAAAGTAATTGAGGAATTCGAAGCCATAACGAGGAATGCAGAGAAAGTTCAGCTAGAGACATTGAAGAAGATATTAGAGCGTAACAGTGAAACAGAGTACTTGAGCAAGTGGGGTTTGAATGGCAGAACAGATCCCCAAAGCTTTAAGTCATGTGTTCCTGTGATTACTCATGCTGATATAGAGCCTTACATTAACAGAATTGCAGATGGAGATGAGTCCCCTGTTCTGACCACTGAACCCATCAGAGTCTTGTCCTTAAGCTCTGGCACTACAAATGGGAGACAAAAATTTGTTCCTTTCAATGATGATTTGGTGGCATCAAGTGTGCAGATCTTTGGAATTTCAGGGTCCTATAGAGCTCTGTTGTTTCCCATCATGCCCGGAGGAAGATCCCTTGAATTTGTGTATGGCAGCAAACAAAGGCATACCAAAGGTGGCTTGGTAGCCTCCACTGCAACCACAAATTTATTTTCTAGTGCAGAGTTTAAAACTTCAAAGAAGAGGAGCCAAGTCTTTGCATGCAGCCCAGATGAGGTTGTGTTTGGGAATGATCCTCGGCAATCTTTGTATTGTCATCTCCTATGTGGGTTGCTGTATTCAAATGAGGTACACTATTTCTAGATTTCTTAAGCTTCCACAAATAGGCAATAGTAAAACTGGATGAAGAGATTACCTGTGTTTAATGTTTTAACATGGAAATGTTTTGAGTGGTAACTTCTCAATCCATCATAAGTTAGCAGAGCATTCAAAATCTAAGATCACTTATATATTATATTTTCTAAGTACATGCATTATCCAGCAACCAACGTACTCTTCCCTCCCTTTTATCCTTTTCATTTGTATGTTGGTTTCATCTTTGATTTCATGGCGATGCAGATCAGATCTGGTTTATTGCTTTGCTTTTGCTCCTATCCTTGGCTTGTATGTTAAGCTTGGCTAGCAATAAACAGTATTTGTTATGGTCGGTCAACCTATTGGTTGTTTACATGACGACGTAAAATTCACATTGGATCCCCACAGCACACTGACTCTCTAAGCTCTTTCTGACAAACTCTCCACTATAAGTCTCCGAAAACGTGTTCATACAAGATGTTTTGAGTTTTGAGAATCAATAAAATGAAGAGTTTTTTCCAATCTAAATTTGACTATTTTGAGAACCAATCCATCGCTTCTAAGTTTTGAGAGTATCATCATTTGAAGAGTTTTTCCTAATCCAAATTTGACTATTTTGAGAATCAATCCATCACTTCTAAGTTTTTGAGAGTATCATCATTTCTGAGGATATAAAATGAAGAGTTTTTTCTAATCTGAATTTGATTATTTTGAAAATCAATCCTATAGTCAATTTTGAAGAATCAATCCATCACTTCTAAGTTTTTGAGAGTATCATCATTTCTGAGGATATAAAATGAAGAGTTTTTTCTAATCTAAATTTGATTATTTTGAAAATCAATCCTACCACTTTTAAGTTTTTGAAAGGAACGTCGTAAACAGCCGGTACGTTGTCAACGTACCGGCAACAAAATTTTGTCGAAATCTTGTCGACTAACCTGTTTTTAGTCGAAATTCTGCCGACTGATGCTGTCGAAAGCATGAAGGACTGCCTATTGAACAAGTCGGTAGAAACAGTCTCAGTTTTTGCAGGTCGAAAATTGAAAAAAACAGTCGGCTGTTTACCGTGGGCATTTTGAAAGTATCATCATTTCCAAGGATATAAAATGAAGAGTTTTTTCTAATCTAAATTTTACTATTTTGAAAATCAATCCATCACTTTTAAGTTTTTGAGAGTATCATCATTTCTGAGGATAATAAATGAAGAGTTTTTTCTAATCTAAATTAGACTAAGTTTTAGTATAAGAGACATTTATTACCTTTTTTTAAAGAGGTGGCTTGTTAAGTAAATCTGAATGACTTTGTATTAATGTAGGTACAATATGTGTCATCAACTTTTTCATACAGTATTCTACATGCTATTCGGACATTTGAGCAAGTTTGGCCAGAGCTTTGCATCGATATCCAGGAAGGAAAACTCAGTGAACGAATCACAATACCCTCCATGAGGGCATCTGTTTCAAAATTACTCAAACCTGATCCTGAATTGGCAGACTCAATCTATCAAAAGTGTAAGAATATGGAGAAATCTAATTGGTATGGAGCAATCCTAAAGCTTTGGCCCAATGCCAAGTATATCTTTTCTATCATGACAGGTTCCATGGAGCCTTACCTAAGGAAACTGAGACATTATGCAGGGGATCTACCATTGGTGAGTGCAGATTATGGTGCCACCGAAGGTTGGGTTGGGGCCAATATAGATCCCACAACCCCACCAGAAAATACAATTTTTACGGTGGTTCCCAACCTTGCATATTTTGAATTCATTCCACTCAACGAAGAATCCAAATTGGATCAGATTAATGAAGTTAATGGCAATGCCCAAGAGCCTGAGCTAGTGGGTCTTACAGAAGTGGAAGTGGGTAAGAAATATGAGGTAGTTTTCACAACATTTGCTGGGCTTTACAGGTACAGGCTTGGGGATGTAGTGAGAGTAGCTGGATTTCACAATTCTACTCCACAGTTGTCATATGAATGCAGAAAGAATCTCCTGCTTACTGTAAACATCGACAAAACTACTGAGAAAGATTTGCAGATATCTGTTGATAAGGCTACCCAACTCTTGAGGGAAGAAAATGTGGAGCTGGTTGACTTCACAAGCTATACAGATATGTCAAGTGAGCCAGGCCACTATGTAATATATTGGGAGCTTAGTGGCAAAATGGATGGAAATCTTCTAAGGAAATGCTGCTCAGTAATGGACGAGTCTTTTGCTGATGCAGGCTATATTGGTTCCAGAAAAGCTAAAACCATTGGAGCCCTTGAACTTCGTATAGTAGAAAAGGGTACATTCACCAAGATTTTGGATCACTACTTGAGCCTTGGAGCAGTAATCAGTCAGTTCAAAACTCCTCGCTGCATCAATTCTAACTCTGCCTTGGTTGACATTCTCAACAATGGTGTAATACAAAAGCATTTCAGCACATTTCTCTCTTGATATGGAATAATTGACCAAAGCATCATAAACCCGAGATAACACAGAGCACTATAGTTGTAAATCCACACCAAAAGACTAAGATGAAGGTGCTGAAGTGAAGCATTTACAGTTTTTGATAATCAAATTCCAAGACTGCATAGTATATGAATGTTATTTGTATGCATCATCTTGCCCTAAAAAAAAATAAAAATCGATTGTTTAAAATGGTTTTCTTTTTAAAAATGGATTTACTTAGTGTTTGAGGCCATTTTGTTAAAATATTGAATAAACACTAAAATAATGGTTCCTTGCATGCGTGCCAAAGCAATTTATTTGCAGGTGTTACTTAAAGAATATTAGAGATTTCCAAGATAAATATATCTCATAAGAAAGCTCATAACTTCTTTGATAAATTATATTGGGCTATTCATTAATAATTCTTAGTAAAAATATGTGAAATAAAATATACAATTATTTGGGCAAAATAATCTTAATATATCAAAAGCAGGTGGAGTGATCTTTCAGCCCCGTGCTGTTAGGATCATTTAGTAATGTTCTCCCAACTTGTAGTCGCTCCATAAATGAATAAAATCAATTGAATATAATAAAGATTTTAGATATAGTCATATTTAAGTGTGAGAAATTAATTTGAAGCGAATTAATTTAAATAGAAAATAGACATGTGCTGAATTGATAGTGATGTTTGTATCTTTTGTTTGGTCCTTTAGCTTCATACTACCTTCTAGAATTATTATGGGATTTTCATATTTTGTATTTATTGTGAAAGCTTTTTTTATTGTTCTTATCCTTTGGATAATTTAGTTCTTTTTAATGGCGCTAAAATATTGTGGCTTAGCTGTTAATGCTGAAGCAATTGGATTGGGAGCTATGTGCAATGACACCACAAATGAAAAAACCAAGAAGTTTGTTCCAAATGTCTTTCATGAGCTAAGAGTTCTAAAACCCAATTGGATGTTGTCCTTCCTATTCCTTATTTTGATAATGCATACAAATGGCTAGAGTAATTTACACTCATAGGATACTTTGTGGGTAGAATCCTATTTGAAAGCATGCTCAATTGTTGGATTAATTCTCCTTGGGTCTCTTATAGGGTTAAGTTGGATGCAGTCCTAAACTTAACCATGACTCTCTCTCTCTCTCTCTCTCTCTGTAGAAGCCAACCATGTAGAGTTTGTTCTTAGGCATGACCCTTGTTATATTCACAACTACCTATTTGTACTTTGCACTTGGACTAGGGATTTTGTGATTGTTAGAAATGAAGGGAACTACTATATATGGAAATTTGGATTAAACTATAAATATAATCTTAACTAGTGTATTATTACCCCAGTTGGCATTTTGGCAGTGATGTCAAACTTGGAGACGTTGTTTCTGGTCAACATTTTGCTATTTTGATTTTTGACTTGGTGTAATGTGCTTTGCAAGGATATTGATGTCTAAAGGCTATTGCAAGGCTATCACATAAAGTGGCAAGTTATATGTTTTAATGTACCCAAGCATCATGTGATACTTCATTACATGGGAAAGTGACAAGTCTTTGTTTTTGGCACCACGCCAAATGGCATTTCCTAGTGAATATCTATGCGAAACCTTGGTTTAGGTGGCAAACTTCTTAAGCCATTTTGTATTGTTTATTCTTTCACTGGGCTTGTGATATTGACGCATTGGGTATTTGTTGTTTTGACCTGTTGGAAGAGTATTTACAGAATTAAAAGGTCATTCCTCTGCTTTTATTTTGAGCCCTCTTTAGGGCAAATCAGAACAGCCTGTTAAAGGACTCAAAAGATATGAAGTTTTGGTTTGGGCATTTCATTTCATCATTTCACTACATTTGATAAGGGTTTGAAATGCAATCATGGAAAATTGTGGGAAGTCTGTTGAATCTATCAAATAAGAAGTGAAAGCTCGAAGGTTGACTTTGTGAAGTGACAAAGCTTATCATGGTTTGGCTGTAATCATGAGTTTGCAAGGGAAAAGCTACTTGAATCTTTGCTTATTGACTGTTCGAGGTATCTCCAGAAGTGACAGAGCTAGACTAAAAACCTTGGCATCACAGTTTGACTTGTTGGTCATCGGTTTCCATAAGTATGGTATGAAGTTTTGTTTCATCTTTATTGCAGAGCTTACATTTGATCTGGGTTGTGCTTACAAGTTGTTTTAAATTGATTTAATGGCTATATTAAGGGTTTTGAGAAATAAAATCCTTTGTGGATTATATTTTTGCAATGACACTCCACAGTTCTATTTATTCTTGCACAAATTGATCAGTTGTTTCTTGTCAGTAATGTGGTTCTTTTTATTATGAAACTATTGGCAGTTATTTAGCTAGGGTTTTTTGAAACCCTAGGGTTTCACTTGAGCAACTGACAATTTATTTTTGTAACCCTATCAAGGGTTAACGGTTACATCTCCTTTAATCTGTTTCAAACAGTTTTTCAGTTTTGCTCTTTAGCCATCATGTTGTTAACATAACAAGATGTTGATTATTCTTTTGATAAACAAAGATGCAGTTGTAAACTACCGTTGGTTTTCAGTTTACAGTTATGAAACTATCTACAGAAACACAAAATATTTTTGGACGGAATGTAAAATGTTATATATATAAATGGTATAGTGTGAATGATGTATGTGCTTTTATGTATCCTACTCATACATTGTTGACAATATATGATTTTAAGTGAAACAGAGTATCCCTCTGTATGAAAATTATTCAAATAATTATAATTTTTATAAGTATGCCAGTGAGGCAACTTGTAAGCCAGTGAGACACAATATTCAGTGAGATTGTAAGCCAGTGAGGCATAATAATCAGTGACATTTTAAGCCAGTGAGGCACTTTTTCGAGTGGTTTTATGCCCGGGGCTTTCCACTCAGGACAAATCTCAGTGTCTTTATTTTCTGTGGTATGCTTTCAATCTGTTGTTGAGTATTTCAGTTTTCATACTTACACATAATCTTTCTGATTTAGTTTATACTATGGTCCTATGCATTTGATCAATTCAGTTGAATATATTTAAGTCGAATATGAATCTGCAATATTCTTCACTAAGAGTAAAAAGATTTCCAAATACTGATTCACCCCCCCTCTCAGTATCCTTACCACTCTAACAAGTGGTATCAGAGCCAAACCCTTTGTCTATAAGGTCTAATCAGCCTAAAGGGATTCCTGGTTGAGTGGTAACCATGTCTTTCCAAGATGGTCTTTCCTCATCCAAAGCACCATTATTTGATGGTACAGATTATACTTTATGGAAATATAGAATGACTCATCATATCAAAGCTTTAGGATATGATGTCTGGGAAGCCATTGAAATTAGCTGTACTGTTACAGGAAAACCATCTAATGCTGATGAAAAAAAGGCCCTTGATTGTGACTCAAAAGCTGCTAGTGCTATTTGTTGTGGTTTAGCTAATGAAGTCTTAAACAAAGTTATGGAATGTGATACAACTAAAAGTATTTGGGATAAACTTTCAAATATTTATGAAGGAGATGAAAGCATTAAAGAAGCTAAGTTACAAGCTCTTAGAGAAAGGTTTGAAAGAATGAGAATGAAAGATGATGAAAAGATTGCTGAATATCTTCAAAGAGTTCAGGAAACTATTAATAGTATTAGAGGTCTAGGGGAGAAACTAGAAGAGATAACTGTAGTTAAGAAGGTCTTACGGACCCTAACTCCCAAATATGACTCCAAAACCTCTGTGGTTGAAGATAAAGACCCGGAAACTATAACTATTGATTCTATTCTAGGAGTCTTTACTGCATATGAAATGAGAATGGAAAATGAAAACCCCAGCAAAGAAGTTAAGGAAGCAGCTTTTAGAACTGTGAAAAAGGAAATTGAAACCAGTCATGAAACTGAAAATATCAGTGAAGATGAATCTATTTTTGTTAGTAAAATCAGAAGAGGTTCAGGTAGATATAAAGGAAAATTACCTTTTAAATGCTTCAGCTGTGGAAAAATAGGACATTATGCAGCAAAGTGTCCTAATCTAGAACTTGACAGTGAACAAGAAGATAATAGAAAACAATATAAGAAAAAACCTTTCAACTTTAACAAGAAAAGTACTTTCAAGAAAAGGAGTCTAATTGCTGGAATAACTAATAGTACGTTAGAGGAATCCTCTGATGAAATAGATGAAACACTCTTCACGACAACAATTATTGCTGTTCCAGAAGAAGAACAAACAAAAATGTCTGAAAATGAAGTTGACTTAGAAGGAGAATTAAATGCACCTTTGGTGAAATTAGAAGGTTTAAAAAGGAAAATGGAGTGCAAAGCAAGTTAATATTTGATCAAGAAAAACAAATTTCTGATTTAAAATTAAGTCTTGAAGAAAACAGAAAAATTCTTTCAGATACTCAAGAACAGTTAAAATCCAAGGATAAAGAGTGTTGTTCCAAGGAGGCAGAAATAGTTAAACTAAGAAAAGAACTTGAAATGTGTAACAACAGTGATAAACTTGCTAATATGCTAGGAAAACAAAAAGAGTATAATGACATGACTGGTCTAGGCTTCTCAAAAGGCCAATGCTCTAATGACAATCGGTTTAAAGGTAAAATGCTTTTTAGATTCTCTGGTTATTGTTTTTACTGTTATCAATATGGGCATAGAGCAATTGAATGTAAGTTTACATTTAGAAAGCAGCCCCATTTTTTGAATGGTAGGACCTTTAATTTTCTGAACAAAATAGGATGCTTCAACTGCAAAGAACTTGGACATATTGCCAAGTTTTGTAAATCAGAAATTGTTTCTCTTACTAAGCAACCCAAAATGAAATGGGTACCTGAAGAAGCAAGGCTATGATTGTTGAAGTTACGTTTCATGCAAAGAAAAATAAAATCTGGGTTATAGATAGTGGGTGTTCTCGTCATCTGACTGGGGATAGAAGTAAATTTACTTCATTTGAAAATTGTTCAAGTGGGTCAGTTAAGTTCAGTGATGATTATTGCTTACAGATCACAGGAAAAGGTACAATTCTTTTAGAAGATAACACACCTCTAGAAGATGTTTATTTTGTTGAAGGACTAACTCATAATCTGTTGAGTGTAAGTCAGATTTGTGACAGTGGATTTGATGTAGTTTTCACATCACCAGGCTGCAAGATTCTCAAAAATTCAAAACAGGTCATTGCTTCAGGTTTGAGAACTAAAGGTAACATTTATAATATGCATGGATCTGCTAATGAATGCAAAAACAATTTATGCTTTATGAGTCAAATTGAGGAAAGTAAACTTTGGCATAGGAGGTTGGGGCATATAAATTTTGATAACTTAGTTAAAATCAATCACAAAAAAAATGTTAGACATATGCCTGCTATTTCTAAGCCTGAAAATCTGATTTGTAAAGAGTGCTAGCAAGGTAAACAAACAAGAAATGTTCATAAATCTAAAAAACAATTTTCTGCAGAACCTCTCCAGTTGGTTCACACTGACTTATGTGGTCCAACTAGAACAAAATCTTGAAATGGTGAAAGATATTTTATGTTATTCATAGATGATTACACAAGAATGACTTGGGTCACTTGTTTAAAGCATAAGTCTGAGGCTTTAGAGAAATTTAAGATCTTTAAAAGCATGGTAGAAAGAGAAACATATTTAAAACTAAAATATTTAAGGTCTGATAATGGAGGAGAATATACTTCTACTACTTTTCTTGAATATTGTGAAAAATATGGCATAAAAAGACAGTTTGCAGCTCCTAGAACACCTCAACAGAATGGGGTGGCTGAAAGAAAGAATAGGACAGTAAAAGAGATGGATAGAACTATGCTTTAGGATGCTGGACTATCAAATGCTTTCTGGAAAGAAGTAGTTCATATAGCAGTTTACACCTTAAACAAGGTACAAATAAGAGTCAAAACTAGGTACACATCCTATGAACTTTGGTATGGTAACATGTGATGAAGGGATCTTTCTAGGTTACTCTACTCATAGCAAGACCTACAAATGTTATAATAAGAGGTTAAGAAGAATAGTTGAAAGCTTTAATGTCAAAGTGGTTGAGAATTTGCAGCAAGAACATCAACCTCAGTTTCAACAAGTTGAAGAAATCATTCAAGAAGAGCCAAGCACAAAAGAAGAGTAAGAGAAATCTGAGGAAGAATCAGATCCTAAAACTAATACTCCTTCTAAATCTTCCATTTATACTCCTAGAAGATTGCTGCAAAAGAATCATCCAAATGAACATGTTATTGGTGCCTCAAGGACAATTAGTAAGTCCTAAACCTAATACTCCTTCTAAATCTTCCATTTATACTCCTAGAAGATTGCTGCAAAAGAATCATCCAAATGAACATGTTATTGGTGACTTAGACTCTGGCATACAAACTAGAAGAAAAACTACTCAAGCAATTCAACAGGTTCATATTTGTCTAGTGTCTCAATTAGAACCTAAAACCTATGCTGAAGCTAGTCAAGATGACTTGTGGGTTCAGGCTATGTTAGATGAGTTAGCCTAGATAGAGAAAAATAACACTTGGGAACTTGTCCCAAGACCAAAAGATAAAAATATTATTGGGGCTAAATGGGTTTTCAGGAACAAACTTGATGAAAATGGAGTTGTTGTTTGAAACAAAGCTAGACTGGTTTGTAAGGGTTATTCTCAGATAGAAGGTATCGATTTTGATGAAACCTTTGCTCCTGTAGTTAGACTAGAAGAAATCAGACTATTTCTTGCATATTCTGTTTATAAAAATTTCAAGGTCTATCAAATGGATGTAAAAACAACTTTTCTAAATGGGGACTTAGAAGAGGAGGTATATATGGATCAGCCGGAAGGTTTTGTTAACAAGGACAAACCACATCATGTTTACAGGTTATAAAAAAGGCTCTTTATGGGCTTAAACAAGCTCCTAGAGTTTGGTATGCTAAACTAGACAAACATTTACAGTCACAAGGGTTCACTAGAGGTGGTGCTGATAGTAACTTATACTTTATGACTAAAAATGATTCCATCTTAATAATGGTTGTCTATGTGGATGACATTATTTTTGGTAGTGATGATGATGAACTCAACCTATATTTTCCACAGGTTATGACAACAAAATTTGAAATGTCAATGCTGGGTGAACTTTCATTTTTCTTGGTCTACAGGTTTCTCAACTCCACAAAGGTATATTTCTTTCTCAAACAAAATATGCAAAAGAAATGTTGAAACAATTTCAGATGGATGAATGTAATCATGTTAGTACACCTATGGAAACTGATTGCAAACTAAGTGTTGATGTTGACAAGCCTGATATTGATCATACTTTTTATAGGTCTATGATAGGCAGCTTGTTGTATTTGACTGCCACTAGACCTGACATAATGCATGCGGTTTGTTTAGTAGCCTGATTTCAATCTGCTCCTAAGCAAGCTCATCTAAATGTAGTAAAAAGGATCCTTAAATATATACAAGGAACACTTGATTATGGACTTTGGTATTCTAGGCATTCTGATTTTACTTTGACAACATATACAGATGCTGATTGGGCTGGCAGTCTTGATGACAGGAAGAGTACCTCTGGTGGTGCATTCTTTCTTGGCGGAAGACTAGTTGCTTGGCATAGCAAAAAGCAAGATTCTGTTTCTTTATCTACAGTTGAGGCTGAATATATTGCAGCCATTGCCTGTTGCACTCAAATCCTCTGGATGGTTCAAACTTTGAGTGATTATAAGGTTACTATGTCTAAGCCTGTCAAGATTTTATGTGACAATGTTAGTACAATAAACATATCTAAGAATCATGTGATGCATTCTCGTACAAGGACAAACCACATCATGTTTACAGGTTAAAAAAAAGGCTCTTTATGGGCTTAAACAAGCTCCTAGAGTTTGGTATGCTAAACTAGACAAACATTTACAGTCACAAGGGTTCACTGGAGGTGGTGCTGATAGTAACTTATACTTTATGACTAAAAATGATTCCATCTTAAAAGTGGTTGTCTATGTGGATGACATTATTTTTGGCAGTGATGATGATGAACTCAACCTATATTTTCCACAGGTTATGACAACAAAATTTGAAATGTCAATGCTGGGTGAACTTTCATTTTTTCTTGGTCTACAGGTTTCTCAACTCCACGAAGGTATATTTCTTTCTCAAACAAAATATGCAAAAGAAATGTTGAAATGATTTTAGATGGATGAATGTAATCATGTTAGTACACCTATGGAAACTGGTTGCAAACTAAGTGCTGATGTTGACAAGCCTGATATTGATCATACTTTTTATAGGTCTATGATAGGTAGCTTGTTGTATTTGACTGCCACTAGACCTGACATAATGCATGTGGTTTGTTTAGTAGCCCGATTTCAATCTGCTCCTAAGCAAGCTCATCTAAATGCAGTAAAAAGGATCCTTAAATATATACAAGGAACACTTGATTATGGACTTTGGTATTCTAGGCATTCTGATTTTACTTTGACAGCATATACAGATGCTGATTGGGCTGGCAGTCTTGATGACATGAAGAGTACCTCTGGTGGTGCATTCTTTCTTGGCAGAAGACTAGTTGCTTGGCATAGCAAAAAGCAAGATTCTGTTTCTTTATCTAGATCTGAGGCTGAATATATTGCGGCCACTGCCTGTTGCACTCAAATCCTCTGGATGGTTCAAACTTTGAGTGATTATAAGGTTACTATGTCTAAGCCTGTCAAGATTTTATGTGACAATGTTAGTGCAATAAACATATCTAAGAATCATGTGATGCATTCCCGTACCAAGCATATTGATATCAGATATCATTTTCTTCATGATAAAGTTCTCCTCAATGATGTTATATTGGATTATGTTTCTTCAGCTGATCAAGTGGCTGGCATATTTACTAAGCCACTTCCCAGAGTAGTTTTTGAGGATCTCAGGGATAAGCTTGGGGTTCTCTCTTTTTCTTCTCTGTATTAATGTTTCTCAGAACTTGGACTCAGGGGGAGATGCTTGGATATTTCTTTGGCCTGACAGTTTTTTAGCTTCATGTATCAGTCATCTTGCTTTCTATTTTCCAGTATTCTCAATTGATGTCTATTTCTACTTATTTTTTGGTGATGATATCCTCTTCTTGTTTCAACTATTCTGGATGAATCTTCTTCATAAGACAATCATGCTGTGTTTTGGCATGATCTTTGTGTATATGGTACACCTATTTTTATGACATCTCTCCTCATGCTGGATACCATATTTGAGTTGTTACTCTTCGACTCTATGACAGATTTGTGGATCGCTTTTTCTCTCTTCGGTTGTTGGTTTTAGAAGACGCCTTAACAATCATCACTTCTTTTCTATTTCATGAATAATGTTCTTTTGATTCTGACAGCTTCTTGTGTGTTGGATTGGATCACTGATTAATATTACAGGTACCTTCTTCATGCCTTTGGCCTTGTTGTCAAAAGGGGGAGAATAATTATTGTCATTCTTGGTGCTTCAACTTTATCATATCATTTATCTTATCAAATTTCTCTTGTGCTAATGGAGATTTATCTTATCTAGTTATATTATGGTATTGCTTATCATATCTTAATGAAGGTGTTCAGAGTATCTTTTGTGATAATATACAATGTGGATCTTTTCATGGTTTTCAGAGTATATCTTGTACTAATGTTGTGTAGTTTGATATCTGTTGTGTAGTTTGCCATCAATGCCAAAGGGGGAGTTTGTTACCCCAGTTGGCATTTTGGCAGTGATGTCTCAATTGGTAGTGATGTCCCAATTGGCATTTTGGTAGTGATGTCAAACTTGGAGACATTGTTTTTGGTCAGCATTTTTCTATTTTGATTTTTGACTTGGTGTAATGTGCTTTGCAAGGATATTGATGTCTAAAGGCTAGTGCAACGCTATCGCATAAAGTGACATAAAGTGGCAAGTTATATGTTTTAATGTACCCAAGCATCATGTGATACTTCATTACATGGGAAAGTGACAAGTCTTTGTTTTTGGCACCAAATGACATTTCCTAGTGAATATCTATGCGAACCCTTGGTTTAGGTGGCAAACTTCTTAAGCCATTTTGTATTGTTTATTCTTTCATGGAGCTTGTGATATTGACACATTGGGTATTTGTTGTTTTGACATGTTGGAAGAGTATTTACAAAATTAAAAGGTCATTCCTCTACTTTTATTTTGAGCCCTCTTTAGGGCAAACTGGAACAACTGGTTAAAGGACTCAAAAGGTATGAAGTTTTGGTTTGGGCATTTCGTTTCATCATTTCACTGCATCTGATAAGGGTTTGAAATGCAATCATGGAAAATTGTGGGAAGTCTGTTGAATCTATCAAATAAGAAATGAAAGCTCGAAGGTTGACTTTGTGAAGTGACAAAGCTTATCATGGTTTGGCTATAATCATGAGTTTTCAAGAGAAAAGATGCTTGAATCTTTGCTTATCGACTGTCCGAGGTATCTCCAGAAGTGACAGAGCTGGACTAAAAACCTTGGCATCATAGTTTGACTTGTTGGTCATCGGTTTCCGTAAGTATGGTCTGAAGTTTTGTTTCATCTATATTGTAGAGTTTACATCTGATCTAGGTTGTGCTTACAAGTTGTTTTAAATTGATTTAATGGCTATATTAAGGGTTTTGAGAAATAAAATCCTTTCTGGATTATATTTCTGCAATGACACTCCACAGTTCTATTTATTCTTGCACAAATTGATCAATTGTTTCTTGTCAGTAATGTGGTTCTTTTTATTATGAAACTATTGGTAGTTATTTATCTAGGGTTTTTTGAAACCCTAGGGTTTCACGTGAGCAACCGACAGTTTATTTTTGTAATCCTATCAAGGGTTAACAGTTACATCTCCTTTAAAATGTTTCAAACAATTTTTCAGTTTTGCTCTTTAGCCATCATGTTGTTAACATAACAAGATGTTGATTATTCTTTTGATAAACAAAGATGCAATTGTAAACTGTCGTTGGTTTTCAGTTATGAAACTGTCTGCAGAAACACAAAATGTTTTTGGACAGAATGTAAAATGTTGTATATATAAATGGTATAGTGTGAATGATGTATGTGCTTCTGTGTATCCTGCTCATACATTGTTGATAGTATATGATTTTAAGTGAAACAAAGTATCCCTCTGTATGAAAATTATTCAAACAATTGTAATTTTTATAAGTATGCTAGTGAGGCAACTTGTAAGCCAGTGAGGCACAATAATCATTGAGATTTTAAGCCAGTGAGACACTTTTTCGAGTGGTTTTATGCCTGGGGCTTTCCACTCAGGACAAATCTCTGTGTCTTTATTTTCTGTCGTATGCTTTCAATCTGTTGTTGAGTATTTTAGTTTTCATACTTACACATAATCTTTCTGATTTAGTTTATACTATGGTCCTATGCATTTGATCAATTCAGTTGAATATATTTAAGTGGAATATGAATTTGCAATATTCTTCACTAAGAGTAAAAATATTTCTAGATACTGATTCACCCCCCCTCTCAGTATCCTTACCACTCTAACATGTATAACCAAATAGAAATGGCAAGAAAATAAATCAGCTGTACACAGAAAAATATGGAACAGAAGAACAAACACATAAGATTATGTTTACGTGGAGAAACCCTTTTGGGAAAAAACTCCACCAAGAAAAGATGCCCAAGCTTGTATTATCTTAAGAAATAGAGATTACATACAATCCTTCATTTCTCCTCTTTAGTCTTCACTCCTTTAGCACATACAAACAAAGTTTTCACTCTAACTCATTATGTTACATTTATATACCACCATAACCCTTGTTTGTATAGCATTTTCACCTTCTAAATGGGGCATCCAAGTTGGTTATCATATCCCAATGCCTCCCTTGGATAAATCCAAGAATTTAATGCATAAAACAATATTGGCTGTAACCACATAACTTACCTCTTACACATGGACAACTAATTTGTCCTTATGGACACCTAGTTTGTCCTATCTTGCAATGCAGTTATTATCTTCATGTGGTGGTGTTATAACCATCCAAAACAACATCAAAAGTGTCCAAAACAACCTCCGGGGAAGTTGAACGTACCAAAACAACCTTAACCTCCAAGATTCCTTCTCGATAAATAGTAACTTCATGCTAGTAAAAAATTAGTTACTAACCCCTGGTAAAAATTTATTACTATACTAGTAAATCTTGATGGTAAAAAAATATTTACTATTGATGGTGAATTCCTCATACCTTATGAATGAATTACAAAAAATATTAGGAGTAATTAAATACATAGGATTTACAAGGTTGATGGCACCTTAATCCTAACATTCTCCCACTTGGCATCATACATTGTAAATACATCCATAGGAAAACATAAGTCAACTAAGCACTAGGAACGAGGCCCATGGCCTCCTTGCACCATATAAACTTTTCTGTGCTCATAGGTTTAGTAAGTGAATCTGCAACATTCTCTTGAGTGTCAATCTTCCTCATCTCTATTTGTCCATTAGAAATCAATTCATGAACAAAATGGTATTGTACATCCACATGCTTAGTCTGTACATGACACATTGGATTCTTGGCCAAACAAATTGCACTCTAGCTATCACAACCAATCTGAATAGTCCTGCAATCAAAACCAATACATGTACACAACCTTTGTAACCAAACTGTCTCCTTAGAGACATGGGTAGATTCCATATACTTTACTTCGATGGTGGATAAAGCAACTGTGGGTTGTATTTAACTCATCCAACTCACTACTCCTCTAAACAAGATAAACACATACCCACTAGTGGATCTTCGACTGTCAAATCACCGACCCAATCTGCATTGACAAAACCATGTATGTGTAATGTCTTGTCCACACTATTAGTACCAGAAGACAAAAAACAATAATTAGAAGTACCATGCAAATATCTTAACTCCCTTTTCACATAGTTCCAATGTTCCCTACCAGCGTTAGACATAAACCTGCTCAATACTCCCATTGCTTGGGCAATATTTAGCCTAGTGCAAACCATTGCATACACTAAACTACCTACTACACTAGCATATGGAATATAGACATATCGTCTAAATTATCTTCACTCTTAGGACACATCTAATGAAAGCTTAGTGCCAACTGGTAAAGGAATTCTAATTGGCTTACAATCCTACATACTAAATCTATTCAAAATAGTATCAACATACTTACTCTGTGATAACCAAAACTTTATGTTTACCTGATCTCTTCTAATTTCCATTCCCAATATGTACCTAGCTGCCCCTAGATCTTTCATCTTAAATGCACCTGAAAGTTGAGCTTTCAACTCACTAATCATACCCTTCATGTTACTAAAAAATAACATATCATCCTCATACAAGGGAACAATTAGTATATGATCATCAATACATCTAATGTAAATACAATGATCTTCTTCACTTAGATTACAAAACCCAACTTCAAAATGAATGGATCAAATTTTTGATACAACATCTGGGGTGATTGTTTACAACCATAAAGAGATTGTTTTAACTTGCAAACCACGTGTTGTTTTCCTTTTACCTCAAAACCTATGGATAAAAGAAATCTAATTGGGGATAATTTTTTCATCAAGAGAGAATATTTCACCAAAATAAACTCCCTCTCTCTGGGAGTAGCCCTTGGCCACCATTCGGGCCTTGTGCTTTTCCAATTAACCATCTAATCCAAACTTCTTGTAGATCCATTTACATCCAATGACCTTCCTTCCTTTGGATAATGAACAAGATCCCAGGTGTCACAAGAGTTTAAAGCCCTCATTTCCTCCAACATGGCTTGTTGCCAAGACTCACTATCATTTTCTAGGATAGGTTCCTTGTAGGATCTAGGTTCAACGTCAGTACTTAATAAAGCAAATATACAATAAAAATTTGGTGGGCTATATCTGTCAACTAGATTATGTTGTCTTGTGGATCTCCTGAGAATAGAAGTATGGGGCTCTTCTTCTTCTTAAGCTTGCTCAATTTCTTCTTGGTTATCTTCCCCAACCTCTTCAGTTTGCTTAGAAACCTCACCTAAACCCTCTTCTTCTCCTCATCGGCAAATACATCTCTTTGTTCTTCCTGAGGTGCATCTTCTTTCTTAATCTCAAAGTTCACCCTCCTTTCCTGCTGTATCATTTGGCTATCTAGAACTAGAAATAGCTCTAAGTTCCCTAAAAATCACATCTCTAGAATAGATAACTTTCTTTGTTATTGGATTCCAAAGCTTATAACCTTTAACATTCTCACCATATCCAATGAAAATACACCTTTCAGCTTTTGGATCCAACTTAGATCGCTTTTCTTTAGGCAGATGAATATAAGCCTCACAACCAAAAATTATTAAATGTGAAACAAAAGGTTTCTTACTTGTCCACACTTCATAAGGTGTTGAATCAAGAGCCTTGCAAGGAGATCTATTTAACAAGTAATAAGTAGTACTCACATTTTTTTCCCAAAAGCATCTATCCAACTGTGAACCACTTAACATACCTCTAGTGTCTCTTTCCATAATTGTCTGGGTCATCCTTTCTATCATCCCATTCTATTGAGGAGTGTATAGAGTAGTCTTCTGTCTAACAATACTCGCATGCTTACAAAACTCATCAAATTCCTTAGAACAATATTCCTCACCATTGTCAAATCTCAAAACCTTTATCTTACAATCTAATTTGTTTTCAACTAAGGCTTTAAATTCTTTAAACTTAGTGAAAACTTTAGATTTATGTCTCATAAAATAAATATAGGTAAGTCTTGAAACATCATCAATGAAGGACACAAAATATCAAGATTTTCCAATAGATTCAATATCCATTCAAGACCAAATACATCTGAATGAATAATTTATAATTTAATCTTAGCTTTATTACTGCCTAAAGGAAAAGATGTTTTATTTTGTTTACCAAACACACAATATTCACAAAAATTAAAATTCTCATTAGAATAAGAAAAATCATCTAATGACTTCTTATTTAAAATGGTTTTTAAACCAATCTCACTTATGTGGCCCAATCAATGATGCCACAACATACATGTATTTTCATTTATCTCAATTACATTGGTAGAGTTAAAAATAGTGGTGGCATCTAGCTTAAACAGAGTTCCCATCCTTTTCCCTCTTACTATCACCAAACTCCCTCTCACCAATCTGCAACCATGCTTATTAAATGTTACATGCATTCCTGAGTCATTCAACTTAGATACCAAAATTAAATTTCTAGCTAATCCAGGAATATGTAAAACACCAAGGAGAATTTTAACCTCCCATCATTGGAACACAATTGTACCTTTCCCCATCCAACAATGGGATATGATTTTTGTCCCTAATGTATACTTCTCCTCCATCATATTCTTCATATGTGGAAAACTACTCCTTATGAGAAGTCATATGATAGAATCATCTTGAATCAATCAACCAATGTTCATTAGATATAATATTACATGAAGAAAGTAAAGCTTCATCACCTAAATTAGAGTACTTCTCTGTGGTGGAATCCCATTGTTTCTTTTTGTTTCTACATTCCTTCTTCACATGTCTCCTTTTACCACAGTTCCAACACTTCACTATGTTCTTCTTACCCAAAGTCTTAGATCTACCCTCGGACTTGTCCTTAGGCCCCTTTTGATCTCCCTTAGATCCTCTTTCCTTCAAACTTCCCCTAACATGGAGAGCATCCTTTGAACCCTCTGCAGTGGCTTTCTTCCTCATTTCCTTTGATAACAAAGTTGCAACAACATTGTCCATCTTCAAAGTATCAAAAATGTTAGCACTAAAGGCAAGAATCATGTTCTCCCATGACTTGGGAAAAGGACGTAGAAGCATTATACACTTATCTTCTTCATCTATCTTAATATAAATAGAAGCTAACTGACTCAAAATTAAATTAAATGCATTCAAATGCTTTGTTATTGAATCACCCTCCATCATTTTAATAGGAAATACTTTTCTTTTTAAATATAACTTATTTACCAAACTATTTGCTTGGTAGATCTCACCTAACCATTTCCATAATCAATATGTTGTAGGTTCATTAGCTACATTCAACAAAATAGAGTCTGAAAGACAAAGTTGGATGGTTCCTTGAGCTTTCTTATCTAACTTTTTCCAGATGTCCTGACTATCTCCTAGTGGGAAACTTTTATTTGTTACCACATGCCACTAATTTCTATCCTCTAGAAGATCCTCCATTTTAAGCTTCCATGGATCATAACTAGTTTCATTAAACTTCTCAATGTCTAAGTGAGATGAGGATGCAACCATGGATTCTACACATAGATCTGCAAAACAATTCAACCATAACTCCCACTACAACTCTTGAAACCTTCACACTTCCACCTGAGAAGCAAAGCTAGCCAGGCTCTGATACCAAATGTTAGAAATGAAGGTAACTAATATATGGAAATCTGAATACAACTATAAATATGATCTTAACTAGTGTATAGCCAAATGGAGATTGAAAGAAAATAAATCAGCCACACAGAAAAATATGGAACAAAAGAACAAACACATAACACAATGTTTAGGTGGAGAAACCCTTTCGAGAAAAAACTCCACCAAGAATAGAGGCCCAAGCTTGTATTATCTTTAGAAATAGAGATTACATACAATCCTTCCTTTCTCCTCTTTATTCAACACCTACAAACAATTTTTTCACTCTAACTCATTATTTTACATTTCTACCACCATAACCCCTGTTTATATAGCATTTTCACCTTCTAAATGGGGCATCCAAGTTGGTTATCATATCCCAATGCCTCCCTTGGATAAATCCAAGAATTTAATGCATAAAACAATATTGGTTGTAACCCCATAACTTACCTCTTACACATGGACAACTGTAACATCCCAACTGGAATATTAGATATCCTTAAACATAATCAAAGCAAACATAGTTTTTTTTTGAATAATCTATAATCAAAGATATTACATTTGCAATTTCAAGTACAATACATATATTTAGAAAATGGTCACTTCACATGTGACTAACAAAACTCCACATATAACAAATTGTCAGATTTCTTACGACTTACAATTTTACCAATATCTTTTACATAATGTATTCTTGTTCACAAGTCTTCGACAGTCAACTGTAAGAGAGAAAGCATCACCCTGGTGCTTTTCCTCCAACCACAGATTGGCAGTCCCCTACACACCTTCGTACTAGAAGTGGCCCTTCTCTTAATGAGAGTAATATATAATGAGAATCAATTGATTCTTTATGCCATCTGAGAACTAGTGATGTGTCCTAGCTAATAACAATCGGGCTTACAACTCTAGTCTAGCTCTAGCTATGTATGACCCATACTGATTGTTCAGCTATCTGGTACACTGTGAACTGACAATGCAAGCAGTGACTTTTGCATTACTTTAGCCAAAGATTCATATATAAATATATATAGTCGTAAGTTCACTCACTCTTTTCTCAACTTGGAGACAACATTCTTATTCTAAATTTATGTCATATATATAATAATTATTTTTGACTTGCTTATACCATGTTAGTCTTAAAGACATATCATAATCATTATCTACTAGTCATTTTGACAAGTCTAAGACCTAAGAGCTTAGGTGACTATATAACATACATTGAGTCCCTCTATGCATCCTTGCAATCATGGGTCTATGATGTCTTGTCATCTACTCAATGACCTGTCTACCTATTCTTATGCTCATTTGTGTTCTTCTACACAAGTAAGATTCTAACATTTAAGCCATCGATTTTTAATGAATAAATACTCTATCTATCTTAATCTAAGGATATAATCATTCAACTTAAATCTGTCAATGATAAGCTATAATTTCATATACCAATGAATTGAATACACTTCCTCATGTATATCAAAAGATAAAAAATAATAATCTATATCATGACTTTTCATTGCCATAGTGAATATATCTCTTGACAATCATGTGGCTATTCTTAGCCTAAGATTGGGTTAAAGATTATTTCTCCATAAGACTAGAACACACACACACACACATGTGTGTGTGTGTGTGTGTGTTGGAATAAATCTAGAATAGTTTCCTTAAACAACTCATTCTTCTATATATATAGTTGAAAATAGTAGTCTAATGTCAAATGCTCCTACATAGTGACTTCAACTCAATAACTTAGCTTTTAAAGCTTTCAAGCACACTCCATGCCTTCACGATTAGCTATTGCTATGAGAAGAGTACTTTGTTTTACAACAACGACCTTTTCTTAGGTCTCTCTTAAGTCTGCCATCAACTCAAACTATGTTTCTATAAACCAAGCATGGTTATTATCTAGCAGTGGATCACTTGCAATGTTGACTTATTCTTAACATAATCAGGCTTCTAATTTTCTTGGCACAATCAGACCAAACTTAAAGCACAGTTAGCATTTAACATAGTCGGTCCATCAATAACTCAGTCAACCCTTTTATATAGCACATTCAGCCTTCTTTAACACACAATCGAACTATCATGAATGACACATTCAGCTTATCAAATAGCACAGGTGGTCTTCCACATAACATAGTTGGGCTATAATATATGATACAATAGGCCTATCCATTATCATAGTCAACCTTGCATATGACACACAATCGACCTTGGATATAACACATACTTAGCCTTGGATATAACACACAGTCGGCCTTGCATATGACACATAGTCAACCTTATATATGACACAGTCGGCCTTATATATGACACACAATTGGCCTTATATATGACACATAGTCGAGAGACTCTGTATTCAGAGGTATTGAAATATATAGCCTATCCTAAGGAATAAACAATATCACAAGTAATACCTATCCATACAAAGTTAAACATATCTATTTCCATTCCAGTTATGGTAATAGTAATGTAGATAACAACAATCCTCTGTAGAGGATAATCAAACAGTCTACGTTCACCTCTACTCAGTAGTAATTTGTTTGCCAATGATACTCTAACAAAGAATCAAAACTTCTTTTAAATACATACTGATCTTAGTTGAACGAAAAGCGGATAAATATACTTTATCATTGTCTATAGATTATAGTAGACTTACCTGAACTGGCTGAGTCTTCACTGTTATGCTCTTGCTGTTTCTCAACTTTTGAGCCCTTCTCCTGTCTGTCCTCCCTAAGTCTTCTCTCCTCCTTCCTTCTTAATGCTCTCACCAATAGTTATGGGTGGATAATGATTACCATGCCCCCAAGAATCTCTCTCCCATTCCCTGTGAAGCTTAACATGCAGGGATGAGTGGGGAGTATGGAGTGACTGCTCCTTCCCCCACTCCCCAAGCATTTAGGGAGTACACTAAGGAGGAATAAGGAAATAATTTATACCTCACCAAACATGATCATAACTATAACAATAATAATAATAATAATAATAATAAACACAACACACTTATCTAATATATGTCACTATTGCGTACTCTCAAACACTTATTGTGCTTATTTGTAAGCACAATTATTGATGGAGAATTCTCACATGTCGATTATGATCTTGACAACAAAATTAAACATGTCTAGTCAATTTACAAATGTCGACTTGCCATCCAAGGGCATACACCATGTTTCTACCAAACGACGAAAAAGGATTTAACCTTCATCTTAATGATGACATCATTTGACAAGAATAAGCATGATCTCTCTCTACTAAGTATATGTGTGTGTGTTTCCAGATGGCATAAGGATTGTTGCATTCACACGATCTAGCATCCTCTCCATGGTGATACCCTCTCTCCTCTTATTGGAGGGAAAACAACACTGTTCCTGCATCCACCTCAGTTACATGACGGTAGTTAGTCTATTTCATCATTTAACCACATGATCAATAATAATGTAATAAACAATTATTCCTTGCAAATAATTTAATATAAATCAAAATGCATTTTCCATAATTACTATAATCATAATATTTTTTCTGACTAACTATCTGTCTTCATGAAAATAATGAAAATAAATACATTAGTTTAAAAACGGGGTGTGACATATCTCACCCCTTAGAGATCATCATCCTCGATGATTATGTCCAAACCAAAAATAAATACTTCAAACATGTTATTATACATCATGCTATATAAAAAGATGTGGAAACTTTTGATAGATATCATTGTAATCCTCCCAGGTAGCATTTTCCTTCGAATACTGGTCCCACTAGACCTTGCACTAGGTAACCTCTCTATTACATAGGTGGAGCTTGCGTACCTCGAGCACTTTGAGAGGCTCGATCATGACCACCCCTGGGTCCTGTACCTAGAGAGCATTCCAATCAAGTATATGATTAGATCCTGATATATATTTCTTCAAATATGACACATGGAAAACATCGTGCATTATAGCAAGGGCTGGTGGTAGAGCTATCCTGTAAGCAACTGGATTAACCACTTCTAGGAATTCAAAAGGTCCAACATATCTAGGTGATAGTTTGGAAGACTTTCTAAACTTAATTGGGCTCTTATGTGGTTTGACTCTTAAGAGAAATTTATCTCCTACTGAAAATTGTTGGGGTATTCTCTTGGCATCAACATAGCTTTTTTATCTATCATTTGCTTCTGCCAATCTTTTCCTTATTAGCTTTACTTGCTCTTCCATTTTTGAAAGCATTTATGGCCCGAGGCAAATCCTATCCTCTATCTTATCCCAGATTATAGGAGTTTGAAACTTGCTGCCGTACAATGCTTTGAATGGAGCCATCTTAATTGTAGAATGATATGAATTATTATATGCAAATTCAACTAGTGGAAGATACTCTTCCCACTTATACTACTGATCCATGCAATACATCCTCAACAAATCCTCCAGCATTTGATTTATTCTCTTAGTTTGTTCATCCATTTCTGGATGATAGGCTGATCTTATATTCAGTTGTGTTCCCAAAGCTGAGAACAAAGTTTGCCAAAACCATGAAGTTATCTGAGCATCTCTATCTAAAATTATCTTTTCCAGAATTCCATGCATTTGAAAACTTTTTGCATGAACTTCTTAGCTAAGATGGGTGCTCCATCTGTAAGATTACCAGGTATAAAATGAGCTACCTTAGAAAGTTTATCCACTACTACAAGAATATCATCGTGCTTATAGTGGGACATAGGTAATCCTTGGACAAAATCAATACTAATAACCTATCATTTCCATCTAGGTATGTCATGGGGATACAAAAGTCCTACCAGGTGCTGGTGTTTAGCCTTAACTCATTGACACTCTAGGCATCCTGCCACAAATCTTGCAACATCATTCTTCTTTCCCTTCCAAAAATATAAGGGTTTCACATCAGCTAACAACTTTGTCACTCCAGGGTGACCTGAATATGGTGCAGAATGCACTTCTTTCTGCACAGTT
Organism: Cunninghamia lanceolata; assembly: GCA_027924645.1. Lineage (NCBI taxonomy): Eukaryota > Viridiplantae > Streptophyta > Pinopsida > Cupressales > Cupressaceae > Cunninghamia > Cunninghamia lanceolata. The sequence goes on from BSBN01000806.1 coordinate 347,064, forward strand.
CTTAAATCTCCTTTATTTAGAACATATATTTGGTTATTGAATCTCAATAACCCATTAGGTTCAAAATAAAATCCATCATACCTTGTATCTTGAGGATTTTCTATTGGATCTTTCAAAACTTGCTCATAATATTCATCACCAGTCAAATTCTTCAATATTTGAGCTTTGAAATTAGAGTGCACTGATACTATTGCCGATATGTACCTCCTTTGACTCAAGGCATCAACCACTCAATTTTCCTTACCCTTAATATAGTTAACCTCAACATCATAGTCAGAGATGAGCTCTAACCATCTTCTTTTTCGGGCATTAAGGTTAGGTTGCGTGAAGATATACTTCAAACCTTGATTATCAAATTTTAGTTCAAATTGTTTTCCCAACAAATAATACCTCCATACTTGAAGAGCATGCACAATTGCCACTAATTCCAAATCATGAAGGCCATGATTATGCTTATAAGGTCGCAAATTCCTGGACTCATAAGCCACAACTTGGTCTTCTTGCATGAGCACTCCTCCTAACCCTTCTCCTAAAGCATCAATCACAAAAACAAAATGACCCTCTAGGTCTGACACTTTAAGAATTGGCGCTGATGTCAATTTCCTTTTAAGAATATTAAAAGCTTCTTCACACTTATCATACCATTCAAATCTCTTTCCTTTTCTCTATAAGGAAGTGATAGTGTAGATACCTAAAAATGTCTTCACCATTTAACCGACCTTTGACATCACTAACATCACCAATCATCCTTCCTATTAATTAATTAAATTCTTATTTAATTAATTATTCATCCCAACACCTGATTCTTCATCATCTTCCCCTTTAAATTGAATTAATTCAATATTCCCCCCTTCACCAACATTAGCCTAATTAATTAAATAAATATGTAAATATTTATTTGATTAATTCCCCCTTTTCACTAAGCCTGATTAATTAAATAAATTATGTTTATTTAATTAATTCAACCTACTAATCAGCCTATTCCTACCCTACTTGATTAAATATCAATTATTTAATTACCTAGCGTAACCTACATGACCCTAGACCTAGGATTAATTAAATTAAACATTATTTAATTAATCCTAATCCTCAATTAGCCCACTTCCTAATTTTTTCCAGCCATATTAATTAGGTTAATCACCTTCATTAATATGGTCAAACCCTGACTAACACTCCTCCCCACATCCCATAAATAAAAATTGACATATATGCCTCATAAATCAATTTTTTATACACATGTCATAATCCCCATTAATAATCTCTTACACCCCTTACACATGTCATAAATCTTTTATTTCCACTCTTCCCAAAATAAATTTTTAATTCATTTCTAATCCTCCTCTCTTCCCCATGTGAATTTTTAATTCACATCTAATCCATCTGGTGCAGTCATGGTAGGAGGGTTCACAGAATGAACTATCCAGACAGTGCAACAAGAGTAAACACAACAGAAACAACTCAAAGATCTGAAGCAATTGCAGATTCAATCATTCAGTATATCATAGAATTCAAATATAGATCACCTAGCAACATGCAGACTTACAATTAGGGCTCACAGGCCTGATTTCAGAATATGCACAAGATATAGCTTTGAAGCTCCTTTGTGCAAAAATCTAAACTATGAACTAAGTTCTCTATTATGATGAACTTCATAAATGCTTTCCTAGAGATCTAATACATCAATATATATCATCTCCGGAGCACAAGATTCCTCTACATCAGCCAAGGAAGATCACAAACTCCAATAAAGAGCTGTAACATGTGTACATGGATAGGTCAGACCTAATCATGTAGAACACCTCCGCAAAAGCATGGAATGATGTGTGGATCTCGACGAAGGTCGGCCACAAACCATAGATCATTGAATGATGTGTCATTAGGCTCCACGGATCAGGAAATGCTCTGCAAGTCTTCTCCTTTAGCTGATTGTCTTGAGACTGTCAGGATGCTCTGTTTTGAGAAAACCAATGATTTGCCGATAGCAATAACTTTCTGGTACTTGATCCAAATGCTCTGAATTTTGGATATGTTGTAGATGAATGAATCTATATGCTAATTCTAGCTCCGCAATATCTGAAATGTAACTGTGGTAGAATACAGACCAAAACATAGAAACTGCTACTGACTGAACTGCCTAAACTAAACTGGAGAATGAAAGAAACAAACTGAACTGCAAACAAACTGAAATGCAAATGTTTTTGGTTGATGCAAGATTGCTCTTGAACCAGGGATGCTCCTGCATCACCATCTCACCCCAAACTCATTTAATTCACCCCTTTCCCAAGATGAATTTAAAATTCATCTTTATTCACAACCCTCCATTTTTGGAGATGAAATCTAAGCCCTCCACCTCACTTGCATCCTCAACCATTGATCTCCAAATTAAATCTCCATGCTTGGATCAAATCCTCTCCAAAAAATCCTATAAATACACCCTCATCTAAGCCATTCTATCATCCAATTTTAGAGCAAAGTTATCATGTCCAAATATCTCCTCAAATCCATCCATTTGTGAGCTAGGTCTTTAGTGTGTTTGCATTTGTGAGAACATTTCACATTTTGAAAAGATCATGGGTAAATCTAGAGTGTTTGGGTGCAACACTCTCCACCTTATGTAGGGGTTTTGGATCTCATTGTGAAGGTATAAATTGTGTTTTATTGCATTTGTTTGGTGTTTTACTTTCATTTTATTTTCCATATCCTCATTTGGTACACCCGGTGGGATGCACGAGGTCATAATCTAACATTGTTTGTGAGTGTTTTTGTAGAAAAGCATGCTTTTTGTAGGTCCTAGTGCTAAACAATCTCTGTTTAGCTCCATTCCTTCGCGCAGTGGCACCATTTCCTCAAACAGTGGCACTATTTCTGACTGTTCTGGTGCCATTTCCTACATGACAAGCCCACTTACCATAGACTTAAATCTTTTGTGTTTTTCATGTTTTCTAGTGTTCTTAGCATTTTTAGCTCTTAGGTTTTGCAGAAAATATGCAGGGGCAGGGGGATACTATGGCAAAATTCCTTTAAGATCTATTCAACACTTTGACCTCTAACCCTTGCTCAGTTGGTTTGTTTAGAACGTTGTTTGAAGCATTATTTATGGTATTTTGGGTGTTATTGGGCTAAGAAACAACCACAAACCTTGTTTGCACAAACATTTTGCAACTAAAACTTGTCTTTTTTGAAGCTTTGACCAAAACTGCACCGTTTTGGCACTATCTGAGCCCAGGTCAGTACTATCCATCACAACAAACCAGGTAAAATGCATGTATAACATAGTGGCACTATTTTAACATTCTATAGAACTTTTTCCTTATTTTAGTGCCATTTCAGTTTTCTATAGTGCTTTCTGTAATTGTAGTGCCATTCTAGGTTTCTGCAGCACTTTCTGTTGGTGTAGCGCTATTTACAGGTTCTGTAGCACTTTTTTTGTAACTGTTAGAAGTAATTTAGTTAGCAGTCTGTGGCACCATTTTCAATTTCTATGGCACCATTTTAAGGTTCTATAGTGATTTATCTGTTTGTTTTGGCACCTTTTTCTGTACTAACTTTGGGATATGTGTAGGTTGCTGACTGTGTTTTGCAGGTTAAAAATCATTTGTCCAAGACCTTAATATGAAACTACTAACATTTTTGCAGGGATTTATTATATTAGAAAATATTTCATCTTAGTGCATTCAAAATGAACCCTTGCTTTCTTAGCCTAGAAAACATTTGGATTTGGTGCATAAAATTAATCTTGTTTGCAAACAATCGTAGGCACATTTCATTTAGGCTTTAAAAAGAACATTAGCAATTGTTTGCCATGTCTTGTGCACTTGCACATTTGTGTTACCCAAGGGATAGAATCAAATTATTCTCTCCCCTCACCTTCAAAAGGATCTTGGGTGAAGAGAAATGGTTCTACTCTCTTTTTCTTTTTAGTAAGTGGGCCTGCTCTTAAGACACATCCGCAAGGAGAACTCATTTGTGACCCCAAGCGATACTTTCATTCAGTCCGCTATATAAATTAGGATAAGGTGAAACCCAAGCTTGAATCAGTATAAGCGCTTACCATACGGTGCTAGCTCGAAAGGAAGTCGTACCTAGTGTATATGAAACTCCTAGTAGAGCTAGTCAAAAACTTAAGTGGTTTACCGGATGCTCGTAATGTGCCAATCCCTTGAATGTTCTCCCACTAAACACCATTTGTTTTAGAGGCAAAAAACCTTCTACTTGTTGGTGCAGGGGGTCAGAAGATAGACCTCTAAAGCCGTCCCACACTCTCGCAGTTCCAAGTAGAGATAACGAATTTCTTGAGATCTTCGGGTCTTTAGAAATTTGAAGCTTGGTGTACCCAAGAAGTGAATGATGTGTAAGGGGGAGCCAGTCTCACCAAGCTTCTAAGTTATCCGCTTTGAGTAAGTGCAACTAGAGAAATCCAAGTGGGAATCCAACTAGTATTGTTCTTTCCTCGCCTTAGGTTGTACAAGTGCTTGATAAAATTTCACATTTTCACAAACAAAACCTTTGGCCATTGTGTTCTCTTTGTTTGAAGTGTTTTCATGCTTGCCAAGAATCTACATCATTGAACCACCATCAAAACATTTGACCCTAACAAATCCACAGCGATAATCCATATCCACCTTGCCAAAAGCCATCAAAACCATAATCATTTTGACCCAAAATTTTCATTCATATTCCCATTTGGACCTTAGAGAATAATCATTTTTACTATTGGACCCTTTATCATACTATCGAACCCAACCATAATCCATCCCCTTTTATTTTTACTTTTGGACCTTAACTCATCATCCAACAAATTCCATCCAAATTTCATCCATCTATCCTAAATCAAGAACATCCAAAAAACCCATAATCAAAACATCGATCAATACCAAAAAAATCATATCCCAAATCAACCTTTGAGCAAAAATTGAATCTAGATTTTATCCTTTCACATCCTATTTTTCTTGTTGGTCATTAGTCTACCTTCAAGTAGAATAATCATCCCTTTTTTCCCAAGGTCATAAGTCTACCTTGAGTAAGAAAAAATATCCATTTTACAAACATCCAAAAAATCTAGACCTATTTGAACTTATTTGTCAATTTGAACATCCTTTTTAAACATCATCAAAGTCTATCTTCTAAAACATCCAAATCACCTAAGGTTTTCCTTAGTTGAGACATCATCCAAACAAAACCACCCCAAACTCCTTCTCACCAAATCATCTTCCCAATCCATTCCATCCTTCATCCTTTTTGGTCCAAAATTTTTGAAAATTAATATCCTTGACATTTATCACCATTAGGTTATCACCTTTTAAGATTTATTCCCTAAAGGTCTACACCTATAAAGTCATACTATAACCTCATCCCCCCCCCTTAGATTTAGATTTTAGGGATTATTATCTCTTGAACCTAAATCTTTGTTCCCTTTCATCACCACCATATCCTTGGGTCCAATAAATCAAATCAATTCTCTAAGGTCTCGACCTTCATCCACCTCCAATCAAATCCACATCATTACATGCCCATAACAAGATCCCAATCTAAGAAGAATCAAGAAATGACAAACCTTGGAAACAACTTCGGCATAGGAATGACCCAAACTGACCAGAACAACATTCCCATATATGACGCCAACGCAATGGTAAATCCCTTCCCCTTCCAATCACCCACACCCACATCCAACACCAACCAAGTAGACCAAGATGTCTTAGACTTCACACAAGATCCTGATTCTATGGATATACTCGACAGAGTCCTAAGATCGGATCCTAGAATAGATATGTTGAGTTCCTTCTCAAAAATGGTGCTATTGTACCTCATAACACATCCACCTCAAACAACACCACGACCTCATCACAACCTTCCACATCACACACCAACGCTAACATGTCTCAAACCACATCCACAAATCCCACAAATCCCACAAATACATCCACTACACCAAATGTCTCAACCATAACAAACCCCACCAATATCAACCCCGCCAGCACATCAAACACAACTACATCTATCCCACAAATCACTCTCACTATTCACAACAACCCCGTGCACACAAGTTCTTCCATGAGTGTGCCACCGCATAATCCCAACACCATAGCCTTCATGAACCAACTATTCTCTCAACAACCCCCTAACACCTCTAACGTTCCCGTCAACAACCCATCATCCAATTCACGTATGTAAATCCATCAATCTCCCAAACACCCATTACTTCATCCAAACATCACAACCAAACCCTAATCAAAATTAAACACCACCCCACGTTCTACAACAACTTCACGCCTATCAACAATACCTCACCCAACTAAACCAAAATCAAAACCTTCTCCCTAAAACCAAAACCTCATCTCACAAAACCAAATTCCACCTCACCTCCAACAACTCATCAATCAACAAACATACGTCCCACAACCACCCCCAACACAATATCTAACGAGCATTGTGCAAACCTTAATCCAAAAGGTAGACAACATGCAATAAGGAAACAAACACAAGCAATATTCTTTCAAGGATATTTGCCCCTACCCATTTGACAAGACATTATACATGCCTCCCTTTCCCAAAAATTTTGAAACGCCCAAATTTGACAAATACAAAGGAAAGGGAGACCCTAGGGAACACCTTAGGGAGTTCTATATCACTTGCCTCAAAGTCTCATATGATGATACTTATTTGATGAGACTTTTTCCTTGAAGCCTCGGTGGTCAATCTACCGAATGGTTTGCACACCTTCCTCCCAGCATTAGGACCTTCCCTAAGCTTGTAGAGAAGTTTGTAAACCATTCCTCCTATAATTTCAAACATGAGATATCAATGACTGATCTTTGCAATACCAAACAAAAGAATGGAGACTCCTTTGCTGCCTTTTTACAAAGATGGAGAGGCTTGGCAAGTAAACTCCCTTGGCCTACCCCGAAAAACAACTAGTCACCATGTTTGTTGCTAACCTTAGTCAAGAAATGGGTTTTCATTTGCAAATACAATGTGCATCGACCTTTGAAGAGGTTATTGATAAGGGCACAACCATCAAGAAATCCCTTATTGCCAAAGGATCCATCAAACTCAATACCTACGACAACAAAACCTACAACAACAAGAACAACAAAGTCAACATCAACGCCCCAAACACAAATAACAACACACAATCAAATGAGAAACATCTCTTTTAGGGTAAAAACAAGAACACCCTTAATGACGGCGTCACAGATGTGAAAGCCATCCAAAATGTACAAAATCAAGCACCACCAAGCACATCCACTGCAAACAATGTCAATATCCCCAAGGGACCACCCAAACAAAATAACACCCCTAGGAGGAAGCTCACACCCTTAGGAGAACCGATAGAAGATGTTTTGGACAAGATTGTAAAGGAGAATTTGATAACTCTCCCCCCTATTAGGCCTTATGACGAGAATCAATTCAAGCCCGCATGGTTTGATGAGAATGCCTATTGCAAATACCATCGTGTCAAGGGGCATAAAACATCTGATTGCATGAGATTAAAACATTGCCTACAGGATCTCATAGATAAGGGTAGTATCAGCTTCGATGAACCACCAAAATAGTCACCAAATGTAAATCTCAGAGCTTACAAGGATCCTCTACCTGACCACAACAAAGGAAAAGCATCCTCGTCCAACCAAGCTTACAATGTTGTTCCACCTCCTGCTTCTTTTGACTTCGTTGTGGGTCGAATAGAAGAATCTTCTAACCATGTCAACACCATTATCATTCGAGCAAAACATCTGATTGTACCGTCACTACCCGCCATGGCCGTGTCTTCATCTGTGGGGCACCCACCAACGATCAACCATCCACATCCACATCTACCAACCCACCATCTGCTCACAAGTACAACCTCATAGATCATCTCGGTAAGACCCCCACACAAATCTCCATCCTTGTATTGCTCCGCACGTCACCCCTTCACAAAGAAGTCCTTGACAAAGATTTAACTGAGACCCAAGTCCCCACCAGCCTGAATGTTGATCAATTCCAAGCCATGGTGGGCCACATCACTTCACCCCATCACCTCCCCTTCTCTGAGAAGGATCTCCCCACCTCTGATGACCCACATAATGAGGCCTTGCATATTGAGGTTAGCATCCACAAGCATATCATAAAAAGCGTCTTAATAGATGGTGGCTCTGACTTAAACCTATGCACTCTTAAATTTTTAAAACATTTGGGATACTCTGATGTGGTTGTGGACACTAGTGAATGTATAACCATTAAGGGGTATGATGATACCGAGAGACTGTCTGAAGGCACCATCAAACTCCCTATCCAAGTGGGGTAGAAAATCTTGGAGACCAAGTGTCAGGTACTTGATCTTGACCTCCATTACAACATTCTCCTCAGCCAACCAGGGATCCATGCCATGCAAGCCGTTCCTTCCACATTTCACCAATGCTTAAAGTTCCCTCACAACGGCACAAAAGTTACTATCTATGCCGATCCCTGTCCCTTCCAATACTGTAGTTTATTGGAAGGACATGACCTCAGCTTTTGTCCTTACAACAACGCCACTAAGAAACCTGCCTCCCAAACCAATCCTACATCATCCACCTCATACGTTGACCCTTCCAACATCACCACAACTTCATCCCAAACATCTCCATTTCCTGAGGTCAAGATCAAGCTAAGTGACATGGGGTCTGGCAAATATGACCTACATGGTACCTTTTGTGTAGGATCATTGCCCACTCCTAAGACATTTGGTGCTCCTAAGGAAGAAGAGGTCTCCATGGTAGTGATCAAATGCAAGACATCCCCCACCTTCAAGAAGAAGCACCTCCTTGATCAGGATGTTCTCAAAGACATATCCTAATGGTTATACAAAGATGAAGAAGCAGAACCAAAAGCCCCTTCCATCTCAGCTGAAATCTACGGCAAAGGTCTAGAGATTTTCAAGTATATGGGCTATAAGGGACAGAGCAGTATAGGCCTTCATGAACAAGGGATTATGGAGCTGATTCAAGCAACGAGGAACCCCTATTCTCAAGGGTTAGGATATGGAAAACAAGAGACTATCCTTGCTAATGGTGAATGTATCTTAGGTGAGGTTGCCAAGGTTTCCCCTATGGTCGATAACATCAATGAAGCAGACAATCAAGACTCCTTTAGTGATTTCACTGAATTCTTTAAATCCTCTATATGCACCATCTATACTGTAACCACCCTAGCATCCACATCTAATGACCTACCTCTTGTATACCCTAAGCTTATAGATTGGGACCAACAAGGACCTCCTATCCTTGACATGGCATAGAATGATGAAGCAATAGCTGAAATGATGGGGGTCAGAGATCACTTCCCCCTCAGAGACCATAGAGCTAGATATATCATGGAACTTAACACATCCACCTATTTTGGTGAAACCACCCATGCTCTTAGTCGCAAAAACATAAAAATAAAAACAACACGCCCTAGTGAAAACCACTCCGTGGCACTTTCAGGTGAAGAAAAAATCAAAATAAAGGACATATTGCCTAGTGAAAACCTCCATGAGGTGCTAGGAGATGAGAGTATGAGCCTTCCTGAAGTAGAGCAAGTACATCCGGACAGATCACCTATCCTAGTGGAACCATCATAGGAAATGAACCTTGGAACAAAAGAAGCATCGAAAATAACCTTCAGAGCAAAATCTCTTATAGCAGTGGAACATGAAAACTTCCTAGCCTTCTTCAAGCAAAGAAGCCACAACTTTGCATGGACTTATGCTGATATGCCAGGACTAGATCCTACCTTGGTTGTTCATCACCTTGCGGTCCATCCTGATGATGAATCCTCAAATTGTGCTCCTAGTTAAAGAAGAACTTAAGAAACTCCTAGATGTGGGGTTTATCTATTTGATAGATTACCTCGAATGGGTATCTAACATTGTACTTGTCGCTAAAGTCACTGGGGGCATCTGACGCTGTACAGATTTCAAAGATCTTAACAAGGCTTTCCCTAAAGATGACTTCCCGCTACCTAACATCGATATCATAGTAGATCTCACAGCAGGGCATGAGATGTTGTCTCTAATGGATGGTTTCTTGGGATACAATCAAATTAGAATCACAGAAGAGGATTAACATAAAACATCCTTCATATGTCCATGGGGGATATACTGCTGGGTTGTAATGCCTTTTGGCCTGAAGAATGCAGGTGCAACATATCAATGGGAAATGACGGTCATTTTCCATGACCTCTTACACCACATAATAGAAGACTACGTAGATGATCTGCTGGAAAATATAAAACTAGAGAGGAGCACCTGGATGTGTTAGACAAGATCTTTGACAGATTGGAACAGTACAATGTGCGGCTGAATCCGAAGAAGTGTGTCTTTGGGGTCACTTCTAGGAAACTCTTAGGATACATAGTGTCAAGAAGAGGAATAGAAGTAGATCCTACCAAAGTCAAAGCTATAACAGAGATGCCTCCTCTGAAGACACTTAAGCAACTGAGAAGTCTACAAGGAAAGCTTTAATCTATTCGACAGTTCATAGCACAACTTGCCGATAAATGCCAGCCATTTAAGCATCTCCTCTACAAGAACATGACCTTTGTGTGGGACAATCAGTGTCAAGGAGATTTTGAATACTTAAAGAAGTACCTTGCTAACCCACCTGTCCTTATTCCACCAAAACAAGGATAACCCCTCCTCTTGTATATTTCAACAACAGAAATAGCTATAGGGGCCTTGTTGGCACAAAATGATGAACAAGGGAAAGAGAGAGCAATATTTTATATCAGTCGTACCTTGGTGTCCTATGAGCTAAATTATACTCCCATTGAATGAGCATGTAGGGCTGTCATCTTCACCTCACAAAAGTTGAGACACTACATGCTTAATCACAAGACTAAGCTCATTGCCAAGATCAATTCGCTGAAATATTTGCTAACTAGAGCCACCCTTATAGGAAGAATGGCTAAGTGGGTAATGATCCTAAGTGAGTTTGTTATTGAATACACAAAGAGAAAATCCATTAAAGGACAAGTCATTGCTGATCAATTAGCTGAGGCACCCATCCCAACAGAGCAACTCACACTTACAGAGTTTCTTGATGAGTATATATTGACAGTAACACCAACAACATAATCATGGAAAATATACTTTGACGGATCTTACATGCATCAAGGCTCGGGGGCAAGCATTTTGTTTGTAACCCTCAAGGAGATACCATCCCTAAATCATATAAGATTACATTTCCATGTACAAACAATGTAGTAGAATATGAAGCTCTTATCACAGGACTCCGCATGGCGATTCAGTGGAGGATTGAGAAGCTGATGGTCTATGGAGATTCCCAACTGGTCATCCGGTAGGTAAACAATGAATACAAGACTAAGGATGATAGGCTCTTGCCCTATAAAAGAATGGTGGATGAATTTAAAGGTTACTTCTATGACATCCATTTTGAATAGATTCCACGGTTAAGTAAGAAAGCAGCAGATGCCATGGCCATGATAGGATCCTTGGTGGACATGAAGAAAGATAGCAAGAAATGCTAATTCCTCATTGAAGAACTCCCTATACTAGCTTATGATGTTCCACAATCAGAACTAGTGTGTGACATTGTTGGTCCCCTATCCCCCTAGTATCAAGAGACGTACATGTACCTCCATGACAACATCATACCACCTAACCTTTCATCCTCACAACAAAAAATCTTCATCCGTCGAGCCTCCTGCTTCACCCTTATAGGAGACACCCTTTACAAAAGAAGTCTTGTGGGTATGCTTTTATGATGTCTTGACTCTAAGGAAGTCGAAGTGGCCTTACAAGAGGTACATGAAGGCATTTGTGGGGCACACTTGAGTGGACCTACCCTAGCCAAGAAGATATTAAGAATAGGTGGTGCAGTCACGGTAGGAGGGTTCACATAATGAACTGTCCAGACTATGCAACAAGAGTAAACACAACGAAAATAACTCAAGGATCTGAAGCAAATGCAGATTCAGTCATTCAATAAATCATAGAATTCAAATACAAATCAATCGGCAACATGCAGGCTTATAATTAGGGCTCAAAGACCTGACTACAGAATATCTGAACATGCACAAGATATGGCTTTTAAGCTCCTTCACACAAAATCTAAACTATCAACTATCTCTCTTATCATGAACTACTTTCCTAAGGATCTATTACATCATTATATATCATCTCTGGTACAAAAGATTCCTCTACGTCAGCCAAGGAAGATCACAAACTCCAATGAAGAACTGTAAAGTGTGTGCACGGATAGGTTGGACCTAAATGAGTAGAAATCCTCTGCAAATGAATGGAATGATGTACGGATCATGGGGAAGGTTGGCCATGAACCATAGATCATTGAATGATGTGTTGTTAGGCTCCAAGGGTTGGGAAATTATCCACAAGTCTTCTCCTTCAGCTGATTGTCTAAGACTGTCAGGATGCTCTGTTATGAGAAAATAGTCGATCTTTTGATAGCGATATCTTTCCGGTACCGTAACGAAATGCTCTAAGATTCAAATATGTTGTAAATGAACATGTCTAGATGTTAAGTCCATCTCCGTAAGATGTGAAATGCAATAGCAGTAGAGTGCGGATCAAGATACAGAAAATGCTTCTGACTGAACTGAACTAGAAAATGAAAAGAAACCAATTGAAATGTAAACAAACTAAAATGCAAATGTTTTTGGTTCATACAAGATTACTCTTGAACCAGGGATGCTCCTGCATCAGATATCTGAGGTAATTGAAAAAGTGAGTCTCTCACTTTACCGGGGCTAGAGGAAAACCAAGACAGTCCACCTTATCCTGAGAAATCGATGATGAATATTCTTCTAGTTTGCCTTTCCATTTCACAAGATATTCTTTGTATTGTCTGCCTCTGGTGCTACGTCCAACTCTACTATCCAAAATGTCCTCAATCTGCTCCGGTGATTGTTGTGGTAACTTCCTCTTCAGGTCTTCTTTAATGGTGTCACTGAACTCTGCTTCATGATACTGATATAGGTCTACAATGTTGAAAATAGGTGATATACCCAATGTCTCTGGTAATTCCACTTCATATGCATTTCCTAAATCAAACTTTCTGAGTATCCTACAAGGTCCAAACTTCTTCATCTTCAATTTGTTATAAGTGCCACCTGGAAATATTTCTTTCTCAAGTACACCATCACTTCATCTCCAACTACAAATTCCTTATGTCTTCTCTTCTCATCTGCTTGCTCTTTATATTTGCTGTTCATATCCTCTAAATGCTTCTTAACTTGATTATGCACTGTCTCCATATGTTCTGTAAATTCTTCTGCTTCTACACTTCTCTTATTTGCCATACTGCTATCTCTCAACTCTACAACTCCTCTAGGGTTTACTCCGGTAACTATCTCAAAAGATGTTCTTCTAATACTCCTATTTACTGAGTTATTATATGCAAACCCTGCTTGTGAAAGAATAAAATCCCAACTTCCTGCCTTCTCTCCAACCAAACATCTCAACAAATTGCCTAAACTCCTATTCACAACTTCTATTTGTCCATCAGTCTATGGATGAAATACTAAACTGAACTTCAAATCTATCTTCATCTTCTTCCAAATAGTCTTCCAAAAGTAACCAACAAGCTTTATATCTCTGTCTGAAACTATACTCTTAGGTAATCCATGTAATCTCACAATCTCCTTGAAAAATAGGTTAGCTACATGCACTGCATCAGTTGTCTTCTTACAAGGTATGAAATGTGCCATCTTTGAAAATCTGTCCACCACTACAAATATTGAATCATGTCCTCTCTGTGTCTTCGGCAATCCTATTACAAAATCCATGCTGATGTCTTCCCAAGGTCTCTCCAATACTATCAAAGGTTTATACAATCCAGTATTCTGACTACTCCCTTTTGCAACTTGACAAACTCTACAACTCTACACAAATTTCTAAACATCCTTATGTATTTGAGGCCAAAAGTAATTTTCACTCACCAAAGCCACTGTCTTGTCAATGCCAAAATGTCCTACCAATCCACCACTATGTTTCTCCTTGATCAAATTGTCTCTCATTGAACTTCTAGGTATCCATAACTGATTTCCCTTGAACAACATATCTTCCTGAATGAAATAATCTAACCACTTACTCCTATCTATCACAACAGATTCCTTACATGGTTTCCAAGGTTCTGAAAAATTACTATCTCCCTCATACGTATGTCTCAATTCATCAAATCTTGTCACCTCAACTCTCATCTTTGTCAACAAGTTTCTTCTCCTACTTAATGCATCAACAACTTTGTTTGATTTTCCACTCCCATGCTTCAACACAAATGCATAACTTTGCCTGAACTCTACCCATATCATATGTCTCTGATTCAACTTACCTTGACTGTTCAAATATTGCAAAGCTTGATGATCTGTATACAATACAAACTCCTTAGGCAACAAGTAATGTCTCCACTTCTTCAAGGCTTGAATTATGGCATAGAACTCTTGATCATAAACTAAATATCTTCTCCTTACATCATTCAACTTCTCACTGAAATATGCTATAGGTCTACCTTCTTGACTTAATACTGCTCCAATTGCATTCCCACTTGCATCACAATCCACTTGAAATATCTTATTGAAATCCAGTAATGCCAAAACAATTTGCTCTATCGCTTTCTGCTTCAACAACTCAAAACTTTTATCTGCTCCTAATGTCCACTTGAAATCTTTTTTGTCACTTCTTATTGTCTTTGTCATAGGGTTACATACTGAACTAAAACTTCTAATGAACTTCCAGTAGAAACTAGCTAATCCATGAAATGATCTGACTTCTCCAATGCTCTCCGGTATAGGCCATTCAACAATTGCTCTAACCTTCTTAGGGTCCATTTTCAATCCTTCTGCAGAAATCACAAATCCCAAGTATACCAATTCTTCCTTAATGAAACTACACTTCTTGATGTTTATCAACAATTTCTCTTCTCCCAGTCTCTGCAAAACTTGTCTTAGGTGTTGCAAATGTTCCTCCTTTGTCTTACTGAAAATTAGAATGTCATCCAAATATACAATAACAAACTTACCCAAGAATCTCTTCAAAACTTCATTCATCAATATCATGAAAGTACTAGGTGCATTTGTCAATCCAAAAGGCATCACCAACCATTCATACAATCCTTCATTTGTCTTAAAAGTAGTCTTCCATTCATCTCCTTCTCTGATTCTGATCTGATGGTATCCACTCTTCAAATCTATCTTTGTGAAATATCTTGCTCCACTCAAACAATCCATGATATCATCCATCCTAGGTAAAGGAAATCTATACTTAAATGTGATCTTGTTTATTGCTCTAGAGTCCGTACACATTCTCCATTCTCCATCTTTCTTAGGTGCTAACACTGCAGGTACTACACAAGGGCTCAAACTTTCTCTGATCAAACCTTTCCTCAACAACTTTTGTATCTGTCTATTCAATTCCTCATTTTCTACCGGTGTCATTCTATGTGCTTCTTTGTTAGGAAAACTAGCTCCCAGTATATGATCCATGTGATGAATGATACTCCTTATAGGTGGCAATCCTTCAAGTACATTATTGGATATGATGTCTTCATACTCTGCCAGCAACTCTGTTATCTCCTCTGATCATGATTCTTCAGTCTCCTTCTTTAATGTTTCAGGCTTCTTAGGAATCAAAGCATAACACATATTCTCATGTCTCAAACCATCCAGAAATTTTCTTCCATCTACCAAACAGATTCTAGCATTCCCACATACTTCACCCTTAGGATCATCTTCCAAAGGAATCAAGGTAATTCTCTTTCCATTTGCTATTATAGTGTATGTATTCTTTCTCCCATCATGTATAGCTTTTCTATCATACAACCAAGGTCTACCCAACAAGATATGACATACATCCATAGGCATAATATCACACAAGACTTCATCATGATAAGATCTAATGTGAAATTTTACCAAACATTGTTCACTCACTTGTACCTCATGATCATCCTTAATCCATGCTATCTGATAGGCTTAGGGTGTTTCAGTCTTTCTAACTTTAGGTTAGTCACCATCTCCTCTGAAAATAGGTTATCAGAACTACCACTATCAATAACAACTTTACAACATTTACCTCCTGATTTGCATCTTGTTCTGAACAAACTTTTCCTCTGCAGTGGTTCCTCATTTGTCTCTACTTGAAATAGTGCTCTCCTCATTACAAGTGATTCTCCTTTCTCAGGTTTGCCAACTGAACTAGGTGATCCAACAAGTTCTTCCACATAGGCTGCTCTTCCATTGTTCTTTGCTCTCTTGCTTGTTCTCCCCTGATTACATTCGAATGCTCTATGTCCTTCACCTCCACACTTAAAAAAAGTGCCTTTGAATGTTCTCTTATCAAATCCTCTTCCCTCTCTTCTATACCCTTCATTCCGGTATGAGTTATAATTACCTCTGTGATGAAAATTTCTGTCATTGCTCCAGTAGGTATTGCTATCTCTGTTATCCTTCTTAAATGCGCTATCAAGCTTGTTCTGCTCTGGATGTGATCTGTCTCCTCTAGAAAATATTCTACTTCTCTAAAATTTACCTCCTCTACCTCTTTGTCTCTGATCATGTCTCTTATTCAACTTCTCTTCAACTTTCAGGGCAAACTGATATGCTTCCTCTAAAGATATCATCCTTACCAATCTTAGTTCTTCTTGAATGTTCAATCTCAGTCCATTGATGTATCTAGCCACTTTCTCCTTACTTGCTTCACTATGTCCTGTCCTTATGATCATCTTATGAAATTTTGCATATACTTCTTCACATATTTCTCCTTTTGTCTCAGGTTCTGCAATCTCTTCAACAACTCCAACTCATAGTCAGCAGGTATAAACTGATTCTCCAATTTTGTCACCATCTTATCCCATTTTGTAATCTTTTCTTTTCCTCTTCTATTTCTATCCAACTGAACTTCTTTCCACCATATAGCAGCATGTCCTTTTAACTTTGTCTTCACAAAATTCACCTTCTCCAGATCTTCAACTTCTTCATACTCAAAGTACTCTTCCTTGTCATTTATCCAGTCAATCAACTCTTTAGGGTTTAAATTGCTAGTGTAGTTCGGTACATCAACTCTAGTTCTCTTCCTGATATTTGAAACAACTCACAACATCTTTACTTGATCTGATTCTTCTTGTTCATCACTGCCTAGGGTTTCACCAATTTGTTCAACATATTGAAATTCTTCTTCATCGTCACTTTCAACATTAGGTCTCGGTGTCAATCCTCTTTGCCTATCTTCTTCGATAGCATCTAATCGAATTCTCATTATTTTCATCATTTCCATCATCTCATCCATTCTACCAACCATTGTTCCAATAGCAGGGATTCACCTCGGCAGCATTCGTCCTCGGATCAAGTATAAACTACCTCAAGTTCGGCGATCGGGCTACTAGGTGACAACTGCCTCACAATCGACAATCAGTTGCGACACAAGTAACCTGCCTTAGATTGGTAATCTGTCTACAACAAGATCTTACAAAATTCCTCACTAACTTCACTCCATTCACTCCCAAAGATCCAAACTTTCACTCTGATACCACTTTGTGCAGTCATGGTAGGAGGGTTCATAGAATGAACTGTCCAGACCACGAAGCAAGAGTAAACACAATGGAAATAACTCAAATATTTGAAGCAAATGAAAATTTAGTCATTCAGTATATCATAGAATTCAAATACAAATCGGCTAGCAACATGAGGCTTACAATTAGGGCTCAAAGGCCTGACTACAAAATATCTGGACATGCACAAGATATGGCTTTTAAGCTCCTTCACACAAAATCGAAACTATCAACTATCTATCTTATCAAGAAGTACTTTCCTAGGGATCTATTACAATATTATATATCATCTCTGGTACAAAAGATTCCTCCGCGTCAGCCAAGGAAGTCACAAACTCCAATGAAGAACTGTAACGTGTGTACATGGATAGGTCAGACCTAAATGAGTAGAAATCCTCTGCAAATGAATGGAATGATGTACGGATCTTGGGGAAGCTTGGCCACAAACCATAGATCATTGAATGATGTGTTGTTAGGCTCCATGGATCGGGAAATGCTCCACAAGTCTTCTCCTTCAACTGATTGTCTAAGATTGTCAGGATGCTCTGTTATGAGAAAACAGTCGATCTTCTGATAGCGATATCTTTCTGGTACCTTAACCAAATGCTCTAAGATTTGGATATGTTGTAGATGAACATGTCTTGATGCTAAGTCTAGCTCCACAAGATGTGAAATGCAACAGTGGTAGAGTGTGGATCAAGATACAAAAACTGCTTTTGATTGAACTAAAATAAAAAATGAAAAGAAACCAACTGAAATGCAAACAAACTAAAGTGCAAATGTTTTTGGTTGATGCAAGATTGCTCTTGAACTAGGGATGCTCCTGTATCAATAGGATACTATTGGACGACCATGAAGAGAGATGCTTACAGGTTCGTGAAGAAATGCTTACCGTGTCAGCAACATGGGGACCTTATCTATGCACCACCACAAGAACTACAACCAATAACAATCATGTGGCCTTTCTCACAATGGGGACTTGACCTTGTAGGTAAGATTCATCCACCATCATCCAATGATCATAAGTTCATTATCACCACCACTGAATACTTTACTAAGTGGGTTGAAGCAATTCCACTCACTTTCACCAAAGGTATCCAAATAGCCAAATTCATTCTTCACTACATCATATGCCATTATGACATTCCCCATTCCATCATTACTGATAATGAGAAATTGTTTAAGAACCAGCAAGTCCGCACTTTGTGTGAGAAATTCCAAATCCAACACCATTTCTCCACACCTTAATATCCCTGAGGTAACAGTCAGGCTGAAGCTTCAAACAAAACCATCCTACACATTTTGAAGAAGACAGTTAATGAAGCTGGCCATGACTGGAAACTCCAACTCAATCTCGCCCTATGGGCCTACCGCACGAGTATCCGCACACCTACAAGAGCCAACCCATATTCCCTAGTATTCGGTTCCGAAGCCATCTTACCTATTGGTGCAGAGACCACCATAGTTAATTTTGACTTGTATGCTCACTTGGAGCTTTCAATTTTGGATTTATGCTCATTATGAGCCTAGGTAGGGTCATGAATATGTTTATTATTGTAATAAGGTCTGATTCAAACCACTCTCTATTTTAGAAGTCAAACTAGTAGTGGAACTCCAAAATAGCATGTGCTATGTTTACAAAAATAGTGATAAGGCTAAAATTAGTTATCTTTTTGCCTTTTTGGATCGAAGGAGAATCTTGCATGATGGGGAGGAGTTGTATTTTCATTGTATTTATCCCATTGAGCTCGTGGGAAGAGAATTCATTGAAGTTTGAGAAGAGAAAATAAGGTTGAAGACTGTTTTGCTGCTTTTTCTTGTGTAATTTGCTGTTCTTGTGTGTGGTACTTGCTCATACAGTCATTTCAAGGGTTCTCATGTTTTGAATGTTATATATGCATGTGTTACCTTCCATTTAAATCAGATTAGGTGCTTTGACATTGTAGGAGGAGAGAGAACAATTCGATGTCCCAATTTTGCTGTTTTAAAGAGGGTTTGGTAGGGTTTAGGGAGAACAATGGGGTTCTGACCCAAATCTTTGTGTTAGAGCCCCAAAATGAATTTCTTAGGTCTTTTTAGGTGTCTTTTACAATGGGTTTTGTGTGTAGGTGCAGGGGAGTAGTCTAAGGCAAGATTTGAAGAAGATTTGGCTTGATATCACCATGTATTAAGCCATTTGAGATAGCTAGAGTAAGTTGGTGTTAGTAAAATGACTTGAAATGCCCAAGGAGGTCCAAAACCTATTGAATCCTTCTATTTGAAATCTATCTCAAGTCCTGGAGTTGGTTAGGAAGTTCTGGACAACATTGGTAGGGTACTTCCTTTGTTAAACAAGGCTAATTACCCCTTGGAACAATGTGTACAGTCCTTTTTCAAGGCATGTGTTCCAAAACAAAGTACCCTTCACATCAAGTATGTTATATAGGGACTTAATGGGTATCTAAAAAGCTAAAGAGTTTGGTAAGTTGTTTGGGAAGGTTGGGAGATATGCCCTCAGAACCTCATTTCTAGGGCTACAAGGAAAATAGGTAGTTTGTGAAGAAACGTTGGGTAGGATAGCCTCCTAGATCACTTGGTGAGTCTGAAGAGTTTCTCTAGGTCAAATGAACATGCATTATGCCCTCCTCAACCGTTGACAATCATCTCACATACCCAAACCAATTTGGGCTAAAAAATGAAGGTTTTAGATGCCATGTTTTACAAGTTTGTTGTCCACCTCAAGAAGGATCAGTCACTCAAGTTTGTGAAGGTTTAGTAGTCATCCCTTGCTCTACATCAAATGGTATCAAAGCACAATTTCTAATTGGTAAAGTGTGAAGAAGAAAAAAGGAGTACAAGATGCCTCCTAAGAACAGTCCAGTCCTCACTAGAGAAGTGAGATTGATGAAGGAATCTCAAGATGGAGTCCTAACCAGACTTGCAACCATTGAAGCAAACTTGAGAAGAGGTGGGGTCATTGAGGAAGATAGTGACCAAGAGTATGAGGGTGAAAATGTAGACCCTCAAGAGGGATCCAATGAGACAAAGATGGATCCAGATGATAAAACGTTTATGAAGATGCTGCAGACTGTGAAAGGAGAAAACACTGATGTCAAGATGGAGTTGCCCATGTATGAAGGGAAGATGAACAGTGAGGAGGTACTAGACTGGATTGATTCCTTAGATAACTACTTTGAGTACAAAGAGATGCTTGAAGAGAAGAAAGTCAAACTGGCAAAGACCAAGCTGAAGGGAGCAACACTGACATGGTGGAACTATGTTCAGTCAGAGAGAATAAGACAAGGAAATGCCAAAATTAGTTCATGGGACCGAATGGTGTCCAAGGTGAAAAGTCAATTCCTTCCAAAAGATTATGCCATTCAAACCTTCAGAAGGTTGCAAAACTTGAAATAGAAGGAGATGGATGTAATGGCCTACATAGAGGAGTTTCAAAAATTTAGTATGAGAACTGGCCATAATGAGGATGAAGTTGAAAAGATTGCTAGATACATGAATGAGCTTAGGTTCAATATCCAAGATGAGCTAAGTCTTACTACACCCAAGAATGTGGAAGAATGTTTGTAGTTGGCGGTAAGAGCTGAGGAGAAGATCAAAAGGAAACAAGAACAAAATGGAAGGGGTAGAGGAAGAAACTTCAGAGGAAGAGGAAATTTTGGTGAAAGAGGACAGAAGCAACAAGGAGAAACAAATAGCAGCAACAAAGAGAATCAGGAGCCAAGAGGGGAGTCAAGTGAAAGAGGCAACTTTAGAGGGAGAAGATCAAATAATAGAGGCAGGTTTGGAGGCCAAGGTAGAGGGTCAATCACCTTCATAGGAAAATGCTACAACTGTAACCAAGTTGGACATACTGCATTCAAGTGCCCAGACAAACAAGCATCAAGTTCATATAGAAGTGATAGAAGAATCCAAATAGTACAAGAGGAGGACCAAGAGAGTGTGAAATCATCTTTTGTATGTGCAACCCTAGAAGGAGGAGAATCCTTGATGATAAGGACATTACTGAAAGTACCAACAGCCAAGGAGCCCCCAAGGGAAGGTATGTAAGGTGATTATTGATTCTAGTTCTACTGACAATCTTGTGTCTCTGGAAATGGTAGAAAAGTTGAAGATCAGGAGGATTCCTCACTCTACACCCTACAAGGTGTCATGGCTCAATAAGGGTTAGCAAGTACTTGTGAATGAGTAAGCTTGGGTGGAGTTCAATATTGGTGCCTACAAGGACAAGATCCTATGTGATATCATTCCTATGGATGTATGCCATCTACTACTAGGTAGGTCATGTGAATTTGATAGGAAGACCAAGCATGATGGAGAAGAGAACACCTACATGATTGTGAAGGATGGAGTGTCATACCAACTTACACCCCTAAAAGAAAATGGTGCAGCAGTCCATGAAGGACCAAGCGTGATGATGGTAAAAGAGAAGGAGTTTTTGAAGACACTGAAAGAAGAAGAGGTTGGATATGCCATCATTGGCAAGCCTATATCTGCCAAGGTAGAAACAAAGGTAGAAAAGATACCAGAGGAGGTGCAGGTCCTATTGGACAAGTATGAAGACATAGTGGGGAAAGACCTACCAAGCTCTTTGCCTCCTATTAGAGATGTGACCCATCATATTGATCTCATCCCTGGTGCAAGTTTGGCAAACAAGGCAACATACAAGATGACACCACAGCAAAATGAAGAGGTCAAAACTAGATTCAAGAACTTTTGGACAAAGGGCTGATCAAGGAAAGTTTAAGTCCATGTGTTGTTCCAACTGTCCTAGCACCTAAGAAGGGTGGAGAATGGAGACTTTGCATTGATTCTAGAGCCATCAACATGATAACAATCAGGTATAGATTCCCAATACCTCGGATAGAAGATCTAATGGATAGTTTGGGTGATGCATGTTACTTTTCAGAGATAGATTTAAAGAGTGGTTACCACCAAATAAGAATAAGAGAGGGTGATGAATGGAAGACAACATTCAAGACTAATGAAGTTCTTTATGAGTGGCTCGTAATGCCATTTGGATTATCAAATGCCCCAAGTACATTCATGAGACCTATGAATGAAATTTTCAAGCATTTCATAGGCAAGTTTGTGGTAGTCTATCTAGATGACATTCTTGTGTACAACAGAACCAAAGAAGAACACTTGCAACACTTAGACGCGGTGTTGAAGAGATTGAATGAGGAGAAGCTGATGATCAACCTCAAGAAGTATGAATTCATGAAAGAGGAGCTTGTCTATCTTGGGTTTGTGATCTCCAAGGGTACACGAAAGGTGGATCCATCCAAGGTAGAAGCCATACTCAGTTGGCCAACTTCTAGAACAACAGTAGAGGTAAGAAGTTTCCATGGTTTGGCCACATTTTATAGAAAGTTTATCAAGAATTTCAGTCATATTTGTTCTCCTATTCTTGATACGATCAATGGAGATAAGAAGAGAAAGTTTCAATGGACTGAGGAAGCTTAGAAAAGCTTTGAATACTTGAAGACAAGGGTGCCTCAACAACCCATTCTTGCACTCCCTGATTTTAGCAAGGTGTTCACAATTGAATGTGATGCAAGTGGATATGCCATAGGTGCAGTCCTAAGCCAAGATGGGAGACCGGTTGCTTTCTTTAGTGAAAAACTCAATGAAGCCAAGAGGAAGTACTCTTCCTATGACCTTGAACTCTATGCTATGGTATAGTCACTCAAGAAGTGGAGGCACTATCTATTGCCTAAGGAGTTTATTATCTTCACAGACAATCATGCTTTGAGTTTCTTGAACAACCAAGATAGGTTGAGTCACAAACACATGAAGTGGATGGAGTATATGCAGGCCTACAACTTCACCATCAAACACAAGAAAGGACAAGCAAACAAAGTTGCTGATGCTCTGAGTAGAAGGTCCATGATGGTGCATGAGATCAAGTTACAAAGTGTAGGTATTGATGCACTTAAAGGTATGTATGAGAATGATGAAGATTTCAGTGATGTTTTTGCTGTTTGCAATCAGTCCCAAGATGTTTTTCACAATGAATTTTTTGAGTTTGAAGTACAAGATGGTTTACTATTCAAGGGAGCTCAGTTGTGTGTGCCAAGATGTTCCATGAGAGCAAATCTGATTAGGGAAAAGCACTGTGGCAGTATGAGTGGTCATTTTGGTTATGACAAGACTTTAGAGTAGGTCAAGAGGTTTTACCATTGGCCTAAGATGCATAATGATGTGAAGAAGTTTGTGGAGAGTTGTGTGATATGCTAGAGGGCTAAAGGATCAAGCTCTAATGTAGGTTTATATCAACCTTTGCCAGTACCCAATCAACCATGAGAGTCAATCAGCATGGACTTTGTTCTAGGTCTGCCCAAGACACAAAAAGGTTATGACAACATTTTTGTTGTTGTAGAAAGGTTTAGTAAGATGGCACATTTCAGTGCCTGCAAGTCTACTAATGATGCCTCTCATATTGCTGGTCTATTCTTCAAGGAAATTGTAAGAATCCATGGATTGCCTTTGACAATAGTGTCTGATAGAGATTCCAAGTTCATTGGTCACTTCTAGAGAACCTTGTGGAAGAAGCTGGGAACAAATCTAACCTTCAGTTCTACCTACCATCCCCAAACAGATGGGCAAATTGAGGTTATCAATAGGTCCTTGGGAAACCTATTGAGATGTCTAACAAAGGAGCATAATTAGTCATGGGATTTCCTGGTGCCCCAAGCAGAATATGCATACAATGACTCTGTTAACATGAGCATTGGAAGAACACCTTTTGAAGTGGTGTATGGTATGAAGCCAAGAGGCATTTATGAGCTGAGAGACCTAAGAGGAGTAGACAATAAGAGTGCACAAGGAGAAGATTTTGCCACAACAATGAAGGAGATACATTACCAAGTAAGAGAAACTCTTGAAAAAAGTGTTGCCAAGTACAAGGAGAAAGCTGATCTAAGAAAGAGAGATGTTCAATACAAAGTAGGTGACATGATGCTGGCTCATTTGAGGAAGGAGAGATTGCCCAAGGGTAGATATACAAAACTGATGATGAAGAAGATAGGACCTTGCAAGGTGGTCCACAAGTTTGGTCAGAATGCTTATGAGATAGAACTCCCTCCTAGAGTTACTATCTCACCTAGTTTTAATGTTTTAGACCTGTATCCTTTCAAAGGATCTAATGTTGTAGATGAAGAAGTAGAGGAGGTTGCTGATGAGGATTGGATAAGGGATCTCCCACCTAGTCAGCCAATGAAGCTTGAAACTATCTTGGACACAAGAGAGGTTAAGAGGACAAGAAACAAAGTCTACAATGAACATTTGGTAAAATGGCATGAAGATGCTACATGGATGATAGAAGAAGATATCAAGAAACATGGAGCCTCTGTCCAAGAGCTCATTTCATTAGGAGATTGAAATCTTTTCACCCCGGTTGTATGGTGCAAAGACCACCATAGTTAATTTTGACTTGTATGCTCATTAGGAGCTTTCAATTTTGGATTTTATGCTCATTATGAGCCTAGGTAGGGTCATGAATATGTTTATTATTGTAATAAGGCCTAAGTCAGACCACTCTATCTGTTTTAGAAGTCAAATTAGTAGTGGAACTCTAAAATAGCATGTACTATGTTTAGAAAAATAGTGATAAGGCTAAAATTAGTTATCTTTTTGCCTTTTTGGATAGAAGAAGAATCTTGCACAATGGAGAAGAGTTGTATTTGCATTTTATTTATCCCATTGAGCTCGTGGGAAGAGAATTCATTGAAGTTTGAGAAGAGAAAATAAGATTGAAGACTATTTTGCTACTTTTTCCTGTGTAATTAGCTGTTCTTGTGTGTGGTACTCACCCGTATAGTCATTTCAAGGGATCTCATGTTTTGAATGTTGTAGATTCATGTATTACCTTCCATTTAAATTAGATTAGGTGCTTTGAGATTGTAGGAGGAGAGAACAATTCGTTGTCCCAGTTTTGCTATTTTAAAGAGGGTTTGGTAGGGTTTAAGGAGAATGATGGGGTTCTGACCCAAATATTTGTGTTAGAACCCCAAAATGCATTTCTTAGGTCTGTTTAGGTGTCTTTTACAATGGGTTTTGTGTGCAGGTGTAGGGGAGCAGTCTAAGGCAAGATTTGAAGAAGATTTGGCTTGATATCACCATGTATTAAGCCATTTGAGATAGCTAGAGTAAGTTGGTGTTGGTAAAATGACTTGAAATGCCCAAGGAGGTCCAAAACCTATTGAATCCTTCTATTTGCAATCCATCTCAAGTCCTGGAGTTGGTTAGGAAGTTCTGGACAACATTGGTAGGGTACTTCCTTTGTTAAACAGGGCTAATTGCCCCTTGGAACAACAGGTACAGTCCTTTTTCAAGGCATGTGTTCCAAAACAAAGTACCCTTCATGTCAAGTATGTTATATAGGGACTTAATGGGTATCTAAAAAGCTAAAGCGTTTGGTAAGTTGTTTGGGAAGTTTGGGAGTTATGCCCTCAGAACCTCATTTCTAGGGCTATAAGGAAAATAGGCAGTTTGTGAAGAAACGTTGGGTAGGACAGCCTCCTAGATCACTTGGTGAGTTTGAGGAGTTTCTCTAGGTCAAATGAACATGTCTTATGCCCTCCTCAAGTTTTGACAATCATATCACATACCCAAACCAATTTGGGCTAAAAAATGAAGGTTTTAGATGCCATGTTTTACAAGTTTGCTGTCCACCTCAAGAAGGATCAGCCACTCAAGTTTATGAAGGTTTAGTAGTCATCCCTTGATTTGCATCACCTATTGAGGTCAATCTCCCATCACTGAGAGTGTCTTTACAAAATATAATCACTGATGAAGAGTATCGAGTTGCAAGGCTACATGAGTTAGAACTATTAGATGAGAAACACCTAGATGCACTCAACCATCTACAAGCATACCAAAATTGCCTATGAAGAAGCTATAATAAAAAGATCAAGAACCATAAATTTGAAGTAGTTGACCTTGTCCTCATGGAAAATCAAAAAAATTTGCAAGAGCGCACTAAGAAAGGGAAATTTGAGCCCAATTGGTTGGGACCTTATGTTATCACAACCAGCTATGGATTAGGGGCATATCAACTTGCAACACCTGAGGGATAGCCTCTGGATGAACCCATGAATATTCTACATTTGAAGAGGTTCTATGCATAACTCATCAAGTATCCCAAAGCAAAAAATACAAAAAATAAAAAATAAAGAAAAACTTGAGTACAATAAAGCTGTCCAATGGTGAAAATCACTTTAATGATGCCTTGGATAGGTACCGTGGTGAAAAACTGTCTTAGGCACCATGTGTAGTGGCCAGTTCCACCATATGATAAGTTCTTTCTCCATCACGACACTCCATATCACGCACATCCCATGGCTTGGAATTCTGAAACATCAAATCCTATCGCCCACCCCCACATCATCCCACCCAAAGCTAATCTATGGAACAAGGATCCTTGTAAGCTTCTTCTGTACAACTAAAATAAAAAAATCCCAAAAACATTCAAAAATCCAAAAACATTAGAAAATAAAAAATCTAAAAACATTAGAAAATCCAAAAATCCAAAAACATTAGAAAATCAAAAAATCCCAAAAACATTCGAAAATCCAAAAGCCAAAAACATTAGAAAATCCGAAAATCCAAAAACATTACAAAAATAGAAAAATACAAAAACACTCACATCCTCATCACACAAAACATCTTTAACATCATAACAATCCATCTCGAACCATTCCCACATCATCAAGTCTTACCAAAACTACATATTCATCTCACTCGCATCTTGAAAGTACCTTGATCTCATGGACACAGGGTATGTGGGCAGTCTGGAATATGAAGGAAGTATCCAATACTCAGGTACATAAGATGCACCCATCCAACCTGTTTGGATGGTCCCTATTTACTAAGCTTGCTAGATTCCATAGATGATGTGCACACTACGCATACACCTGAAACATCGTATCTCATGCAAAAATCATCAATCAACATACCAACTATAATCATCACACATGGCCCGACTATCCTTTTGCCCACATTTCAAATTTATCCAACAAAATTCAAAATGATTCGTGTCCTAGGATATATCATTCCTACAATGGACATAATCCATCATCATATCAGCACTTATCTTGGCAAGAGAATACAATGGCTATTTGTGTCATTTTGTTGGTCTTTTGATTATTGATTTTTATCTCCTTGTCTTGTTCTAGGTCATTTCCAAAGCTACCTTGATCTCATTATATCATGGTAAGTGGTGGAAACCACTTGGAAAAGACATGGTCATCATTTTCTGTATGTTGTGCTTGTGGGTTGATTTCATTACTCCAAGAATAGTATTCATATCTTGAAGATAGGATCAGTTCTAGCATAAGCATTGCCCATTTGCATATCAGGTTAGTCATACTTCCTATGTACTATGGAACTTATGTTATGAGTCCCCTTCTCTAATCTAGACAAGGTTATACTACCTTGGGCATGCATGAAATCAACCTATTGTTTGTGAATCTAGTCCATGCAACGTTGGATAAAAATCATCACCTAGGTCCTTTCATACCTTTGTGAAATGTATCCTACTTTGCTATAATAAATCTAGAAATGCTCTCAATAGTCAAATGCAAATACCGTACCTAGCTCACTTCATCTTTTTCATCCAACCATCTTATTTGGGCTTAGATTTTAATCCTCCCATCCATCCACTCTAACCCCCTCTAACTAACATCCCCTCCTATCACTTACCCCTCAACCCATTCAACCAACCTAACACACCTAAACCCAAACCCCACCCCCCTCTAATGACATGGTGTTCAATAACCTAGCACTCCCTAATCCATCCCCACAATCCCCCTTTCCTCCCAACCCATAACTATTTCCCTCCCTAACCTACCCCCCACCACCTAGCCCCATCACCCAGGGTTTTAAAAGAACATAACATGTGTCATGACTTGATCACTTCACAAATCCTTGCATTAGGTCATTAGTTGCATTATCATAATCCCCTAATCATCATTTAACCATCGAATTTTCATCCCATTTCATTAACATCATACATAATACATATCCATTGCATTCATCATATATGTTTATTAACATAAGAATATATTCATTTCATTTGCATATATTCCATCCCATAGTCATAATAAACATAGCATAAATGTATTATAACATCATCCATCCATGAAACCATGACATCATCAAATCAGAACATATATCCATAATGAAATCATAGCATAATCATGAAGACAAGAGGGAAACAACCCGCCAAGTACCACCTGCATAGATCATGATATCATAATAAAACATCCATCCATAAGCCAACAGAATCATAACAGACAACATCAGAAAATCCTTGCAACAATTAATATCTGAATTAAATTACCATTAATAAGGGCTTGCTAACCAGCCCGCCAAGTACCATCAGTGTAATCATTGATCATATCATCGCATAATGCAGCATAAACAAAACCATCTATCACATCATCATTAGAAATAAACCATAACATCATATCATAATTAGCATCATCATCATAAATCACAAGCATACATCCACAAAAACATACATCATAAATGCATCCATAACATGAACCATCATATAAACATCATCATGATCCATAGTACATCACATCACATAATAAACCAATAACACCATAATATGCATAACCATCCATATATATACCATCATCATGTATCATCATCATAAATCATCATAAATCACTGCAAAATAATGTACATCATCATAATAAATATACAAGTCATGATACAAAAATTCCTCTAAGGGCCAAAAATATACATCAGATATGTCAGCCTCGGGCTGATGATCCCCTGGTTGAATCAGTGGGTGACCTAGGGTGTGGCTGCTGTGATGGTGGCGACTGAGGTACCTGTGGTGGGGGTGCAGTAGGCTGCTATACTAACTGGATGGATCGCCTAGACTTGTGTGATCCAGACATTCATGACCCACTCTACTGGCTATAGCTAGGAATTCGTTGCCCCTTAGGGACAACCGTACAATAAGCTGCATGATAATAGTTAGCTCACCAACTCTGATCTAGGAGCTGACCCTGTACCTATGAAAGTTGTCCTTGCAGTTGTGTGATTCGAGCCTGCATCTGTGACAATACTGGCCCCATCCCACTCCTTGAAACCATCCCCTACAAGCTAGCCACCTGTGTCTCTTTTTGCTGAGCCCGTGCCATCACTGTATCCCGCTCTATCGTGAGAGCGACCATCTGACTTTGAGCCTATATCAACTATGCCTGCAGTGCACTCACCTACACTCAAAGGATCTGTACCTCCTCATCCTCCCCATCTCCTTGGGTGTGCCAACATGAGGTGTGCACTCTCAGTGCTCACTCTGATCCAGCTCCTGAACCTCCTGCCTCCGCCTGGCCAATCCCTGGAAATGACACTACCATCTCAGGGATGTGCTCCTGGGAAGTCCTCTTGGTCACCTATGGCTCAGCTGTCAGCTATGCTATGATGGCCCTCTGTCTCTGTGGTTGTAAGGGTGCTCGTGGAGGTGGCATCAGTCCTCTAGATCCTGCCTATGTCTGCTAGGCCGATACCTCCTGTACGGGTACCTCCTGCTATCCCTGTGGTGCCCGCTATCTGGGCCTCACTACCCACTACTCCCTCTACTTTGGCTAGATAGAGATCTATACATGCTACTGTTGTGGTGGCCACTGGCCCCCCTCTTGTCCCTACAACTATGGCTCTAGGGGTGGCACCAGTAGTCGTCGTCTCACTCATCTCTTGCCTCTGCCTTGTCTTGCCTACACCTGGGCTGCCGCTGCCAACACTCCCATCAGATCCCCCTCCCCCTCCTCCTCCTCTACCTCCTCTATCACCAACTCCTCCTCAATAACATCTCCCTCATCATCCACTATCAAATCTAGCTCCTCTATTAGATTCGTCAAACAAATTGGCCTCCAGGTAGCCCACCACTGATCAAATGCAGGTGTGGTCCCTGCGTCGACCACTCTACTCCCCCAATCCCATTGCTATGGCTATAATGCTGCAAGGTCTGCTAATGCTACCTATGGATCTATGGACAGTAGCCATCTCACATCCCACGGTGTCCTGGCAAACACCGCCATCTCCTGAGGCAAATCCTGTCGTATCCCAAACTGTCACATCACCCGTGACGATAGATACCAGTCGATTGTGTGCTGATCGCGACCCATCAAATAACATGCCTGAATAGTATAGGGCATATGTATGTCATCATCTAGCCATCACTCGACTCCAATGTATGGCTGCCATACAACTCGAGTCACCTCATCCAGTGCTTGCTGCCAATAGTGTAACTATCTAGTGTGGGTGTACTGCAGAGGCTGCCTATATAAGAACACAAAGGCCTCAAACTATCTTCGATGGTATCCTCCCTCGGGTCTCATGATAAAAATGTGCTCAAAAGCCAACACATGTAGCAATATGACCCTAGTTGATAGTGCAGAATCATAGTGATACACAACCATGTGGATCTCATGGTATAGATGTGCCAACATCGCTGGCCTCTAGACATAGACTGTCCCCTCCTGGACCATCCCCTCTATCATCAATCCCCATCCAATCGGAAAGCATCTAGCTCACTGATCCGGCATCACTACTCCTTCGATCAGCACACAAAGAAACAAGGTGAAAGGATCTACACCTACTGCTAAGGTCTCCTTGTACCTCATATCTCTCCCGTCTCCCATAACTCTGGATGGCCCAGGGCAAATGCTTTGTATAGGGCTGGCCGCCCTATCCGCATGTCATAGACTACTAGGTCTCCATGGATTGGTAGCTTGAGGATGTAGTAAACATCCTCAAGGGTGATGGTGATCTCCCCCGTCGGTAGGAGAAATGAGCACGTCTCAGGTCGATAATGCTCTACGACCACTGTCATCATCACCTTATGTGCTCATAGCACAGGCATATATGCTACCATCAATAATCCCAAGTCCGCTAATCGGGCCCATGTCGGTTTGTCAAATCTAGCTAACAAGGCCATCACAATGGGAACACATCGCTCTCGCTATCCTATGAACCGTCCAGGCACCTGCATTGTGTTTGTCAAAATCCTGTAATTTCTTCTAAAATCAGCGTTCTCTAACTAAATTTTCTTCCTTTTGGGGCCTAATCAATTTTGGTGCCACTAATTTCCCCTATTGCACCAATCCCCAGATGGCACTGCCCTATCCCCAGAGGGTGCCACTTTGCGGTATGGCGCCACTGTGTAGCCACTATGTGCTATTTTGAAAAATAGCGCCGATTTGCCCTATGGCACCGATCCCCAGGATCGCATCACTTCCCCTTATGGCATCAATAGATGGGATGGCGCCACACATTTGCATGGTGCTGATCCAAATGATGGTGCCCTTTCCTAGCATGGCACCGCTTGAGACGATGGCGCCATGCTATCCTATTTTG
Organism: Cunninghamia lanceolata; assembly: GCA_027924645.1. Classification (NCBI taxonomy): domain Eukaryota; kingdom Viridiplantae; phylum Streptophyta; class Pinopsida; order Cupressales; family Cupressaceae; genus Cunninghamia; species Cunninghamia lanceolata. The sequence continues at coordinate 378,959 of BSBN01000806.1, forward strand.
GCGCTGATGCACCTAAAACCCTAACCCGCGTGTTTTCACGCTAAACCAGACAAATGTGCTAATCTATTTTGGCGCTGATCCCCCTATTTTGCCCTGAGTGGATGGCACCGATCCAGAGGATGGCGCCAATCTGGCCTGAAAATGCACCAATTAGTTTCCTGATGGTGCCAAACCCTAAATCTACATTTCCTGAAATAATCAATGCACAAAACAAAAAAATGACAAAGCTAGGGTTTTGGCCTACCTGATCGCTAGCCTTTGCTAATCTCCTATAAGACCAGAATCACTTAGATAAGTTCTCAAAGCACAGGAACATTGGGTTATGGTTTTCTATTCTCTCCTTCTCCTTCGTCCAAGTGGCTCAATGAGTGCAAATGTGGCACTTTAGGGCCCACGTTTTCTATTTATAGAAAGCCATGTCATCCTCCAAACACATTTTTTCCTCCCCAGGGTGCAGATCATAACCATTTTCACCCGTTTTTCTTCTTGTCAACCTATTTCTTCATCCTCTACCCATTTTCACCTCTGTTTCTTCCTTTTGAGAGCTCACCTATTTTTTTTAAATTTTTCCACCTAACCTCTCGAGAGGGCATCCCTCCCCATTTCATTATTTTTCTTTGACTTGACGCCACTTCCCTGCTAGGTCACGACGCCACGTCAAAGAGGAGAAAATGTAGACACCTAAAAATGTCTCCACCACTTAACCGACCTCCAACATCACTAACATCACCAATCATCCTTCCAATTAATTAATTAAATTATTATTTAATTAATTATTCATCCCAACACCTATTTCTTCATCATCATCCCCTTTAAATTGAATTAATTTAATTAATTCAATATTTCTCCCTTCACCAACATTAGCTTAATTAATTAAATAAATGTGAAAATATTTATTTGATTAATTCACCCCTTTCACTAAGCCTGATTAATTAAATAAATTATGTTTATTTAATTAATTCAACCTACTAATCAACCTATCCCTACCCTAGTTGATTAAATATCAATTATTTAATTACCTAGCCTAACCTACATGACTCTAGACCTAGGATTAATTAAATTAAATATTATTAATTAATCCTAACCCTCAATTAGCCCACTCCCTAATTTTTTCAGCCATATTAATTAGGCTAATCACCTTCATTAATATGGTCAAACCCTGATTAACACTCCTCCCCACATCCCACAGAGAAAGAAAGGGCTATGAGATCTTGTATATTTGTGGGGATAGCACTAAGAGAGAACTCAGTAATCATATCCATAGAAATAGTGATCTTGAGCATATGTGAGAAGGGAGTCTAATGCATAGGAAAACTTATCTTAGTTCGGGTAGAAAGGAAGAAAGCTAGTACAAGTTTGGAATCCATCAACAGAGAGGTATGGTTTTAATTTTAAGCTATTATCTCATTCTTAACCTATGAACATATGTATTCTATATAAGCTTTTTTGATATGTTTTACGTAGAGTAAAGTTTATAGGATTATCCAACAGTGATCTAGTGATCATAGTAACTAAGCCAGCACAGTTATGTGGAAAAGTAAATAAAGTATTTTCCTTAGTTTGAAACTGCCCTATGCATGGAGTTCGATTGTTGTTTGATTAGAGTCTTTGTCTTCAAATGATAGTTTGAAACAATAGTATTTAAACAATAGAATGTTGTTGTTAATAGAAGTATACTATGCAATCATCCTTATTTGTGCCTTTGTGCTGTGTTTGTAATCCATGGAAAAATTGAGTTGTTAGTTAAGACATAGGAAACATAGTAAATGTTATGATTATCTTTGATCTTATCAGAGACTATGGTCTGTAGCAAACTTATTCTTCAACCTTGTTTACTCAAGCTATTTTAGTTTTCTATTAGTTGACAAGACATTATTTTGAGCCACAGCTATCATACAAAAGCAGGGAATAAACAAAATTATGTTTTCATTTTAGAACATGAGGTACTGTGATCATATTCTGTTAAAAATATAGTATTATAACTAAGTCAAGTTATATATATAGTGTTGAGATTCAAATTTTGTGAGTCTAGATAGAGATGGTTTTATATCTCAAATGTGTTTATATATGCAAGTTTTATTGATTATAATCATAATGTTTTATGATAGTTATTATCTTAGAGTATTTAGAAAAGATATTGATATCATTAGAAAATAGCTAAGGATAGTGATATATTATCACTTTTGTATCCAACAACAATGATAAGTATATTCATGATATTCAAAGGATATCATACATGAGTTCACAACCTATTCTACAACGAAAGATAGTGGACTTAGGAACATCAATAAGATCAAAAGTATTGTATTGTAATTATCGTAGACTCAAACCTATCTAGGTTATAAGATCGAACTTAGTCAAGAATATTTATGATAATGATAGTATTCATTAAGATCTTATATAGATGAAGATAGAAACTCGTGTTCTATGTTTTATGAGAAACATGAATAGTGCCTAAGTGGTCCAGAAAAGAGTAGAGGATATTATATTCATGTTATATTTGTAGACACCTAAACATGTCTTAACCATTCAACCACCCTTTGATGTCTTCACATCACTAACTATCCCTTCCAATTAATTAAATAAATCTAATTTATTTAATTAATTTATTCCTAATCATCTACCCTTAGCCATTTATCCATCCTTTGTGACCAATTAATTCATTTAATTTCTCACTATACCTTGTAACTATATCCTCATTAATTAAATAAATATTCTCAATATTTATTTAGTTAATTTCTCCATCTCCCAATCTTGATTAATTAGATAAATCATACTTATTTGATTAATCTACCCTACTAATTAGTCTAAACCTACCCTAGTTGATTAAATAGCCAATATTTAATTAGCTACCCTAGCCTACATGACCCCTAGACCTAAATTAATTAAATAAACCCTTATTTAATTATCTTTAACCCTCCATTAACCCACTAACTAATTTTCTTCAGCCATATTAATCTAGTTAATCCCCTTGATCAGCTTAGTCAAATCTCACTTAACACTCATTCCCACACCCCACAAATAAAAAATAAACTTTTATTCCATATAAGGTAAATTTTTATTCTAACTTGTCCTAGTCTCCATTAATGGAACTCTTCCCCATGTGAATTAAAAATTCACATTTTATCCCCTACATCTAACTTGTCCTAGTCTCCATTAATGAAACTCTTCCCCATGAATGGAACTCTTCCTCATGTGAATTAAAATTTTACTTTTATTCCCATCCTCACACTCTCCCATGGAAATGAATTTTTTATTCATTCCTCATCCTTCCCAATGTGAATTTAAAATTCACAAATAATGGGAGTCATCCAATCTTATTGACCAAATCTTAGCCTTTGATCTCTCTTATCCAACCCTCTTGCGACACTTGTCACAAGACTACAACTCCAATCCAAACCCTAATCCTCAAGCATTCCTAGCCATTGATCTAAACTTTCAATCCTCACCCTCCATCCTTTTTCCAAAAAATTATAAATAGAGCCCTCATCTAAGCCATTTTAATAACTTCTTCCTAGAATCCTTACCATGCCTAAATTTCTCTCATCTCCTCTCATCATACCCTTACCATGCCAAAATCATTCCTCAATCCATAGCTAAATCCCTTCTTATCTTTATTATAGCCAAATCTCCATCCAATCTATCATCCCATCCTCATCGTATTGTGTTGAAGAATAAGGAGCAATCCACATTCTACTATTTCAACATTGGGTAAAGCTAGGAGCTCTTTGGGTGCAAGCTCCTCCACCTTATCAAGGAGAAGGAAGATTTCAAGGTAAAAATGGTTTGTTTTATGCATTTCATTTGTGTTTTCTACCTTTGAAGTTTTCCTCATCTTCAATATTATTATACATTCTTATCTTTGGATAACAAGAGTTTTTGATATTACAATATATATTGGGTTAGAGAAGTTAAAACCCTAAAATCAAGCCAGAAGCGTTTAGAAAGCTTAAAACTCTCAAGTCAGTTATGACTTTGTTTTAGTCTATTGTATGTTATGGTCGACAATAAATGGTCGAAAAAACATAGTTCAAGACAATATAAATTAGAAAAGAGTTTAAGTAGTTCTTTGATAAATTTAAGTGATTTCTTGATAGAGTCGACAACTTGACATATAGCACAAGAGTGCTTAATTTTTGAGTCTTGAGTAGAATGATAGGAAGTAATAGATCTTGATATTTGTAAGAATGCAACTAGGGACTCTTTGAAAAGTTAAAATCATCTAAACCTACACATTGTGTATACATATCCTAGATTAAGGATTAAATTCTAAGTTAGGTTGATTAGGAGTTGAGTTTAGTCAAGACAATTCATGTCTAGAGTTACTAGTCAAACAAATCAAACTGTAGGATGAGATAGTCTCCAAGTCGAGTCAGAGGTGTGTGAACACATGACTACGTTTATTGAAAATGTCTGTTTATATAGAAATTTTGGCCAAAGTGATACATTTTTCTTTATGTGCATTAGTTGGTTCACTGTGTCTAGATGGTGTGACCTGTCGGAATAATCATACTTAGCTAGAAGATTGTCTAAAGTTGTATGGTCAATTGAGTTACATAGGACACAACACTAGAACTCAGATGGCAACCTATTGGTTCTTTATGTCTATACTCTTCATGAAGGGTAGGGCCACTTCCATGTAGGAAGGTAAGTGGGGGCCCACTAGTCTGTGGTTGGAGGTAAAGCACTCGGATGATGCTCTCCCTCTGTAGTAGAAAACTCGCCGAGACTTAAGTGAAGATATCAAGATTCTAGATGCAGTATTCTATATGTTATGACCTATGATTGACAAACTTATGTAAACTTACTTATATTGCCAAAGTGCAAATTATTTGAAAATGTAAAGTGATGTAATTCCACTATGATTTTATCTTTGAATATATTGTAATTTTTCAAGGTTGAAAAATATTCAGTAAAGATATGCATTTTAATGTGATTATGTAAATGTTAAAAAAGAAAAATTTCTTTCATGTTTATCATGTTCATTTACTTTCTTAGTAAATTATTGTGTAATTCCAAGTAATATGAGATGGCATGTTACACTCATAATGCCCATACCTTGTTCGAAAGGTTATCTTGTGAATATCTTCTTCCTTCAATATCAACTGATGATAACTAACTTAAGGTCAATTTTGGAAAATACAACTGCATCATGCATTTGATCAAAAATATCATCTATGCATGGTAGAGGGTACTTGTTCTTAATCGTTACTTTGTTAAGCATACGATAATCTATACAAAGACGCAGAGTGCCAACTTTCTTCTTGTTATGTTGTAAAATGTCCCCCTAGGATTTTTACCTCCTAAGTTTAGCTCCTAGGTCCCCTTAGATTAATCATGCATGTGTAAAGCTTGTCTCGGAGCAAAATCCCCCGAAACCCATGACAAATGGGGCTTAGGGGCCTATCTTAATGATTAATTAAGACCAAAAATAGGCCTATGGACTTGGGCACCCGCGCCCTAGTCTAGACCTATTTTGCTGGGACCCAAATTTTAAAGTGTCAGTTTATGACCGTTAAAATGTTTCTCTGTGTTGACCTTTTCAATTTAATTTACAAATGTTAGCGGGAATGCATATATAAACATGTTTAGGACTTAATTTTAAACTAGAGTTGATTAATGCGAAGTTATGATCATCAAGCAAAGAGCATTCAAGGAATTCATTGTGTTGTAGAGTAGTATTGTGCTTTGTTTGTATGTGTTTGTTGCAGATTTGGCTCCATCAACTCATTTCCTCATAATTTGAAGGCACTTCATCTCTGTGAGGGTTTTCACCTCTAAGGTGATATCTATTTTGTGTTTCAATCAATCTATCTTATCATTTGATTTTTCCTCTGTCCACCAACTACATGCACTCTATCTAACAATTGTATTGCAAGGCTTGAATGCCATTCCCAGGCTTGACCGAGGCAAGCTCCTAAACACCACAACCCCCAACCCCTCTCTTGTGATTACAGGTTACAAGTGTAGGATCTTGTGGAGTGGAGTTGCGGGAGATCGTAGTAGAGCATATAGATTTGAGATCTGAAGAAAAAATTAGAGAATATTCCTTTTTGGACAAGGGCATCCGCCCCTGTGTCCTCCTGATTGTTAGTGCCGGAAACTCTAAAGCAGTTGCTGTCAACATCACCTCATAGTTCCAGATCTATAGAAAAAGTGGCCTGTTGGACTAGGATGCCCACTCCAGTGTCCCCAAAGTTTCCACTTTCTAGAATCCAAATCCTTGTATGTTTCTAATTTGAATTTAGTGCCTTCCTGTGTGATCATTTGTCATGTTTCGTTCGTTTGTATCTGAAATCATATAATTAGGGTTTAAGGCTTAATTGAACTAGGGTTTGACATACTTATCAATCTATTCTATCTTTCCTATCATTCTTAAGTGATGCTCAACCTGTATCTGAGTCTTCTCCATCTGTAGTGACTTGGCTTGGTTATTGTCCTTGAATGTATATGTGAAAGGTGTTGGGATAAGGTGCCATTAACCTTGTAAATCCCAATATTGTATTAATTCTATTTTATTATATGTAATTTGTAATTATACACGAGGAGATGTACTAGTTTCACTGGCAGGGGTAATTTTGGAGTCACCAGAAGTTATTACGGAGTGACTTTTACTATTGTCAAATGTAAAAACTCATGGTAAATGAGGATAGGCATGCTCCCTTGAGGAATATACTATTTTTGGCATGTATGACAACTGTCATAATGTTTGGTGAGTGAATCTATGACAGGTGCAAGTTGTCATAAGATTCTGAGATTCTATGACACATATGACGGATATGTTAGTTGTATATTTGCTATATTTAGCCCAAGGTTCCTATCTAGGAAAGATACTCTTTTGTGGAATCTATGATGGTTATGACACATCATAAGATGTTGTAAGAGGCCAGATTTAGTCTTGGGCTTCCAACCTTTGCATGACTATTTTTGGACAAGTGTAAGATGCTTATAAGATGGTAATTAATGTTTACAGGTTGGAGAATCTTAGGAGAGAGAAGGTGAACGCCTAAGATGAGTTGGAAAATGTTTCTATAAGTATTTACCATGTATTTGCTGCTGCAATATAGATTATAGGTACTCAGGTGCTGCCGGAATGTTGTCAGATTGAAGACTGGTGGAGAGAGTTGAAGTGTTGTTGTATTGTAAATCATTTTCAGATTAATACAAACATTGGGCCTCTTTCCTGTGTAGAGTTTTTTACCTGAAATGGTTTTCTCCATGTTAAACATTGTGTTATGTGTTCATATTTCTGATTTGCCATTTCTGTGAAGCATAGTTTTGTTTCTGTGTTACAATCTCCATTAAGAACACATAGTTAAAGATTACAGAACTTTATATTGAATCAGATTTCCATTTAAGTAGTGTTGCTTTCATTTCTAACATTTGGTATCAGAGCCTGGCCAACTTTGACTCTTGGGTGGTAGTGTGGAAGTTGTAGCTGCAGTGGGAGATTTGGTTGCATTTGTTTTGCAGATCTTGTGTTGTTATTATGGCTGCATTCACTGTTGCATCAACCTCTCGATTGGACATTGAGAAGTTCAACGGAATGGGGTATGAGTTGTGGAAACTAAAAATGGAAGATTTGTTGGAAGAAAGAAACAAGGGTTGGCTGTCCAAAAAGAGAAGAAACCTGACGATGTCTCTCAAGATGAGTGGGATAGACTGGATAAGAAGGCATGGGGAACCATCTGGTTGTGTCTTTCAGACTCTGTCCTATTGAATGTCACAAAGGAAGAGACTGCATACAAGTTGTGGAAATGGTTGGGTGAGATCTATTCAACCAAGAGTATGGTAAATAAACTTTATTTAAAAAGAAAATTGTTTTCCATGAAAATGCGAGAAGGTGAATCAGTTGCAGAGCATTTAAATTCTTTTAATTTGTTAGTGAGTCAGCTTGATTCAGTAGATGTTGAGGTTAGTGAGGAAGATAAATGTATCTTACTTCTTTGTTCTTTACCTAAGTCTTGGGAGAATGTTATCCTTGCTATCATTGCTAACCTTGAGGATTTGAAGTTGGATGCTCTTGTTTTAGTGCTACTGTCACAGGAATTGAGGAAGAAGAGTTCATATAGTTTAGGGGATGCTCTCAGTGTCAAGGGAAGGTCTAAGGAAAGAGGACCTAAAGGAGATTAGAAAGGGGCTAAGGACAAGTCCAAAGGCTAGTCTAAGACTCCTAGTAAAAAGAACAAAGTTAAGTGTTGGAACTACGGTAAAAAGGGACATGTGAAGAAGGAGTGCAGAAACCCCAAGAAACAGTGGGAGAGTGCTTCGGATAAGTCCTCGAATGTAGGTGAAGAAGTTTTACTTTCTGCATGTAATCTTTTTTCTAATGATCACTGGTTGGTTGACTCAGGATGCTTGTTTCATATGACTCCGCATAAGGAATGGTTCTCCTCATATGAAGAATATGATGGAGGTAATATCTACCTTGGTGACAACTCTACATATCTGATTGTTAAGGAAGGAAAGATTAGTGAGAGGGAACTTGGTGGTCGTGAAAGGGAAGAGATTCAGAAGACTGTTCAAGCTTGAAGCCACTACAGTTTATAATGCCTCCTATGTATCTAAGGCTAATACTGAAAATGCATGTATGTTGTGGCAACATAGATTGGGTCACACAAGCAATAATGTATTAAAAAATATTAAGACTAAAAATTTGTTGGATGGTTTCTCCTATTCTGATGAGCACTTTGATTTCTGTGAGCATTGTGTGTTTGGTAAAAAAAATAGAAAAATCATTTCCTTTAGGAAGCAATAAAGCAAAAGAGAAGTGAGAAATTATTCATACAAATGTGTTTGGACTTGTGGATAATGAATCTATCAGAAAATCTTGTTATTTTGTAACCTTCATTGATGATGTATCCAGATTTATTTTATGAAGCATAAATATGAAGTTTTCACTAAGTTTAAGGAATTCAAAGTCTTAGTAGAGAACAAATCAGGTTTAAAGATAAAAATATTAAGATCTGACAATGGAGGGGAATATTGTTCTAAGGAATTTGACGAGTTTTGCAAGCATGTAGGTATAATCAGACAAAAGACAACTCTGTATACACCACAACAGAATGGTGTTGTAGAAAGGATGAACCAAACAATTATGGAAAGGGCCAGAAGTATGCTTAGTGATGCATAGTTGGATAAATGCTTTTGGGCAGAGGCTGTGTGTATTGCTTGCTACGTGATAAAGAGATCTCCTTGTAAGGCTCTTGATTTGACACCTTATGAAGTGTGGACATGTAAGAAACCTTCTGTTTCACATTTAAGGGTTTTTGGCTATGAGGCTTTTGTTCATGTGCCTAAGGAAAAGCAATCTAAGTTGGATCCAAAGGCTAAAAAATGTACATTCATTGCATATGGTGATAATGTAAAAGGTTATAAGATTTGAAATCCACTAACCCGCAAGATTATCTTTTCTAGAGATGTAATTTTTAGGGAACTTAGAGCTATTTCTGAACTTGAGCAGCCAAAAGAAAAAGATGAAAAGGTAAAGAGAGTGCACTTTGATTTAGAGTAGCAAGATGCACTTTAGGAAGAACATAATGATGGATTGGGGGGTGAAGAAGAAGAAGAAGAAGAAGATTCGAGTAGTTCTGATGAAGATGAGTCTGTTGTTACAGAAGAAGTTGTTGCAGATGATCATGCAAAAGAATGAGTAGAGTGTCTTACTCCACCCTTGAGGAGATCCACAAGACAACAAAATCTAGTTGACAGGTATAGCCCACCAGATTTTTGTTGTGTACATGCTTTATTGAGTACTAACGATGAACCTAGATCCTATAGGGAAGCTATTTCTGCAGATGATAGTGAGTCTTGGCAGTTAGCCATGTAGGAGGAGATGATGGCTTTAGACTCTTGTAACACCTAGGATCTTGTTCATTTGCCCAAAGGAAGAAAAGCCATAGGATGTAAGTGGGTCTTCAAGAAGAAGTTTGGAGCAGACGGGTCATTGGAGAAGTACAAGGCTAGACTGGTAGCCAAGGCTTACTCCTAGAGAGAGGGAGTTGATTTTGGTGAGATATTCTCTCCTATTGTTAAATTGACTTCTATTAGATTTCTCTTATCCATTGTTGTAGCTTATGATTGGGAGATTGAGCAAATGGATGTTAAGACTGCATTCTTGCATGGAGATCTTGAATAAGAAATTTATATGCAACAACCTATAGGTTTTGAGGTAAAAGAAAAAAACATTGGGTTTGCAGGTTAAAGAGGTCTCTTTATGGTCTAAAATAGTCCCCTAGAATGTGGTATCAAAAGTTTGATTCATTTGTTTTGAAATTGGGTTTTGTTTGAAGTGAGGAGGATCATTGTGTTTACATTCATTGTGTTGATGATTCTATACTAGTTATTGCTTTGTATGTTGATGACATGTTGTTTATCAACAATACTAAGGGTGTGGTCAGTGAGCTTAAAGCCCAACTTTTAGGTGCATTTGAGATGAAGGATCTTGGTACTGCAAGGTATATTTTGGGAATGGAGATTAGGAGGGATAGAGTTAATAGAAAGCTTTGGTTGTCACAAAGTAAGTATGTGAATACTATTGTGCAGAGGTTTAGTTTGCAGGACTGTAACCCAGTTAGTGTTCCTTTACCCATTGGTACTAAACTTTCATTAAATATGTGTCCAAAGACTGAAGATGATCTTGAGGATATGTCTAATGTGCCATATGCTAGTGCTATAGGGAGTTTGATGTATGCAATGGTTTGCACTAGACCAGATATTGCCCAAGCAGTGGGAGTTTTGAGTAGATTTATGTCTAACCCTGGTAGACAACATTGGAACTATGCAAAGAGGGTATTTAAATATCTTGCAGGTACTCCTGATCATTGTTTGGTTTATTTTTGTACTGATAGTGCTAATAAATCTTTGGACATACATGGTTTTGTTGATGCAGATTGGGCAGGTGACTTGGATAGTCGAAGGTCCACTAGTGGCTGTGTTTACTTTGTTTGGAGGTGCAGTGAGTTGGATGAGTAAGAGGTAGCCCATAGTTTCTTTGTCCACCACAGAAGCAGAGTATAGGGTTACTACTCATGTCTCTAAGGAGGCAGTTTGGTTGAGAAGACTATGTATAGGTATTGGATTTGATTGCAAGATCATTCATATTGGTTGTGATAGTCAGAGTGCTATCTGTTTGGCCAAGAATCCTATATATCATGCTCGAACTAAGAATGTTGATGTTTAGTATCACTTTGTTTGAGAGTTGATTGCAAATGGAGAGATTGAGCTAAAGAACATAGAGACTCAGGAGAATGTTGCAGATTCATTGACTAAGCCTGTAAGCACAAAGAATTCGTGTGGTGCAGAAAGGCCATGGGCCTTGTTTCTAGTGCTTGATTATTTTCATTTGATTTTCTATGGGTTGATTTACAATGTATAATGTCAAGTGGGAGAATGTTGGGATAAGGTGCCATTAATCTTGTAAATCCCAATATTATATTTATTCTATTTTATTATATGTAATTTGTAATTATCCATGAGGAGATGTACTAGTTTCAATGGCAGGGGTAATTTCATAGTCACCAGAAGTTATTATGGAGTGACTTTTACTATTGGCAAATGTAAAAACTCATGGTAAATGAGGATAGGTGTGCTCCCTTGAGGAATACTATTTTTGGCATGTATGATAACTGTCATAATGTTTGGTGAGTGAATCTATGACAGCTGCAAGTTGTCATAAGATTCTGAGATTCTATGACGCATATGACGGATATGTTAGTTGTATATTTGCTATATTTAGCCCAAGGTTCCTATCTTGGAAAGATACTCTTTTGTGGAATCTATGACAGTTATGACACCTCATAAGATGCTATAAGAGGCTAGATTTAGTCTTGGGCTTCCAGCCTTTGCATGGCAATTTTTGGACAAGTGTAAGATGCTTGTAAGATGGTAATTAATGTTTACAGGTTGGAGAATCTTAGGAGAGAGAAGGTGAATGCCTAAGATGAGTTGGAAAATGTTGCTAAAAGTATTTTCCATGTATTTGTTGCTGCAACACAAATTATAGGTACTCGAGTGCTGCCGGAATGCTATCAGATTGAAGACTGGTGGAGAGAGTTGAAGTTTTGTTGTATTGTAAATCATTTTCAGATTAATACAAACATTGGGCCTCTTTCTTATGTGGAGTTTTTTTACTTAAAAGGGTTTTCTCCATGTTAAACATTGTGTTATGTGTTCATTTTTCTGATTTTGCATTTCTGTGAAGCATAGTTTTGTTTTTTTGTTACAATCTCCATTAAGAACACACAGTTAAAGATTGTAGAAATTTATATTGAATCAGATTTCCATTGAAGTAGTGTTGTTTTCATTTCTAACAAAAGGAGGGTTTGATTGCATCTAATTAACCACATTTCAACCTCATTCCCACTTTTCGTCTATAACACTTCTTAACAAAGATCATTGGTGCTCCCCAAGGTGACACACTAGGTCTAATCAGTCCTTTTTACAACAATTCCTAGAGTTGAGCCTTTAGCTCCATCAACTTAGTAGTAGTCATATGATAAGGTGCTTTGGACACTGGTTTGAAACCAGGAATAATATCTATTGCAAAATAAAAAACTCTTTTCAGTGGCAGACTTGGAAGGTCTTCCGGAAACACATCTCGAAAATCATGAAGAAAGGGGTACACTTCAAAGGATTTTGCTTGAGTTCCTTCTCCTCTTCATTTTTCACCTCCTCCATTTTAATTACAAACATCTGACATCCTTTCCATTTTTCTCTTTTCAATTGCATCACGAAAATTTGCCTGATTTTCATTTCTCACTAAAAACCTTGGATAAGGGTAACATTTTTGTTGTCATCAAGACATTCTACTATTTTGGAAAGACAATCAACTTTTACTTTATGTTGCAATAACCATTTCATCCCTAAAATGACATCATAGGATCCTAGAGGTGCTACATATAGGTTAACCTCTATGGAAAATGTAGGTAGGGTTAATCTGGCTTTAAACAAGAATTGCTCTACTCGAGCTCTTGACTGGTTTGCAAACTCTATTGTCTATGAATTAGCCATGAAACCAACTTTCCTAGACATTTTATCAAGTATTCTAGGTTCAAAAAATCTTTAGTTGCTCCTGTATCTATAAGGATAGAAATTGGGGTTCCAAAAAGAGCACCTGTGGTTTTTGTTGATAGTAAAACTTGCATCAAACTAAGAACAATGGGAAATCTCGAAATGTGGGACTTGTTTTCAAGATAACCTATGGACTTTATAGAAGTTGACTCTTCTATGATTCCTTAATGTGTGGGAAAAGGGAAGGATGCTGAATCTAAATAAGTAAAAATTAAACCTACACTAAGGCGATGCGCCAGGATGGATTTAGATTATATAAGAGGAAATGACTCACTATTTTTAATTACTGATCACAACATAATGAATCACAACTATTCAAAGAGCATACATGCATGATTTCATAGTAGATTATAGATATTATTACTAGCAATGAATCATATAAGACATGATATCACAAACATAACAGATCAGAGAGTAACAAATAAGCACAGAATGTTATTTCTCTTCACTGGTGAATGGAGAACAAAGCATACAAGGTAAAAAAATGCACAAATACACAATATTCAATCTGTTTTGAGAAACACCTGTGAAGGATTTTAGTCTTTTATTGTTATATTGAAAATTTTTCCATCTCAAAAACAAGCTACAAATTTTGCTTTTATACTAATTACTGAGCAGAGATCGGTAAGGAAACTAGAAACTAATTGAAACATAAAGCATAGAAAACTATCAGCTATAGTTCAGATTGCATCTTTAGAGACTCAAAAGCCTGCATGATTTATGCTACTCTGCACGAAGAAACAACTTTCACATGGGAGAGGCTCGACCAATGGCGCAATAAAAATAAATTGTCAGAAAACTTCCCCTCTGAATACGCACGGTGATGCCATGCATCCATCCTCCTTTCTCTTCTCCATTAGGTCCCACCAAATATCTTTAGGAGTCTTGATATGTCATGAATCAAATAGGGCCCACCACAATGTATGTTGCCTCCAAATCCCATAGTAATATTATGTGCGGTGGTGCCACATGTTACCCTTCAGCTAATGGCGTAATGAGAAGTATTGTCAGAACTGTTAGCCTCCAAAAGATGTGAGGATGTGACATGTGGAATCCACTAGCCTCTCTACAATGAATGATGCAAAAATAAACTCCATCGATGCTATCAGTCAAAGTGATGCACAGAGTTGCCACATGGAATGCTACAGCCAATGGCGCAGTAGAAAGAACCTATCAAAAACCAAACCACTTTGGAAAGCACCAACGCGACACATGTAAAGCACCCTGATTCGCTGATCTAAAGAGAAACATTCAATGGGAAAGTACGCTATGATTCCCTTATTCAAGTTTTAACTATTATTTCTATTGATGTCGAGCTATCCCTCTGAATCAAAATTGAATCTAACCACGAACCAAAACATGCATTCAAAATGTAGGGCTTTTGCTCTATAGTTCTTGGCGACTCACTAGGGGATCTGCACCTGTGTAGAAGAACCCAAAACCCTGACAGAAAAAAAGGAGAACAATTTAAATTGTAGAAACATTGCAACAGATGCATCACAGCTTGTAGAGAGCAAGCTATAAAGAGGCCCAATCGCTCTCAGAAGGCTAAACTTTCTTCTTCAATGCCTCAAACACCTGGTCCAAATCTAGAATCTCCTTCTAAGAAAAACTTTAAAGGCTCTCCACAATGGCTTTGATCTGGAATTCCAATTATGCGAGAGGTTGCAAAACTATCCCCACCTCCATAATAATAGGTGTTTGGCTCAAATTTGCAAATATTGCTTGATCATTTTGTCTGTTAATTAATAGGGCTTTAATTTGATCCTCAGTTAGTATTGTAGAATTATCTAGAAATGGGGAGGGGAGTCTTATCTAGACTAGACTTTCAATGTGTCCCTTCATTTCTTTAACCACCTATTTCAAGGCATCCAGATGAGCCTTGCATTTGAGAACCACCTTGTTTTGACTTAGAAACTCATTTACCTTTACTACAGCAGTCCTTGTGCTATTGACCCCAGCTGTTTGAAGGGTCTCCTCTAAAGAATTATGCAATTTCTACACTAGTAGCTGTGATTCGACCACCTTGGGAGACATAAAAGATAGGGTCTATTCAACAACTACGCCAATGTTTGCACTGAGACTCTGAGCATCTGTGATAAACTTGAGTACGGGCTTGAGCTTTGAAGTCTCCTCTGAAATGTGCCCCCAATATGACATATATAATTCTTGAATCATGGGAAAAACACTCGTCATAGGAGGCTGTTGCGTGAGTTCTTGCTTGAGCTAAAGAATTTCCTACTCCTTGGCTTGAATCTCTTCACACAACTATTTATTTTCATCCCTTTGCTCTATGAGGCTCTTATGTAGTTGCATCAATTCAGTGCAGCTATTGCTAAGGGTCTTTTCTACTGAGTTTTCTTGCTGCAGAGTCACTTTCAAGGCTTGTGCCGCATCTAGGTCCGCCTTCAATCCAACATTGGCTTGTTCTGCCTACAATGTTTCCTTAGAAACCATTTTTTGCACATCAAGAGTGAGTTTGGAGAGCTCAAGATCCTTGGATTTTGTCTTAACATGGAGTCTATCCACAATGCCCTTGACTCAGGCCAATTCTAATCCCTACTTCTTGAACTTCCTTCCCATCTTGATGAAATCCATCGTAATATATTTTGAAGTCTCCTCCATCAACTCCACCTTATCCTAAGCCCCAACCTAAGCCAGATTCAAACCCATAGCATGGATAGAGTAATCTTCAGGATGCATATGTTCTTGGGGTTTGATCATAGGAGTCATGTGTGCAATCATCAATGATTGCTGAGTGTGATGATAGAGGGGGTACATGAGAGGAATCGAGGGCTCTACCTTCTTTCTTTCTCTACTTCTCCAAGTGGGCCTCTCAGGATTTGCGTGTGATTTCAACTTGCTGGTGAAAAGTAGTTGGGGATTGAATCACTCCGCTGAAAAAATAAAAAAATTGAGGTAAACCATACGGGATGGTCACCTGTTGTTGTGCGGAGGTAGAGTCAAAACCTTGGGGCACTGGAGATTGCATCATGAGATCAGAAGGGGAAAATAGTGGAAAATTGAGTAGAGGTGGGGTTGAGAACTGCGAAGCAGCAGGTGTGGAAAAAGAGGACGGTGGAGTCATAGGCGAGGTAGCTAAAATTGGAGGGGGGCGCACCATGAGGGGAGTCTAGAGAGGAGGGAATAAGGACTAAGAGGAAGAAGAGGGTAAGGAGATACTTACCTGAGTGCTCCCCATTGCGGTCACACTAGGTGTTGCCTCCAAAATGGGCATTGTGGTAATGGGAACGTCTTCCTCCTCAGACTCTTCTTGGAACCTGAGTCTCCACCTCTTCCTCTTTGGTTGCTCATGCTTCAACACTTCTTCCTACTCAGTATCTATCTCAGTATCTTTTTCTTCATCTCCCCCAAAAATATTGCTAACATCATATGGTGAAGTGGGCTTGACATGGTTCTCATGCCATATCCTTTGCCATTCTTCATGAATGGACACATCATCAAAATTTCTCTCCCTTTCAAAAATCTCCTGCTTGTACTTTCAATAGGAATTAATCTTTTCCATGCTCCAATCATCTTTTAATAGGGCAGCCCTGAGATCGCATGTCATTACCTTTGTAGAATCATAAGGCTTTATAGGTTGATAAAATGCCTCCCATGGAGGTTGAGACTCTTTTGCTCCAATTTGACATACATGTCATCAGTCTCTATCAATGGTGATCTCCTAGCCTCAAAAAATGGGTAAGTTTGATGCTCAAAAGGAATTGGAGATCTTGATTGGGCCAACCATCGCTTTAATACACCATTAGGGTCATATTACCATTGGTATTTTATTTAGTCCAAACCCAAATCCATCAATTTTAACATTAGCAGAGGCTCAGCTTGCCGCTTAACCACTGTAATGCCTCCTTTGGAGAAAGGAATATCATACATGGCCTTCTTCTTTCTCCCTGCTCTAAATTCAGAATTGATCACATCTAGCTGGCGAGCTAGCTCAATTACCACAACCCTATTGGTCAGAAGTTTGGGCAACCTGAATGGCTCCTCTTTGAAGCCGTGAACTCTAAGCATGGTGTATTGGGCTTTGAAGAACCAGTCACATGGTAGGCGAGCACTAGATAACATGGTTCTTTATTTATCACTTATTCTGAAAGTAATATCATTAGGGTTGAGATCTATGAGAGCCGGGGACATAAAACACTCTAAATATTCATAAAAATAAGCCATAGCTGATAAGAGATGAGTCCATGCAGACACAGGGATCAACCTCTACCCATCAGCTGAGTCCTTAGTCATTGTTAGCTGCATGCAAGGTAGGAAGAACTGGGGGTTCTAAAACAAAAGCATATACAATAGAAAAGATGAGTACCTGAAGAATTGTTGATGGCCAAAATTGGCCAACTGATATGATAATCTATCAGTGATGACATCTGAAAAGTCCATCCTATAAACCTGCTTCTTACTAATCATCTTAAGGAAGAAAATGGCGCCTAACTAGAAGTTATATACATTCACATCATTGTCAAGCCAAAAATGAAAGGGAGCATTGAACATGCATCTTGCATATCATGGTTGAATCTGGATAATGCAATAGGTAGAGGAGGCAACACCATGTTTGTTGGGTCTAAGCGGAGCTCATTATTCAGGAAACCCAACTGATTGTCTCGTATGTTCCACAATTTTTGAAATTTGGCGATACCACTAAAGTCTATTGATGCATCATACTCAATACCCAACATGTCCCTTATAGCCTGTGCATCAATGGTCACCTTAAGATTCTGCCCTATGATGTTTTTGGTGTCTTTGTCATAGCACTTTATGCAAGCGTCGACCAATTCAGGGCTAGGATGCACCAGAGGAACCAAGAACTGGGCTAACCTTGAATTCCATATTCTGATTCCAAAAGTTTCACCATCTCTAGCCTTGACCCTTTCTATCATGCATGCATGGGCCCCTTCCCTTAAATTCTTAGTTTTTTTTTACAAAACAGGGTCAAAAATATGGTATGCGGGGTCAAAATCAAGTGTGGAATCTCGACACCCACCTTTCCTATGCTCTATGATATTGGGTAGCTTTGGTTTGGGCTATGTAGGAGCAGAGGTGTAGGATTTGTTGTTAGCTAATTTAGGAGGGAGCTCTTGTGCTTTTCTTGCCAATGAAGACCTCATTCTCTTGGGAGTCTCACTTCTCAAAGCTGGGTCCTTTCATTCCATCCTGTGACCAAGTTGTTGATTTTGAATGCTACAAAGCTATTGATTGAGAAGCTATATGCCACCACAACTAAATCATGAAGCTTTGCTTCTGCTCACCAAAAAACTTTAGCTTTGCTATGTCACAAATCACCATTTAGCTTTCAAATTCGGTGTATATAGCCACTCCAAACATGCGTATTAAATGCCTCTGACTCTTTTCATTGGTGTGCCCTTACAACCACCTTAATTCCGCATGGTCGAGACTCTTATCACTAGTCTTTTCTAAGATTTCCATGATGACACGTCTTTTAATGAGATCCTGTCATTTAATGATTGATCGTCCCTAGTAGTTGGGCAATCTCTTGCGGCTACAACTCAAAAACTACGTTGAAAACAAGACACATGGCCTATGCTAATGGTTTTATTGAAAGACTAAAATATTGCGCGACATGCATTTATTTAAAAAAGAGGCGGGGAATAACAACCTCTCAGGAAATAAAGCAGCTAACTAACTATATACATGTGTCACAATTTCATTCTATTATAGTATTTCAAGAAGATCTCGTTTACTAGAATCTTTGACATCTCTCCATCTGCATCTTCCAAGTCATATGCATTAGTTGTCTTGTAGACAACTATCTTGAAAGGTCCTCTCCACAGGGAATAAAACTTTGAATGTTGGCCCAGTTTAGTGGCTCTCTCTTTCCATTTCAGAACTAAATCTCTCACCTTGAAACTTGACTTCGTAGCTCCTTGATCAAACCATCATTTGACTGTTGACTAGCGTTCAAACATACCATCATAGCCTGATTGTCTCTGTTCTTGAAGGTCCATCAACTCTGTGAGTCTCACTTTTATCACTTCATTTTCTTTGATATCTAGCTGCTTGAGGAGTTATAATGCTGGAATCTCGATTGCCATGGGCATAGAGATTCTTTTCCCATATATGAGCTCATACGGAGATGATTTAACACTCTGTTTCAGAGTGATACGATCTACCCACAATGCCACTTTTAGGTACTTGTGCCACTCCCTTTGATGGTCTGCACCCATTCTTTTGATAAGTCGAATCAGATTTTTGTTTGTCGATTCGACTAGCCATTTCCTTGTAGGTGCTAATTCAAAGACGTTTTCAAGAAAATGTCATTTTGTAGGGCGAAGTCTAAAACTTTAGACCCTAAGAATGCCTTAGCATTATTAGATATGATAATATTTGGGGCACCAAATCTTGTAACAATGTCTTCCAGAAAACTCAGGATAACATTTTCTGTGGCTTCCTTCAGTGGTATCGCCTCACTCCATTTGGTAAAATAATAAGTCGCTGTGAGGATCCATTTGTGACCTACACTAGATAATGGATTGATCATCCCTATAAAAGCTAGGCCCCATTGAGAGAATGGTTCTTCCACCATAATTAGACTAAGAGGCATAGTTGCATTCCTTCTTCCTGAATAGAACTGACATTATTAACATTTTTTAACCATCTCATGGCAATCAGAAAATAGGGTAGGCTAGTAATATCTTACACAAAGTACCTTGGCCATTGTAGTCTTGGGTGAGAAATGTCCTCCAGACGTGTCATAATGCAGTTCATGTAGAATCCTATCAGCCTCTCCTTTTTCCATGCACTTGAGCAAGATACCATTGAAGTTGCACTTGAAAAGAAAACCATTGACCAGAGAGTAGTTAGACCCTTGCAACCTATAGAATCACCTCTTATGAAGAGGAAACTAGCTTGGGTATTGCCATATTTCTATGAAACATATTCTATCTGCTATGCATGAGTCTGAGATAACTTCATGATTTATCAATGTTGTTGCCGAAGATTCCTCTTGTTCTACTGTGGAATCGAGACTTTAAGCAATGTATTCACAGATTCCTCTTCCTCTAACAAGCCTGGTTGGATTGATTTCCACATTATATTCTAGAATTTTTGTGATCTAGTTTTCTCTTTTTTAGTGATTTCTCCTTCCATGATGTATTCATGAACGCTTGAGTGAGCTACAAATATTATTACCTTATTTCTATTTATCAGGTGTCAGAACTTTTTTAGACCTTTCACCACTATGTATGCCTACTTCTCTACAAAGTTGTATTTGGATTCATATCCTCGCAGGGTCCTCGAGAAAAAGGCAATTGGGTGCTCCCCAGACTGAGTATCACCCTTTTGAGTCAACACTGCAACTACACTGTGCTCTCCACTTTATGCATACATTATGAAATCTTTAGAGAATTCCTGATTTACTAAAACTAGGGCCGTGGAGATAGTGTTGGATTAGGACAGACAACTGAGAGGGGGGGTGAATCAGTTGTTACCAAAATCTTGTTCCTTATTCACTTTAAACCTTCTTATGTTTCAATAGCATATCAAAGATTTAATCATGAAGCATAATGCAGGAATTCAAGAGTAGAAACAAATTCAACACATATAACACCAAGAATTTAACATGGAAAACCCAGTTAAGGGAAAAACCACGGGGCGACTAACCTAAGATTGTATTCTCTGTTAAAAGAATAAGATGAATAAAATGGCACTTGCCAGTTAGGGCTCACTGCCTGAGCACACTGCTCACAAAAGGCCCACTGCCTACAGGAGACACACTGTCTATAGAAGAATATAAATATTACATACTTGAAATGGAGATTAGCATCTTCACTATGCTTGAGTTAGTTCCATTTAGGCTCAACACCTCTGCTCTGCTTTTCGTTCTTCTTCACTACCACCTTCTCATCACTGCTTCAATGCATTTGAATGATTTCACAATTCTTATTTATACATGACATCGACTTTGGAATGATCATCAAAGTTGACACAATATAAACTTATTTTATTACAGAGCAATTACAAAAATACAACTTGACTTATTACAAAAACTTCATGCACATTACTATACTATTGGCCACAGATAGCTGAGACTTTAATCTTCTTTGAGGAACACGCCATGCTTCGCAAAACATCTTCAAGATTATCTGCAACTTGTGCAAAACATCTGGTTGGCCAGGACTAGGAAAAATGCCATCACCGGAAGGTAAGTCTTCAATTACGAGCTCAAACTTCAATGCAGACTGCCAACACGAACTAGACACAATCTAGAGACCCCCACAAGCTTGCTTGAATCACCAAAAACATCCGCACCACTTTTGCTTACTGTAATCATTCGCATCTTCATCCAAAACCTCAAGAACATAGTCGCCCATCACTATCACATTAGAAGGATTGCTTGTGGACCTCCAAACCATGAACCAATTGAGTTGTCAATTTACTTTAGCCTCCCAAACATGCCACGAGATCCGCAGAACATGATATTGTATTTCCGAATCTCACCGAACCTATTTGTGTCACTCTGTCACCTCTGAATAGTTGCTAGAACCAATTTTACTCTCATGGCCATAACTCCTCCATATTTTCATGTGGACCTCTCAAATCCTGACTGGATCATCTTCAGACACATATCTTCAAACCCTTTGATGCGTATTCTCTGATCTTCATCTAGCTGGGATCTTCACTTCATAGAGCTTCAATGTTTTCACTGATCTTCTCTATTTCTGATAGGACTAATTTTTTCAATATCCTCAGCACACAACTCATCCAATCCTTGAAATTAATGCAATAGGAGTATGTTGACATCAATGACAACACCGGTTAGGCCCATACTTGTAACAATCTCCCCCTTTGTCATTCATGGCAACATAACATGTGAAAAACTGTTTTAACCATCAAGACAAGAACTTCTCCTCACTAACTGACATAGCTCCCCCTATCAACAACAACCATTCACATGTCTTCTCTTTCTTTACTGCTCCCCCTTTGATCAACAACCACTTTTGTTTTTCACATGTCTTCTCTCCCCCTTTGACATCAATGGCAAAGGGCACATACTTGCAACCACTTCACATACTTCTGAATCATACAGACTGCTCCCCCTGAGTAGCAGCCTCCTAACATCAATCCAGATCACAGGATATGACTGTGGGATCCACCAGATTAATGCACATCAGTGCACCTTAATTCAGAACCAGAGGGGTAATAACCCCTAACTTCTCCCTGAGATACTCAAAAGAGACCTTAGGTAGAGGTTTAGTAAAAATGTCTGCAATCTGATCCTTTGAGGGCACAAACTCTAATTTGACTTCATTCTTGTTAACCTGCTCTCTCAAAAAGTGGAACTTGATGGATATATGTTTTGTCTTTGAATGCAACACCAAATTTTTTGATATATTTATTGCACTTAAATTATCACAGAAGATTGTGATAGGTTCTTCATACTCCACTCTATTATCTCTTAGCATTTGCTTCATCCACAATACTTGAGTGCAACTGCCTACTATTGCAATATACTCTGCTTCTACAGTGGACAGAGATATTGCCTCTTGTTTCTTGCTTAGCCAAGAAACTAATATTTTTACCAAAAAGAATGCACCACCACTAGTACTCTTCTGATCATCCACATCTCCTGCGCAATCAACATCTGTATACACATGAAGAGTGAAATCATGATCCTTAGGATACCATAATCCATACTCAACTGTTCCCTTCAGATATCTGAGAATTCTCTTGATTGCCATGACATGAGACTCTCTAGGATCAACTTGGAATCTGGCAACAAGACCAGCAACATTCATAATATCAGGTCTAGTTTGAGTAAGATAGAGAAGTCTTCCAATCATTAACCTGTACTTTTTTTGATCAGCCTTAGGGGATTCATCATCTTTACTCAACTTACATTTGGTTGCCATGGGAATATTCATTACCTTTGAATCTTCCATCCCAAATTTCTTCAACAATTCTTTCACATACTTGGTCTGTGATATGAAAATTCCTTTATTTGTTTGAGTGATTTGAAGACCCAAGAAGAAATTCATTTCCCCAAACATAGACATCTCAAATTCACTTTGTATTTGATTTGCAAAAGTCTTGCACATAATATCTTTCCCTCCAAAAATGATATCATCAACAAATACTTCAACAATCAAGATATTTTCATGATTAATTTTAAAATATAGATTACTGTCAGCAGTACCTTTGTTGAAGCCAATCTTTCATACCAGGCTCTTGGGGCTTGTTTGAGTCCATACAATGCCTTCTTCAGTTTGCAGACCATATCTCCATGATCAGATAATTGAAATCCATCTGATTGCTCAATGTATACATCTTCTTCTAAATCACCATTTAGGAAAGTAGACTTGACATCCATCTGATACACCTTGAAATCTCTGAAGGTAGCCAAAGCAAGAAATAATTTGACTGCTTCAATTCTTGCCACTAGAGCAAAAGTTTCTTCAAAGTCAACTCCTTCTACTTGAGAATAACCCTTACAGACCAATCTGGCTTTGTTTCTTACTACTTCACCATCTTCATTCGGTTTATTTAGGAAGACCCACTTAGTTCCAATCACATTTTTGTCCTTAGGTCTGGGAACAAGATCCCAAGTGTGGTTCTTTTCAATCTGCATCAATTCTTCCTCCATTTCTTTAGCCCAGCTTTCATCACTGCATGCTTCGCTTACTATTTTTGGTTCAACCTTTGAAATCAAACAATACTTCACTGAATCTTGAGCAATTTTTCTTCTTGTTTGAACACCTTTTCTTTTATCTCCTATGATATGATTTTTAGAATGATTCAGTCTTACATACCTGGAAGTTTTGGGATTCTCTTGCACTTCTAATTCTTGGATAGGTTCATCCAAACTTGTCTCTTCTTCTTATATTTCAAGATTCTCTGGATCAGTCTGAATATGAACTAGAGTTAGGACTTGTTCTCCTTGGTTTGAGATATCATTCTGATCATCTACTTCATACTCATAATACCTTAAGGGTCTATCCATGCTTTCATCAACCTTCACATTTATACTTTCTACAATCTTTCTCAATCTCTTGTTATAGCACCGATATGCTTTGCTTTGAGTAGAATATCCTAAGAATATTCCTTTATCATTTCTAGCATCAAACTTGCCAAGGTCTTCATCTCTTTTGATATAGAATTTACTACCAAAGACTCTAAAATACTTCACAGTAGGAGTGATGCCAAACCAAAGTTCATAAGGAGTCTTACCAGTATTGCCTCTGATTTGTGCCCGATTAAGAGTATAGACAACAGTGCTTACAACTTCTCTCCAATAGATCCGAGGAACATTTGCTTCCATCATCATGGTCCTATATGCTTCCTAGGTGGTCTGGTTCTTTCTTTCCACTACTTCATTCTGCTATGGAGTCCTTGGAGCAGATAACTGTCTCTTTATCCCATGTTTCTCACAGAATGTTATGAATTCACCGGATGTGAATTTTCCACCTCTATTAGACCTGAGGCATTTTATGTTTATGCCAATTTCATTTTCTACCATAGCCTTGAATATTTTGAACTTCTCAAGAGCTTCAAATTTCTCCCTTAAGAAAGTTACCCACATCATCTGGGAGTGGTCATCAATCAGTAGCATGAAATACCTATCTCCTTACAGACTCATGATTCTTGCCAGACCATAGAGATCAGTGTGCACCAAGTCTAATAGTTTGGTTGAAGATTGTTCCTTTATTTTGAATGTGACTCTGTTCTTCTTACCCAATTGACATTCTTTGCACAGACTGTTAGAGGGTTTCACTAGTCTTGGAAGATCTCTTATAGCCTGAGTGTTGCACATCTTGATGATATTATCAAAATTCACATGACACATTCTCCTATGCCACAACCAACTCTGATCAATTTGAACAAATAAACAACTTTTGCCAGTACCAACCAATTGGAAGATGTTACCATTTGTCTATGTACCAGATGCAATCTCAGTTCCAGAGCTTTCAAAGATCTTGCATTTTCCATTTTTGAATTGAAGATCATAACCTTTATCAACCAACTGTCCAACACTGAGAAGATTATGCTTTAGACCTTCAACATACAGAACATCACTGGTTTTGTTCTTTCCATCAAAAGAGATAGTTCCTTTGCCTCTAATTCTGCTAGCAAAATTATCTCCAAACTTTACAACTCCACCTTCACATTTTTCCAAGCTTAAGAACTTACTCTTGTCACCAATCATATGGTGAGATCATCCACTGTCAATAACCCATTCATCCTTTTCTTCAACCTGAGCAGCTAAAGCACTTTCTATCATCTTATGATTGGCAGATTCAATAGGCATTAGATCTTCTTCCTTGATGGCAATAAACACCTAGTCACTTCCAATTTTGTTTCCTATCTCAGATTCATCATCAGTAACTCCTTCATCATCATCTTCTTGAACATAGTAACACTTCTTCTGAAACCTTGATCTATTAGGGTTTGGCCTAGAAAACCTTTCTGGACATCTTGAGGCAAAATGACCAATCTTATTGCAGGCAAAGCATTTAAAAAGTAATTTTCCTTCATACTTACTGGATCCTCTTGGCACTCTCTTTGCAATGAGGGCTTCAAGTTGTTCAGCTTCTAATTCATCCTCTTCCAGATCTTTTCTTGCTTTCTCATACCAAGTTGATTTTCTTGAGGAACTTTCTCCTAGATCATATCTCTATTTGCCTTTTGTAGAGGCACTAGCTTTGAATGCAAATTCAGTCTTAGGAAGTGCATCACCAAACTCAGCCAACTCAAATGTAGATATCTTACCAACTAGTTCATCCCTTATAATAGTTGTTAAAGATTCGATTTCCTCAATGGCAACAACTTTGTGTTTGTAAGAAGGAGGTAAAGATTTGAGAACTTTGGCAACAATTTCATCTTCATCCAATATTCCACCAGCACATCTAATGCCACATACAAGCTCATTTACTTTTGACATATATAAAGTGATATTCTCACCTTCACTCATCTTCAAGTTTTCAAACTTTCCTTTCAGACTTTGCAGCTTGGCACACTTAACATACTTATCTCCTTCATAAAGATTTTCTAGCTTTGTCCAAATCTCATAAGCAGTCTTCAATCCCATAACATTTGTCAGCTCTGAATCAGACAAGGCACTCAATAGGGCTTCTTTAGCTCAAAGATTATTGTCTACATCTCTAACTTCATCTATAGTTGTTGGACCATTCTTTGGGGGAACATATTTAGTTGAGGTTATGTTCCAATACTGATCTCCCATGCATTGTAAGTGACATTCCATGCGGCTCTTCTAGGCAGTGAAATTTGTTCCATCAAACCTTGGACTGTCCTTCTTGTAGGTCAACATCCTGGATCTCCTCAAGCAGTTAAGCTTCTTCTAGAGGAACTTAGCTTTGATACCAATTGTTGGATTTAGGACAAACAACTGAGAGGGGGGGTGAATCAGTTGTTACCAAAATCTTGTTCCTTATTCACTTTAAACCTTCTGATGTTACAATAGCATATCAAAGATTCAATCATGAAGCATAATGCAGGAATTCAAGAGCAGAAACAAATTCAACACATATAACACCAAGAATTTAACATGGAAAACCTGGTTAAGGGAAAAACTACGAGGTGACTAACCCAATATTGTATTCTCTATTAAAAAATAAGATGACTAAAATGACACTTGCCAGTTAGGGCTCACTGCTTGAGCACACTGCTCACAAAAGTCCCACTGCCTACAGGAGACACACTGTCTACAGAAGAATATAAATATTACATACTTGAATTGGATATTAGCATCTTCACTATGCTTGAGTCAGTTCCATTTAGGCTCAACACCTCTGCTCTAGTTTTCGCTCTTCTTCACTACCAACTTCTCATCACTGTTTCGATGCATTTGAATGATTTCACAATTCTTATTTATACATGACATCAACTTTGGAATGATCATCAAAGTTGACACAATATACACTTATTTTATTACAGAGCAATTACAAAAATACAACTTGACTTATTACAAAAACTTCATGCGCATTACTCTACTGTCAGCCACACATAGCTGGGACTTCAATCTTCTTTGAGGAACATGCCATGCTTCGCAAAATATCTTCAAGATCATCCGCAACTTGTGCAAAACATTCGGTCAGCTAGGACTAGGAAGAATGCCATCGTCAGAAGGTAAATCTTCAATTACGAGCTCAAACTTCAATGTGGACTGCCAACACGAACTGGACACAATCTAGAGACCCCCACAAGCTTGCTTGAATCACCAGGAACATCTGCACCACTTCTGCTTACTGTAATCATTCGCATCTTCATCCAAAACCTTAAGAACATAGTCGCCCATCACTGTCACATTAGAAGGATTGCTTGTGGACCTCCAAACCACGAAATAATTGAGTTGTCAATTCACATTAGCCTCCCAAACATGCCACCAGATCCGCAGAAAATGATATTGTATTTCTGGATCTCACCGAACCTATTTGTGTCACTCTGTCACCTCTAAACAGTTGCTAGAACTGGTTTTACTCTCATGACCATAACTCCTCCATATTTTCATGCAGACCTCTCAAATCTTGACTAGATCATCTTCAGACACATATCTTCAAACCCTTTTATGTACATTCTCTGATCTTCATCTAGTTGGGATCTTCACTTCATAGAGTATCACTATTTTCACTGATCTTCTCTTTTTCTGATAGGACTAATTTTCTCAATATCTTCAGCACACAACTCATCCAATCCTTGACATTAATGCAACAGGAGTATGTTGACATCAATGACAACATTGGTTAGGCCCATACTTGCAACATATAGCCATTTTGACCCATTTGAAGGCTTTTCTGCCTTTCGGAGTCCATTTAAAATTTAGGTCTTTCTTCAATATTGTAGTAATGGGCATGACCAATCTGACAAAATCTGCAATGAAACAACTCACAAATTTAATCTTTGCCAAGAAGGATTGCACCACCTTCTTGTTTACTGTTAATGGTAAGTATAAGATAGCTTCAACTCTTTCTAGATCTATTGAGATCTCTTCTTTGGAAACAACATGCCCCAGCAACTTCCCTTGTGGTACACCAAAAACATACTTCTTTGGATTTAGTGAAAGACGAAACTCCTGGCATCTTTGAAAAACCTTTTCAACATGATCAAAATGATCTTCATTAGCCCTAGAGAACACAATGATTTCATCCAAATAGACTAGAATAACCTTGTTCATCAACTCACTAAAGGCGATGTCCATGGAGCATTGGAAAGTGGCTCCGACATTTGAGAGGCCAAAACGCATTTTCGCATAATTGAAGGTTCCCCATTTGGTAGTGAAAGTGGTCTTGTGCTGATCTTCCTCTTTCAGCCATATCTAGTTATACCCCGAGAACCCATCGAATAGGGAGAACCTTTCTTCCCCCACTACTATTTGGAGGATTTGTTCCATTAAAGGTAGGGGTAATGATCTTTGAGAGAAGCATGATTTAAATCCCAAAAATCAACGCACAACCTGATCTCACCATTCTTCTTTCTAACCAGGACCAAATTTGACACCCAAGTCAAGTGTTTAATCAGAAAGATGATTCCAAATTCAATCAACTTTTTTAGTTCCTGAGCCATGAGGGTCTCAATTCTCGGGTTCATTGGTCTCTATTTCTGGAGGACTGGTTTCACTCCTTCAACCAATTCTATGGTGCGTTTGACTATCCCTTTGTCATAACCCCAAAGATCCTCATATTTCCAAGATATCACTTTGTCATATTTGTTACATAAAGAAATAAACCTTTCTTTTTCAGTTTGGGTAGTAATATTTCCTACCTTGATCCTTTTGCCTTCACTGACCTCTAGCTTAGAGTAGTCATCCTTATGGCTATGAATATTCTTCTATCTAACTTAGCATCTGGTGGTACTTGTTGGCAAGAGACACTACATAACATTGATAGGTGTTGTCATTGATGGCAACCAAGATTGTTCCACACATCCGGAGTGCAATATCAGATCATACCAGAAGTTTGAATGTAAATCTATCTATGTCTGGGAGCCTGAAATAGAGCATATAGCAGAGTCCAGTATTTTGGTCAACGGATCTCTCCAGTTAACCATTATGGGTTGTGGATCTGAAGGAGTATAAAGAGACACCAAGAAAATCTAAATCCAAGTTTTCAGCCTCCGGTGATAAAGGAATCAAAAGTTATGAGTATCTTAATATCGGGTTCTACTATGACAGAACAGTTCAGTGAAGAACAGGCAAACTTATGTAAATTCTTGTGCGGACCCAATAGAAGTGTTTTGATGAACTGTGTATGAGATAGGATGTTAGTGGCTGACATGTTTGATGATCTACATGTGTTATTTGTGGCACGCATCAATAATTGTGTATGGATCTTGCCGACAGAGCAGAGCTCTTAAAAAGTTCTAAGTGTTTTTTGTTATTGCTGATTGGCAAGTGATTGCAATTTCAAGATAAGTATATATAGTTGACGATTGTGAATATTTTGGGTGTGTGTGTGTAGCGGTCATGAAGAGAAATCTAATATCCGAATAAAGGTAGAATAGAGTGAAGAGAAGAATAAAGATGAAGTGTACAAAGTCAATATTCGCACTTAACCGGAATTGATCTCTAGCATTGACAGATGCATCTTACCAGTTCAAAATCTCTTGTAAACTTTTCTGTAGGCAGTGAGCTCAGGGTAGTGTGCCTGAATGCATGTGCATTCTCATTTATAAAATACTTTTAAGATGGTATTAATTTTGTGGGTTAACCCCCATCGTGGTTTTTCCTTTAACCGGGTTTCAACGTCAAAATCTTGGTGTCAAATGTGTCATTCATGTTTTCTGCTCATATGCTATTGTCTAATGCTAGAATTTTTATATCATTGATTTAATCTTTAGTTGTAAAAAGGAATAACAGAAGAAAAAGTTGAATAAGAGCAACAACTGATTCACCCCCCCTATCAGTTGTCTGGACCTATTCCAACAGTACCTACCTAGGGTTTAGGGTTTTAAGTTAGTCTATGAATCTTTTTCATTATTTCCCCTTAAATCCCTAAGTCTTACAGTCATTGTTTTACTTTATGTTATAATCCTCCGTTGACTGTTTATCCTAGGTTACCGGTCACTTAAGTTATAACTGTATACACCTAAAAATGGCTAAGTCGAATTAAATAAATATTCAATATTTATTTTATTCCCATTCCTCTATCAATGAATAAATTCACTAATTTATTTATGTGATTCACATCATCATAATTCTACAACAAATCAATTTATAAATTCTTCTAATGTCATCCCTATTTAAATAAATCTAAATTATTTAATCAAATCATCATATCCCAAAGTCAAAAGTTCATAATTCCACATCATCTATCCATGTCATCCAATCCACCTCATATTACACCACACCATGTTGCACACATAATTAAATATTTTAATATTTAATTATCTAATTTTCCCTCATCCACATGTCCTATTATTTCTCCAACCATCCCTATTCTCATGAATATGGTCTCTCCATGCCATCTTGGTCAAAAGGCACCTTGAGACACTTGTCCCATAAGTCCCTATATTCCTTCCTGTTAGGAATTGCATGCAGAAGATATCAATTAAACACAAATAAAGATTAAACAGAGGAATGGAAATACAAAGAAATAATAACAGCAAGAGACAAGTTTTAACATGTTTCACCCAAACCCGGGCTACATCCACCAACAGAGAGTCCAATATTATTATCCAATAAATCAAACCAATTACAACCAACAATCCTTGCAACTCAATACCACTGCAAAATGCTACAATACATCAAAAGAAACCCTAACCCTTAGACACTTTTATCAAGCCTTAGGTCGGTTACAAAAATAGGGTTTTTTATGTCAGCCAATATAAAAATAACTCCTGATGCCTTTATAAAATAATTTGGGGGGGAACCATGACGATAAAAGTGGGGAAAATTTAACCTTTGAGTTTGATTAGGCTCCATATAACAACAATCTCCCACTTGGAGACTGATCAGACTCCACACTATATCATCTCCCACTTGGAGACTGATCAGACTCCACACTATATCATCTCCCACTTGGAGACTGATCATAACAACATTAACCCTGTAGCTCCCATTGGAAATAAGCACCTTGGACTCTGTTGTTCTATTTTTTTTTTGTTTTTAGTCTTGAAGACCAACTGAAGATGAAGAGGTGCTCAGCTTCTCCCTTGTCACTACCTTCATAAACATATCCGTTGGATTTTCATCTGTATGTATCTTTTCCAGTTATAACTGTCCATCATCCAACATCGACCGAATGAAGTGATACCTCAACTGTATGTGTTTGGTCTTTGAATGCAAGGCAAAATTCTTTGCAAGATGTATGGCACTCTGGTTGTCCGTAAACAAATAACTGTTAGCCTGTTGTTTGCCCAATTCTTCCATGAAAGATTGTAGCCATATCATCTCCTTGCTTGCCTCTGTTGCAACTACATACTCTGCCTCCATGGTGGATAAAGCAACCACCTTTTGCATCCTGGAAATCCAACTCACTGCTGTCCCACCTACAGTAAAGACATAACCTATAGTACTCCACCTAGTATCAATATCTCCTGTCAAATCTAAGTCTACATAACCTACTAAATTAGTATTAGAGCCCCCAAAACATAAGTGTTTATTGGATGTACCTCTCAAATATCTGAGAATCTATTTTACCGCATTCCAATGCTCCAATCTAGGATGACTCATATACCTGCTTACGACTCCTACAACATGTGCAATATTTGGTCTTGTGCATACCATGGTGTACATTAAACTTCCTATAGCTAAAGCATATAGTACCTTGGACATGTTTTCTTCCTCCTCTTGTGTCTTAGGACACATCTCCTTAATCAATTTCAAATGACTAGGCAAAGGTGTGCTGACAACTTTTGCATTCTCCATATGGAATCTCTGCAACACCTTTTCAACATAATCAAACTGAGATAGAGTCAATTTTCTGTTCTTCCTATCTCTACAAATTTTCAAACCAAGGGTTTGTTTTTCTACCTCCGAATCCTTCATAGCAAATGATTGTGCTAACTTCTGTTTCAATTCTCTTATGTGACCCATGTTTGACCCTGCTACAAGCATGTCATCAACATATAAACATAAAAAGATGTAGCTATCATTATCCAACCTCTTAAAATAAACACAATGGTCAGAATTACACCAGTTGTAGCCTTGCTCAGCCATAAAACTATCAAATTTCAAATACCATTGCCGATGTGCTTGTTTCAGGCCATACAAACTCTTCTTCAATCTGCACACATGTTTCTCCTTACCTTTGACCTCAAATGCTTGGGGCTATTCCATATATATCTCCTCCTCCAAATCACCATGGAGAAAGGCAGTTTTCACATCTAGTTGTTCCAAATGCAAATCTTCAGCAGCCACAATACTTAAAACAGTATGAATAGAAGTCATCGTAACAACCAGAGAAAAAATCTTATAAAAATCAATGCCCTTTTTCTATGCAAATCCTTTTACAACTAACCTGACTTTAAATCTTTTCTTACCTCCATCTTCCTCTTTCAGCCTATAAACCCATTTGTTTGGTAAAGCCTTTTTACCTGCATGCAACTTACATAATTCCCAAGTCTAATTTTTCAGCAAGGAGTCTATTTCATCTTTCATTGCAAGCTCCCATAGAACCCTTGTATCCACCTGCATAGCTTCATCATACCCTTCCGGTTCACCAACATCTATTAACGAAATAGAATACAAAGAGGGAGAAAACCTTTTAGGAGGTCTACTTAGCCTTGTTGACCATCTAACATTCACTGGAATTTGTGGTATTTCTTGTTACTGTTGCGAAGCATGAGGAACCACTGGAACATCACTATCTGGAGTATCATCAAGCACAACATAATCCTTTTCTTTCTTCTCATGCTGCTGCAACTGATCTTTATATAGCACCTTCTCATTGAATACATCCCTGCTTCTCACAATTTTCTGATTTTCAACATCCCAAAGCCTATAACCAAATTCATCAATGCCATATCCAATGAAGATACACTTTTTTTATTTTGCATCCATCTTGGTTCTATTTTTAGAATCTACATGTGCAAATGCTTCACATCTGAAGGTTTTGAGAAAATAATAACTCACTTTCTTACCTGTCCATGCTTCCTCTGGAATATCATAGCCTAAAGGAACTAAAGGACCTCTATTAGTTAAATATACAACGGTGTTGACAGCCTCTACCCACATGTTTAAAGGCAGTCCAACATGCAATCTCATGGTCCTTGCATGCTCCATTATTGTCCTATTCATGTGTTCAGCCATTCCATTCTCCTGTGGAGTCCCTGGAACTATTTTCTGCCTATGAATTCCATTTAAGGAACAATAATCCTCAAATTCTTTGCTTCAATACTCACCACCATTATCAGATCTGAGACATTTTAATCTTTTACCTATCTCATTCTCAACCAAGCTTCTCCGTTTCTTAAATGTTTCAAATACATCATATTTTTGCCTAAGGAAATAAATCCAAACCTTCCTAGTTGCATCATCTATGAATGTAACATAATATCGAGACCCACCAAGAGAAGATACTTGAGGTAGTCCCCATACATCTGTATGCACAAGCTCCAACTTTTCATCTTTCTTTTGCTTCCCATCCTTGAGAAAACTAACTCTCTTTTGTTTTCCATACACACAACTTTCACAGAAATCCATATTAGTACATTTCAGACCTGGTAAAACTATCTTAGAATGAAGTACCTTCATACCTTTTTCACTCATATGCCCAAGTCTATTATGCTACAGTGTTGTCTCAGAACCTGTAACAATTATTTTAGTCTCTTCCTGCAAACCTATAGTAACTATTCCTGAACTTGTTTGTTTTTTCTTTGCAACAACTAAAGTAGAAGGAACAGTATGACCTGTACAAAGATATAAGGTACCTACTTTCAAACCTTTTGCTACTATTAAGTCACCTCTCGTAACCTTCCAATTTTTATTAGTAAATGTAACAATGCAACCTTCATCACCTAGCTACCCTACTGAAATTAAATTCCTATTTAGCCTTGGAACGTGCCTTACCTCTTGTAGTAGCCAATGATTCTCATTCTGCAACTTAATCTCGATTCTTCTCTTTCCAACAATTTGACAGGGTTTGTTATCTCCCAAATAATTAAACCAGCCCAAAATCCCCTTAGACATAATCAAGAAAATAACTTCTATGGGGCGTAGCATGAAATGATGCCTTTGAATCTAAAACCCATGAATCATCAGCATTATCTAGGGAAAGAATCAAAGCATCATCTTCAAATTTATTACTTCCCACATTTGCCTCCTTATTGCCTTCTTGTTTGTCTCCTTCTTTATTCTTCCGAGACCAGCAATCTTTCTTCAGATGACCTGGTTTCCCATAGTACCAACAATCCTTCTGTCCTCTGGATTGGGACCTCTTGTCCTTTGACTTTACTCGTGACTTCCCATGACCTTCAGAACCTTTTCCTCTCTCATTTGATCTGCCCCTTCTTTCTGCATTCAAAACACTACCTGATGTGGACCCTCTTGAGCTTTCTGTCACATTTCTTCGCTAAGGATAACACCAAAAACATCATTAAATTTCAAAGTGTTTGAACTAGAGACAAAGTTACTTACATCCATTACCAAGCTATTCCATCTTTCTGGCAAAGAACATAAAACCAAGAGAGCCCTTACCTCTTCATCAA
This sequence comes from Cunninghamia lanceolata, assembly GCA_027924645.1. NCBI lineage: Eukaryota > Viridiplantae > Streptophyta > Pinopsida > Cupressales > Cupressaceae > Cunninghamia > Cunninghamia lanceolata. Next base: position 413,666 of record BSBN01000806.1, read on the forward strand.
ATTTCACTATTACAGAAGTTAACTGACTGGTAATCGTATTAAACTCATTTAAATGATTTGTCACAGATCCACCTTCAATCATTTTCAGATTAAACAAACGTTTCATGATAAATACCTTATTTGAGGCTGAGGGTTTTTCATACAATTTAGCCAAAGCTTTCATTAGTTCATTTGTTGTCTTCGCTTCTGTTATATTGGACGCCACAGATGGTGCTACGCACAACCTAATGGTTCCTAGTGCCTTTTTGTCTAGAAGATTCTAATCCTCATCAATCATTGTTGTCAGTTTCTTGGCTATTCCTTCTAACGGCATCCATAAATCCTTCTGATAGAGATAATCTTCCATCTGCATCTTCCATAACTGATAGTTCTGCCTATTGAATTTATCTACTTTCAATTTACCCTCATCCACCATTGCTCCCACTCAACCGTGAGACCTTCTTGAAGACGATAATCAAACACAACCCGCTCTGATACCACTTGTTAGGAATTGCATGCAGAAGATATCAATTAAATGCAAATAAAGATTAAACAGAGGAATGGAAATACATAGAAATAATAACAGTGAGAGACAAGTTTTAACATGGTTCACCCAAACTTAGGCTACATCCACCAATAGAGAATCCAATATTATTATCCAGTAAATCAAACTGATTACAACTAGCAATCCTTGCAACTCAATACCGCTGCAAAATGCTACAATACATCAACATAAACTCTAACCCTTAGTTGCTTTTATCAAGCCTTATGTCGGTTACAGAAATAGGATTTTTTATGTCAGCCAATATAAAAATAACTCCCGATGCCTTTATAAAATAATTTGGGGGGAAACCGCGCCGATAAAAGTGGGGAAAATTTAACCTCTGAGTTTGATTAGGCTTCATATAACAACACTTCCAACCATCCTAGAAACAAGGTCTCCTTCTTTGACCTTCACTCTATGGTCTTGGTAAGCCTTGTAACATGTGGCCTCATGCCACACCTTTCTCTCCACCTTGTCAAGGTGAGAGGAACATCTTCCATATTTCTCTCCCTCATCCCAACCAACCAAATCTAAACCATACACATCACAAGAGTTCTTCTCCACCATTGAGATCATGACACTTGGAATTGGCCCCTCCTTGGCCTATAAAAGGAACCCTCATTCCCTCATTTCAACAATCCAAGAGCTTTTGTAAACTTACTCTGCAGAAATTCTACCAGCGTGCCTTTGGCAAAGTATCCTCATTACATTTGCATAATCCCATTATTATCACAATCATCCAACCATGTCTCCATATCTCATCCAATCATGTCTCCATATCTCCATTATCCATCTTCATAGAGTTGCATTATAGTTCAATCTTCATTGCATTATCCATTTACAACCATTCTCATATTGTCATCTTCAACATCAAGGAAGTACAACTTCTGAGAGCTCATATCATATACAAGATCAATATGAGATAGGCAACAATGGAAGCTACAAGGTAAATCGGTCTACGAAGGTATAATCATTATTTGTATTTGCATCATTTCCATTGAGTTATTGGATATTTAGTAGTTTAATGCTTGTTGTTCATATTTCCTCTAACATTTTTGGCACCCACCATGGGGCCTTACCTCATTTTTAATCTCCATTTGAGTGTTTTTGTGAAGCTACTATCATGACAGGTCATTTTGGCGCATTCACATTCCAGTCTTGCACATTCACAACTTCCTACTGCGCATTCATTTTTCCACGCATTCACCACTTTCTGCTGCACAAATACATTTCTACACATTCACTTGATAGTCCTGCGCATTCATCACTTCTTTCTGTGCATTCACTGAGTAGTGCTGCGCATTTGCTTACTGTTCCTGCACATTTACATTCTGACAGAAAAGTTGTATTAGTTTTTGCAAAGATTTCCGTACTAACTCCTCTTGTAGGTGTAGGTGCTTTGTTTACTCATCTAGCTGCATCATAACTTCATCTAGATTTAATTAGGGGGAAAGTAATTTGATATCTTCATGCAAATTTTCACCTAGATCTAATTAGGAGGAAGTAAATTGTATTGTTGCATTACAACTTGCACATAGTCCCAACTTAGGTGGATAAAACTGAACAAATCTTTCATTTTGCTATCTTGTACTACAAACTCTCATTTAGCTTAAATAGGGGAAAGTAAATTTGTTTGATTCTTCAACAACAATCTTCACATAGATTTTGTTTAGGAGGATAAAATTAACCATCTTTTCCAAGTTTTTTTCTATCTTGTCAATGAATTGTGCTTGGTAGAGTAAAAACACACCTAGTTTTTTTGGTTTTTAACTCTAGGAGGATAAATAACTGGTGTAATTTGTGCTTGAAAATGATGATAGGACTATGCTCTCCCCTTTTTGGGTGACCAAAATGCCAAACTCATCATTTTATTTGTGTAACCTTTAGAAGAGGCCTGCCCTTGGAATTCCTTCCTTCCAAGTGGGACGACCTTGAGCGATAACGGGCTAAAGCCAAGCCACTTCCAAGTGCTGTTGTGTTATACTGACGAATGTTTCCCCTAAAACCCTATGGAGCGTAACTTTTACAGGCTGGGAAGCTTCCTTATCGAAGCAAATCGCCGCACGTATAACCACCCGAACAGATGTCCAAACTAAAAAGCCAATTGTTTTAGAAAGCCAAAAACCCCCATTTGTTGACGTAGGAGGAAGTCCTCTGAAGCCATCCAATGTCATACACTCATCTAGTGTGGAGGCATAAAGTTTAACTCTTCAAAGGAACTGTAACTTGGTATGCATGAGAAGTGAGTGCCGTGGAGGGGAGCTGGTGCTACCAAGTTACTAACTGTCCGCCTTTATGTAAGTGGCTAGAGTAAAATCTAAGTTGGAATTCAACGAATATTGTCCTTGGCATCCTTAGGATTGTACTTGTTTGTTTTTACATTTTTCAAAACTTGTTTCAAATAATCATGACAACTTCATGTTTACTGTGTTTTCTGGCAATAACTTGAGTCAAAAATAGTACTTCAAACTTTAGAGCATCCTAGGAAAACATGCAAAATAAACCAAACTAACAAACTGAAACAAAAGACAAAATTTCTACAGTCCTGCGCATACAACAAATCTTGTTGCGCATACACCAAATCCTACCATGCATTCACTGTTGCTACGCATTCACACAATATTGCTACGCATATACATCATACTGCTATGGAAACACAAAACCGCGCATTTACAGCATAGCACTGCACATATACAACATAGCCCTGTGCATGCAGAGCTGCACATACACAGCACAGAGCTACACATTTTCCCTTTATTCCTACGCATTTGACATTGTGCATTCACAACAGAGAGTTGTTCCGTACATTTTGAGGCAAAACTGAAACCATTTCTGGATACCCTTTTTGCTCTAGTTTATACTTGGAAAATAAGTTCAACCTTGCATTCCCATCTTCATACCATTTTCACAACAATCACCTTTGCATACCATAGTTTTGCTATCCAAACACATCAAAACCAAACCAAAACTTGCATCAAGACATAGTTGTTACTCTACCAAATTCAAACAATACCTAGCTAGTTTCATAACATGATTACAATCAACCTTCCCATTGAAACTATACTTGTGTATCTTGATAAAAGAATAGTCTATATCAATAGTGGTGATCATCTATCCCTATTTTGACTACCTTTTATATGAACACTTCGATATCTATTACCATTATAGCTCAAGACCACCTTGTTTGGACAAATATAATCAATAGAAAACCTTATCAAAATCTAGTTCATCCAATTCACCTAGATCACATTGTACCAAAACACCAAACCAATTTCACCAAGTTTCACAAATCCAACTTCACCCACATCTCAAAATTGCATGGTTCAAACTAGGTCCCAAGCAAAACAAAAACAAAAAATGAGTTCCCTTCACAATAGTGGGCACAATTTTGATGAAGAGGAAGTTACCGAAGAGGAAATCCTTAAACAACTTCAAGATCCAAAATTTCAAAAGGTAATGGATAGGGTTGTTGCCACAGATCCTCATAAGTATTTTCTCATGTTAGCTCAACAAGGAGCTAAGTTGCTCACAGATTTTGATGTCTCAAATCTAAGAGAAACTGACTCCTCAAATGAAGCTGAGTCTTCGAATGATGACTCCAAATTAGAAAAGGCTAAGGATACACCCAATCCTTTGGACACATTAACAACACAAATCCAAGCCTTGCAAAAACAATTGGTAGATATCCAAACTGAGACAACCACAAAACACTACTCCCTTGAGGATATTTCACCATATCCCTTTGATAAGTCTTTACTCATGATACCTTTTCCCTCAAAATTTAAGGTTCCTAAATTTGACAAGTATAGAGGAAAAGGTGATCCAAGAGATCATATAAGGGAATTTAGTGCAACATGCCTAGAAGTCACACACAATGAAACATATCTTATGCGACTATTCCCATGAAGCTTAGGAGGCCAAGCAATGGAATGGTTCTCATGCCTACCTCCCGGTATTCTCACTTTTGATGAACTAGTAGACAAATCTGTCACACATTTCTCATACAATCATTGGAAATCTGTAAGACAAGAATATAGATAAATCCTTAAGATAAATCTGTAAGACAAATCCTTATTGCATGTCTGGTTTGTTGCTTCTATTTAAGGAATAGATTAAAATGCTTTAAGTCAGATATGGGGAGGTGTGTTTTGCAATAAGGATATCTGTAAGAAGAATTGTTGGAAATACCCATTCTTGGATTATTTTCTGTAAGACAAGAACATAGTAAATCCTCTAAATCTACATGTTTGTAAAGCTTATGAGAAGTAATCTGCACTTGTAAGGAAGTGACTCCAAACCCTAGGATTGGCACCAATTAGAGTTGGGCTTATTTTTGTTAGTGTTAGCCAGTAGAAGATATCAATTAAATTCAAATAAAGATTAAACAGAAGAATGAAAATACACAGAAATAATAATAGTGAGAGACAAGTTTTAACGTGGTTCACCCAAACCCGGGCTACATCCACCAATAGAGAGTCCAATATTATTACCTAGTAAATCAAATCAATTACAACCAGCAATCCTTGCAACTCAATACCGCTACAAAATGCTACAATACATCAACATAAACCCTAACCCTTAACTACTTTTATCAAGCCTTATGTCAGTTACAAAAATAGGGTTTTTTTATGTCGGCCAATAGAAAAATAACTCCCGACGCCTTTGTAAAATAATAAAAAATAGTTGGAGGTTTCAGGGGCGCTGCCTCCGAGCCCTCATGGGGGTGCTGCCCCTCAATTTTCCCTGTATCATGACAGGGAGTGTGCCAGGGGTGTTGCCCTTGGACCCTGCACGGGATGTTGCCCCTTGACCCCGTTAAATAATTTGGGGGGAAACCGCACTGATAAAAGTAGGGTAAATTTAACCTCTGAGTCTGATTAGGCTCCATATAACAATAATCTCTGACTTGGAGACTGATTAGACTCCACACCATATCATCTCCCACTTGGAGACTGATCATAACATCACTGACCCCATAGTTCCCACTGGAAATAAGCACCCTGGACTCTGTTGTTCTGATTTTATTATTTTTTAGTCTTGAAGACCAACCGAAGCTGAAGAGGAGCTTAGCTTCTCCCTTGTTACTGCCTTTGTAAACATATCCGCTAGATTTTCATCTATATGGATCTTTTCCAGCCGTAACTGTCCATCATCCAACACCAATCGAATGGAGTGATACCTCAATTGTATGTGTTTGGTCTTTGAATGCAAGGCATAATTCTTTGCAAGATGTATGGCACTCTGGTTGTCTGTAAACAAATAATTGTTAACCTGTTGTTTGCCTAATTCTTCCATGAAAGATTGCAGAGCCATATCATCTCCTTGCTTGCCTCTGTTGTAGCTACATACTCTGCCTCCGTGGTCGATAAAGTAACCACCTTTTGCAACTGGAGATCCAACTCACCGCTGTCCCACCTACAGTAAAGACATAACCTATAGTACTCCGCTTGGTATCAATATCCCTACCAAATCTGAGTCTACATAACCTATTAAATCAGTATTAGAGCCCCCAAAACATAAGTGTTTATTGGATGTACCTCTCAAATATCTGAGAATCTATTTTACCGCATTCCAATGCTCCAATCCGAGATGACTCATATACCTGCTTATGACTCCTACAACATGTGCAATATCTGGTCTCATGCATACATTAAACTTCCTACAGCTGAAGCATATTGTTAGGAACCTATTTTTAACCTTTCTCTTTACTTTGTTAGTATATTACTTTTGGATGCATATGCTTTGTAAGTCATCTCGTGAGTATATTGTATTATCCCACATTCATGGGAAGTAATAGTTGTTTAGATTAGACTTAGTATATATGTACGTGTTGAGGCCAGTGAAGGCATCCATGAATTTATTGTATTGAGCTTGCTCAAAGGAGGTTGCCCCCTCAAAGTAGCCTGTGATCAATAAATTCCTTCTGTGTTTCTTCTATTCTTGTTATTTTGTGCATTTTTCATTATATTGTTGCAGGAGGTTCCTCTCATCTAGTATCAGAGAGCTTTCTTGGGCTCGTTGGGTGGAATTTCTACCAAAAAAAATTTTCGTAGTGGCCTCCAAGCGCTGTGATTATTGCAGTAGTTCTTTCTTTTTTGCATCTGTATTGTTCATTTCAATTGCAGGTTTGGATCAGGGAATATCCCTATCCGCTAACTATGGGAAGTGCCTGGGCATAGGCCTAAAACTCATTGTGAGGAGTACCACAGGAACCCTGAAGTAGCTGGCCCATTGAGAGGACCTGCCAGCAAAAAGGGCAACAACCCCTACCTGATTGACTAGTTCACATCTGTGAGGTAAACCAAGAGCTGTCATTTGTGGCAAAGCAGTTATCAATTTTACCTAAGCCATGGAGTGAGGGGTACTGCCCCAATACGCAAGTCGTTAGACAACATTGGTGGCCGAGTGATTCCCCTAAACCTTTAGGAAGCTGAACATACTTGGGGCCCATATCTATTGATAGCCAGCAAATTGCAGATTGAATCCACCCAGAGCAGTTAGCAAATTGTTTCTAGAAAAGGAAAAAAAAAACTATTTTTTTGCCATATCTTCCTTGCTTTAGCTCCGTTTCCTCTCAAAATTCACTGGAATCCCTAAAATTTCATTCTGCATATTTCCTTCCTTGAGGACCCTATCCCAAATTCCACTTATCAAAGCCAAAAATCCCATATTTGTCTATTTTTAGGGTTTGCCATAACTTCTTCGATTCTCACCCAACATCCTTCAACTTTTGCCACATTGTTCATTTCCCATTTCTACTCCTTTGTCGCTGTATACGCCTAAAAATGACACAAATCATCCTAAATAAATATTCTAAATATTTATTCCATTCTTCTATTAATTAAATAAATATTCTAAATTTATTTAATCAATTCACTATCTCACAATTAAATAAATTCTATTTATTTAATTAAAATTCTTCTAAAGTCCTTCACAATTAAATAATCATAAATTATTTAATTAAGCCTAATTCCTCTATCCTAAAGTTCTAAATTCAAAATTCCACGTCACCTTCTACACCTCACCTTTTTCCACCTCACCTTGTCCACCTCATCAGGTTGCACATGTAATTAAATATATTTAATATTTAATTACCTTATTTTCCCTCACCCACATGGCCTATTTCTTCTCCAATCAGAGGTCAGTTAACCAATCAATCAAATCTGTTAACTAACCTGTCAGTTGAGTCAAATCCTCAATCAATTCAGTCAGTTCCACAATCCACTCTTCTAACTGATCAATCAATTCTGTTAACAGACCAGTCAATGGAGTTAACTCTCCAATCAGTTTTGTCACATCCCACCTTTCATGATGGAGATGGGACACTTGTCACATTTCCACTGGTTGCACATTCCTCAACCATCCTCAACCGTTGATCTTCATATCTTCTCTCAACCGTTGATTCCTATTCCTCCGAGTCTATAAGTGAAGCTTCATCCCTCCATTCTATTCATCCAGGCTTTTGACATCGTTACTCTGCAGAAATATCACCAGCGCGCCTTTGGCACCCACTTGTCATCTACAAGCTTGAGATCACCATTGTTGCATTGGAGCTCACCTTCATTGCACATCACACCATAGCCGTTCACCATCGACTTCCTCAAATAGCTTTAAAAGATTGCTCTCTCTGAGGGCTCATCTCATCTGCGAAAGGACGATTCGTGATAGGCGAACAACAGAAGTTTCAAAACAGAAGAGGTTTTGTTGTGTTTGTTCATTGCTTTGTTTATTCAGATCTTCTTTGTTTCTCTATTCTGTTGATGTTTGGGTCATCTATTATTCATTTGATTGATCACTATTTTACCCTCACATTTTTGGCGCCCATCGTGGGGCCGTTGCCCCTTTATTTCACCATTTTTGAGCTTTTTTGAAGGCAGGTTCCGTACAGGTCCCGTAGAGTCACGCATAGGTTCTTTCAGCGCATTTGTTCATTTTTACGGTGCTTTTGAAGATTGTTACGGCGCTTTTGAAAATCCTGTGCATCTGTGTATTCTTGCTGCGCTTTTACAGACTGTTACGGCGCTTTTGTTAAAACTGCGCATTTGTTGACTGTTACTGCGCTTTCATAGACTGTTGCTGCGCATCTGTTATAACGGTGCATCTGTTGACTGTTACGGCGCTTTTGACGACTGTTGCTGCACATACGTTAAAACTGCGCATTTATTCATTTTAACGGCGCATTCGTTAATGCTGCGCTTCTGTTGATCACTTCTGCGCATCTGATCACTGAAGCTGCGCATTTGTAACTAGCTCAGGTTTTAGTACTTTTCTAGAGGATTTTGCTAATGCTAACCCTTTTGCAGGTGTTTGCTGGAGCGGTTTTGCAGGATAGGCTCAGGTTTAGTTACATGTAGTTGCATCTAACTAGCTCACATTTCATTTTCTGGGAAAGAGTAAAATGGTTGTTCATTACAAATCTTCATCTAGTCTTAATTAGGGAGGAAGTAACTGGTTTATTTCATGCTTGCATTACAAACAACTTCCAAGTTATTGCTATCTAAGATTTAAAATTGAACTCATCACTGATCTTGCAGTTAAAATGAACCATTGCTATATCGTGAAACCTGAATTTTAAAGTTAACAATCTCGTGCAACGTGGACTTAAAATTGAACTCACAACTGCCTTTTGAAGTTAAAATGAACCATTGCTATATCGTGAGACCTGAATTTCAAAGTTAACAATCTCGTGCAACGTGGACTTAAAATTGAACTCACAACTGCTTTCTAGGATTTAAAATTGAACCACTGCAATATTGTTGAAATCACTTCAAAGTTCTGTTTGAGTAGCTTAGCCCATTTAGTTTTTATCTTTTAACTAGGGTGGATCAATCAGTGTATTCTGTGCTTGCGAATGACAATAGGCTTATGCTCTCCCCTCTTCTGGGTGATCAGAGTGCCAGACTTGTCATTCTATTTGTTTAAACTTTAGGAGGGGCCTGCCCTTGGATGCACGCTTGTCCAAGCGGGAACGACCCTGAGTGGTAACAGGCTAACGCCAAGCCCTACCGAGCCACTTAAAATAAATTGTGCTTGAGGTGAAAACCTCCTACAACGAGTGCTATTATGTTACACCGACGACCAACCTCCCCCAAAACCCTCTCAGGGGTAACCCTTTGAGGCTGGGAGACTCCATAACGGAGAGTAGCGCCGCCGCACGTGTAACCACTTGAACGGTTGCCCGAATTAAATACCTCTTGTTTTAGTGGCCCAAATCCCTTATAATCCATTTCTCGCCTAGGATTTTGTGCTTGCTTTTGTCCAAAATAGAGTCGAAAAACTACAAAAAACAAGGGAAAACTACAAAATACTCTTTGTGCCTTCTGTGTTTTCTTGCTAAATTAATTCATAATATCAGATCAGGAAGACCTTTTCCAGCCAAAGAATACCAAAAACAGAGAAAAATCCCAAAAATTTGCAAAAAAATTAGAATTGCGCATGTACACTTTTCCGCTGCGCATATACAACGACTTGCTGCGCTTTTGCACCGACTGGCTGCGCATACATACCTTTCTGCTGCGCATATACACATTTTTGTTGCGCTTTTACAGTGACTTGCTGTGCATCTACACTGACTTGCTGCGCATATACTTTTCTGCTGCGCATTTACACACTGTTGCTGCGCATACATACTTCACCAGAGCGGCGCATATACAGCGACTTACGGCGCATTTGCCCATTCTTGCTGCGCATCTGTTTCTGCGCATGTGTGACAGTGAGCACCTGCCCTATTTTTGAGAAATTTTCGTCAGCTGTTCAGAGTACCCATTTTAGCCTAGTTTCATTTTCCGAGGTCAGAATCAACCTTGCAGTCAATTTTCATCCATTTCACCCATTTCTCTCTCTTTCGACGGTCGTCCCAGTCACCTTCTGTCCTAGTCACTCTTGCCCCAACGTCATTCTGTCCCATACCGATTCGACATAGGTCCTTCTTTGTTTCATTAGTGAATTCACGTAAGCCTAGTAGGTCACAGTACCTTTTGCTAGTAGTCTTGTTGAATGACTAAGCCCTACACAGTGAGACTGGTATCGACTACCCTTGCTAGTGGCTAGAGTCTTGTGTCAACCGTCTTACCTGAAGTCATTAAGCGAGAGAACCCTTTGTCCAAGTCTTGTCCTAGATATCCCATTCATTACAGTCTTAGTCGACACCTTGCCAAAATTTCTAATCCTAGTCCATTTCATCCCACCCCACCTTGCATGGTTCTTACTCGATCCCAGTACAACAAGCTAACTGAAATGGCCGACTCTTCCGATCACATCGCCCCACCACGCGATGATGATGAAGAAATTTCTCGTGAAGAATTAGTGGCACACATGCAAGATAGCAAATTCCAACGCCTAGTGGAGAAAGTGCTCCTTGAGGACCCCACCAAATATTTCCATCATCTTGCTAGTCTCGGAATCAAACTCCCCGCAGACTTTGACATTAGCTCGATCATGGAAAATGCAGACAATGAACGTGAGAGGGACACAAATGACACAGTCCCAAATGCGCATGAGAGAGGCACAAATGACACGGTCCCCCAGGCCAATGAGAGAGGAAAACAACACATAGATCAAAATGCTCCTATGGCGGATATGAGACAACAAATTGAGAGTCTAAAGCTAGAAATCTCCAACCTTAAGATCGGCACCAGTTCCAAGAACTACTCCTTGGAAGATATAGCACCGTACCCCTTTGACAGAAGTTTGGTCATGAAACCATTCCCCTTTCAGTTTGGAATCCCAAAATTTGACAAATACAAAGGGAAGGGGGACCCTAGAGATCATATCTGGGAATTCACTGCAGCATGTTTAGAAGTAGCTCACAATGAGACCTACTTAATGAGACTATTCCCAAGATCTCTAGGAGGTCAAGCTATGGAGTGGTTCTCGCGTCTTCCACCAAGAATCAAAACTTTTGATGAACTTGTCAATAAATTCATAATGCACTTCTCTTACAACATAGAACACGAAGTATCTATGCTAGACCTATGCAACACCAAACAAAAGGGTGGTGAGTCTTTCGCCACCTTCTTACAACGATGGAGACAGCTAGTTAGTAAGTGTTCTTACGACATGCCTGAGAAACAACTATTGGAAATGTTTGTCCACAATTTGAATCCCGATCTTAGCTATCAGATTCAGATACAATGCCCTACCTCATTCACCAAAGTCATTGAAATGGGGCTATTCATTGAGAAAGCTATGATCGCTAAAGGAACTCTCAAGCTCTACAAGGACACACCTCCTTCCAATTACACAACTGACAAGTCAAAGTTTTGGACCAAGAACAAGAATGTGGTCAACGATGGAGTAGTGGATGCCAAGGCGGCAGCCCCTAAACAACAACCCATATTCACTCTTAAGGAAGAAGCAAATAACGGTGCACTCAACAAGCCACCCCCTCGGGAATCTAGACCTTGGTTCAATTCAAATCCAAGGAGAAAATTCACGCCATTAGGAGAATCTCAAGAGTCTGCTCTCAGGAAGTTGTTGGCTAACAATGAAATTTCTCTACCGCCAACAAGTGACTATGAGCCTATAGTCAAACCTCCCTATTGGAAGGACACAGACTATTGCGAGTATCATCGAGGAAGGGGGCACACAACCAATAATTGCATTCGCCTCAAGAATGTCATACAGGATATACTGGATCAGAATCAGGGAGGAACACAATAGTATACCTCCAATGAATCTCATGTGGCCTACCGCGATCCTCTTCTAAACCACAACCGGCCGTATAACAACAATCACAACAGCGACCACAACAACAATGGTTACAACCACAACAATGGTCACAATGGCAACAACTCCAATGGCCATAACAATAATGACAACAATCGCAACAGGCCAAACCAGAACAGTGGGTCGAGTAATGCTAACTATGCAAGCGTTCCCTTTGAGTACACCATTAACTGCATTTCTGAGCATGTTCCGCAAGTCAACGTCATATCCCCCAACCAACAACCAGGACCTAACGGAACTGGTTGTAGTATAATTACCCGCAGTGGTAGAGTCACGATCAACACCACTCCTCCAAGGTCGTCGCCATCTCCGTCTAACTCCCGCCCATATAATGTCATCGACCAATTGCAAAAGACTCCGGCTCACATTTCTATATTGGAGCTCTTGCGTCTATCTCCTTCTCATAAGGAGATTCTTGAGAAAGCCTTAGTGGAAACTACTGTCCCCACTAACCTAGCCCAAGAAAAGTTTCAAACCATGGTGGGTAATTTGACATCCTCCACTTCCATCTCGTTTACAGAACAAGATGACCTTTCCATGTCTCAACCCCACAACACTCCTCTACACATTGTCGCATTCGTACACAGGCACCACATCAAGAGGGTTCTCATTGATGGGGGTGCTGGTTTGAATATTTGCACTTTGAAGCTAGTCCTTGCATTGGGGTTCTCTGAACATGTAGTAGATCCAAGACGGAAAATTACTATCAAAGCCTATGACGAGGAGGAACGAACCACAAAGGGCACGGTTGTCCTACCCATTCAAGTGGGACCGGTAATTAAAGATGTGGTGTGCCAAGTCCTTGATCGGGAGCTTGCTTACAATATTCTACTAGGGAGACCATGGATCCACGCCATGAAAGCTGTCCCCTCCACCTACCATCAATGCATAAAGTTCCCACACGATGGCAAGCAGGTCACCATACACGGCGACCCCGACCCCTACCAACATTGCAACTCTTTCCAAGCAAAACTAGAATGTGTCATACCCAACAATCGAGCCCATATCTCCCCTACTCCGCCACAAGACCATACTGCCGAAGCTTCCTCCTCACGGCCCAAACCAATGAAAATCACCATAAAAGAAAATGGCGTGGGGGAATACCAGATTGAGCACAGCCTCAACCTTGCAAAAATGCCCTTGTCTCCTCGCTCCTTTGGCCAGCCCAAGCATCAACCCAGGCATTTTCCAAAGCCCTCTGCTCCTCCTATCACTCCCGCAAACCCCTTTGTAAAATGGGGGACCTTATCTGATGAATCAGAGGAGCGAGATCTCTTGCAATGGCTTTATGCCGAAGAAGAAAACACACCCCAAGAGCCACCTAGACTCCCTACAGAACTCTATGGACGGGGTGAAACCATGTTGCATAGGATGGGATATGAAGGACAAGGCCCTATCGGCCTCAGAAAAGAAGGGATCATCGAACCTATACAACCTTCTTCCTCCTCTTCGGCTAAAAACACCACTGGCCTAGGGTACAAAGGTAAAGGTAAAGCCAAAGAAAATGCCTGCCTAGTGGAGACAATTCAAACACTCCAAGAGGATAGTGACGCAGATTCGGATGATTCCAATCAGTATGAGTGGGACGAGCTAACAGAGTACTCCTACGATGACAAAGAGATTGACACCATCCAAACTCTTAGCCCATATCATGAGAGACAAACGCAACGGGACAGACCACTGGAGTCTGATCTGCCCCTCCCTGAGGCTATGGCTTTCGAGGAAAGTATAGATTCCATTGCGATAAACAACCTGGAAGAAAGTACCACCCAGAACACTACCCCCACCTGTGCTCCTAATATTTCCATCCACACTATCAATAAATCAGGTCTTTCATCCGACTTCCTTCCCCTCTTACACCCTGAGCTTATTGACTGGGACCTGCAAGGGACCCCTCAATTAGATATGTTCCAGAACGATGATGCCTACATTGACTATATGGGACTTAGAGATCATTTACCAAAAGGAGATCATAAAGCCGGTTTCGCTATCGAACTCAATACTGTAGCTTACTTCGGGGAGGGTGCCAAGCCTTCTAGTCGCAAAAATGTAAAGATCAAAAAGGGATCTGACGGTGAAAACCGCCATGTGGCAGTGTCAGATTATAAAACAATAAAAAGAAAGGACGTATCTGAAGGTGAAAACCCAACTGTGGCACCTGACGATGGATTGCTTGACACCCTCCCAAGTGATATGTATCAAGAAAGGTCACAGATCGTGGTAGAGCCAACAGAGCCAGTGAACATTGGAACCAAAGAGTAGCCTCAGCTTATCCACTTTGCAAAATCTCTCACGCTGCCTGAGAAAACCAAGTTTGTACCATTCTTTAAAAAGAAGAGAGGCAGCTTTGCTTGGTCATATGCCGACATGCCAGGTTTGGACCCAAACCTGATTCTACATCACTTGCCATTGGATCCAGGGGTGAAGCCCGTAAAGCAAAAACTGAGAAAGATGCATCCCCATATAGCCCTACTGGTCAAGGAAGAACTCAAGAAATTGTTAGACGTGGGGTTCATCAGAGCCATAGATTACCCTGAATGGATATCTAATATTGTGCCGGTGTCTAAACCAGATGGCAGGGTTCGACTATGCAACGATTTTAGAGATTTAAACTAAGCATGCCGAAAAGATGACTTTCCCTTGCCTAACATCGATATCATAGTCAACCTCACGGCAGGACATACAATGCTGTCACTTATGGATGGATTCTCAGGGTACAACCAGATCAAAATAGCACCAGAGGATCAGCACAAAACCGCTTTCACTTGTCCATGGGGTACCTTTTGCTGGAATGTCATGCCATTTGGGCTGAAAAACGCAGGTGCTACATATCAGCGGGCCATGACAACTATATTTCACGACATGATGCATGTGACCATGGAAGATTATGTTGACGACATCTTGGCAAAATCACTCACCAGGGACTCACACCTGGACACATTAGAGAAAGTCTTCCAACGGTTGGACCAATTCCAAGTAAAATTGAACCCGAAGAAATGTGTGTTTGGGGTAACATCGGGCAAGCTGCTAGGCTTCATCGTGTCAGCAAACGGCATAGAGGTAGACCCGGCCAAGGTCAAAGCAATCATGGACATGCCTCCGCCCAAAACTCTAACACAGTTGAGATCCTTACAGGGCAAGCTACAGGCCATCCGCAGGTTCATCTCATAGCTGGCAGACAAATGCCATCCTTTCAGCCATCTCCTACATAAGAACGTTCCATTTAAATGGGATGAGCAGTGCGAAGAGGCATTCAACAAGCTCAAGGAGTACCTCATGAATCCTCCTATACTCATGCCCCCGATCGAAGGAAAACCTTTGATTCTCTACATATCTGCTACACCTACTGCTCTGGGGGCTCTCCTAGCACAGCAAGACTATGAGAACAAGGAAAGAGCTGTGTACTACATCAGTCGAACCTTAGTGGGCTACGAGTTGCAGTACTCACAGGTGGAACATTCATGCCTTGCGGTGGTTTTTGCCTCACAAAAACTCCGACACTACATGTTGGCACATCCTGTCAAACTCATTGCCAAGATCGACCCACTAAAATATCTTCTCAGCAAAGCAGCTCTCACAGGTCGACTAGCCAAATGGGTTATGCTTCTTAGCGAATATGATATAGAGTATGTGGATAGAAAAGCCATCAAGGGGCAAATCATCGCTGACCAACTAGCTGAGGCACCATTACAAGACACTTCACCAATGCAGTTTGAGTTCCCCGATGAATATTTATTCACTCTGTCAACATCTCCTTGGAAACTCTACTTCGACGGGTCTTACACCAACCATGGATCAGGGGCAGGTATCTTGTTCATCACTGCCCAAGGCGACACAATTCCAAAGTCCTACAGGTTGTTATTTCCATGCACTAACAATATAGCGGAGTATGAGGCTTTGGTAATTGGTCTCAAGATGGCCACTGAGTGGAAAATCCAAGCACTATGTGTCTACGGTGATTCTCAGCTTGTCATAAACCAGGTCAACGACGAGTATCAGACCAAAGATGAGAAGCTCATCCCATACAAGCGAATGGTCGACGACCTCAAAGAACATTTTGGGACCATCTCGTTTGAGCAAATACCCAGGATAGAGAACAAAGCAGCCGATGCAATGGCGACCATAGCCTCTCTTCTTGAGATACCTGAACATGAGTCATGGTATGAGTTCTTAGTGGAAACAATTCGACAGCCGGCTTATGATCTCCTCGAAACCCATTCCATTTGCCACCTAGTAGGATCTGATTCACCTTGGTACGGTAAGACCTACACTTACCTCAAGGACAATGTCCTTCCTTTGGACCTCTCTTCCAACCAAAAACGAACTTTCATCCGACAAGCCTCCCGTTACACCATTATCGCCAATACCCTTTACCGACGTGGTCTGGATGGTACTTTACTCCGTTGTCTAGAACAAGAAGAATCTGTAACTGCCTTGCGAGACGTGCATGAAGGGATCTGCGGAACACACTCCAGCGGTCCTTCCTTAGCTAAGAAACTCATGCGTTTGGGTTATTACTGGCCCAATATGGAAATGGATTCATATCAGTTCGTCAAAAAGTGCAAACAGTGCCAGATACATGGGAACTTGATTCATGCACCTGCTCAGGAGTTGAGACCTCTAACGACACGCTGGCCCTTTTGCCAGTGGGGACTTGACCTCGTGGGAAAGATTCATCCGCCCTCTTCCAACGGCCATAAATTCATCATAACCGCCACTGAGTACTTTACAAAGTGGATTGAAGCCGTTCCCTTATCAACTGTCACAGGAAAGCAAATTTCCTCTTTCATTCTGAATTACATTATCTGCCGATATGGTATCCCTTCATCCATCATAACGGATAACGGGAGACCCTTCAAAAATCAGGATGTCCAGGAACTTTGTGAACGTTTCAAGATCCAACATCGCTTCTCCACTCCATATTACCCCCAAGGTAACGGCCAAGCTGAGGCATCGAACAAAACCATTTTGAAAATCCTAAAGAAGACTATCAATGAAGCTGGTCGCGATTGGCACGTCCAACTCAATCCCGCTCTGTGGGCCTATCGAACCAGCATACGCACTCCCACAGGTGCTACACCCTACGCCCTCGTCTATGGTTCCAAAGCCATCCTTCCCATTGAGGTCGAACTCCCATCCCTTCGGGTGTCATTGAAAGGTCTCATATCAGACGAAGAGTACAGAGTCTCCAGACTACAAGAGCTAGAACTGCTAGAGGAAAGGCGCCAGAAAGCTTTTGACCATCTCAAAGCCTATCAACAGATGATGTCAAGAAGCTACAACCACAGGGTTAGACCAAGATGCTTCAAGGTTGGGGACCTCGTCCTAAAAGAGAACCCTCGCAATCAGCAGGACAGAGAAAAGAAAGGTAAGTTCGAGCCTAACTGGCTTGGACCCTATGTAATTGTAGCGGCTTACGGATCGGGGGCATATCAGTTGGCCACATCAGAAGGTGAGTTGTTTGATGATCCAATCAACAGCATGCACCTTCGCCGGTTCTATACCTAAGAGAACCCCAGTGCAAGGGGGTACAATAAAGTCAAAAAATCAAAAAAAAAATCAAAAAAATCAAAAAAAGTTACAAAGAGAAAATACAAAAAAATTGGAAAAAATGGCAAGCATGCAAAAAAATCGTCCTTTGGTGAAAACCTGGCAAACAGGCGCCTTGGATAGGTATCATGATGAAAACCTAGCAATCAGGCGTCATGTTACTTTCTCGCTTCTCGTGCAAATAAAAGCAAGTGATGAAAACCTGGTAAACAGGCGTTACTTGTGACAAACCGCATTCTCCATCTTTGGGAATCCAATCACCTTGAGCCCATTCTCCCTCTATTTTCCTCATTTGACCCATATCCATCACACAATAAACACTTGACAGTTACCTATCATGGCTTGATACTCACCTTGTGGCCTTGTCAACCAAGGTTTTGTCCCATACCGTCTCCTCGAAGTGAGCCTAGCGTAGTGTCTCTCGTCGGTGTCTGTGGTCCGAACCCGTGAACTAAGTTGCCTCTGCACCGTCACGTAGGCAAGGCCATTATTCTAATGCGCCCCTGAGGCTTCCATCTCTCCCAAAGTCCCATTCGTCTCCTTTCTTGTCTTCATTCTTGTCGTCTTTCTTCTAGTCCATCCATGGTCCATTAGGGTTTACCCCGAACTACGTTGCCTCTGCGTCGTCACGTAGGCAAGGCCATTTAGCAATGAGCCCCCGAGGCACTAGGTCAGTCCCTTAGGGTCCGTCTTCTCAATAAGGATTGTGCAACCTTCTCATCAAGTAAGCAAATGCAAGCAAACACCCGCACTTCAAGCAGACATCCCGACAATGAGCATCTTAACCTATCCAATGCAAAGCAAATACCCAAGGTCTTCTAACTGATTTTATGCAAATTAAGGCAAGAAATAAACACATATCAACGCAAATATGGGTTAAGTTACAGAGTCTTGATTTTTGCTATCATACCTTCCTATGCTACTCAAGGATGCCAAAAGCTAGAGATGCTATGATGGGGGCATGATTACTTTCTTTGTTTGTTGTCTGTGGATTAAACTTTAGTAATGCGACGCCTTGTCTAAGGACATGATCAGCAAAAGATCATCGAGGACATCCAAGGCCTTACATGAACGGGGGAAATCCTTGCTTGTTGAAACGCAAGAAGTACTCAGGTCATCTAGATTCAATTTTGACTAGATGCTTGTATTAACTTGCTCAATCACACTCCATGAAAGTGATACTCAGGTCATCTCGGTTCAATTATACCTAGATGCTTGTATTCACTCACAACATTTCAGAAAAGTACCAAAAACAAAATGCCCAATGATGAAATAAAGCAATCTAAAAGCAAAGCATCCGTCCTATATCCACATACACATCCATGCATCCGTATCCCATACAATCCTCATTATCCCAACTATGCAGAGTAACGATATCAAGAAAAGTTCCTAAGTCATTCTTTCGCAACCATTCCTCTATCCATCATGTCATTCTTATGTCGATAGAGTACATTTGGACATCACAAAAACAAGGCATATAGGAGCATATCATATCATTCGTAGAAACTAGTCATGCACATGATTAGGTTAGTAGAATGCACCATCCAATGCATTAGGTCACCAATACATTTGCATCACATCTTAATCTTAAAAAACCCAGAAAATCAAACAACATAGCTAAGTGCATCACATATATAGTTACATCACCACATAGTACTCATGTTACAACTACATACATTCAAAGCATTACATCATATAAACATCCAATAGCATCTCACATATCTATACAGCATCATAACATAGAAATCATGTTCCATACATATACATTTGCATTAGATCATTTAGACACCACATATACAGTTACATCATAACATAGAAATCATGTTTCATATACATATAGTTGCATCATCACATAGACATCATATTACATTTTGCATTCATTTGTCACATTAGATCATATAGATATCATATAGCAGCATATCAAAGTATTCCTCATATAGCATCATATAGACCATCTAACTAGGCAGTAGAATCACATCATACAATAGAAGTAAAATCATCATCTCATAACGCATGCAATAGATACACAAAGTTGCATCATCATCCATACTATCATATACAAAGAGGTCCAAATGTACAATATCACCATCTCTCTCAAAATCAAAGTGTCATATACAGTATGCGTCTAAATAGACGGTGATACATGTCCCAAAAATGTACAAAATCTAGTCTGTGTCTACCCCTGCTGCTGTGGGCCACCACTGCCAGCTCCTGACTGCTGAGGTCCCATCATGGATGCCCCTGACTGCGAAGGACCTGCTCTATGAGCCACCCTAGACTGACTCCTGAAACTCCCTGCCCTCTGGCTCGACGCCACGGCACCATGGTACAAGCCTCGGTAGTACTGTGCCTGCTGCTGCGCTCTGGCTAGGTCTGTCTGCGCCTGTGCCAACTGCGTCTGCAACTAGCCTACCTGTGCCTGTGCCTGCTGTACCTGCCCAACCAAAAATGTACTCGCTGCGTCTGTGCCCATGGCAGCCACTGTTGTGTCCCTCTCTACACGGATCAAGCGTACCCGTGCGTCTGCCATGTCTCGCTCACGAGTCAAACTAGCGATCACTGCTGCGTCTGTATCTCACCTCCTCTCCACTCTCCTCAGCTGTGCCTGCAGCTCTCGCACTTGTCCCCTCAGACTGGCTATGGTCCTCTCATGTGCCTCACCCTGCACTGACCCCTGTGCTGCCTCTGCATGTCCTGGCCCCTGCTGCTGGGGCACCTGCTGCTGTGGCACCTGCTGCTGTGGCACCTGCTGCTATGGTACCTGCTGCTGTGGTACCTGCTGCTGTGGTACTTGCTGGGGTGGTGGCATCTGTACCTGCTGCTGTGCCTCTCCCTGCCCTGGCACTGCCTGCCCAGCCTGATCTATCCTCCTCCGTTGCCTCGGCCTCTCTGCAGCTCGGCCACCTCGTCGTCCTCGTCCTCCTCTAGCGCCCCTCCGCCCTGGGCCAGCCCCTCCCTCCTCATCCTCTGAGTCCGCCTCGTCAATACGAGGCACCAGCATGCCAGGTCCTGAATATCTCAGGAATGGATGTGCGGTAATCCAATCCTCATACTCCTGTGTAACCCCCGCATCTGCTATCTCTCGCCTCATGTCCCATGCCACGTAAGGCAACTGCTGGAACTTTGCCAGGGCCTCCTCATAAGAAGCCATCGGCCCCCATCGGACCCTCTCTGCATGTGTCCGTGCAAACATGGCCTGTCCCTGCGGCATGCCCTGTCTCCTGCCGAACTGTCTCAGCACTCGGCCCACCATCTACCTCTCCAGTATGTGCTGTGTCCGGCCTATCAACCACCTGGTTTGGAAGCAGTAGGGTAGCTCATCTCCCTCGTCATCCCAGGGCTCGCAATCCAGATACGGCCGCCAGACGACCACATCTACCCCATCCAAGGTATGCCGCCAGTACTCTAGCTTCCCCAGCCTATGCTGGGAAATCACTCCTGCATAGCCATAGCTGTATGGCTCTCCTCGCTGCCTAGCAAAGACGCATATCAGCCTGGTCACCGCTATGTGCTCCCACAGCCAAAACTGTAACAGCAACACCCCGGCTGATAAACTCGTGCTGCTGTGGTACACCACCTGATGCATGTCGTGATATAGGTGGGCTAGCACGCAGGGTCCCCACGCATATCAGGTGCCCTCGGTCAGCATCCGCTCCATGATCCTGCCCCATCCAATGGGGAACCCGTGCGATCTCCTGTCCGGGCATACAACGCCCGCAATCAGTCCAGCCACAATCCCAGGGAAGTAGTCATAACAGTCATAGATATCCTGCCACGGGATGACCTGTCCCACCAGCTCGGGATCGTCAAATACTCGCTGACACTCGGCAAGTCCCGCGTCCCGCTGTGCGTCATACTCCACTAACTCGCCTACCACGGGCAAGTGCAGTATCCTGTAGACGTCCTCCAGCGTCACCGTCATCTCTCCAGTAGGGAAGTGGAAGGTCCCGTCCTCGCTGTGGAATCTCTCCACAGCAGCTGTCAATAGTCCTCGGTTCGCCCGCACCTCGGGCATAAAGCAAACGTAATCTAAACCCATGGCACCAAGCGCCACTCTGTCAGCCTCTGTCAGCATGTATCTCTGCAATAAAGGCATGGGGAACGTCTCCCTCGACTGCAGAGTCTCTCGTATCTCCTCCTGCAAGCACGCAAAGCAAGGCGTCAGTCTCAAGCTGCATATACCATACTCAACATATCTATTGAACTATATCAACTAAACTTAGCATTTCAAATTGATCAAAAATGCACACTACATCTCTTGACTAGATTCCTGCAATCTCGGAGATAGCTCCTCGATTCCTACGTCAAATAGGACGCTAATCGAATCAATTTGGCTAAGTAATTTACCATCCCAGGCAAATGCGCCACTACAGGTGGTAAAAGCGCCGTTTCTGGTATATGCGCCGCAATAATCCACGTATGCGCCGCGAAATTACGGATGCGCCGCAGGAAGTCACATATGCGCAACTTTAACAAATGCGCTGCTACATTTCACGCATGCGCGGCAGAAATACAAAAGCGCCGCCCAATTACGAAAGCGCAACTAGAATGCACAAATGCGCAGCTTTCACGCATGCACCGCCGAAACCGGCATATGCGCTGCGAAATTACAAAAGCGCAGCTTCGCGAGGCATATGCGCCGTTTTGCGTTTCGGCGCATTCATTTCACCTATTTTCTACGTGCATTTATGACACCTAAACTCGACCCTAGGAGAAATTTTTCGAAGCACATACCGGGGGTCCTGCCTCTGCTGGCCGCCCGAATCGTCGGACTCGCTCGAATCGGTGCTCCTCGCGTGGAATGTCTGCTGCTCTGGCTGCCATGCTGCTCTAAGTTTGCTCTGAGCTCTCTTTCTCCAATCCAGATCAACCAAGTGTGCAAATGACTATTCTTGTGGACCCAGCTCCTATTTATAGCCTCCAAACCCTAATTCTGGCTAGGTGATGACTGTGACTACTTCCCGTGTCCGTTTTTCCTCCTGTTTTCTTCCTGCATCCCTGACCGCGTCCCTTTTTCTCCAACCTATCCTAACCCCTTCCTCGTCGTGAGATCATCCGTCTCCAAAACTTTCGCCGTTTTTCCCGTCCAATCTCCCGAGGGGGCATCCTATCGTCATTTAACCTGTACCAGGGGCAAACTGGGGCATGTATCATCATTCAGACTATCAATTTCTTTGAAGCAATGCTGTAAACTGCATTGCATCAAAGAGGGGCAAAATGTATACGCCTAAAAATGACACAAATCATCCTAAATAAATATTCTAAATATTTATTCCATTCTTCTATTAATTAAATAAATATTCCAAATTTATTTAATCAATTCACTATCTCACAATTAAATAAATTCTATTTATTTAATTAAAATTCTTCTAAAGTCCTTCACAATTAAATAATCATAAATTATTTAATTAAGCCTAATTCCTCTATCCTAAAGTTCTAAATTCAAAATTCCACGTCACCTTCTACACCTCACCTTTTTCCACCTCACCTTGTCCACCTCATCAGGTTGCACATGTAATTAAATATATTTAATATTTAATTACCTTATTTTCCCTCACCCACATGGCCTATTTCTTCTCCAATCAGAGGTCAGTTAACCAATCAATCAAATCTGTTAACTAACCTGTCAGTTGAGTCAAATCCTCAATCAATTCAGTCAGTTCCACAATCCACTCTTCTAACTGATCAATCAATTCTGTTAACAGACCAGTCAATGGAGTTAACTCTCCAATCAGTTTTGTCACATCCCACCTTTCATGATGGAGATGGGACACTTGTCACATTTCCACTGGTTGCACATTCCTCAACCATCCTCAACTGTTGATCTTCATATCTTCTCTCAATCGTTGATTCCTATTCCTCCGAGTCTATAAATGAAGCTTCATCCCTCCATTCTATTCATCCAGGCTTTTGACATCGTTACTCTGCAGAAATATCACCAGCGCGCCTTTGGCACCCACTTGTCATCTACAAGCTTGAGATCACCATTGTTGCATTGGAGCTCACCTTCATTGCACATCACACCATAGCCGTTCACCATCGACTTCCTCAAACAGCTTTAAAAGATTGCTCTCTCTAAGGGCTCATCTCATCTGCGAAAGGACGATTCGTGATAGGCAAACAACAGAAGTTTCGAAACGGAAGAGGTTTTGCTGTGTTTGTTCATTGCTTTGTTTATTTGGATCTTCTTTGTTTCTCTATTCTGTTGATGTTTGGGTCATCTATTATTCATTTGATTGATCACTATTTTACCCTCACAGTCGCTCTTGGACAAATTTTTTCATTCTTTCACCCCATTTCTAAAATCCCCATTTTCTTCTCCCCTTTCCCTCAGAAAGTGTCCAAAACCTAGTCAAACCCCAATTACCCATTAGAGTTTTTCCCAAATCTAAATTTTCCTTTACTAAAAAAGTTTCCGTTTTTGTTTTTCTACCCATTCCTAAAAGAAAAATCCTGGTTATGGTTGTCACCTGTGTAGGACAAAAAAACATGGAGGATGAACTTGCAACCCTCAAGACCAAACTCCAAGATCTGGATGAAAAAATTCTCGCCCTCAATCTTCAGCATTCAGCCATGAACAATAGACGGCAACCAGAGTCTTCTGCAAACACTGGGTTCTCTTCTTCCAGCAACTTTCATGGGCCAAAGCTTGATTTTCCTTGCTTCAATGGTGATGATCCAATTGGATGGATATACCGGGTAGAACAATATTTCAGCCTGCATAATGCTTTTGATGTCAACAAAGTCCCACTTGCATCCTTTCATTTGGAACATGAAGCCCTTTAATGGTTCCGTTGGTACATCAAGGCTCATGAAGAGCCAAAATGGATAGATTTTTGCAAACTGATTTTGCAACGATTTGGCCCTAGTGCTTTTGATGAATTCACAGGAGCACTCACTAAACTTTGCCAAATAGGCACTGTGAGAGAATATCAGACAGAATTTGAAAAACTAGAAAATCACATGGAGGGATTGTCTGATGAATTATTCAAGAATTGTTTTGTCAGTGGTCTGAAGGATGCAATTTGATTTGAGGTTAAAATGTTTCATCCTAACACAATGATGGAAGCCCTAGGGTTGGCTAAGTTGGTGGAGGACAAGATCACAACCCAATAACGATCCAAATCCAATTTTGTTCCATTCAGAAATACGGTTCCCCAAAGACCTCAAATAACGCCAACTCTTAGAATAGCTCCTATCAAGCATTTGACTGAAACAAAGATGTAGGCACATAGGGAAAAAGGGCTTTGTTATAATTGTGATGAGAAATTCACTTGGGGACATAGATGTGTTGAGCAAAAGCTCTATTGCTTGGATGTGGATTCTCTGCCTAAAACTAAAGTTTATGCGGATGCTCAGGATACAGTAGATGATCAGGTCAAAATTTAGCAGCCGCTTGTTGACCCTGCTTCTTAGGAATACCACCTAGAGATCTCTCTCCATGCCTTAGCAGGAGTCACCACCCCACAAACCATGTAGGTCAAGGGTTACTTCAAGAAGCTCCCTCTTACAATACTCATTGATTCTGGTAGCACTCATAACTTCATTGACCCTCAGATCGCCAAACACGCTGATTATTTTGTCCATCCTTTCTCGAGCTTTAAACTCATGATTGCCAATGGGGGTACATTACCTTATAAAGGGAAGTGTCGCAATGTGCGTATCTTGATTGGTGATTATAACCTACGCTCTGACATGTTTGCCTTGCCCTTAGCTGGATGTGATGTGGTTTTGGGCACCCAATGGTTATGCACACTTGGACCCATCTTATGGGATTTTGCTAAACTTTGGATGCAGTTCTCAGGTAATGTGTAAAAACACACATGAAGGGCTTACAACCAGGGTCTCTCAGCATCATAAGTTCACATCGCATGGAAAAACTTCTTAAGAAGAATTCACATGGTGTCATCGCTTAGCTCCATTCCATTCAGATGTAACCATTAGCGGTCTCCACTACTCCTTCTGATCTACAACGAATTTTGGATAGGTATGCATGTGTCTTTGTCGAGCGAGTGGGATTTCCACCTTCATGACCAGAGGACCACCGTATTCAACTCCTTCCTAGAAGTGTTCCTCCCAACATCAGGCCCTACCACTACCCATTTGACCAAAAGACAGAGATTGAGATGCTCATTCGAGACTTATTGAAGCAAGGTATTATTCGCCCTAGTACCAGTTCCTTTTCTTCACTAGTTCTTCTTGTCCAAAAAAAAAGATGGGTCATGGCACCTCTGTATTGACTTCCGTGCACTTAATCACATCACAATCAAGGATAAGTTTCCAATTCCTGTTGTGGATGAGCTTCTTGATGAGCTTCATGGCGCTCATTTTTTCTTCAAGTTGGATCTTTGTTCTGTTGGAAACAAGGTAGATAACTGAGAGGGGGGGTGAATCAGTTATCCTAAATATTTTAACTTTCTATTCTTCTTTAACAATTAGTGCAACATCAAAACATATAAGCATACATAACCATGGAAGCAGAAATAAACTCAACACATATAACACAATAGTTTTGACATGGAAAACCCTGTTAAGGGAAAAACCACGGGGTGACTAACCCAAGATTGTATTCTCTATTAGAAGAATAAGAAGTACGAAATGGCACTTGCCAATTAGGGCTCACTGCCCGAGCACACTGCTCACAAGAGGCTCACTGCTTACAAGAGACTCACTGTCTACAAGGTATAAAGAAAGTAACCAAGTGTTTGAACTGATCTGAGGCATCCACATATGCTGAGGTTCAGTTCCGGTTAGGCTCAATAAACTAATCTACTGCACTTCATTCCTCCACTCCTTTAGTGCTGCTGTTCTGTCACATATCGGACTTGTATTATTGCTTCCACACCTATCTCTGCCTTTCTTCACACACTATGGCATTCCACACACTTCCTCACATCAAAATCCATCTGGTATATATATCTACACAAAGGATTTCAACATCTTTCTAGTCAGCATCCGGAATACTCAAGATTTTCCCAAACTCTGGTCTGTCAGCTGAATCCATGCTTACTAAGTGATGTGTATCAAAAAGGTAGTTATAGGAGTTATCAATCATGTCAGCCAACCATGAATGATCCCTCAGGAAACTTGATCTCCATCAATTCCTCATCCGTATTAAGGTTTGATGCTCTGCCGGTCAGTTCTTCCTCAGTCTACTCTGTCCAACACTTAGGTGCTCATATCTTTTAACTCTTTCATCACCGGAGGCTCAATTTCTAGGATGTAGCAATCATGGTACTCCTCTTGACTTCCCCAATTCTGCACTTTACTGAGATACTTCCTATGAGAGATCTGGACCTGATTGTCAGACCTTGATGCATGCTCTATTCTTGTTCACCGGACCAAAACACTCTTCAATCTGACTTCCGGTATAGACATACTATGTGCTACAGATGAGTGGGATGGACTTTGTTGCCATCAATGACAACACTCATGAAGCCACATAGTGTCTCTTGCCAACAATCTCCCCCTTTGGCATTGATGGTAACACTTAGTGAAAAATGACTAAGTGTCATAACAAACTCCCCCTTTGCTGATGCTCTTTTCTTATGTACACTTTTATTGGAGCTCCCCCTTAGCTAGATTCCACATTTTTCACTACTCTTCACTCCCCCTTTGACATCAATGGCAAAGGGTAGAATCCGCACACCAAAATTTCCAAAAATCAGCCTATAAATATCTGCATAAGTATATATACAAGTTATACTTACATATACTTAAGTATATCTACAAAGGTGGTCTTCAACTGTATAACTTATGTCGCCCAACTTTGCTTCATCCTATCCAAAATTGAAATGTGGCCACTCAGTAAAAATGCAAAAGCTTCTGCCCTTTTTAAATCTACCGGATCATTGGTCTGGGCTGTAGTCTGGGCATTAGTTAGAACCTCATGCATGGCTTCTAACTTAGGGATAATTATCCCTCTTAGATCACTCATTCTACTTATTCTATTCTTCTTCTCCTTCTTAAGCCTCTTTATCTCATTCATAGCTGCAATAGTCTGACATTCTTGATTCATTATGGAAGAGGTGAGAGGATCAAAATTTTGAGATAAACTTGATAGTTTGCTCTCTTGTTCTTCCACCTTCTTGGTAATATCTACTGTCACTGTGGACCAAGATAGATAAAATTTGTATATTTCTCTGCCATCTTTAAGAGCATTTTCTAGGCTCTTTATTCCAATATCCAGATTTCTCCTATCATTTGTTATAAGTCCCTGTACTTCAGAGAATCTCTTACCCAAAAACTCTTTCTGGACTTTCTCTTCTACTGACTTCTCCAAAGAATCAAAATGTGTGCTAATAGAGTTAACAACAAAGGATGGCATGATCTTTTCCAAGACACCGGATGCAGTCTCTATCAGCTCACAGTCTTCCATGTGAGACTTCAGAAGCTTTTCTTTTGCTTTGGCTTGAGAAAAAGATGCTACCTTCATTGTCTGGACCGGAGAGAGAGAGTCAAAATTGAGTGGTCCTTGGAATAGCTCCGGTTCATCTAATTCCATCATTTATTTTGTCAAGAAGTCTTTAACTGCTTCTACAGTGTCTCTTGCCAGAGACAGAATTTTCTTTCCTTTTGTGGCCTCAGAACTGTCATATGGGGTTTTCTCTATTTGATCTTTTTCTCTTCCCTTGACCTCATCTTCTTGACTAATTTTCTCATCTTTTCTTTCTTCTTCTCGAATGCAAATGTGCAAATGATGAACAAAAGAATCCTTTTATTTCTGTGCAAACCCTAATTCCATTTTGCAATAAATACAAAACTTAAGTTATTCCGGTTGCCTTGTTCTTCTTGTCCTGAGAGATCTTTCTCTAAGTTGGATCTTCATTCTGTTGGAAACAAGGTAGATAACTGAGAGGGGGGGTGAATCAGTTATCTTAAATATTTTAACTTTCTGTTCTTCTTTAACAATTAGTGCAGCATCAAAACATATAAGCATACATAACCATGGAAGAAGATAAACTCAACACATATAACACAATATTTTTGACGTGGAAAACCCTGTTAAGGGAAAAACCACGAGGTGACTAACCCAAGACTATATTCTCTATTAGAAGAATAAGAAGTACAAAATGGCACTTGCCAATTAGGGCTCACTGCCTACAAGAGACTCACTATCTACAAGGTATAAAGAAAGTAACCAGGTGTATGAACTGATCTGAGGCATCCACATATGCTGAGGTTCAGTTCCGGTTAGGCTCAATAAACTGACCTACTACACTTCATTCTTCCACTCCTTTAGTGTTGTTGTTCTGTCACATACCAGACTTGTATTATTGCTTCCACACCTATCTCTTCCTTTCTTCACACACTATGACATTCCACACACTTCCTCACATCAAAATCCATCTGGTATATATATTCGCACAAAGGATTTCAACATCTTTCTAGTCAGCATCCGTAATACTCAAGATTTTCCCAAACTCTGGTATGTCAGCTGAATCCATGCTTACTAAGTGATGCATATCAAAAAGATAGTTATAGGAGTCATCAATCATGTCGGCCAGCCATGAATGATCCCTTAGGAAACTTGATCTCCATCAATTCCTCATCTGTATTAAGGTCTAATGCTCTGTCGGTTAGTTCTTCCTTAGTCTACTCTGCGCAACACTTAGGTGCTCATATCTTTTTACTCTTTCATCACCAGAGGCTCAATCTCTGGAATGTAGTAGTCATGGCACTCCTCTTGACTTCCCCAAGTCCACACTTTGCTGAGATAGTTCCTGTGAGAGATACGGACCTGATTGTCGGACCTTGTTGCATGCTCTATTCTTGTTCACTGGACCAAAACACTCTTCAATCTAACTTCCGGTATAGACATACTATGTGCTGCGGATGAGTGGGATGGACTTTGTTGCCATCAATGACAACACTCATGAAGCCACATAGTGTCTCTTGCCAACACGTTTTGAGTATCATCAAATTCAGGTTCATGAGGATAATATCCCTAAAACAGTTTTTCACATGCATGATGGCCACTGTGAGTTTTTGGTCATGCCCTTTGGCCTCACTAATGCTCCTTCAACATTCCAGGTATTGATGAATAAAATATTCTGGCCCTACCTATAGAAATTCATTCTGGTCTTCTTCGATATATCCTCATCTATAGTAAAACATGGGCTAAGCATCTCAAACATCTAGATCTCATATTGCAACTTCTCTCTGATCATCATCTCTGTGTAAAATAGTCTAAATTTGTTTTTGGCCAGCAGGAAGTGGAGTATCTCGGGCATATTGTTTCAGCCCAAGGGGTTCAAGTGGATCCTACAAAAATAGATGCCATAAAAAATTGGCCCCATCCTCAGACATTCAAGAGCCTCCGTGGTTTTTTGGGGCTGATTGGCTACTCTCGCAAGTTTGTCAAGGATTATGGGAAGATTGCAGCTCCATTAACAGCTATGCTAAAAAAGGATGCTTTTATCTAGACACATGCTGCTGAGCGTGCATTTGAAAAGTTGAAACAAGCTATGTGTACTACACCTGTTCTAGCTATGCCAGATTTTTCCAAGACCTTCACCATTGAGAGTGATGCTTGTGGCAATGGAATTGGTGTTGTTCTCCTTCAAGAAGAACATCCCATTGCATTCACCAGCAAAGCCCTTTCTAGCAAGAATTTAGTACTCTCTACATATGAGAAGGAAATGATGGCTATTTTGCATGCAGTATAGAAGTGGTGGCCATACCTACTAGGGAATCATTTTTGCATCAAGAGTGATCACTAGAGTCTAAAATATTTCCTGGAACAATGGGTCTCCTCTCCAGCACAACAGAAATGGGTCAACAAACTCATGGGTTATGACTATGAGATCACTTACAAGAAGGGTAAGGACAATATTGTGGCAAATGCTCTTTCTCACACATTTAAGGACCAAGCTTCCCTTTCAACTATTTCTATGCCTATTCCAAATTGGTTGGAATCTGTCCAGCAGGGCTATGTCAATGACTCTTCATTATCTCAAATCATTCAACAGTTGGCCAATAACCCTTATGCTATACTGCATTACTCTTGTGATGGTGCTTCTCTGCGATAAAAGGGTTGCCTAGTGCTTCCCCAGAGCACAGATCTTTAGTAGGCTGTCTTCTATGAACTCCATGCTTCTCCATCGGTAGGGCACTTTGGGTTCCTCAAAACTTATGAGTGGGCACGACATAACTTCTTTTGGAAGGGAATGAAAAGGGTAATTCAAGAGATGCTGGTTGAATGTGATACCTACCAACATAACAAGGTGAAATGACTCTCCTTTGTAGATTTCTCGAACCCTTGCCCATCCCTACACGGATTTGGACAGATATTTCTATGGATTTCATTTAGGGGCTTCCTAAATCTAGAGGGAAGACAATGATCTTGGTTGTGGTTGATCGCCTCTCCAAATATAGTCATTTTTGTGCCCTCAGCCATCCCTATACCGCCTCCTCAGTCGCACAAATTTTTATGGACCAAATCTTCCATCTTCATGGTATCCCTTGTTCCATTGTCTCAGATCGTGATGAAACTTTCATAGTCATTTCTGGATAGAATTATTTTGACACACTGGCACCAAACTGAAAATGAGTTTTGGGTATCACCCACAAATAGATGGTTAGACTGAAATTATCAACAAATGTTTGGAAACTTATCTTCATTGCTTCACTTCAGAACAATAACATCAGTGGGCAAAGTGGCTTCCTCTCGCTGAATGGTGGTACAATACCTCCTACCACACTACATCTAAAATGACTCCATATGAAGCAGTCTATGGTCAGGCACCACCAGTGCTCCTTCCATACACCCTAGCAGTTCACCAGTTCAGGCAGTCGACATGGTTCTCCGAACCCGAGATTAGATTCTTCGCATCTTGCAGGACAATCTTCACATGGCAATAAATTGAATGAAACAACAAGCTGATCAACACCATTCTGAGCGCACTTTTCAAGTAGGTGATATGGTTTTTATTTGTCTACAACCATACAAGCAATCATCCCTGAAACTCAAAGGGCGTCATAAGATGGCTCCAAAGTTCTATGGGCCGTATAAGGTTCTTCAGAAGATTGGGTCAGTTGCTTATAAATTTGAGCTTCCTCCTTCTTCCTACGTTCATCCAGTATTTCATGTCTCTTGTCTAAAGAAAGTTCTTGGCACCAACATCAAAACACAAACTATTTTCCCAGAACTAGATAATGAAGGATCCATCATTTTGGAGCCGGAGGCAATCCTCGACAGGCACACTCATTAGCTCCATTCCCAATCCATCACAGAGGTATTAATTCAGTGGCACGAAATGTAACCAAAGGATGCTACATGGGAACCACTCCTTCAGATTCAACAACAATTTCCACATCTTAAGCTTTGAGGACAAAGCTTTTCTAAGAGGGAGGGGATGTTAGGAACTCGTGTTTAACCCTTCTCTTTAGTTTGTTAGTATATTACTTTTGGACGCATATGCTTTGTAAGTCGTCTCGTGAGTATATTGTATTATCCCACATTCATGGGAAGTAATAGTTGTTTAGATTAGACTTAGTATATAAGTACATGTTAAGGCCAATGAAGGCATCCATGAATTTATTGTATTGAGCTTGATCAAAGGAGGTTGACCCCTCGAAGTGGCCTGCGATCAATAAATTCCTTCTGTGTTTCTTCTATTCCTATTATTTCATGCATTTTTCATTATATTGTTGCAGGAGGTTCCTCTCACATATGGTACCTTTGACATTTTGTCTTCCTCCTCTTGTGTCTTTGGACACATCTCTTTAGTCAATTTCAAATGACTAGGCAAAGGCGTGCTGACAACTTTTGCATTCTCCATATGGAATCTTTACAACACCTTTTCAACATAATCAGCCTGAGATAGAGTCAATTTTATTTTCTTCCTATCTCTACAAATTTTCATACCAAGGATTTGTTTTGCTACCCCCAAATCCTTCATAGAAAATGATTGTGCTAACTGTTGTTTTAACTCTCTTATGTGATCCATGTTAGACCCTGGTTGATGCGGAGGAACTCGGGCAATCTCTTAGTAAACAGGGCGAACTCCCATTAAAACCCACCAACCTAGGGGTTAGACTTCATTTTCTTTAACATTTGATACCATAGCACCATTGTCAAGACACTATTCTATCGGCGAGCTCCTTGAATCTTCTGCCGACGCCGCGGGTTACGCCGATAGGCTTACCATCGGCAAGACCCTAACTATCGGCGACCCTCATACATTTCCCACCAACGTCTCTTTCACTCTGATGGGCCTAACACATAGCTGTCGGTAAGACTCGGGTGATCGGCATCACATTTTCCACATTCCCCGACACCACATCTCTCACCGATGAGCGATTTTCTATCGGCGAGACCACTTACTGTCGGTGCAACTTTTCTCCTTTCTGCCGATGATGTAACTCATGCTGATACACCTTCACTCTTCCCTCCTTTAGCTATACTATTGAACCATTAACTTGAACCATTTCCTTGAACCTTTCATGTGAACCTTCCCCCATCGGCAAGACACCCATTGTCGGTGCAACTTCCTTTCTTTCGGTCGACACAATTCTCATGCTGATGAACCTTTTCAATTGACCTGTTGAACCGGTTCAATCCGGTGGTTCAACCTTCTCCTTCCATCGGCAAGACTTCTCGAATCTCACCCCGATCGGTGAGAGTTCCTTCCGTCGGTCCAAATTAACTTTCCTATGCCGATGTCATTACTCACACCGACGGGCTACATACCAACTTTGTCATCGGCAGGACTTGCTTCTTCGGCCACACACATTTCTTGTTCTCTGATGGGCTATCTTAAGCCGATGACTTCGCACATTTATTCTTTGTCCTTCTAAAACCCGATATCTAAATGCAGGAAAACCACAAAATTGCCTCACATGAAATTGTGATATACACACACTGTTTGTCATATACACTTGCTGTATACACACAAAACCTCCTCTACAACAATTCATAACTGAACAACACAGAAAAGCTAACAATTCAACCAACACAGAAAAAAACTACTAATTCAGCAATGAATTGAAATAAACTAACAACCGGGGGTCATTCCACTGATTTCAGAGAAATCCTCCAGTGGAATGACCCCAAACAAGATTCACTGTGATTACACCAGAACACAAATTCCTTCTATTTCAGAATGTACATACAGTTTCTTTTCACTCTGTCTCCCCTTTCTACGAATATAGAGATAACTATTTAAAGATTCATACATTGGCAGTTACAGAAAGTGGAAGGCAAAACCGTTCCTCAACCACCCTGCCAATCGGTTACATTCTACTTCTTTCTTGTTCGGTTACAATTCTTTAGATCTTTTCTTGACACATATGCAATCTTTCAATATTATGCCGTTACTCGGCCAACTAAGGTTTGACATGGCACTAAGGCCTTACAATGTAATATTTTGGACATAACCTAAAATGTATCGAGGTGCTCCTGTACCACTGGTATAAGCATGTCATCAGCATATAAACATAAAATAATGTAGTTGTCATTATCCAACCTCTTAAAATAAACACAATGGTCAGAATTACACCGGCTATAGCCTTGCTCAGCCATAAAACTATCAAATTTCAAATACCATTACCGAGGTGCTTGTTTCAAGCCATACAAACTCTTCTTCAATCTACATACTTGTTTCTCCTTACCTTTAACCTCAAATCCTTGTGATTGTTCCATATATATCTCCTCCTCTAAATCACCATGGAGAAAGGCAGTTTTCACATCTAGCTATTCCAAATGCAAATCTTCAGTAGCCACAATACTTAAAATAGTACGAATAGAAGTCATTGTAACAACCGGAGAAAATATCTCATCAAAATCAATACCATTTTTCTATGCAAATCCTTTTACAACTAACCTGGCTTTAAATCTTTTCTTACCCCCATCTTCCTCTTTCAGCCTTTTTACCTACAGGCAACTTACATAATTCCCAAGTCTAATTTTTCAGCAAGGAGTCTATTTCTTCTTTCATTGCAAGTTCCCACTAAACCTTTGTATCTACCTGCATAGCTTCATCATACCCTTCCGGTTCACCAATCTATTAACAAAATAGAATACAAAGAGGGAGAAAACCTTTCATGAGGTCTACTTAGCCTTGTTGACCATCTAACATTCACTAGAGTTTGTGGTATTTCTTGTTGCTATTGCAGAGCATGAGGAACCGCTGAAATATCATTATTTGGAGTATCATCCAGCACAACATAATCCTTTTCTTTCTTCTCATGCTGCTACAACTGATCTTTGTACATCACCTTCTCATTGAATACAACATCCCTGCTTCTCACAAATTTTAGATTTTTAACATCCCAAAGCCTATAACCAAATTCATCAATGCCATATCCAATGAAGATACACTTTTTTTATTTTGCATCCAGCTTGGTTCTATTTTCAGAATCTACATGTGCAAATGCTTCACATCTGAAGGTTTTTAGAAAGTACTAACTCACCTTCTTACCTGGCCATGCTTCCTCTGGAATACCACAGCCCAAAGGAACTGAAGGACCTCTATTAATTAAATATATAGTAGTGTTGACGGCCTCTGCCCACATGTTTAAAGGCAGCCCAACATGCAATCTCATGGTCCTTACACGCTCTATTATTGTCCTATTCATGCGTTCAACCACTCCATTCTCCTGTGGAGCCCCTAGAACTATTTTTTGCCTACGAATTCCATTAAAGGAATAATAATCCTCAAATTCTTTGCTGTAATACTCACCACCATTATCAGATCTGGGACATTTTAATCTTTTTCCCATCTCATTCTCAACCAAGCTTCTCTATTTCTTAAATGTTTCAAATACATCACATTTCTGCCTAAGGAAATAAATCCAAACCTTCCTAGTTGCATCATCTATGAATGTAACATAATACCGAG
Organism: Cunninghamia lanceolata; assembly: GCA_027924645.1. Classification (NCBI taxonomy): domain Eukaryota; kingdom Viridiplantae; phylum Streptophyta; class Pinopsida; order Cupressales; family Cupressaceae; genus Cunninghamia; species Cunninghamia lanceolata. The sequence goes on from BSBN01000806.1 coordinate 449,309, forward strand.
AGCCATCAAGAGAAGATACCTGAGCCGGTCCCCATACATCTGTATGCACAAGCTCCAACTTTTCATCTTTCTTTTGCCTCCCATCCTTGAGAAAACTAACTCTCTTTTGTTTTCCATACACACAACTTTCACAAAAATCCATATTAATGCATTTCAGACCTGGTAAAATTTTCTTAGAATGAAGTACCTTCATACCTTTTTTAGTCATATGCCCAAGTCTGTTATGCCATAGTGTTGTCTCAGAACCTGCAGCAACTGTTTTAGTCTCTTCCTGCGAAACTACATTAACTGTTCCTGAACCTGTTTGTTTTTTCTTTGCAACAGCTAAAGTAGAAGGAACAGTATGACCTGTACAAAGATATAAGGCACCTACTTTCACACCTTTTGCTACTATTAAGGCACCTCTTGAAACCTTCCAATTTTTATCAGTAAATGTAACAATGCAACCTTCATTAGCTAGCTACCCTACTAAAATTAAATTCCTACTCAGCCTTGGAACGTGCCTTACCTCTTGTAGTAGCCAATGATTCTCATTTTGCAACTTAATCTTGATTCTTCCCTTTCCAACAATCTGACAAGGTTCGTTATCTCACAAATAAACCAGCCCACAATCTCCTTGGACATAATCAAGAAAGAAACTTCTATGGGGCATAGCATGAAATGAGGCCCCTAAATCTAAAACCCATGAATCATCAACATTATCTAGGGAAAGAATCAAAGCATCATCTTTAGATTTATTACTTACCACATTTGCCTCCTCATTTCCTTCTTGTTTGTCTCCTTCTTTATTCTTCCAAGACCAGCAATCTTTCTTCAGATGACCTGGTTTCCCACAGTACTAGCAATTCTTATGTCCACTGGATTGGGATCTCTTGTCCTTTGATTTGCCTCATGACTTCCCATGACCTCCAGAACCATTTCCTCTCTCCTTTGATCGGCCCCTACTTTCTGCATTCAAAACACTACCTGATGTGGACCCTCCTGAGCTTTTTCATCGCATTTCCTCGCTAAGGATACACCCACAACATCATCAAATTTCAAAGTATTTGAACCAAAGACAGAGTTACTTACAGCCATTACCAAGCTATTCCAGCTTTCTGACAAATAACATAATATCGAGAGAGCCCTCACCTCTTCATCAAAACTTACTTTTATAGAAGTTAATTGACTGATAATCATATTAAACTTATTTAAATGATCTGTCACAGATCCACTTTCAATCATTTTTAGATTAAACAAACGCTTTATAAGAAATACCTTATTTGAGGCTGAGGGTTTTTCATACAATTTAGCCAAAGCTTTCATCAGACCATCTATTGTCTTCGCTTCCATTATATTGAATGCCACTGATGGTGCCAGGCATAACCAAATGGTTCCCAGTGCCTTTCTATCTAGAAGATTCCAATCCTCATCAGTCATTGTTGCTGGTTTCTTGGCTATTCCTTCCAACGGCCTCCATAAATTCTCCTGATAGAGATAATCCTCCATCTACATCTTCCATAACTGATAGTTCTACCAATTGAATTTATCTACCTTCAATTTACACTCGTCCACCATTGTTCCCACTCAATTGTGAGACTCCCACTCAACTGTGAGACCTTCCTGTAGACGATAATCGAACACAACCCGCTCTGATACCACTTGTTAGGGTTAGCCAGCAAAAGATATCAGTTACATGAAAATAAAGATTAAATAGAAGAATGAAAATTTACAGAAATAATAACAATGAGAGACAAGTTTTAACATGGTTCACCCAAACTTGGGATACATCCACCAACAGAGAATCTAATATTATTATCCAGTAAATCAAACTAATTACAACCAACAATCCTTACAACTCAATACTGCTGCAAAATTCTACAATACATCAATAGAAACCCTAACCCTTAGCCATCAAGCCTTATGTCGGTTACAAAAATAGGGTTTTTTATGTTGGCCAATAGAAAATAACTCCCAACACCTTTATAAAATAATAAAAAATCATTGGAAGTTTTAGGGGCGCTACCCCTCGACCTTGCCCTGTATTGCGATAGGGAGCGCACCAGGGGCGTTGCCCCTAGACCTTGTTAAATAATTTGGGGGGAAACTGCGCTGATAAAAGTGGGGTAAATTTAACCTCCGAGTCTGATTAGGCTCCATATAATAACAATTTTCACAAAATTACCCATAATCAGACAATTACATACATTAAAAGAAAAACAAATCAACTTGTTAGTTTTTAGGAGTAGGGTTTAGTTTCATGTTCTCTGAGCCATTTAGTGAAGTAATTACTAGAGCTAGCCAACTTTGAAGTGATTATACAGTTTTGATTTGCATATGGGAGAACATATCTACTCTAGTTGTCAATATCCAGTGAAATAAGGATCTGTCATATAGATATTGAATAAAGGGAACACCCCCCAGGTTTGGCAAAGCCTAAAGTGTAGAGGAGAACAAATAGCTATCTCCTGTTCGTTGGCCACGGACCTGAGAATCTTGAGCATAAAAGCTGGCTACTTTTTAGGGAAACTCAGACCATCAGTTGGGAACACCAACAGATTGGTGACTCCGCTGGGGAGTTGATTATAAAGAACCTAGGATCCAACTTGAAATCCTATTTGTGGGTGGCGGCTCTGAAATTATCTCCCAGCCAGTGATATTATAATTTTCATGCAAGGAAGAAGATCCCTACAAAACCCCTTGTTCCAAGAACAACCAAAAATGGTGTATAAGAAAAAGGGGAATAATCAGTCCAACCAAGAAGGGTTTTTGAATCCTCAAAACAATGACAATATGTAGAATAAATTTAGGTCCTTTGAACAACAACATTTTTCAGCTACAGAAGCTAGCATCCAGGAGATCTATGAGAAACAACAAGGTGATAGGCTTAGGTTAGGATTTGATATCTTTCAAGAACGTCCTTTTTTGGATCCACCTGACAGGTTTGAAGATGTAGAATCTCCAAGAGATATAGATAACCCTAGACCATCCTCTTCAATGCAAAAAGAGGAGTTATTAGAAGAAATCAAGAACCTTAGGGCTGAACTTGTTACTTGGAAGCTATAAAAATAAGGGCTGAAATGAGAAAGAGGGTTGAGGCTCTAAGAACTGCTCACCAGAATGTAATTCCAACTATTAATAATGCAAACACAGTGGGTAATCAACAGGTTAAAACTCTTCCAAACCTGTAGAATAATCAGAATATACTAGGTAATAACCAAGGGCTTAATCAACATGCAAACCAAATCTGTAAAACAATCAGGGTCAGAATGCTCATAATAACAGACTACCTCAAAACAATGCAACAAATCAAAATGCACATGCTCATGGTAATGTGAATCAAAATGCTAATGCAAATCAAAACCAGAATGCAACTCAAAATTAGAATGCATTTGGTAGGAGGCCCATGCAGTTAGAAATATACAAATAGTTGGATTTTACTGGTATCCCTGGGTATCCTAACCCTATTGACAATGACATCAGGACTAACCTGCCCAAGTTTTCAGGTAATAATGCAGTATCTGGTGAGGATCATTTGAAATCTTTTCTAAATTTAATGGATAATTTTGAAGTTGAACATGAGGATGTTTTCATGAAGTTGTTCATGTAATCTCTGGTAGAAGAGACTAGGGAATGGTATAGGAATTTGCCTGATCAGAGTATTTCATTTTGGGATGATTTCATGAGGATCTTTAGAGAACAGTATGGAGATAAGACTAACCCTAGCTTTATTATAAATGAATTCACTAGCATAACTAAAGGGTCAAATGAGTCTGTCACTGATTTTAATGCAAGGTTTACCAAGGTACTAAATAAACTCCCACCTCATATGAGGCCAAATGAACCTATGTGCGTGGTCTTGCACACAAATGCCTTTGATGCAAAAACAACATATGAACTAAGAGATAAAAGTCCAACTAGTCTGAGAGATGCTTTTAGAATTGCAACCAATATTGAGAATAGTAGGAAAGCAGTTGGCAAAGGGAATATGAGGGATGATGTAAGAATCTTACAAAATCCAAACAATAGAGCTCAAAATACTCAGAGTAATGCTTCCACATCTGAGGATAAATTGGACAAGCTAACAAATGATTTTAAGGACTTGAGTTTTAAACTTGCAAGAACAGAGAAATTGTTAGGCCCTGAAAAGCCAAGCTATCAAAGGAAAGAAAAAAGACCACAGTTGCATGATATGCCATACAATACAAACTGGCACAATGGTAATCCTATCTTGAATAATAATAATAATCAAAAGTCTCAGTACGGTAAGGAAACTCCTAATCCATTAAAGAAAAATGTCAATGTTGTTGACGATACTCCTTGGTGTATGGTGTGTCAAATGCCTCATTCATCATCATAGTGTATGATTGCTCAGTCTTTTCATAATGATTACAATGAATGTAATGAGCCCCACTATGTTGAAGATGACTGTGTTAATATGCTTTTTACTAGTGGAGATTACTCTTCTTCTGATGAGGTTGATGCAGATACAGGTGTAGTTCAAAAGAGGTATCATAAGGAGCAAGTTTGCCAATAGGTTTTCTCAGATGAAGAGGATGAAGATCATCATGTTTATGCCCAAGATTCACATATTCCAAATGTAAACTTAAGGAGACCATCTAATGAGAAGATCAGAGCCTTAACAGCTGCTACAGTTGCTCAAGTTAAGAGTAATTATAATCTTAGGAGCAGGGCTCAAGCTGGTGACTTTGGTCAACCAGGAAGTATATTTGTGAAACAGCCTCAGAATAACTCAAAAGAATCCAAGTCATAGAAGAAACATAATAGTGACAGTAAGAAGGACTCTAAGGAAAAGTCAGGTCATAACACAAGAAGTTTAGTGTGAGGCCTACCTTTTTCATTCCCATACATTTGGCTATTTACTTTACTGTTGCTGATACATTTAGACTTGTGGGACTGTTGATCCTGAATTCCTGAACTTTTAGACTTGATGATGTTATGGGAAAACTAATTGGGTGATGTTAGATAGATGCTTTATATTATGATCTTATGGGAAAACTAATTGGTTGATGTTAGATAGATGCTTCATATTATGATGTTATGGGAAAACTAATTAGATGATGTTAGATAGATACTTCATATTATGATGTTATGGGAAAACTAATTGGGTGATGTTAGATAGATGCTTTATATTATGATGTTATGGGAAAACTAATTGGGTGATGTTAGATAGAAAATTGTTTTGTGATTCAATCTTGGGAATGGATGTTTGAAATGCAGAATTTAGAATCTGATTGTAATGTGACTTCCTTTATGCTTAAGTGAACTTGTGATATTTTATGCGAGTGTATGTTTTTAATTTGCTTCGGCTATTTTATATATATGTGGAAATTAACTTTTCAATTGAGTGCGCAGGTATTTCTAACAAGCCACAGATATTGGAGATCATCCCACACTTGATGTTGTTATCCCCTGTGAAGTCGATCTAGTTCCATGAGGAACCAAGATCAACTCTGTGTATGATGCAATTCTATAATGTTTATTGCATGATGTTAATCAGGTTAAGTCTACCTCTCTTTTAATTTGAATTATAATTGGTGTTGTAAGAATTTTGTCTTTGAATTTCATTTTTTAAATTTTAAATTTGGAGACCCTTTTCATGTGCTTTAACTTGACCCTGGGTTGTACCCCTTGGGTCTAGGGACCTTTTTGACTTGGGTAACCCTTGGTAAACCTCCATATGGTCACCTTAACTTCACCCTGAAGTTAAGTGATGAAATTGGAGGCATGGGAGGGAGAGGATGAGTGGGTACAACACTCAACCCCATCCCTTTTCACTTCCCAAGGTTGGAGATGTCTCCAAGACCCACCAATTGTGGAGGACTTGACTCCAAGTCTCTCTCACAATTGGTGAGGATACCCTTGGAGTTGTGTGGTCACTCTTGGGAGGAAAGGAAGGGGACACATGTGTCACCCATTCCCTCTTAAGCTCCACTTTTCTCTCCCACATGTTTGAGATAAGACAAGTGGTAAGGGGTGAGGGAGACTTAGGGATGGGTGAGTGACATGTGTCAACACCCATCCCATGGGTCTTGCTTGTAGTGGGGAGGAAGAGTGAGGAGGTGACAAGTGTCACCTCCCCATTCCTCTAAGCTCATGGATTGAGCTTATTTTAATCCCACTTGGAGAAGGTGAGGGGTTGTTGAATTTTTGAGAATTTTAATTGCTTTTTAAATTTTACTTTGGGGAAAAAGATAGAGAGAGTTTTGTGGCTTATGTTGGAGGAGGATTTGGAGAAGCCCTACATCAACCTTCTTCCATAATTGGGTTTTTAAAGGTTGGATTCAAGGCTAAGGCCTTCCCTTTGTATTTTTATTTGCTTGCATGATGCATATGTGTGTGATTTATTTTGTTGAGTTTTATTGTTATTGTGGGGAAATTTTGTAGGGTGTTGTAAGAGCCTCTCCCACTTGGGAGAAGATGCTCAACAAGTGTGGGGTAGGGGAGGAGTGATCCTCCTCGGGGTCATTACCTTGTTTTTGTGGTGTTGTAAGCCTTGAGGGCAATATATGTGATTTTGAGCAATATGAGACATGGCTTGAGAGCCAAAATATGGAAAATTTTAGAAATTGTGTTAAATGTGTTGGCTTGAGGCCATAAGGGAAATTTGTATTGGGATATTTTGTAAGAGTGGCACTCTTGAGTTGATTTTGTCCACTCCCCTACCCCTTTGAACTCACCTTGGTTGAGTTCATGTGTTGTGATTATCCATGGATGTAAAAATTTGTGTTTTGGTTGTTTTGAATGCCTTGTTGTGAAGTGGAATGAGTTTCCAAGTGTGTGGGTGACCTTCCTAGCTCAGGGGTGACCCTCTTGTGGGTCTACGGTAGGGAGGAGAGCAAGATATGTGATTTTCTTTCCCCTTGTTGTGATATGTAGGTTGATTGGAGCTAAGTGTGAAGTTGGAGAAACTCCTTGTTCTTGGAGTTAATATTTTATTTTCCTTTACTCTTTAAGCTCTTGAGAGAGAGCTTGGCCTTCTTAGGAGATTTTACCATTTTGTTAGTTGTCAAAGATGAGAACTTGGTTCTCTCTTTTGTTGTAAGATTATATTTTCTCAAGTAGTGTGTAAGCCATTTTTCATTGTATTGGAAGTTGTAAAATTGTTGATTTAATTCTTATCATTCAAGAAAGGTTAGAGGAAGAAAATTTGTTTTAAAAGTCATTTCATTTGTATGTAAATCTTAAAATTTGTCCAATAGAAGAGTTGTGGATTTTAATTTGAGATAAAACTAGAAATTTGTATTTATTTTGTGTCATTATGATAAGAAAGAAAATTGGTTGTTGATATGTATTAGAGGCATTTTAAATTACTTATTTATATTTGTTCCTCTCCTTAAAAGTGTAATTAATAGTAATGCAATGAATATATTTTGTGTGAAAAATATGGATTCTTGCCTTATTGAAATTTAAAAAAAATGGATATATAACCTTGTTTATTTGTTTAAAAATAAATTTATAAGTGTAGAAGAAAAAGATTATAGTTGGAAATATTAATTATATATATATATATATTGAGTAATTTGAATGAATGCATTTTTTTGTTACATGTATTTAAAAAAAATAACTGAATTTATTTATTTTTCCAAAGAAAGAGAAAGTTTACATTATATATATATATATATATATATATGTTTATATATATATATGTTTATATATATATATGTTTATATATATAAATGTTAATATTCTGTATATATATTTAAAATTTCTTAAACCGAGAATGTAAATAAAAAAAATATTATCATAAACTGTGATTTTTGAATGAACTTGTGTTTTTTTGTGTGTATATATATAATAAATAAAATACATTATAAAAAAAATTTGTTGTGTTTTACAGAGGATTGCGTTTTTAGCAGTCATTTGTATTTACAGAGAAGAAATAAAAAGATATGTAAGGTGGGGGGGTGGTTTAAACCCCCCCACTGCCGCCGTAGTGTTCTGTGTTGTGGGTGTGGGGAGGGGGGTGGAGCCCCCACCCACACCCCTTTGTATGGGATGTGGGTGGGGGCTCCGTCCCCCTCCCCACACCCCCATTAACTTAAAGCCCCACGACCATTTGCAACTCCGTTCCTCCACCGTTGTGATCCACAGACCCCTGCGTAGGCCTCACCCTCCCCGTTGGCCATTTAACCCCCACGCTCAACACTTCCTCCGCCCTCCACTGCGGATCTCCCCTCTTAGCGACCTCTACCACAGTGCTCCCTCTCTGCGGCCCTCCTCCAGAACCTCCACCCTGCGGCCCCTCTCAGTGCCGCCGCTGCTATATCTCTCCTCCTTAGACCCTGCCAACAAAAAAACAAAACAAACAATTATTTAGGGTTTAGCATTTTTATAAATGAAAACAAAAAAAATATACACATATATTTATTTAAAGAAAACCTAGTTTTATAAACACTATATATATATATATATAATTACAAATGCCATTATATTCGTTTCATATGAGGCTATCAAACCTGCGATTAGAACACAAGAAAACAAAAAAAAGAGAAAATGAGAAAAAGAGAAAGAAAAATAAAAGTGAAAACAAAGAGGAGAAAATGCATGAGTTTTCAAAATAGGGCTAAGGTTTTTTTTGACATAGAGAAAATAATATTTTATTGATTGTGGAATTTAGGGCTAAGAGTATTAATTAAAACTTATTATTTCTTTAATCATTCTAGGATAATTTAATTAACGAAATTAGATTTAACGTTGTTTTAAACCCGATCAGAGACCTAGTAAACCTATTTGAACGAAGCTAGTTAAACCTATTTCTGAGATCTGATCTACCAAGAGATTAGGAATAATGTAAATGATGTAGAGATAACTCTGATTGATCAAAAATGTGAAGGAGAACAAATTGATCAGACTTTGTTGAAAAATGTTTTAAATTATAGAAAACGTGAAGGAGAACAAATTAATCTTAAATTGTAGAAAACGTGAAGGAGAACAAATGATCAGACTTTGTTGAAAAATGTTCAATTAACTTAATCAACTGTATTACCAATGCAACTAGTGAGATGTAAGTAATTTATTAATCCAAATCAGTAAACCTCTTGATCAGATTAGTTTTAGTACAATAAACCCTATTCAAGCCCGTGAGGCGTTATGTTGCCAAATTTTTCTAGAATTTAGGGTTTAGATAGTTTAGTGAAGTTTAACCTTGTTTGGGATTATAATATTGTTTTTTACCAAGTATCGTCATTTGAATTCGGTATTTGATCATCCTGTCATGCATTTGGCTTTTGGTTATTGATTTTGACTTACGTCAAAATCCCTTCATTCACATATGTTAACTTAGGGTTTCAATCGTTGATCTTAACCCTATTGGCGACGTTAACTGTGTCGCAATGACCCCCTAGTTGGCCTTCATTGCGATTGGTATGCGAACGTGAACGCATTAACCTGCATTTAACTATTTTGTTTACGCCTTAAGCGTATGCCACCGAGCATGCTCACGTGTGCGAGGGGGTTTCTAGGGAAGCATGGAAATTTTTTTGATATTTCATGTGATGACCACATGACAAATGTGGACATGATACCTGTGATGCATGTCGTGACTGCATGGGAAATGTGGGCATGACATTTGGTATCAGAGCCCAAGTTTAAACACTGGGCGTATTTGGGCATGTTATTTATTTCACAACTTTGATTAATTAGTGCCTACCTTGTTTTGTAGGATGCCTCCCCGACGTGTTCGACGAGTGCGATCGCATAACACTGCATCCGCTGAGGTACACAGTGATTCCTTTGCAGAGGGACAGGCACCTACAGCCATAGCAGATCTTCCAGTACCACAGGCACCACCAGTACTTGATATAGGTCCCCAAATTTTGTAGACATTACAGGCCATGTTAGAGAGGCTACCGCCAGTCATACCAACACCACGTGATGAGCCTCATGTTGATTCGTGAGAGGAACCGCGTGCTAAGTCACGTGTTGAGCCATGTGTAGAGCCCCGCATTGATCCACGAGAGGTACCACGTGTGGAGCCTTTTGTAGAGATACCTGATACTACAGTGGAGGAGGTAGGGTCAGCCTATAGAGCACGGAGTAGGAGTCCTCCGAGACATCTAAGATGAGATGAGACTATGAGGGTAGAGCAGGTACATCACGGACCTTATGAGTATGGTATGGATGAGCCAGTTATAGGAATTAGAGATAGAGGAGATCCCATCAGAGACCTACTTAGGCTTAATCCACCTACCTTCATAGGAGCTACAGAGGGAGCCGAGGCTGAGGCTTGGCTCATCAGTTTAGACAGGTGCTTCGCGTTGCGACCATATGGGAGCAACACAAAAGCACGCGTAGCAGTAGACCTCCTGAAAGAAGTAGCAGCTACTTGGTGGTGAATTAAGGAGTGCAAGCATCGGTTATCCTTAGACACACTCACATGGGACACTTCCATAGAGCACTTTACTACGCATTACTTGTCAGATCATCATAGACAGGGCCAGATAGATGAGTTCCATGACTTACAACAGAGAGGACTCACGGTTGCACAGTATGAGAGTCAGTTTATTAAGCTTTCATGTTACGCAAAATACCTCCACGATGAGAAACTTCTGGTGCACAAATTCATTAGGGTTTGAATCATGGGATAGTAGGACTAGTGTGTATGGCAGACCCCCAGACTATGAGTGAGGCTGTCGAGAAGGCTTATATTGTAGAGGAGATTCAGGGATGAGGACAGAATTCATGCCCGCAGTTTTAGGACTGTAACCACCAGCAGCAGCAAAACTTTCATAGACCACAAACAACACCACAGAGAGGAGGATTTAATTCTTCATCATTACCTCCTAGGTCTCCACAGCAGTAGCAGTAGCATCAGCAGAGGTCTAGACCCTAGCAGAGGGCTCAGGGAGGACAGAACCATGGTTGGCAGTAGCAAGACCCGTGTAGGGATCAGAGACAGCAGGGATCATCTGCGGGACCCGCGAGGTCACAGCAGTCGTATAGAGGTTCACAGGGGTCCATAGGATGGACTAGACAATAGCAGCCAGGTAGGACTCAGTCAGGGCAGTTACAAGCTAGGGGCTCGTGTTATGTTTGTGGTGGGGAAAGGCATTTGGCCAAAGAGTGTCCACAGGGTTTCACAGCAGGGGGACAGCCCCGTTTTGGAGGATCTGAGTAGACTGTAGGAGATGTGGACAAGTCCCACCATATGTTTGTAGTGGTTGACAACTGCCAGGCTGACTTCTAGGCCTCAGTTATTGAGATAACAAGTATGATTGGGGGTGTTCCCATTTCCATTCTTTTTTATTCTGGCGCTACTGATTCCTTTATATCTACATCGTTAGTGGAACGTTGCAGGCTGGTGGCTTCTAGGCAGGACATTAGGTGGGAGGTTGAGTTGGCCTCCGAGGCTAGGATGTCAGTAGATACCTTGATTCGTGATTGTGAGATTTCTTTGGGTTCCTTCACTACATCATGTGACCTTAGAGTTATGCCATTAGGATCCTAAGGTGTAGTTTTGGGTATGGATTGGCTTGCGGCTCATAGAGCCAAGCTAGATTGTTGTCAAAGGGCGATTAGCTGTTTAGACGATCATGGTGCACCGGTTGAGATAGTGGGCATTCAAAAGCCTCTGGTTGTTCACATGATATCTGCTCAGTAGCTTAAGCGCTGCATGCAGAAGGGATGTCAGATGTTCGCAATCACGATCAGTGACAGATCAAAGGATGAGCCTAAGGCTTCTTTGGATGATCACCCTATCCCGAGAGAGTTTGCAGACGTGTTTCTACTGAAATTACCAGGTATGCCTCCACACAGAGATGTTGATTTCCACATCGATCTAGTGTCACGTGTAGAGCCAGTGTCTCGTGCACCCTACAGGATGACTACACATTAACTCATGGAGCTCAAATTGTAGTTAGAGGAGTTACTTGAGAAGGGGCACATCTAACCTAGTGTTTCACCATGGGCACATCGGTTATCTTTGTGAAGAAGGATGGGTCTATTCACTTGTGCATGGATTACAGGTAGTTGAACAAGGTGACGGTGAAGAACCGTTATCCTCTACCCAGGATTGATGACCTTTTTGACCAGATGCAGGGAGCCAGAGTGTTCTCAAAAATTGATCTGAAATCTGGGTATTACCAATTGCACATCACAGAGGCAGATATTCATAAGACTGCTTTTCAAACTAGATATGGCCATTACGAGTTCACAGTGGTACCCTTCGGTTTGACGAACGCCCCTGTAGTGTTCATGAGTCTCATGAACGGGGTGTTCCACACTTACTTGGATCGGTTTGTGATCATATTTCTTGATGATATTTTGATCTATTCGCAGACCAAGGAGGAGCATGTGGATCATCTGCATCAAGTTTTGCAGTGCTTACGAGAGCAGCAGCTTTATGGTAACCTAGCGAAGTGTGCCTTCTTCAGGACAGAGGTGCAGTACTTGGGGCACATCTTATCAGGCAATGGTATCTATGTAGATCCATTGAAGATCAGAGCTATTCAGGATTGGCCAACACCCACCATTGTGACAAAGGTCAGGAGTTTCATGGGATTATCTGGTTATTACAGTAGATTCGTAGAGGGCTTTTCCAGGATAGCGCATCCCATCACTTCCCTTCAATGGAAAGGGAAGAGTTTCACTTGGACCGAGCAGTGTGAGAGGGCCTTTGGGGTCCTCAAGGAGCGTCTTATCAACACTCCCATTTTAGCGGTTCCAGATCCTTCTGAGGATTTTGTTGTTTGTACAGATGCATCACTTGAGGGTTTGGAAGTCGTACTAATGCAGGGTGGTAGAGTGATTGCATATGAATCACGTAAGCTCAAGACACATGAGCTAAACTACCCTACTCATGATTTAGAGCTCACAATAGTTATACATGCTCTTGTTCGTTGGAGACACTTCCTTTTGGGTCGACGCTTTGAGCACCATTCAGATCACCATAGCTTGTAGTATATTTTCACACAGCCAAATTTGAATGCCCGCTAGCGGCGTTGGATGGAGTTATTATGCGAGTACGAATTTGATGTCCACTACATCAAAGGGAAGGAGAATGTGGTCATTGACGCCTTGAGTCAAAGGTGCCATGAGATCCTCACCTTGACATTGAGGGTGGACTTGAGAGAGCGTATCTTACAACATCTACCTGAGGACGAGTGGTTTCTTGAGGTGCAGTAGGAAATCCAGAAACAGAGGGCCCTTAAGGGCAGATTCGCAGGATATTCCCTTGAGCTTGATGGTTTGCTTAGACATCCGCAGTGCATCTATGTACCCCGTGCGGGTGATCTTCGTGCAGTGATTCTTTCAGAGGCTCATAGAGCACCTTATGCAGCACAAGAGTGAAGAAGATGCATGCTGATTTGTGACAGTTATACCATTGGGCAGGCATGAGACGAGACATTACAGAATATGTTGTTCGTTGCCTTGAGTGCCAGAGGGTCAAGGCCGAGCATCAGCATCCAACAGGACTGTTGTACCCTCACGAGATACCTGAGTGGAAATGGGACACCATTTCTATGGATTTTATCATTGGTCTTCCTATGTCAGCACGCCGCCATGATGCCATCATGGTGACGGTTGACAAGTTGATCAAGGTGGTGCATTTCTCACCTGTATGCACGATGTACAATGCACCATCTGTGGTGAGAGTGTTCTTAGATCAAATTGTTAGACTACATGGAGTACCTCGCCGTATTATTTCTGACAGAGACTCAGTATTCACTTCAGCTTTTTGGAGAGCCTTATAGCAGGCGTTGGGCACACAACTCAACTTTAGTTCAACTAACCATCCTGTGACCAATGGATAGACAAAGAGAGTTAATCAGGTGTTGGAGGACATGCTTCATATGTATGTTATGGACCATCAGTCTAGATGGAAGGAGTATCTGTATCTAGTTGAGTTTGCCTACAATAATGGGCATCACAGCTCATTAGGTGTGCCTCCTTTTCAGGCTTTATACGGTAGACCATGAAGGACATTATTGAGTTGGGATCGGATAGAGGACAGGGTTGCCATTGGTCCAGAGTTAGTTTAGGATATGGAGCAGTAGGTCACACTGATTAGACAGAGACTTCAGGAAGCATAGGATAGACAGAAGAAGTATGCCGATGCTAAGAGGGTAGATCGGAGCTTCTCAGTGGGAAACAGAGTATTTTTGAGAGTACGACCACACAAGAGTCCAATCCTTTATGGAAAGGGCTCTAAGCTCGCACCATGGTTTGTAGGACCTTTTGAGATCTTGGAGCAGATAGGACCTATAGCCTATCACCTAGCCTTGCCACCTAACCTATCATGTATCCACGATGTTTTTCATGTTTCAGTTTTACGACGTTACATATCTGACTTATCTCACATATTAGATTGGAGTACTCTTCAGGTAGAGGCAGATGGTTAGCTAGCTTTGGAGATAATTCACATATTGGCTCGTCGGATGCTGGGCCTTCAAGGTCGAGAGCTGGACCAGGTTAGATTCCAGTGGGACATGTACGACAAGGTCACGACGACATGGGAGGATGTAGCGAGATTGAGGGCTCTTTATCCTCACCTCTTTGATGACTTCCAGGAGGAAGTACAATCTTAGGGGGGAGGATGTGAGGCCTACCTTTTTCATTCCCATACATTTGGCTATTTACTTTACTATTGCTGATACATTTAGACTTGTGGGACTGTTGATACCAAATTCTTGAACTTTTAGACTTTATGATGTTATGGGAAAACTAATTGGGTGATTTTAGATAGATGCTTTATATTATGATGTTATGGGAAAATTAATTAGGTGATGTTAGATAGATGCTTCATATTATGATGTTATGGGAAAACTAATTGGGTGATGTTAGATAGATGCTTTATATTATGATGTTATGGGAACACTAATTGAGTGATGTTAGATAGATGCTTTATATTATGATGTTATGGGAAAACTAATTAGTTGATGTTAGATAGAAAATTATTTTGTGATTCAATCTTGGGAATGGATGTTTGAAATGCAAAATTTAGAATTTGATTGTAATGTGACTTCCTTTATGCTTAAGTGAACTTGTGATATTTTATGCGAGTGTATGTTTTTAATTTGCTTCGGCTATTATATATATGTGGAAATTAACTTTTCAATTGAGTGCACAGGTATTTCTAACAAGCCACAGATATTGGAGATCATCCCACACTTGGTGTTGCTATCCCCTGTGAAGCCAATCTAGTTCCATGAGGAACCAAGATCAACACTGTGCATGATGAAATTCTGTAATGTTTATTGCATGATGTTAATCAGGTTAAGTCTACCCCTCTTTTAATTTGAATTATAATTAGTGTTGTAAGAATTTTGTCTTTGAATTTTATTTTTTAAATTTTAAATTTGGAGACCCTTTTCATGTGCTTTAACTTGACCCTGGGTGCTCTAACTAGGCTAAACTTGACCCTGGGTTTGTACCCCTTGGGTCTAGGGACCTTTTTGACTTAGGTAACCCTCGGTAAACCTCCATATGGTCACCTTAACTTCACCCTGAAGTTAAGTGATGAAATTGGAGGCATGAGAGGGAGAGGATGAGTGGGTACAACACTCAACCCCATCCCTTTTCACTTCCCAAGGTTGGAGATGTCTCCAAGACCCACCAATTGTGGAGGACTTGACTCCAAGTCTTTCTCACAATTGGTGAGTGTACCCTTGGAGTTGTGTGGTCCCTCTTGGGAGGAAAGGAAGGGGACACATGTGTCACCCATTCCCTCTTAAGTTCCACTTTTCTCTCCCACATGTTTGAGATAGGACAAGTGGTAAGGGGTGAGGGAGACTTGGGGATGGGTGAGTGACATGTGTCAACACCCATCCCATGGGTCTTGCTTGTAATGGGGAGGAAGAGTGAGGAGGTGACAAGTGTCACCTCCCCATTCCTCTAAGCTCATGGATTGAGCTTATTTTAATCCCACTTGGAGAAGGTTAGGGGTTGTTGAATTTTTGAGAATTTTAATTGTTTTTGAATTTTACTTTGGGAAAAAAGATAGAGAGAGTTTTGTGGCTTATGTTGGAGGAGGATTTGGAGAAGCTCTACATCAACCTTCTTCCATAATTGGGCTTTTAAAGGTTGGCTTCAAGGCTAAGGCCTTCCCTTTGTATTTTTCTTTGCTTGCATGATGCATATGTGTGTGATTTATTTTCTTGAGTTCTATTGTTATTGCGGGAAAAATTTGTAGGGTGTTGTAAGAGCCTCTCCCACTTGGGAGAAGATGCTCAACAAGTGTGGGGTAGGGGAGGAGTGATCCTCCTCGGGGTCATTACCTTGTTTTTGTGGTGTTGTAAGCCTTGAGGGCAATATATGTGATTTTGAGCAATATGAGACATGGCTTGAGAGATAAAATATGGAAACTTTTAGAAATTGTGTTAAATGTGTTGGCTTGAGGCCATAAGAGAAATTTGTATTGGGATATTTTGTAGGAGTGGCACTCTTGAGTTGATTTGTCCACTCCCCTACCCCTTTGAACTCACCTTGGTTGAGTTCATGTGTTGTGATTATCCATGGGTGTAAAAATTTGTGTTTTGGTTGTTTTGAATGCCTTGTTGTGAAGTGGAATGAGTTCCCAAGTGTGTGGGTGACCTCCCTAGCTCGGGGGTGACCCTCTTGCAGGTCTATGGTAGGGAGGAGAGCAAGATGTGTGGTTTTCTTTCCCCTTTTTGTGATATGCAGGTTGATTGGAGCTAAGTGTGAAGTTGGAGAAACTCCTTTTTCTTGGAGTTAATATTTTATTTTTCTTTACTCTTTAAGCTCTTGAGAGAGAGCTTGGCCTTCTTAGGAGATTTTACCATTTTGTTAGTTGCCAAAGATGAGAACTTGGTTCTCTCTTTTGTTGTAAAATTATGTTTTCTCAAGGAGTGTGTAAGCCATTTTTCATTGTATTGAAAGTTGTAAAATTGTTGATTTAATTCTTATCATTCAAGAAAGGTTAGAGGAAGAAAATTTGTTTTAAAATTCATTTCATTTTTATGTAAATCTTAAAATTTGTCCAATAGAAGAGTTGTGGATTTTAATTTGAGATAAAACTAGAAATTTGTATTTATTTTGTGTCATTATGATAAGAAAGAAAATTGGTTGTTGATATGTATTAGAGGCATTTTAAATTACTTTTTTATATTTGTTCCTCTCCTTAAAAGTGTAGTTAATAGTAATGCAATGAATATATTTTGTGTGAAAAATATGGATTCTTGCCTTATTGAAATTTTAAAAAAAATGGATATATAACCTTGTTTATTTGTTTAAAAATAAATTTATAAGTGTAGAAGAAAAATATTATAGTTGGAAATATATATATATATATATATATATATATTGAGTAATTTGAATAAATGCATTTTTTTGTTACATGTATTTAAAAAAAATAACTGAATTTATTTATTTTCCAAAGAAAGAGAAAGTTTACATTATATATATATATTCTGTATATATATTTAAAATTTCTTAAACTGAGAATGTAAATTAAAAAAAAAAATATTATCATAAACTGTGATTTTTGAATGAACTTGTGTTTTTCTGTGTATATATATAATTATATATGTATATAAATATATATATATATATAAATAAAATACATTATAAAAAAAAATTGTTGTGTTTTATAGAGGACTACGTTTTTAGCAGTCGTCTGTATATACAGAGAAGAAATAAAAAGAAATGTAAGCTAGGGGGTTCGAACCCCCCCACCGCCGCCGTAGTGTTCTATGTTGTGGGTGTGGGGAGGGGGGCGGATCCCCCACCCACACCCCTTTGTATGGGATGTGGGTGGGGGCTCTGTCCCCCTCCCCACACCCCCGTTAACTTAAAGCCCCACGGCCATCTGCAACTCTGTTCCTCCACCGCCGTGACCCATAGGCCCCCGCGCAAGCCTCACCCTCCCCATCGGCCATTTAACCCCCACACTCAACACTTCCTCTGCCCTCCACTGCTAATCTCCCCTCTCAGCAACCTCTGCCACAGTGCCCCCTCTCTGCGACCCTTCTCTGGAACCTCCACCCTGCGGCCCCTCTCAGCGCCGCCGCCGCCAGGCCTCTCCTCCTTAGACCCTACCAACAAAAAAACAAAACAAACAATTATTTAAGGTTTAGCATTTTTATAAATGAAAACAAAAAAAAAATATACACATATATTTATTTAAAGAAAACCTAGTTTTATAAACACTATATATATATATATATTTATATAATTACAAATGCCATTATATGCATTTCATATGAGGCTATCAAACCTGCAATCAAAACATAAGAAAACAAAAAAATGAGAAAATGAGAAAAAGGGAAAAAGGGAAAGAGAGATAAAAGTGAAACAAAGAGGAGAAAATGCACGAGTTTTCAAAATAGGGCTAAGGTTTTTTTTGACATAGAGAAAATAATATTTTATTGAATGAGGAATTTAGGGCTAAGAGTATTAATTAAAACTTAGTATTCCTTTAATCATGTTGGGACAATTTAATTAACGAAATTAAATTTAACGTTGTTTTAAACCCGATCGGAGACCTAGTAAACCTATTTAAACGAAGTTAGTTAAACCTATTTCTGAGATCTGATCTACCAAGAAATTAGGAATAATGTAAATGATGCAGAGATAACTCTGATCGATCGAAAACGTGAAGGAGAACAAATTGATCAGACTTTCTTGAAAAATGTTTTAAATTATAGAAAACGTGAAGGAGAACAAATTAATCTTAAATTATAGAAAATGTGAAGGAGAACAAATTAATCTTAAATTATAGAAAACGTGAAGGAGAACAAATGATTGGACTTTATTGAAAAATGTTTAATTAACTTAATCAACTGTATTACCAATGCAACTAGTGAGATGTAAGAAATTTATTAATCCAAATCAGTAAACCTCTTGGTTAGATTAGTTTTAGTACAGTAAACCCTATTCACGCTCGTAAGGCATTATGCTGCCAGATTTTTCTAGAATTTACGGTTTAGATAGGTTAGTGAAGTTTAACCCTATTTGGGATTATAATATTATTTTTTGCTGAGTATCGTCATTTGAATTTGGTATTTTATCATCCTCTCATACATTTGACTTTTGGTTATTGATTTTGACTTATGTCAAAATCCCTTCATTCACATAGGTTAACTTAGGGTTTCAATCATTGATCTTAACCCTATTGGTGATGTTAACCGTCTTGCGATGACCCCCTAGTTGGCCTTCATTGCGATTGGTATGCGCACGTGAACGCATTAACCTGCATTTAACTATTTTGTTTATGCCTTAAGCATACACCACTGAGCATGCTCACGCGTACGAGGGGGTTTCTAGGGAAGCGTGAAATTTTTTTATATATTTCATGTCATGACCACATGACAAATGTGGACATGACACGTGTGATGCATGTCGTCACCGCATGGGAAATGTGGGCATGACATTCAGACAATAAAATAACTCAGAATGAGGATAAAGGCAAAAGTTCCAGTGGGGTAAGTGGCGGTCAAAATGCTATAGGTACTAAAGTTGCACACATTCGTGAGAGAAACAAAAATGTGGGTCAGAGTACAACTGTTAAACAAAATTATGTGCCATTTGACATTACTCAGGTATTATCCCAAATGAAGGTTTCCGTCCCACTGCTTGAGATGATTAAGATTGAAGAATACAAGAATAAAGCTCTTATTGCATTGATGAGTATGAAAATTAGGAGATAGACTTTTAGTATTTTGTGGAAGTTGTAGATGGAAAAGAAACCATTTTTGGAAAAGAGGTGATATAGATCAAGACTAATAAGATTCCAAGAGGGATGGTAGCTTTGGAAAGATCATTTAATAACAGAGATCAATTTGTTGTTAAAAATTATTCAACAAACAAACAGGATTTAGAAGAAATAAACCTGGGTACACACAATGCTCCAAAGAAAGTCTATATTGGGAAGCAACTCAAGCCACACATAAGGGCAATGTTGATTACACTATTGAGAAAATATAAACATGTCTTTGCATGGTCATACGATGATCTAAAGGCCTACAAAGAAGATCTTTTTCAGCATGAAATCCTATTGAAGCTTGGGGCTAAGCCATTTAGATAGAAGCAAAGGCCTAGTAACCCCACTTTGGCCCCAAAGATGCAAGAAGAGCTCATGAAGCTCAGAGATGGTGGAATCATAAAGCCCATAAGGCACTCCACTTGGGTGTCAAATCTAGTCCCAATCAGAAAGAAAAATGGAGACATCAAGCTATGTGTGGATTTTAGAAATTTGAATGTGTCATCTTTGAAAGATAATTACCCATTACCCAACTTGGAGACTATTCTCCAAAAAGTGACATGATGTGAATTGTTATCCATGATGGATGGGTTTTCTGGCTATAACCAGGTGAAAGTGAAAGAATTAGAACAATATAAAACTACCTTCACAACTCCCTGGGGGACGTATGTATATGTGAGGATGCCATTTGGACTGACAAATGCTGGGGAAACATTCTAGAGAGCCATGGATGCAGCATTTTCAGGATTAATTGAGTCAATAATGGTAGTGTATTAGGATGATTTGATAGCTTATTCTAAAAAAGAGGATCAACATTGTATGCACCTGGAGCAAATTTTTATCAGAGCATTAGAGTATGGCATTTCATTGAATCATAAGAAGTGTGCCTTTGGAGTGACTGAGGGAAAACTTTTGGGACATATAGTGTCCAAGGATGGAGTTAGGATTGATCCAGAAAGGGTTGTTGCAATTGACAGAGTCCAAATGCCCAAAACTGTCAAGGGTATTCAGTCATTTTTTAGACAGATCAACTTTGTCAGAAGATTTGTTACCAACTTTGCTGAAATCACCAAGGCAATATCTAAGATGATGAAGAAAGGTGAGACTGTAACATGGGGAGATGAAGCAATTCAGTCATTTCAAAATATAAAAAAAGCCATTAAAACTACCCCTGTTTTGAAGTCTCCTGACTTCACTAAGCCTTTTCAGTTGTTTTCTTTTGCTTCTTTTCATACAATTGTTGCCTGCCTGTTGCAGAAAAATGATGATTGATATGAATAGCCTATTACTTTCTTTAGCAAGCCCTTGCAAGCTGCAAAGTTAAAATATGACATAATGGAGAAGCAAGGCTATGCTTTGGTCAGGGCGGTGAAGAATTTTAGACCTTATTTAGTTGAAGCGCAAATTGTAGCTTATGTTCCCCATTCTATAGTAAAAGATATATTCACACATCAAGAGGTAACAGGCAGACGGTGTAGGTGGATAAATAAGATTCAGGAGTTTAACATTGACATCCAAATCACCAAGCTAGTAAGGGGACAAGGTTTAGCAAAGTTGATGGCAGAAACAAATTGTTGATGCTTAAATTTGCAGGTTAATCACCAACATGGGAAATCTTAAGAATGTGAGACTTTGACTCTTAAGACAACCTCTAGATTTTAAAGGTGGTTCTTCTCTATGGGGTTTGTTGTAAAGGGAAGAAAAAACAAGATTACAAATAAAACCCTTAAAACTAAATCTTGTAAGGTGGTGCACCGAGAATATATATTGTGATTCAAAACTAGAACACAATGATTAAACCCTTAAAGATTTATTGCCAAGCTAAAGAGCATAATGCATGATTAACAACAACAGAGAATTTATCACAGATTTATCAAAGGCTCAATGTGGAGAAAATAAAAGAAAGATTCAGAGAAACACCATAACATGCATAGAACACCACTCTCTCTTCATTGATGGTCAGGAGAACAAAGTACATGAGGCAAAGATGCATAGATTATTATATTCAATCCCTCTTGAGAGGTATTTGTTAAGGCAAACGATATTTTCTGGTCTAACAACACAATAACTCCAAAAATCTCTTTTCTATCTGAATCCCATATTCTGTAATACACTTCATTATTTATAGCATGATATGAAGCTCTGAGGCTCCAAGACTCTCGTGACTATTTAGATCTTAATTGCCTAGATACTAGCATCTCCAGTTAACTGATGATTCAGTTATTAGTGCGTGTGTTGTAAATCTCCTCTAGATCCTGAGTAGCTATTCTTCTCCTTTTGTTGCAACAGACTCTATGAGTCTTTCGATATGATAGATTCTCCCACCTCTCACTGAGTTGCTTCGACCAATGGCACAACAGATATGGACCTTCAAACATAGAGTCTAACTACCTATGTCATTAGAACAGATGGTGCCACCCGTGGCTTTCAAAAAGACTCAAAAGATAATACATGGTGGCTTCGTGCTTCTCAACGAGAAACTATCCAAAAAGGCTCTTCAAACAAGTGTGGTGATGACATGTGGCATCCTCTGTGGCTTCTTCAATATCTATTAAAATCATGGGCCGCACCTGTGTATGTGATAGATTTCGCGGCACCGAAGAGCTTAATAAAAAAGAGGCTCACTAGAAGACATGCGGTGAGTTCCACAGATTCCTTAATGAGACATGCAACAAGCCCACGCTCATTTAACAAAACTTCACAAAAGTTTCCCTTCAAAGCCCTACCATTGAGACACGTGGAATCTCCCGCTGATTCTTCTTATACTGCCGATATTAAATGCAATAGAGACACTTGGCACACTTTGTGGCTCCGTCAAAAGATTCTTAAAGACTCTTAATATTTTTATTTAGACTCTGCACCGCTGATAGACTCTGCCATGTGGAGCCTTGGCACTCCTTATGAGATTCTTTTCTCCACCAACTCTTCAAATGAGCACCGTTGTGCCACTTGTCACATCCTGCGGCCTCGAGACTCTTTCCTCTATATTTACCCAACACTTCATGTATATGCAAAATATAGAGTTTTACTCTACAGTTCTTGGCAACTCACAAGGGACTTTGTGCCTGCATAGAGAGAACCCTTAATCTTTTGCAAAAAGAAACAAAACCAAAATTGAGAGGCAACCAAGAGCTTCAGAGTTTTTGTAATGTATCCTAATAATCAGACAACTCTGCATCAGTTAGGTACTTCCTCTTCTAAAGAGCTTGGAATGCAAGATCCAGTTCGATTATCTCTCTATGAGAAAATGGCTGCAAACTTTACACAACAACACGTAGTTGAAACTCCAGTTGAGCCATTGGGAGCAGAATTGATTCTACCTCTGCCACGCTGGATGAATCACTTAGAATTTGAAAAATTGTCTGATCATTCTGCTTCAAAAGTAGCAGAGCTTTAATCTAGTCTATCATCAAGACCATGTTGTTGTCAAGGAATGGTGAGGGGAGTCCTAATTGGACCATATTCTCAATGTGGCCTTTCATCCCCTTGACTCCTTTCAATATATTCAATAGACCCTTACATTTTGTAGCAGATTTGTTGCAACTCAAGATTTCATTCACCTTTTCTACCATTGTCATTATGTCATTTATCCCTGATGCCTGTAAGGTCTCGTCAAGAGGATCATAAAACTTTTGGAGCAAGAGCTAAGAATCTAAAACTTTAATAGAAACTTAAGATAATATTGCCTCAATGGAAGACTCCACCCTCTCACATAGTTGTTGGGCATTTAGGGGGAACTTGAGGGCAGGCTTCAACTATGATACATCACTAGAAATTCTTTGCCAAGATGACGCATACAATTCCTTAACCATTGTTAGAACTCCAACATTTTGGGGTTGTTGGTTGAGTTCTAGAGTCAGTTGCTTCACCTTTTCCTGTTCTGCTAAAAATTGGGTCTGGAAAACACTGACCTGATCCTTCTCACCCTTAAGACTCTGCTAAAGCTAAGCCACTTCCTGAGCCTTTTTATCACATTTTTTCTGTAAGAAAACCTTCTCATGTTCCAGTGCACTCACCACACTTTTGGTTTGTGTCAATTCAGACTGTAGTTCAATCACCTTCTTTTGTGATGCCTGAAGAACTTTCTGAGACACAACAGCCTTGATATTCTTATTAAATTGATTAATCTCTAGGTCCTTGGCCTTGATCTCTCCAGAGGCCACTATTGTGGATTTAGTCTTATCCAAATCTACCTCCACCTTCTGTAACTTTCTAGTGACCTTGAGATAATCTGTAGTCATTGTCGCTGAAGTTTCAGTCATTAATTCCACCTTATCCTATGGTATGAATTGGGTTAAATCCATGGCCACGACATTCATTGTGTAGTCTTCTAGCTTCATTTGCTCAAGGGTCTTGACTATATTAGGATTCATGTGGGTTATAGTCAAGGACTATTGGCCAGGATCAAACAGGGATCTCATTTGGGGAGTAGCAAGGGTTTTGCCGTCTTTTATTGTTTTCTTCTCCCTCCTTGACTCTCTTTCCTTCTTGGCAGCTTCTGCTTGGGTTTGAAAAGTGGGAGGAGAGGATATTAATCCACCATCAAAGGGGAAGCCTTGGGGTAAACCATAAGGTATGGTAGTCATTACTTGTTAGCTTGGATCTTTTGGTTGTGTATGTCTCCTAGGTACTGATGGCGAAAAGAATGGCAAACTGAAAGTTTGGGGAACTGATAAAGATGTGGAACTAGGAGGAGGTGAGAAAGATTGCAGAGGCACAACAGTTGCAACAGAAGATGTGGAAACTTGAGGCATTTGTGTGGCCAACCCCAAAAAAGAAGTAGAATGAGGAAAAGAAGAGGATAGAGATACACTTACCTGTGGGGCTTCCGTGGTTGCAGGGATCTACTTCTGTGGAACCTCCTCAAATTCTTCCTCTTCCTCTTCCTCTTCTTTTTGCAAAACCAATTTGCACTTCCTCTTCAAGAGTATAACCACTTGGTCCTCAGGCTCCTCTTCTGTCATTGCTTGTTGCATTGAAACAAGTGACTCATGTGGAATTGCCGCTCTGGGGTCCCAAGATGCTGAAGCTATTTGGACCTCATGAGCTCATTGTTGTGTATCCCTTTGTTGTTCAATAACACTAAGAGATTGTAGCCATGTACCCAACTTAGGGTCTTTCTCAGCTATTTCTTCTTTTGACTCTTCACGCTCCGGGATATTGCTTGTATCTAGGCTCGAGATTGGGGTCATATGATCATCATGCCACAACTTCTCCCATTTTTTGTCTGATTCAACCTGTCCAAAGGTCCTTTCAGGCTAAGCAATCTCTTGTCTGTATTTCCAGTATGCTAAGATCTTGTCATTTCTCTAATCTTTCTTAATTAGGGTCTACCTCAAACCATGAGTCATTTTTATTTTTGGATCATAATCTTTGATAGGAGTATAGAATGTCTCCCATGGTTTAGGGCCCTCACCAGGAATATCACTCAGTTCTATATAGACATCTAGGGTATCAGCCTATGGTGATCTCCTCTTTTCCCAAAATGGCCAGCTTTCATGGATGAAGGTAGCATGAACCTTATTATTTATGAGCTAGGAAGCTAAAAAGTTGTCAGGGTCATATTTCCATTGATCCTGCATCATGACCAGCCCATAGTTTGCCAGCTTATTTTGCGAAAGAGGCTCTGTCTCTCTTCTCATGACTGTTATTCCACCCTTATTCCAAGGGGTATCATAGAACTTCTTTTTGCTTCCAAAATGATTATTAATTATTGACAATTGGTGGACCAATTCCAGGGCCAAGACTCTGGAAGTTAGGACCTTTGGGAGAAAAAGAGGTTCACCCGCAAAACCATGAACTCTTATCACTATAAAATGGGCTCCATAAAAATAATCACAAGGAATTGGGGAGTTTGTGATGAGGCTTCTCACTCTATTGTCAATTCTATTTGAAATCTCCTTTGAATCCAATTGTTCATATATGGGGGCCACAAAACACTCTGCAAATTCATATGGGTCAGAGGTTTCAGACAATACATGAGTCCATGCAGTTGTAGGAATAGTCTTCCTATCATCCACCTCTAAATCATACATATCCAAGTTCATATACTGCTGGAATAACTGGTAGTTTTGATACAGAATCAAATGGAAGAGGTACCATGAATACCTGAAAGTTTGCATGTGTTTGAAGTTAGCCAATTGATCACAAAGGGCATGAGCAATGGGTTCCGCAAAATCAAACTTATACTCTTGAGCCTTTGTGACCTTTCTGAGGTGAAAAATAGCCCCAAATTACCAATCATGCACATTCACGTCTTCATCTTGACCAAAGATAAAGGATAACATTGAACAAGCATCTTGCACGTCTGTAGTCAGCAAATGCCTAGCTAGGGGTAGCAATGGCATCTGAGTATTGTCCTCGTCAAGGTGAAATTCTTGGTTTAAGAAACTTTGCTTGTACTGCACATTTTGCCAAACATTCTGCATGTTAGCTATGTCATAAAAATTGACAATCTTATCATACGGCAGGCCCAACATATCACGAATTGCCTTTGGATGAATTTGTAGCATAAAGTTATTAGTTTGAATAGTTACAGTTGGGGGATCAAAATGAATTACACATAGGTGAATTAACTCCAGATAGGAGTGAACAAACGGAACCATGAATTGGGCTAAACCAAAAGTCCAAATCCTCATACCAAAAGTCTTGAACTTAACCTACTTTTCCTGGATGAGGAATCTTGCATGCACCCCCTCTCTCAGGTTCTTCAAATTCTTTGAAATTCTAGGGTCAAATACTCCATCTGCATAGTCTATCACCTGGGAAGCGTCTACAGCTTTACTCTTTTCAATAACTCTAGTCTTTGGTAGGCTAACCCTAGGTTGCGCCTTGGCTGAGGCATACGGTTTACTCTTTTTCCATTTTTCAGACAAATAAAAAAGACTGTCTTGCTCACCACCCTTTTAAGATTGGCCTTCCTCTACCATTTCTGTGATTTCAACCCGAACTCAACTCTTGCACTAGAATTTTGAAGACTCAGGCTCTCTCAAAAAGAATTTTGTGACAACGATATGATAATGAAGCATTGAGGCATACTTTTAAAACTTTGGCTCCAATGGGAATTAATGTCATGTATTAATGAGACCATCATTTTTCATTAAATAAGTCAAGAAAACACACCGAAATGGTGATTATTGGATCCTTTAGATCTTAAAGCAACTCTTGCACTGACTCATCATTAATGTGATGATCTCTTAAAAGTGAGTGGGCATCATCCTAGACCTAGAAGTCTTTACTAATGGCTCTATTGAAAAGACACCTAAGAGGTTGATGAGTTGTGGACACGTGTTCGAAGAACACTTATTTAGAAGCAGGAAAAAACAAACTTAAAAGGGAAACAAAACATAAGGAAACTACACTATGATACAGAGGGAACATTAGTTTCTATGTGAAATGCTTGAGAAAGATCCCATTAACAGGAATTTCCAACAATTCTCCTTCCATAGTCTCTAATTCATATGTGTTGCACTGCTTACAAGTAGTGATCTTATAGGGGCCCGTCCATAATGAATCAAATTTGCCATGACTTCCTGGTTTTGATGCTCTCTCATCCCACTTTAAGACCCAAGAACCAACCTCAAAATATGGCTCTGAAGTCTTCTGATCAAACCAACTTTTCACAGTTTGCTGATGATTCATTAGAGACTCATGGGCTAGTTCCCTCTTCTCTTGCAATTCCAATATTTTTGCAAGCCTCACATGCATCAGACCATTTTCTTCAATTTCCATCTGCTTGATTAACTACAAGGCGGGAATCTCTATTGACAAAGGTATTATTGTACTTTTCCCATACACAAGTTCATAAGGACACTTTACTTACTTGTTTTGGTGTGATTCTATCAGCCCATAATGCTACATTAAGGTGCTTATGCCATTCCTTTTGATGATCCGTTCCCATTCTTTTAATGAGCCTAATCAAATTCTTATTTATTGACTATGCTAAATCATTCCCTTGTGGATAATAATTAGATGAAGTCTTCAAATAGATGTCATTTTTTAAAGCAAATTCAGATAATCTTGATCTTAAGAATGTCAAAGCATTATCAGATATAATAGTGCGAGGGGGCCCGAAATGGGTAGCTATTCCTTCAATAAAATCTAGAATAACCTTCTCAGTGGCTTCTTTCAATGGGATAACTTCACTCCACCTAGTAAAATAATCTATTGCAGTAAGGATCCACTTGTGTCTTGAGCTTGAAACTAGATTAATCATTCCTATGAAATCCAATCCCCACTAAGCAAAAGGTTCATCTACAACAATTGGGCTCAAAGGTAGAGCTGCATTTCTCCTTTTACCAACATAGAACTGGCATGCCTAACATTCCTTAACCATTTTATGGCAATCAAAAAATATCAAAGGCCAATAGTATCCTACCTAAATAATTTTAATGGCAGTAGTCTTTGCAAAAAAATATCCCCCTGATGTCCCATGATGCAATTCATGCAATTTCCTTTGAGCCTCATCTTTTCCACACACCTGAGTAAGATTCCATCAAAATTCTTTCTAAAAAGGACATGATTAATTAAGATGAAATTAGATCCTTGTTGTCTATAGTATCTTCTCTTTTCAGTGGAGAGTGTCTTAGGGAGTCGACTGGTCTACATGAATTGTATCATGTGACTAACCCAAGAGGCTAGATCATTTTCTTGTACTTTTAGTATAGTCTCTTTTTCATCTTCCTTTTCCAGATTGACACTTCTGAGTCTTGAGAAATATATTGGTAGAGCCCTCTTCCTCTTACCAATTTGTTGGGATTTACTTCCACATCATATTCTAGAATCTTAGTTATCCAATTGGCTCTTTTCTTAGTGATTTCTCCTTCCATAATGTATTCTCTGACACTTGAATGAGCTACCAATATCAGAATCTTATTTCCTATCACTAAGTGTCTGAATTTTTTCAGTCCTTTAACTATGGCATATGCTTGCTTTTTTAGAAAATTGTACTTGGATTCATATTCCTGCAATGCTCTGGAAAAGAAAGCAATAAGATGTTCTCCTTCTTGATCTTTCTGGGTTAAGACAACTGCTATATTGTATTCTCCCCCATATACACACATTATGAAATCTTTAGAAAAGTTTGCATTACACAGTACTGGGGCAGTAGAGATTACCTTCTTTATATTTTCAAAAGCTTGTTTGCCTTCGGCTATCGACTTGAAATTTAGATCCTTCTTCAACATCAGAATGATTGGTCTAATTAACCCTGCAAAATTAGATATAAATCTACTGATGAAGTTGATCTTCCCCAAAAAAGATTGCACTACCTTCTTGTTGACAGGTAAAGATAAATCCATTATTGTCTTAACTCGATCAGGGTCAATAGAGATTCCATCTTTTGAAACTATGTGTCCTAGTAACTTTCCTTGAGGTACTCCAAACACACACTTATTGGGGTTTAGAGAGATCCCAAATTCTTGACACCTTTGGAAAATAGCCTCTAAATGGTTAAAAAGATCCTTAGCATTCTTTGTGAACACAGTCAGATCATCTAAATAGATCAGGATGATCTTATTTATCAGCCCCTTAAATGCTATATCCATAGCATGTTGAAAAGTTGTCCCAGCATTTGAAAGCCCAAAAGGCATCTTTGCATATGCAAAGGTTCCCCACTTGGTGGTGAAAGTGGTCTTATATTGGTCCTCCATGGCCACCCAAATTTGATTGTAACCTGAAAAACCATCCAACAGAGAAAATCTTTCTGAACCAGCTACCATTTAAAGAATTTGTTCCATTGAAGGGAGTGGGTAGTGATCTTTCAATGAAGCTTTGGTTAGATATCTGAAATCAACATAGAGTCTAATTTCTTGATTCTTCTTCCTTACCAGTACCAAGTTAGACACCCGTGTTGAGTGTTTAATTGGAAATATTATTTTAGATACTAATAGTGTCTAGAGCTCTTCAACCATGAGTGACTCGATCTTGGGATTCACTGGTCTTTGTTTCTGACATACAGTCTTTGACCCTTCTCTAAGTTCAATAGTATGCTGGACTATGTCTCTATTGTAACCATGAAGATCCTCATAAGTCCATGCAATTACTTTTTCATATTTGTTACACAGAGATTTCAGCCTATTTTTTTCCTCTTAGGTAGTAACATTACGTATTTTCAGCTTCCTTCCTTCACCAACTTTGATCTCTGAATAGTCATCTCTATTTGCTACAAATTTCCTTTTGTCTAAACTTGCATCATCAGGGTCAAAAAGATTCTCCAAGGTTATTGTAATGTCAGAAAATGTCCCCTTGGGGGCTTTTACCTCATAAGGTTTAGCTCCCAGGTCTTTAGCATGGATTTAGGACATTTTAGTTCATATTTTGGCATCCCAATGGAATGAGCCCTAGGTAACATGACAAATGGGACCTAGGAGGACCCCTTGAGCTGTACCTTGTTGATAACTAAGAGGGGGGGTGAATCAGTTATCTTAATTATTTCAGCTTTCTAAACTTTCTTGATAATTAGTGCAGCATCAATTCAAACAAGCAAACATAAGCATGAAATAGAAATACACATGACACAATATTTTTGACGTGGAAACCCTGTTAAGGGAGAAAACCATGGGGTGATTAACCCAAGATTGTATTCTCTATTAGAAGAATGGAAGTACAAAATGGAACTTGCCAATTAGGGCTCACTGCCCGAGCACACTACTCACAAGAGGCACACTGCCTACAAGAGACACACTATCTACAATTTATAAAGAGTGTAATACAATACTTGAACTGATAAGAAGCATCAACATATGCTAGAGTTCAGTTCTGGTTAAGCTGTGTATACTGATCTGCTGCACTTCATCTTTCCTCTTCTTTTATGCTGCTCTTCTTTCACATATTGGATCTTCCTTTCTGCTTTTATTCGGCTCTACTTCTTTTCTTCACACATCACTTGCAACAACAACACCTCTCATAACTAAATCCATCTTATATATATATATCCGCAAAAATGATTTCATCACCTTTCTAGTCGGTACCCGGAATAGTCAATCTTTTCACAAACTCTGATCTGTCGGCTGAATCTTTGCACATCAAGTAATGCGGATCAAGCATATACTTGTAGAAATCATCAATCATGTCGGCCAAACATAATTTATGCCTTCATAACCTTTACCAACATCAGTAACACATCCAGAATAATGTCTGATGTTCTGCCAGTCAATTCTTCCTCTGTTCACACTGTCACTTGGGAACCCGATACTCAAGCATTCATATCTCTTTATTCTTTCCACACCGGAGGCTCAAACCTTGGAATCTATTAGTCAAGATACTCCTCTTGACTTCCCCAAATCTGCACTTCACTGAGATACTTCTACTGAGAGATCCGGACCTGTCTGTCAGACCTTACTGACTGCTCTGTTCTTGCTTATTGGACCTCAACACTTCTTCATTCTGACTTCTGGTGAGGACTTATCATGCATTGTGGATGTGTGGGATAACCTTTGTTGCCATCAATGACAACATTCATGAATCCATATAGTGTCTCTTGCCAACAATCTCCCCCTTTGGCATTGATGGCAACACTTAGTGAAAAATGACTAAGTGTTTACACTATGCTCCCCCTTGGCTAATGCTCTGTTTTTATATACATTTTCTGAAGCTCCCCCTTAGTTGGATTCCTCATTTTTCATTGCTCTTCACTCCCCCTTTGACATCAATGGCAAAGGGTAGGGTCCGCATATCAAAACTTTCAAAAATTCAACTATACTTAGCCGCATAAGTATGTACATATGGCATACTTACATATACTGAAGTATGTCTACAAAAGTTGTCTTCAATTGAATAAATTATGTAGCCCAACTTTGCTTCATTCTGTCCAAAATTGAAATATGACCGCTCAACAGGAACGCAAACGCATCTGCCCTTTTTAGATCTGTTGGATCATTGGTCTGGGCTGTGATTTGAGCTTCACTTATGGCCTCATGCATGGCCTCTAACTTAGGGATAATGATCCTTCTAAGTTCACCCATCCAGCTAATTATGTTCTTCCTTTCCTTCTCAAAATTCTTTATTGCATTTGTGATTGCAATAGTCTGACACTCTTGATTTACTATGGAGGATGAGAGAGGATCAAAACTTTGAGACAGACTTAATAGTTTATCCTCTTGTTCTTTTACTTTCCTCTCAATATCTTTGGTCACTGTGGGCCAAGATAAGCAAAATTTGTATATATTTCTGTCATCTTTAAGAGCATTTTCCAAGCTCTTTATCCCAATATCCATAACTTTCCTATCATTTGTTATCAAACCCTGTACTTCAAAGAATCTCTTATCCAAAAACTCCTTCTGGACCTTTTCTTCAACTGACTTCTCTAGAGAATCAAAATGTGTGCTAACACTGTTGACTAGAGTTTTGAGATTACCGGAAGTGGAGGCTGTGGGATCCTTCTGAAACGATGGCATAATCTTTTCAAGCACTCCAGAGGCAGCTTCTATCAACTCATAGTCTTCCATGTGAGACTTCAGGAGTTTTTCTTTAACCTTTGCATTAGCAAATGAAGCTATCTTCATTGTCTGTACCAGAGAAAGAGAATCAAAATTAAATGGTCCTTGTAAAAGCTCCGGTTCATCAATCTCCATTGTTTCTTTGTTCAGGAATTCTTGGACAGTTTTTGTAGTGTCTCTTACTAGAGACATTTTCTTCTCTTCTACATTCTTAGAGCTGTCTCTTAAAGCTTTCTCTCCTACATTCTTACCACTAGAAGTTGTGGTCTTCTCTGTTGAAGTCTTCTCTCCTTCTACAGCCTTGGTACTGTCATCTTCTTTTTCCTTCACTTCTGCTTCTTTCTCCTGTATTCTTGCTTCTCCTGTAGATCTGGAGACTGTAGGGGAAACCAGAGGAGAAATGTTAGTCTGTTCAAGGCCCACCTCTTCTATAATTTTCTCAGTAGATTCTTCTGCAACACTTGTAGTCAAGGGATCAGTACCCAAGTCCTCTATAATAGGAAGATTAAATATTTTGAAGGCCTTCTGGAGGATCTCTTCTGTGTCCTTGGCTACCTTATCAGTCTCACCAAGCATAAGTTGATTCATCCTTGCTTTGCGTCTGAACTCATCCTTACAATCTTTGAATACCATATTCATTGTCTTGGGGTCGATTGAAGGATATAGTTGAATTGCTATTTGTTCCTGGATTTCTAGGTCTTTGGCTTGAGCATTGTTCTTTCTTATTTCTAGTTCCTTCTCCAAGCTTTTGGGGATCAGAGATATAATTTCAATGAATGCTTTGTTGTAGATATTTAAGTACTTGACTGTGGCATCTTGTAATATCTTCTGATCTGCTTCACCATAATCATCATAGAACTCAACCATTGGCTGAAGATTTCCATCCACTGTGACTGATTTGATTATGTCATCAATGTGAAGAGTGGGTTTTTCAACATATTCCTTTGTCTTTTCTTCTTCCTTCTGTTCGGTAGAGGGTTGGCCAGATTATTTCTTCTTTTTCTTCATTTTCTTGATCTCTTCATCAGATTCAGTCTCCTCTTCATCCCTTTGACTGGCATAAGCTCTTATAGCTTTTGTCTTTGTTCTTTTCTCTCCTTTGTTGGATGATTGTGCTTCCAGTTCTGATGTCCTTGAGCCTTTGGCAGTGGTAGGTGCAGATCTCTTTGATGATTTGGTCTGGGTGGAAGGTTTTGCCGGAGCACTTTCCTCATTTTTCTTTTTTGCCTTCTTCTTCTCTTCCTCAGCCCTTTCCATCTTTTTCCTGTGGGTATCAAGTGCCTCCTTTGAGATGCCAAGGCCTTTGGCAACATTTTCTACTTCTTTTCTCACCTTCCTTTTGATCTTTGGTTCTTTGAGTTCCACATGAATCTTTACACTCAGCTCCTCAAAGGTTCCAAACCTTTCTGCCTTTGGATCCTTTGGCTGACTTAGCATGTGTTGAACATGCATCTCCACAATTTGTTCATCAACTTCATACCCCATGGGCATGATCCATACAGTTCTTGGTTCTACTGCCTCCATTAGGCACTGATCAGTCTCTACCATAAAACATATTGTGTCTTTGTATTTCTCAACAAGAGATTGGGGAATCCTTTCTCTTGCTTGCATCATGTTCTGAAAATTCTTGAAATATCCCCACAGTGCTGTATTTCTTGCTTTAGCATCCCCAAGTTCATGCAAGTAATCTCTGATCTAAATTGCTACTGGTTTGTCATTTTGCCATACCCATCCATTTGATCCGGGCAGCTCATTCATGAAGTAGAAAAATAGGCATAATATTAGTCCACCATATTTAAAGGAGTTCTTCTTGTCCTTTTTGATCTTCTGTATGTTTTCCATTAATTGGCTCAAAAGAAGTTCACAGAGATCATATTCTTCATTCTTTCTCAGCATCTCATAGGCAGTATATACTGCAGTTCCGGATACTGAATTCTCCCTACTGGAGTGATATATCTTGTATCCTATTATCATAGATGCAAACTTGATATCCGAGTCAGTAATATCTTCAATGGTCATTGCCCTCTTATCAAATTTTGATCCGATGGCCTCAATTACAATGTTGTTTTTGACAAATTTGAGGACAGGAATTCCTCCAGAGGAGTGTAAACCAATTACTACCCTAATTGCTTCCTTGGTGATTTTGCAAGGTCTGTTAAGCCATAGAAAGTTGTCATGTACCCTACTCAACACATACCGGACCCATTCATCTTCTTCAAAGTAGGGGAAATGAATGAACTGATCAAAATGTTTCTCCTGGATGCCCTTATATTCTAGTTTAAGCTCAAAAGTATTGTCTATCAATTGTTTGTGATAGATATCTCTTAGTTTGAATTCCCCAAACTCTTCAACATTTGCGTGTATGTAAACCCTAATATCTTCTATGTGCAAAACACCATGCGGAACACTAGAGAAGGCTCCTAGGGGATCTACCTCCAAGGATTTGTATGGATGCTTCTTAAATATGGGACGAGGTCTATCAGAAATCTTTACTATATTCAGAGTAGCCATCATCAAGGAATCTTACTGAGAGATATCAAGAACGAAGAATACCTTTTACGCTGTTTAGGGCACACACGATGAAATCCGGATTGAGCTGTATGAAGAATAGTCTTGATCTTTGGGAGAAGTAGTTGCAGAGCTCCTTTTCTCTTTTCTTCGAATGTGAGTGTACAAATGATGAGCGAATGAACTCTTTTATTTCTGAGAAGCCCTAATTTGCATTCTGTAATAAATGCACAACATAACTCATTCCAGTTTGCCTTGTTTGTCTTATTCAGAGACAAAACCTTTCCAGATCACTGAGACAGATTTTGAAGTTATTCTAGGAGAGTAGTGATAATCTATCTTTCTTTCATTAGTCATTTGATCTATTTATAGATCAAGACACCATAGTTTGAATCATACCAGACCAAACTTGTAAGGAATCTATTTTTACCGGAAGATTGTTTAACCGGATCAATTCTGGTAGGATTAGATTCTTCAAATCTTCTTGTGAATCTCTCAAATCTTTACCATACCCCTTTTAGATGTTTCTTGTATGACCCTTTTTAATCCGCAACTCTCCTTGTGCCAGTTCCGACACCAATTGACTGGCTGGGGAAACAAGGTTTTCTTTGTGTCTCCCCCTGAGCCAGAGCTCACCTTTTAATTTTCGGAAGGAATATCAGCACCAGAGTCTGGTGCAGATCCATCCCCTACATTCTCTATACTTTTCTTCACCCAAATCTTGTTCATCTCACTTCAAACTTCATCCACATTTACTTTTTGTTTTCCCTTATCTTGATTCTGATTATAATATACTGGACCTCTTTTATCCTGATTCTTGCTTCTACAGGATTTTGCTATATGACCGAATCTATTGCAAATTTGGCAAACAACATTTCTTTGCATATTTGATTGATATCCTCTTGATCTTTTGCAGTTGAAGCACTGTCCAGAGAAGAATGTATTAGTCTGATTCATTCTCCTTCTACACTGGTTAGCTTTATGACCAAAGTTATTGCAGTTGTGGCAGTATCCATTGAAGGATGGATATCTTTGAGCATTAGGCTGCCTTACCGGAGGACTTCTAGGCCTGTTCCTTGGATTTTCTGATCTAAAATTCTTCTGACCGGATCCGGAGCTTTCTCCTTTCTCATATCCCAAACCACACTTGTCAGCTACCCTCTTTTGGCTTTAAAGAAGAACTTCAAGTTGGGCAGAACTTATCTTGAATTTCTCTTTATATTCATTTGTTGTTCAAAGATCCCTTTTGAGAGAGACAATTTGATCCTCAAGTTTTTCTTCATTATCTTTAGCATCTTCAAGATCAGATTCAAGATGTCTGATAATTCTATCCATCTTGTGGCAATCTTCTGATTTCTCCTTGAGAGATTGTCTTACATTATCTTTAGTTTTTCTTTTCTCTTCAATCTCTTAGGTAAACTTTATAACTCCTGATTCCATTTCATGTCTTACCATAATGATTTCTTTTGATAGCTTTTCACATAACTTGGTTTTCTCCTTTAGATCTTCATTTGCATCATTTGCTTCACCTTAACTTGCCAATTGCTGAAGTAGCTCCTTTCTCTTTTTCATAGAGAGACTTAATTTGTCTTTTAGTTCTCTCATGAAATCATCAGCCTATTTGAGTCTTTCCTTTAATTCATTGACTTCAGAGTTTGACTACTCAAGATCATCAAGGGCAGTCTTGAGTTGCTCCCTTAAACCATATGCATCCATTTGGATTCCCAGATCTTCCTCAAGTTGTTAGACTCTGTTTAGGAGGAACTTAGCTCTGATACCAATTGTTGATAACTGAGAGGGGGGGTGAATCAGTTATCTTAATTATTTCAACTTTTTGAACTTTCTTGATAATTAGTGTAGCATCAATTCAAACAAGCAAACATAAGCATGAAATAGAAATACACATGACACAATATTTTTGACGTGGAAACCCTGTTAAGGGAGAAAACCACGAGGTGATTAATCTAAGATTGTATTCTCTATTAGAAGAATGGAAGTACAAAATGGCACTTGCCAATTAGGGCTCACTGCCCGAGCACACTACTCACAAGAGGCACACTGCCTACAAGAGACACACTGTCTACAATTTATAAAGAGTGTAATACAATACTTGAACTGATAAGAAGCATCAACATATACTGGAGTTTAGTTCCTGTTAGGCTCTGTATACTGATCTGCTGCACTTCATCTTTCCTCTTCTTTTATGCTGCTCTTCTTTCACATACTAGATCTTCCTTTCTGCTTTTATTCGGCTCTACTACTTTTCTTCACACATCACTTGCAACAACAACACCTCTCATAACTAAATCCATCTTATATATATATCCGCACAAATAATTTCATCACCTTTCTAGTTGGTACCTGGAATAGTTAATCTTTTCACAAACTCTGATCTGTTGGCTGAATCCTTACACATCAAGTAATGTGGATCAAGCATATACTTGTAGAAATCATCAATCATGTCGGCCAAACATAATTTATGCCTTCATAACCTTTACCAACATCAGTAACACATCCGAAATAATGTCTGATGTTCTGCCAGTCAGTTCTTCCTCTGTTCACACTGTCACTTGGGAACCTGATACTCAAGCATTCATATCTCTTTATTCTTTCCACACCAGAGGCTCAAACCTTGGAATCTATCAGTCAAGATACTCCTCTTGACTTCCCCAAATCCGTACTTCACTGAGATACTTCTACTGAGAGATCCGAACCTATTTGTCAGACCTTATTGACTGCTTTGTTCTTGTTTACCAGACTTCAACACTTCTTCAATCTGACTTTCAGTGATGACTTATCATGCATTGCGGATGTGTGGGATAACCTTTGTTGCCATTAATGACAACATTCATGAATCCATATAGTGTCTCTTGCCAACATAACCTACCCAAAATAAGGGGGGAGGACTTGGGCACCCGTGCTCTAGTCCTACCTTATTTTGGGACAGCCCCAATTTCTGGGTGTCAGTTTATGACCGTTAGGTGGTTATTTTGTCGATATGGTAAAGTTTGATTTTTAAAATCTTGGTAGGAATGCTTGTAGGTGCATATATAAGCAAGCTTAGGCATTCATTTATAAACTAGATTTCAACTAGATGATCATTGTGAACTCTAGGCATTCTCAAGGTGATTCAAGGCTTTCTATTGTGTTGCAAGAGCAGACTTGTATGTTTTGTGTGCTGATATTTGTAGATTTGAGCATCAATCTCCTCTTGGAATGAAGAGCATATTCCTCCATGAGAGCTTCACTACAAGGTGACATATCATTATGTTTTTATCATTGATTCCTTTGGTTTTTGGCCTTTGCCTCACAAGGGCACGCCCTCTTTATCTGACAACAGTGTTCAGAGACTCTTCAGGGTTTGACTGAGGCAAACCTCTAAACACCACAACCCCCAAACCAAGTCTTGTGATTGCAGGTTACAAGTGTCACATCTGAAAAAAGTGAAGTTGCAGGAAGGCTAGGAAGACCTCAGAGATTCATGATCTAAAGGAAAGATGGACAAAGGAGCACTTCCGGGACTACGATGCTCGCTCTAGTGTCCTCCACAAATAGATTCCAGAAAATA
Source organism: Cunninghamia lanceolata (assembly GCA_027924645.1). Classification (NCBI taxonomy): domain Eukaryota; kingdom Viridiplantae; phylum Streptophyta; class Pinopsida; order Cupressales; family Cupressaceae; genus Cunninghamia; species Cunninghamia lanceolata. The sequence goes on from BSBN01000806.1 coordinate 487,482, forward strand.
GAAGTTACAGGGCTGATCAATGCCCAAAGGAGGTCCAGATTCCCCAAAAAAGTAGGTACCTTGGACTTGAGCGCCCGCTCTAGTGTCCCAAACTATTTCGCTTCGGAACCCTAAAAATAGGTATTCTGTAATTTGGCATCTTACTCCCGTCTGCAAGAGCTTTTTTTGTAATTCATTAATTTATTGTCGTATTTGCATAATTAGGGTTTTAATGGTCAATTAAGCATAGGAGAAGAAAAATTGATAATTAATTCCCTAATCCAAGTTTCCTTACATCTGCAAGTGACCTAGGGTATGATAGTTGGTGCAGGAGCACCTAATCCACAATGGCCTCCATGAGGCATTCAACTGTTTGATGTACATTTTGTTGTTTCCAATAAGGTCCTATAAGACCATTCATGTAATAAGGTATGTTTGACCAATGCATGTTATTTTCGTTTGTATCTAGGTTTATGTTGTAAGTCCCAAGGACACTTGTTGATCTGTAATCACAAAGGTTGTTAGGCAGTTAGGAGGTTGTTAGATCTCCTAGCCACTTGGAGTCAATTTAGTACTGCTAAGGGCAAGTAGATAAATGCCCAAGATCATCAAATGTAATCAGTGGAGATGTAATAAAGAGGAGTTCAGTGTGATTTGCAATTGTAAAACAGAGTATCTGTATATGCACATTTCTGAAAGGCATAATAAATGAATCATGTTCTGTGTATCTTTCTGTCATTCCAAATTTGTTAGGGTTTCCTCTGTGTAATCAAATTTCTATTTTGTGGTCGATATGGATCCTTAGTCCATTCCACCAGTTAGATTTCTTCAAAATTAGTGGAATGGCTGTACAGTTCATTTTTGTGTTTTTCGTTTTGTTTGTTTGTGTTTGCAGGATCGCGTACAAGATGCATTGATAGATCCTAGCATTTGTCATGTGCTAGATTGTTGGAGAAATAGGTCTATGAAGCTATAGGGTTTGTAGAGGTTCAAATCGATGAAGATTCATGTTGTTTCGCCAGGTATACATTCTATGTGTATATTGCTAATGTATGTCGGGGGTCATTTCATGTGTATCTCGCAAGTGAATATTGCGGTTGTATGTGGTGAATGAGTATTTCATATGATACAAGGAAAGTTAACGGTCAATCTCATCGAATGTATTTTTTGAATGCATGTTTTCAAATGTATCTTCTGAATGTATATTGAGGATATACATTGCATTAGGTCAATGGTCGGTCCCACCAAATGCATATTCGGATTGTATGTTTCAAATGTATATTAAGCATATACATTGCGTATATACATTGTGTCGGATGCAAGAGGTGACTGGTAGCGATGGTGGAGAAGACCGGTGGTCGCAAGTCAACTGAAGTATCTGCAAGTTGTTCCATCGGTGTATCGGGAGCACATACAAAGTGCTCACTGACGAGGAAGGTCACACCAAAAGGATGCAAAGAGTCTCGTGTGGTTCGAATGTATATTGCGATTGTATATTGCAAATGTATATCCTGAATGTACATCAAGAATGTATCTTTCAGCAGATACAAAGTTGAAGACATACATCGGGGAGTGTTGAACGTCGGGGAGATAAAAGGTAAGGTGGCTGACGGGAATGTTTGGCCGATAAAGAGAAGATCACCAAGACATGGATGACCCTCTCGCTGATCAGTTTGTATGACAGAGTATTGGCTTTGCATCATAGTGGTATCAAAGCTCAGCAAAAGGTCTGGGCATTTGTGTGTTCGGTTCTGTCATTTAGAAGGCAGAAGTAGAAGGACTAAGAGGTTGCAGAAACAAGTTAGCAAGATGCCTCTGAAAAATGTTGGCACTGCTAGAGAGTTGTAAGAGATGAAGGAAAACCATGCTAGAGAGATGAGGGAGATGAAAGAGCTTACAGAAGCCCTTCAAGCCAGGCTTGTAGCCTTGGAGATGAACAAAAGAAGAGAAGTGGAAGAAAGTGAACCAGAAGAAGAAGGGGATGGTGAAGAATCTGAAGATGTAGATGAAGAACTGGATCCTGAAGATCAAGGATTTGCAAAACTGTTAAGGGTAGTCAAGAATGACAAACCTAAGGTAAAGATTGATGTTCCAAAGTATAGTGGAAGTTTAAATGAGGAAGAGTTACTTGATTGGATTGCTGCATTAGATAATCAATTTGAATGTGAGGAGTAGAAGGTAAAGATTACAAAGACCAAATTGGGAGGCCATGCCTTGGCATGGTGGGATTACTTACAATCAGAGAGGAGAAAGCAGGGAAAGACAAAGATTTCTTCATGGGACAAGATGGTAGCAAGAATCAAAGGTAAATTTTTACCCAAGGATTATGAAGTTCAAATGTTTAAAAAGCTTCAATTTTTAAGACAAAAGGAAATGGAAGTGAAGGCATATACTGAGAAATTTTATAAATTGAGTATGAGGTCTGGTCATCATGAGAATGAGATTGAAAAGGTTGCTAGATACTTGACTGGTTTGAGATATAATATACAAGATGAATTAGTTTTGGCTAACCCTAGCAGTGTAGAAGAATGTTATCAAATGGCAATCAGGATTGAGGAGAAGATGAAAAGGAGACAAGATAAGTCCATGAGGGGAAGAGGCAGAAATATAAGAGGGGGAGGATCAGTCCCTAAAACAAGGCAAACCACTAAGAACCGAGAAGAGACTAGTAAAGGACAAGAGCAGTCTGATTTCAGGGGTGGATGGAAAGGCACAAGAGGCAGATTTGGAGGTGGTAGATGTTCTAATGTTTTCACTAGGAGATGTTATCATTGTAATGAAATTAGTCACCCAGCATTCAAATGTCCAGAAAGGCAAGGTTCATCATCAGGAGGTGATAGGAAGAATGAAAAGAGGGTTCAATATGTGCAAGAAGAGGAGGTAGATGAAAGTGTTAACTTTCCAATTGGGAGTGCAGCCCCAGTTCTAGATGGAGAAGCATTGATGCTAAGGAGAACATTCTTGAAGACATCCAAGGACATGATACAAAGGAGAGCACTTTTCAGGACCAATTGCAAAAGCAAAGGTAAAATATGCAAGGTAGTAATAGATTCTGGTTCAACAGATAATATGGTATCTCAGGAAATGGTGGATAAATTGAACATAGAAAGGATTCCTCATCAAACCCCTTACAAAGCATCTTGGGTGAGTGATAGTCAATCACTTTTGGTATATGAACAAGCATATGTTGATTTTCAGATTGGCGAATATCAAGATAGGGTTTTATGTGACATTCTGCCCATGGAATGTTGTCACCTACTTTTAGGTAGGCCATGGCAATTTGATAGGATAGCATTGTATGATGGATATGTTAACACCTACACCATCAAGAAGGATGGGAGAACTTTTGTGATGACACCATTGCAGGAGGATGTTGAAGCAAAGAAGGCAGTGAAGGTCATTTTGGTGGGTAAGAAAGAGTTTGTGAAGCTCAAGGAAGAAGAGACAAAGAAAGTTGAGGATACCTCAGGGAGTAGGATTGCTAAGGATCAAAGTTTGAAGGTGATTTCAATTTTTGGTGATGGAGATCAGATGGATCAGCAGAAGGTCAAAGAGCAGGTTTACAAGCAGCCACAAGTTAATTGGACAGACAAGGATGCTATCATAGTAGGGACAATTGTTTGTCCTCTAGAACCAACAAGAGTTGACAGGCAAACATATTCTGCCATAGCAGCAGTACAAGAAGCATTAACCAAGGTTTCCCATGTAGGTGTTCAGACAGAGATGACAGTAAGAAAGAATGGCCGCAAAGGATAGGTCTGGTTGCAATCACTCACTCATGGCAAGGTGTGAGTCGAGCCTACAATGTTGGGCATGAGTCTTTGATTCCATGGAAGTAGGTTGCAGTCCAGAGATCATGGGGAAGACATGAGATAGCAGAGGATAAAGGTAGAGAAAAACAAGGACTTAACTCATGGGGCATGAGTTATTTTCTTGGTGGGGTGTATGGTGCAGGAGCACCTAATCCACAGTGGCCTCCATGAGGCATTCAACTGTTTGATGTACATTTTGTTGTTTCCAATAAGGTCCTATAAGACCATTCATGGAATAAGGTCTGTTTGACCAATGCATGTTATTTTTGTTTGTATCTAGGTTTATGTTGTAAGCCCCAAGGACACTTGTCGATCTATAATCACAAAGGTTGTTAGGGAGTTGGAGGTTGTTAGATCTCCCAGCCACTTGGAGTCAATTCAGTACTACTAAGGGCGAGTAGATAAATGCCCAAGATCATCAAATGTAATCAGTGGAGACGTAATAGAGAGGAGTTTAGTGTGATTTGTAATTGTAAAACAAAGTATCTGTGTATGCACATTTTTGAAAGGCATAATAAATGAATCTTGTTCTGTGTATCTTTCTGTCATTCCAAATTTGTTAGGATTTCCTCTGTGCAATCAAATTTTTGTTTTGTGGTCGATATGAATCCTTAGTCCATTCCACTAGTTAGATTTCTTCGAAATCGGTGGAATGGTTGTACAATTTGTTTTTGTGTTTTTCGTTTTGTTCGTTTGTGTTTACAACATCGCGTACAAGATGCATTGATAGATCCTAGCATTTGTCATGTGCTAGATTGATGGAGAAATGGGTCTGTGAAGCTACAAGGTTTGCAAAGGTTTAGATCGGCAAAGATTCATGTTGTTTCACTAGGTATACATTCTGTGTGTATATCGCTAATGTATGTTAGGGGTCATTTCATGTGTATCTCGTAAGTGAATATTGCAGTTGTATGTGGTGAATGAGCATTTCATATGATACGAGGAAAGTCAACGATCAATCTCATCGAATGTATTTTATGAATGCATGTTTTCAAATCTATCTTTCAAATGTATATTGAGGTAGGTCAATGGTCGGTCCCACCAAATGCATATTCAGATTGTATGTTTTGAATGTATATTGAGCATATACATTGTGTTGGATGCAAGAGGTGACTGGTAGCGATGGTGGAGAAGACCAGTGGTCGTAAGTCAACTGAAGTATATGCAAGTTGTTCCATCGGTGTATCGGGAGCACATACAAAGCACTCACTGACGAGGAAGGTCACACCAAAAGGATGCAAAGAGTCTCGTGTGGTTTGAATGTATATTGCTATTGTATATAGCAAATGTATATCCTGAATGTACATCGAGAATGTATCTTTCGGCATATACAAAGTTCAAGACATACATTGGGGAGTGTTGAACATCGGGGAGATAAAAGGTAAGGTGGCCAACAGGAATGTTTGGCTGATAAAGAGAAGATCGCCAAGACATGGACCACCCTCTTGCTGATTAGTTTGTATGACAAAGTATTGGTTCTACATCAATAGTGCTTGCCACTCGATCCTAGATCCTTCAATGTTAGGGTGAAAGGAGGATTTTAACATCTAAACCACAAAAGATCAACAAATCCAATTTTACCCTAAACATTTTGGTGGACCTGTGTCTTTGAACTTAAATTGCAACTTGCTGAGTGTTTGTCTACATATTTGGTGTGATTTCATTCATTCATATAGACATTTAATTTATTGCATTGAGAAAATTGAAAAAAAATTGCATTGTTGGGCTTACTAAATTGTGTCAATTCTTCCTTCCTAATTCATGATTTCTGCATCAGATCTGATATAAACTATAGAAAAATATAAAAATTCAAAATCTTGATTTGCATTTTCATCATTTAATTGCTAGAGTTTTGTGGAAATTTTGACAATTTTTAGATAACCTAGTAATTCCAAAATCTAGGGTTTGTAGGCAAAATCTTTTATCAGATTTTCCTTCTAATTTTAGAGGCTCATTCAAATTTGCATTTGGCTGTAGTCTTTCATTTTAGTGTGAATTTGCATTTAAATTTAAATTATTTGCATTTTTGCATTGAAAATTTCAACAAAAACTAGCAATTTTGGTGCATTATTATTAAATTTGCATGGAAATTTTGCATAATTAAGTTTGAAAATCATTTTCATATCTAATATTATGTAATTTACATTAAAAATCAGACTTCAAACAATTCGCATAGTATTTTGTTCCAAAATCTCAAACCTAGGGCTTTGAAAACAACAATTTTCACTAATTTTGGCCTTATTGACTTCATAAATTTGCACCATAGGTGTGTTGTGAAAGATATTTTTGCATTAATTTGTTTTTATCAAGGTAATAATTTTCTTCCCCTCATAAAAAGCTTCACAACAACCTTTTAACGGGCTCTTGTAGTGAAAAATCGGTGAAAAACTACACATTTTAGCTCTTTTGGCCCTAGGGTTTGACCTAGTTTGCATTCCAAGCATGTTGTGATCAGTTTTATAGATTGAGGTGACTTATATTAATTATATCCTTCACTTTACCTTCTAAAATTCCTTACAACACCTCCTTTACTAGGTCTTGGAATTGAAAAATCATGAAAAATAGCTTATTTTTGCTATACTTTCACTAGGGTTTGACCTTAAGTGGCGCTCTTGGGTATTTTGGCACCAATTGGCTGTTATTACTAATATTATTTGCTTTCCATCATCATTCTCCTCACAACACCCTTTGTTATGCTCTTTTGCAGTGAATTTTGGTGAAAAAATGCCTATCTTGACATATGTTCACTATATTTTGACTTGGCATTATCTTGGATTTGCATCAAGAGTGTATTAAGAGTGATTATATTGTTGTTTTGGACTGATATCATACATATAACTTGCTTCCCTGACTGAAATCCTCATAGCATCCTTTGTTTCATTCATTTACATTGAAAAGTATCGAAAAATCAAGCATTTTAGGCTATTTTTGCTCTCATCTTTTGCACCAATTTTGAAAAGCTTTAAAATTTTGATTTGGAATTAGTTTGAGCATAAAAGCATGGCATATAATCATAACAACAACAATAGGTTCCCTCCTAGACCTTACATGAAAAGAAAAGCTCCTGAACCTGAAATTGTCTTTACTCCTCATGATAGAACAACTGGAGAAAAAGAAGGACCTCTTTACATCACTGTGAAAATAATGGAAAACCCCGTGAATGGAACTCTTATCGATCCTAATTGCATGATTAATGTTACCACTGAGGAGTTCCTCTTTTCACATCAACTAATGCAAGGTTCTTATGACCTCTCAAGCATGATGATTAAGACGCATAAGGGAACCTTTATCAATCCTTTGGGTAAGATATCGTTGTTAGTAACATTATCCAAAAAACATGTCAAACAATGGTTTGATGTTGTCCCCATTTCTAACCTCTTTCACATTAAATTGGGACATTCGTGGCTAAAATAAATGAAAGCCATCCCGTCAACAATACACCATTATCTAAAATTCCCTCTAGATGGCCGTATAATCACTGTCCGTCGAAACAAGTATAAACCTTTGGTTTAGGAAAAACATTACAAGTTGAATTACTTTTGGGATAAAACTGAAGTACCTAGTCCTCCTACACAATAAATGACAAAAGAGAAACAACCCGCATGTGAAGAGAACTTTAGACCTAAAGGACAAGGTCCCTATGCTAAGGTTCCTCCCCCGAAATCCTTACAAGGATCGGGAGGTCATTGTCAACAACAAAGTGCTCCACTGCGACAAATGAGGTTTGATCCTGGTGCTTCATCTTCTAATTTGCACAAGCCTATGAAAGAGGATAGCCCTATCTTACAAGAGATAAATGGTAAAACAAAATGAAATAGAAAAGCAAGAGAAAGAAGAAAAAGAAGACAAGCTTATGCCATAAACCTTGCCTCTCAACAAGAAAACATTGATCCCAGCATTCAATCAAACAAAGATGATCCTAACGATGACCAACATGATGAGAAAGATATGAACTTGGCTATGGTACCTTATGTCCCACTATCCTCCATCATTAGGGAATGGGACGATGACAACGACAATTTTCTTACAGATAATTTCTAGCCTGACAGGGGCCCTACAGGTAAGTATCTCTAACCCTTTATCTCTCTCGTGATGTGCTTCCCCCATGATGTGTTATGTGTTGTTTAGGCCTCCCAAGATAACCTCAGATTCTCTCGTAAGATTCAGGATACCAGTAGACCGCCTCTATTGTGACCTTCTTCTATTTGTATCATCATTCTTCTAAATTGCCTCTCTCTAATTTCATTGTTGTGTGTTGTGTCTTATGGACATAGCATCGTGGTTGGTGACTTGGGGGCACCCTCCTACATGACTGTCCCTAAGACACTTGTTTCTCCTCTCTTATTTATTGTTTCCCTTCCTCTAGTGTTTCCATCTAGCGGGTGGATGACGACAAACATTTATACTGATGCGGACCTAGTGTCAGTTTCGAGAGAAATCAAAAAATGGACTATAGTTCCTAATATGACGATGGGGTTGTATATCTTATCCGACACTTGGCTAGTGGAAGCACTCGTGCTTTCTACGTAGCGAATGTTATGATGTTTCTATTGCATTTACAAACCTTAACAATACTGCTGCTCCGTGCACCTTTGTTTGCCTTTGAATTTGGCCTTGGCGGTACTTGATTCAAAGAGCTTCATGATATAGCCCCTGGTTATCCTCGAACTTTGAATTTGTTGTATAGCCTTGGCTCTTTGTATGGATAATCATATGCATTGATGTTGTTTATCATGATTTCGTAGACACTAACATGTTTCTTGTAGGGATGTGTTTGTGGGAACATTTGGTGATCGTAAAGCACATTTCACCTCTAGGGGGCATGGGCTTTGCAAATGTCGGTGTTCCCTTGTGTGTTTTCTTCCTACCTTAATGTGCTTGATATCGATAACTAATATCAACCATCTTAAGGTGGGGGCATATATAAGGTAAGCTATCTATTATAGATGTTAGCAATGTGTTTGACCTCAGATGCATAGACTTGCGCCCCAAAGTAGTACATCGTGCATCTTGAGTTTGTTTGCAATCAATCAATCAGTCATGTAAGCCCTCTACAGAGGCAAGATATGGATCATATCCTTTTTCTTAAGCCCTCTGCAGAGGCGGGGATGGTGTATTTCTCAGAGCGGATTGCATCATCCTGTCATTTTCAAAAGTCCTCTGCGGAGGTGGGGAACGGTTCTATGACTAACTCAACCCTTAAGCATGTCTTCGACAATTGTTGTGGCAAAGCCCAATCATCGTTGTGTGTCTGCAATGTGGCTCAGATGGTGTTGGACCTAGAAATAGGTACACTCCATCACTTGTCTACCGTGTTTTCTCTGTGTCTTCAAGTGTGTGTGTTTTGGCGTGCTTGTTTCATATGGTGTGTTTGTTGCCCCGTATGCATAGACCAGTGCCTTTGAGTAGTGCTTTGTACATTTTGGGAGGTTTTGCGTGTATTGCGTGTGTGTTGCCCCATATGCAAAGACCAGCATCTTTGAATAGTGCTTCTTGCATTTTGGGAGGTTTGTTTACTTTCTAGTACTTGCATTTGCATTTCATATATATGAGAAAAAGAAAAGAAAATATATCATTTCTATCTTCCATGCATTAACTGTGTTCTTTGTGTTTTGTATGCCTGTTACTGTCTTCTCTGTGATTGGCGTGTCTTCTCCGTGTTTGGTGTATTTGTTGTGTTTGTGACCTTACTGTAATGCATGTATTGGCCTCGTGTTTAGACATACATTAAAGTGTGGGTAAATGTAACGTTGGAAAATGTCCCCTTGGGGGCTTTTCCCTCATAAGGTTTAGCTCTCGGGTCTTTAGCATGCATTTAGGACATTTTAGTTCATATTTTAGCATCCTGATGGAATAAGCCCTAGGTAAAATGACAAATGGGACCTAGGAGGACCTCTTGAGCTGTACCCTGCCCAAAATAGGGGGGAGGACTTGGGCGCCCGCACCCTAGTCCTGCCCTATTTTGGGATAGCCCCAATTTTTGGGTGTCGGTTTATGACCGTTAGGTGGTTATTTTTCCAACATGGTAAAGTTTGATTTTTAAAATCTTGGCAGGAATGCTTGTAGGTGCATATATAAGTAAGCTTAGGCATTCATTTGTAAACTAGATTTCAACTAGATGATCATTGTGAACTCTAGGCATTCTCAAGGTGATTCAAGGCTTTCTATTGTGTTGCAAGAGCAGACTTGTATCTTTTGTGTGTTGATATTTGCAGATTTGAGCATCAATCTCCTCATGGCATGAAGAGCATCTTCCTCCATGAGAGCTTCACTACAAGGTGACATATCATTATGTTTTTATCATTGATTCCTTTAGTTTTTGGCCTCTGCCTCACAAGGTCACGCCCTCTTTATCTGACAATGGTGTTCGGAGACTTAAGTGTCCTCTGAGGTTTGACTAAGGCAAACCTCTAAACACCACGACCCCGAAACCAAGTCTTGTGATTGTAGGTTACAGGTGTCGCATCTGAAAAAAGTGGAGTTGCAGGAAGGTTGGGAAGACCTCAAGGATTCAGGACCTGAAGGAAAGATGGACAAAGGAGCACTTCCAGGACTAGGGTGCTCACTCCAGTGTCCTTCATAGATAGATTCTAGAAAATAGAAGTTATAGGACTGATCAGTGTCTGAAGGAGGTCTAGATTCCCTGGAAGAGCAGGTACCTTGGACTTGGGCACTTGCTCCAGTGTCCCCGACTATTCCGCTTCAGAACCTTGAAAACAGGTATTCTGTAATTTGGCATTTTACTCCCGTCTACAAGATCTTTTTCTATAATTCATTGATTTATTGTCGTATTTGCATAATTAGAGTTTTAATGATCAATTGAGCATAGGAGAAGGAAAAATTGATAAGTAATTCCATAATCCAAGTTTCCCTACATCTGCAAGTGACCTAGGGTATGATAGTGCTCGCCACTCAACCCTAGATCCTTCAATGTTAGGGTGAAAGGAGGATTTTAACATCTAAACCACAAAAGATCAACAAATCCAATTTTACCCTGAATAGTTATTAACCCTCTTGGAAGCTTATTTGATTTTAGTTGCATTATCTGATCACCGTATGCCTCTTCAATCTTAGGCTACAATTGATCTGCAAATTCTCCAGACTGTTGTAAAAATAAGAGAATCTGACTGTCATCTTCAAAAACCTACCAATTATCTCCATTATCAGGAATGGCAGGGCGGATGATAACCTTAACTACCTCCTTATTGACCAACAGATCCTTAGTTGGGTCAAACTAAGATCCAATCTGGGCCATTCTGTTTGCTTCAGTATTTTGAGATCTTGGTGATATGATCTCATTCTCACATTCTTTGTCATAGCCTTTTCTCTGATCTGCTTTACTACCAACTCTGAGTAACCTAGAACTTTCAAATTTCTTACACCTTTCCTTTTAGCAAGAATCAGGCCATGCACTAGAGATTTGTACTCGACTTCATTATTGGTGCAAGAAAAATGGAAGCACAGGGTTCTGAGGATCTTCTCCCATTTTGGTGAGGTAAGGCAGATGCTTGCTTCAACACCATTCTTTCTTCTAGCTCCATCAAAGTTTAGGGTCCAAACCTTAGAGTCTTCATCAGAATCTTCCTCTTTCATATTTTCTTGCTCCATTATCTTAGGTATCTCTTGATCTTCATCAAAGATGAAATATGTTCCCAAGCCAGTAGAGTGATAATTTCCATAAGGGTCACTCTACATCATAGATATTAGTTGATTATCCTCTTCTTCCCTTTCATCATGTTCGGTCCATTCTCCTATTTCCTCCATAAAGACTCTTTCTTCTCTATTGATCATAGCATGGGACACCTCAAACTTTGATGCTGGTTCATTAGTAATATGCTCCTTAGACAAAGGTTCAGACAACACCTTCATATTTGTTCCTTATTTAGTCCTTAAGATTAAATGTGACCAATCTAATGACATATACCCTCCAATCTTGGCAGTGAAATCTCTAGATAGACATAAACCAAAGATAGGGGAATATTAATGATTACTACATCTTGCAGGACAGTTATGTTTGGGAAAGTATACAATTGCAATGGGAGCTATTTGATAATGCCTATGGTCTAGACTGACTTTCCATCTAATTGCATGACTCCTTTAGCTAGTGGCTCATACTTTATCTTCAATGCATATGCTATTTGCTTGGGCATGACTGTGGTGCTGGCACATGAATCTATCATGGAATTATGCAACAACTTCTTCCCTATTGTTAGGGTCAAATAAAAATGATTTGGCTTAGTCTTACTAACCTCTTCCTTGGTATTGACCAGAGTAGATGTTCCTTGAAATTGGGGTTCTTTGAATTGAACTCTTCTTTTATCAGCTTCTCCTTCTTTAGTGTTGGCAACTTCAAGCTCCCCTTGAGATTGTAGGGCTTCTTGTAACAATAATTTCTATTTGGGAATGACTATCATATCCCATAAGGATACATTAGAAGGAGCCTTCTTCAACTACTCGACCACATTCATGGGCCCTAATTATTGTGCCTTATGGTAGTGGGGATACCTTGTCTTCTCTACCACTGGATGAGAGATTCCTTGATTCTAAGTTGTCATTGACACCTCTTGTCTTTGTGTAGGTATATAGGGAGATTGAAATGAGAGCCCCTTAGTTATCTCATCAAGATCAACTTCAGGCATATCCACCATCCTCCTCTTTGACCTAGTGTAATAATCTAACTGTACCAAAGGCTTCTTGGAGGTTGATGCTTCATTTACAAACACTGATTCTTCTTCTTCAATCCATGAGAATAGTGCATGTTCTAGGGCTATTTCTCCTTCCTGCTCAATAGAAATCCCTTGCATTTGCACTACTATTGCTGCATTTTGAACACTAGGTGATTGGTACGGGAAAGATTCAGAAGATGAGGCAATCTGGCCTTCCATTTTTCTTTGCTCTACCACCTTCTGTTGTAAATTACCTCTAGGACAGTCTTTGGGCATATGTGCATTATTGCAGGGAAAGAACCATCCATTTACCTCCTCAGCCATATTATTTTGTCCAGGAACCATTTGTTGAAATGTGTCAAACAACTAAGAGGGGGGGTGAATCAGTTGTCCCAAAAACTCAAACATTCTGCACTTAAACATTAATCACTTGTCCACAGTTATTATGATTTAAACAATGAATGCATGAAATCAGAAACTTAAACACAAATGCAACATTTAACACAAGAGACACCAGATTTTTATGTGGAAAACCCCAAGGTGGGGACAAACCACATAGAGGATTAGCTCTCAAAATATATTTCAATCTTTGAAAAATTATGCTCAAGCTTGGTCACTCCACGAGCCTAGAACATGCTGGCTCATTGCCATGAAGTACAACTAGGTCTAGTAGGCTCACTGCCTCAACCCTAAACCTAGAAAGATTACAATGAGGGCTATTAAACCCTACTAGTGGCTCACTGCCAGGCTCACTACCAAGATCATCATCTTCTTCATGTCTGAGATTAATACATTGAAGTACAATAGTTCCTCTGCTCTGCTCTGCCTTTCCACTTCTTTTCCTTATCTTCACATCTTTGCTCATGGACATCTTTTCCATGCCTCAATTACAAGTATTTTACACTTTAGTAACCTTGGAATGATCATCAAGGTCGGAACTACAATCATCAACCATTGGAACAATCTCCAAGGTCGGCATTACAAACATTTACAAAATAGGTCTTGACCTAATACAAAATAATTTTAAGGAATTGTAGTATAGATTTATACGGATCACACCATGCCTTAGCTGGGACTCAAACATGATCTTCCACGCCACAACACACTTCCATAATCTTCAAGGGATCTCTGTAATCACTGGAATTAACCAAGTCTGATAAGATTGGTTACACGCTACATTATCTACTAATAATCTTCAAACACGATCTCAATTCCTTAATGTGGACCAATGTAAAGGTAGGAACATGATTAGGAGGTATCCACAAGCATGTTGAAATCACCAGGAGCAACCGTACAAACTCAAACCACTTTATTTATGAGAGTCTTCACACCGGAGCACATGAACTTCACTGTCTTCGACTGTCATAAAAGAAAGATAGCTTGTGGACCACCAAAACATGAACCATTGCAATTGTAGGCACTTATCATCATCCCAGACTCCCCTCTAGAACCACAGAGCAAAACACTTTAATGTGGAGGAATGTGGAGAAAAATACTTTCTCTCAGGCACCAATGAATAATAAAAAAAAGTAGGTTTTACTCTGGTGAATGTAACTCACTTGAAAATCTTCATACCGAAGGCTCAAACTCAGGATTTAGCATCTTTAGCCATGCTTCTAAATAACTTCCAATCTGTAGATCAAGATCTTTAGTCAATAAGAAATGTGGAGCAATCTTCTGGACTGTTCTTCAGTATGCAACTCACTGTGATTCACTGTTTACCTTCTAATTCTTCCAGAGGGGCTAATTTTCTCAATATCCTCAACATATAAAGCTTCTAAACAAATAAAAAAATAGGATACAGTTGACACCAATGACAACAAAGATATGTTGACATCTATGACAACACCAATTAGGCACATACTTGTAACAATCTCCCCCTTTGTCATTGATGGCAACATATGATGTGAGAAACTGCAACAGCCATCAAGACAAGATTCTCCCCCTATCTCTTTACACATCTGCACTCTTTCTCTCTGAGTTTTTCATATGATTTCTCTCCCCCTTTGACATAAATGGCAAAGGGCACATACTTGCAGTCTTCTACTTTGATCTAATCTCTCTTCTGAACTCTCTGACTTATGCCCCTGAGAAGTAGCCCTAAAAGAATCAATCTAGATTTGGAGAAGGGACTCTAAGCACCACCGGATTGATACACTCTTGTACATCTTAGTTTAGAGCAAGAGGGGTAATAACCCCTAACTTTTCTCTGAGATACTCAAAAGTATCCTTAGGCAGAGGTTTGGTGAAAATGTCTGCAATCTAGTCTTTTATAGATACATATTCCAATTTGACTTCATTCTCTGTCACTTTTTCCCTTAGAAAATGATATCTTATGGATATGTGCTTTGTCCTTGAATGCATTACTGGATTCTTTGATATGTTTATGGCACTTGTATTGTTACAAAAGATTGCAATTGGATCTTCATATACGACTTTGATGTCCTTTAATGTCTGTTTCATCCATAACACTTGAGTACAACTACATGTTGCTGCAATATATTTTGCTTCTGCAGTGGATAGAGATATTGAATCTTGTTTCTTGCTTATCCAAGATACCAACCTTTTTCCCAAAAAGAATGCACCTCCACTTGTACTTTTTCTGTCATCCACATCTCCGGCCCAATCTGCATCAGTGTATGCACTGAGAGTGAAATCATTATCCTTTGGATACCACAAACCATAATCCATTGTGCCTTTCAAATATCTTAGAATTCTCTTCATTGCCATCACATGTGACTCCTTAGGTTCTACTTGAAATCTTGCCACAAGGCAAACTGCATGCATTATGTTAGGTTTGGTTTGAGTCAGATAAAGTAATCCTCCAATCATAGATCTATACCTTTTCTGATCTGTCATAGGTGAATCATCATTTTTGCTTAACTTACAACCGATTATCATGGGAGTATTTATCGGTTTAGAGTCTTCCATCCTGTTAGTGCCTGAATTGACTGGTAGTTTTTTGAGCAATTTTCATTTAGGCACTCTCCCTAAGTATCCAAAAAATGTTCTAAGTGTTGGACCTCCTCAGCAGTTTTCAGCTGCATCATCATATTTTCTTGAGGAGGAGGTCATCATCATCATATTTTCTTTGATGGTGGTCATCATCATCATGTTCTCCGTTGACCGGTTTCTCATCGTCATCATCATATTGAAATATCGGGTGATGTTTGGTTTTTATCCTGATGATGCTGATGAGCTACAATGCGCCCTGATTTGCTTACGGGGGTGATTTTTCAAATATCCGGTGATCTTCCATTTATCACCTTGCCCAGACATGATGATGATGTTGCCCCGTTATTCTGAAGGGGGTATTCTTTGAGTTGTTCGACCTGACTTGCTTTTTCCTAAGGGTCGTCGTCATCATCATCATATTTTCTTTTATCACCGTGTTGCTTGCGAGGGTCATCATATTTTCTGCCTTCATGATATTTCGCCGGGGTGATATCTTTATCATCGGGTGATCTTGGTTATGATCATCCTGATGATGTTGTTGAAGAGTTCTAAGTGCGACCCGATATTCACTGGGGTCATCATATTTTGAACGTCAGGATGATCTTAGTCAATATCATCCTGATGATGTTGTATCACTTCTTGTTCGTAGTTTTGTCATCCTGATGATGCTAACGTCATCCTTATATCAGGGTGATATCTTTTTTTCTGCCTATCTGCATCATGATATTTCTGAAGGAGGGGGTGATATTTTCATATCACTCGAGTGTGTGTTTGTTCCAGCATCATGATGATGCTGATATCAAGGAGATATCCGCCTGCCGGCTTCGTGCGCTATCTAGTGGGGGTGATCTTTTCGAGCATCATCATATTCATCTATCGCCCCGATCTTACAGAGGAGCTACAGTGCAACATGATTTTCGTGCATCAGGATGATATTTCCAAATATCCGGTTGTCTTCCGAATATCATCCTGATGTCGATATGATGATGACGTCATCAAGGTCCCGGGGGGGTCATATTTCTAACATTGATCATCTTGAGGAGATCTCCCGATATTTGCAAACATGATGATGACGTCATCCGGATATGAGGAGGTGCGCAGTAGGCAGATATGATGATGACATCAGCAGGATATGATGATGACGTCATCAGGATGTTCATCGGCCAGACTTTTGGTATAGGCTCAGCAGGAGGATGTTTCTCCGATGGATCAGGTTGTGCCGATGAAGGCGATTATCATGCAGTTGTATTGCGATATGATGCTGACGTCAGGGTGATATTTTGGGCAACAGGATATCATGCTGCTGGAGGATGATGATGATGAAGTTTTATACTAGTGTCGTCAGGAGCAAAAGCACCGACACGATATATGCTCATAACCTAGTATATAAAGTGTTAAAGAGGTCATCGCGGGGTGCATGTGGGATAATGTTATCCTGCATATTCGAAATATCATGATGATGAATCTCGGCGGGAAATGGTTGCGATGCAGAATTAATGTTCTTCCCAAGGCCGCGGGTTGGTGCGCCATCAATGGCGATTGTTGCAGAGGTATGGGCGATGGCGTGGGCAGATCTGGTACCCGATGGAAGGTGTACATCAGTGGCGCAGGGCTCGAGAAATCTTCCTGTCTCCTCCCCTACCTGCTGCATTCAAGTTTGGGCGCCAATCTGGTAATGTTTGAGCGCCATTTTTATGATACTGTATATCTGGCGGGCTTTTTGGTCAACCTGGTAGTTAATGCTGAAGACACCCTCCTGCTATATAATGCAGACGGTGTTATTCATTCAAGGTTGTTGAAAGTTGATGATTTTTGGCTCTGTAATCCAAAACCAGCTGATCTGGTTGCTCTGTACAATCTAACTTGTGAGTTTATGTATCTCCTGTTGTACGATTTGGCATGAATCCACTGATTTCATGGTTGATCTTGTATGAGTAATGCTATCTTAGCATGTGTTGTGTTAATTCTGTCTCCAGTATTGCATGTATTCTTCTTCTGGATCTGGATATCTGTGTAATGTTTAGATTCTAGAGCATAGAATTCCTATGTTGAATGTCTGATCTTTTAACTTCTGCTCAAGGGGTAGATTAAACTGTTTTCAGGTTGAACATTGGGAAGGGTATACTGCGGTAGGGATGCCATAAGTAGAGATAACTTGACACTCTTTATTGGGAGATATCTGTAAGGCAGATATCATGTGAATCCCCCTGAAATCCAGTTTTAGCTATTCATGTTGATCATTCACAGGTGTATGTCTACCGACTCCAAGCCCTGGATAGGCACCAATCATGCTGTGTTCTTGTGTTATACACCATGTCCAGCTTTGCATCCAAATTCATATCAAACCATTTCATACTTCCACCTGTTAGTTGTAGGAGTAGGATTAGGAACCCCCTGCATGCTCTCATACTCAACCAGACATCATGTCCAAGAATGTTGCCAGCCTTGTGATCTATCATGCAGATCTTGGTCCATACATGAGAGTATTCTGCCTGTGGTTGTCAAGTTAGATCTTTCTGTCTTTGAGCTAGTCAAGGTTACATCTTGAGTTATAGGGATACCCCCCTTGGTGTGGCAGAACCAGAAGTGAAGGGGAGGAGCTCACGCAACCTCCTGTATTCAGTTGGCTGAATCTGCCTGTGCATTAGAAGTGGCAAACCCTGATGCTGATTCAGAAGAAATACCAACAAAATGGCGACTCTACTGGGGAGATCAATGTCATATCCATGAAAGTTTGAGTCCACAAGATTAAAAAATCAGACCTGGAAACTGTTTGTTGCAGCAGAGAAAAAAGGGTTGTATATGTGACTCTGCTGGTGGATGACCCAGAAAGAAAGAAATCAATTTGCAGCTTCAGCTTGTTTGAAGCTTATTCCTCTTCAAGGAGGTGGCGACTCTGCATCAAAGAACCTGATAAAAGAACAAAATCAGTCAGAGAAGAATTTGCAGCTTCTGCAACATATCCAGGTATTTCATATTATTTGACAGATTCCCTATTTGGTGAGAAAGCACTGGTTAAAAGGGAACATTGGTGAAAGCAGAGCTTGCATGCTTCTATTAGAACTTACACTGTATTTCAAAGGGCATGCAATGTTGTTCAAAAGACTCATTTAAAGGACTTTAGGAAAGCTTGAAAAAATAGCCTGAACTTTGAGTGCCTAAAGTCATTGTTTGTAGAAAATCTGAGTAGAGAGGAGGGTTGCAATAACATAAAGGATGTATTATCTGCCTATGCACCCCTGTGAAGTGTCAAATGCAAGAATGTATAGTAGTCAGTCCCAACAATGTAATAAAAGAAGTTTCAACATAGACAGATATAAGCCCATAGATTTCAATGGCATTTGTGGCTATCCAAATGCTTTTCCACCTAAAATCAGAAATTTTTTGCCTAAATTTAAGGGTATAAAAGATGAATCAGCTGAGAGACACTTGCAGCAGTTCATGAATGTGATAGATGACTTTGAGATTGACCATGAGGATGTGGTTATGAGATTATTTGTTCAATCTCTAGATGAAGATGCAAGGGACTGGTTTTCCTACCTTCCAGCTCACTCTGTCAACTCTTGGCATGGTTTTAAATCTGCATTTCTAATACAGTATGGTGAAAGAGTTTCTGAATATGCAGCTATTAGTGACTTCATGTACATCCATATTGAAGAAGATGAGTTGATCCCAGCCTTTAACCTCAGATTTATGAGGGCATTGAATAGAATTCCAGAATGCATGAGACCTAATGATGCACTGTGCTTAGTTACCTATTTGGGAGCCTTTGATAGGAAAATGAGTTACAGATTAAGAGACAAGGAGCCCACCACATTGCATCAGGCACATCAGTTTGCATTAGATATTGAAAACAATTGGAGGTATGGAATACAAAAGGGTTATTTCTCTGAAAATTTTTGTTGTCCTGTAGCCCCCAGTGTTAATGAAGGATTTAATTCAGGAATTGATAATGAATGCCATAGCACTCACACCCCTGTTGTCCCAGTTTTTGCATCATTCCAAGTGGATGATGTTTCTATCATAGAGGAGGATGTCCTTTTTTGCCCAGCAAGTGAAGTTGAAAATAATAATTTTTCAAGTAAAATTTGCATACCAGTCCTAAACAAAGAGCCTTCATGTTTAAATGGTCCAGTTGTGCAGAGTTGTGATCATATGGATCAAGAATCAATATCAGTTTCATCAGGAAGTATTGGAGGGCTGGAAAATGATGCAGATTGTTCAACTTCAGAGTGCATTGAAACAGTAGCAATCTTGTATATGGGGCAATCAGTTGATAAAAATGATATCCACGACCAGTGCATGGATCAGGTTTGTTTTTCTTATGACTCTGGATCTGATAGTAATGAAGAAGAATTGGAATGTCATGAAGAAGAAGCAGAGGCCTTTGTAGTGAATGTTAATCCCCTTTATGATGAGCCTGCTGATGTATATGATGTTGTGAGTCTTGACTTTCAGTGGTGCAGGATTAACCCTTTGTTTGAGGATGATGATACTGATTTGCAAGCTGTGAATAATGAATGTTCATCATCACCTGATTCAGACATGTGCAACATTGGGTGTGTGGATCAGGTTTTGTTTTCAATATCAGTAGATATTAGGGGTCTCATATTTTCTGGGTATTCTGAATTGTTGGATCAGCTGGATGAGTGCCTGATGATGTGCAGCAGCCAGATAAATGATAAAGAATGCCAAGAGCAGTATGATATACTGTCTGAGGGATATAACATACATGTGTTGCCTAATGTTGAAGAATATTATGTGTATGATTATATGTCTAATTCTGAAATCCAAAATGACAGAGCTGAAAATGATGGTGGCAAGCTCTCAAAACTGGTGGAATATCTTTTTAAGCAGGTGACATTATGGGCAGATTATGCCAATCTTTTCAGTTGGGATTGGGATCTTTCAGCTTGGAATCAGGCATTTGACAAGAAAAAATTATGGTTTTTCCTTTTTGGCTGCCTGGGGCCGCCAAAATAATGTTTAAAAATATTGTGTTTGGTGATGCAGATCATGATAACTTCATGACTCTATGCCCAATGGATAAGGGACTGGTCTGCATCCCAGAGATCTTGGGTTCTCGCTGCAGGTTTTCACCTGCACGTCCCCAGACAGAGCCACTGTTAGTGCCTGAATTGACTGGTAGTTTTTTGAGCAATTTTCATTCAGGCACTCTCCCTAAGTATCCAAAAAATGTTCTAAGTGTTGGACCTCCTCAGCAGTTTTCAGCTGCATCATCATATTTTCTTGAGGAGGAGGTCATCATCATCATATTTTCTTTGATGGTGGTCATCATCATCATGTTCTCCGTCGACCGGTTTCTCATCGTCATCATCATATTGAAATATCGGGTGATGTTTGGTTTTTATCCTGATGATGCTGATGAGCTACAGTGCGCCCTGATTTGCTTATGGGGGTGATTTTTCAAGTATCCGGTGATTTTCCATTTATCACCTTGCCCAGACATGATGATGATGTTGCCCCGTTATTCTGAAGGGGGTATTCTTTGAGTTGTTCGACCTGACTTGCTTTTTCCTAAGGGTCGTCGTCATCATCATCATATTTTCTTTTATCACCGTGTTGCTTGCGAGGGTCATCATATTTTCTGCCTTCATGATATTTCGCCGGGGTGATATCTTTATCATCGGGTGATCTTGGTTATGATCATCCTGATGATGTTGTTGAAGAGTTCTAAGTGCGACCCGATATTCACTGGGGTCATCATATTTTGAACGTCAGGATGATCTTAGTCAATATCATCCTGATGATGTTGTATCACTTCTTGTTCGTAGTTTTGTCATCCTGATGATGCTAACGTCATCCTTATATCAGGGTGATATCTTTCTTTCCTTATATCAGGGTGATATCTTTCTTTCTGCCTATCTGCATCATGATATTTTCGAAGGAGGGGGTGATATTTTCATATCACTCGAGTGTGTGTTTGTTCCAGCATCATGATGATGCTGATATCAAGGAGATATCCGCCTGCCGGCTTCGTGCGCTATCTAGTGGGGGTGATCTTTTCGAGCATCATCATATTCATCTATTGCCCCGATCTTACAGAGGAGCTACAGTGCAACATGATTTTCGTGCATCAGGATGATATTTCCAAATATCCGGTTGTCTTCCAAATATCATCCTGATGTCGATATGATGATGACGTCATCAAGGTCCCGGGGGGGTCATATTTCTAACACTGATCATCTTGAGGAGATCTCCCGATATTTGCAAACATGATGATGACGTCATCCGGATATGAGGAGGTGCGCAGTAGGCAGATATGATGATGACGTCAGCAGGATATGATGATGACGTCATCAGGATGTTCATCGGCCAGACTTTTGGTATAGGCTCAGCAGGAGGATGTTTCTCCGATGGATCAGGTTGTGCCGATGAAGGCGATTATCATGCAGTTGTATTGCGATATGATGCTGACGTCAGGGTGATATTTCGGGCAACAGGATATCATGCTGCTGGAGGATGATGATGATGAAGTTTTATACTAGTGTCGTCAGGAGCAAAAGCACCGACACGATATATGCTCATGACCTAGTATATAAAGTGTTAAAGAGGTCATCGCGGGGTGCATGTGGGATAATGTTATCCTGCATATTCGAAATATCATGATGATGAATCTCGGCGGGAAATGGTTGCGATGCAAAATTAATGTTCTTCCCAAGGCCGCGGGTTGGTGCGCCATCAATGGCGATTGTTGCAGAGGTATGGGCGATGGCGTGGGCAGATCTGGTACCCGATGGAAGGTGTACATCAGTGGCGCAGGGCTCGAGAAATCTTCCTGTCTCCTCCCCTACCTGCTGCATTCAAGTTTGGGCGCCAATCTGGTAATGTTTGAGCGCCATTTTTATGATACTGTATATCTGGCGGGCTTTTTGGTCAACCTGGTAGTTAATGCTGAAGACACCCTCCTGCTATATAATGCAGACGGTGTTATTCATTCAAGGTTGTTGAAAGTTGATGATTTTTGGCTCTGTAATCCAAAACCAGCTGATCTGGTTGCTCTGTACAGTCTAACTTGTGAGTTTATGTATCTCCTGTTGTACGATTTGGCATGAATCCACTGATTTCATGGTTGATCTTGTATGAGTAATGCTATCTTAGCATGTGTTGTGTTAATTCTGTCTCCAGTATTGCATGTATTCTTCTTCTGGATCTGGATATCTGTGTAATGTTTAGATTCTAGAGCATAGAATTCCTATGTTGAATGTCTGATCTTTTAACTTCTGCTCAAGGGGTAGATTAAACTGTTTTCAGGTTGAACATTGGGAAGGGTATACTGCGGTAGGGATGCCATAAGTAGAGATAACTTGACACTCTTTATTGGGAGATATCTGTAAGGCAGATATCATGTGAATCCCCCTGAAATCCAGTTTTAGCTATTCATGCTGATCATTCACAGGTGTATGTCTACCGACTCCAAGCCCTGGATAGGCACCAATCATGCTGTGTTCTTGTGTTATACACCATGTCCAGCTTTGCATCCAAATTCATATCAAACCATTTCATACTTCCACCTGTTAGTTGTAGGAGTAGGATTAGGAACCCCCTGCATGCTCTCATACTCAACCAGACATCATGTCCAAGAATGTTGCCAGCCTTGTGATCTATCATGCAGATCTTGGTCCATACATGAGAGTATTCTGCCTGTGGTTGTCAAGTTAGATCTTTCTGTCTTTGAGCTAGTCAAGGTTACATCTTGAGTTATAGGGATACCCCCCTTGGTGTGGCAGAACCAGAAGTGAAGGGGAGGAGCTCAAGCAACCTCCTGTATTCAGTTGGCTGAATCTGCCTGTGCATTAGAAGTGGCAAACCCTGATGCTGATTCAGAAGAAATACCAACACATCCCAAACTTCTTTAACAACTCTTTCACATACTTAGACTGAGAAATGAAGATACCTTTATCTAAATGGTTTATTTGTAGACCTAAAAAGAAATTTATCTCACCAAACATGGACATTTCAAATTCACTTTGCATTTCTCCAGCAAAAACTATGCACATACCTTCATTGCCTCCAAAGATGATGTCATCTACAAAGACTGCAACAATTAGGATTTGTTCATTATTGATCTTGAAATAGAGATTGCTATCAGTAGTACCCTTGCTGAATACTAACTATATCAGATACTTATCCAACCTAGCATACCAGGCCCTGGGGGCTTGTTTTAATCCATACAATGCCTTCTTCAATCTGCATACCATGTCACCCTGATGTGATGACTGGAATCCTTCCGATTGTTTAATATAGATTTCTTCTTCTAATTCTCCATTCATGAATGCATAATTCACATCCATCTGATATACTTTAAAATCTTTGTAGGCTGCAAATGTCAAAAACATTCTTATAGCCTCAATCCTAGCCACTAGTGCAAATGTTTCCTCAAAATCTATTCCTTCAACTTGAGAGTATCCTTTGTATACCAACCTTGCCTTATTTCTTACCACTTCACCATTCTCATTCATCTTGTTTCTGAAGACCCACTTGGTGCCAATTACATTTTTATCTACTGGTCTGGGAACAAGATCCCAAGTCAGATTCTTCTCTATCTGCATCAATTCTTCTTTCATATCCTTTACCCAATTCTCATCATTGCAAGCTTCATTCACAGACTTAGGTTCAATCTTGGAAATCAGACAGAAATTTACTTGTTCTTTTGTAGCTCTTCTTCTGGTCAGGATTCCTTTGCTCGTATCTCCTATGATTTGATCTTCAGTATGATTAAGTTTTACATACCTTGGTGTCTTAGTAGCACTTTCTAGAGCTTGTTCCTCTTCATCTGAGTTGTCTTCATGCTACACCACTTTTGAAGCATCTGGTTTATCTGATTCATATCCATTTGATTCTGGAGACCTCTCCTTGCTTTCATTGACTTTGACATTTGCACTCTCAATGATCTTATTCAGCCTCTTATTATAGCACTTGTAGGCCTTTCTCTTGGTGGAATAACCAAGGAAGATTCCTTCATCACACTTAGCATCAAACTTGCCTAGATCTTCTTCTCTTTTGATATAACATTTGCTACCAGAAACTTTGAGATATTTCACAGTAGGAACTTGACCATACCACAATTCATAAGGAGTCTTAGAACTATTACCTTTGACTTGGACTCTATTTAGGATATATATAGCAGTGTGAATTGCCTCTCTCCAATATACTTTCAGAAGATCAGCTTCCTTCATCATGGTTCTAGCAGCTTCTTGAACTATTCTATTTTTCCTTTCAACAACTCCATTTTGTTGTGGAGTTCTAGGTGCAGATAACTGTCTCTTTATCCCATGTTCTTCGCAAAAGAAATTGAATTCATTTGATGTAAACTCTCCTCCTCTATCGGACCTTAAACATTTGATCTTCAAATCCATCTCATTTTCAACCATTGCCTTGAATGCCTTGAACTTATTTAGAACTACTACTTTTTCTTTCAAAAAGGTAACCCAAGTCATTATGGAATAATCATCAATAAGCAACATGAAATACCTTTCTCCTTGCAAACTTCTTACTCTGGTAGGTCCACACAAATCTGTATGCACTCGTTCCAGTAGTCCATCAACTGATTGCTCCTTGCTTTTGAAACTTGTTCTTGTTTGTTTCCCAAATTGACACTCCTTGCAAATAGGATTAGTAGGCTTCACAAGCTTAGGCAAATCTCTAACAACTTGTGTAGTACTTATCTTCACAATGTTATCAAAATTGATGTGACACAGCCTTCTATGCTATAGCCAACTTTCATCAGTCTGAGCCATCAAACAATAGTTATCAATTCCTTTCAAGTGACAGATATTACCTCTAGTCTTCTTACCGATTGCAATGACTATTCCAAAGCTTCCCTGATCTTGCATCCATTGTCCTTGAAGCTTAAATCATAACCTTTGTCACACATCTGACCCACACTCAAAAGATTGTGCTTTAATCCTTTCACATACAAGACATCTTCAGTATTATACTTGCCATCAAAAGAAATAGATCCTTTTCCACAAATCTTACCAATTGTATCATCTCCAAACCTAACCAGTCCACCATCATATCTTTCCAAACTCACAAACTTACTTTTGTCACCAGTCATGTGGTGAGAGCAGCCACTATCAATAACACATTCATCTTTGTCTTCAACAACCTGAGTAGCCAATGCAGTTTCCACTAATTTTTCTTCATTCACACAGCTAGTAGGATTAGTAGACATAGATTCTTCCTTAATAGCAATAAACAAGCATTCATTACCAGAAGTACTAGCATTATCTGGTTCACCATTATCTGATACTCCATCATCATCAAAATCTTCAACATAATAACATTTGTTTTGGATCCTAGGCATGTTCTCATATCTTTTTCTATTTATTTCAATTCTTTCAGGACATCTGGAAGCAAAGTGGCCTACTTTACCATAGGAAAAACATTTGAAAGGTAATTTACCTTTAAACTTACCAGATCCTCTTTGCAGTCTATCCACAAAGTTGGCTTCAATTTCATCAAACTCATCATCAGATTCTACCTTGTACTTTTTTTATCTAGAGTTTTTCCCAGAAGTACTGGCTTTGAAAGCAGTCTCAACTTTTAGTAGAGCATCACCAAACTCTCTCATTTTAAAGGCAATAAGCTTACCAAGTAACTAATCTCTGTCAATAGTGTTTACTTGCATAAATTCTTCAATTGCAGCTACCTTGTGACTGTAGGACTTTGGTAGTGATCTGAGAATTTTCATCATAACTTCCTTATCACCGAGAGTCCCCCCCATACCTTTTATCCCTATGACAAGTTCAACAACTCTTTTCATAAAGGTTGTTATGTTTTCATCTTCATTCATCTTCAAACTCTCAGATTTCACTTCCAGACTTTGTAGCTTGGCCTCCTTCACAGAATCATCTCCTTCATACATATTTTTCAGCTTCTCCCATACCTCATTTGCAGTTTCAAGATCCACAACTTTTGTCAGTACTGAGTCATTTAATGAACTTAACAGCACATCTTTTTCTTTGACATCCACCTCATATTCTTTGATTTCATCTTCAGTCGTCAAACCATTTTTCATGGTATATTTTGCTTCTGCAGCTTTCCATAATTTGTAACCAAGACAAAGAAGATGGCTTTTCATTCATGCCTTCAAAAGAGCATAATTCATCCCATCAAAATGTGGCACTTCCTTCTCATAACACATTTTGGATCTTCCTCAAGCTGTTAGACTTTCTTCAAAGGAACCTTTCTTTGATACCAATTGTTGAAATGTGCCGAACAACTAAGAGGGGGGGTTAATCAGTTGTCCCAAAATATCAAACACTTCTGCACTTAAACATTAATCACTTGTCCACAGTTATTATGATTTAAACAATGAATGCATGAAATCAAAAACTTAAACACAGATGCAACATTTAACACAAGAGACACTAGATTTTTACATGGAAAACTCCAAGGTGGGGAAAAACCACGGAGAGGATTAGCTCTTAAAATATATTGCAATCTTTAAAAAATTATGTTCAGGCTTGGTCACTCCACGGGCCTAGAACATACTAGCTCACTGCCATGAAGTATAGCTAGGTCTAGCAGGCTCACTGCCTCAACCCTAAACCTAGAAAGATTACAATGAGGGTTGTTAAACCCTATTGGCAGCTCATTGCCAGGCTCACTTCCAAGATCATCATCTTCTTCATGTCTAAGATTAATACATTGAAGTACAATAGTTCCTCTGCTCTACTCTGCCTTTCCTCTTCTTTTCCTTATCTTCACATCTATGCTCAAGGACATCTTTTCCATCACTTAATTACAAGTATTTATACACTTCATCAACCTTCGAATGATCATCAAGGTTGACACTACAATCATCAACCATTGGAACAATCTCCAAGGTCGGCATTAAAGATATTTACAAAATAGGTCTTGAACTAATACAAAATAATGCTAAGGAATTGTAGTATAGATGTATGTGGATCATGCCACGCCTTAGCTGGGACTCAAAAATGATCTTCCACGCCACAAAATGCTTCCATAATCTTCAAGGGATCTCTGCAATCACTGGAATTAACCAAGTCGGCTAAGACTGGTTACACGCTACGTTATCTAGGAATAATCTTCAAACATTATTTCAATTCCTTAATGTGGACCAATGTAAAGGTAGGAACATGATCAGGAAGTATCCACAAGCACGTTGAAATCACCAGGAGCAACTGTACAAACTCAAACCACTGTATTTATGAGATTCTTCACACCGGAGTACATGAACTTGACTGTCTTTGACTGTCATAAAAGAAAGATAGCTTGTGGACCACCAAAATAGGAACCATTGCAATTGTAGGTACTTATCATCATCCCAGAATTCCCTCTAGAACCGCAGAGCAAAACACTTTAATGCAGAGGATGCGGAGCAAAATACTTTCTCTCAAGCACTAGTGAATAATCAGAAAAAGAAGGTTTTACTCTGGTGAATGTAACTCACTCAAATCTTCATACCAGAGGCTCAAACTCAGGATTTAGCATCTTCAGTCATGCTTCTAAATAACTTCCAATCCGCAGACCAAGATCTCCAGTCAGCAAGAAATGCGGAGCAATCTTCTCCATTGTTCTTCAGTATGCAACTCACTGTCTTCATTGTGATTCACTGTTTACCTTCTGATCCTTCTGGAGGGGATAATTTTCTCAATATCCTCAATATATAAAGCTTCTAAACAAATAACTAGGATACAGTTGACACCAATGACAACAAAGATATGTTGACATCAATGACAACACTAATTAGGCACATACTTGCAACACCATTTCCCTCCCTAGGTTAGCTGGGATAGTTTGTAGTGGTGTAGGTATAGGGACAAGATGATTAGATGGTTGTTGGTAGTTTGGTCTTTGTGGCCCTTGGTACCAACTTGACTGATATGGGGGCCTATTTCCTTGAAATCCTTGGTAAGGAGGTTTTTGATATAAGGTTTTCTGCTTCTTAAGGTTGATGATTTCATTAGAAAAGGTTCTAAGAATACTCTTAATGTCATCCATTTTAGATGGGGAAGTAGAGGGTGCAAGGGCAGTGGGTCTTTGGGGTGCAGGAAAAGTATACATAGAGATAGGAGTTGATGAAGCACTAGGGACCTCTTCTTGAATGGGGATTGATAATTCAAGAAACATGGGCATGGAGGGTCTTGGAGGTAACTTCCCAACATCTATTAGACTATTCTCAGCTCTAATAGCTAACGGATATGCTTCAAGTAGGGTCTATCCTCCTAAGGAATAAATCATAACCAAAATATCAGAGTTGAAAGCTTTAAGGTGGAAAAAAATTGCCATACCTGCAGGGGTTCTTGCAGCAACTGGAATCCTTTGCCAAGTCTTCTGGAATCTAGTGTTGAAATCAGTAATGGATTCTTGGGGAGCCCTCTTTATGGTGATCAGTTACTATAAGAGAGAAGATATGTCTCCCTTTTCACTAAATATTTCAAAAAATGCATCTCCTAGTTGATCCCAAGTTCTAATAGAATTAGCTGGTAAAGATCGGTACTGATCAAGGGCTCTCCCTTTGAAAGATGCAACTAAAAGCCTCATGGCAATATTTTGTTCTGTAACATAGTGCAATGCACATACATCTGCCACATCCTCTAGGTGTTCAACTAGGATCTTAAAATCCTCTCCTGAAAACTTGGGTAATGCTTTCAGAGCATTTGTAGGAATTAGGTCTCATGTATCTAGAGGTGCTAGAAGTATGAGTGGGCTACTATTATTCCAATTAGCATAATTTCAAGGTGGAGCTTGGGCACCTATTTGTACTATTGGGATATTCTGGTGATTAGCCCTTCTTCTTGGAGTAATTATCAATGGTGGTAGTAAGAGTCCCAGATTGGTAGCAGCCTTAGCTTGTGTAGTTGGTCCACAACTTTGACTTCTTACAGGAGGTTGGCTCATACGATTCTTATCAAAGAATTTGTAAAGATTGTCCCACCAGGCATGCTAAAAACTGTTGATGCTTAAATTTGTAGGTTAATCACCAACATACGAAATCTTAAGAATGTGAGACTTTGACTCTTAAGACAACCTCCAGATTTTAAAGAAGCTAGTTCTTATCTATGGGGTTTGTTGTAAAGGGAAGAAAAAACAAGATTACAAATAAAACCCTTAAAACTAAATCTTCTAAGGCGGTGCGCTAAGAATATATATTGTGATTTAAAACTAGAACACAGTGATCAAACCCTTAAAGATTTACTGCCAAGCTAAAGAGCATAATGCATGATTAACAACAATAGAGAATATATCACAGATTTATCAAAGGCTCAATGTAGAGAAAATGTAAGAAAGATTCAGAGAAACACCATAACATGCACACAACACCACTCTTTCTTCATTGATGGTCAGGAGAACAAAGTACATCAGGCAAAGATGCACTGATTACAATATTCAATCTCTCCTGAGAGGTATATCTTAAGGAAAATGATATTTTCCGGTCCAACAACACAATAACTCCAAAAATCTCATTTCTATCTGAATCCCATATTCTGTAATAGACTATGTTATTTATAGCATGAAATGAGGCTCCAAGACTCCTGTGACTGTTTAGATCTTAACCGCATGGCTACCAGCATCTCTAGTTAACTGATGATTCGGTTATCAACGTGTGCGCTACAAATCTACTCTAGATCCTGAGTCGCTATTCTTCTCCTTCCGTTGCAATCAACTCTATGAGTCTTTAGATATGATAGATTCTCCCACCTTCTGCTAAGTTGCTTCTACCAATAGCACAACAGATATGGTCCTTCAAACATAGAGTCTAACTACCTATGCTATTAGGATAGATGGTGCCACATGCAGCTTTCAAAAAAGCTCAAAAGATAATACATGGCAGATTCATGCTTCTCGAGCATAAACTATCCACAAAGGTTCTTCAAACAAGCTCGGTGATGACATGTGGCATCCTCTGTGGCTTCTTCAATATCTATTAAAATCATAGGCCCCACTTGCGTATGTGATAGACTCCGCGGCACCTAAGAGCTTAATCAAAAAGAGGCTCACTAGAAGACACGCAGTGAGCTTCGCGGATTCCTTAATGAGACACGTGGCAAGCCCACGCTCATTTAACAAAACTTCACAAGCATTTCCCTTCAAAGGCCTGCCATTGAGACATGTGGCATCTCCCACTGCTTCTTCTTATGCTGCTAATATTAAATGCATTAGAGACACTTGACACACTCCACGACTCCGTCAAAAGATTCTTAAAGACTCTTAATAGAAATCTTTAGACTCTGCACCGCCGATAGACTTTGACACGTGGAACCTTGGTGCTACTTAAGAGATTCTTTTCTCCATTGACTCTTCAAATGAGTGTCACTATGCCACTTGTGGTGTCCCATAGCCTCAAGACTCTTTCCTCTATATTTACTCTGTATTTACCTAACACTTCATGTATATGCAAAATGTAGAGTTTTACTCTACAGTTCTTGGTGACTCACAAGGGACTCTGTGCCTGCATAGAGAGAACCCTTAATCTTTTGTAAAAAGAAACAAAACCAAAATTGAGATGCAACCAAGACCTTTAGAGTTTCTATAATGCAGATTGATAATCAGACCACTCTGCATCGGTTAGGCACTTCCTCTTATGAAGATCTTGGAATGTGATATCCAACTTGATTATCTCTCTGTGGGAAAATGTCTGCAAACTCTGCACAACAACACACAGTTGAAAATCCAGTTGAGCCATTGGGAGAAGAATTGATTCTACCTCTGCCACGCTGGATGAATCACTTAGACTTTAAAAAATTGTTTGATCATTCTGCTTCAAAAGTAGCAGAGGTTTAATATGGTCTATCATCAAGACCATGTTGTTGTCAAGGAATGGTGAGGGGAGTCCTAATTGGACCAGATTCTTAATGTGGCCTTTCATCCCCTTGACTGCTTTCAATATATTCAATAGAGCCTTACATTTTGTACTAGATTTGTTGCAACTTAGGATTTCATTCACCTTTTCTATCGCTACCATTCTGTCATTTATCCCTACTACTTGTAAGGTCTCATTAGGAGCATCATAAAACTTTTGGAGCAAGAGCTAAGAATCTAAAAGTTTAATAGAAACTTAAGATAATAGTGCCTCAACGGAAGACTTCACCCTCTCACATAGTTGTTGGGCATTCAGGAGGAACTTGAGGGCAGGCTTCAACTATGATACATCACTAGAAATTCTTTTCGAAGATGACGCATACAATTCCTTAACCATTGTTAGAACTCCAACATTCTGGGGTTGTTGGCTAAGTTCTAGAGTCAGTTGCTTCACCTTTTCTTGTTCTGCTAAAAACTGGGTCTGTAAAACATTGACCTGATCCTTCTCACCCTTAAGACTACTGAAGCTGAGCCACTTCCTGAGCCTTATTATCACATTTTTTTCTCTAAGAGAGCCTTCTCCTATTCTAGTGCACTCATCGCACTTTTGGTTTGTGCCAATTCAGACTGTAGTTCAATCACCTTCTTTTGTGATGCTTGATGAACTTCCTGAGACACAAAAGCCTTGATATTCTTATTCAATTGATTAATCTCTAGGTCCTTGGCCTTGATCTCTATAGAGAGGCCATCTTTTGTGGATTTAGTCTTAGCCAAATTTGCCTCCACCTTCTGTAACTTTCTAGTGACCTTGAGATAATCTGTAGTCACTGCCACTGAAGTTTCAGTCATTAATTCCACCTTATCCTGTGGTTTGAATTAGGTTAAATCTATGGCCACAACGTTCATTGTGTAGTCTTCTAGCTTCATTTTCTCAAGGGTCTTGATTATATTAGGATTCATGTGGGTTATAGTCAAGGACTGTTGGGCAGGACACACAAGGATCTAATTTGGGGAGTAGCAGGGGTTTTGCCTTCTTTTCTTCTTTTCTTCTCCCTCCTTGACTCTCTTGCCTTCTTGGTAGATTCTACTTGGGTTTTAAAATTGGGAGGAGAGGCTATTAAGCCATCAGCAAAGGCAAAGCCTTGGGGTAAACCATAAGGTATGGTAGTCATTATTTGTTGGCTTGGGTCGTGTGGCTGTGTAGTTCTCCTAGGTACTGATGGCAAAAAGAATGGCAAACTAAAAGTTTGGGGAACTTATAAAGATGTGGATCTAGGAGGAGGTGGGAAAGATTATAGAGGCACAACATTAGTAGCAGGAGATGTGGAAACTTAAGGCATTTGTGTGGCCAACCCCAAAGAAGAAGTAGAATGAGGAGAAGAAGAGGGTAAGGATACACTTACCTGTGGGGCTGCCATGGTTGTAGGGATCTTCTTTTGTGGAACCTCCTAAAATTCTTCCTCTTCCTCTTCTTTTTACAAAACCAATTTGCACTTCCTCTTCAACAGTCTAACCGTTGGGTCCTCAGGCTCCTCTTCTCTCATTGTTTGCTGCATTGAAACAAGTCACTCATGTAGAATTGTCGCTCCGGGGTCCCCAGATGCCGAAGCTATTTGGACCTCATGAGATGGATGTTGTGTAGCCCTTTGTTGCTCAATAACATTGAGAGATTGTGGCCATGTATCCAACTTAGGGTCTTGCTTAGCTGTTTCTTCTTTTGACTCTTCACGCTCTGTGATATTGCTTGTATCTGGCCTCAAGACTGGGGTCATATGATCATCATCCCACAACTTCTTCCATTTTTCATTTGATTCAACCTGCCCAAGGTCCTTTCAGGCTGAGCAATCTCTTTTCTATATTTCTAATAAACTAAGATCTTGGCATTGGTCCAATCTTTCTTAATTAGTGTCTAACTCAAACCATGAGTCATTTTTATTTTTGGATCATAATCTTTGATAGGAGTATAGAATGTCTCCCATGGTTTAGGGCCCTCACCAAAAATATCACTCAGTTCTATATAGACATTTGGGGTATCACCCTATGGTGATCTCTTATGTTCCTAGAATGGTCAGCTTTCATGGATGAAGGTAGCATGAACCTTATTATTTACGAGCCAGGAAGCTAAAAACCTGTCAGGGTCATATTTCCATTGATCCTGCATCATGACTAGCCCATAGTTTGCTAGCTTCTTTTGCAAAAGAGGCTCTGTCTCTCTTTTCATGACTATTATTCCACCCTTATTCCAAGGGGTATCATAGAACTTCTTTTTCTTCCTTTTATTTCCAAAATGATTATCAATTATTAACAATTAGCGGGCTAATTCCAGGGCCAAGACTCTGGAAGTTAGGACCTTTGGGAGCAAAAAAGGTTCACTCGCAAAACCATGGACTCTTATCACTATAAAATGGGCTCCATAAAAATAATCACAAGGAATTGGGTAGTTTGTGATGAGGCCTCTCACTCTATTGGTAATTCTATATGAAATCTCCTCTGAATCCAATTATTCATAAATGGGGGCCACAAAACACTCTATAAATTCATATGGGTTGGAGGTTTCAGACAATACATGAGTCCATGTAGTTACAAGAATAGTCTTCTTATCATCCACCTCTAAATCATACATATCCAAATTCATATACTGCTGGAATAACTGGTAATTTTGATACAGAATCAAATGGAAGAGGTACCATGAATACCTGAAAGTTTGCATGTGTTTGAAGTTAGCCAATTGATCACAGAGGGCGTGGGCAATGGGTTCCAAAAAATCAAACTTATACTCTTGAGCCTTTGTGACCTTTCTGAGGCAAAAAATAGCCCCAAACTGCCAATCATGCACATTCACGTCTTCATCTTGACCAAAGATAAAGGCTAACATTGAACAAGCATCTTGCATGTCTATAGTTAGCAAATGCCTGGATAGGGGTAGTGATGGCATCTGAGTATTGTCCTCGTCAAGGTGAAATTCTTACTTTGCTTGTACTACACATTCTACCAAACATTCTACATCTTAGCTATGTCATAAAAATTGGCACTTCGATCATATGACAGGCCAAGCATATCACAAATTACCTTTGGAGTAATTTGCAACATAAAGTTATTCATTTGAATAGTTGCAGTTGGGGGATCAAAACAAATTACACACAAGTGAATTAACTTTTGATAGGAGTGAACAAATGGAACCATGAATTGGGCTAAACTAGAAGTCCAAATCCTCATACCAAAAGTCTCAAACTTACCTTGCTTTTCCTAGATGAGGAATCTTGCATGCACCCGCTCTCTCAGGTTCTTCAGATTATTTGAAATTCTAGGGTCAAATACTCCATCCGCACAGTCTATCACCTGGGAAGGGTATGCGGCTTTACTCTTTTCAAGAACTCTGGTCTTTGGTAGGCTAACCCTAGGCTGCACCTTGGCTGAGGCATATGGTTTACCAACCTCAAAATCTGGCTCTGAAGTCTTTTGATCAAACCAACTTTTCACAGTTTGTTGACAATTCATTAGAGACTCATGGGCTAGTTCCCTCTTCTCTTGCAATTCCAATAGTTCCGCAAGCCTCACATGCATCGAACCATTTTCTTTAATTTACATCTTCTTGATTAACTGCAAGGTGAGAATCTCTATTGACAAAGGCATTATTGCACTTTTCCCATACACAAATCATAAGGAGACACTTTAATTACTTGTTTTGGTGTGATTCTGACAGCCCATAATGCTGCATTAAGGTGCTTAATCCATTCCTTTCGATGATCCATTCTCATTCCTTTAATGAGCCTAATCAGACTCTTATTTGTTGACTCTGTTAAACCATTCCCTTGTGGATAATAATTAGATGAAGTCTTCAACTAGATGCCATTTTTTAAAGCAAATTTAGATAATCTTGATCCTAGGAATGCCTTAGCATTATTAGATATAATAGTGCGAGGGGGCCCGAAACGGGTAACTATTCCTTCAATAAAATCTAGAATAAATTTCTCAGTGGCTTCTTTCAATGGGATAGCTTCACTCCACCTAGTAAAAAAATCTGTTCCAGTAAGGATCCACTTGTGTCCTGAGCTTGAAACTAGATTAATCATTCCTATGAAATCCAATCCCCACTGAGCAAAAGGTTCGTCTACAACAATTGGGCTCAAAGGTAGAGCTGCATTTCTCCTTTTACCAACATAGGACTAGCATGCCTGACATTCCTTAACCATTTTATGGCAATCAAAAAATATTGAAGGCCAATAGTATCCTGCCTGAGTAATTTTAATGGTAATAGTCTTCACAGAAAAATGTCTCCCTGATGTCCCATGATGCAATTCATGCAATATCCTTTGAGCCTCATCTTTTTCCACACACCTGAGTAAGATTCCATCAAAATTCTTTCTAAAAAGGACATGATTAATCAAGATGAAATTAGATCCTTGTTTTCTATAGTATCTTCTCTTTTCAGGAGAGATTGTCTTAGGGAGTCGACCGGTCTACATGAATTGTATCTTGTCACTAACCCAAGAGTCTAGATCATTTTCTTGTACTTTTAGTACAGTCTCTTCTTCATCTTCCTTTTCTGTTAACACTTCTGAGTCTTGAGAAATATATTGGTAGAGCCCTCTTCCTCTTCCTCTTACCAGTTTGGTGGGCTTTACTTCCACATCATATTCTAGAATCTTAGTTATCCAATTGGCTCTTTTCTCAGTGATTTCTCCTTCAATAATGTATTCTCTGACACTTGAATGAGCTACCAGTATCAGAATCTTATTCATGTCACTAAGTGTCTAAATTTTTTCAGTCCTTTAACTATGGCATATGCTTTCTTTTCAAGAAAATTGTACCTAGATTTGTATTCCCGCAATGTTCTAAAAAAAAAGCAATACGATGTTCTCCTTCTTCTTCTTGATCTTTCTAGGTTAAGACAGCTACTATAATATATTCTCCCCCATATACATACATTTTATGAAATCTATAGAAAAGTTTGGATTACACAGTACTGGGGCAGTAGAGATTACCTTCTTTATATTTTCAAAAGCTTGTCTGCCTTCGACTGTCGACTTGAAATTTAGATCCTTCTACAACATCACAGTGATAGGTCTAATTAACCCTGCAAAATCAGATATAAATCTACTGACGAAGTTGATCTTCCCCAAAAAAGATTGCACTACCTTCTTGTTGACAGGTAAAGATAAATCCATTATTGTCTTAACTCAATCAGGGTCAATAGAGATTCCATCTTTTGATACTATGTGTCCTAGTAACTTTCCTTGAGGTACTCCAAACACACACTTCTTGGGGTTTAGAGAGATCCCAAATTCTTGACACCTTTGGAAAGTAGCCTCTAAATGATCAAAGTGATCCTTAGCATTCTTTGTGAACATAGTTAGATTATCTAAATAGATCATGATGATCTTATTTATCAGCCCCTTAAATGCTATATCCATAGCACGTTGAAAAGTTGCCCCAGCATTTGAAAGCCTAAAAGGCATATTTGAATATGCAAAGGTTCCCCACTTGGTGGTGAAAGCAGTCTTATATTGGTCCTCCATGGCCACCCAAATTTGATTGTAACCTGAAAAACCATCGAACAGAGAAAATCTTTCTGAACTAGCAATTGTTTGCAAAATTTGTTCCTTT
This sequence comes from Cunninghamia lanceolata, assembly GCA_027924645.1. NCBI lineage: Eukaryota > Viridiplantae > Streptophyta > Pinopsida > Cupressales > Cupressaceae > Cunninghamia > Cunninghamia lanceolata. The sequence goes on from BSBN01000806.1 coordinate 524,296, forward strand.
AAAGGGAGTGGGTAGTGATCTTTCAATGAAGATTTGTTTAGATCTCTAAAATCAACACACAATCTAATTTCCCCATTCTTCTTCCTTACCGGTACCAAGTTAGACACCCATGTTGAGTGTTTAGTTAGAAATATTATTTTAGATACTAATGGTTTCTAGAGCTCTTCAACCATGAGTGACTCGATCTTGGGATTCATTGGTCTTTGTTTCTGATGTACAGGCTTTGACCCTTTAGTGAGTTCAATAGTATGTTGGACTATGTCTCTATTGTAACCATGAAGATCCTCATCAGCCTATCTTTTTCCTCTTGGGTGGTAACATTGCCTATTTTTAGCTTCTTTCCTTCACCAACTTTGATCTCTAAATAGTCATCTCTGTTTGCTACAAACTTCCTTTTGTCTAAACTTGCATCCTCAATGTCAAAAGATTCTCCAAGGTTATTAACCCTCTTGGAAGCTTATTTGATTGTAGTTGCATTATATGATCATCGTATGCCTCTTCAATATTACGCTACAATTGATCTACAAATTCTCTAAACTGTTGTAAAAATAAGAGAATCTGACTGACATCTTCAAAAACTTGCCAATTATATACATTATTAGGAATGGCAAGGTGGATGATAACCTAGACTCTCACCAATTATCTCCATTATCTACACCACTGATAGACTCTGCCATGTGGAGCCTTGGCGCTCCTTATGAGATTCTTTTCTCTGCCAACTCTTCAAATGAGAGCTGATGTGCCACTTATGCATCACGTGGCCTCGAGACTCTTTCCTCTGTATTTACCCAACACTTCATGTATATGCAAAATGTAGAGTTTTACTCTACAGTTATTGGCGACTCGCAAGGGACTCTGTGCCTAAATAGAGAGAACCCTTAATCTTTTGCAAAAAAGAAACAAATCCAAAATTGAGACGCAACCAAGAGCTTCAAAGTTTCTGTAATGCGTCCTGATAATTAGACCACTCTGCATCAGTTAGGCACTTCCTCTTCTAAAGAGCTTGGAATGCAAGATCTAGTTTGATTATCTCTCTGTGAGAAAATGTCTGCAAACTTTACATAACAACATGTAATTGAAACTCCAGTTGAGCCATTGGGAGTAGAATTGATTCTACATCCGCCACGCTGGATGAATCGTTTAGAATTTGAAAAATTGTCTAATCATTCTGCTTCAAAAGTAGCAGAGCTTTAATCTAGTCTATCATCAAGACAATGTTGTTGTCAGGGCATGGTGAGGGGAGTCCTAATTGGACCAGATTCTCAATGTGGCCTTTCATCCCCTTGACTCCTTTCAATATATTCAATAGAGCCTTACTTTTTGTAGCAGCTTTGTTGCAACTCAGGATTTCATTCACCTTTTCTGCTGCTTCCATTATGTCATTTATCCCTGATGCCTGTAACATCTCATCGGGAGGATCATAAAACTTTTGGAGTAGGAGTTGAGAATCTAAAACTTTAATAGAAACTTAAGATAATATTACCTCAATGGAAGACTCCACCCTCTCACATAGATGTTGGCCATTCAGGAGGAACTTGAGGGCAGGCCTCAACTATGATACATCACTAGAAATTCTTTGCCAAGATGATGCATACATATCCTTAACCATTGTTAGAACTCCAACATTCTGGGGTTGTTGACTGAGTTCTAGAGTCAATTGCTTCACCTTTTCTTGTTCTGCTAAAAACTGGGTCTGGAAAACACTGACCTGATCCTTCTCACCCTTAAGACTCTGCTGAAGTTGAGCCACTTCCTGAGCCTTTTTATCCCATTTTTTCTCTAAGAAAGCCTTCTCCTATTCCAGTGCACTCACCACACTTTTGGTTTGTGTCAATTCAGACTGTAGTTCAATCACCTTCTTTTGTGATGTCTGATGAACTTCCTGAGACACAGTAGTCTTGATATTCTTATTCAATTGATTAATCTCTAGGTCCTTGGCCTTGATCTCTGTAGAGAGGCCATCTATTATGGATTTAGCCTTAGCCAAATTTGCCTCCACCTTCTGTAACTTTCTAGTGACCTTGAGATAATCTGTAGTCACTGCCGCTGAAGTTTCAATCATTAATTCCACCTTATCCTGTGGCCTGAACTAGGTTAAATCCATTGCCACAACATTCATTGTGTAGTCTTCTGGCTTCATTTGCTCAAGGGTCTTGACTATATTAGGATTCATGTGGGTTATAGTCAAGGACTGTTGGGCAGGATCAAACAGGGATCTCATTTGGGGAGTAGAAAAGGGTTTTATTGTCTTTTATTATTTTCTTCTCCCTCCTTGACTCTCTTGCCTTCTTGGCAGCTTCTGCTTGGGTTTTAAAAGTGGGAGGAGAGGCTATTAATCCACCAAAAAAGGGGAAGCCTTGGGGTAAACCATAAGTTATGGTAGTTATTACTTGTTGGCTTGGGTCTTGTGGTTGTGTATGTCTCCTAGGCACTGATGGGGAAAAGAATGGCAAACTGAAAGATTGGGGAACTGATAAAGATGTGGAACTAGAAGGAGGTGATAAATATTGTAGAGGCACAGCAGTTGCAGCAGGAGATGTGGAAATTTGAGGTATTTGTGTGGACAACCCCAAAGAAGAAGTAGAATGAGGAGAAGAAGAGGGTAAAGATACACTTACCTCTGGGGCTGTCATGGTTGCAAGGATCTGCTTCTGTGGAACCTCCTCAAATTCTTCCTCTTCCTCTTCATCTTCTTTTTGCAAAACCAATTTGCACTTCCTCTTCAACAGTCTAACCGCTGGGTCCTCAGGCTCCTCTTTTGTCATTTCTTATTGCATTGAAACAAGTGACTCATGTCGAATTACCGCTCCAGGGTCCCAACATGCCAAATCTATTTGGACCTCATGAGCTCGCTGTTGTGTAGCCCTTTGTTGCTCAATAACACTAAGAGACTGTGGCCATGTACCCAACTTAGGGTCTTTCTCGACTATTTCTTCTTTTGACTCTTCACGCTCTAGGATATTGCTTGTATCTAGGCTCGAGACTAGGGTCATATGATTATCATCCCACAACTTCTCCTATTTTTCATCTAATTCTATCTACCCAAAGGTCCTTTCAGGCTGAGCAATCTCTTGTCTGTATTTCCAGTATGGTAAGATCTTGTCATTGCTCTAATCTTTCTTAATTAGGATCTACCTCAAACCATGAGTCATTTTTATTTTTGGATCATAATCTTTGATAGGAGTATAATGTCTCCCATGGTTTAGGGCCCTCACCAAGAATATCACTCGGTTCTATATAGACATTTGGGGTATTAGCCTACGGTGATCTTCTCTATTCCCAGAATGGTCAGCTTTCATGGATGAAGGTAGCATGAACCTTATTATTTACGAGCTAGGAAGCTAAAAAGTTGTCAGGGTCATATTTCCATTGATCCTGCATCATGACCAACCCATAGTTTGCCAGCTTCTTTTGCAAAAGAGGCTCTGTCTCTCTTCTCATGACTTTTATTCCACCCTTATTCCAAGGGGTATGATAGAACTTCTTTTTCTTCTTTTTGTTTCCAAAATTATTTTCAATTATTGACAATTGGTGGACCAATTCCAAGGCCAAGACTCTAGAAGTTAGGACCTTTGGGAGCAAAAGAGGTTCACCCGCAAAACCATGAACTCTTATCACTATAAAATGGGCTCCATAAAAATAATCACAAGGAATTAGGGAGTTTGTGATGAGGCTTCTCACTCTATTGGTCATTCTATTTGAAATCTCCTCTTAATCCAATTGTTCATATATGGGGGCCATAAAACACTTTGCAAATTCATATGGGTCAGAGGTTTCAAACAATACATGAGTCCATGCAGTTACAGGAATAGTCTTCCTATCATCGACGTCTAAATCATACATATCCAAATTCATATACTGCTCGAATAACTGGTAGTATTGATACATAATCAAATGGAAGACGTACCATGAATACCTGAAAGTTTGCATGTGTTTGAAGTTAGCCAATTGATCACAAAGGGCATGAGCAATGGGTTCCGCAAAATCAAACTTATACTCTTGAGCCTTTGTGACCTTTCTGAGGTGAAAAATAGCCCCAAATTACCAATCATGCACATTCGCGTCTTCATATTGACCAAAGATAAAGGCTAACATTGAAAAAGCATCTTGCACGTCTGTAGTCAGCAAATGCCTGGCTATTGGTAGCGATGGCATCTGAGTATTATCCTCGTTAAGGTGAAATTCTTGGTTTAAGAAACTTTGCTTGTACTGTACATTTTGCTAAACATTCTACATCTTAGCTATGTCATAAAAACTGACACTCTGATCATACGGCAGGCCTAGCATATCATGAATTGCCTTTGAAGTAATTTGTAGCATAAAGTTATTCATTTGAATAGTTGTAGTTGGGGGATCAAAATGAATTGCACGTAGGTGAATTAACTCCGAATAGGAGTGAACAAACGGAACCATGAATTGGGCTAAACCAAAAGTCCAAATCCTCATACCAAAAGTCTTGAACTTAACCTGCTTTGCCTGGATGAGGAATCTTGCATGCGCCCCCTCTCTCAGGTTCTTCAGATTCTTTGAAATTCTAGGGTTAAATACTCCATCCGCATAGTCTATCACCTGCGAAGGGTCTACGGCTTTACTCTTTTCAAAAACTCTGGTCTTTGGTAGGCTAACCCTAGGCTGCACCTTGGTTGAGGCATACGGTTTACTCTTTTTCCATTTTTCAGACAAATCAAAAAGACTCTCTTGCTCACCACCCCTTGAAGATTGGCCTTCCTCTACCATTTCTGTGATTTCAACCCGAGCTCAACTCTTGCACTAGAATTTTGAAGACTCAGGCTCTCTCAAAAAGAATTATGTGACAATGATATGATAATAAAGCGTTGAGGCATACTTTTGAAACTTTGGGTCCAATGGGAATTAATGTTGTGCATTAATGAGACCATCACTTTTCATTAAATAAGTCTAAGAAAACGCACCAAAATGGCAATTATTGGATCCTTTAGATCTTAAAGCAACTCTTGCACTGACTCATCATTAATGTGGTGATCTCTTAAAAATGATTGGCCATCATCCTAGACTTACGAGTCTTTACTAATGACTCTACTGAAAAGACACCTAAGAGGTTGATGAGTTGTGGACACGTGTTCGAAAAACACTTATTTAGAAGCGGGAAAAAACAAACTTAAAAGGGAAACTACACTAACTATGATACAGAGGGAACATCAGTTTCTATGTGAAGTGCTTGAGAAAGATCCCATTAACATGAATTTCCAACGGCTGTCCTTCCACTGTCTCTAATTCATATGCATTGCACTGCTTACAAGTAGTGATCTTATAGGGGCCGTCCATAATGAATCAAATTTGCCATGACATCCTAGTTTTGATACTCTCTCATCCCACTTTAAGACCCAAGAACCAACCTCAAAATCTAGCTCTGAAGTCTTTTGATCAAACCAACTTTTCACAGTTTGCTGACAATTCATTAGAGACTCATGGGCTAGTTCCCTCTTTTCAAATCTAGCATGCACTTTTTTCTTTTTCAATTTTCAAATGTAACAATGTAAAATGCTTTTGACCAACATCCAACAAAAGGTATAGTAAATGCAAATGCTCTAATCAATGCAGAAAGATCTAAACTACCTTTAAATCTAAAAACCCTAGGGTCAAAACTAGCAAGATATTCTATAAAATGCTAAGTTTTGACAAACCCTATTTTGAAATTATGCAAAATTTAACTATGATGAATGCAAAATGACTAAAGATCTCACTCCCAATCAGATCTAAAGTGATGAACAACTCAGATCTGAAAGCAAAAAGCGCAAGAAACGACAGGTTCACCAAATTGATAAGGAGAAAAGAGATCACAAGCCTAAAGAGTTAAACTAGTTCATCTCTCTTGTACAAAACATTGGGGCACAAACTAAGCATGGCTTCTACCCGAGGAGGAGATCCAAACTACTGGGGTTTTGCCCTTATTTTGTATATATAAGGACCAACCAAGTTCAACCAAAGCTCAACAAGCAAGCTAAGACTAAGGTTAAACCACTAGATGATAATAAACATGCTAATACAGACTACAAGAAATAAACCAGAGATATCAGCAAGTACAATAGAGGTCAAGAAGTAATTTAGAACCTAAAAACCTTAGTAGAGATGTCCAGGACAAGGGTGCTTGGGTGCCCTGGGCCCTTTTTAAGGTTAGGTCAAATGTTTAACTTTGTCAGATCTATATCCTATTGTAAACAAGGTAGATAACTAAGAGGGGGGGTGAATTAGTTATCTTAAATAATTTAACTTTCTATTCTTCTTTAACAATTAGTGTAGCATCAAAACTATAAGTATGCATAACCATGAGAGCAGAAATAAAATCAATACACATAACACAATGATTTTGACGTGGAAAACCCTGTTAAGGGAAAAACCATGGGGTGACTAACCCAAGATTGTATTCTCTGTTAAAAGAATAAGAAGTACAAAATGGCACTTGCCAATTAGGGCTCACTGCCGGAGCAAACTGCTCACAAGAGGCTCACTGCCTACAAGAGACTCACTGTCTACAAGGTATATAGAAAGTAACCATGTATTTGAACTGATCAGGGGCATCCACATATGCTAAGGTTCAGTTCCGGTTAGGCTCAATATATTGATCTGCTACATTTCATTCTTCCTCTGCTTAGTGTTGTTGTTCTGTCACATACCGGATTTGTATAGCTGCTTCCACACTGCTCTCTTCTTTTCTTTGCACACTATTTTTCTCAACACACACCTTCGCATCAAAATCCATCTAGTATATATATCTGCACCAAGGATTTCAACATCTTTCTAGTCGGCATCTGGAATACTCAAGATTTTCTCAAACTCTAATTAGTCGGTTGAATCCTTGCTTACTAAGTGATGCGTATCAAAGAGATAGTTGTAGAAGTCAACAATCATGTTGGCCAACCATGAATGATCCCTCAAGAAGCTTGATCTCCATCAATTCCTCATCCGGATTAAGGTCTGATGCTCTGCTGGTCAGTTCTTCCTCAGTCTACTCTATCCAACACTTAGGTGCTCATATCTTTTCACTCTTTCATCACCAGAGGCTCAATCTCTAGAATGTAGCAGTCATGGTACTCCTCTTGACTTCCCCAAGTCTGCACTTTGCTGAGATACTTCCTTTGAGAGATCCAGACCTGATTGTCAGACCTTGCTACATGCTCTGTTCTTGTTCACCGGACCAAAACACTCTTCAATCTGACTTCCGGTAAGGACCTATTATGTGTTGCGGATGTGTGGGATAAACTTTGTTGCCATTAATGAAAACAATGATGAAGCCACGCAGTGTCTCTTGCCAACAATCTCCCCCTTTGGCATTGATGGCAACACTTAGTGAAAAATGACTAAGTGTCATAGCACACTCCCCCTTGGCTGATGCTCTGTTCTTATGTACATTTTTTCGAAGCTCCCCCTTAGCTAGATTCCACATTTTTCACTGCTCCTCACTCCCCCTTTGACATCAATGGCAAAGGGTGGAATCCGTACACCAAAATTTGCAAAATTTAACCTATACATAGCCGTATAAGTATATATACAAGTTATATTTATATATACTTAAGTATATCCACAAAAGTTGTTTTCAACTGGACAAATTATGTTGCCCAACTCTGCTGCATCCTGTCTAAAATTGAGATGTGACCACTTAGCAAAAATGCAGAACCTTCTACCCTCTTTAAGTCTGCCAGATCACTGGTCCGGGTTGTGGTCTGGGCATCAGTTAGGGTCTCGTGCATTGCCTCTAACTTGGGGATAATTATCCTTCTTAGTTCACTTAGCCTACTTATTCTATTCTTCTTCTCCTTTTCAAGCCTCTTTATTTCATTTATAGTGGCAATAATCTAACACTCTTGATTCATTATGGAAGAGGTGAGAGGATCAAAATTTTGAGATAAACTTGACAGTTTGCTATCTTGTTCTTCCATCTTCTTGGTAATGTTTGTTGTCACGATGGACCAAGATAGACAAAATTTGTATAAATCTCTGCCATCTTTAAGAGCATTTTCTAAGCTCTTTATCCCAATATCCAAATTTCTCCTATCATTTGTTATTAGCCCCTGTACTTCAGAGAATCTCTTACCCAAAAACTCTTTCCAGACTTTCTCTTCTGCTGATTTCTCTAAAGAATCAAAATGTGTGCTAACAGAATTAACAAGAGATTTTAGATTACCGGATGAGGAGGCCATAGGATCCTTTTGAAAGGATGGCATGATTTTATCTAGCACACCGGATGCAATCTCTATTAGCTCACAGTCTTCCATGTGAGACTTCAAAAGCTTTTCTTTTGCTTTAGCTTGAGAAAAAGATGCAACCTTCATTGTCTGGACCGGAGAGAGAGAGTCAAAATTGAGTGGTCCTTGAAACAACTCCGGTTCATCTAATTCCATCATTTCCTTGGTCAGGAAATCTTTAACTACTTCTGCAGTATCTCTTGCTGGAGACAAAGTCTTCTTTCCTTCTACAGCCTTAGAACTGTCACCTGAGGTCTTCTCTGTTTGATCTTCTTTTCTTCCCTTTTTCCCTTCTTCTTGACTTGCTTTCTCTTCTTGTCTGGCTTCTCCTTTAGTTTCAGAGTCTGTTGGGGGATCCAGAAGAGAGATATTTACTTCTTCATGGACTTCCTCTTCTGGAACAAAGGAATCCAGGTCCTTAGTCTTCTCCTCACCTGACTCCTTTGACTCTTCTGCAATTTTCTCAGTGGAGTCTTCCTTTGATGCACTTAATCCTTCGACATCAAAAGGTTCATCACTTATGTCCTCTATAATAGGAAGATTGAATCTTTTATATGCATTTCGGAGGATGTCTTCAGTCTCTTTTGCCACCTGATCAGTCTCTCCGAGCATAAGCTTGTTCATTCTGGCTTTGCTTTGGAACTCATCCTTGCAATCCTTGAAGATCATGTTCATTTGTTTAGGAGTGATGGAAGGATAGAGCTAAATAGCTATCTATTCTCAGATCTCCATATCCTTTTCCTTAGCATTGTTCTTTCTCATTTCAAGTTCCTTCTCTAGGCTTTTGGGAATTAGAGATATGATTTCAATGAATGCTTTATTATAGATGTTTAGATACCTGATTGTAGCATCTTGCAAGATCTTCTGGTCAGCTTCACTACATTCATCATAGAATTCTATCATTGGTTGCAGAATTCCATCCACAGTGACTACCTTGATGACATCATCAATGGAGAGAGTAGGCCTTTCAACAAATTCTTCTGCTTCTTCTTCTTTGTTCTTGCCGACAGAGAATTCCACAGATGTTTTCTTTTTCTTCTTCATTTTCTTGACCTCCTCATCTATCTCTGTCTCTTCATCATCCTTGTGGCTTGTGTATGACCTTGTAGCCTTTGTCTTTGTTGTCTTCTCTCCTTTTTCGGATGTCTTTGCTTCCAGTTTTGAGGCTTTTGAGCTCTTAGAGGTGGCAAGTGTAGAGCTCTTTAAGCATCTAGTCCGGGAGGGGGCTTGCATCGGAACACTTTCTTTTTCTGCTTCTTGTCTCTCTTTTTCTACTCTTTCTACCTTCTCTCTGTTGGCATCAACTGCCTCCTTAGATATGCCATATTTCTTGGCAATTTCCTCTACTTCCTTCCTGACTTTTCTCTTTATTTCAGGTTGCCTTAGTTCACATGAATTTTCACACTCAATTCTTAAAAGGTGCCAAACCTTTCAGCCTCAGGGTCCTTAGGTTGACTTAGTAGGTGTTGGCTATGCAGTTCCAGAATTTTCTCATCCACCTCATAGCCCATTGGCATAATCCAAACTATTCTGGGCTCTACTGCCTCCATTAGGCATTGATCAGTATCTACCATAAAACACATTGTATCTTTATATTTTTCAACTAGAGATTGGGGGATTCTCTCTCTTGCCCGCATCATGCCTTGGAAGTTTTTGAAGTAACCCCAGAGTGTTGTGCTTTGTGCCTTGGCATCACCAAGCCCATACATATAATCTCTAATTTATATGGCAACTGGTCTGTCATTTTGCCATACCCAACCACTAGATCCAGGTAGCTCATTCATATAGTAAAAGAATAGACACAATATCAAGCCACCGTACTTAAATGAATTCTTTTTATCCTTCTTTATTTTCTCTAAATTTTCTAACAGTTGGTTCAAGAGAAGCTCACAACGATCATAGTCAGCATTTTTCCTTAGCATTTCATATGCAGTATATATAGCAGTTTCAAATACTGAATTCTCCCTGCTGGAGTGATAGATTTTGTAACCAATTATCATAGAGGCAAATTTGATATCCGGATCTATGATGTCTTCTATTGTCATTGCCCTCTTATCAAATTTTGGTCTTATCAAATTTTGGTCCAGTAGCCTCACTTACAATTTGGTTTTTGACTGATTTGAGAGCAAGCAACCCACCGGATGAGTGCAATCTGGTTACCACCCTAATGGCATCTTTTGTGATCTTAAATGGCCTCATCAACCACATGAAGTTGTCATGCATTTTGCTTAGAACATACCTAACCCATTCATCTTCTACAAAATAGGGGAAATGGATGCACTATCCAAAATGCTTATCTCAGATGGCCTTATATTGAGGTTTAAGTTCAAATGTTTCATCTACTAATTGCTTATGATAGATATCTATCAGTTTTGATTCCCCAAATTCCTCAATGTTGGTGTGAATGTATACCCTAACATCTTCTACATGTAGAACCACATGCGGAATGCTAGAGAATGCGCCTAGGGGATCAACTTCTAGGGATTTGTAAGGATGTTTCTTGAACTTAGGGTGCAGTCTATCAGTGATTTTAACAACATTTGGAGTAGCCATCTTTCAAAGGATTTAGAGAGAGATATTCAAGAGCGGAAAATACCTTTACACTTCTAGGGTTCACGATAAGAGCTGAAAAGATCACTGGTTGAATCAAATTATGCGATTGATCCTTGAGAGAGTTGAAGCAATCTTGTTGCAGAGCTCTTTCTTCCTTCTTCTTGAATGCAAATGTGCAAATGATGAACAAAAGAGCCCTTTTATTTCTATGCAAACTGTAATTCCATTTTGTAATAAATGCACAACTTAAGTTATTCTGGTTGCCTCGTTCTCCTTGTCCTAAGAGATCTTTCTAGATCATTGAGATGCACTTAGAGTTATTCTCGGTGATTATTAACAATCTATCTACCTTTCTCCAATCATTCCATTTATCTGCACATCAAGATACCTCAATTTTTGAATCATACCGGATCTAACTGTGAAAATCCTACTCTTACCAAATGACTGTTAAACCGGATCAATCTTGGATGATTAACCTCTTCAAAACTTCTTGCGGATCTTTTATATTTTTACCAAAGGTTATTAAGATATCTCTTTGAGAACTCTTCAATCCACAAGACTCCATGTGCCAATTTTAGGCACCAATTGACTGGCTGGGGGAAATTGTTTTCTTTTGTGACTCCCCCTGAGCCAGAGCTCATCTATTTAGTTTTCGGAAGGAATATCAGCACCAGATTCTGGTGCGGATCCATCCCCAACATTTTCTGTACTTCTCTTCACCCAAATCTTGTTCATCTCCCTTTGAATTTCATCCACATTTATTTTTCTTTTTCCTTTGTCTTGATTTTGATTATGATGCGCTGGCCCCATTTTGTCCTGATTCTTACTTCTACAGAATTTGGCAATATGACCGGATCTATTGCAATTGTAGCAAACAATATTTCTTTGCATATTTGATTGATATCCTCTAGATCTGCATTGATTAGCCATATGTCCCATTCTATTTCATGTAAAGCATCTACCATTGAATGAATTGTTTATTTGCATATTTCTACATTCATGAGATTTGTGACCATACCTTTTGCAGTTAAAACACTATCCAGAGAAGGATGAATTAGTTTGATTCATTCTTCTTTTGCACTGATTTGCTTCATGACCAAAGTTATTGAAATTGTGGCAGTATCCATTGAAGGATGGATATCTTTGAGCATTTGGTTGTCTTACCGGAGGTCTTCTAAGCCTGTTCCTTAGATTTGTTGATCTAGAGTTCTTCTGACCAGATCCAGATCTTTCACATTTCTCATACCCCAAGCCTTGCTTGTCATCTACCCTCTTTTGGCTTTCAAGAAGAACTTCAAGTTGAGCAGAGCTTATCTTGAATTTCTCTTTGTATTCATTTGTTGTTTGAAGATCCCTTTTAAGAGTGTCAATCTAATTCTCAAGTTGTTCTTCATTATCTCTAGCTTCTTCAAAATTAGATTCCAGATTCCAGATGCTTGATTATTCTATCCATTTTGTGACAGTCTTCTGACTTCTCCTTGAGAGATTATTTTAGATTATCTTCAATTTTTCTCTTCTCTTCAATTTCTTGGGTGAATTTCATAACCCCTGATTCCATTTCATGTCTTACCATAATGACCTCTTTTGATAGCTTTTCACATAACTTGTTCTTCTCATTTAGATCTTCATGAGTATCATTGGCTTCACTTTGAGTTGCTATTTGTTGAAGTAGTTCCTTTCTCTTTTTCACAAAGATACTCAGTTTCTCTTTTAGTTCATTTATGAAATCATCAGCTTGTTTGAGTCTTTCCCTCAAGTTATTGACTTCAGAGTGAGATTGCTCAAGATCATCTAGGACAGACTGAAGTTGTTCCCTCATACCATACATATCCATTGAGATTCCCAGATCTTCCTCAAGTTGTTAGGCTCTATTGGGAGGAACTTGGCTCTGATACCAATTGTTGTAAACAAGGTAGATAAATGAGAGGGGGGGTGAATTAGTTATCTTAAATAATGTAACTTTCTATTCTTCTTTAACAATTAGTGCAGCATCAAAACTATAAGTATCCATAACCATGAGAGTAGAAATAAAATCAATACACATAACACAATGATTTTGACGTGGAAAACCCTGTTAAGGGAATAACCACGGGGTGACTAACCCAAGATTGTATTCTCTATTAAAAGAATAAGAAGTACAAAATGGCACTTGCCAATTAGGGCTTACTACCCGAGGACACTGCTCACAAGAGGCTCACTGTCTACAATGTATATAGAAAGTAACCAGGTATTTGAACTAATCAGGGGCATCCACATATGCTGAGGTTTAGTTCTGGTTAGGCTCAATATACTGATCTGCTACACTTCATTCTTCCTCTGCTTAGTGTTGTTGTTATGTCACATACCAGATTTGTATAGCTGCTTCCACACTGCTCTCTTCTTTTCTTCACACACTATTTTTCTCAACACACACCTTCACATCGAAATCCATCTAGTATATATATTCGCACCAAGGATTTCAACATCTTTCTAGTCGGCATCCGGAATACTCAAGATTTTCTCAAACTCTGATCAGTCGGCTGAATCCTTCCTTACTAAGTGATGCGTATCAAAGAGATAGTTGTAGAAGTCATCAATCATGTCGGCCAACCATGAATGATCCCTCAAGAAGCTTGATCTCCGTCAATTCCTCATCCGGACTAAGGTCTGATGCTCTGCCGGTTAGTTCTTCCTCAGTCTACTTTGCCCAACACTTAGGTGCTCATATCTTTTCACTCTTTCATCACCGGAGGCTCAATCTCTGGAATGTAGCAGTCATGGTACTCCTCTTGACTTCCCCAAGTCTGCACTTTGTTGAGATACTTCCTCTGAGAGATCCGGACCTGACTGTCAGACCTTGCTGCATACTCTGTTCTTGTTCACCGGACCAAAACACTCTTCAATCTGACTTCCAGTAAGGACCTATTATGTGTTGCGGATGTGTGGGATAAACTTTGTTGCCATCAATGACAACAATGATGAAGCCACACAGTGTCTCTTGCCAACCAAAGCTCAACAAGCAAGTTAAGACTAAGGTTATACCACTAGATGATAAATAACAGGCTAATACAGACTACAAGAAATAAACCAGAGATATCAGCAAGTACAATAGAGGTAAAGAAATAATTCAGAACCTAAAAACCTTAGCAGAGATGTTTAGGACAAGGGTGCTTGGGCACCCTGGGCCCTTTTTAAGGTTAGGTCAAACTTTTAACTTTGTCGGATCTATATCCGTCTACATTGTCTTCTCTCTAGAAATTAGCCTTCGAAACCTTTTCTTCTTGCCTACACACACGAAAAGAGGGAAAAGGTTGTGTTGTTTGAAGGGTTTGCCGCAGTTAAACCCTGTGTTGGTGCTCCCACAATAGCGATTGATAAGATCCAAGAGTGTGTGCCCTAGCAGGGCAAAGGCCAGATCTGCAACAATATGATAGATAATGATGATAATAACAACAAGATGTCCAACCTTAGTTAATGAAGACTTAGCACCAACAAAGGAGAGTGATCTGAAGAGGGCTTCAAACTTCCTTCAAATCTTGCAAACAACTTTAATAGAATTCACAAGTAGAAGACAATCCATACATGAAGAATCCTTGAGCATAGAACATCACACAAGATAAAATTCGCATTCATTTCGTTAGGTGTAAAATGAACCACAACACACACTTAAATATGCATTCCCACTCACCTTCGATAAATAAAACAACTTTAGGCCAACAAATGCAAACTAGAGGAGTGTTCCAAGCTGACAGCACAAGTTGGGGCTAAAAATCCCAAGAGGGACCAGGGCACTTGAGCGCCCTGGGCCTTTAACCATAAACTTTGCAAAGTGTCTTTTAATGGGGGCTTAGTCCAGTCCTAAGTTGATTATGTTAGGTTTATTTGTTGGGATCGGCATATTTATCGTTTAGAGCACAAAAAGGTGTTGAAATAAGTCTTAATGATCAAAGCCAACAAAATAGGTCCAACCTAGGAGCTAAACTAGGTGTAAAATGCTAGTGTACACATTTTACGATTCAACAATAACCACACATCCCATACCATGCTTCACATTTGCACTCAAAAGATAAACTCAATACAATGATAGTCCACTCAACCAACCAACCCAAACCACTAACCATGTGCTTTCTTTTATAGACTTAAGTTCACACAAATGCAACTCATGGTATTGGGAAAACCATATGTCTCAAAACTATGAAAGCACAAACCATTGACCCCCTCATTTACTTTTTGATACTAACTTTTCACTTTATGGTACTAAGTTTCCAAATATTAATTATTTATTCTGTCTCCCACTGTAATGCCTACTCAGATAATTAACAATTAATAATAAAAATAAATTAATTTGGTAAGGAGATGATGGAAGAATTACAATTACAGGAGAGAATTTTTTCTTAATTTAACTTAATAAACATAAGTATAGTTATATTCGTTGAAATTGAAAATTTAAGATACAAACATTTCATATACAATTATACAAATATATACACATTTACAGTAAATGCCAAATAGTCATCCATTCGCAAAGTGAGAAGAAACTTTATTAGCGTCAGTATCTTGCACGAATATCATACCAAAATCTACACACTAATTGTAAATGTTAGTACCACAAAGTCATTAAATATACAAAAGAGACTTCAATTTGTACAAGATAACAAGACTAAGGCCCTAAGGGGCTGACCTAATGTCTCGGGGGCTCATGATGGCCTTGCCTACGTATGCATAGTGCAGAGACTTCGTAGTTCGAAACATGAACTTGCAACTATAAGATGGTTTCATACATATCGAAACTTCTAAGATATTATCAACAACGTTTCAATCTTAGATACACATGTGCATTTAAATCCTTATTTGAGGATAGTAGAAAAATGGGGTTTACTTATCTCACAATATTTTCATACAATTTTCCTTAGACCTAGAAGATTTTCTTCAAACCAGTATTCAAGGTTCTATGCAAGAATAACTGTAATCTCTATCATAACATGAATCCAAATAAATCTCAAAGTAATAATAGAGATCATAATCTAAAACATCATTTATGAATCCAATGGATTTGTTCTAGATTTCACATGTTTTCCCTTAGAATGCTCATATGTATACTTATGCTTTCTAAAATCTCACTAACAATATAATCAAATTTCCATACTCATTCGCATTTGAATATAAGCATGTCAATTTATCAACTCAAATCACTCATCTACACATTTTCTCATCATTTCCTTCAACCGGTCATTACTATTTTTTACATCTTTCTATCATTCACCTTAATAAACCTTCTTCTTTCTATTAGCTCCACATATTGAACATACATATACATCTTTAGCTAAACATCTTTTCCTACTTTTGAATCTCTAAAAGGTGAATTATTTCTAATAAGATACTCATAAAAATAATAAAATAATATCTACCACATATTTATCTAAGAATGATTTAATCAACTTAAAATGATATCTTAACATTATAAACACAAATCCCATTCACCAAGCATCTCCACTTTTTACTAAGAAAAAAGAAGTCTACAATAATTCTAAAATGATATCAAGGTTTAAATTTAAGAAATAGAACACCAAAATTGTTTAAGAAAAAAATTGACTTAAAGAAAGGATGACAGATAGTCTCTTCTCAAAAGTAATTTCATTATTTACTATTCAAAACAGATTGAGATAGATATAAAGATTAATCTAATCAATGGTACAACTAAAGTATTGATCTAAGGAGACACCTTATGAACCTCTTCAGAAGGCGATCTGCCACCTAATAAAGATAAAGTTCTAAATCTGGCCATTATATATTGTGCCCTTGATTTAGTTTGAGCATAAAACAAGTTCATTCAAATATCCAAAGAAGAACAACAAAGAATAATCGATGCCTAAATAAGAGGATTTAACATTGGAAAGTTTCTAAAACAGACCAGTGCCTCCTATAGAGTCATAATGGAGATTACTAAATCCATATTCATACATAAACCCAATGCTTGCAGAAGAAATCAATTTCATATTGAATGATTTTATTTAATGAAGGGTTGCATGAAAAGGATTTGTTAAATAGGTTAAATAGAAAACTTTTATGTAATTGCAATTGGTAGGTGTAAGCCAGATTCCTCAACCCTTGCCATCGTCATGATGAAAACTTTGGAATGGGGTATAGACATGTGTCTGAGCAAATAGATAGTGGTTTCAAATAAAATAGATGGAAATGCTCTGATAGACATGTATGATAAATGTAAAAATAAAGACAACACGCAACTATTGACAGAATGTCTCAAAAAGATGTCGTCGTATGGAATGCAATGATTGCAAGATATGCACAAAATGGATTTATTATAAAGGGGTTTTAAAACCTTGAGCAAATGCAGTCGGCAGGCGATAAGTCAGATTCCCTGGCAGTTAATACTAAAGATAAAAATAGTTGAAAGTACTCTAATAGACATGCATGCAAATTATGAAAGAATAGACAAGGCATGCAAATTGTTTAACAGAACGCCCCAAAGAGACGACGGTCTCATGGAATGCAATGATAGCAGGATATGCACAAAATAGATTTATCGAAACGACTTTAGAAACCTACATGGTGCACAAAAATTGTTAGTTAGCTAGCCGACTCATAAACAAAGATCACAGGGGTCATCTCAAGGAGTGCAACACCATCACAGGAGGAATTTAGAAATGAAAACATAGGTTCATAAGATTTCACAACTGCAAGATCAACCCAAAATGGATTGTTTTAACGGCTTAAAACTTTCAAACAAAAACTTATCAAAATAGCATTTGAGAAGATCATCTATTAACGCATGAAAGTTAGAGGTAATTGATAGATATTACAGTTGCATTACCCTGGTTGGCGTGAAAACAAGGGTAACATAACATGCAAGGTTCACATTCTCTTTTAAACATAAATGATTTGATAAAGGGTTTATAATACTTCTTCAAATAAAAGGAATCGACATGTGAATGTATAAACAAGGCACATAATATATTTGTTAAAAGCTACTAAGAGATACTATCTCATGCAACACATAGAGTACAGGTAGAGACACGGTGCATTTGTTGAAAACATCTAAGAATCTTATATGCAAAAATTAATAAGCAGTGCAAGCCAGACTTATTAAGTCTCTCAGACATATCTTCTCATGAATGAAATAATCATAAAACAAGGATTAAATTGAAAGGTTTTATAAACTTACAGGTGAATGCAATTAGCAGTCATAAGCCAAATTCCACGTCTTTTCCAGCATTCTTCTAGAGCTAACAAACATGATACAAACATCCCTTGATGCTTAAAACAAATAGATCAATGCAAACAAATAGATGATAAATATAGCCTTAACTGGTCGAGCGTTCTCCTTGCCTTAAATTATTCCATTAAACCTATAAAAATCTAATGCAGATCTAAAATATTTCCCCTATGTGTGTTCCCCTTCTTCCCCCCCTCTTCACATATTTTTTGATCTTTTAAAAACTAAACATGACTTTTCATATGCCAAGAAACAGCCACTTCTTGGCCCAAAATAGAATTTAAAAAAAACTTTATAAAACATGTAAATAAGAAAGCACATAAAGATAATGCATGATTTTCTTTTTTCCACTATATTAAATTATCTAAATAATTATTTTGAAATAATTCAATTTGGTTAATTATTCTAAATAAAACATCACAATTAATAAATAGGGTTTTAGATGCCCTTACATTCTTCCCCCCTAAAAATGGACTTCCTCATGGAAGTCATCAAGAGAAATGAATTTTCCTTGCATAGTAGCATTGCTTTGTTCCAATCTTCTACAAATTCATTTACTAAAGGAATCCTTTCGCTCTTCAACACTAATCTTGATAACACAAGAAACAGATTTAGTATATAAGTTTGCATACACAAAATTATATCAACCCAAGTTAGCTCACTTGATTTGCAACCACAAAGTTAATAACAATCCAGATTGCTCACCACCCAACCATAGGATTCGACCAATCGAATCCACCCCCGAGCATTAAAGAGAAATATTATCTTGATGTTCAATCTATTAAACAGAAAATAACTTCTATTTTCAAAAATCTATTTCATGAATCCAAAACAATAACTCCCATAAGCATCAATCTCCCATAACAAATTTCCCTTAAACAATAGTCCCTTTATCATCAACTCCCAAAATCTCCCTTTAGCAACAACTCCCAGAAATAATAATCTCCCAAACTCCCATAAAACAATATTTTTTCCAGAATAATCTCCTGAAACTCCATAAAATAATAATCTCCCAAAAACTCCCAAAGAACAATCAACTCTCAAAACACATATCATCAACTCCCAGCAAAAACCCTCCATCACATTACCAATAATCATAATAATATAAGAATTCATCAATCTTGCCAAATCAAATATTCAACAAAAATGGAACAAATTCCTTTCAAATTTTAGTTGCATACACTCATTCACATCATAGAGTCCATATAAAATAGAAATACAATAGATTTTTCTTACCTCGGTTGTCCAAGTTAGGCTCAACCCATAAAACTTTCCCAAACAACTCACAACAATCAAAAAATACAATTCTTTCCATTAGAGTTCTGTAATATCATTATTACTTATCCTAGAAACATATTTCTATCATCTAAATATCACTGAAAATCAAATTCATTGTAACATATTCTTTTATAACAACTCTTAACATTTAAACATCACAGATATACATCATGTATACTTCCAATGAGATGAGGATGATAAGTACCACAAAATAGATCTTACACAATGTAACAATAAACATTCCCCAAGCCATCTACTCCCCTATACAACCTGTCAGGGACCTCTCTTGGGTATGGCAATCTACACGATTCACATTTCTTCACACAAGTCAGCAACAATAAATACTGATAAAGCCTCAAATGAGTAAAAATTTCAAATAAAATCAATAAATAAAAACAAATCAGAAAGTGGAAAAGAATAATTCAAAACCAAAAACCTTAATAGAATAGTCCTCGAGGCAAAAGGATAATTTTTGTTATTTCGATCAACCAAATATCTTCAAAACTACTGGCTCAATAAAATAAAGGAGAAAATAACAAAATAAAAATTCCAAAAAATTTCGTAAGACTTTACATCATAGTTCACCACGTGACTTCAAACGAGCCACCTAAGGGGAGGAGGGGAATGTGGTGGTCTCAAACCACATGGAGCTCCATCATATACCACAAAAGAAATGAAATTTCATGCAATTATGAACATTCAACAATTATGAATAATCACAATTTAGAAAACTCCCTTTTCACAAATATAACTCCCATATCACAAACTCCCACAATACCATTCCATCAACCAAACTCCCATATAGCACATAAACTCCCATGAACAAATAAACTTATTCATAAAAGAACTTTCGTAAATAATAACTCCCAATGATCAACAACTCCCTTATCATAACATATACTCTCGTATCATATCAGAAAACTCCCTTAATACAAAACTCTAGTAATTCATAACTCCCAACAATTACATTATCAAAACTCCATTTCTCCCATACCCATTCTCCTTTTCAGCCAACATTTTATTCACAGTAGCATCACAGAATAAGGTGAAAATTTTACAAGCTTAACAGAAATCATTAATTAGCTTACAATCTGAAGAATACATCTATGAACATATATGTATTGAAAAATATTTATTAGACATTCCTTCCATATAGTTAATCGACCAAAATTTACCTATTCTTACCATGGTGAGACCCAAAAATGGGTTTACATTACTAATACACTTACCCCAAAGCTCCCAAGTGTTGTAACCTGATGCTTTGATACCTATGTAATGCCCACTCAGATAATTAACAATTAATAACAAAAATAAATTAATTTGGTAAGGAGATAATGGAAGAATTACGATTACAAGAGAGAATTTTTTCTTAATTTAACTTAATAAACATAAGTATAGTTATATTCGTTGAAATTGAAAATTTAAGATACAAACATTTCGTATACAGTTATACAAATATATACACATTTACAGTAAATGCCAAATAGTCATCCATTCGCAAAGTGAGAAGAAACTTTATTAGCTCCAATATCATGCACGAATATCAGACCAAAATCTGCACACTAATTGTAAACGTTAGTTCCACAAAGTCATTAAATATACAAAAGAGACTTCAATTTGTACAAGATAACAAGACTAAGGCCCTAAGGGGCTGACCTAATGTCTCGAGGGCTCATGATGGCCTTGCCTACGTATGCGTAGCGCAGAGACTTCGTAGTTTGAAACATGAACTTACAACTATAAGATGGTTTCATACATATCAAAACTACTAAGATATTATCAACAATGTTTCAATCTTAGATACATGTGTATTTAAATCGTTATTTGAGGACAGTATAAAAATGGGGTTTACCTATCTCACAATATTTTCATACAATTTTCCTTAGACCTAGAAGATTTTCTTCAAACCAGTATTCAAGGTTCTATGCAAGAATAACTGTAATGCCTATCATAACATGAATCCAAATAAATCTCAAAGTAATAATAGAGATCATAATCTAAAACATCATTTATGAATCCAATGGATTTGTTCTAGATTTCACATGTTTTCCCTTAGAACGCTCATATGTATACTTATGCTTTCTAAAATCTCACTAACAATATAATCAAATTTCCATACTCATTCACATTTGAATATAAGCATGTCAATTTATCAACTCAAATCACTCATCTACACATTTTCCCATCATTTCCTTCAACCGGTCATTACTATATTTACATCTTTCTATCATTCACCTTAATAAACCTTCTTCTTTCTATTAGCTCAACATATTGAACATACATATACATCTTTAGCTAAACATCTTTTCCTACTTTTGAATCTCTAAAAGGTGAATTATTTCTAATAAGGTACTCATAAAAATAATAAAATAATATCTACCACATATTTATCTAAGAATGATTTAATCAACTTAAAATGATATCTTAACATTATAAATACAAATCCCATTCACCAATCATCTCCACTTCTTACTAAGAAAAAATAAGAAGTCTACAATAATTCTAAAATGATATCAAGGTTTAAATTTAAGAAATAGAACACCAAAACTGTTTAAGAAAAAAACTGACTTAAAGAAAGGATGACAGATAGTCTCTTCTCAAAAGTAATTTCATTATTTACTATTCAAAACAAACTGAGATAGATATAAAGATGAATCTAATCAACGATACAACTAAAGTATTGATCTAAGGGGACACCTTATGAACCTCTTAAGAAGGCGATCGGCCACCTAATAAAGATAAAGTTCTAAATCTGGTCGTTAAATATTGTGCCCCTGATTTAGTTTGAGCATAAATCAAGTTCATTCAAATATCCAAAGAAGAACAACAAAGAATAATCAACGCCTAAATAAGAGAATTTAACATTGGAAAGTTTCTAAAATAGACTAGCACCTCCTATAGAGTTGTAATGGAGATTACTAAATGCATATTCATACATAAACCCAACACCTACAGAAGAAATTGATTTCATGTTGATTGATTTTATTTAATGAAGGGTTGCATGAAAAGGATTTGTTGAATAGGTTAAATAGAAAACTTTTATGTAATTGCAATTGGCAGGTGTAAGCCAGATTCCTCAACCCTTGCCATCGTCATGATGAAAGCTTTGGAATGGGGTATAGACATCCATCTGAGCAAATAGATAGTGGTTTCAGATAAAATAGATGGAAATGCTCTGATAGACATGTATGCTAAATGTAAAAACAAAGACACATCATGCAACTATTGATAGAACACCTCAAAAAGATGTCATCGTATGGAATGCAATGAATGCAGGATATGCACAAAATGGATTTATTATAAAGGTGTTTTAAAACCTTGAGCAAATGTAGTCGGTAGGCAATAAGTCATATTCCCTGGCGGTTAATACTAAAGATAAAAATAGTTGGAAGTGCTCTAATAGACATGCATGCAAATTATGAAAGAATAGACAAGGCATGCGAATTGTTTAACATAACGCCCCGAAGAGACGGCAGTCTCATGGAATGCAATGATAGCAGGATATGCACAAAATAGATTTGTCGAAATGGCTTTAGAAACCTACATGGTGCACAAAAATTGTAAGTTAGCTAGCTGACTCATAAACAAAGATCACAGGGGTCATCTCAAGGAGTGCAACACCATCGCAGAAGGAATTTATAAATGAAAACATGGGTTCATAAGATTTCATAACTGCAAGATCAACCCAAAATGGATTATTTAATGGCTTAAAACTTTCAAACAAAAACTTATCAAAATAGCATCCGAGAAGATCATCTATTAACACATGAAGGTTAGAGGTAATTGATATGAAGGTTAGAGGTAATTGATAGATATTGCAGTTGCATTACCCTGGTTGGCGTGAAAACAAGGGTAACATAACATGCAAGGTTTACATTCTCTTTTAAACATAAATGATTTGATGAAGGGTTTATAATACTTCTTCAAATAAAAGGAATCGACATGTGAATGTATAAACAAGGCACACAATATATTTGTCAAAAGCTACTAAGAGATACTATCTCATGCAACACAGAGAGTACATGTAGAGACATGATGGATTTGTCGAAAACATCTAAGAATCTTATATGCAAAAATCAATAAGCAGTGCAAGCCAAACTTATTAAGTCTCTCAGACATATCTTCTCACAAATGAAATGATCATAAAACAAGGATTAAATTGAAAGGTTTTATAAACTTACAACCGAATGCAATTAGCAATCATAAGCCAGATTCCACATCTTTTCCAGCATTCTTCTAGAGCTAACAAACATGATACAAACATCCCTTGATGCTTAAAACGAATAGATCAATGCCAACAAATAGATGATAAATATAACCTTAGTTGGTTGAGCATTCTCCTTGCCTTAAATTATTCCATGAAACCTATAAAAATCTAATGCATATCTGAAATATTTCCCCTATGTGTGTTCCCCTTGTTCCCCCCCCCCGCTTCACATATTTTCTGATCTTTTAAAAACTGAACATGACTTTTCATATGCCAAGAAACGACCACTTCTTGGCCCAAAATAGAATTTAAAGAAAACTTTATAAAACATGTAAATAAGAAAGCACATAAAGATAATGCATGATTTTCTTTTTTCCACTATATTGAATTATCTAAATAATTATTTTGAAATAATTCAATTTGGTTAATTATTCTAATTAAAACATCACAATTAATAAATAGGGTTTTAGATGCCCTTACACCCACACATAAAATATCTAACCAATGTTACAATACAACTTTACAAGTGGACTAAATTAAATATTTAATGTGGCTAAATACATCTCCTAGATGCACCACAAATAAGTATTTATTTTACATAATTAAAATATTTCATTCTTGTGCAAGGTGTACAACACCCTTTTCCTAACAACACCAACAAAGAATGAAGTATTAAACCGGCAAGTGCAGGAATTGATGAGGAAAGGGTTGAAAAGAAAAAGTTTGAGCCCATGTGTGGTACCCTCGATACTAGCACCCAATAAGGAAGGTGAGTGGAGAATGTGTATTAATTCTAAGGTAATCAATAAGATCACTATAAGATATAGATTCCTATTACCAAAAATGGATGACATAATGGATTCTTTGAGTGGAACGAAGTACTTTACAAAGATTGATTTGAAGATTGGTTACCATCATATCAAAATCCAAGAAGGGGATGAATGAAAGACAACATTTAAGACTAATGAGGGATTGTATAAGTTATTGGTTATCGTTTTAAGTTAACTAATGCATCGAGTACATTTATGAGGTATTAAAGAAATTTTTGGGCAATTTTGTGACTGTTTACTTGGATGATATTTTGATTTTTAGTAAAACTAGGGAAGAACATCTAGAGCATATAAGATTAGTGTTGCAGGGATTAAGAGAGAAGAAGTTGCTGATCAGTTTGAAAAAATGTAGTTTTATAAAGGAGTCGGTTTACTTGGGATTTGTAATTTTAGTTGAAGGATTGAAAATGGATCCACAGAAAGTGAGTAATTGTTGAGTGGCCTACATAGACAGATGTTGGAGAGGTAAATATCTTTTCATGGTTTGGCAAATTTATATAGGAAGTTCATCAGAAGTTTCAATGGTATTTGTGCACCGCTAACTAAAACAATGAGGGGAGATAGAAAGGAATTCGAATGGACATCAGAAACAAATAGAATTGTTGAGTTGCTAAAGAAGAAAGTGGCAAAACAACCAATGTTAGCTTTGTCAAATTTCAACAAGATATTTCAAGTTGATTATAATGCAAGTGGAAATGCAATTAGAGCAATATTGAGCCAAGAAGGAAGACCAGTAGCATATTTCAGTGAGAAGTCAAATGATGCAACCCTTGGAGAAGATATTCATTCTATGACTAAGGATTTTATATCTTAATTCAAGCATTGAAGAAGAGGATACATTACTTGTTGCCAAAAGAGTTTGTGTTGTACATTGATCACTGTGCATTGTAATGTTTAAACAACCAAGGTAAGTTGAACTAGAGACACATGAGATGGGTTGAGTTTATGCAAAGTTATACTTTTGTACTGAGACATAAGAGTGGAAAGTCAAACAAGGTTGTTGATGCATTGAGTAGGAGACAAAATTTATTGACAAAAATGAGAGTAGAAGTAGTTGGATTTAAAGATCTAAAGCATTTATATGAAACTAATCTTGATTTTATGGAAGCATGGAAAGCATGTAATGAACTAGTAAGTATGGATAGAAGTAAATGGTTAAATTACTTGAATCAAAATGAGATGTTGTTTAAGGGTAATCAATTATGTATTCCAAGGAGTTCAATGAGAGAAATTTGATTAAGGAGAAGCACAGTAGCAGTTTAGCAAGACATTTTGGGATAGACAAGATAGTTGCATTAGTGAGTGAGCACTATTCTGGATGCAAATATACAAGGACGTAAGGAAATTTGTTCAAGGTTGCAGGACTTGTCAAGTTGCAAAAGGAAGTAGTCAAAATGTTGGTTTGTATCAACCATTATTAGTCTTGGAGAGACATTGGGAAGACATAAGTATGGATTTTGTATTAGGATTGCCAAGATCACAGAGGGAGTATGATTTAATAATTGTAGTTGTGGACAAATTTCTTAAGATGACACATTTCATTCCATGTAAGAAGAATAATGATGTGGTACATATAGTTGATTTATTTTTCAAGGAAGTTGGGGTTGCATGGTTTGCCAAAGAGCATAGTTTTAGATAGGGACACAAAGTTTGTTGGATACTTTTGAAAGACATTGTGGAGGAAGATGAAGACATATTTGAAATTAGTTTAGCATATCACCCACGGACTGATGGGAAAACAAAAGTTGTAAATAAAAGTTTGGATAATATTTTGATGTCTAGTTGGAGAAAAACAGGAAATTGGTACATGATTCTACCTCAAGTAGAGTTTATACGCAACAATTCAATAAACCAAGGTACAAGGAAAACACCATTTGATATTACATATGGCGATAGTCCAAGGAATGTATCAGAGTTGTAAAACCTTAGTAATGAAGATAAGAGGAGTATAGAGGCAAAAGAATTTGCAAAACACATGAAAAAGGCATACACTGAAGTTAGAAATCATTTAGAAAGAATGAATAGTGGATGTAAGGAAAAGGCTAATGAGAAAAGGAGACACGAGGAGTTTGTTGTTGGAGAAAAAGTGATGGTATATCTCAAGAAGGAAAGATTTCTAGTTAGAACATATAATAAGTTGAAGATGAAGAAGTTTGGCCCTTGCAGAATTGTGAAGAGATATGATTTAGGAAATACATACGAAGTAGAGGCATATCACTTGTGTTTAACATTACAGGTCTATATTAGGATCATGAAGGGGAGTCAGAGGATAGTGATGCAGAAGTACAATGGCAAAATCAAATACCACAACAACAAAAGGAGGAGATTGAGAAAGTTTTGGATAGTATGATTGGAAGGAACACCAGAAATAGATAGTATGAAGAGTATTTGGTGAAATAAAAAGGAAGTTCTAAAGAAGATTCATGTTGAATTTCTAAGGCCGATGTAGACCATATTGGTTTCCCTCTAGCCACTAGAAAGTGAGGGACTCACTTTTCAACAACCTTGAGTATCTAATGCAAGAGCATCCCAAGGTGTAAGAGAAATCTTGTATCAACCAAAATTGTTTTTTACTTGTTTGTTTTGTTTTCAAGTTTCCAATCATTAGTCAGTCATTGCAGATCCTACCACATTCACTGTAAGTTGCACATCTCACCTCATGGTTCCAGGGAGAATATGTTCTACAATAATCATTCAACATCATATTCACTTTTTAGAAGTTTGTGACCACTACAAAGGCATAATTTAGTTTCTAGTCTCTCACTAGGCTTGACAAGCTTACACTCAGTTTCACTATTCATGGTTTGCGACAGCTTTCTATAGTTTGCAGTAGCAAAAGAACACATATAAAGGTACATTGGACCTAAAAGTGCTTAAATGGTGTGTACCAGATCTAGTTTTATCAATCCATCATCACTGCATTCAACTTGAGAGATTTATTTACACCAACTACACGTTTTATGAGGCTTGAAGCTTTGTGTCACCTTACAACCATCTAAGATCATTCAGAAGGTTTGAAGCTGCTATATCATGAGAGTCAATTTTATAATCAAGATGATAAAGCTAAGATAGTCCCATTTTGAAGCTCAGCATATGGAATTGTATTGTAATAGTTTGCATATTTGTAATCAAACGACTAAGCCTATAATGTTGGAAGCCCATTCGTGACAGATTGTAATTCATTCATGACTGAAGATCAATAAATCCCATGTTGTTTCATTGAAATTTCGTTGTTGATTGTGTGTTTTTTTATTTCACTGCATGATTGGATAATCCTTTATTGGATCCTCCATCCATGATTGGATCACTATGCATAAATGTAGACTAGGAATCTACTCCAATTAATATTAAAATATCAAAAAAAGTTTACATCCAATTCAACCACTTTGGGAAATACATTCACATACGTGTGATTATTTTGAGCTTGAATGAGCACACAACCATATATCCTATTTTCTTGATGTCAATAATGAACCTATGCTAGAAGGAGAGGATGTATAACCACCATAGGTTGGAGATTGCTAGAGAAGAAAATGAAGAGCTTTGATCACACACTTACTTTTATCACACTTCTCAATGCACAAGAATGCGCCGCTACAACTTAAGTATTACCATAATGCTAAAAGATCATTACCATTAGTCATTATTTTTCCAAATGTAGAATAATAGTTACATAAGTTAGACAAGTCACTTTTGCTATGCTAAAACAAACCACCAATGTATGCCTCCCTAATATTCAATTCATATATGTCAATCGCTTCATCCACTCTTAGCTAATAGGGTTTGGCTAAAAACTATTTGCCAAGGTCATCACAAAATCTACATTTTGTAATAAATCCACAAAATTTGAAAGAAAGTAGATGAAACATCAAAATCCATCAAGCTCGTAGAATTTTGATCAAGAAAATCAAAACTATTGAGGAGGCATAGCACTGATTCAATAGCATGAGAACCAATATAAGAGACCCACCATATATCAAATCTCCCTAGCATTCTTACCTCCCATTTCCCCTATGATGGATGAATTCTAAAATTCATATTGTTTGTGGTTTTTGCCCCAGCCAAACTAGTAGATATAATGGAAGAGATGTGCATGCAAGGTAAAAATGACAACCATCATACTAATAATAGTTGGATATTCTCAAAAATTTAGATTGTAATATTTGAGCCCATCAATGAAGTATATATCAATGGTCTTTACAAGCCTATTGTATCACCTTACATGATGGTAATGTTATTAGTCTTTTACCACTAATATTTTTATCAAACTAATTTGCTTTGCTTACATCTCAATGATTCTTCAAGCTATAGCTCTAGCAATATCTTCAAGCAAATTCCACAACTCATTCAAATTGTATAAGCTTTTCCACTAATATTCCTATAAAATCAATTTTCTTTGATTACATCTTCATGATGTTCCAATGTGTGGTGTAAAAAATAGTCATAATTTGTATAGATTCTGCCATGAATATTTAAACATAGTTTAAAACATACAATTTACAACCATCATGTCAATTAAATTTTTATAATGTTTTGCGTTCAAAAAAATGGAGAAAGAGGCCAATAAAGTCATCATATTTATTGGATAGTTTTATACATTCTTTTGATGAATCAAGTGGTCATGTACAATCCCTTTCAAAAGTCACTCAATACAAGAGTTTTCCCTTTCCAAGATTTATTTGAAGACCAAGCATATATAATATTGTCTATAAGGACATATGACAAGCCTATGTCACTTGGGTTTGACTTATGTTTCTTGTATAAACATCAAAAATATATCTCATCCTCTCCAACATACCTATTGTCCTGATGAATTGGGACATACCCCATTGTAGAAACCCTTTGCTCTAATTTTCCCTCTATTTACACAATAGTGATATCATTGGTTGCCCTAGCAATCCACACTATGTATGATACACTAGTCAAATTATCTAGATTGATGAACATCATATATCCTTTTTGAATGTTTTGATTTGGACCAAATGTTGTTTTTGGTCTACGTAGCTATAAACTATTGACACATTAGAAATGATATTTCTATCTTGTAGAGTTTGATGGATGTCTTCATGCACAAGCCTCTCTTTGTGTGATTTTGGCCAAAAATCACTTGTTAGCCGATAGGCTTTTATATGTGAGCATTATAGTGCTTGGAATTGTCTCACACCGTAAAAAAAAATTCACGCCAGAAAATTTTCTAAACTCGTCCCCTGTCAACGTATTCCTTGAAACTCCTATGGGTGCAAGTGCTAGTATTATTAACTTTGAAAGGGAGCATTAACTCTTTTATACTATCATGTATCTAATGATAGTGTTCTACCAACTATTTCCATTTATTGCTCACATGGTTACTATACTCTACAAACATTTTGACAAACTGGGTCAAATTATCATTTATTTTTGTTTCTCTTTTTTTGGGTTCTAAAATAGCTAATGTATTATGTATACTATTCTAGTTAGGAAAAACACATTTTCTGGATTCCCAACTGAAATTTGCATTCAATATTTTCTTTAACTTACCACAATTTAATTGGAGGAGACTAGCTTCTATCTTCTATCAAAGTTTTGCATCTTATAAAAGGGTGACCTTGTTCAACTCAGAGAAGAAAATACTACCATTTTGTTAGTCCCATTATTTCAATTGTTTCCTTCAATTAATAGTCATCAATAAAGGACTTGAAATCAACTACTTCCTCAATTAAGTATAGTGTGAAATTTCTTGTTCTCGCACAAGTCATGTAAGTGTCCTCTATTTTTCACCATGGTCTGTACATCTTTCCTCTTTGTACATTTGGACAATCTTCCAAATGTACCATCAATGTCCTCGTGTGTATTATCAATAAGAAGGAAGTTAATGACCAAGAAGACTCCTTTGTGTACTAACATAGACAATATTGAAGCACATATCGACATTCAACCGATATGAATATTAAATTCATAGGAGAATTGGGAATTTTATATTTGATCAAGTAGAGTGGATATGGCCAAAACGTAGATGGTATGGTTGAAAATTTACATGTTTAATTTTGGTTAAAATCTCAATGACTATTGTTGACAGTAAATACAAACATGAGGTCTAGATTATTTACATTAGAAAGTTGACCCTAGTGTGATACCATAAGAAACAAAACAAAGGTGGTAGATCAACATATAAACAAAAGGAATATCATACTCACATCACAAGGTAGAACCATTCGTATCTACGTTCATACCATCAATCCTACATATATTATTTCATATCACAAGCATAGATATACACCACATATGCTTGGGTGTTACACTTATATTATAATACATATTTCTGCTATATCTATTTATATCTTATTCTCATTTATTCTCTATTCCTATCCTATTACATTTGCAATACAATATGTTACTAATATATCTCGTCCATATGTAGGTATGTTCCCTTAAACTCATATTTATCCATCTTTGTCTAGTAGGAGGTACCACAAGGTGTCTGATATTGCCACAACCTACTTTATGTGACCCATGGTGACTTTAGCTTGTCCTATTCTATGAGAGAGTAATCCATCAAGGCTTAGCATTTAACGCCCTTGTGGATTTTCACCATTAGTCTCCATAAGGTTGTCATTTTAAGTCTTCAACCTAATGGGTATTAGATTTAGCCACCCTTTTGAGTTTTCAACTAAACCTATCAAATCATATGTTTGCTCTATAACCTACAAACATATTCCCTTAGCTTAAATTATGTCTCATCCTTGAGACATGTTAGTTGTGCTTCCACCAAAACGATCTTCAAAATAAATAAATGCTTAAACTACCATAGATAACATTTGTCCACACTCTAGCATCTGCTAACAAAACTTCACATAATATGCAAAAACTCATTCTCGGGAGGGTAGAATATTCTTGTCCCTTAGCTTAAATTATGTCTCATCCTTGAGACATGTTAGTTGTGCTTCCACCAAAACGATCTTCAAAATAAATAAATGCTTAAACTACCATAAGATCACATTTGTCCACACTCTAGCATCTGCTAACAAAACTTCACATAATATGCAAAAACTCATTCTCGGGAGGGTAGAATATTCTTGTATTTGCTCTTTATCTATGTATGAGGTATCTCGATAAGAGATTGTCTACTCGATGTGTCACACATACACGATGATATCAACATAAGCTATCTTAACAATAGTTCGAGTGTAAGGCTCTAAGAAAGTAGTGACCAACTATTTTAACCTCCTTATGAATGCTTGTCAGTTGTGAAAAATGAATATTTACTACCATAGTGAGTTCCTTCGTCTGTGTAATGGTCTTCAAACACTATTTATTTAGTAGATACACATTTTCAAACTATTATCTCTAAAAGCCATCCAGATCATTCATCACATTGTAGCATATTGAAGCTTAGAGAATCTGACTCTAGGTTATCAATCTGAGTCTTCTAGATTAGAGTATTTTGCAGTCAGTTGACACAGTACCAATATAGACTGATGTGTTATTGCATGTGTCCTCAAGATGTTGTATTTGTTTGATTAGTTCCTTATGACCATTTCTCCATTTTTGTTGCATTCTACCTAGTTTTCGTGTCTCATTATATTTAATAATCTACTACTTCGTTTTATTCTTTTCTTGCTCCCAACTTCCTATCTATCCCAATAAACCTCGGTAGCTGCTTCTAATTTCTCAATTATCCCTTTAAAAGAGTCAACTTGTATCTATGGTACCTGCTGTTATTATCAAGTTAATAATTTTATCCATATTCACCTCTGTACATAAACATCTTTGTAGAAAAGATCTTTCTAGCACTTCTTTCCAATACTTATTTTCTCTCCATCTTCTAAATTGGTGTAATTTGTATCAAATCTACTTATGGTCCTGCTACTGTGTTAATAATAATGTTTGGGCCTAATGTATCACCACTGAAGCAATCTATTTTTGTTTTGCCATATATTATTTTATTTTCTCCAATGGAGCATATTAAGAAGATGACCTACCGAAGTCATCAATAGCTAACATTGAATACACTAATCATCCTAGCTTGCCAATTGTAGATTAAGTAATGAACATACAATAGACTAAGCTAACAACCACGTGTGCAAAGGTGACCTAACTTAGTCCACACTGACCACAATTGAGATACTGTTGAATGAAAAAAGAGAAACAATCTAAGGTACACGCAGTAGTGAATCTCTGCATCTCCTTCCTATCCAACTTGTACCAAAATGCCCTATGGAAGAGGGTGAATGTTAATGTAGGAATGTGTTTGCACAATCAACCAGAGCTCTACAGAAGGTCTACAAAAACAAATGAGCGCAACATGTTGTCAAATGTAGCAATGAGTAGATATCTTAGTAAGATTTAAGATAATGCAATGTTAGGGAAAATGGACCATTGGAATGCTGCTATGGGCAACAATGAGCCCAAATTAGCAATTACTGGGTCATTGGAAAGTCAACAGTTGTCTCCTACAGTCATACACAAAATCATGCAGCAATGCTGTGGGCTTTTAGAAATGCTACAGATTTCCCAAAAAAGCAGTGGCTGAGCTGCAAATAGGTCTCCAAGATCATGACAAAGGCTTTTAAGTCTCATAATGGGTCAAACTTTGGACTGACGCTCCAGGTGAGGTAAGGAGACATTCGCACAAAACCAGATCACATCCATCCAACAGAAATTGCCATTACACTACCCAAAAAATTTAAGATGCGATGTGAAGAGTGAGAACGTGTAGAATGTGGGCATGGGTAGAAGGTGGTGGGTGCCACATGTTAAAAGGCTTGTCATTTGCCATCATATAACACGTTACAATCAAAACCTAGATAATATCTAAAAGAATGATTTGCCTATTGCACTATATCTGCAATCACAACTTACTAGCAGTAGTTTATTTTCCATTGGCACCAACATGTACGACTGTTTCAATTATATGACAAGATCGTATGGGCAGCCAACCTGATTTTGGTCACTACTCACAACCAAGTTAGAGTTATTAAGTATGGTACCTAAGATGGACAATTGGCGATTTGACTGACTTGCCACATGAGCATATACTTCAGTGCCCCTCTAGGCTTGAAACTCGATGATCAACACATTGAGAAGATTGATTAATATTGCATAACCATAAAAATATACACCCATGGCATGCTTACTATTAGTGTCTGTAATCAAGCAAAACAAGTTGAAAGCACACCTCATATGTAGTATGACAGTTGATTTCCATCATCAGAGAGTCAGGAATCGCACAATTCTAAATAGAAAATATTTATTCATAACATGTTAATCTTTGACAGCATCAGACATGCAGTACAACTTTGCATATTTTAATATTTTTACATGGGGTATCATGCTGAGAGGAGCGCTCCCTTGGAAATGAAATTATTTACAAATTTCATAATGAAAGGCATCTTTATATCAATTGCAAAGATTGCTCAAAGCAACCAGTACTCTTTCTTTCATTATACAGTAGGCCTCCAATTATTCTCTCCATGTCAAGGAGAATAAAGAAGCCTGGAAATAATATGGTTTCCCTACAATTTATGGCTTATACAGAAATCTGACACCACTGACAGCAAAAGTAAATAAAATATAAGTTACAACTTTCCTAAAGGATACAAGGGAAGTGAAAATGAGTGTATAGAATAGTTAAGCTAAGCAAGCTATACTACTTTTGTATACAGCATACCTATTCTGACCTAGGCAACATAGTCACGCATTAATTGAGTTGCATATCGCTTTCGGGTCTGCATATTCTCATAAGCATTTCCAGGATGGGCAGTTGAAGTTTCAATGTTGCAATAATCACTAGAATCGTTACCAAGATCATGCCTTCTCCCTGGTGCTAGACTGTGGCTAGGAATGTAACTCTGCTGTGTTCCAGATAATGATAGACCATCAGTGTGCTGTAGCCCCAAAGTGAGTGACACACCACTACTTCCAGAAAATCTTGGAGTGAACGACTCCTGTCCATATCTGCTCAAATCTGCAAGTTGATATGACCCAAAGCTTCCAGTATTGTCTTGATGAACCATGGTATTATGGACAAGGCTGTAATCTTCGGTGTTCTGCCTGTCATCGTTGAACTTGTTATTATCACAAAACTCTCCACTGTTTGTATCTTCTGATTTCAAATCAACATCAATGCTCATGTTCGGGGACAAAAGGGATGCAGACTCCTGAGCTCCATTCCTGGGTTTTTTAAGCTGCCCTTGTCTGATACTCTCATTTTCAACTTCATGAAACACTTGTCCATCTGATGTTCCACTAATGCCAAAGGATTGGTTTCTCCCATTCATCAAATTGGAAGCATTATCAGATTTCAAAGCACCAAGAGTTTTTTGGTCATTGCCTCCATCCAGTGTATTATTATCAAGCTTTGTGGATTTCCCAACTTTCTGATCATTCCCATTACCACTATTCCCAACAGATCCAGCCTTTGATGCTGCTTCTTCTCTCTTTTCACCACTTTCCTTGCTCATCTTTTCATCTGAACCACGCTCCGGATCTGACTCTTTTATTTCCTCCATATACATTTCTTCTACCATAGGCTTCCAAAGGCGGACACGTGCATTTATGAACCAATTTGAGACCTGGATTGGTAAAAGAACATAATTACAGATTGTGTTGATATAAACATCCATTAAAAGATAGGTTTCATAAAATAATTTCTCAGATGGTTGGAGTGAAGAATGGGGTCTTCCCATGATACCTGGCTTCTGGTAAGACCGGTCTGTCTTGCCAGCATAATTTTGTCAGCATCTTTTGGATACCTAAAACACAAAAGTATGAAATTAGATACAAATTAGCAAATGCATTTAGAACTGGAAGAGCAATCACAAGTTACAACCACCACAATAGATAAAATCATAACAAAGATTTCTGAGCCGTTCACTGATTGAATAGCACAAATAGGAAATTTATATATCACAATTCAAGTTGATTACTTACGGATGAAGGAAATGTTCAAATAACCAAGCCCGTAACACTGAAACAGATCGCTCTGGAAGCCCTCTCTGTGGCCTCCAAGCATGTTGTTGAATCATTCCCAGTTGTTGAAGGGCACGTTGCTGTCGCAGCTGCTGGTCTACAAATCTAAGACGAGATGTTTCACCTTTTCCACTTCCCGTCGAGTCTTCCTCTCCCAAACTTTTGCTGGTTGACCGAATTTGTCCACTAATTGCATCTCTTAAACATCGAAAATGTCTCGATATTGTTTGCAGAGCAAGAGCAGTGTATGTCCTGGCAGCTCCATGCCCAGCTGCAGCTTCAAATGATGCAACTACAATCTGCATCTGATGATAGTATTGTCTGTATCTCTGGTCAACCTGAATTGCAAGCAAACCCAAAAAGGAACAACAAGGGATTAGACATTGGTCATGCATAATGTATATACACAAACAAAACCAAAAAAAGGAAACAAAGAATCATAACCTGCTAAACCAAACTCAGTTAATTCAATACCCGGGAAGTGATAAAAGAACTAATCTAGCATGCTAGAGAACATTTCAGCACTCAAGAGAGGGCCATATGGCATCAAACCCTAAGTGCAGAAGACACAATTTTTATGAGAAGTTAAAACCATAAGCATAACGTCATTGCAGTATAAGAAGCATGTTATGTTGCATGTTTGAACTCCTACTAAATGAAGAATGATAACATGATTGTGTTTTACTACTCATGGATGTACTGTCCAAGTTAGGCTATAGAATGAATGAGATTTATAAACCCTAAAAATTTGATTACACAATAACTGACTATGCTAGTAGCTGCTAATTGCTTTAAAGCATAATTCTTGTGTCTAGCCCCATGGGATTGATATATCGAAGGAGAAGATAACCTCGGATCTACAAGTGCTATATATCTTGAGACATGCCAAAGATTCAAAATGCCACAACATTATTTGTAAACAAATTTGGGAAAAAAGGTAGCAGCATCATATACAATAATCAAATGCCAAAATATCCAAGCATAGAGATCTCGCATAGGATGCTTCAAACATTAGGCTCAGTGACCAAAACTAGAATGGCTCACATAAGAAATACAGGATAAATTATAAAGACGGATTTCCTGAGTAATGCATCTGAGAAATAACTATGCACTTCTTAATAAGGACTGTACCGACCACAACTGCAGGATGTTCAGATGAATGATTGAATCTATGCACTTCTTAAACAGTATGAAGGCCTGTGCCCAGAATTCAAGCAGACCATATTATAAAGGAATCAGGATAACGAAAACAAGATCCCAGATAATATGATAGAGCTTTCATTCAAAATCACTTCAGATTTAAAAATATTTAAATACACCTACAGTATGTGAATTATTAGTTTAGGCTTTCCAATCCCAGTTTCCTTTTCCCTTAATGTTTCTGCAGCTTTGTAAACTCTTTCCTTTATGTCACCGGTGCTCAGATCCATCCAAAAGAAGTACTCTTATATACATATTTTAAAACTGACAACTACTGCATATGATAGGTTTTTGCCCTAAACAATTTTGACAAAAAAATCAACAAAATAATAGTTTACCTCATCCAACATGGCCAACAGCTTTGCCTTCTTCATTTGAAGCTCTTGTCTTTCTGCTGGTGATAGCTCAGGGCCACGATCATTTTTCTCTTGGGCTGAAGTTGAAGGCCATGTAGATGCAGCAGTTGCTCCATCCTTTCCACCACCTTCAGTGCCACTATTCTCTTTATTAGCCATTGTGCCAATCCATGATTGTGACTTCTGATGTTTGGCTGAGTCAGGCTTAATTCCCTTGCCAACATTGACAACTTCATCCAGTAACTGCTGTGCTGCTTTAAGATATTTAGAGCCTATCAGAATACTTGGAAGTCCTGCAGCTCCAGTGGTGCTGGAATCAAGTTGCATCTGTTTCCCAAGTCCAGGCCCATGCAAAGTGCTTGAAAACCCAGGGCTGGAAAATCCAGCTCCTAGCATTCCATCTCTTGAGGATGCTCGAAAAGGAGCAAGACTCCCTCCTGCCCATTTGTTTGTGCTTCTATCACCCCTGCTCATGTTCTCTTCTGAAGTTGCAGAAAGGCTACCCGGGCAGTTTATGTCTGAGTCAGTAGGATGGTTTTGAAAAGAGGACAGTTGCACTGTTGATGGCTGTTGTGGTGAAAGGCTAAGTGAAAGTCCCTGTCCATGTCCAGTGGAACCATGTGAATGCTCTAACTGTAAGCTTAGTCCACTTTGAAGTATTCCTGTTTGCTGTTCTTGGATGGAGGATGTGGGTGCTCGCCTCACCCCTAATTGGGAAATCTCCGCAACTGACTGATGGCTCAGACTTCCAGAATTGTTCAATTGTCCAGATAGTGACTGATTGCTGCCCGCTGCATCTGCTGCCTGCAGAAATGTCAACTCATTTCCTCCATTCTGCCAAACATTGTAAGGATGGCCTCCAATTCGTGATGCAAACAAACTTGAACTGACATCCTGTGGAGCTGTAGGAGAATTTCCCATCATCCCCAAAGAAGTACGCTGTGAAAGTGGAGCGGTGGGCAGTGGGATCCCAATGAAATGCTGTGAGGGTTGCCCACCAGCCAGATTATTTGTTTGCAATGCATTTCCAACTGAGTGATTAAGAAGAACCATGTTCCCAGGAGTTGCTGCATCTGTATAACCTCCATAACCTGGGTTCATTAAGTAAAGGGTTTGCATATTATCAGCTTGAATATTTGCACCTGGAAAATAGGTGGCCATTGTTTCAACTTAGCTTCTCAGCCAAGTTGTATCTGTCATAAACTTTATGCTTGGGGCAACCAACAAAGTTGTAGTGTCAGTGCTTGTCACTGCAGATATCCCATTTCATGTCTTTGCCAGTACATTTAGCAGGCTGGTTACATTTGCAAGTTTGACTTTTTGTCAGAATGAAAGCTTGGAATAGAGCAAGAATTCCGTAGCACTAGCAGTGCTAGAAAATAGCCAATATTTTTGCTGCTAGGGACGAATTGTAGCGATAGAAGATATCAAATGGCTGTCATTTACAGGATGAAACCCACTTCTGCCTTGGCTATTTTGTCCTGGATAATCTATCCAATTTCTTTTGGGAGGACAAACATATTTGACTGTCTGGATTTAAACTATGATTCAAATAGCAGTTACTGGAAAGAGGGTCATTCAGATCCTAAAATTCTTAGTTTATGATGATGTGCTCTCCAGGCAATATGAAACTGGTTTCAATTCAGACTTTATACAAGTAAGTGACCAGAGGCATTCAAGCTTGCCACAGTGCATCCTTCTGCTACTCGTGTTGCAACTGCCTAATTAACAACTCCTTTGTTTTTGTAGGCAAGTCAAAGTCTGATACCTAAGACCTAATATCTGCTGTTCTGCAATGAAAAAAGACACATAGATTAGACCATGTTCTTGGAGGGTCACTGCTAGTCATATTGCTAACTAGACTCAAAGAAAACAGGTTAAGGTGTTATTCATCGATTGTGGATGAGATGTAACAATTAAGTTATAAAAAGATGGCATAAACAAATTTAATCATTCCTTTTACAATCAAGCAAGCGTGTAATGAAAAGTTGATATGATTAAACCTTTCCATGCATTTAAATTTATTCTTCAAACAGCTATATTTGACAATGATGTAAAGCAAGGTCACAAGATACATATGACACTATCTTATAGTTAGACCCAAAAACCAAAAAAAGTTAGATTTGAATAAACAAATAAAATAGAAACAGAAGAAGAGTACAAAACACTAAGTGTAGAAACTATGTATAATCTCCCAAAATAGTACGCACCATATTAATTTGAACGTTTGACATTTAGCAAACCAATGGGAAATAGTTAACACAAAAGTAGAATCCCATCAG
This sequence comes from Cunninghamia lanceolata, assembly GCA_027924645.1. Lineage (NCBI taxonomy): Eukaryota > Viridiplantae > Streptophyta > Pinopsida > Cupressales > Cupressaceae > Cunninghamia > Cunninghamia lanceolata. Next base: position 563,384 of record BSBN01000806.1, read on the forward strand.
TGCACTAGGTTTTACACAACACCAATCTATCAAAAACTCTGAAAAAGCCACAGAGAAATTGCACATTGGCCTGCTTCCCATTAAAAGACCGAGCAAAACTGAAAAGTGATGCAAAACTATAAAAACCAATCACCAAATAAGTTTTTGCTAATTCACAAATGGAAATTATTTTTCGTTGTATATTCAATGTCTATTTAGTTAAGCCAAAAATACAGGAGGTAAGGATGGAAAGGTCAGTATGATTTTTTTCTGCTAATATGATGCTAAGTAACTTTTGAGAGCTATTGGCAACAGAAACTGGATTTTACAACTGCTTGCAACAATCCACACATATCATCGACAAATATCCATATCCAATCGGCACAACATATACAAAACTTTAAAAAATGGAGCCTTTAACTGAAGCTATTAGAAGCAACAATGTAAGCTTAACAAATTGAAATCCCACTCCAGAATATGAGAACTCAAATTTCTGCATTTCATTCAATTTCAGTATAATGATGCACTTAATCTCAAATCATCAGAAATTGTTTGCAGATCAAGATTACATCAAGCACTTTTTAATGAATATATTTTTCCCTGATTTCAAATAGCACATTCTTTCAATGGTTCCAATAGATACACATGACATGTAAAATCATATATCATCATTGATGGAACTATTGTTTCAGGTTCATAAAACTTATTTCCATATCTGTTGCTCAAAATTCAATGGCTTATTTTCCAGCTCCAGAGTTTTTTGTGCAAGAACATTTGCCAAGAGTTTGAGGAGGATAAGAAATCTCCAAACTCTTAGTAGAAATTAAATTAAAGTTTATTTAGTCTTATATGTGTAAATGTTTAATGACCTCCTGCTTCTGCTCGTGTTTATTTTTCTGGTTAATATCTCAATGTTTCTGATAGTTATGTATGATGCAATAAATGTCTCTACACAAGAATAACAATGAATGTCTCTACACAAGAATAACTCTGGCAGACTCCGCACAATTTGCAAGTCTCCCAGCGAAACATGCCGAGTCTCTGCCCAAGTACTCACCAAGTCTTGGCTGAGTCCTGTAATGAAAGCACAATTTATTGGTTTGAGGGTCATATGACATATGTAATCTTTGAATTATGCAAATTGATGATTAGAATAGACTTATGTATTCTCTAAATGCATTAGTTTTTATCTTTTGAGTAATTATGTTTCGTCAAAATTTCTGCTGAGTCTGCACCGAGTCCGAGTTTTCCAACTATGGTCTGGAGATCCCAAACATTGTGTTACTTTTTTCAGATTAACCTCCTTAAAATAATTCTGTTCATCAATTATAATACAATGAATATTTCTGCAAAAGAAATTTTGGCCTGGACATCCCAAACAAATGACAACTTTAACAGAAAGTAGAAGTGGCCTAGAAATTTTGGCAGTGACAACCTTCAAGATAAGAAAATTAAAATTTTCCAATAGAAGAGGAAGATGTTTTTTCCATCCATTGCTGTAAGATACACATAACATACTCTGTCATAGAACCCGGAAGAAACAAATGATTTAAGTTTCTGATAAAAAAATTTCGGTTGTAACTCAAGGTACCAATTATATGTCTTGATTCTTGAATATTGGAGTTGTGGAACTTTCAGCATCTAATGATTATTATCACCTTGTATTACTTATGATAGTACCTGGTTAATCAATTCATTCTCTTCTGATGGGATTACTATTTCAAATTTTTAATAACCTTTTATCCTAATTTGACAATTTATGCTCCAGGTTTTCGCGGCCTCCTGTATCAACATAGCCTCTCTGCATTATCACCTTGGGATTTACAATTCCAAAGATTTGAGTTGTTACTACATGTGCTTCAATCTATGGTGTTTCCTTTCCTGGAGATATTTCCTTTATCTTATTGAGAGAGGCTGGTCTTTATTAGAGCACACCTTTCATTTATGAGTGAACGAAGTTTCATGGATATGTTAGCAAAGAAAGGGAAAAAAAAATATTTGGCGATTGGATCTCTGAATGTGGTAACTATGGTACTCTTACATGAGATAGAGAATTCACAGAACTTGATAACACAAAAAATGAAACAAAACATCAAACTACAACAAAAGTGAAATCTTCCACACTTTCAGACATCTTTATTGCATGTCAACAAGTTTAGGATGGGGTTTCAATTAAGGATATGTGTCAGTAGTTCCAAAATTTTTAAGTTCCACTTTTTTTTGGTTTTATCACCCTCTCTTAGACGGTTTTGGAAAGTTGAAGAATTTGACATATCAAAATCTCCTAAATTTCTAAAATGTTTTAAAGTACTTCCATCACATTTTGCAATCTTAATAAGTGGGTTTCCAAAATGAATATTAAATGGTTGCCATGAAAGGCTATAATGTAAACCATGGAGATTTCCCCCAATTTAAGTTGCAACATCAAATGGAAGTTTTATAAACCAATGCAATTCTTTTCCAAGTCTTTCACAGGCCATTGAAGTCTTTCTTTGATACCAAGACTGCGATAGAACTACCGTGTATCCTCCATTTCCTATCTCTTATAAGCATCATACTGCGATTTATCTTGGCATATAGAACATTTGACATTATAACCTATTTGACTAAATCTGAGATAACGCTCAAGATTCAAAACATTTCCCAAATAATGTTTGAATTGAAAACAGTTATGTCAGGACTTATCTTGGCCTAAACATCTCAACTAGCAGCTACAAGGGTTGCTACCAAGAAATAGCTACTAAAAATTATTCAAGGTGGTAAAGTAAAACATAGAAGCGTGAAGCCAAACAAACACTTATTATACTTATCTCTTACTCATGCACATGACTGTCTAAATCATTAGTAGATCCACTGTATCTCATCATGAGTAGATCCGCTGTATGTATCTCCAATATCAATTTGAGATGCCCACAATCAAAGATAGTGCTAGATCAACTTTAGGATTTTTTTCTTTCTTGAACTGGGGAAATAGGCCGCACAAGTATTGTCTTCAATTTAACACACTGGAAAAGTTAAAATTGGGGAAGTATTATAATTAAACTCACGAACAAACAGTTAGTTTACCAAATGAGATATTGCAGATTTGCGTTTCCCCGCGCAGTAGCCTGGAAACTACTTTACCCAGTTCCACTTTCTACACGCAGTAAGTGCCCTTGCTCTTCAGGTACTTTTCTCCAACCCCTCGTAGCAGTGCACCCGAAAAAATAAAAATCCTTTGTTTTAATTGGGTGTAACTTAAATCTGAGGAAAGGGCCATCAAGCAACTGCTACAGTTGATGTTCAAGGAATCTGACTTCACCATGTTGGGTGAAATTGAGGGTTTGAAAACCTGACCAACTTCTTGGGCAGCAACCTGTGCTATAATCACAAACATGGGGGAGAATGATATTGCTCAGTGCTCACCATGAACCCAAGGCGGGCTGCGTAACACAAGGTTTTCCCCAATGGCATGCTGAAGCTGCACGGTTTTCCATACCCAACAACAGTCAAAGACACAGGCTGAGGCAAACCTGTTCATATGGCAATGCCTTGATGGATTGTTGGGAATTGAACCCCCGACGACACTGGGGTTTGTCCTGCTTCCCTTTGGAAGGTCAAGCCACACTCCATCAAATCTCAAACAGAAGGCAGTCAATCTACACTCCATCGAATCTGGAACGTTAAGGCCATCAATCCACAGCCCATCAAGTCTCGAATGTAAGGTGGGCATGTAGTTGTGAGAGGATCGTTGTTGAGGGCCTAGGTTCAAGGTTCGAGTCCTAATAACTGGTCCAGAGTTCTCTCACTACTAACTCTCATCTTCTGAAACTGGATGACTTCCGACCCATGCAAAGTAGGAGCTTTGTTAAGAGGGTTGTCGGAACCCTTGCGGTCACATGGAGAACATGGGGGATTAAGGCACGAATTGAGGGTACGCTACAAGCATCCAGATTATCCAAAGGTCAGTCAATTAGAGCAAAAGAGGGCAGAGAGCCTGGGAGCGTTCCAGCAGAGTGCAGCAAGCACGTGAGAACAAGAGACGAGATTTAACAAGTCACCAAAAGAAACAAAGAAAGAAGAAAGCTTTCAGCATAACATAGACAGGAAAGATAGAAAGGGTAAAGAGAGTACCTTAGGCTTGAATCATGCTTGTCTCAGTCCTGGCTGCGTGAGTGTGATTTGAGACAGCTGCGATGTAGATGTAAAATGTAGATTTAGACATGGATTGTGAACACAATATATATATATTGTTAAATATTTATATATTGCGCACACGCCGGCTCAAACTGTCAGCCTTCTAGTTGACGACGACAATCCCCAACTCCCGCTGAGCAGCACAAGAAGAAAGAAAGAAAGAAAGAAAGGAAGGAAGGAGGAGAAGAAGCGGAGATAATATATAAAATACAAGATACAAATAGTTGTTTTTTCTTTGGTGGCTAGCCCAGAAGACTATATTAAAAGCAAAAAGGAAGTCGAACAACAAAACAGATCCTTGCGCATGATGTTGTTGGGTGCTTTTGCTATCTGTCAGACTAGAATTGTGCACTGTAGGACTCGCTCCCGCAAAAGCTCTCTATACTTATCCATAATTCTTTTTTTTTTCCTTTAAAGACGGTACCCTGTTGTCCTTTTCTGATTGATCGCAGAGCAGCGAGCGCAGGCATCAAGAAACCTGATTGATTTTCGTGATTTGACTCTTTCTCATTATTAGCGGATGTTGTCGGATTGTTTTGCGTTAATGCAGCGGAGAGCAAAAGAAAAGAATTGAAATTGAAATTGAATGAATGCCCTCTTTCTCTCTCTCTCAAATATTTTTTTTGGCCTTTTTTCTGTCTCGCGTCAGAGGGGAAGGGAGAATATGGAGAGGCTGCTGTGTGTCAGTAGAGATTGCTACTACTCATGACAGAAGGAAAAAAGAAAAGGAAAAGGAATGAATGAAATGGGCGGAGACGAGGAAACGTCTATTTCTCTGCGCGTTCCATCGTAGCCGAATTTTTCATTTACATCACCATTCACCACAGCAACACCAACAACAACAACAAATTAGCTATATGAGGAAGATGATGAAGAAAGAAATGTATAAAGGAAGAAAAAGTTTTGTCGATTTGTGAGCACAACCACCATTTTTCTCACAAGGGCCCCTCCGTCTTTTACCGCCTTTTCCCCCCCGCCCAACTTGCCGACATACTGTGCTCTTCCCTCCTTCAATTGACGAACATCTTCCCTATTCATTTTGTACGTCAGTGACGTGTGCATGCTACTCTCGACTGGTTCAGCCGGTAGTGTAGGTCGCTATTGGAAAGTCCCTGTGCTTGGCGTGTAATCTTTCAGTATTGATTCGGACGGATATACGCCTATTATTTTAGAAGCCGTCGTTTTCAGGTGGAGCGAAAATAGTCTAGTAAGCGCCGTGCTTGGCCTTCCATCTACCGTCGGTTCGGCGCGATTCCCTGTCAACAAACAGAAGCGTTTTTCTTCATTTTTACGAGCTTTTAGATTCTATGTATGTTAGGAGGAATAAAAAGGAGAGTTTGGCAGTCCCACAATTCAACGTTTGCTCTACTTTATCATTATTACACTCACACCTACTCCATTATTTTATTTGGATTTTGGCATCTCTCTCTCTCTATTCACATTGCCTCGAAAGCCGCGCAAAGCAGAGTGGAAAAACTAGTACCTTTTTTCCTCTCTCCCTATATCCTTTTCACTGCTAACTTAGCAGCAAGCACGTAAGTCTACATACGGCAAAAACCTGATCATTTTTTTAATCTCACCTCAGAAAATGATTGAATGAAAAACCCACATTGAATAATTACAGTTATACCTACGTGTTTAAAAGCTTTTTTCCCATTTAACAAATCCCAACTTAGCGCTCGTCGCCACAAACACGGACATTATGCAATCACAAAAATAACTAATAAATAGGCTATCATTAACATTACATAATTGACCCACTTACACACGTATCTATCTTCCTTCCTTTCACATGCCGCCTTCACATATTATATTTTGTCTAAGCCAGCAACAACTCCATGAAACGCTTTAAGGACAAATATAGACATTGCCTATGACTATAGGATTTTATGCGTACACATCTATCCTAATAATAGCCACTGTATTTTGTACAAAATTGGTACTTTTTTCCCTGAATAAAAATATTCAGGTCTCCAGAGACCATCGTAACCTTTGGTTCAAGTTCTCCTATTCTTGGGGCATGCTAAGTGAAGAAAATAACACCTACTTCCTTCTCTGGACGTGATATTTCACTCCATGTGGATTGTGATGTGTTTGATAGTCCAAGCTGTTTTTCCAAGGCACTTTGCACATGTGATTTTGAATTCAATGCCCCTGCTAGTGTCATAAGGACTTTTGCCTGACTCATGATCTATTTTGTTGAACAATAATTATGTTGATATGAGTTTTTTATAGTTTAAGTAGCCAAGTGTATTTAATTTGATTCATACAAAGAACTATACATAGTTGAATCCTTAAAAAATCATACAATCGAATCCAAAAATATTTGTAATCAACACTTGTGTTGCTAATACCTTCACATTAGCATTGGCACCCATAGGAGGTTCAAGGAATATGTCGATAGGAACAACCTATGACTTCAGAAAATTTACCAGCGTGAATTTTTTTACGGTATGAGACAATTCCGAGCACTATAATGCTCACATATAAAAGTCTATCGGCTAAATATAACCTATTTATATTAATTTCCTTTTAATATGAAGATGAATATGGTTACAAGAGAATAATTTATAATTTAAAAGTAAATTCCAATAATGACATATGGTAATCTATTTTGGCTTCATTGCTCTCATCCTAACCTTCTTTAGTTAATTAAAAAGAATATAAGCTCTGACAATTTTTTTTTTACAATATTGAACACAATGTTAAAATTTATGAAAATGGAAGCTTTGAGATATTTTTTGCCTATATATCCACAAATGTTGTTCTTGGTGTGTCTATTAACTTATGTTTGAAAAAGCAATCTTTGTATTATCAATTACCATACAAAATTTTATGAAAATTAATAGTTATCTTGTAGACTAATTTAATTTGTAATACCAAACAAATATTAAGTTTGTATTCAAGTTAAAACAAGGATGTGAATTGTTTGAATGGAATAGAATGTATAAGTGAAAGACATCATGACATTTGTTGATACAAGAAGCTATAGATTTCTTTACATTTAATATGCACCTTGCAGTTAGAGATTTATAAGGTATGATTAAGTAAGAATCCTACTACTTTGACACACTAGTGTTGCTTGTAATAGCATACATTCGTCTTTTTAATATATGTATCAACAAATGCATAAACCAAGACTAGTATGACAACACAATAATATTTTATAATTCCATTGCCTCCAAGCAACTTATGATCATTTAAAGTAAAATTAGATGACATGATTCCAAAAATAATGGCAAATTATATATTCATCATATAAGTGATGTTTTCCACAAAATACAAAAGTGTAGATTGAAGCCTCCACTCAAATATTAAAAATACAAATGTTTTAGTAGTCTAAACAATGAATATCAATGAATATACCCTCTTAAATACCAAGCAAAAGGTTATTTCCAACCAACCACCCAAATATAAAATATAATCTGGTAATAATCTTCTTTTGTTTGTATATTCTTAGAGGGTTAAATTTGTATTTAAATTATAAAACAATGCCATGAAAAACACTAAACATATATAGGTTAAGCTAACATCTCTATTGATATGGATTATTAAAAGGTTTAGGGATAAGTACAACATTATTTATAATAAAAAATAAGTAGCAAGGTTGCACACTCCACAAGTAATCTCATAAAATGTTTAAAATTTCAAGTGCATTGTCTTATTTATTTTTTAAAAATTATATGTGAATATAATAATCAGGCACATTAATATGTACTTTTATTTATAATTTTTTTATAGTTTAGAGATAAGTATAGATACTATTTAATAAAACAATATTTGGTAGTACAGTAGTATGCCCCACAAATAATTTACATTAGGATTGAGATTTTTTATCTTATTACATGTTCCTTTCTACTTTTTTTATATTGTCTCTATCTCTTTTATATAAATCAAATTTTATGGTAAACATTAGGCTAGTTAAGAATCTCATATAAATGGAGTAACTTTGTTTATAAAATTAAAAATTCGTCATCCATGACGTGTAAAAGTTGATTTGAAAAATGTGTAAGTAAATTTAAAGATATTGAGTATTCATATGTCTTATTGTGATTGGTTTGATAGTGATTGATTGTATGGATGATCATGAAATCTCTATATAATTTTCTAATGTCATTGATGGACTTATTTTAAATGGGTGGATTTAATATATTTATATATTTAGATGCTTTTTAAATCTACCATGCATAGTGTCAATTTTAGTCCATTATTAATCATTTTTCAACTTTTGTTTGTTTGTCAATATTACAAATTAGAGATAAATTAAATTTATATATTTAACTTCATTTTAATATTTTTCCAAATCAGGAGGACTAACTTTATTAAGAGAGAACACATAAAAGTCCCTACAACCAATAAAAATTTTCTCTTTTATAAAGCACAATAGATGGTACAAATATGTACCAAAATTATCTTTGGCCAATATAATGTTCTTTGTATTTAGTTGTTTATTCACACATTTCTAAATTTAGGAAGAGTTTTAATCATTTTTATATAATTAAACAATTCAACATTAAATTAAAATAACTTAAGGGAGTATTAAAATAGATCATCAACAAAATAAATTATTTATATATTAAAAATAGAAGTTAATGGTTGTCATTGAAGAACCATGTGATTATTGAAGAAGTTGAGAATAACCAAGAAGCCACAAAGACTAAGTGTTTAATGTATTGACACTTTGAGATCCATCCATTAATAAATGCATTAGGAGGGGGTGCATGAACATTAGCAATTTCATTCACCCCATTATTGTTCTAATCAATTGAGTTGAATCCTTCCCAAACTACTAGTCAATGGAATGAACGCTATTGAGTACACATGTTTGGTAGGATGGCAACTTCATCATTAATTGACAAAATATCTCAACTTGGATAATATTTATAAAATTCTTTACCCTTCCTTACAAAGAGCTAACTATAGAAACTTTAAAGGATTGATTTAATCTTGTAAGCAATGAACTTCATCCCTGATCTCCTCGATCATACTGTTTGCTTCATTAAAATGTTGTTTTTACTATAATTTGTGATCTAAAATATCATATATTTTAGAAGATATATCATAACTAGATATATATTTTACTACAATCTTTGTATATTTTTTGACAATCTATCCAATTACTTTTTTATATATAATACAATCATCCCAAAATTTTAATTAGTCAATAGGCTTTTATATGTGAGCATTATAGTGCTCGGAATTGTCTCACGCCGTAAAAAAATCATGTCAGAAAATTTTCTAAACTTGTCGGTTGTTCCTATCGGCATATTCCTTGAACCTCCTATGGATACAAGTACCAGTTATATTTACGACAAAAATCGCTAAATACAACCATCAAATTTAGGCCTTGGATGGACTATTCACCACATCATGCACACATTTGAAAATTAGCATGAGCCTCCACTTTGATGCTCTGAAAGTCTCTTGTGTATCCTTGACCACTGTTTGAATGAATGTGCAACGATTACTGAACAAAAAGCAGAAGTGTCCACCATGATTGCTTCGTATGTACTCTCACAGAAAAGAAGGCTGTCCTCCATACATGATGATTGCTTTGGGGGGAGTCTCATAATTATTTTATGTCGTCAGTAAATACAATAATAAATTTCCTTGGCGTGTCAAATTACCCATCATCTTTTTTCTAATGACTTTCTACCCCTGCTCTCTTCAATCAGAAAAAAAAAAGGCGAAAAAAATAAAGAAAGCACACTTGACGTTACTTTCTCTTTATTTTCAACCAAATCTAATGAAGGGATTAATCTCAAGAGTAAGACATCGATGACACGTGAAACGTGAGTAGCGTCTAACTGAAGCTCTTCTAGAAGAAATTTGTTGGATTTATAGTGCATTGGTGGGGCTATCTTAAGATATTATCAATCAATTCATATATTGAAGGTCTCTTTTATAGTGCACCCACTCAAACAACATGAATTGACCCAACTACAAACCTTAAGACACGGGTCATCTATTAGTTAAGAGTAATGTGAGATTTACACAAAGCCTTAGAGATGGTTGTAACGCGAATGATGCCCTTTATCCAAAACGTTTCTTAAGTACCACCTTTTTCCCTATAAAGTGGGGACAAACAGGTTTAGTGATAATGAGCCTAGACACTATCTTGTAACACTGTGCCTAAGCTAACCGACATTTTAAGATTAATGATAATGAGCTTGTAAGGGAATAAAATCCCTTTTATATAAATCTAAGCTAATTAGATAATTGTACCTACTCAAGCACTAACTAATCTATAGTATTAATTGAATTTCTTTAACTAATCTATAGATTTAATTGAATTTATATTTGGGAAGAGTTGAGACTTGATAATTGAATTAAGATTAATATGAAATTAAATGAGGATGATAGGTGTACTTAGTTCTGAAATTAATAATTGGATATGGATGTTAAAGGTGTGTAAAATTAGTTTGTTAATGTTTAAAAATTGATGATCTTTGGGTGCATATTGTCTTAAAATATGTGCAACCCTAGAATCTTATGTGGGGTCAATCTTGAGTAGCATAAAATTGATCTCTAAAATATGGATTTGACCTAGCAAACTATGGACTTTAACAACATGTGGACCACCTTGATTTCTGATATCTAGAGTTTGTGCAAGGATGAGTGGTATTTAGGAATACCTTAGGGGAAGCTATCAAATTGTGAGGGTCAAGTTCTCCTCGATTAACCCCTTGTCAAATCAACTTTACAACCTTGGGAAAATGTTGGAAAATAACAAGCAAGCATGCAATGGCCTATGTGTTGATTTTGATGTAGATGTGTTCTTTTTAGTGCTCCAAATTTAAGTGTTCCTAAAATAAATGCTCTTTGATAATTCAATATTCCTTATTATTCCTTCATGTATTCATGGATATTCTAATATGTGTTTAATTGCATAAATGAATGTCTTTAAATACCAAGACATGGCAATATGTTATGTAAACAGGTACCAAGGCAACCCCCAATAGCTAGTAAGAAACAACAAGAGTCGTCAATTTTAAATTTTAAATTTTAAATTTTAAATTTTGGGTTCAATCCCAAGTAGCTTAGGATTGAACCCGAGCACCACAAGATTGATCCAAGATCAGGAAATCCAAATCTTAAGATGTGGAACAAATGTATGGAAATCTAAGCTAATAATGAGGTGAATGTGTGGGAGTATGTGCAACTAGGGATGTGATAAAGTCAAATGTATGGGGATGAGTGCAAATGAATGTAAAATGGGACTAGATAAGCATCGAGGAATGAGCCAAATTTAGCACAAGAGTGAACCACTTGTCAATATGTAATTGTATTAATGTATTCCCTCAAAATGGGCCCAAAATTAAATGGGAATTTACATGGGTATGCAAATTTCACCATTACATTTTGCCCCCATTTTGAGGTGTCGTGAATTTAGCATGAATATGTATGTCAAAATATATGAACATTCTTAGTCAAGCATGAAAAGTAAATAGTCAAATACAAAAGGATATGGGATCCATGTAAAGTAATGGAGGTATCTTGAATTCTTTGTGTGTTTTTCTCCTTGGAATTAGCACTCCATAAGAATCTACAAACTACAAAAAAGATATGTAATGAGTAGCTTCTATCACACAAGTTAAATCATCACGAATAACAAATTTGCTTTGACTATTAAAGAAAATGTGAAAGTACGAAAACAAGAAGGGTTATAAATTCTACCTCTATGGAAAGTGATACTAAAATACTCTACCCAATGCAACGATAGTAATGTGGTATAGCACTTGAGGCATGGCCATGTAATGTGCTCAAGGTCCATCTAGGTATGGCAATGAATCTTTGTATAGGCATAGATATTTGTCTGTAATCTCAACATAAGAGTTCTAGTGATGGTATACCTGCTCCCTTTTAATTGGTTATATCCATCAAATACAAGGAATTAGAGAAGGAAAATGATGGACATGAAAAGTAAAGTTAATATAGTCATATATAAGCACATAAATCATGTAAAGTAATCAATGTCATAGATAACATCATATGACAAGCAAGCAAGACATATTAAATGATTTAAGTGTGAAAAGCATATATACCATGTATGATCATCAAGGTAGTAAGTTTACCCCTAGTATAGGCAAATGAAAAAGTAAAAATCGTCCTAGAGGCGAGATAAGGATCATGTAAGTATATATAAGATGGAGAAGGCATGCCAAGCTCAATATGGCTCGTATGAACAAGATAAGGCATGCAAGCACATAATAGAATGGGGCACATCTTCTGGTGTTTTCACAAATTTATCCAATATAAAGTGACTAACATGTCAAATATTGGCTTATTTGAGCCCTTTCAATTTTGACTACCTTTCATTCATGTTCAAATTTAACACATTGATGCAAAATAGAAGGAACAACCTTAAATTTATTTATTCATGGTCTTCTAAGCAATACAAGTTTTGCAAGTATTATTATGTTGCTAGAATATCTCTAGATATGCATGTTGGTATAATCTTGTGTGTAAGTTTGAGCCTAGATTTGTAATGTGACCCTTTTTGTGTTGTTGATAATACAATTGGTTTGAGATTTGGAGTGGGTTTTTTCCCAAAAGGGTTTTACCAAGGTATATGCTTTGTTATGGTTGTGTGTTTGTTTTTTATGTGTTTAAAACTATATATCTTTTCTGTTTACACATCTCTCCTCTTACATTGATTGTGGAAGCTCTTTATCCAACTTCCTTTCACTTTTTATTTACACCTTGTTTGTTGTGCTCTTCACATGGTTTCCATTTTCCTTTCTTGACACATTGGCTCCTATGCTTGTTTACACCTACTTTACTCTTATGTTTAGCCTTTATTTATGTTATCCCATTTTACTTGGTCATTGCATTCCTACTTCACTTTGTGCATCCTCATACTCCTTTGCCCTTTAGTTTTACAAATTCATGTTTTGTTCATCCATACCTTGTCACTATGTTTTCTTATATTACCTTGTTACTACTCATTGTATGCTTGTTATACATTCCCATGTTTATATGATGATTTGCCTTTGATTCTCATGCTTGTTAGCATATTTATACTTATGAAATTTACCATACAATGATTCTTGTGTTTTACTCTTGACCATTGATTAACTTACAATGATCTACCATTGCCATTGCCATAACATAGTTTGAGCCCACATTGTTATATAACACACTCTTAGATTTATCTATTGAACCTATATTGCCTTATCATACTTTTAAAGTTATCACACTAGCTTGGGAGGCATCATGCCTTCCCCATTTTACATCATATGCATTCCTTGCTACATATTTACATTAGGGGTATCATGTCTTCCCCCATACCATTTCAACTTTTCTTGTTATATCTGTACATCAAGGGCATCCTACCTTCCCCCGTACCATTTGAACTTTCCTTGCTATACCTTTACATCAAGGGCATCTTGCCTTCCCCCATACCATTTGAAATTTCCATTTTATATCTTTACATTAAGGGCTTCATGCCCCCCCCCCAACTCCATTTGTACCTACATTACCTTATCATACCTTTGGAGTCACAACTCTTTGAGTGGCAACATCTTGCCCTCCCTACTCTTTTCCTATGACATCATTATTTTACCTCTTTTTACATTAGGGGCATCATGTCTGTCCTCCTCACCATTACCTTCACATCACATTTCTAGATCCACATTACCATTGGGGATCCATTGCCCTACCTCTACCTTTATGTGTTCATGCTCTTGGATGCCACATTAGCAACATATGTCCATCTTAGTGTATTATTGATGCAAGAGCATCCAAGGTGTAAGAGCAATCTTGCATCATCCAAAAATATTTCCTTTCATGTTTGTTTTATTTTGTAGGTTTCCAAATAAAGTTAGAGTCATCATGTTCTCACCAAAAATTCAATTCATACCATAGAGATATTCTTGTTCCAGTCAGTATTTCAATACATCAAAGTTATACATAGTAATCTTATTGTGTGGCACTATGTATCAATCCCAAAGCTTTAACTTGTCATATTCTAGCATGTCATGCCATTTCTGAGTGTTTTGATCATTAGCTCATGTGATGTGACTCATCATGTTTCACAAGGTGGACCTAAATGAGCTATACATAAAACAATTGAATTTTGTGACAATAATTAAAGACACATACAAGCTTATTAGTTTCATGGAGGTTCATGATTAGGACTACATCAAGTTCTAGTGCATACATCTTATCACATTCATCTAAGGTAGGTCCTTCTACATGTTCCATGTGCAATAAACATTGTACCACCTTGTTGGTTGATGCATAACATCCTATTTTCTTGTACACACCTTAAAACATCACTCATCTACATTGGAAGGCAATTAGTTTTGATAGAGATATAGCTCAAGAGCATCATATATTGTATATCGACTCAGAAGACTATAATTGAAGATCCACACATTAATTATGCTTATATTCATTATAATTGGAGACCGAGGTCCCATTTTGTTGTAAGCCCTTGTGACAAATACTATGGATGTATTTTAGACCATGAAGTAATAAAATCATTATTCTTTTTATATCTTGTGTTGTTATCATTCTATTATGTGAATATATTAAGCGATTATTGTATTGGTTGCATGGTTGGACAGTTCTTAATTAAACCCTTCATCAATGACTAGACCATTGAGGATCATACCACCATTTCCATTAGCCCATGCTAGGGGAAACCTTATACCTCGAGATCTATCTCTAGCCCACATGATGTCTACACCTTATCATTTTACATGTTCTACTTGCTTATTACATGTTGCAATGCTTATGTTCTTACTTTACATGATTTATATGCTTACATGTTTATCTTTAGATTACATTTACTTTCATGGACTCTTTCCCTCTCCAATAATTCCTTGCATCCTACAAATGCAACTGATTGTATGGGGTATATATTGTCACGAACATTCCTATGTCAAGATTTTAAGTATTGACAAATGCTGCATAGAGACTTGTCATTATGTCTAGATGAAGCTCATACCACATAGTGGGCATTATCCAATATGCCACACAATAGTTAGCCATGATATCACTTTTTGTATAAGAAGAATATCCTAACCATACTCATTTCATATTTCCTAGATAGTTAAACCAACTTGTATTTTGTACCTAGTCTTCACTTGTGAGATGTAACTACTCATTGCATATTTTTCCTCTATTTGTAGGTTCCCATGGAGAATGCATGTTGAAGGATGGACCTACATGGTGACATTTAGTGGGGTACATTTCTTTATATGGACACTAGGTATTGTTTTATGTCTAAATATTTACTTTTCATGCATGTTTGTGAGTGCTACATACTTTGAGATACATGATTATTCTAGGATTCACATGCACCTTAAAGTGGGGATAAAACATAACGGTGGAATTTGCATACCCATGCCAATTTCTATTTACTTTTGCACACATTTTGAGAGAATGGCTTAATATAGTTACATATTGACAAATGACATCATCTTGTGTGAAAGTATGCTCATTCCCTTAGCCTTTATCCATTCCTATTACATTCCCATACATTTGTTTGCACCTTATCCATTTTTAACACTTTCCTACATATTCCACATTTATTGCACCATCCATGACTAAGTATTCATTATGTGCACATACTTTATTGTTCCACCATCAATGGTCACTTCTACAAGTAAGGGATTGATCCTATGCTCGTGGATCTGACCCTAACTTTCCACAATTCAAATTCAAAGTTGGTTGACTCCTATCCATTTCACTAGTCATTATGAGCTGACTAAACACATGTTTGCATGATTAATTGCTATGTCTCTATATTTATAAGCATTAATTTGATCATCCTCTCATATCTCAATGTCCTAAAGCATTTAAGGAGCAATCATTAGAAGAACACTTCAATTTGGTGCACTAAAACGAATCAAAGTTTGCATACTCATTCTAGGGCATTGCTTATTGTCTACCATCCTTCGCATGACTGGAAAGCTAGTCTTTTATGGGGGTTGACCTAGGAGAATGTGTGCCCTAGAAATTTAGACAACCCTCTAAATGTATTTTTAAATATCGTTAGTCTAGGTAGCATAGAAGACAACGATGAACCTAGCAAATTAGGAAGTAGAAGTGTGCATTTAGTAGGATCAGAACCATAGATGCAAAAATGATTTATAGGATCAAACTTAAACTATACAGAGACATAAATCTTGTATAGAATCTAAGGTGATCTACAGATAGAGATGTCTTATTTGTAGTGTCAAGATAGTTTATATTCCAGAACCGCAACAGAGTTATTCATCTTTGAGCCTAGAACTAAATGACAATAGTGTTCTTTACATTTACTTTCCTAAATTATTTAATTATGAATTACATACTCCTACAACTATCAATTATATATAATTGAACTAGATAAAAAGACGAATTTTGTGTAGAATCCAAGGTAAAATACAAATATAAAGGTCTTATTTCCAGTCTCGAAATAGTCTAGATCCTAAAACCGTAACATAATTATTTATCTCTAAACCTAAAACTAAATGACATTAATTTTTTTAACTTTATTTTCCTGAATTATTACATTCTGAATTACATATGCCCGTATAGATACCTAAACTTGCCAAGATTATGCTTGAGGAAAGGTTATTCTCCTCAACAAAGACCTAGGTATTTGAGTTTAAGAAATAAAAGTAAAAGAAAAAACAATCCACTATGAGTGTAACATTCAAATATACAACTTCCACCCACTAATGTTCCGTAGCACGAAAACGTGGCACGTTAGTGGCAAGGAACACCCATCGTTTTATTACGAACGAAATAGAAAGCCTTATCCTCCCCCACATATTCCCATGATAGAATAAAAGGGTTAATTTTGAAAGGTAAGAGCCACGAAAGTCTAAGTGGATTCCTTTTATTTTATAAAAGAAATTCGGACAGCATATAGGCTAGGTTGGGATTCGAGTTGAACTTTGCGCGCAAGGCAATTTAAAAACAAGTAAAATTTACACATAATTCCAGGGGCCAAGCATATAAAAACTGTTCCACACGAATCGAGGGCCTAAACATTCTTCTATCCATTTAACGAAAAAAAAAAGATATAATAAAACATGACGTCTAAAATTGCAGGGAGAAAGAAGTAAGTAAACCCAAATAAACGGACGTGTGGAAAGGGTTAAAAAGGCAACGTGCAAACGGCTGTCAAAGTCTAAGATAGAGGTGGGGACCACGCGGAATCAGGCGTGTCGTGTAGCGCCCCACGTGCCGGCTGGAAAGAGCTCGTTGGCTTTTGGCGTCGGGTGGGTTGGTCTGGGTGGGGCCCATCCACTTATATTTAAGTTAATCATGGTCCCCGCGGCGCGTCCGGCGCACGTGTCGCCTTCTCGGAAGCCGTAGCCTCTTAAGCCTTAGCGATTTGAGTGCGTCCACGCCCCAAGGGGCCCAAGATTCCGCAATCTCGCGCCTCTGGTGGGAGTGGGTCCCACGCTCGCCCGGTCCCACCACCCGCTGGAAAATGGAACAAATGCGAAAAATTCCCCCCCCCCCAGAGAGAAAAAAACACTTACAACACGTCGCTGTCATCCGTGTCAGACGAGGCCGCCGCGGGGCCCACGGTGTTGTACCGGTCAACCGGTGAGCGAATGAATTTAGGGCGGGATTTCCAGATGCTACAAGAAACGTCGCTGTCAATCTGCCCTCGGTTGACGTGACGCCTTCCTTCCTTCCTTCCTTCCTTGCTTCCGCCTGCCCGTTAGGCGGCCGCTGCCCGCGGGCAGGGCGCCACGACAAAAACTCCTCCATCTGCCTTACCTTTGATATGACCATCTCACCGCGAGATAATCTAATTTATCTTTATTAAAGGGGAAAACTTTCCCTTTCCCTTCAAATTTGGATTTTACCCCCACTTTACTTGAATCTTTTTTCTCATGTTCCGAGCCCTATGACAGAGAGTATCCAATCCATGTTTGTTTGTGGTTCTCAGCTATTAATAAATTAAATTGCCTCTTCTTCCTCTTTCTCCTCCTTTTCATGAGTCCATTATGCTTAGGATTGAGCCACATGAGCCCCTTTGCCCGACACAACACATCCTTGTGATCCTCTGACACATTAACTACAACTCCAAACCAGAGCTCTAACTTGGAGACACAAAAACATGAAGAGGATCCAATTTTTTTTAAAATAATAGGAAGGAATTTGAACAAATTTTTTCACTTCAACCATAGGGAGTAGTAATAATAGGTATCACATCAAGTGAAGTAGAGTAAAGGTGATTGAGTTAGAGTGATCCACACGGCACATCTAGGAGTAGCAGTACTAACGTACTCACTTTATTATAAAGCTCACACCTATTACTTTTTTCCTTTTCTCAATTATTTCCACTTCTTTAAGATATTTGGTGCCTTTGAAAAGTAGCATAATGCTGCCATTTCTTTGAAAGGTGCTCGTGCTATCCTTATTCTCACATCAATGGAATGATGCCACATATAAGCCTTTCGTGTCATGCACATAACGCCCTCCCTTTCACTCTCTCTACTGCTATTTGTGGTCATATGTTTCACCTAAAATTCATTAAGTCAAATGTATTATTAATTTCCCCATGTTGACATTGGATGCATCTTGGAATTTGGATGTGGACATGGAGATCATAGTTAATATTCTCACTTATCCTCACCTTTGCCTCAACCAATTATTCCTTAGCAAACGTGTGAACATCCTAGGAGGACATGGCGACGCCCAAGACTTGTATATTTTAAATTACTTCTTCGTTTACACGAGTCAACTTACTCCTTATATAGGCAAATAAGAGACCCCTCTATAGAAATGAATCTAGGGTGGAGCAATAACTCAAACAAGTAAGCAATAAGATTTAGATTATATAGCTTAGGTTTTTGTTTTTTTTTTAAAATTGAACAAAGCTGAAGTTTATAATATGAAAGCAATTATTGGTTTATAAGTCATAAAAGAAAATATATTGCAGTACGAACAAAGGGCAGTACAACAAGGTGTAGTTGGAATACAATAAAAGAGTGCATGAACATCATTAACATGGATTAATTGTAAAAACAACACTCAACCCATATAATATAACATCTTTAGTGCTTGTAAAACAAGCATCGTGTTCTTTTCATTGTCTTGTAGTTGAACAATTTACTTTTTAATTTGTTTCAGTTGATAACTGAACTCTTTCGTCCTCTTTGACAATTTCTGTAGTTGAACATATAAAGAAGCAATTTGGAAGAATATCTCAGAGTAAAATTTTGGTATTAGAACTTCCTCATGAACATTGATTTAGAAAACATTGTTGAGCATCTAATTTTCCATAAATGCAACAATATAACATGTCTAATGGTTGGATAGATAAAATAAGAAAGTGGATAGATTGAAGACAACATAGCTCTACAAAGAAAAACAAATCCTAGCCACTTCTACTTAGGTTCTACCTGCATTGGATCACCCAAATTCTGTTTCAAAACTGCTAACGGTTGCTGAAGCCCACAATGTGCTAAAACCTAGAACAATCAGTATGAAAAAGAAGGCCAGAGAACGTGGAATTTCAGATAACACCAAATCCATGGGACAAAGCTAAACAATTTCTCAAGGTGATTTGGTAGCTCACATCTCTCATGATGCCCAGTCATCAAACTCCTTCCACAATTGTCATGGTAACGTGAATATGCAAACCCAGACAATGGGCCCCAAAAGCTCTTTAGCAAATCACGGAGTTAACCCAATCTTGAACACTTAGAAATTTGAATTCTCTACTACTCCAAACACCCGTACTAAAGGTAAGACTATCTCCTTCGAGCTCTCTCATGACATTATTTCAAATTGCAAAGCAAAAATAATTATTCTATTTTTCGTTAAAGGCATCCCATTAGAACAAGATTTTTTCAAATGTGCTCGTAACAACTGGGAACAAAAACGGTGGGCTATAGAAGCATTTAGAGGACTAGATAAGGGTTATGTTTCTTGTACCTTTGTTGATCCAGATCATGCTATAGTAGTCCTACATTATGGTTCATAGATAATTTGTGGACAAACCTACTATGTATAGGCATGGGACCTAGATTTTCACCTAGAAGGGATCTCTAAATCCAAGTGCCCCATGTGGGTTGAGTTCCCATTCCTTAATCTAGCCTTCTGTCCATTTCTCCAAGACGGAGCTTCTCAACTGGGTAAGGTTTTGTGGTGTAAACATAATTCTGATAAATGGGTCAGTTTGAGGGTTTAGCTTAGAGTTTGCATTGAAATGGACTTAACTCAAGCCCTCCCAGACACTATTAAACTTGTCGGTCCCAAGTTTGAGTTTGAGCAAAGAATTTCCTACCTTAAGAAGCCTAATGTTTTCTTTTACTATCGCTATGAAGGCCACCTCATTCATGACTACCCTATCTGCAAGCCTCACCCCTCTCCCTACCCCAATGTGCATCCAAATCCTATCAATGCATCCACTCTTGAAGACTCTCCAATTTAGCTTGATGCCCCCCATTCCTCCCCCCTCAAACATATTTCTTTCCCTTCCTCTTCCAACACCCCTTCCAATCTCCCATCCCTGCCCCCTACCACCCCCTCCAACCAAACACACATTCCCTCTAGCCCTAAATCCTTCAAAGATGCTGTGAAGAATGCTAATGAAAGGGTTTCTAAGAGGCAAAAGAAACCCCCTCCTCAACTTGCTCTACTTCTCCTACTCTGACCTCTTCCTCTAGTCAAACTAGCCCCTTGAGGTCTCGATCCTGATTCTCTTCTTAGGAATGACTCACCAAGATATTAGCGTGGATTCACATTCTTTCCCTATAGCGAATTAGTTTAGTGTTCTCCAAATAGACGAGGACACCCTCCCTAATCTCTCCTAATGAAGTGTCAAATTCAATCCTAGAATGGTAGAGGTTTATCAATCCCTACTTGAAAATATCATGTCAAGCACTCTATGCAAAATAATCGCTCTAATGTTATCATGCTCCAAGAAGTGAAAAGTAGTGGTACCAGATTAGATGCCACCCTTGAATCCATCTAGAAAGATGATATCTTCTTCCACATCAGTTACTCTGAGGGTGGTAGTGGTGCAGCTTTGGGCCTTGCCCCTTAGATTGCTAAACATGTTGTAGCCTTTAGGTCAAATCATTACAATTGTTGTATTTAGACTATCGTTCTCCTTCAGGACTCGTTGTACAATTTTTGCTCTATTTATGCACCTAACTCCACAAAAAGAAGCTTACTTTGGGAACGACTTCACGTCCATCTCCCAGTTGTTGATTAGATCCTTGGGGGAGACTTCAACATGGTTGAACATGCCTCTAATTGTGGCTGAGATAGCCCCTCTCGCCTACCCAATCTAAATTTGATGCTTATACTTTGGCCTAAAACTCCCTTGGCATTTAGTATCCCATATTGGGCAAAGCTAATTTCCAAAAACCACACTAGTATACTTGAAACAATTGTCGAGAAGGCTTCTTAAGGAAGATGAGTTGTTTGAATCACTTCTACTTGTCCCCTAACTGCCATATTATTCCCTCCACTTTTTGCCATCTTGTTCACCTTGACCTTTCAACCACTCTCTTTGACCACCTCCCTATCCTCACCACCCTCTCCTTCACCAATTTCACCACCTTCCCTAATGAGCTTCTGTATAAACTGAATGTTTCCCACCTTTTGTAGTAGGATATCATTAATGGCCTCATTTCCACTTGGAAAGTTGAACCTAAACCCTAACAAGATAGATGGATTATCTGGTGAGAGAGAATTATTGCTTGTTGCATTCAATGTTTTTCATGATTATGGGAGACGTGTTGCTGCTAGGTGTCATAGACTTGAGAAATCTCTTAAAATATAGTTGGAACATGGCCAATCTTTGTTGTCAGGTCCAAACCCCATAACATAGCCATTCAACAATCAATTGCCCATGCG
Organism: Cunninghamia lanceolata; assembly: GCA_027924645.1. NCBI lineage: Eukaryota > Viridiplantae > Streptophyta > Pinopsida > Cupressales > Cupressaceae > Cunninghamia > Cunninghamia lanceolata. Next base: position 585,368 of record BSBN01000806.1, read on the forward strand.
AAGAATTTACTTAGACAACTGATTGTTTACAAAGGTAAAGGATCCCAAATACATGCTCACCTTTAATGGATTAAAGATGGAGATAGTGTTGGGAATTAAGGTGTCTCAACCTTTGCAATTTCCTAGCATTTATTATTTGATTGTATATTTATTTAATTGCCTATATTGTATTTAATATTGGTCATCCAGATTTGTCATTTAGTGTGAGGTGGCATGATGACATGTCATCCCACTTGGAAGGTGATGTGGATGGTCAAGTCAACATTTGAAAATGTAGGTGTCCCATTTTGAGGTGGCATTATTGCCATGTGTCAGCATCTTGTGGTTTGTGTAAGAGGTTATGACATATGATGGATTCTATGACATGTAAGAGCCAGAAATAGAGATCTATGACAAGTGTGACAAGTGTCAAGAAGCATCTTTGCATGGAGAAAGTAGGCGCCCAAGTTTAACTATGACAAGTTGTAGGAGAATCATTTATTAATAGTCAATTATGATAGATTCTCTTACAGTTGTAAGTGTTGTCATATATAACAAATTTTATGACGGTGTAAGAGCATCTATCATACCTATTTTGGGCAAAGTTGGGGTGCCCAAGTATGTGGGTTGTAAGTGATGAAAGGGAATCTTTGACAAGTGGCACTTGCATGCTTTATGGCCTTGGAATTTGGGCCATGTGGATTTGGAAGAGAATCTTTTGTGGCTTTCTTTAGAAGCTTCCTTCATGCTTGTATCCCGCTATATACAAGTGCTTGGAGTTGGAGTTGTATGGTTCATTTACAGGTACCGTTATGATGTCAGAATTACTCCAGTATTCGACATTTGTGAACTCCTGAAAGAACTTGCATTACAAGTGTGTTGTAATCATCCTTTGATTTGATAATACATTGTGCAGGTTTTTGGAGTGGGTTTTTTCACCTGAAAGGGTTTTCTCCACGTATATCTTGTGTTGTGAGCATTGTACTTGCTTTTGATGTGTTATTACCTTTCTATTAATGTGTATCTCATAATTTGCAACTATAAAGGATTAAAATTTACATAACTTTCCTCATTAGATCAGTGTAGGAAGTTGTTTCCACGTACCTTGCTTCCTTTCAGTTGGTATCAGAGCCTGATCATGTTTGGTTCTAGTTGTTGGGTAGAGGGTTTTTTGAGCTGATCTTCGTTTGAGTGGGAGCTTGTGCAAAGGATTTTGAAATCTTTGTTGCGGGAAAGAGATGGTGAGCACATCTGGGAGGTTTGAGATAAAGAAGTTTAATGGAGGCAAATTTGAGTTGTGGAAACTCAAGATGGAGGACTTATTGGTGGATAGAGATCTATGGCTCACAGTATCTAGAACCATGCCATCGGGCATGAAAAAAGAAGATTGGGATCTGATGGATCGGAAGGCTGGGGGTCTGATAAAACTCTGTTTGGTTGATTCAGTGCTCCTGAATATCCATGAAGAGAAGACTGCAAAAGATATTTGGAAGAAACTTAGAGATGTTTATCAGGCTAAATCCCTAGTGAACAAGTTATTCATGCGAAAGAAATTGTATTCTCTAAGGATGGAAGATGGAGGATCTATCGCTGATCACCCAATTGACCTCTATTAATGTGAAGATGGAGGAGGAGGCTCGATGTATGACATTACTATGTTCCTTACCAAATTCGTGGGACCACCTTGTTATGGCCATTGGGAGTACCACTACCACCTTCAAGATGGATGAAGTGGTTTGTTCATTGTTGTCTGAAGAGATGCGAAGAAAATATTTTGAATCGACTAAGGAGGCTCTTGCAGTTCGTGGTAGATCTAAAGAGAAGGGAAAGAAAAAGGATAAGAAAGAAGAAAAAGGAAGATCCAAATCCTAGGGGAGATCTAAGTCTCCTAGAAAGTCCAAGGCTCTATGTTGGAATTGGGGCAAACATGGTCACTTCCATAAGGAGTGCAAGGAGGAGAAGAAAAAAAAGAACTATGATTCAGATCCTGATAAATCCTCTCAGGATGATGGAGAAGTGCTTGTCGCTGCCTTGGAAATGCATGCATCGGAAGATGTGTGGCTTATTGACTCTGGTGCATCTTTTCACATGACCTCTCATTGGGGTTAGTTTTTGAAGTATGAAGAATATGATAATGGGAAGGTGTACCCATGGAAGAGTCTTGATTCGATTCCCTAATGGACGAGTGAAGGGGATCAATGGTGTTTTGCATATCCTTGGTTTGGCATGGAACCTATTATCTGTAAGTAAGTTGAATTATGTGGGTGTGCAGGTTGTTTTCTCAAATGGAGGATGCAAGATGACTAGAGGAGCTATGGTGCTAGCTAAGGGTGTTCGGATTGGCACTTTGTTTCAGCTTGATACATGCACAGTTTATTGCAATAGTGCTTCTGTTCTGAAGAAGAGAACTTCAGAGTCTTCATCCTCGCCATTGGAACTAGCAGTGAAGAGGATTGTTGCATCTACTTCTGATGATCATGCTTTCTGGGTACCTAAGGGTGCTCATTCTATGGAGATGAAACTTATAGCTGAGAAGACAATGTTATGGCACCAAAGGCTTGGTCACATTGGTGAAAAGGGTTTGAGGACCATGAAAAATAAAAATCTTGTTGAGGGTATGAATGATTGTAATCTTGAGTTCAATTTTTGTGAGCATTGCATTTATGGAAAATAAAACCATGTTCAGTTTTATTCCAGTTCTCACAAATCTTCTGAGGTGTTGGACTTGATACATTCTGATGTGTTTGGTCCTATTAATGTTCCTTCGATTTCAAAATATGTTTACTTTGTTTCATTCATTGATGATTACAATAGAAGGACATGGGTGTATTTCCTTAGAAGCAAATATGAAGTCTTTAGTAGATTAAAAGAGTTCAAAGCTCTTGTAGAGAATCAAAAGGATAGAAAGATTAAGTGTTTGAGGACTAACAACGGAGGTGAGTTTTGTTCAACAAATTTTGACAAGTTCTATAAAGAACATGGAATTGAGAGGCACAAGACAACTCTGTATACCCCTCAACAAAATGGAGTTGCAGAGAGGATGAATAGAACGTTGATGGAGAGGGCTAGAGGTATGCTGAGTGAAGCTAGCCTTGAATAAAAGTTTTGGGCTGAAGTTGTTGCTACCACTTGTTACCTGGTTAACATGTCTCCTACATCAACGCTTGTTGATAAGACACCAATGGAGGTGTGGTTTGGTAAAAAGCCTTCATTGAGACACATTCGAGTATTTGGTTGTGAGGTATATACACATGTACCTAAGGAGAAGAGGTCTAAGTTAAAGAACAAGGCTATAAAGTGTATCTTCATCAGTTATGGCATCGGTGTGAAAGGGTACAAGCTTTGGGATCTAGTGGTCGAGAGAGTTCTATATAGTAGAAGTGTGATCTTTAGAGAGCTCAATCCTTCTTCTATTGTTCTACAGCCAGAGAAAGAAGAAGAGAAAGAGGATGTGGTTCAAATTCCTTCCACCCCTAAGAAAGTTGAGCCAAAGATATTTGTTGGACCTGATGATGAGAACTCTAGTAGCTCTAAAAGTCCAAAAGAAGAAGAAGAACCTCGACCTTAACTTTTGAGGAGGTCCACGCGGATAAGGCAACAACCTGATAGGTTTGGTTATTCATTGCATGATTCCAATTGTATTTTTTCTTTGATTTCTAACACTGATGAGCTTAGGACCATAAGGGAGGCTATGGGTATGAGTGATGCAGATTCCTAGAAAGAGGCCATGGAAGAAGAGATGGCTTCCTTGAAGAAAAACAATACTTGGGATCTAGTGCCCTTGCTTGATGGACGTAAACTATTGGATGCAAATGGGTGTTCAAGAAGAAGTTTGGTTTAGATGGCAGTGTTGATAAATTTAAGGCAAAGTTGGTCATGAAGGGATATTCCCAGGTGGAGGGAATAGATTATGGTGAGATTTTCTCTCCCATTGCAAAGCTAACATCTATCAAATTCTTATTATCACTTGCTGCAACATATGATTTAGAAGTTGAACAGATAGATGTAAAAACAACTTTCCTTCATGGTGACTTGGAGGAAGAAATCTATATATCACTGCCAGAGCACTACGTGGTAAAAGGTAAAGAAAATCTGGTTTGCAAGTTGATTTTTTTTTTGTATGGTTTAAAGCAATCTCCTAGGATGTGGTACCAGAAATTTGATGCCTTTGTGTTGAGTTTGGGATTTCCAAAATCAAAATTAGATCATTGTGTTTACTTTAAGATGGATAATTATCGCATTCTCATTATTGCATTGTATGTTGATGATATGTTGTTCATTGGGAATGGTAAGAATTTGATTTCTGATTTGAAGTCTCAATTGTCAACACAGTTTGAGATGAAAGATCTAGGGGCAGCCAGGTACATTATTGGAATGGAAATCAGAAGAGATAGATCCTAGCTAATAGAAAACTTTGGTTAGGACAAAGTAAGTATGTGAACACCGTGTTAGAGAGATTTAGTATGGCAACTTGCAGAACATTGACTGTTCATGTTGTGATGGGGACAAAGTTATCTATTGCAGATTGTCTGAAGTATCCTTTTGAGATGGAGGATATTGTTGGGAATTAAGGTGTCTCAACCTTGGTAATTCTCTGCATTTGTAATGTTTGTATTTATTATTTAATTGCCTATGTTGTAAATAATTGGAAAATTCATATTATCATATTGTGGGATGTGGCATGGTGATGTGTCAATCCTACATGGATTATGACAACTTGTATTTTTGTCCTCACATGAGGAGATAGGCGTCCCACTTAGTGGTAGGAATATTCTTCCATGTGTCGACATCTTCCATGTTATGTAAGGAATGTTTGACCAAAACGATTATGACAAATTCCTATGACGAATCTATGACATGTAAGAGTCAGAAATAGAAGGTTGTAAGACAGGTGATGACATGTGTCATGAAGCATCTTTGAATAAGGCATATTTGGGCGCCCCAAGGTGGAATATGACATGTTGTAAGAGAATATGCTATTTATAGCATGTGTATGACAGATTCTCTTACAGCTGTAAGTTGTAACCGCTATGACAGATTCTATGACGGTCGTGTCGTAAGAGCATCTGTCATAGCCCATTTTGGAAATAGGTGACCCCTTTGGGATGGGAGTTGTGGACAAGTGTCATGCACATTTTACAATGTTGACCAAGTGTCCTTGGGCGTGGGTTTTGGTCTATGAAGCCATGTTGGACGCCCATTCCAAGAAAGGTCCAATATTGCCTTGTATTTCCTATATTTACAGGTGCTTGGAGATGGAGTTTGTATCATAGGTTTACAGGTACTGTTATGCTACCGGATTGACTCCAGACACGAGTGTCGAAGACCATTGAAACTTGCATTGCAAGTGTATTGTAAACATTCTTTCAGATTTGTTAATACATTGTGCAGGTTTCTGAGTGGGGTTTTTCACCCAATAAGGGTTTTCCCCACCGTAAATCTTTGTCTCTCTTCTTCTGTCTACTTTTTGGCTCTTGTGTTTTGCTACAATATCTCATGTTAATGGTTTAACATTGATGTAATAGTTAGGATAAATTTGAATTTGAATAGTCCTCTCCTCAATAGATTAGTGTAGGAAGCGTTTTCTGCACACCTAGCTTCCTTTCAGTTGGTATCAGAGCTTGATCACCTTTGGTCCTAGTTGTTGGGTAGGAGTTTTTTTAGCTAATCTTAGGTTGACTGGGAGTCTGTGCAGAGCATTCTGTATCTTATTGCAACAAGGAGATGGTAGGCACATCAGGAAGGTTTGAAGTAGAGAAGTTCAATGGCAGTAATTTTGAGTTGTGGAAGCTCAAAATGGAAGACATGTTAGTTGACCAAGACCTTTGGGATAGTGTGAATAGAACTAAACCAGCTGCAATGTCACAAGCTGATTGGGATCTCAAGGATCCGAAGGCTAAGGGTCTCATAAGACTTAGTCTTGCCAATTCTGTGTTGTTAAATGTCCATGAGGAGACTACTGCAAAACTCCTTTGGAAGAAGTTGGGGGATGTGTATCAAGCCAAATCCCTAGTTAATAATTTTTTTTGAGAAAGAAGTATTCTCTTTGAATGGAGGACTGGAGATCCGTTGCTGAGCATATGAATGCCTTTAACATGCTGGTTGTACAATTGACATCTATTGGTGTAAAGATGGAGGAGGAGGATCGGTGTATGACCCTGCTTTGTTCTCTGCTGGACTCATGGGATCATCTTGTCATGGCAATTGGAAGCACCACATCCACATTCAAAATGGAAGAAGTGGTTTCTTTGCTGTTGTCTGAAGAGATGCGAAAAAAGTCTTCTGAGGCAGCTAAAGAGGCCCTCGTAGTTCGTGGAAGACCCAAGGAGAAAGGGAAAAAGAAGGACAAGAAAGATGAGAAGGGTAGATCCAAATCCCATGGGAGATCCAAATCTCTTGAAAAGTCCAAGGCTATTTGTTGGAACTGTGGCAAGACCGGGCATTTCTGAAAGGAATGCAAAGAGGAGAAGAAGAAAAAGAAGAAAGCTCCTGATTCAGATTTTGACAAATCACAAGATGACGGTGATGCTTTCATCGCAACCTTGGCAACCCATGCATTTGATGATGTGTGGCTAATCAACTCTAGTACATCATTCCACATGACCTTGCATCAAGACTAGTTCACTAAGTATGAGGAGTTTGATGGTGGAAAGGTGTATCTGGGTGATGACTCTCATCTGAAGATCGTTGGTCATGGAAGAGTCTCTATCTAATTCCCTGATGGTCGAGTGAAGGGGATCTCTGGGGTTCTACACATCCCAAGCTTAGCATGGAACTTGCTTTCTATAAGTATGTTGAATGATGCAGGTGTGCAGGTTGTCTTCTCGAAAGAAGGATGCAAGATGACTATAGGAGTGGTGCAGGAGCACCAAGACATCTAGGATTTAGTTAAATCTTCAAGTTGTTTTGTTTGGTTCAGTAAGGTCCTTGAGACCATTCAATGTTGTAATAAGGCTTGAAAGCCATGCTTGTAAAAGGACTATGTCCAAATACCTAAAATCTACTCTCATATTGTAAAGGAGGATAGTCATATTGTAAAGGCAAGTCATATAGGTTTGTAGCCCTCCTAATGTGTGTAGGAGGCAATCCTCTTAGTTGGAGGCATGTCAGAGGTTTGGAGGATTGTTAAAACCTTGTCCAAAGGTTAACCAAGTGTTAAAACACATTGTTAAACATAAAACCATCGATGTAATTCTAAATGAGGACAGTTACTAAACAACAATTAGTGCTGCAGTTAGAAACAAGAAAGAAGCTCGATGGTTGGGGTAGTTTCATCGACCCCAACCACTCCCATGCTTCTTGATTCAAATGTAGGAGGCTTATTTGAAGCTGCCAAGGTGTATTGTGGAGGAGACATTCAGAGGAAGTGAAATAGAACCAAAGAAATGTCCATTTTCCTGCTTTTCTGTGTTTTTCTGTGTTTATTTGCTGTTATCAGTCCGTACTCGTGCCTGTATGGAACAGTCATAGCCCATGTTTGTAATGGAAGGTTAGAGGACTGAAGTAGCTTTGATTTGAATCTTGTTTGGAGATTTGACACTGCACTAGGTGGAAGAAATTGTTAGTTTTCTATTGACTGTCCTAAACCCCGACTTAGGGCTTCTTCTAAATAACCGATGGATTTTTCCTCATTCCACTGGTCTTTTCTGTTTATGATCAGTGGAATGGGTTGTATAGTATTCAATGCAAGGGCTTGTGAAGGTGTTGGAGGCAGGAGAATGGTTTAGGGTGAGTTAGTCATGTTGATGACTCTGCAAATCCATGTGTTGGGATGGAGTGAAGGGCAGCAGTTGATAGATGAAGACCACCGACTGTGGAAATGAAGATTTTGTGAAATACCAGTCCTTAGCAATGATGCAAGATACCCTGGATCTAGCAATGATCCTGTGACAAGAGGTAAGAAGAGACCTCTCTGAGAAACCAGTCCATTTTACCTTATGCTGTCTCTGACAGTCCTCACTGGAGACAGCCACCACAAGGAAGAAATTAGGTATGTTTGGCATGTTTTTGATTTGTCAAGGAAGACATTAGATGTTTGGCAAGTTATAGATTTGGTATATTGTATGAGATTGAGTTTTAGAGACCACTATAGGAAGGATATTGTGACTGTCTTTCTAATGGAGCAGTAGTGTTGTGACAGTCTATAAGACTGCTGTCCTGCAGACCTTGCATAGTGGGTTGGATGAAATCTTAGATGGAATTAGGAATCCTGAGATGTGTGCCCTGAAGTTCCCTCTCTTTGATGTCAAGAACAAGTTAGTTATTGTGTTGAAACCCTTCCTTGTAAGAAGTCTGATCTCAGTCAAAAAAATAGTGAATCTAGAGAGACCTTTCATTCAAGTCTTGAAGACTGTTGTCCTACTGTCCTCGATGCTCTACATCAAGGAGTTATGGTGCTTGCTAAAGGTACTAGGAGAGGTACTCTGTTTCAGCTGGAGGCATGTATTTCACAATGCAATAGTTCTTCTGACTCAAGGAAGAGGGCAGCAGTCACTTCATCCCCACCATTTGAACGAGCAGTGAAGAAATCTATTATTTCTAGTCTTGATGGTTGTAATCGTGCATTGGAAGTTAAACTTCCTGTAAAAAAGACAATGTTATGGCATAAGAGATTTGGCCACATTGGTGAGAAGGGTCTGCGTACCCTAAAAAATAAGAACCTCGTTGAGGGGTTAGATGATTTTAATCTTGAGTTCAACTTTTGCGAACATTCCATTTATGGAAAACAAAACCATGTTTAGTTTTACTTGAGTTCTCATAAGTCTTCTGGTGTGTTGGACCTCATTCATTCTGATGTGTTTGGCCCTGTTAATGTTCCTTTATTATCAAAATCTGTATACTTTGTATCTTTTATAGATGATTATAGTAGAAAGACATGGATTTATTTTCTCAGAAGCAAATCTGAAGTCTATAGCAAGTTTAAGGAGTTTAAAGCCTTTGCTGAAAATCAGACTGGTAAAAAGATTAAATGTTTGAGAACTGACAACGGTGGTGAGTTTTGTTCTACAGAATTCAATAAGTATTGCAAGGAACTTGGGATTGAAAGGCACAAGACAACTCCATACACCCCACAGCAAAATGGAGTTGCAGAGAGGATGAACAGGACACTCATGGAGAAGGCTAGGAGTATGCTTAGTGGAGCTGGCCTAGAAAAAAAGTTTTGGGCTAAAGCTGTTTGCCACTGCTTGCTATCTGGTAAACGGATCTCCTACATCATCTCTTGTTGGAAAGACACCCATGGAGGTGTGGTCTGGTAGAAAGCCTTCAATAAGGCATCTTCGTGTTTTTGGTTGTGAGGCATATGCACATGTGCCTAGGGAGAAGTGGTCAAAGTTGGATAACAAAGATGTTAAGTGTATCTTCATCGGCTATGGTATTGGTGTGAAAGGATACAAGCTTTGGGACCCCATGGCTGAAAAAGTGTTGTATAGCAAAAGTGTCATCTTCAGAGAGATTACACCTTCTTCCACTGTTTTGTAGCCAGAAGAAAGAGAAAAGAAAGAGGATGTTGTTCAGTTTCCTCTCACCCCTGAGAAGACTGAACAGAAAGGAAATGTTGGACCTAATGATGAGGAGAGCTCTAGCAGCTCTGAAAGCTCAAATGAAGAAGTTGAACCTCAACCTCAGCTCTTGAGGAGGTCTACACGGATAAGAAAGCAACCTGAAAGGTTTGGTTTTACATTGCTTGATTCTAGTTGTGCTTATGCTTTGCTTACTAACAGTGATGAACCTAGAACTGTATCAGAGGCTTTGGATATGAAGGATGCAGGTTCCTGGAAGGAGGCCTTGGAGGAAGAAATGGCTTCTTTGGAAAAGAATCAAAATTGGGACTTGGTGCCTTTGCCTCCTGGACAGAAACCCGTTGGATGCAAATGGGTGTTCAAGAAGAAAATTGGTGTAGATGGCAGTGTTGAGAAATATAAGGCCAGATTGGTTGCGAAGGGGTATTCACAAGTGGAGGGTATAGATTATGGTGAGATCTTCTCTCCCGTTGCAAAGCTAACATCCATTCGATTCCTGTTGTCTCTCGTAGTAGCTTATGACTTAGAGGTAGAATATGATGATGTGAAGACAACTTTCCTTCATGGTGAATTGGAGGAAGAAATCTACATGTCACAGCCAGAGTATTACATGGTGAAAGGTAAAGAAAATTTGGTTTGCAAACTTAAAAAGTCTTTGTATGGTTTGAAGCAATCCCCTAGGAGATGGTACTTGAAGTTTGATGCCTTTGTGTTGTCAATTGGATTTGTGAGATCGAAATCGGATCACTGTGTGTATTATAAATTTGATGGTGATCATATTCTCATTGTTGCACTGTATGTTGATGATATGCTGCTCATTAGGAAGGGTAAGAATATGATTTCTGATTTTAAATCTCAATTGTCAGCTCAGTTTGAAATGAAAGATTTAGGGGCAGACAGGTGCATTCTAGGAATGGAAATCAAAAGAGACAGAACCAACATAAAACTTTGGTTAACCTAGAGTAAGTATGTGAAGACCGTGTTGGACAGATTCAGCATGCCAGATTGTAGACCATTGTGTGTTCCCGCTTCTTTGGGGACAAAGTTGTTCGTTGAGGATTGTCCCAAATCTCCTAGTGAGGTGGAGGACATGAGCAGAGTACCTTATGCTAGTGCTGTTGGCAGTTTGATGTATGCTATGGCCTGCACAAGACCAGACATTACCCAAGCAGTGGGAGTCCTTAGTCGATTTATGACTAATCCTGGATGGGTTCATTGGGATGCAGTTAAACGAGTGTTCAGATATTTGAGGGGTACTTCTGAATATTCCATTTGCTATCATGGTAATGTTTCAGGACCTTCGCATTTTGTTGATATTCGTGGATTTGTGGATTTAGATTGGGCAGGTGACATTGACAGCAGGAGATCCACCAGTGCTTATGTTTTTACACTTTTTGGTGGTGCTATTAGTTGGATGAGTAAGCGAAAACCTGTTGTTGCTTTGTCCACGACAGAAGCTGAGTATATGGTAGCAGCTCATGCTTGTAAGGAAGCCATTTGGCCTAAGAGATTGTGTTCAGATATTGGTGTTGATGCAGGTCATATCACGATCAGTTGTGACAGTCAGAGTGCAATTTGTTTTGCGAAGAATCCAACTTTCCATGCTAGAACACAGCACATTGATGTTTAGTTTCACTTCATACGAGACATGGTTGAAGATGGAAAGGTAAATTTGGAGAAGGTAGATACTTTGAAGAATGTTGCAAATGTTTTGACGAAACCAATGGGCACAGAGAAGTTTAGATAGTGTTCGAAGTCTATGGGCCTCTCGGCCTATAGCAGTTAAATCATGTTTTTCTATTGGCTCTTACAAGGTGTTCAACAAGTGGGAGAATGTTGGGAATTAAGGTGTCTCAACCTTGGTAATTCTCTGCATTTGTAATGCTTGTATTTATTATTTAATTGCCTATGTTGTAAATATTTGGAAAATCCATATTGTCATATTGTGGGATGTGGCACGGTGATGTGTCAATCCTACATGGATTATGACAACTTGTATTTTTGTCCTCACATGAGGAGATAGGCATCCCACTTAGTGGTAGGAATATTTTGCCATGTGTCAGCATCTTCCATGTTGTGTAAGGAATGTTTGACCGAAACGGTTATGACGGATTCCTACGACGAATCTATGACATGTAAGAGTCAGAAATAGAAGGTTGCAAGACAGGTGATAACATGTGTCATGAAGCATCTTTGAATAAGGCATATTTGGGTGCCCCAAGGTGGAATATGACATGTAAGAGAATATGCTATTTATAGCATGTGTATGACAGATTCTCTTACAGCTGTAAGTTGTAACTGCTATGACAGATTTTATGACGGTCGTAAATGTCGTAAGAGCATCTGTCATAGCCCATTTTAGAAATAGGCGACCCCTTTGGGATGGGAGCTGTGGACAAGTGTCAGACACATTCTACAATGTTGACCAAGTGTCATTGGGTGTGGGTTTTGGTCCATGAAGCCATGTTGGACACCCATTCCAAAAAAGGTCCAATATTGCCTTGTACTTCCTATATATACAGGTGCTTGGAGATGGAGTTTGTATCACAGGTTTACATGTACTGTTATGCTGCTGGATTGACTCCAAACACGAGTGTTGAAGACCATTGAAGCTTGCATTGCAAGTGTATTATAAACATTCTTTCAGATTTGTTAATACATTGTGCAGGTTTCTGAGTGTGGGGTTTTTCACCCAATAAGGGTTTTCCCCACCGTAAATCTTTGTTTCTCTTCTTCTGTCTACTTTCTGGCTCTTGTGTTTTGCTGCAATATCTCATGTTAATGGTTTAACATTGCTGTAATAATTAGGATAAATTTGAATTTGCATAGTCCTCTCCTCAATAGATTAGTGTAGGAAGCATTTTCCGCACACCTAGCTTCCTTTCAGCTATGAGCAGAGTTCCTTATGCTAGTGTGGTTGGTAGCTTGTGTTGGCAAGAGACTCTGTGTGGCTTCATTGGTGTTGTCATTGATGGCAACAAAGACCATTCCACACATCCGCAGGACATGGTGTATCGTTACCGAAAGTCAGATTGAAGAATACTTTGGTCCGGTAAGCAAGAACAGAGCATGCAGCAAGATCCGACAGTCAGGTCCAGATCTCTTAGAGGAAATATCTCTGTAAAGTGCGGACTTGGGAAGTCAAGAGGAACACCTTGACTAATAGATTCCAAGGATTGAGCCTCCGATGATGAAAGACTAAAGAGATATGAGCATCCAAGTATTGAGGTCCAGTTTGGCAAAGTAGACAGAGGAAGAACTGATCGACAGAGCATCAAATTTATTCCGGATGAGATATTGATGGTGATCAAGGTTATTAAGGTATCATCCATGATTGGCCGACATGTTAGATGACTTCTATAAGCATCTCCTTGATACACATCGCTTGATAAGTAAGGATTCAGCCGACAGATCAGAGTTTGGATAAATATTGACTATTCCAGATGCCGACTAGAAAGTGGATGAAATCCTTGGTGCAGATATATATACCAGATTGATTTCAGTATGAAGGTGTGTGTTGTGAGTTGTGTTGTGCGAATAAAAGTAGAAGAGCAGTGCGAAGACAGTAAGATAGGTCTGGTATGTAACAAGACAATAGCACCTAAGAGAGTAAGAATGAAGTGCAGCAGATCAGTATATTGAGCTTAACCAGAACTGAACCATAGCATATGTGGATGCTTCTCATCAGTTCAAGTAACTAGTTTTCTTGTAAAAACTATTGTAGGCAGTGAGCCTCTTGTGAGCAATGTGCTCGGGCAATGCGCCCTAATTGGCAAGTGCCATTTTGTACTAACTTATTCTTCTAATAGAGAATACATTATTGGGTTAATCACCCCGTGGTTTTTCCCCTAACAGGGTTTTCTACGTCAAAATCATTGTCATGTGTATTGATGTTATTTCCTTTTCAAGGTTATGTTTGCTTATTTGATTTGATACAGTACTAATTGATAAAGAAATTCAGAAAGCTGAAATAATTAAGATAACTGATTCACCCCCCCTCTCAATTATCAACAATTGGTATCAGAGCCAAGTTCCTCCAAACAGAGCCTAACAGCTTGAGGAAGATCTGGGAACTCAAATGGATGTGTATGGTATGAGGCAACAAATTCAGTCTACCCTAGATGATCTTGAGCAATCAAACTCTGAAGTCAATGGATTGAAGGAAAGACTCAAACAGGCTGATGATTTCATAGATGAACTAAAAGGGAAACTGAGTATCTCTATGAAAAAGAGAAAAGATCTACTTTAGCAATTCGCAAGTCAAAATGAAGATAATGGTACAAATGAAGATCTAAAGGAAAAAACCAAGTTATGTGAAAAGTTATCAAAAGAGGTCATTATGGTAAGACATGAAATGGAATCAAGAGTTATGAAATTCCTCCAAGAAATTGAAGAGAAAAGAAAAACTGAAGATGATCTAAGACAATCTCTCAAGGAGAAGTCAGAAGACTACCACAAAATGGATAGAATAATCAGGCATCTAGAATTTGATCTTGAAGATGCTAGAGATAATGAAGAAAAACTTGAGGATCAAATTGACACTCTTAAAAAGGATCTTCAAAAAGCAAATGAATACAAAGAGAAATTCAAGATAAGTTCTGCTCAACTTGAAGTTCTTCTTGAAAGCCAAAAGAGGGTAGATGATAAGCGTGGCTTGGGATATGAGAAAGGTGAAAGCTCTGGATCCGGTCAGAAGAATTTTGGATCAGGAAATTTAAGGGACAGGCTTAGAAGACCTCCGGTAGGGCAACCTAATGCTCAAAGATATCCATCCTTCAATGGATACTGCCACAACTGCAATAACTTTGGTCATAAAACTAATCGGTGCAGGAAGAGAATAAACCAGACAAATACATCCTTCTCCGGACAGTGTTTCAACTACAAAAGGTATGGTCACAAATCTCATGAATGTAGAAATATGCAAATGAACAATTCATTCAATGGTAGATGCTTTGCATGCAATAGAATGGGACATATGGCTAATCAATGTAGATCAAGAGGATATCATTCAAATATGCAAAGAAATGTTGTTTGCCACAATTGCAATAGATCTATCATATTGCCAAATTCTGTAGAAGCAAGAATCAAAACAAAAGGGGTCCGGTGCATTATAATCAGAATCAAGACAAAGGAAAAGGAATAGTGAATGCGGATGAAGTTAAAAGTGAGATGAACAAGATTTGGGTGAAGAGAAGTACAGAGAATGTAGGGGATGGATGCGCACCAGAATCCGGTGCTGATATTCCTTCCAAAAATTAAAAAGTGAGCTCTGGCTCAGGGGGAGACACAAGGAAAAACACTTTCCCCCAGCCAGTTAATTGGTGCCTGAAATTGGCACATGGGAAGTTGTGGAATAAAATGTTTCTCATAGAAACATCTAAAGAAAACTTGGTAAAGATATGGAAGATCCGCAGGAAGATTTGAATAATCTAATCTTCCAAGATTGATCCGATTTAATAGTCATCCGATAAAATAGGATTATCACAGTTAAATCTGGTATGATTCAAATTCGAAGCATTTTGTTCTGTGGATAGATCAAGTGTTTGGGGAAAGTAAGATAATCTTTTATTATCCACCAAGAGTAACTCTAAGTGCATCTTAGTGATCCGAAAAAATCTCTCAGGACAAGGAGAACAGAGCAACCAGAATAACTTAAGTTGTGCATTTATTGCAATGTGGAATTAGGGTTTGCTTAGAGATAAAAGGGTTCATTTGATCATCATTTACACATTCGCACTCGAGAAAAAGAGGTCTGCAAACAAATTGTCTCAAGTCTCTCAAAGATCAATCACAAAAGACAAGTCTTCCAGCAATCCAATCCAGCTCATCCCATGAAACCTAGAAGCGTAAAAAGGTATTTTTCACTCTTGATCAAACTTTCTCTGAATCTTTAAGATGACTACTCTGAATGTTGTAAAGATCTCTGATAGACCTCACCACAAATTTAAGAAACATCCCTACAAATCTCTAGAAGTGGATCCCTTAGAGGCATTTTCAGCATTCTGCATGGGGTTTTGCATGTAGAAGACGTTAGGGTTTACATTCATGCAAACATTGAAGACTTTGGTGAATCCAAGCTGATGGACATCTACCACAAGGAACTGATAGATGATTCATTTGAACTAAAACCTCAGTATAAAACCTTCCGGGAAAAACATTTCGGTCAGTACATCCATTTCCCCTATTTTGAAGAAGATGAGTGGGTCTGGTATGTGTTGAGCAGAGTGCATGATAACTTCTTATGGTTGAATAGACCATTCAAGATCACCAAGGATACAATTAAGGTGATAACTGGTTTACACTCTTCCGGAGGGTTACCTGTCCTCAAATCTGTCAAAAACCAAACTGTGACTGAGGCCACCGGATCAAAATTTGATAAGAGAGCAATGATGATAGAAGATATCACTGATCTGGATATCAAGTTTGCATCTATGATAATTGGCTATAAGATATATCACTCCAACAGGGAGAATTCAGTATCTGGAACTGCTGTGTATACTACTTATGAGATGTTGAGAAAGAATGCAAATTATGATCTGCATGAACTCCTTATGAGCCAACTAATGGAAAACTTACAGAAGATAAAGAAGGACAAAAAAACTCTTTTAAATATGGTGGACTGATATTGTGTTTGTTTTTCTACTTTATGAATGAGCTTCCCGGATCCAGTGGTTGGGTATGGCAGAATGACAGACCTGTTGCAATTCAAGTTAGAGATTACTTGCATGGGCTTGGGGATGCTAAGGCCAGAAATACAGCTCTGTGGGGTTACTTCAAGAACTTTCAAAATATGATGCAAACCAGAGAAAGAATTCCCCAATCATTGGTTGAGAAGTACAAAGATACAGTATGTTTCATGGTTGACACTGATCAATGCCTAATGGAGGCAGTGGAGCCAAGGATAGTCTGGATCATGCCAATGGGGTATGAAGTAGATGAGAAAATTATAGAGCTACATATCCAACATCTGCTAAGCCAGCCCAAAGACCCTAAGGCAGAAAGATTTGGAACCTTCCAAGCGCTGAGTGAAAGTTCATGTGGAACTTAGACAGCCTAAAATCAAAAGGAAAGTGAGAAGGGAAGTTGAAGAAGTTGCCAAGAGGCATGGAATCTCAAAAGAGGCACTTGATGCCCACAAAGAAAAGATGGAAAAAGCAGAAAAAGAAAAGGAAGAAGCAGAAAAAGTCCCCTCCTGGACCAGATCTTCTAAGAGCTCTGCACTTGCAACTGCTAAAAGCTCAAAAGCATCTAAACCGGAAGCAAAATCATCCGGTAAAGTAGAGAAAAGAACTAAAACCAAGGCCACAAGGTCTTACATCAGTCAGAAGGATGATGAAGAGACAAAATCAGATGAGGAAGTAAAGAAAATGAAAATGAAGAGGAAAACATCTGGAGGCCTCACTGAAGAAGTAACGGAAGAATTTGTTGAAAGGCCCACTCTGTCCTTAGATGATGTAGTTAAAGCAGTTACTATGGATGGGAACTTGCAACCAATAACAGAATTCTATGATGCATATAATGATGCAGATAGAAAGATCTTGGAGGAAGCCACAGTCAAGTATTTGAACATATACAATAAGGCTTTTATTGAAATCATATCTCTCATTCCCAAAAGCCTAGAGAAGGAATTAGAGATGAAAAAGAATAATGCTAGGGCAAAGGATCTTGAGATCTGGGAGCAGATAGCCATTCAACTCTTTCCTTCAATCACTTAGAAGAAAATGAAAATGATCTTCAAAGATTGCAAGGATGAGTTCCAGAGCAAAGCTAGAATGAATCAGCTTATGCTTGGCGAAACTGACAAAATGACAAAAGAGACAGAAGAGATTCTTCGGAATGCATATAAAAGATTCAACATTCCTATTATAGAGGACTTAGGTGATAATCCCTCGGCCACAGATGTTGAAAAAGAATCTACTGAGACAGTGGTAGAAGAGGTAAAGGAGACAGGTGAACAAAAAGGTAAGGACTTAGATTCCTCTGCTCCAGATGAGGAGGTCCATGTTCAAGCAAACATCTCTTCTCCAGTTTCCCCTACAGACTCCGGATTCAAAGGAGAAGAAAGAGTAGAAGAAAAGATCAGTCAAGAAGCAAAAGAAAAAGAAGATGACAGTAACAAGGCTACAGAAGGAGAGAAAACTCCAACAGAAAAGGCCACAGATGATAGTGGTAAGGTTGCAGAAGGGGAGAAAATTCTGTCTCTGGCAAGAGACACAACAGAAGCAGTCAAAGAGTTCTTGACCAAAGAGATAATGGAATTTGATGAACCAGAATTACTTTAAGGTCCATTCAATTTTGATTCCCTCTCTCCGGTCCAAACCATGAAACTAGATTCCTTGACTCAAGCGAAGGCTAAAGAGAAACTTCTAAAGTCTCACATGGAAGATTGTGAGCTGCTAGAAATTGCATCTGGTGTGCTTGAAAAGATCATGCCATCTTTTCAGAAGGATCCCTTAGTCTCTTCATTCGGTAATCTCAAATCTCTAGTAAATAGTGTTAGCACTCATTTTGAGTCTTTAGAGAAATCAGCTCAAGTAAAAGTCCAGAAAGAGTTTTTGGATAAGAGATTCTCGGAGTTACAAGGGCTTATAACCAATGATAGGAGAAATATGGATATTGGGATAAAGAGCTTAGAAAATGCTCTTAAGGATGGAGGAGAAGTATATAAATTTTGTATATCCTGGACTAAAGTAACAAAGGATATTGAGAAGAAAGTGAAAAAACAAGAGGATAAACTGTCAAGTCTCTCTCAGAATTTTGATCCTCTCATTGTATCCATAATAAGCCAGGAATGTCAAACTATTGTAATCATGAATGAGATTAAGAAGCTTGAGAAGGAGAGGAAGAACATATTAAGAAGAATGGGTGAACTTAGAGGGATGATTATCCCTAAGTTAGAGGCCATGCATGAAGCCCTAACTGATGCTCAGGCCACAGCCCAGACCAGTGATCTGACAGATCTCACGAGGGCAGAAGCTTTTGCATTCCTGTTGAGTGGTCACATCTCAATTTTGGACAGGATGAAGCTTAGTTGGGCAACATAATTTGCCTAGTTGAAGACATCTTTTGCAGATATACTTCAGTATATGTAAGTATAAGCATGTATATATACTTATGCGGCTAAGTATAGATTATTTTTGGCAATTTTGGTATGCGGACCCTACCCTTTGCCATTGATGTCAAAGGGGGAGTGAGAAGCAGTGAAAAATATGGAATCCAGCTAAGGGGGAGCTCTGGTAAAGTGTACAATAGAACAGAGCATCAACCAAGGGGGAGTGTAGTATAACACTTAGTCATTTCTCACTAAGTGTTGCCATCAATGCCAAAGGGGGAGATTGTTGGCAAGAGACTCTGTGTGGCTTCATTGGTGTTGTCATTGATGGCAACAAAGACCATTCCACACATCCGTAGGACATGGTGTATCATTACCGGAAGTCAGATTGAAGAATACTTTGGTCCGGTAAGCAAGAATAGAGCATGCAACAAGGTCCGATAGTCAAGTCCGGATCTCTTAAAGGAAATATCTTTGTAAAGTACGGACTTGGGAAAGTCAAGAGGAACACTTTGAATAATAGATTCCAGGGATTGAGCCTCCGGTGATGAAAGACTAAAGAGATATGAGCATCCAAGTATTGAGATCCGGTTTGGCAATAGACAGAGGAAGAATTGACCGACAGAGCATCAAATTTATTCTGGATGAGATATTGATGGTGATCAAGGTTATTAAGGTATCATCCATGATTGGCCGACATGTTAGATGACTTCTATAAACATCTCCTTGATACGTATCGCTTGATAAGTAAGGATTCAACCGACAGATCAGAGTTTGGATAAATATTGACTATTCCGGATGTCGACTAGAAAGTGGATGAAATCCTTGGTGCATATATATATATACCAAATTGATTTTGGTATGAAGGTGTGTGTTGTGAGTTGTGTTGTGCGAATAAAAGTAGAAGAGCAGTGCGAAGACAGTAAGACAGGTCCGGTATGTAACAGGACAACATCACCTAAGAGAGTAAGAATGAAGTGTAGCAGATCAGTATATTGAGCTTAACCGGAATTGAACCTTAGCATATGTGGATGCTTCTCATCAGTTCAAGTAACTAGTTTTCTTGTAAAAACTATTGTAGGTAGTGAGCCTCTTGTGAGCAGTGTGCTCGGGCAGTGAGCCCTAATTAGCAAGTGCCATTTTGTACTAACTTATTCTTCTAACAGAGAATACATTCTTGGGTTAATCACCCTGTGGTTTTTCCCCTAACAGGGTTTTCTACGTCAAAATCATTGTGTCATGTGTATTGATGTTATTTCGTTTTCAAGGTTATGTTTGCTTATTTGATTTGATACAGTACTAATTGATAAAGAAATTCAAAAAGCTGAAATAATTAAGATAACTAATTCACCCCCCCTCTCAGTTATCAACAGCTTGATGTATGCTATGGTCTGTATAAGACCAGACATTACCCAAGTAATGGGAGTCCTTAGTCAGTTTATGGCTAATCCTAGACGAGTACATTGGGATGCGGTGAAGAGAGTGTTTAGATATTTGTGGGGTACTTCCGAGTATTCCCTATGTTTTCATGGTTATCCTACATGACCTAATACCAAGCAAGGGGTTCACTTCACTCATGAGTCATATTTCATAACAATGGGCTCATACCAACAAATTCTTCAAGTTTCTTAAGCTTTCCTCTTAGGCAATCTCCCTTTATCAATGCATAATTAGGGTCTTAAAGCCAAACAAAGTTTCTAAGAGTCTTCTTACACCTCAAGGACTCAAACACAATCATTCCAAACCCTTACACAAGTTTGCACTTTCAACTCTTTACCATTTCCTTATTAGCTGCACCAAATGCTAGTAGCCCTCCAATCATTGTTTTCTTGCCATAACTTTCTAAGACAACATCAGACCCACAAAAGGTATACCTTTTTAGACACCCATTATTGAGTTCTACCACATATCTAAAACTTGCCTAGGGTTTCTTCAGACTAAGTTAGTGAACAATTCACTAATGCTGCTGTAAATAGGCCTAATTAGGACAGCTGAAGTAGTAATTTTGACATAACTTTCTGAAAATGGCTGAAACTCACAAAAGAAATGGCTTTTCAAATACCCGTTAAGGAGTTCTTTGACATACCTCAAAGGTACATATACTTGTTTTGAAACATCAATCCCTAAAATGGACTGGTATGTTGTCCCCTTAAGCCAATTAGCCCTTCAACTACAGACTGTCACTCATTTCTTTTAATGCGGACCTCAACTCAAGACTGTGAGAGGCTTTTTGGATACCCATTTAGGAGTTTTAAAACATATCAAAAATGCAACATAGGTTACTTTGTAACAAAAGGCTCAAAAATTGACTGTCCTTTGTTTTTCCTAGGCCTAATTAGGCTTGTGCTCACAAGGGTTTATTGGTTCTCTTGGTTCCGAACCCCAAATCTCTCCATTATCACTTCAAACACTTCTAATTATTTAGGGGAAAATTAGATTTGTTAATGTTCTAGATTTTAGATGTTTAAATCCGCCTTTCCACTATACATTGAAGGATCTAGGGTCGAGTGGCGAGCACTATCATACCCTAGGTCACTTGCAAATGTAGGGAAATTTAGATTAGGGAATTTAATTATTAATTTTCCTTCTCTTATGTCCAAATAACCATTAAAACCCTAATTATGCAAATACGACAACAAATTGATGAATGATGGAAAAAGCTCTTACAGACATGAGTAAAATACCAAATTACAGAATACCTGTTTTCAGGGTTCTGAAGCGGAAAGTCTAGGACACTGGAACAGGCGCCCAAGTCCAAGGTACCTGCTTTTTTGTAGAATCTGGACCTCCTTCCGACACTGATCAGCCCTGTAACTTCTATTTTTCAGAGATCTGTCTGCGGAGGACACTAGAGCAAGCGCCCAAGTCCTGGAAGTGCTCTTGTCTCTAACTTTTCTTCAAATCCCAAATCCTTGATGCCTACCAATCCTTCCTGCAACTCCACTTTTCCCACATGTGACCCTTGTAACCTACAATCACAAGACTTGGTTTGGGGGTTGTGGTGTTTAAAGGCTTGCCTCAGTCAAGCCCCGGAGGACACTTAAGTCTCTGAACACTGTTGTCAAATAAAGAGTGCATGCCCTTGTGAGGCAAAGGCAAAAACTAAAGGAATCAATGATGAAAACACAATATTATGTCACCTTGTAGTGAAGCTCTCATGGGAGGAAGATGCTCTTCATTCCATGAGGAAATTGATGCTCAAATCTACAAATATCAACACACAAAATACACAAGTCTACTCTTGCAACACAATAGAAGCTTTGAATCACCTTGAGAACATAATAGCTTGCAAGTAATCATCTAGTTGAAATCTAGTTTACAAATGAATGCCTACACATGCTTATATATGCATCTATAAGCACTCTTGCCAAGATATTTGAAATTCAAACTTATCGTTTCAACAAAGGGACCTAATAACGGTCATTAACCGACACCCAGAAATTGGGGCTACCCTAAAATAGGGCAGAACTAGGGTGCGAGCATCCAAGTCCTCCCCCTATTTTAGGTAGGGTACAATTCAAGGGGTCCTTCTAGGTCCTATTTTCCATGGGACTTAGGTCTTATTCCATCGAGATGCTAAAATATGAACTAAAATGTCCTAAATGCACTCTAAAGACTTGGGAACTAAACCTTATGAGGGAAAAGCCCCCAAGGGGCCATTTTCTGACGTTACATGTAGCCCCCACTTTAATGTATGTATAAATGCGAGGCCAATACATGCATTAAAGTAAGGTCACAAACATAGCAAACACACCAAACATGGAGAAGACACGCCAATCACATAGAAGACAGTAACAGGCACACAAAACACGAAGAAGACAGTTACAGTCACACAGAACACAGAGCAGACAATTAATGCATGGAAGAAACATTAATGCATGGAAGACATAAATGATATCTTTTCTTTTCTTTTTCTGATATAGATGAAATGCAAATGCAAGTACTAGAAAGTAAACAAACCTCCCAAAATGTAGGAAGCACTACTCGAAGGCGCTGGTCTCTACATATGGGGCAACACACATGCAAAACCTCCCAAAATGCCTGAAGCACTACTCAAAGGCGTTGGTCTATGCATATGGGGCAACAAACATGCCATACAAAACAAGCACGCCAAAACACACACACTTGAAGACATGGAGAAAACACGGCAAACAAGCGATTGAGTGTACCTATTTCTAGGTCCAACACCATCTTAGGCACATTACAGGCACACACTGACGATTGGGCTTTGCCACAACAATCGCCGAAGACATGCTTAAGGGTTGAGTTAGTCACAGAACCGCTCCCTGCCTCTGCAGAGGACTTTTGAAATGATAGGATGATGCAATCTGCTTTGAGAAATACACCATCCCCATCTTTGCAGAGGGCTTAAGAAAAAGCATATGCTCGATATCCCACTTTCGCACAGGGCTTACATGATTGATTGATTGATTGCAAATAAACTCAGGATGCACGATGCACTACTCTGGGGCACAAGTCTATGCATCTGAGGTCAAACACATTGCTAACATCTATAACAGATGGCTTACCTTATATGCCCCCACCTTAAGGTGGTTGATATAAGTTATCGATATCAAGTACGTTAAGGTAGGAAGAAAACACACCAGGGAACACCGACTTTATCAAAGCCAATGCCCCCCAGAGGTGACATGTACTTTACGATCGCCAAATGTTCCCACAAACACATCCCTGCAAGAAACATGTTAGTGTCTACAACATAATGATAAACAACAACATCAATGCATATGATTATCCACACAAAGAGCCAAGGTTATACATCAAATTTAGAGTTCAAGAATAACCAGGGGCTATATCACGAAGTTCTCCGAATCGAGTGCCGCCAAGGCTAGATTCAAAGGCAAACAAAGGTGCATGGAGCAATAGTATTGTTAAGGTTTGTAAATGCGATACAAACATCATAACATTCACTATGCGGAAAGCACGAGTGCTTCCACTAGCCAAGCGTCAAATAAAATATACAACCCCATCGTCATATTAGGAAATAAGTCTATTTTTTGATTGCTCTTGAAAGGGACACTAGGTCTGCATTAGTATAAATGTTTGTCGTCATCCGCCCGCTAGATAGAAACACTAGAGGAAGGGAAACAATAAATAAGAGAGGAGAAACAAGTGTCTTAGGGACAGTCACATAGGAGGGTGCCCCCAAGTCACCAACCACAACACTATGTCTATCAGACACAACACACAATAATGAAATTAGAGAGGCAATTTAGAAGAATGATGATACAAATAGAAGAAGGTCACAATAGAGGCTGTCTCCTGGTATCTTGAACCTTATGGGAGAATCAGAGGTCATCTTAGGAAGCCTAAACAACACATAACACATCACGAGGGAAGCACATCATGAGAGAGATAAAGGGTTAGAGGTATTTACCTATAGGGTCTTCATACTATATGTTGGAGCTCGCAAACCTCTTGCAGAGGTATTCGATCATATTTGTCATAAAATTCAAGTGGTTCTTATGAAAGTCTTGTTTGTTATCATATGATCCTTGTTTAAATGAGGCTTTTTGTTGCTTATGAGGGGGATAACCACTATTATTTCTGACTATTGATTGTCGTCTTGTTCTTTTTTTATTTTTAGCGAGTTTTCGTTGGTAAATCTTTCTAGAACAGTAGCAGGAATCATCCTGTACCATCTTGCTCATCTGTATCGATTGTTCTTCTTTCTTTTCAAAGACATTTTGATTATCTCCCGATCCATATAAGGATAACGCAGGAGGAACGTCAACATAAATTCCATTTCTTCGAGGACGAGGTGGATTATCCACTTGTTTCTTGTCCACTTCAATCATACCCACAATACTATCATAGTCCAAGTAATCATCCTCGTCTACTTCCACTAAATCTTGTTCCACCATATTATTTTTAGTATGCTTAGGAAAAGGATTAGTGAAGATTTGAAAATTCTGATTCGGCGGAGCAACCGACTTATTTCCATTATCATTCACACCTGATACCTGGATGACATTTGAATCAATAAGGTCCTGTATCTCACGTTTAAGATGCATACATCATTCAGTGTCATGTCCTTGCATCTGATGATAATGACAAGAGGCATTAGCATCAAAGTAAGGTCCTTGTTTACTAGGATCAACAGGCTTAATCAGGGGAAGCTTCAAAATGTTATTATTCACAACTTGATTTATGATAGAATGATAGGACTCAGATATCAGAGTAAACTTCCTTAGTTGATATGATTGTTTCTTTGGATTGTTTATAGCAGACACATTTGTATTTGGTCTATTTATCTTGATGAAACCCCTATTATTGTTCCTTTTAAAATTGTTTTGCAATGATCCGCCCATGGATTGACCACCTTGAGCCGATGAGTTTTGGTTTTCATACTGACTAGACGGAAGTTGATAATCACGAAGAGCGGTGCATAAGTGTTTAAAGGAGTTGTACTTCATCAAGAGAATCTTATCACAAATATTAGGTTGTAGATTTGTAATGAATATCTTCTGAACATCTTCATCTTTCATTTGATACTGAATTTGGGCATACAGTCCTTGATATCGACCAATGAATTCTGTCAATTTTTCTTTGGGACCTTGTTTGCATTGAACCAAGTCAATAAGAGTGACTTGGGGTATGATATTTGCTTGAAAATGTTGTAAAAATTGATCAATCAACTACGAAAATGAATGTATTAAATTCGGAGGCAACGAGCAAAACCATTCTAAAGCAGTATCTTTGAGAGATCGCAGGAAAAGTTTTGCTAACAAATCCTCTTCAAAATAAAAATCACTACACATAACTGTGAATGGTGCCACATGGATATTAGGATATCCTTTTCCACCATATTTTTCAAAGTGAGGAGTCTCAAACCTCTTAGGCATAGGGGTTCTCAAGATTGCGTAGGATAACGGATTATGGGCACGATATGTTGGTAGACTAGACTGTGAAGAATTTGTCAAATTTGTTACTTTTTGTTGCAAAGCAGTCATGCCCTGTAAAAGTTGGTTTAGGATGGCCTCATTGGGAGATGCAGTTTGTTGTGAGGAATTGGAACTAAGGTGAGGAGGTGATTGAGCTTGAGATACAATATGTGGAGGCTGAGATAATGGTGGTTGGACATAATGATAGCTGGAAGATGGTTGCGAGTATGTAATAGGTAGATGGAAATGAGTGGAATAGATAGGAGGTTGAGAACAATTATTCATAGAAGATGTCCCTTTAGGAATCAAATTCTGATAATTAAATCCCACATCTTTGTAATTAGTGTCGTTAGATACTCCAATACCAGTTGTAGCATTACTACAAACATTCGTATTAGTTGTTAAGATTGTTGATGTAAACGTTGATATTCCCGTAGTCGGTATAGGTGCCGAAACTTGAGTATGAGATGGCAATAAAGTGTTATTTATCATTTGTGCACATTCGTTTATTGGCATAATATTGGTTTGTACAATATGTGCTAGACCATGAAGTGCATTAATGCCATCTTGTCCTTCTTTTATCAATTCTCTTATGTTATGAATTGTAGGAATGACTTCTTTAGCTATTCTCTCATTTTCCATAAATGATTGAAATTCCGCTAAGTCTTTATCCAATTTTTCTATTTGCTCATCAGATACATATCATGTTGCCTCAATAGTATCATCAACATAATGAAAAGTTTGTTCTTCCATTGTACTTGTAATGGGTGGAATGTCTTGTAATGTTTGGGTTTCTCCTTTTGTAAAGAAGGTGTTCAAAGTACCGATTTCTTCAAGAGCACTAGATCCCATGTGTCTTATGCTTCTTCTTAAAGGAATATTTATTTTAGGGCAGCCAGTTATTAAACTCATGCAGCAATATGCTCAATCTCAACACACTCTTGATGCAAATCCAAGATAATGCCAAGTCAGAATATAGTGAAAATAAGTCAAAATAGGCACTTTTTTCACCAAAATTCAATGCAAAAGAGTATAACAAAGGGTGTTGTGAGAAAAATGTTGGTGGAAAATGAATAATATCAGCAATAACATCCTCTTGGTGTTAAAATATCTAACACAACACGCTTTTAGCGCCACTTAAGGTAAAACCTTAGTGAAAATATAGCAAAATATGTAATTTTTCAACTCCAAGGGCTAGCAAAGAAGGTGTTGTAATGAATTTTAGGAGGTACAACAAATAATATCAATAATATCAGTCACCTCAATCCATAAAATTTGTCACAACATGCTTTGAGTGCAAACTAGGTCAAACCCTAGGGCCAAAATAGTCAAAATGTGTAGTTTTTTACCAAATTTTCACTACAAGAGCCCGCTAAAAGGGTGTTGTGAAGATTTTTATGAGGGGAAGAAAATTATTACCCTAATAACAACAAATTAATTCAAAAATACTCTTCACAACACGTCTATGGTGCAAGTTTATAAAGTCGATAAGGCCAAATTTAGTGAAAATTGTTGTTTTTGAAGCCCTAGGTTTGAGATCTTGAGACAAAATGCTATGTGAATGTTTTGAAGTCTAGTTTATGATAAAAATGACTTACTCTTAGATCTAAAAATGATTTTCAAGCCTTAACATGCAAAATGCCCATGCAAATTTAATGAAAATGCATCAAAATTGCTAGTTTTTGTTGAAATTTTCTATATAAAAATGCAAATATTTTAAATCTAAATGCAAATTAACACTAAAATGCAAGACTAAAGCCAAATGTAAATTTTAATGATCCTCTAAAATTAGTAGAAAAATCTGATAAAAGATTTTGCCTACTAACCCTAGATTTTTGAATTACTAGGTTATATAAAATTGTCAAAATTTCCACAAAACCCTAGCAATTAAATGATGAAAATGTAATGCAAGATTTTGAATTTTTATATTTTTCTATAATTTATATCCAATCTGATGTAAAAATCATGAATTAGGAAAATTTAGAAAGAACTGATGCAATTTAGTAAGCCAAACAATGCAATTTTTTTGTATTTTTCAAAATTTTTATTTTTTTTGAATTTTTCTCAATGTAATGAAATAACTGACCAAATGAATGAATGAAATCAATCCAAATATGAAGAAAAACACTCAACAAGTTGCAATTTAAGTCCAAAAACATGGGTTTACCAAAATGTTTAGGGGAAAATTAGATTTGTTAATGTTCTAGATTTTAGATGTTTAAATCCGCCTTTCCACTATACATTGAAGGATCTAGGGTCGAGTGGCCAGCTCTATCATACCCTAGGTCACTTGCAGATGTAGGGAAACTTGGATTAGTGAATTTAATTATTAATTTTCCTTCTCTTATGTCCAATTAACCATTAAAACCCTATTTATGCAAATACGACAACAAATTGACGAATGATGGAAAAAGCTCTTACAGACAAGAGTAAAATACCAAATTACAGAATACCTATTTTTAGGGTTCCGAAGCAAAATGGCCAGGGACACTGGAGCGGGCGCCCAAGTCCAAGGTACCTGCTTTTTCACAGAATCCAGACCTCCTTCCAACACTGATCAGCCCTGTAACTTCTATTTTTAGAGATCTATCTGCGGAGGACACTAGAGCGAGTGCCCAAGTCCTGGAAGTGCTCCTATGTCTGACTTTTCTTCAGATCCTAAATCCTTGATGCCTGCCAATCCTTCCTGCAACTCCACTTTTCCCAAATGCAACACCTATAATCTGCAATCACAAGACTTGGTTTGGGGGTTGTGGTGTTTAGAGGCTTGCCTCAATCAAGCCCCAGAGGACACTTAAGTCTCCGAACACCGTTGTCAGATAAAGAGTGCGTGCCCTTGTGAGGTAGAGGCAAAATCTAAAGAAATCAATGATGAAAACACAATATTATGTCACCTTGTAGTGAAGATCTCATGGGAGGAAGATGCTCTTCATTCCATGAGGAAATTAATGCTCAAATATGCAAATATCAACACACAAAACACACAAGTCTACTCTTGCAACACAATAGAAGCCTTGAATCACCTTGACAACACAATAGCTTGCTAGTAATCATCTAGTTGAAATCTAGTTTACAAATGAATGCCTACACATGCTTATATATGCATCTACAAGCACTCCCACCAAGATATTTGAAATTCAAACTTACCGTGTTGGCAAAGGGACCTAATAATAGTCACTAACCGACACCCAAAAATTGGGGCTGCCCTAAAATAGGGTAGGACTAGGGTGCGGGCACCCAAGTCATCCACCTATTTTAGGCAGGGTACAACTCAAGGGGTCCTCCTAGGTCTTATTTGCCATGGGACTTAGGTCCGATTCATCGGGATGCTAAAATATGAACTAAAATGTCCTAAATGCACTCTAAAGACTTGGGAGCTAAACCTTATGAGGGAAAAGCCCCCAAGGGGATATTTTCTGACATTACACTAATATGACCTACTCATGCTTAATCCACCAAGTCTTAGGTGATTCCAATAGTGAAAAGGTGATTTATGCATAACAAATGTTTTCAAACCCTCAAGATAGGGTTCCAGACCAGTCATCAACAAAATCCTTATAAAACTCTCAAATCTTTATGGAATTCAATCAAACCAATTGAAAATCAATGATACCTCATGCCTTAATGGTTTCCAATAGTTTTTAGCTCATTACCCACTTGTATTGGGCTGTACAATTCTCTACAACAACAATTTTACCAGTCAAAAAACACAAAGAAAGTCTTTTATATGAATACAAAGCTTTTTATTGATCTTCTTCTTAGATATAGTCCTCCTCCGACCATACAAGGTCTTATTATACCTTTTTATAACCTTTTTCCCAACTGTCCCTTGGGATTCCATTACCAAAACCTTTCTAATGCCCAATTGACTCTTCATATTCTCTATCCTGACACTATATGACAACATTACAAAACATGACATCATTAACAATATTTGTAAAATATGAACTAAAATGACTCCAATTACATTGTAGATGGTCTATTATGACCTTATTTCACCCAAATAATACTCAAATCACCTAAAACCTATCACAAGACCTTATTTGACCATATTTACAAAAAAAATAAACTTGGTGCCCCTGCACCATACACCCAGACAAAAGAAAATTCCAAGCCCCCTTGGATTGATGGAATTAACATGTCTTCATCCTCTGTCTACTCTTCCTTGATGTCCTTTGTGCTTTGCCCTGTGTCTTCTTTGAAATAGCTCCATGTAGTCTTCATCTTCGCTTTGGGTTTCATCTCGTCCATACAAACTTGCTTTCCTTTTGCCTTGTCACCTTGCAGCTGATGTCCCTTGTCCTAATGGATTGGATGATCTGCCTCAGTACCTTGTCCTCTTTCTTTTATTTTGAACCTTGGTTTGTTCCCCCTCAATATTGCTATCATAACAAGTGAGTAATAATTGGTTTCCTTAACCTTTTGTCTTTGTAATGTAACATTGTTTTCTTCATCTTTGTTCTTCCTATCTTTCTCAGGTTCCTTTCTTCGATTACCTCTGTCTAATTAGATCTATAAACCTCTGAAATGGCAAAGTATAACTGCCCTTTATCCTCTCTTGAAAACAATGGACAAAGCATTGTCTCAACCACCATACTATCATGCATCTTCAACACATCTTGAGCCTTCATAAGGAACTCATTCTTTCACTTTGCTGTGATAACATCCTCTTGTATGGGAATGGCTGCAATGTTCATTTCTCCTTCCTTGTCTTCCTTTGCTTATTCACTACCTTTTTCCATCAAAGGTTCTTGTGCCTTCACATCCGGTTCTAATGTCTTCATTTGCCTTCCTTTTTTGCATTAGCCTTTGAATAGCCCATACAACTTTCTTTTTTATTGTCAAATGCCAACTTAGCAACTACTGCAACTTCATTTGGAACTCCCTATTTGTTCTTTCCACATCTTCTTCCATCTGTTTCAAAGCTTGTTTCAATTCACTTATTTCTTTCTCAACCTCTATTTGCCTCATCTTTTCCTCTTTCCTCTTCCTCTCTTTTTCTTCTTGCTTCTTCTTTTGTGAACCCTCACCCAACAAGTACCTCTTCAAAAAATCCATTTCTCCTTCTTCAAGCAAGTCCCTTTAACCTTGCTTCCTCTTGTCTTTGCCTCACCTAGGTCTCTTCTCTTTTCCTCTACTTGGCCTTTTGGCAACCGGGTTCTCTCTTAAACTTGCACAAACACAAACACACAAACACCAAACTCTCTTGCCCAGACCTTCTGAGATCTAATACCAATTGATGTAAAGATAGGGTTCACACTCAATCATATGGAGGCATATTTCATAACAATGGGCTCATACCAACAAATTCTTCAAGTTTCTTAGGCTTTCCTCTTAGGCAATCTCCCTCTATCAAGGCATAATTAGGGTCTTAAAGCCAAAAAAAGTTTCTAGGAGTCTTCTTACACCTCAGGGACTCAAAAACAATCATTCCAAACCCTTACTCAAGTCTACACTTTCAACTCTTTACCATTTCTTTATTAGCTGCACCAAATGCTAGTAGCCCTCCAATCACTGTTTTCTTGTCATAACTTTCTAAGGCAACATCAGACCCACAAAAGGTATACCTTTTTAGACACCCATTATTGAGTTCTACCACATATCTAAAACTTGCCTAGGATTTCTTCAGACTAAATTAGTGAACAATTCACTGATGCTGCTGTAAATAGGCCTAATTAGGACAACTGAAGTAGTAATTTTGACATAACTTTATGAAAACAGCTCAAACCCACAAAAGAAATGTCTTTTCAGATACCCATTAAGGAGTTCTTTGACATATCTCAAAGGTACATATACTTTTTTTGAAACATCAATTCCTAAAATGGACTGGTATGTTGTCCCCTTAAGCTAATTAGCCCTTCAACTACAGACTGCCACTCATTTCTTTTGATGCAAACCTCAACTCAAGATTGTGAGAGGCTTTTTGGATACCCATTTAGGAGTTTTAAAACATATCAAAAATGAAACATAGGTTACTTTGTAACAAAAGGCTCAAAAACGGACTATCCTCTGTTTTTCCTAGGCCTAATTAGGCTTGTGCTCACAAGGGTTTATTGGTTCTCTTGGTTCCAGCCCCAAATCTCTCCACTATCACTTCAAACACTTCTAATATGACCTACTGATGCTTAATCCACCAAGTCTTAGGTGATTCCAATAGTGAAAAGGTGATTTGTGCATAACAAATGTTTTCAAACCCTCAAGATAGGGTTCTAGACCAGCCATCAACAAAATCCTTATATAACTCTCAAATCTTTATGGAATTCAATGAAACCAATTGAAAATCAATGATACCTCATGTCTTCTTGGTTTCCAACAGTTTTTAGCTCATTACCCACTTGTATGGGGCCGTATAATTCTCTGCAACAATAGTTTTACCAATCAAAAAACACAGAGAACATAGTCTTTTGTATGAATACAAAGCTTTTTATTGATGTTCTTCTTAGATATAGTCCTCCTCCAACCATACAAGGTCTTATTATACCTTTTTATAACCTTTTTCCCAATTATCCCTTGGGATTCCATGACCAAAACCTTTCTAATGCCCAATTGACTCTTCATATTCTCTATCTTGACACTATATGACAACATTACAAAACATGACATCATTAACAATATTTGTAAAATATGAACTAAAATGACTCCAATTACATTGTAGATGGTCTATTATGACCTTATTTCACCCAAATAAGACTCAATTCACCTAAAACCTATCACAAGACCTTATTAGACCATATTTACAAAAAAATGGACTTGGTGCCCCTGCACCACAACCTTAGCATTCACTTTGTATTCAAGGATTTGTGGATTCAGATTGGACAGGTGACATTGATAGCAGGATATCCACTAGTGCTTATGTGTTCACTATGTTCAATGGTGTTATTAGTTGGATGAGTAAGCGGCAACCTGTGGTCGCTTTGTCCACTATTGAATTAGAGTACATGGCAACAACTCATGCTTGTAAAGAAGCCATTTGGCTTGAGAGATTGTGTTTTGATGTTGGATTTGATGCATGGAAGATTACAATTTGTTGTGATAGTCAGAGTGCCATATTTTTGGCGAAGAATCCTACTTTCCACGTGAGGACTAAGCATATTGATGTCTAGTACCATTTTTTTCATGACATGGTAGAGAATGGGAAGGAGAATTTGGAGAAAGTTGACACTTTGACAAATGTTGCAGATTCCTTGACAAAACCTGTGAGCATGAAGAAGTTCAGATGGTGTTAAGAGTCTATGGGCCTCTTGGCCCCTAGCAGTTAAATTCTGTCATTCTATTGGCTCTTGCAAGGTGTTTGACAAGTGGGAGAATGCTGGGAATTAAGATGTCTCAACCTTTGCAATTTCCTAGCATTTATTATTTGATTGTATATTTATTTAATTGCCTATATTGTATTTAATATTGGTCATCCAGATTTTTCATTTAGTATGAGGTGGCATGATGACATGTCATCCCACTTGGAAGGTGACTTGGATGGTCAGTCAACATTTGAAAATGTAGGCATCCCATTTTGAGGTGGCATTATTATCATGTGTTAGCATCTTGTGGGTTGTGTAAGAGGTTATGACATATGATAGATTCTATGACATTAAGAGCTGGAAATAGAGATTCTATGATAGGTGTGACAAGTGTCAAGAAGCATCTTTGCATGGAGAAAGTAGGCTCCCAAGTTTGATTATGACAAGTTGTAAGAGAATTGTTTATTAATATTCAGTTATGACAGATTCTCTTACAACTGTAAGTGTTGTCATATATGATAGATTTTATGACGGTGTAAGAGCATCTGTCAAACCTATTTTGGGCAAATTTGGGGTGCCCAAGTATGGGGGTTGTAAGGGAATCTTTGACAAGTGTCTTTTGAATGCTTTATGGCCTTGGAATTTGGGCCATGTGGATTTGGATGATATTCTTTTGTGGCCTACTCTAGAAGCTTCCTTCATGCTTGTATCCCGCTATATATATAGGTGCTTGGAGTTGGAGTTGGATGGTTCATTTGCAGGTATTGTTATGCTTCCAGAATTACTCCAGTATTTGACATTTGTGAACTCCTGAAAGAAATTGCATTGCAAGTGTGTTGTAATCATCCTTTGATTTGGCCGATGACGGTATGGTTCAGTGGTTAAGTCATTCGGTTGTAGTGGCGGCCACTAGAGTTCAAACCCCCGCTAGGCCAACAAGCTTGCAAGGCTTTACGCCTTCGCTGGGCCAACGAGCTCGCGGGTTTGAAGTGTTCTTCCTAGGGGATGAGGTCCCCCATGTTGTGGCCTCACCGGTTCATTGCTCTAGGCAAAAGCATTCACATGGGGCCGGAAGGCATGTTGCACCAGCGTCGCCGGTCACGTTAAAAAGTTTACCAGGTGCATTATCTTTAAAAAAAAAATCATCCTTTGATTTGATAATACATTGTACAGGTTTTGGAGTGTGGGGTTTTTCACCTGAAAGGGTTTTCCCCACATATATCTTGTGTTGTGAGCATTGTACTTGTTTTTGATGTGTTATTACCTTTCTGTTAATGTGTATCTCATATTTTGTAACTATAAAGGATTAAAATTTGCATAACTTTCCTCATTAGATTAGTGTAGGAATCTATTTCCGCGTACCTTGCTTCCTTTCAGATAGGGGAGAAAAATATTTCTTTCATTTTCTGCAACATAATCATAAGCATGAGAAAATTTTTAGCATAAAATCTGCTAATAGCACTCCACAATCTAGCCATGTTGACTTTATGAGAACCTTCCATGAGTATTACAAACACCTCTTCATTGATTATTCTATCAGAGATCATCTTCTACCCATCATTGAAGAGAGTGTTGCAAGATGCATACCTTGCAAAATAGACCCTGAGTATAGTCATTTCCTAGACCGCTAATTGACTATTGAAGAAATTAATGAAGCTCTATATTCTATGGCTTTGGAGAAGAGCCCTAGATTGGATGGTCTTCTAGTGGAATTTTACCAAGCACTCTAGCCTTACATATGAGAATATTTCTATCATGTTTATCTTGAAGGCCTTGAAACTAGATCTTTGGGGCTAATTATTAATTAGGGGCTGATCAAACTCATTCCTAAAGGAAAAGATGACATTGTTAATGGATGGAGGCCCATCACCTTACTCAACACCTCCTACAAGATTATTGCTAAAGCCTTGGCTCATAGGATTAAACCTATCATTAGGAGATTATGAGACCTAAATAGACCATATTTATTGTAAATAGACTAGATTTATTTTGAATAGACCAGATTTATTCTAAACAATCTAGTTCTTACCTAGGAAATTTTTGAATGGGCACAACAATCTAGCCAAGATGCCCTCATTATTAATTTTGACTTCGATAAGGCTTATGACCACATCCACTGGCCATTCATTCTTAATATGCTAAAATGCTTGGGATTCATACCTATGATCTGCAATCATGTCAAAATGTTGTTCATGGATGCCAACACTAGAATAGCTGTCAATGGTCCTCTCTATCCCTAATTTCCCTTGCAAAAATCCATTCGCCAAGGCTGCCCCATTCCTCTTCTCCCTTGTTGCTAATGCTCTTGGTTATCTTTTCTATCATGCCTTGTCCACCAATCATATTCAAGGTATTTCACTGCCTGACATCACCCAAGCCCTTAACTCCCAATTTGTTAATAATAGCATGCTATTTATCCAAAACTTGGCTATTGAAGTTACCCACACATTAGATAGTTTGGAAATGTTTTGTACCATCTTGGGTTCTAAATAGGCCATGCATAAAACTGAATTCACCATGACCCACCCAAGTCTTCACCCCCCTTGGATTCCCAGTGAATGGAGAGAAAATAAACATGGCACCATCACACATTATCTCAACATTCTCTTTGGCATTGGTGTCTCCCTTAAAGATACGTGGAATTGGTTCATGACCAAAATAAAAAACAAATTTCTAAATTAAACCAACTATTTCTTATCCATGGTTGGTCATATCCAAGTTGCCAACAAAATTTTCCTTGCTTGTCATGTGTATATCTCATCATGTTGGCTTCCCTCCAAGACTTGCTACAAGCATTTGACTCAATTGATTAGAGGGTTTCTTTGGGATAAATGGGGTGATAAGAAAGGCCTTCCATCCATGTCTTAGATTCATTGTATCCAACCTAAACACAAAGGGGGCTTGAGAATTATTGATCCTTTTACCTAGGGTATTTGTCTTGCTACTAAATGGATTGTTAGAGCTTTAGAGGGAGATTCACCTTGGAAACTCCTTGTCCACTTCCATATCCAATCTACCTCAGCCAACCTTTCTTGGAGTAGGATTAAGTGGTGGGACAGACTCCTTCTCACTCCCTTTTTTAAAACTCATGGATCCACTCCATTGAATTCCATCTAGAAAGCCTAGAAAATCACCTCGAAATATCTATACTAGTATGACAAATCTTCGAGTCACGACCTAAGCTTCACCACCTCTTCCATTTGGTGGAACCATTTAATTTAGCATGAAGACAAACCCTTGGGTCTTATTAAGGAACTCAAAGAAAAACACCTTTTTAAAAAAGGTCATTCAAGTGTTTAGTGACTTGTGGGATCCCAATAGTTTTACTTGGAAGACTTAGCAATTTCTCAAAACATAGTTCAACCTTTCCTTGGCTAATAAACAACCCATCCTTCAAATTCAAGAACTTGTCCCCCCTAAGCTTGCTACATCCCTAATCCTATAGTTTGTATATGGTTATGTGTAGTCAAATTGTGACTACCTTAACTCTTATTTAAGTTATATAATAATTAATATAGTCATATATAGGTAGTTAGGTTAGCCTGGGTGGCATCCATGGCATAAATATGGTATATATAAGAGGTAGAGGTTAGTTATTAGAATCATATTAAGTATTGTGCTCTTATTGAAGACTATTGAAGGTATCCCCCTTGAAGTGGATTCTAGGAGGCTGCCCCATTGAAGTAGCATATTATTATCAAGTATTTGTAGCATATTTCTTATTTTATTATTCTATTGTGCAAGTTTTTTCATTACAAGTGGTATCAGAGCATGATCTTGGCACCATGAAGGCAAGAAATAAGAAAATTTTCTATTTATTTTGGAGGTCATTTTGGAAAGTGCATATCTCTCTCATTTTGGTGATTATATTCAACATTTTTAGAGAGTTTTTCAAGGATGTTTTAAATCTATTACAATCTAGATCTCATATCATTTGGAGCAAATTTGAGGAAGTTATTATGAAATTAGGTCTTCCGCTATTTTCTCTCCTAGGGTTATAATTCAATGAATTTTTACTTGACTTCTAGAGGGTTGAAGAAGGGTGCATTGGTACACCTATAGTCCTGATTTGGTGCAATTTGGAGTTGTTTTCAGTAAGTTATTGCAATTTTAGGGTTTTTCATAAATTCACCATATAAGTGCAGTTTGTGGATTTTTTCAGATTTGTTTACATTGTTGGAAAGCTTGCAGAAAATAATTAGGGGTATTTTTTCAAAATTTTAATTTTGGGATTTGTGCAAATACATTTAGTGATGCAATTGAAATAAGGACACTCTGAGAGGAGTGAGGAAGATGAACATCCTTCTTCTTTCTTTGCTCTTAGATGCCTTGGTGTAGATTTAGATTAGTGCCATTAGATGCTATTTGTGTTTTTTGGTGTTTACTATTCCTTAGAGTAGGGTGGTCTATCTGGTTTAGGTTATGTATAGGGTGTTTTGTTGAAATTTTGAATTATTTCTTACATTTTTGTTTTGTTTTTGGGTGAGCGTGGCGGGCTTTACTGATGGTCTTTGTGGTGTACGGGACCGGTCATGGGGTTTTCAATTTGATAGGATTTTTTTTATGTTAGAGATCTGGAGTTAATTCTCCCATGCCAACCAGTTGGGATGGTAAGTGGAGAACAAGAAGTTAATTTAGAAGACTCCTAAAAGGTCATTCTAGATGGAAGTAATGAATGTGAAGAGACATGTTAAAAATTTGAGGTCAAGAAGTTCAATGAGATCAAACTGGTTTTGGAAGAGGAAGTTAGTAAAATTTCTTACAAAGAAGCCCTAGACGGTAAGGCTCAAGCATCCCAAACACAACTTTTTAAAGTGGTCAATAATGGTGGTGGTGGAGGAAGAAGGATGGGAAGTGTCAAGGGAGTCAAAGGTGAGCTACCCAGAGAAGGAGAACATGGTAAGATATTGTCTCTACCTAAATTCCTCACCATTTCTCCTTGTTCAAATATGTTGCAGGCTATGAAGGAAGAAGAAGATAGGCTAAGTAACATTGCTATTTTCTTTCTTTGTTTGGTTAACAATTTACTTCCTTCTGAGAAATTTTTTGATGATTGGCCTGGGGAAGTATGGGGCAAGAAATTAGGGCTTTATGTGAATTTCTGTCAGATGATTCAAAGGGTCTATTTGTAATTTTATTAAAGAACCATGATATACAAGATAGAATTTTGAAGAAAGAATTTTGGAGTATTGGCTAGTTAGTTTTCAAGGTTGTGCCTTGGATTGTTGATTCTAAACTAGAATTTTTTTGGATTATTCATCCCCTAGATGGTTAGAAATAAAAGATCTTGCTCCTCAATTGTGGAAATTTATTCCACATTTTTCGAAACCCTTGGGGGAAGTTCTTCAAACTGAAGAAACCACGATCACTTTGCCTCACCTTAATGCTAGGGTTCTTATTTCACTAAAGCTAAATATAGATGTTCTTGAAATTTTAGAAATTCAAAGGGAAAATGAGTGTCTGGTGTGTAATTGAGAGCTTCTATGAACCCTGAATGCTTTTTGCTTATGTAAAAAAAGGTCATCAAAGAAAGGATCATCCTAAAATATAGAAAAATAACATAGAGGGTCATAATAAAGGAGAAAAAAAGAAAATCCCTATAGAGCAAGGAGAGAATATTGTTGAAAACCATCATGGGGGAGTTGAAAAGACCCCCTCTGATGAGGGACATAAGGTTGACAATAATGAGAACATAACCATGGAGGTTCACGATAGCCCAAGGATGGTTGATATTAGTCAAAAATTCCCCCTGATGGGAGACGAAGAATATGTCATTATTCTTGCTAGGTAGGAAAATGAAATTGAAAAAGTGGAAACCCATGGTTTCCCAGGAGGAATTGTAAAAAAAAATGCCTAGCAGCTGGCATTAGATAAGATTAGAGCCAAGGTTGATAAAAAAATCTTGAACCCTCCAAATGTTGAATCTTGGGAAAAAGAATAGTTGGGGATGACCCACACAAAGGATCCAAAAAGATCAAGAGTAAACCTAGAATGTATTAACCCACCTTTCTTAGGTGAATATATGGATATTGATCCTAGGAACTCTCCAGGAGAGGGAAAAAAGAAAAGAAAGCCTTCTAATTAGGAAGCAGGAAGGAAAAAGACTAATACAAAAGGTAAGGATGAGAAGTTGCCAAAATGCTTTGATAGTTTGTATAAAAATTAGAAGTTGGGGGATTCTCACTCCCCCTCTAAATGATCTTGCATTGTGTTAGTTGGAATGTCTTAGGGCTAGAATCCTCTGACAATAAATACATTCTTAGGGCCTTTTGTAATAGTAAAGATAAGCTGGATTTGCTCTGTCTGCAAGAGACAAAGGCAGTTGGATTACAACTAGAGTCTATGTTAAAATACACAAGTCAATTGAGAGGGGGGGTGAATCAGTTGTCTATTAAAACATTAAGCCCTCAAGGCAATTCCAAACATCAACCTCTTATATGCATTAGCAGGATGTAAACATATGAAGCATCAATACAAACACATTCAAACATATAATCTTGAACACTAGATTTACGTGGAAAACCTAAGAAGGGAAAAACCACGGTGAGGATTAGCTCACATATATATGAATAACAACACCAAAATCAAATAGGCTCACTGCCAAGGGCTCACTACCCAGAGAAAGGCTCACTGCCAAAAGAAAGGCTCACTACCAAGGGCTCACTGCCTAAAAGAGAGAAGAAATAAGAGGACTATTACAGAGAGATTCACTATCTCAAAGCAACAGGAGAGATCCACCACTACCACTCCTTTCCATCCACAACCTTTAGCTCACTGCCTCCAGCAACTTCTAGCACACTGAAATGTAGACACCTTCTGCTCACTGCATTCTAGAGTCATAAGCATTTAAGCTCACATACAACTCACTGCCCTTGATTCACATTCACATACTCTTCTCTACATTGCTCCACTCAACTTCATCTTACATTTATACCATCTATAACCAAGACATATTTCAATTAGGTTGGTCCTAATGAAGCATGTGCACCTCAAACATGCAACACCAATTAGGTCGGCACTAAATACATTCGTGGTGGAAAGAAGTGAAGGTGGACCATGTCAAGGGTTAACTAGGACTCAAATTTTCATCACCAAGCTACGCATCACATTCATAATCCACAAGGTACCCCTGCAAATGGCACTAGTAAGCTAGGTCAGCCAAACCTGAGCTAATGACCACATCCACGCTTCTCCAAGTCTAAAAACATCATGCAGATTAGGGAGAGACATGTGTAAACAACATTCACACATCTTCCCATAACATTCAACACCATCAGAATCTCTTGCAACACTTCTGCAACCTCTTGAAACAAAGAATGTCTTCAATCTATACATCAGGATCCACCACCCCTGAACATCAACACAATAACTAAACTTGTGGAGCAACCCATCACTAGAAACTTCAAGGGAAGGTAGATATGAATTGTATAAGTACATCCCCAGATCTGCAGTACAAGAAACCTCAATGCGGAGAAATACAAAGCAATCTCATTTCTCCCAAATAGTCTTCTACATAGGAAAACACTCTCTATAACACATCTTTCACTTCCGCACAATCCAGAGCCTGAAACTTTGGATATAACACCTCTGAACACCTCTGACCAACACTTCTAAACTACACAAGCATATCTTCAATTAGGAAGAAATGCAAAGCATAACATTAAGAGCACCTCTGTCACACTACACACCTTTTTATCAAATTTTCTCAAAGTCACTTGGAAACCAAGTGAACCATTTGCTAGAGGTTGACATCAATGACAACACCAACAAGTTTCCAACAATCTCCCCCTTTGTCATTGATGGCAACACCAACTCTTTGAAAAACCATCAAGATGTAAGGTAATCAATCGGCATCTCAACAGTACTCCCCCTGACTGGAGCAACTCTCACTCTTCACAAACTTTCCTGTACTATGGTTTTTCAGCCACTCTAACTCTTGCCCCCTTTGACATCAATGGAAAAGGGAAATATCTGCAACACCAACAAGTACTTGTTCTATTTCCACTACTCTCACTTTGTTGCACATAGGATATGCTCCATCTGACTGTACCAATCAATAGTATCACTACCTACTCCCCCTGAGAGGTAGCCTTCAACATCAATCCAAGACAAAAAAAAATGTATCTTGAAATGCTTCCTAGACAGATGCACACACCTATGCATCTAGTTAGAATAAGGAGGGGCAATAACCCCTAACTTCTGCCAGAGATACTTAAAGGTATCCTTAGGAAGAGCCTTTGTAAAGATATCTGCAACTTGATCCCTGGTAGGCACATACTCCATATTCACCTCATTCTCTACAACTTTCTCTCTTAGGAAGTGATACCGGATTGAAATATGCTTTGTCCTTGAATGCATTACCATATTCTTTGAAATTTTGATAGCACTTGTATTGTCACATAAGATAGGAATAGGTTCATCATATGCCACTTTGATAGCCTTCAATGTCTGCTTCATCCACAACACCTGTGTGTAGTAGGATGCTGCTGCAATGTACTCTGCCTCTACAATAGATAATGAAACTGAGTCCTGCTTCTTACTTAACCATGAGACAAGTCTGCTTCCTAGAAAGAAAGCACCACCACTTGTACTTCTTTTGTCATCTGTGCATCCTGCCCAATCTGCATCTGTATATGCACTCAAGAAGAAATCAATATCCTTAGGATACCATAGGCCAAACTCTGAAGCACCTTTCAAATATTTGAAAATCCTCTTTACTGTTGAAACATGTGACTCTCTAGGATCAACTTGAAATCAAGCCACAAGACAAACTACATGCATGATATCCGGTCTAGTAGTAGTCAGGTATAATAATCCACCAATCATTGATCTATACTTGCTCTAATCAGCCTTAGGAGATTCATCATCTTTGCTCAAATTACAACCAGTAGTCATGGGAGTACACACCAGTTTAGAGTCATCCATTACAAATTTCTTCAATATTTCCTTAGCATACTTTGATTGTGAAATGAAAATACCATTTTTTGACTGACTGATTTGTAACCCAAGGAAGAAATTCATATCATCAACATATACATCCACAATCAGGATTTGATTTTCTTTAACTTTAAAATACAAATTGCTATCTGTAGTCCCCTTTTTGAAACCTTGCTGCAATAGGTACCTATCCAACCTTGCATACCAAGCTCTGGGAGCCTGTTTGAGTCCATACAATTCCTTCTTCAATCTATAGATGATATTCGGCTCATCTAATAACTAAAATCCTTTTGGTTGTTCAATATATACTTCCTCTTCTAATTCTCCATTCAATAATGCAGATTTTACATGCATCTAATAAACTTTGAAGTCCTTATGAGTTACAAAGGCCAAGAACATTCTAATGGCCTCTAGTCTAGCCACTGGAGCAAATGTTTCCTCATAATCTATTCCTTCCACTTGTGAGTAGCCTTTACACATAGGCCTAGCCTTATTTATGACTAATTCTCCATTCTCATTCAATTTGTTCTGAAAGACCCATTTAGTTCCTATCACATTTTTGTCTGCTGGTCTTGGGACAACTTCCCAAGTTTGATTCTTCTCAATTTGCATCAATTCTTCTTCCATAGCCTTGATCTAGTGCTCATATTTACATGCTTTAGGCATTGTTTTAGGTTCTATTTTAGACAATAAGCACAAATTTACCTATTCATCTACCATGAGAATACTTCTTGTTAATACACCTTTGTTCTTATCTCCAATGATCTAATCTTCAGAATGATTCTTCTACACATACTTGGGGGTCTTGGGAATCCTTTTTGGAGCATCTTCTTCATCAACTTGCTTCTCCTTTTCTTTTTCTTCTTCTCTTTCTTCTTATCTGCAAGGGATCTCATTAGATTCATATCCTTCTATTAACATTGAACTTTGATATAGTTCTTCATCCACTTTGACATTTGCACTTTCCACTAATTTCTTCAATCTCTTGTTGTAGCACCTATAAGCCTTGCTCTTTGTAGAATATCCAAGGAAGAATCCTTCATCTAATCTTATATCAAACTTTCCCAAGTTTTCTTCATCTCTCCTAATGTAGCACTTGCTTACAAACACTCTAAAATACTTTATAGTAGGAGTTCTTCCGCACCATAGCTCATATGGAGTCTTTGAACTATTGATATCTAGTAAATTTGCTTCTTTCATCATTGTCCTTACTACTTCCTGAACTGTCTTGTTCTTTCTTTCCACTACTCTATTTTTTTGAGGAGTCCTAGGGGCTAACAAATGCCTCTTTATTCCATGATCTTCACAAAAGCAGTTAAACTCATTAGAGGTGAGCTCACAACCTCTATCAAACCTCAAACACTTGATTTTTAAATCAATTTCATTTTCAGCCATAACCTTGAATTCTTTAAACCTATCTAGCTTCTAATTTTTCTTTGAGCAAAGTTACCCAAGTCATTCCAGAGTAATCATCAATCAACAACATGAAATACCTATCACCTTGAAA
Source organism: Cunninghamia lanceolata (assembly GCA_027924645.1). Classification (NCBI taxonomy): domain Eukaryota; kingdom Viridiplantae; phylum Streptophyta; class Pinopsida; order Cupressales; family Cupressaceae; genus Cunninghamia; species Cunninghamia lanceolata. Next base: position 628,501 of record BSBN01000806.1, read on the forward strand.
GCTTCCTACTCTTGTAGGTTTGCACAGATTTATATGCACCAACTCCAGAGGTCTGGTGGTAGAATACTCTTTGATCTTGAAGTTATTCCTTTTTTTCTTCCCAATCTGACATTCCTTGCAGGTTGCATTGATAGGCTTTGTAATTCTTGGCAAATCCCTCATAGCTTGAGTAGAGCTAATCCTCACTAGACTGTCAAAATTGATGTGACACATTATTCTGTGCCATAACCAACTTTCATTAACCTGAGCCATGAAGCACATACCATTAGCACCTTTGAGCTGATATATATTTCCTTTTGTCCTTGTTCCTAGAGTTCCAAAATTTTCTTTTCTGATTTCCAAGCCACCATCCTAAAATACAAGGTTAGATCCTCTACTACACATTTGTCTTACACTTATAAGATTATGCCGAAGACCCTTGACATAGAGAACATCATCTATATTGTGCTTGCCATCAAAACCAATTGAACCTTTTCCACATATCTTGGCAGATGCATCATCTCCAAGCTTAACAAAACCTCCATCAAACTTCTCAAGCTTCACAAACTTATTCTTATCACCTGTCATATGATTTGAACACCCACTATCAATTAACCAGAGGTTCTCCTCTTCTCTCGAATGAAAATTAGTTACCAGAGCTCCTGTGATATTATGCTTTATTTTCGGAGCAATTTCCTTCATATCCCTTTCAGATTCAGTTTCATCATTCAAATCCATGAACAAGCATTCATTACTTTCATCATATAGATAGTCAGACTCATCATCAGATATGATCTCATCTTCTTTAACATAATAACTTCTCTTGAATGATTTTCCTTTGTTATCCTTGTATTTGTCATTTGAAATTTTGATTGGACATTTTGAAGCATAATGACCTATCTTTCCACAGTTAAAGCATTTGAAAGGTAACTTAACTCTGTATTTTCTAGAGCCCTTTTTCAATCTACTTACAAAATTTACTTCCACTTCATCAAAGTCATCTGAATTTGATTCAACATTCTTTTCTATCTTGCTAGCCTTAAAAGCAGTTTCTTTCCTTGAATCATCTTGACCAAATTCTCTTATCTCAAAAGTAGTTAGAGTACTAAACATTTGATCCCTAGAATACTTATCCAAATTTTGAGTTTCTTGAATAGCAGAAACTTTAGCACTATAAGATTTTGGAAGAGTTCTTAGTACCTTCTTTACCACTTCACTTTCCTCCAGCTTTTCACCAAGACCATTGATGGAGTTGACAACTTCATCCACTCTCTGCATGTAGCTTGCAATATTTTCATCTTTTGACATCTTTAGGGTTTCAAACTTGGTCTTCAAAATCTAAATCTTTGCTTGCTTGACCTTGTCATCTCCTTCATAGGTACTTGCTAGCTTATTCTAGATCTCATGAGTAGTCTTGTAACTCATCACCTTCACTAATTCAAAATCAGAGAGACTGTTCAAAAGAGCACTCATTGCCTTGCCATTATTTTGATATTCTTTAATCTCATCTTCATCCTTTGGACCATTAGGAGGTGTTAGTTGAAATATTATCAACAGTATTAAACTACTAATAATCCAATAATCTCAATGAAATATGATGTAAATTAAATAAACAAAGCAATTTTACCTTGAAGACTAATTTACCTTGAATGATTCCATTGTTGCCTATCTTGTATTGATCTTGTTGATGAATATAGCTCTTAGAAGCGTGCTTCCTCGATGTTTGAAGATGACAATACTTGAATGGCTATATGTTGGATAAATTCAATGGAGATTACCTACAATGCAACTATTGTGAGGATGAGGGATGGATGATCGAAACCATGGTTGTATGGATATGAAGATAATTGAGATAAAATGCAATGAGCAATATGGATGCTTTGCCAAAGGCAAACTGGGGTAATTCTGGCAGAGTAAGTTTGCTATATCTTGTGGATTATAGAATGAGGGAATGAGCTTCCTTTTATAGGCCAAGGAGGGGCAAATCCATGTGTCAAGATCTCAATGGTGGAGAAGAAGTTTTGAGAGGTGTATGGTGAGGATTGAGTTGGTTGAGATGAGGGAGAGAAAGAAGGAAGATGTTCCTCTCACCTTGACATGGAGGAGAGAAAGGTGTGGCATGAGTCCACATGTCAAAAGGCTCACCATGACCAAAGAGAGAAGGTCAAGCAAGGAGACCATGATTATAGGATGGTTAGAAAGAATATTGGGATTCATGGGACAAGTGTCTCAAAGCACCCTTTGACCATGGTGACATGGAGAGACCATGCCCTTTGGAATAGGGATAGTTAGAGAGATAATAGGACATGTGGGTGAGGGAAAAATAGATTAATTAAATATTAAAATATTTAATTACATGTGCAACAAGGTGAGGTGGATGTGTGAGGTGGATTAGATGATGTAGAATTATGAATGAAGACTTTGGAATAGGATGATTTGTGATTAAGGGATGACATTAGAAGAATAGGTTTAATGGACTTAATTAAATAAATTGATATTTATTTAATATTTGGACTATTAATGATGAACATGAATCAAATAGATAAATTGACAAATTTATTAAATGATAGAAGAATGGGAATTAAATAAATAATAAATATTTATTTAATTTGTCTTTACCATTTTTAGGTGTATACATTTTGCCCCTCTTTGAGACAATGTGTTTCAGCACGTTGTTTCAAAGAATAAAAATTTTGCGATTGATACATGCCCCAGTTTGCCCTTGGTACAGGTTATTGACGATAGGATGCCTTCTTGGGAGATTGGACGGTAAGAATGTGATGACATGATGACTGACAATCTCATGATGAGATAGGGTGAACAACAGGTTAGGGTGAAGAAATTGGGTGACGCGGAAGAAAAACTAGGTGAAAATCATGCCCCCGCATGGACAAGGTCAAGCACCTCTCATTAGGGTTCCATGTGCTATATATAGGAGTGTGGGTTCACATTCCTAGTCATTTGCACATTTTTCTTTGTTGGAGATCTTTTTAGGAGATTAGAGCCTTTTGAGCACAGAGCAGTCAGTGAAGATGCATTAGTTTCCAATTGAGCTTCATCGATTCGAGTGGATCCGATGGTTCAACCGTCTAGCAAACTACGGGTTGCTGGTAAGTACCCCTTCATTTCTAGGTTAGGTGCATTTATGATTGCATTAAATGCTAGGCAAAGTTGTAGGTTTCATATGCACCGAATGACAGAATTACACATATGATGCGATTCCGCGCATATGACGTGATTCCGCGCATACGTGGAATTTTTGCATTTGAAGTGCACTCTTGCACTTTTTAAATCTGCACATACAATGAGGGACACTGCGCATGTAAGGTTTTACGGTGCATTTGAATTTTAAGAGTGCAAACAAGATAATGTTGCACTTGTAAAGAACAGTCCTGCGCATTTAAATTAAAGTGGCGCATTCAAAATATTTCTGTGCATGCGAGCTAAATTTGTGCTTATGAGGTAATTCTGCGCATATGACAGGCAGAACTACACAGATGATTTTGGTTATCAAAACACTTAGAAATTTGATGAAGTTGACTATGTGATGGATGTTGGTCAACTGATAGGTCATCTATGAGATTAATAGAATCTCTGGTGAGATGATAGGATTGCTTTCCTGTTGAAATAACTAAGTTTTTGATGTTGGATAAATAGACTTGCAGTTTAGTTGATTTTGATTGATTAACACGTGCTTTCTTTGATTGCAGGAGGAGTTAGATGATGTCCTCATCTTGAGGGAGCAGTTTCCAGTTATGTAGATGTTGAGGCCTTATCTCACGGAGATGGATCTACTTGTTATTGGATCAGCTGGACTATCATTTGTGCTCTTCATGCCTGAGATTAGGGCTAATCTTGGCATGCTGACTGCTATGGTTGAGAGATTCCACAGTGAGGACGGGACCTTTCACCTTCCCATTGGGAAGATTATAGTGACCCTAGAGGATGTTCACAAGATTCTGCACATTCCTATTGACAGAGAGCTCATTGAGTATGAGCCATAGATTGGGGCAGGATTCGATGAGTGCAGACGGGTCTTTGACAATGATGAGATCGAGGGTATTGAGATCAGCTGGGTTGACATGGTGGCTTACTATGAACCTCTTCCTTCAGTTGTGGCTGGGTTGATTGGAGGTATTATGTGCCCCAACAGATGGTCGTGTGGCTTTGTAGTTGGATGGGGGTGGGTACTAGAGCGGATCACTATAGAGGGTACCAAATACGCTTAGGGAGTTTACATCCTCGCTCACTTATACCATGATTTACACCAGTTTGTTTATGACGGCTCTTCCAGTTTGGCTTGTAGAGTTTCACTTCTACAGATATGGGCATGGACACACATAGCCATTACTCGTCCTATTGGTATTGGCACTCGGGGTAGGGATCAGCCCTACTCCTAGATGTTTTAGTATAGCCTTTCACAACCCAAGATGGGAAAGTTGGAGTATTGGAGACATGCTTTTGATAATGTAGACTCTGTTGTTTGGTGACCATAACTAGACTGTGAGGTATGGGATGATGATACTTCTGAGCTTCCCTTCCACTTTCAGACTAGATGGCTTATAGGGAGGACACCCTATATACTAGAGAGGCACATTGTATCACATGTGTTTAGGTAGTTTGGCAGAATCTAGGAGATGCCCCAGGGTAATGTCATATTTGCCCATATGCACAAGGAGCAGACATGATGGGGACCTAGCCCATCTTACGAGACAACTCACGCTAAGTTTCTACATATTCCATATCAGCCTTGGCGATGCACAGGGCAGTGGCAGACATAGGCATGACACAAGATTTCTTTGATTGGTTTGCTGCACATCCGTTTCCATGCTACTCTAGACCAGGAGAGCGAGCCCTGATTCCAGATGATTGGTAGGATGAGGATGAGGGGCCACGAAGGTGACACAAGAGACACAGAGGATGGGGAGGTAGAGGTGGGGATGACAATAGTGACGAAAGAGGAGGAGGAGGCCATGATGGCAGTGGTGGTGGAGGAGGATTTGGTCATGATAGTGGACATGATGTCAGTGATGGGGATGATGGCAGAGATGGAGATGGGAGGAGGGTTCACCGGTGGATTGATCCCGCCCAACATGCTTAGCTACTCTTATAGGCACAGGTGCAGCCTCCAGTGCAACCACAGGGGCAGGGGCCAAATGATGGGGTTATAGCAGGGCTACAAGCCCAGTTGGCTCAGGCTCAGTCTATGCTACAATAGCAGTAGGGACAGATAGGGCAGATGCAGGTCCAAATTACATAGCTGCAGGGTGACCTCTAGACTGTGAGATTAGAGAGAGACACAACAATCTAGAGGTATGGTAGGGAAGAGGCACTCTTGGAGCAGGTGCAGCAGACTACGACATAGGGTGGCACTGGCCAGATGGTTGCAAAGATGGTCAAGGCAGGTCAAGAGATCTTCTACTAGAAGTCCCTATATGAGCAAGCAGTGCCACCAGAGCATAGGGCAGGTAGCTATAGACCTAGCTACCGCAGTAGGTCATAGAGGGTACCAACAGAGAGTGGCGGGGTGATGTGACCTATGGGGCCACCTCCCAGACCATCAGGAGGAGGTGCACCGGGGATAGGGAAAACATGTGGAGGAGGAGCAGGAGGAATCATACCACCACAGCCAGTACCATCAGGAGGGATTCACTCCTAGATGTCTCTTGACATGTATCAGTTTTTAGTAGTTTTATTCAGACATGTATACACCACTTTGGTTTAGACACTTCGAGATGTATTATTATTTTGACATCATTGTATACTTGGACACTTTTATTCTTTTTGATGATGATGATATGAGATCATGATTCGACAGACTATGTTATGATTTACATATGTGATGATGATATGTGATGGACATGACTTATGATGCTACGATGTTATGATGTGCTATGCTTATAGATGAATTACATGGTTTATGATTTTGATGCTCATGCTTATGTTATGTGATGGACCTGATGCTCTATATGATGACTTGTATGATGCAGTACTATGATGATTATGTTGATGCTTCTATAGATTTTGATACTAGACATGATGCCTCTACATGCTTATGGTGTTTGACCTAATGCTATATATGATGATGCATCTATATGTGTTGATTTGTATAATGCAAAATGTAATGATATGAATCATGTATGCATGTACTAAGATGGTTTAATTGATGATCACTCTATCTATGTTTTTGCATTTTTTTGTTTTCTATCATAATATAGCTATGAAACTCAAATGGGTGGAATGATGTGAGTATATGACTCTTGGTATGGATAATTTATGATTTACTTGTGTTTATGCATCCTAATGGACAAAATGATATGCATTTATGATCATGTACCTAATCATGACACATGATGGTTTTATTTTTTGTTAATGCCAAGTATACTCAATCTTAATAACAATACACCTTTTAGAAGAAAATGAATTGGATAATGAAAGATAAGAAATTGGACAATGAATGATTTGGTAATAAATGATAAGAAATTGGATAATGATAGATAAGAAATTGGATAATGAATGATCACAAAGACACATGGATTTTGGTAAAATGATAACATGCTTATAATGCAATGGGATAACTATGGATATGAATTCTTGTCATCTTTGATTGTGCAAGTTTTTGAAGTACTTTGTTTCATCATTGAGCTTTTAAAATGTTGTAATACAAGCATCTAGGTATAATTAAACCATGATGGCCTGAGTACTTCTTACATGGATTTTGATTTAGCAAGTTAGTACAAGCATCTAAGTATAATTGAACCAAGATGACCTGAGTATTGCTTGTGTATCAATAGACAAGGATTAAACATGTTTCATGTTTAGACCTTTGATGTCCTCGATGATCATTTTGTTGTCATGTCATTAGGCAAGGCTTTCATGTTACTAAAGGTAAATCCACAAACAATAGACAAATAAAATGATTATACCCCCATCATAGATTCTCTAGTTTGATACATCCTTGAGTAGTGTAGAAAGACATAATAACAAAAATCATGATATAAGACTTTTAAAACAACCATTGAAAAACTTTCTTGCCCAAAACATGTTTTCTTTCAATAACTTGATAGAATCAGTTTGATGTCTTAGGTAAAAAGGGATTTGTCAAGTGCAGTCTTGCTATCTTTTGTGTCAAGATGATGTTGAAAACTTGCTTGTCATGCTGCTTGTTGTCTAGTGATAAAACTGTGATCCGATTGTTTACCCTCTAAAGTTATAGCATTCAAGAACCCTATTCTCTGACTAGGTCAAGGGCTTGCCCCCAGTCAAGTAGAGGATTTGATTTATTATGGAAGAACTGACAATGAACAATGTGATGAGCCCTAAGGGACTGACCTAGTGCCTCGGGGGCTCATTACTAAATGACCTTGCCTACGTGACGACGTAGAGGCAACGTAGTTCGGAGTGGACCTATGTGGATGTAAAGACCTAGGCGATGAGAAATGGTGTAGACTCGAATGGACCAAAGGTTGAACGACATGGGATGGAATGGATGGAAAAGGAGCCTCAGAGGTGCATCGATAATGGCCTTGCCTATGTGACGACGCAGAGGCAACGTAGTTTAGAAAATGATTGATACTGATGATAGACTTGTGATAGGATGAACGATAGGATAATGTGATTAGATGACCCTACTAGATAAGGTGATAGGGGTGACAAGACACCAAGCTATGGTAAGTCATTGCAAGGTAGATGTAAAATGGATGCGGTCACTAGATGAATATGATAGGAAAGATGGATGTGGATTGAGTTGTACTAACAGATGGAGGTAGCGGTTAGTCATAAATAGTGCCTGTTTCTAGGTTCTCACCACTTGATTCTACTTGTACCATTTTTTTATGTCCCTTGCATTGGGGTTATTAGGTATAGAATCGTAGAAGGTGCATACTATTGATGGGATCATCAAACACTTCACCTTCTGATGTTGAGAGCTGATACGCACCTGATCCATAGGCAGCAACTATGATATAGGGACCCAACCAATTGGGTTCAAACTTCCCCTTCTTCTCTCTATCTTGTTGATTGCGTGGATTCTCTCTTAGGACCAGATCACCTACTTGAAAGACCATTGGCTTAATCTTGTGATTGTAGCTCCTTGACATTCTCTATTGGTATGCCTTAAGATGGTTAAAGGCATGTTGTCTCCATTCTTCTAGTAGTTCTAGTTCTTGAATCCTTGATACTCTGTATTCCTCATCATTTATGAGCCCCTTTAATGACACCCTAAGGGAAGGAATTTCAACTTCGATAGTCAATATGGCTTCAGAGCCATAGACAAGGGAGTATGGTGTCACACCTGTGGGTGTGTGTATATTGGTTTTGTAGGCCCATAGAATGGGTTTCAATTGCATATGCCAGTCCTGGCCAGCGTCAACGATAGTCTTTTTGAGTATCTTTAGAATGGTTTTATTTGATGCCTTAGCTTGGCTGTTACCTTGTGGGTAGTATGGAGTGGAGAAACGATGTTGGATATGGAATTTACTACAGAGTTCCTATACATCCTGATTCTTGAAGGGTCTTCCATTATCTATGACAATGGATAATGGAATACCATATCTGCATATGATATAGTTAAGGATGAAGGATGAAATATGTTTCCCTGTGATGGTGGTTAATGAAACGACCTTAATCCACTTTGTAAAATACTCTGTGGCTATGATAATGAATTTGTGGGCATTGGAGGAGGAAGGATGAATCTTGCCTACTAGATCTAATCGCCATTGACAGAAGGGCCAAGGTATCATTAAAGGTTGTAATTCCTGAGCGGGTGCATGTATCAAATTACCACGAATTTGGCATTTCTTACACCGCTTGACAAACTGATAGGAATATTTTTCCATGCTCAGCCAGTAATATCCTAAATGCATGAGTTTCTTCTCCAGAGTAGGACCACTATAATGCGTCCCGCAAATGCCTTCATAAACCTCCCTTAGAGTGGTCTAATATTCATCACTGTCTAAATGCCTAAGGAGAGTACCATCTAAACCTTGTTTGTATAGGGTGTCAGAAACAATGGTATATTTGGATGATTGGCATATGAACGTACATTTTTGGTTGTTTGACAGGTCAGGAGGTAGGAAATTCTCTTTAAGATATATGTAAATCATGCCATATAAAGGAGAATCGACCCCTACGATGTGGTAATTGGTGTTATTTTCTGGGCTTTCATAGGCTGGATGGGAGACTGGATCCACCAAAAACTCATAACGTGAATGATTTTTAGGGATATCTAGAAGGGATGCAATAGTGGTCATTGCATCTGCTGCTTTGTCTTCCAACCTTGGTATTTGTTTGAAGGAGATCACAACAAAATATTCCTTTAAGTCGTCCACCATACACTTGTATGGTATCAACTTCTCATCCTTTGTTTGGTATTCATCATTTATTTGATTAATGACAAATTGTGAATCCTCATACACATGAAGCTCTTTGATATTCCACTCGACTGCCATTTTTATGCCGATAACCAGTACTTCATACTCAGCTACATTGTTGGTGCATGGGAACAAAAGTCTATATGATATAGGGATTGTATCCCCCTGTGGTGTTACTAGCAAGATACCTGCTCCAGATCCATGTTGCGTGTATGACCCATCAAAGTAGAGTTTCCAAGCTATTGTTGTGATGTTGTAGAATGAGGGAATGAGCTTCCTTTTATAGGCCAAGGAGGGGGCAAATTCACATGTCAATATCTCAACAGTGGAGACTTGGTCTTGTGAGGTGTATGGTGAGGATTGAATTGGTTGAGATGAGGGAGAGAAAGAGGGAAGATGTTCCTCTCACCTTGACATAGTAGAGAGAAAGGTGTGACATGAGTCCACATGTCACAAGGCTCACAATGACCAAAGAGAGAAGGTCAAACAAGGAGATCATGTTTGTAGGGAGGTTGGAAAGATTCTAGGGACTATGAAACAAGTGTCACAAAGCACCCTTTGACCATGGTGACATGGAGAGACCACACCCTTTGGAATAGGGATGGTTGGAGGAAGAATAGGCCCATGTGGGTGAGGGGAAAATAGAATAATTAAAAAATTAAAATACTTAATTACATGTGCAAGGTGATGAGGTGGATATGTGGTGACATGGATTAGGTGATGTGGAATAGAGGACTTTTGACTTTGGAATAGGATGATTTGAGATTAAATAATTTGATTATTATTTAATTAGGGGATGACATTAGAAGAAGAGGTTTAATTGATTTATTTAAATAAATGGATATTTATTTAATATTTGGACTATTCATGATGAATGTGAATCAAATAGATAAATTGATGAATTTATTAAATGATAGAAGAAAGGAAATTAAATAAATAAAAAATATTTCTTTAACTTGTCTTTGCTATTTTTAGGTGTATTCATTTTGCCCCTCTTTGAGATAATGTGTTTTATCACGTTGTTTCAAAGAATATTTTTTTTTTGCAATTGATACATGCCCCAGTTTGGTACAGATTTATGACGCTAGGATGCCCCCTCAGGAGATTGGATGGGAAGAATGTGATGACAGGATGATGGACAATCTCACGATGAGATAGGTGGGTGCCAAAAATGTTAATGGAAATATTGTCAACAGTATTAAACTACTAATAATCCAATAATCTCAATGAAATATGATGCAAATCAAATAAACAAAGTAATTCTACCTTGAAGATTGATTTACCTCGAAGCTTCCATTGTTTGCCTATCTTGTATTGATCTTGTTGATGAATATAGCTCTCAGAAGCGTGCTTCCTCGCTGTTTGAAGATGAAAATACTTGAATGGTTGTATGTTGTATAAATGCAATGGAGATTACCTACAATGCAACTATTGTGAGGATGAGGGATGGATGATTGAAGCCATGGTTGTATGGATATGAAGATAATGGAGATAAAATGAAATGAGCAATATGGATGCTTTACCAAAGGCACGCTGGTGTAATTCTGGCAGAGTAAGTTTGCTATACCTTGTGGATTATAGAATGAGGGAATGAACTTCCTTTTATAGGCCAAGGAGGGGCAAATCCATGTGTTAAGATCTCAATGGTGGAGAAGAAGTTTTGAGAGGTATATGGTGAGGATTGAGTTGGTTGAGATGAGGGAGAAAAATAAGGAAGATGTTCCTGTCACCTTGACATAGAGGAGAGAAAGGTGTGACATGAGTCCACATGTCACAAGGCTCACCATGACCAAAGAGAGAAGGTCAAGCAAGGAGACCATGATTATAGGATGGTTAGAAAGAATATTGGGATTCATGGGACAAGTGTCTCAAAGCACCCTTTGACCATGGTGACATGGAGAGACCATGCCCTTTGGAATAGGGATAGTTAGAGAGATAATAGGACATGTGGATGAGGGAAAAATATATTAATTAAATATTAAAATATTTAATTACATGTGCAACAAGGTGAGGTGGATGTGTGAGGTGGATTAGATGATGTGGAATTATGAATGAAGACTTTGGAATAGGATGATTTGTGATTAAATAATTTGATTATTATTTAATTAAGGGATGACATTAGAAGAATAGGTTTAATTGACTTAATTAAATAAATTGATATTTATTTAATATTTGGACTATTAATGACGAGCATGAATCAAATAGATAAATTGATGAATTTATTAAATGATAGAAGAATGGGAATTAAATAAATAATAAATATTTATTTAATTTGTCTTTGTCATATTTAGGTGTATACATGAGGTATAGTATACTCTTTGTCAACTATTTTCCATACACCATATCCTAGTGAGACAAGAAAGCTTTCCATCCTGGTCTTCCAAAAAGCAAAATTTGTTCCATCAAACACTGGAACCTCCATACCTTTCCTATGTGCCATCTAGATCTACCCCAAGTAATTAAGCTTCTTCAAGGAACTCATCTCTGATACCAATTGTTAGAATGCATAGGTCAACTAAGAGGGGGGGAAAATCAGTTGTCTATTAAAACATTAAACCCTCAAGGCAATTCCAAACATCAACCTCTTAAATGCATTAGCAAAATGTAAACATATGAAGCATCAATGCAAATACATTCAAACACATAAGAACACCAGATTTACATGGAAAATCTAAGAAGGGAAAAACCATGGTGAGGATTAGCTCACATATATATGAATAACAACACCAAAATCAAATAGGCTCATTGCCAAGGGCTCACTGCCTAGAGAAAGGCTCACTGCCAAAAGAAAGGCTCACTGCCAAAAGAAAGGCTCACTGCCCAAAAGAGAGAAGAAATAAGAAGATGGTTACAGAGAGATTCGCTATCTCAAAGCAATAGGAGAGATCCACCCTTGCCACTCCTTTCCATATGCAACCTTTGACTCACTGCCTCCAACAACTTCTAGCACACTAAAATATAGACACCTTCTGCTCACTGCATTTCAGAGTCATAAGCATTTAAGCTCACACACAACTCACCGCCCTTGATTCGCATTTGCATACTCTTCTCTACATTGTTCCACTCAACTTCATCTTGCATTTATACCATCTATAACCAAGACCTATTTCAATTAGGTTAGTCCTAATGAAGCATGTGCACCTCAAATGTGCAACACCAATTAGGTCGACACTAAACACTTCTATGGTGGAAAGAAGTGAAAGTGGACCATGCCAATGGTTAACTAGGACTCAAAATTTCATCACCAAGCTGCTCATCACATTCACAATCCACAAGGTACCTCCACAAATGGCGCTAGTAAGCCAGGTTGGCCAAACCTGAGCTAATGACCACATCCACATTTCTCCAAGTCCAAAAACATCATGTAGACTAGGGAGAGACACTTCACAACATTCACACATCTTCCCATAATATTCAACACCATCAGAATCTCTCGTAACACTTCCGTAACCTCCTAAAACAAAGAATGTCTTCAATCTGTACATCAGGATCCACTACCCCTAAACATCAACACACTAACTAAACTTGCAAAGCAACCCATCACTAGAAACTTCAAGGGAAGGTAGATATGGACTATATAAGCACATCCCCAGATCCACATGACAAGAAACCTCAATGTGGAGAAATGCGGAGCAATCTCATTTCTCCCAGACAGTCTTCTACACAGGAAAACACTCTGTAAAACACATCTTTTACTTTTGCACGATCCAGAACCTAAAAATCTGGATATAACACCTCTGAACACCTTTGACCAACACTTCCAAACTACACAAGCATATCTTCAATTAGGAAGAAATACATAGCATAACACTGAGAGCACCTATGTCACACTGCACATCGTTTTATCAAATTTTCTCAAAAGCACTTGGAAACCGAGTGAACCATCTGTTGGAGGTTGACATCAATGACAACACTAGCAAGTTTCCAATAGTATATACTTAAGTTTGTCTGGAGAAACTCTATATTCTTCTCTACTAAACATGACAGGGGCAAGGGTGGGGCAGCCATCCTATTTAGTGAAACTTGGGAATATTGGGTTTTTGAAAATGGAACATTCCCATGTAATAGAGTTGTGTGGATTATTATTAAAAAATAGAGTTTTAAGTTTGGAATATGCTCTAGTTATGCTTGTAATGACTATAATTAAAGATGCATGATGTGGAATTGGATGGCTCAATCTACCTAAAATTCCATGGATCCTAGCAGGGACTTTAATATGATAGAACACAAAAATGACAAGCAAGGTGGTAAAAAAGCTCTTTGGAAAGGAAATGAATTATTTTATGGTAAAAAATGAAAATAACTCTTAACCTTTGGGATCCTCTTGAAAACTAGAAAGATAATAAGAAGAAAACATGGTTCACTCGGTGTAATAACCAAGGCATGGGCAAAAGAGTGTATTCAAGGCTAGACAAATTTTATGTTAACACATAATTTTTTGAGTTTAAACATGAGTTGGAGGAGTTTCCAGTTCAAGTGTTTCCCTCCACCATGTATGACCATTCACCTATTGAGGTGTGGATCAAAGTCAAGGACAATGGCCAATAAAGTAGAGGTAGAAAGAGTCAAATCTTCAAACTTAACACCTCTCTGCTCAAAGATAAGGATTGTATGGCTGTCATTTTTAGATTGAGAATGATTAATAAAAGCCTATTTTATGAATTTGGAATTGTTAGGTGGGAAAAGTTCATTAATGCTTAGCAACAAATCTTGAAGATTGTGGGGAAAAAAGGCTCTTGATAGGAGATATGAAGAGAACAAATTAGAATATAAACTCCGTGATGTTGAATTCAAATTGCAAAATGATATGAATGATAAGGAGGTTTATGATGAAGTTATGAACACTAGACATCAGTTAAGATGTATTCAAAACTTCAAAAATCAAGGATCAAAGGTTAGATCTAGGTTTAATTGGCTGAAGGAAGGTGACAGGGGTTCCAAGTATTTCTTCAGCATCTTGAAAGCAAAGCATGCAAGAGAAAATATTGGCCCTATCTTGGTGGGGAATAATATGAGTAGTGACCTTAAGGAGATGGGGAAAACTTTTCAGAATTTTTACAAAAACTTATTCTCTACAAAAGAAAGTAACAAAAGCATTGAGGCAAGACTTGTTGAAGGTACAAGACAACTGAGAGGTGGGGGGGGTGAATTAGTTGTATCAAAAACCTTAACTTCTTTAAACAAAATCACATTCACATTCCCTTACTTTAACTCCTTAATTTGTTATGAAGATAAAACATGAATAGAAGAATCAAAACATAAACACATCAACATCATACACACATGAACCCTAGATTTTTATGTGGAAAACCCTAAAAAGGGAATATAATGTAGTAACAATACCAAATAACAAAGAGGCTCACTGCAAAAAATAGCTCACTGCTAAGGGGTGGCTCATTGCCAAGGGGTGGCTCACTGCCAAAGGGTGGCTCACTGCGAAGGGGTGGCTCACTACAAAAGGGTGGCTCACTACCAAAGGGTGGGTGGCTTTGTTGGTTCTCAAATCTGCAGATTGAAAAACCCTAAAAGGATGCCAAACTTTATGATTAGGTTAAGCAACTGATTTGGCCAACTAATGAAATCAATCAAAATGATTGGACTTCCCTAAACTTTAGGCTCTGCTTTGCCTAGGTGGGTGTACCTTTTTATCACCACTGAATATTAACACTTCAAAACTGAATGGTGATGATTGAGCAGATTATGTACAATTTTGCCAATTAAAGCATCCTCTTCATCCAAATTCAAAATGGCATGAAATTTGAAAATAGATTTATTCAACTACTCTATCCACTACTACTCTTACAAATAGAAAATCAAAATATGTTCAATGATTTTATTTGATCTGGAGCATAACATTTGATCGCAGCATTATTTGTTGGGCTATGGAGTCTTAATGAGTTTTGGTCATCCAATGGCCTTAAACTCTAACTGTTCAGCACTTTTCCTGCTTATGGCTTGCATAAATGTGCAAGTAATTCAACCATGAAAACCATTCTTTCTAATCTAGGCTTAATTCTTTAAATCACAGTAACATGTTCAAAAGAATTTAATCCCTACTTGAGAGAACCCATTAAACATATCACACAGAAGCATTTAATATGCAATGACAAATCAATAAGAACTTGCCAAATTGATTCATATGATCAAAAGAAGACAATATGGAGACAGTCTCACATTTTATTTTCATTAAAATCAATGAACAACTGAAGCCATTTTTAGATCAAATACATTTCTGTACATTCTCTTCCCAAATTTTGACAAGTACACCAATCTGCTCTGTCCTGCCCCTTTCTCCTTTCCTTTGTCTAACCCCATTTTCCTTTTTGATTTTATCATATATACTTTGCATTTCGACCCTTCACATATCCTTTTGATGCAACCTTTCATATTCTTTTGCAATCAAAATATTTATTTTATCACCTTTTGCTTTGCATCCCCGTGAGTAATTTGGCCACAATATTTTACAATAATAGTCATAATGACTATTAATATTCCCTTGTTCACATTCGCATTCACCATATTTACCAAGTAAAATAATTACCCACTCCTCATCTCCCTTGGTAAAAACATTTTACCTCTCAATGAAATATTTTACAATGTATTATATTCCCAAAATAACAAATTTCCCCTTCTCGTGCAAAATATTTCATCATATTTTATTTGCAAAATAATTTATTTCACTCCATGGTTTTATCTTTCCACTCCATTATTTTATTTTTACCTCATTGCTTTATTTCCACCACACACTTCTAAAATTAAATAAAAACGCTTTTATACTTTACCTCCCGCAACACTGCATATATTTAATTTTTCCTTTTAGCAGGTATGCGTGAGAACATTTAAGTCAAATTTCCTTCACCCTTCACTTGCATCCCGCAACACCGCACATAGTTGATAAAACCCTTGCTTGGCTCTTCTACCTAAAGTTCTTCTTGTTACACTTCTTCCTCAGTAGTGGCCTATTTATCTTTCAAAGAGATGATGTCCACTTGTTGCTGTGGAATTTTCCATGGTGGACTCATCTTTGGATGTGCCATTTCCCCAGTATATTTAGTTTCCTTAGGCTCATCCTCCTGCACATCCTGAGGTCTGGATATTTTAGTGTCTGATAAGACCTCTACTTTTGGTCCCTTCTTCTCCTTTTTGACTGATCATATTATTGTCTCTATAAATTTTTGCACTTACGGAGTGAAGAGCGAGGGCACTGGATCGTTCACCACATTAGTGATGATGTCGTCATTTGTCAAGTCCATGACATGACTTAAGGGCAATTGTAGGCTTTTGACCCTTGCTTCTTGATGTGCCTTTGCTTCCTCGGCCATCTCCTACTTTACCTGGATGATTTGTTGGATCTTTTGGCCTTTGAGAAGCTCCACCACCTAGCTTCCACTTTGAGCCTAATGAGCCGCCACCTACTGTGCTAAATGGGCTTGTATTGTAGCTTGTGGTGACAGTAATTTTGCTTGAGGTTGACCCGATGCGAACATACATTCCATTGGTGTGGGTCCTGATGCCTCAGCTTGAGTGTCAGTGGGCTTTGAAATGGCACCCCTCATGGGTGCAATAGGCATTCTTCTCCTTTGTTTGGGGATTTCCACCCTATGTAATATGTCTATGGAAGGGCACTCGTATGGAGCTATAACTATGATTGAGATGGTAGACATCGACTGCTCCCTTGGAGGAGATGGCCTTGTGGTGACACTCACGCCCTTTATAGATAGAGGTTCGCCAGATGTAGATGCTCCTTTCTAAGATAGCTTTGCTTCCATGACTCTCCTCTTGAACACAAGGAAGTCATCATAATCTGCATCCTGTCTTTCTTTCCTCTTCTTTGTATTTTCATAGGTCAATTGGACCCCTTTTCTTTTCAACTCAATAATTTACCAGTCTACCCACTTCTGAGTGGCTGCAAGGACATTTTGAGATATGAGATCAATAAGCATTACCTCAGGCTTAGTCCAATCTGGAAGTTGTAAGGTCTCCTTATAGACTTGCTTATGGTCATAGTCAGGATCCAAGACTTGTCCATCATTTGTCCTGACCTGCGGGGGTACATTTGGAATACCCAAAGTACACATTTGATTTAGAGTCAAGCACTAGAATCCTCTCTCTCTTATGTCTTCCTTATCATTATAGTCCACGCAAAAATATTCAAGGTGCGGCACGTGATGAAGCCTCTTATTGACGTAGTTCCCCATCCTGTGGTAGAGATCAAAAGTTCTTTGTAATGGGAATGGCTATAGATGTAGCATTTACAACTCAACCTCAAATAACTTTGCATTTTTAAATTCAGAACACTGGAACAAGCCAATGTCTATGGGAAAGGTCATTGTTCCTCATCCATGTTTTTCCACATATGCTTCGTAGGATAGAATGATCTTCCTGGTGATTTCCAGGAGCAGGACCTTGTCAGTCATATACTGGGGCAGCATGTATGGGGAGCCCGTGAAGCCCTCTATCCGGATGTTGGTGAATGTTGGGAACTAGATAAATTAGGACCTGTGCGGTGCAATGATGCCTTGTGCATCCCTTGATATCCTCTTGGCTCTATCCCCTTCCATGAGCATAACCAACCACATTAAGAAGTAGTCTATGACTCTTTTGTAATGGATGATGGACTGGCTTCTTTCTAGTTGTGGGTAGTGCCGCCATACTAGTTCTTTGGGCTTGTTCCCTAGTTTTTTGACTATATACAACCCATCAAATTGGGACCGATAGGCACATGAATAGATTACATATGAGGCCATGAAGAATATAACATGTCTTCTCATATTATCCGGATTAACATTCCCAATTCACCATCAAGTAAATAATCATGATCATCATAATCTTTTTTTTGGTTTAAAATCATTGCATATTCATTATATAAAAAGCATATCTTTTTTGAATAATTTCAAAATTTAAAATTTACAACATATTCAAAGATAGCATGCTAGTGAGTTCCTTCACTTTACCATCATAATGTTTTGCTCATGGCAATAATGATAAATTTACATAGAATTTGATTGTCAAGTCATATAATAGAATATATTGCATCTGGAGTTTTAATATTTGTCTTCATAAGTCTCGGCTTGTCATCTACTTGGGAAGGAGTGTATCACCCAATGCTTTTCATCCAACCACAGACTAGTGGTCCCCCGCACAACTTCCTTCCTGGAAGTGGCCCTACCCTTCATGAAGGGAATAGTTATAAAGAACCAATAGATTTCCATTTGAGTCTCTAGTGTTGTGTTCTTCATAACTCATCATAGTCATACAACTATAGATCCACTCTAACTATGTATGACACTATTGGATGGTTATGTCATTTGGAGCATAGTGAATGAACTAATGCACGTAGAGACGGATGCATTACTTTGGCCAAATATTTAATATAAATAAGTGTTTTGCAATGAACATAGTCGAATATTCATACACTTCTAACTTAACTTAGAAGATATCTCATCCTATAGTGTTTTTGGTTGACCATTTCTGGTCATGGGATGACTTATATAAATTTCCCATTTAGTCAATGCATCTTGGACTTCTAACTCCGTTTTATGGAGTACATTTCAAAGGTTTCTTGTTGCATTTGCAACATGGAATCTGTGACTCCCCGCCACTCTATTCCTTATTCCAAAAGTGTATAAGTTCTTGGTTTTCAATAACAAGATCAGTTTTGGACTACATCTTCATGAGATCAGTTAAGATATTTAGTTTGTTTTAAGGATTTCCATCTAATCCTTGTCGACTAAAACATATGCTATTTGAGTCAACAGTATAATTGTATGAAAAGTTTCGCATTTGCCAAATGTGTTTGGGACACACTTAGATACTATCATCTCTAGTCTTGACATTAATTTATAATCTTTTGTTATCACAATATAAAAATAATATCATCTTCTATCATAGTACAACTCTTAGTCTACTAGAGACTTGAAAGGTTCTAATACCTTCTCATCGTTATAAAATTAAGAGATAGTTAGTACCATCTTTTAGAAGAAAATAACCAAAAAAAGATAACATAATTATCAAGCTACCTGTGCATCTTACCTCGTGCTCAAGGTTTTAAACATGCACTCGTAGTGTAGTAATGATAGCAATATCATCCCAATTTTACTTTAATAGATAAAAAGGAGCCTACTGCTCATTCTTTAGTAATGAATAACCCGAAGGCACATAAGGTTAACAACTTCTAAATAAAAATATTTGTATTACAAATCCCATTTCATGTGACTCGAAGCCACAATTGACTGGCACTAAAGGTTGGCTAGATAGTTGAAATACATAACAACTTGTGGGTCGAAATATAAATGATACCCACCTATATAATTGTGCTTGTCAATATAAAAGTTCTGCCTACAACAGTTACCATTTGGAATGACTTAGTATTCAGAATAATGTGGCTCTCGGCTAGTTATCAAACCACATAAACAATCTTTTTGCTTTCCTAGAAAGTATGAATAACATGTATCCTTTGATATTATTCATGTATGAAGGCTTTACAGTCAATAGATAAAGAAAACAAAGGTGTCGGCCGAAACCATGACCTCAAATTTGTTAACATACCGCTACAATAGTATTCAAAAGACCTCAACCTTGATGGCTTTGATAGAGTTAACATACTGCTACAACAGTGTTTAAAAGACCTCAACCTTAATGGACTTTGAGAGAGCTTACCAAGTTAACTCAATGCTATCATTTTAAATAAACACTAGGAAGTGACATCATAGTGTGCACATATCAACAACAAGATAAAGAAAACATTAGTGTAGTCTTACACCACACGAAGGTATCATATTAGATGTACCTGAAACATATGGCCATCACCACAGGGCTTAAGTTTGACGTAGAGTTTTCTATGTTTTTCTTATCATTTTCACTCTGCTCTTTCCCAAATCTTTCTCCTCAACTTCTTCTGTTGCCTTCCCATATGCTCGACTTCGAGCTCCCACCAAGACATAACATCCAAGAAATACAGCCACCTTCCAAATGAAGGTTGAAAACCGTAACCACTTCTTGTACCCTCCCCCCTTCGGGAATATCTACTCCACTTCATTATAAACTCTCTCATCGAGAACATGCATCAAACAAAGTGCTACAATCATGATATGGTTACGCTGAACCAACAACACCTCTCCCACTCACTCCACACTCTCATGGAATATGGGGTATGGTTTCACTACATGCACATAGTGATAGAAACTAAAAGATGCTCAACACAACATGAGGAGGATAAATGATTATATCACACATCATATATGTATAATATGCAAATAATAAAATAATCTATGCTGTCACCATAATAGCATTACCATAAATATGGTGTTAGCATCAATCATGCATCAAAACGTGAACATGGGGTCGAGGCTTACTTCCCCGCTTCACAATCTTATACTATTACTAGTATAATTAAATTGATATACACGAAATTTAATATATAAATATATATCAGGAATCTTTGACAAAAAGCAATGGTTAACTCTAACCATTAATAATGTTCCCTAAACATTATTCAGTCAAATCAACGTAGACGACGTCAGAGAACCCTTACTCGACAAAATGACGATAGTCGAATTGAAATCGACTAAACAAGGGAAGATAACTAATACATAACATGTCTCGCAAAGGTTCACATAAAGAACAACTTTGGAACATAGATGGCAACCTGACTTTTTCCACAACATCTATTTCCTTCTCTCGAGTGATACTCTCCTTCCCTTATTGGAATTGGAAATCTCTTTTCCTGGTTACACTTACAGTCATTCAAACCATGATCAATGTATCATCAACAAATCATTATGCATAATACTAAAATAATCTCAACATGTAATCTCATGTCTAATTCTAAGCATTAATCATAATCCATATAATCAATGATTTGTCTTGACATTTTCCCCAAACGTCAAATCATTAACCTATGATTACTTATCCATTTAGTCACATGAAAAGTAAAAGTTAAACATAGTCAAAGTTGGGGATGTAACATATCTCCCCCCATATGAATCATCATCCTCATTGATTTAATGTATCCATAATTTATAACATAAAAAAGAGTTTTGTTCATCATAAATAAAAGCTTAAAAGAGATGAGGGAATCTTTGATAAATATCATCATAATCCTCCCAGGTGGCATTCTCTTTTGCATATTGGTCCCACTGGACCTTGCATTGAGTAATCTCTTTATTACGTAAGAGTAGCTTACATATTTCAAGCACCTTGATGGGCTAGATCATTACTACCCCTGGGTCCTTCACCTCTATGGCATTCCAATCAAGAATAGGAATATGATTATCTCCTGCAACATACTTTTCCAAATAAGAAACATGGAAAACATTATGCATCAAGGCAAGAGCTGGTGGTAGAGAAATCCTGTATGCAACTGGGTTGACCTCCTTGAGAACTTCGAAGGGACCCACATACCTAGGACCTAGTTTGGACGTCTTTCCAAACTTAATAGAACTCTTTTGTGGTTTAACTCTTAAGAGGAATTTCTCTCCTATTGAGAAATATCTTGCTATGTGCTTAGCATCAGCATAGATTTTTTGCCTATCATTCACTTCTGCTAGCCTTTTCTTAATCAGATGGACCTGTTCTTCCATTTCTGATAGCATTTCTGGACCAAAGCTAATCCTATCTTCTAGCTTATCCCAGCTTATAGGATTTCAGCACTTTCTTCCATATAATTCTTAAAATGGAGCCATCTTAATAGCGGACTGATAGGAATTATTGTAAGCAAATTCCACAAGAGGAAGGTAATCTTCCCACTTGTATTGTTGGTCCATGCAATACATTCTCAATAGGTCTTCCAACACTTGGTTTACTCTTTTAGTATGGCCATCCACCTTAGGATGATAAGCTGAGCTTATATTTAACTGGGTTCCAAGTGAGGAAAATAAGGTTTGCCAAAACCTTGATATCATACGGGCATCCCTATCTAAGATAATCTTCTCAGGAATGCCATACAATCTGAATACTTCTTGCACAAATTTACAGACTATGACTGGTGCCCCATCTGTCAAATTCTCAAGTATGAAATGTGCTACCTTGGTGAGTCTATCCACCACTACTAGAATAGAATTGTGTCTATTCCTAGACATAGGAAGTCCTTGTATAAAATCCATGCTAATATTTGCCATTTCCATTCTAGAATCTCACGAGGGTATAGAAGTCCTACCAGGTGATGGTGTTCTGCCTTCAACCTCTGGCATTCTAGACATCTAGCTACAAACCTTGTAGTATCCCTCTTCATTCCTTTCCAGAAATATAATGGTTTTACATCAGCTAGCAATTTTGTCACTCCAGGATGTCCTGAATAGGGTGCAGAATGAACCTCTTTCCACACAATATTCCTTAACTCCTCAGAGTTCAGAACGTACATCCTTCCTTTAAACCTTAATAGTCCATCTGGTTTGAAGTGGAACCCATCATACCTAGTATCATGAGGTTTGTCCACAAGAGCTTGTTTTACCTGCTCATAGTATTCATCTCCTTTGGACCTTTGCAATACCCGATTCCTAAAATCAGAATGTATGGAGATCATTGAGGAGATATGTCTTCTCCTACTTAAGGCATCTGCCACTCAGTTTTCCTTGCCCTGTATGTATTTAATCTCAAAATCATAATCTGATATTAAGTCTAACCATCTTCTCTTGTGAGCATTCAGATGTGGTTGAGTAAACAAATATTTGAGCCCTTGATGGTCTGTTTTTTATTCAAAAGGTTTCCCAAGCAAATAATGTCTGCACATTTGTAGTGCATGCACGACTGCTGCTAACTCAAGATCATGAGGAGCATAATTATTTTCATATGCTTTCAAATTTCTAGACTCATATGCAATAACTTGCCCATCCTAGACAAGTACTCCACCCAATCCTTCTCCCAAGGCATCGGTGATGACTACAAAATGACCATCTGGATCAGGTACCTTTAAAATAGGTGTCGTAGTCAATCTTTCTTTTAGTTGGTCGAATGCCTCCTGGCATTTCTCTAACCAATCATATCTTTTGCCTTTCCTTTGTAGAGAAGTAATAGGATAAGAAATTTTTGAAAAATTAGCCACAAATTTTTTGTAATATCCCGCTAGGCCCATGAAACTACGGACCTCATGCACATTTCTCAGTGCTGGCCATTCCAAAATGGCTCTAATATTTGTTGGGTCCACAGCAATTCCCTTAGGTAAAATTATATGAACCAAATATTACACTTATTTTTTAAAGAAAGTACACTTCGAGAGCTTTCAATATAGTTTATGCTCTCTTAATCTCTGGAGAACAATCCTTAGATGTTGAAGGTGCTCCTCCTCA
The DNA here is from genome assembly GCA_027924645.1 of Cunninghamia lanceolata. Lineage (NCBI taxonomy): Eukaryota > Viridiplantae > Streptophyta > Pinopsida > Cupressales > Cupressaceae > Cunninghamia > Cunninghamia lanceolata. The sequence continues at coordinate 652,136 of BSBN01000806.1, forward strand.
TTTTTGGAGTAAATCAAAATATCATCAAGAAAAACAAGGACAAACTTGTCTAAACAATCTCAAAACACATTGTTCATTAAATTCATAAATGCTGCAGGTGCATTCGTTAATCCAAAGGGTAGGACAGTGAACTCATAGTGCCCATACCTTGTTCGAAAGGCTATCTTATGAATATCTCCATCTTGTAACCTCAAATGATGGTATCTTGATTGAAGATCGATCTTTGAAAACACAATTGCCCCTTGCATTTGGTCAAAGAGATCATCAATACGGGGCAATGGATACTTGTTCTTTATCGTTGCCTTATTTAGCATACGATAATTTATGCATAGCTGCAATGTACCATCTTTCTTTTTAACAAAAATTACTAGTGCTCCCCAGGGTGAAACACTGGGTCTTATTAATCCTTTTTCTAGTAATTCCTGCAACTGAGCTTTTAGCTCCATTAACTTTGTTGTGGGCATTCTATAAGGAGCTTTAGATATAGGTTCCGATCCTGGAATTACATCTATTGAAAAATCAAAAGCTCTTTTAGGAGGTAATCCTGGTAGTTCATCTGGGAATACATCCTCAAAATCTCAAAGAAAGGGGTATCTATCCATATTTGATCTCTCCTGATTTTTGGATTCTCTTTCTTCAACTCCTTGGAGTTTTTGAGATTCATAATACATCAAACATCTTGGAAAATAAATTCCTTGTGACTATTTATTTTCTCCATTTTAACAACAAAGAGTTGACATCCTTTTCTCTAGGGTCTTTTCATCTGTAGGGTAGATATTTTCCTCAATTTAACCTCTCTAGTAGTGCCTTGCAGAAAAAGTTTATTCCCAAGGTCATCTAAGCATTCTATTGTTTTAGATAAACAATCCATCTTAGACCTATGTTTCCATAACCAATTTATTCCAAGGATGACATCATATGAGCCTAATGGGGCTACATAAAGGTTCGCTTCAGTGGAAAAATTTAGGAGTTCAACCTTGGCCTCAAAGAAAAATTTCTCTACCTAAGCCCTTGTCTAATTAGCATATTCAACTGACCAGGTATTTTCCATGTAACCAGCTTTTCTAGAAATCTTAAAACTTTTGGAGAAATAAAACATTATGTAGCACTAGTATCTATCAAAACTAAAATTGGAATACCAGATAAAATACCTGTGGTTTCAATTGGAGTGATTTGATACTCTACTTACCTGTTGTCCAAGGTTGCATGTATCTGCTGTTGGAAGGCTGCCTATTGCGAGGGTAAATGATTTCCTAGTGTCTAAGTCCCTTGGGTCTTATTGGGACACTAGTTGGCATAATGGTCTCTGCCACATGAATAACACCCTCCCGCAGGTCCTCACCTTTCATAAGGCTTTCCTGAATTGTCTCCATTTTTCTTAGAGTTATTATTGTTTTTATTTTCACCCTTGGTTTCATTTTGATTATCCTTAAATCCTTTGTCACCTTTCTTATTGAATTTCTGCTTATTGCCTTTTTTCTTAAATGACTGGGAGGATTGTGACCAACTAAAATTTTTACTGTTCCTTTCCCAGTATGCAAATATCGATTTTATCTTTTGTTCTTGTTTAATATCTTTCTCATAAACTTGATCCATCACAGTGGGACCATGTACATCTACTTCGCCTCCAACTTGGGCATTCAAACCCATGATGAACTTTCGGATGCGAAATCTCTCATCCTGCTGATATTGGGGAACATATTTAAGGAGACAAGTGAATTTATCCCAGTACTCATTCACAGATGAGTCACCCTGTCTTAGGTTTTGGAAGTCTATAAGCTTTTGATCAAAATACAATTGTGGCAACCATCTTTGCCTAATGGGTTCCACAAACCTTTCCCAGGTTAGACTCAAGGAGCTTAGTTTTAACTCCATCTTCTTGTTCATCCACTAGGTGGATGCTTCACCTGCCAATTAGTATGCTCCCCATACTGCTTTGGTTATTTCAGAGTAGTTTCTTATTTCAAAGTATTTTTCCATTTCTATAAGCCATGCCTCCATAGCATCTCCACTTACAGTCCCATCAAATTTGGGAGGTGTAATATTTTTTGTATCTCTAGATAACTCTAGATCCAAGTGGCTCCTTTTATCCTCATCTTGTCTCATTTCAGAGTTATTCTCTCCACATCCACTTTGGGTGGTGTATTCATGACGTTCCTCATCTTCACCCTCATGGAAGGCTTCCTGCCTAGGTCCATTCTGACCCCTGACCTCCTTCTCTAAATTTCCAATTCTTTCCCTCATCTCATGGAGCATAGCAAGGATCTAGTCAAGTTTTGAATTGGAGCAGCCAGAAGGTTGCCCTTCTTCTTGGCTACCTCCAGTGCTAGTTCTTGTTTGAACCATGCTACAATCTACTTCTCCTGAAGTTTGTAGGTTAAGCATTCAATTAGTTTTTCATACTATTAAATCCATTCATAAATATAAATCCATTCTCATTTATGCAATCTTAAAGAAGAAAGGAAAGTTTTGCCAAAATTTCAAAATTGCATTATAGTATCCATGGATCACATAAAACCCATCATTTATTACAAATTTCCACATCTTACAACTGTAAGTCATTTTCAGATAGGGATATCTTCCCAGGGTTATCCTCATCCTTGATGTTTACCAAATCAAACTTGGAAGGTGGATGTACTCAGAGGTACTCATCCATGACCTCTTGAGTGATAATAGGAGCATTAGGACCACTTCCAAATGGTAAGTCCTTAGGCATAGAAGGTTTAACCGATTCATTCATATAGATAGGAACAATAGATTTAACTGTTTTGTCCTTCTTTTCCTTCTCCTGCTTGATGGGTTTAATAGCATCAGTGAAGGTTTCAGTATCGAATAACCATGCACCTTCCAAGTAACCAGTTTGGCCTAGGCTTTTCATTCTTGAGGCTCGCTCCCTCATAGCCTTTAGGCAACGTTCATTTCCTGTAATCTTCTTCCTTGGTGTCATTCTTGTTCTTACCATTCTGGTAAAAGAACATCCAAACATTAGTAACTGTTAATGTCTAAGGAAGATTTCATGCAGTGAGCTCATAGGTCCATGTATTGAACCTGGTAGCTCTGATACCATATGTAACATGTCATCTCATATTACCCGTATTAACATTCCCAATTTACCATCAAGTAAATAATCATGATCATCATAATCTTTTTTTGTTTATAATCATTGCATATTCATTATATAAAAAGCATATCTTTTTTGAATAATTTCAAAACTAAAAATTTACAACATATTCAAAGATAGTATGCTAGTGAGTTCCTTCACTTTACTATCATAATGTTTTACTCATGGTAATAATGATAAATTTACATAGAATTTGACTGTCAAGTCATATAATAAAATATACTGCATCTAGAGTTTTGATATTTGTCTTCATAAGTCTTAGCTTGTCATCTACTTGGGAAGGAGAGCATCACCCAAGTGCTTTTCCTCCAACCACAGACCAGTAGTCCCCTACACAACTTCCTTCCTCGAAGTGGCCCTACACTTCGTGGAGGGAATAGATATAAAGAACCAATAGATTGCCATCTGAGTCTCTAGTGTTGTGTCCTTCATAAATCATCACTGTCATACAACTATAGATCCACTCTAGCTATGTATGACACTACTAGATGGTCATGCCATCTGGAGCATAGCGAACCGACTAATGCATGCGGAGACAGATGCATTACTTTGGGCAAATATTTAATATAAATAAATGTTTCACAATGAGCGTAGTCAAATTTTCACACTTCTAACTTGACTTAGAAGTTATCTCATCCTACAATGTTTTTGGTTGACCATTTCTAGTTATGGGATGACTTATATAAATTTCCCATTTAGTCCATCCATCTTGGACTTCTAACTCCATTTTTCAGAGTACATTTCAAAGGTTTCTTGTTGCATTTGTAACATGGAATTTGTGACTCCCTGCCACTCTATTCCTTATTCCAAAAGTGTATAAGTTCTTGGTTTTCAATAACAAGATCAGTTTTGGACTACATCTTCATGAGATCAGTTAAGATATTTAGTTTATTTTAAGGATTTCCATCTAATCCTGGTCGACTGAAACATATCCCGTTTGAGTCTACAGTATCATTGTATGAAAAGTTTCACATTTAACGTGTTTGGGACACACTTAGAGATCTATCATCTCTAGTCCTGACATTAATATATAATCTTTTGTTATCACAAGATAAAAAGAATATCATCTTCTATCATAGTAAAACTCTTAGTCTACTAGAGACTTGAAAGTGTTGGTATGTGGCGATTGATCATGCAAATATTGTACACTCGTAATGTATCCTTGCCCGGGTTCGGGGCTGGGCTAGGCCCTGAGCGGGGCTTTGGGGGCGGCAGTCCCCGAGAGTAGGGGTTTGGGGTCGGTAGTTAATTTTTGTTAACCGACAAATGAAAAATGACATTGTAAAACCCTAATTTAGAATCTTCTAAAAAGCTTGTTATAAGCAGCTGGGATGTATGTTGTGGGATGGAATTCGTGAGATTGTACTATGTTTTGCACTGGATAATAAAATCATTGGATGACTGAGTTTCTATGGATGTAGCCCATTTTGGGTGAACCACGTTAAAATTATGTGTTGATCTCTTTTGTGTTATTCTTCATTGTTATATTTGGGTTATTTAATCTGCATATAATTGTTAGTGTTTATTGCTCTGATCTGCTTGAACCCTAACAGAAAGGTTCTAATATCTTCTCATCATTACAAAATTAAGAGATAGTTAGTACCATCTTTAGAAGAAAATAACCAAAAAAAGATAACATAGTTATCGAGCTACCAAGCTCTTTTGTTCTCTATTCATGAATAATGTAAGATTATATATCTGTGCATCTTGCCTCATGCTTAATGTTTTAAACATGCACTCATAGTGCAATAATGATAGCAATATCATCCCAGTTTTACTTTAATAGATAAAAAGAAGCCTACTGCTCATTCTTTAGTAATGAATAACCTAAAGGCACATAAGGTTAACAACTTCTAAATAAAAATATTTGTATTACTATTATCACTCAATATTGCACCCCTACTAAGTTGCAGAACTTAGTGTAATGGTGAAACATTGGAACTTTTCTTGGCTGTGGGTTACCTAAAGAAAAAAAGAACCTCCAGAGTAAGCTGGATCTTATGGTACTCACCTAAAACTATTTCTTGTTGGGAAAAGGGTAAGAAATACTGCATAAAATAAAACCTATGACTAAGGGTGATGCAGCAAATTTGATATCTAAAACTTGCACAGCTGCTTTGCACATGCAGTTTTAATCAACAACAAAACTTGACTTGCACAATTCAATACTCATATGCTTTTGCATAAATATTTCATAACAAGGCTTTAATGTTTACAATCCTAGAAGGAAAATATATTCACAATTTGAATTATTTGCATTCAAACACAACTCACAACCTACAAAATTACATATACTTTCTGCAGAAAGGTGCTACTAATGAGACACAAAGACAAGGAATGAGATAACTTCACAAGTAATTGCATCAATCATTCAAATGCACACAATAGAATAGAAAATTGAGAAGGCAAAATTGCTTATCTTCATTGATCTCCAAGGTGTAAACTGCTATACATGTATGTAAAAAAGAGTTACAAATACTATCTCCCGCTGAAAGAGCTCCATAATGAGTTACAATGAGGCATGAGAATGAAAAGAACTCACTTCAAAAATGACAATTGAAGTTACTATATGCTTTCCCAAAAGGTTGCATAAAAGTAGGGACTACAAACCTCCTTGGTTGTGCATAACCAAAAAGCCTAAATTCTAGCCCCTAAACCCACTCCAAAAAGGCTCAAAGATGAAGAAAAAGTCAAGGCATGACCTCCCCTATCATAAAGGCATCAGAAACTACCCCTAGATGCTCTCATTTCTCTCCAAAACTATGTCAAAACCACTCGTATATTCTCTCCACATGTTTGTCAACTTCCTCTAACCTCCCCTATATGCTTGGCACAACTCATCAACCTTCAACAAATCCCTTTGACCATATCCTAAAAGCAAATGCATCTTGCATTATATGCAACATTAAATAAAGTGACTTATAATTACATCACTTCAATAATGTGCTTACATTTCAAATCATATGCAAAAATAAGGCATTCGACCACGCTTAGAAAAGCATATACAAAAGGGACACTTGGTTATTTGCTTTGAAAAATATGCAAAAGGAGACTAAGGCATATTAATACATGGGAATTAGTTTATGAAGAAGAAAAATAAAACAAATGTAAAAATGCATTTTGTTTATGTCGGCCTTTCTTAGGGTTTCAAAACCCTAAAAGAAAGCCCTCACGACCAAACACTCATTTCACATTCATTTTGCACTTTCATTTTGCTGTGCTTTGGAGCGCCGCCAACAGAGGGTTTCAACTGGTGTTTTCATGGAGTTTGCATGTATTTTCATGAGAAATTGACAAAATAATCTTGGCTAAGCTCTCTGTCTGCATCTAATTTGGTTTTCCTTTCAACACTGTGAATAAAATGCTTGTTCTCGAGCTCTTTTTGCAAAAAATGATGAATATATTTTGCATTATGTGCATTTGTCTTCATGCTCGGTCTATATCTCCATCTTCATCTCTGTGATAGTCATTGTTGGCTGTAGCTGAGACTATGACTTATTTTGAGACCTTCATAAAGAAACCCCTAGCCTCTTAATGGATTATATATTGCAGGTTTGTAGATCTCATTCAATGGTAGCTCTATTATGAACTATGACAGCCCCTTGTATTATCCACTGTCCTCTAAAGACTTTCACTGCCGCTGGTCACCCATGTTGGTCACTCTATGTCATCTTTCAACCACCTTCATTGTGAGATCCTTCATGACTATTGTGTAGCATTCTTCTTAGTTCATGTAATAATTTGTAATGAGCCAAACTTAAAAATAACATTTCACATCAGGTCTGAAAATAAATTTAAATATCTTCACCAATTTTGCATCAAATTTGACGAAACTAGCTAGCTAGTCTTATGCAGGATTAACACCCAAAATATGAAACTTCACCAAAATATTTTTTTTCTGATTTCTGATGTAAATAACATGTTATCAGATCTATAATATTGATTTGTAGCAGCAACAAATAATACAACTTCGAACAACAAGATTTGGGCAAAACCCACAAAAACTGCCAACATTGTCAATCACCGAAATACACCAAAAACACCCCAAACTGATATTGTTTGATTTTTAGATGGAAAGTACATGAAATATGATCTGATACCATTAAATTAACAGCAGCAAACACCTACAGAATTCAGCAGCAAACTACACAACCAAATCTTCACAACAAGCTGAAATACACATTGGGTATTCTGACCCACAAAGCCAAAATCAACACAACACCACCCACAACTTCCAATGCTGATCTGTGACATTATAAAATGGAAATATACAGCTACTACATAGAAAACCAAAGGAAATAACAACAGCAACTCTTTCCAGCACTTCTAGAACTACCACAGCAACACAAGAAGGCCTGCACACACAAACAATGGAAACTGCCAGAAACTGTCAGAAACTACTTAATCCTTGAAGCTCTGTGCAACCTCTGGATGAAGCTACTCCTTGTGATCAAAGGGTTTGCATCCTCTGGCCACCTGAAACTCATGGGTTTTCATTCACAAGCCTCTTTACTCCAATGGGTTTTCATCCATTGAAGCCACAATCTGCAAATCTGCAAGTTTGAGAGAAAATATCAAATCAACAATAGCCCCAAATCACCAAAATTACATATTTTGTATCAATATTTCGTGGGAGAGAGGAAAATCCAAGATTCCCATGTTTTTCTTTGATTCCTTGCTATTTTGGGGTATGACAGTTGTCATAAGCTGTCATACATTGTCATAAAATCCCCCGCCACTTGTGATTTACCAAGATTTTTGAAATCTTCATGCAAATGGACACCTCACCAAACCCAATGCCCCTTTTTGAGTCTCAAAATATTTAAATTTAATATTTAATTGTCCTCTTGAAATAGATATTAGTTGGACAATATTAAATATTAAATATTTATTCTTCCTATGCTTGCCCAATTAACCCATGGAAGAATAAGATGGGTTAATATTGACCATTAATTAATTATTTTAGAAAGGGGACATGACAAGTCCTCCCTCCTAGAAATTGCTTGTCCTCAAGCAATGCAAGTTTGGATGGTCAAGAATTTCTGGTCCTTCCCATGTTGCATCTTCCACTAGCAAATTCTTCCATTTGATCAAATATTCTGAAATGCTCCTGTTCCTGAATCTTTTATCCCTCGTTTCCAAAATCTTTTTAGGTATCAAAATCAACTTCCCTTCATCATCCAAAGGTGGTAAATCAGATGAAGGCACAATTTGTTGTCCAAGGACCTTCTTCAAACAAGAAACGTGAAATACATTATGTATCCTGCTATTTGGAGGAAGCTCCAACTCATAAGCTACCTTACCAATTTTCTTGATGATCCTGTAAGGCCCAAAGAACTTAGGCTCAAGCTTTTCAGCCCCACTCTTCTTCAAAGAGCTTTGTTTATATGGCTGCAATCTAAGAAATATGAAGTCTCCCACCTCAAAAAATCTTTCTGTTTTTTCCTATCTGCATATATCTTTTGTTGGTTCTGTGCTTGCCTCAAGTTATCTTTTAGTGACCTTATGATCTCTTGACTATGATTGATAAGATCACTACCTGTAGGTACTCTACTATCTGTAAATATCAAATCAGCAAAAGAAAGTGCATCATAACCATAAAGAGCTCAAAATAGAGGCATACCAATTGACATATGATGTGATGTATTGTAACAATACTCTCCCAAGTGCAACCATTTGACCCAAGTGGTTTGCTGATCTGAAACATAATTCCTCAAATACCCCTCTATCCACTTGTTAACAATTTCTATTTTTCCATCTGTTTGTGGATGGTAACTTGTGCTTGGTGTGAGCTCTATTCCTGTCAAGTGAAATAGTTCCTTCCAAAAATAACTAAGGAACCTACTATCTCTGTCACTAACAATGTTCTTTGGCAAACCATGCAACTTAAATATATCTTTGAAAAACAACCCTGCTACTTGAGGAGCCTTAAATTCTGAAGTGATGGGAAAGAAATGAGCATACTTTGTTAATCTATCCACCACCACATATATACAATCCTTACCTTGTACCTTGGGAAGTCCTATGATAAAGTCTATGGAAATGCTCTCCCATTTCTGTACAGGAATTGGAAGCAGTTGTAGGAGACCTGCAGGAAAAATCTGTTCACCTTTGTTCCTTTGGCAAGTCATACACTCTTTGATATGCTTGTGGACATCCTCTTTCAAACCTTTCCAAGAAAATCTTTCACGGATCTGCCTGTATGTTTTGAAGTAACCTTGATGACCAGCCAAGGGAGTGTCATGGAAAGCTCTTAAAATCTTTTCCTTGATTTTTGATTCAGGAACAAGGAAAATTTGGTTCTTGTAATAAATCAGCCCATCATTCACTGTATACTTATCATCTTCTACTAAATTATCCAATACATTAGATGCAAAAGTATTTTTGACATATTCAACAATGATAGAATCTTTCCACTCTGCAGAAATAGAAGATAATGAACACAAAGTTGGCTTCCTGGAAAGTGCATCCGCTACCACATTTCTTTTACCCTTCATATATTCTATTTCAAAATCATATGCCTACAGTTTGCTTACCCACCTTTTTTGGTGATCATTCAAATCTTTTTGATCAAGGAAATACTTTAAACTATTATGATCAGTTTTCACAACAAACTTCCCACACACAAGATATTGTCTGAACTTCTCTAGTGCATGCATAATTGCAAACATTTCCTTGTCATAAATGTGATATGTTTTTTCTAGATTGTTTAGCTTCCTACTCTCAAAAGCAATTGGATTTCCCCTTTGAGTTAGGACAGCCCCAACACCTTCACCTGAAGCATCACATTCAACTACAAAAGGTAGTGAAAAATTAGGAATAGCAAGCACGGGGCATGAACTCATTACCTCCTTAAACTTGTCAAAAGTTTTCTGAGCTTCTTCAGACCATGCAAAGGCTCCCTTCTTAGTCAAATCTATTAATGGAACAACAAGATGAGAAAAACCTTTTACAAACCTCCTATAATAGCAACATAGCCCAAAGAATCCTTTCAACTGTATAAGATTTGTAGGTGGAGGCCAATCAAGTATTGCTTGAATCTTTTGTTGATCTACTTGAACACCCTTAGAACTTATGACATATCCCAAGTAAAGAATTTTAGTTAATCCAAACTCACATTTAGACAACTTAGCATAGAAAGATTGCTGCTCCAAAATACCCAAAATTGTATCTAAATGTTCCAAGTGTTCCTTCCAAGTTTTACTGTAGATCAATATATCATCAAAGAAAAACAAGAAAAACTTCCTGAGTTGCTTGCTAAATACCTTGTTCATGCATGATTGGAAAGTTACTAGTGTATTAGTGAGGCCAAAGGGCATGACCAAGAACTCAAAATGCCCATAGTGACACCGAAAAGCTATCTTTTCCACATCTTTGTCTCTCATCCGAATTTGGTGGTATCCCAATCTCAAATCAATCTTAGAAAAGTAAACAGCTCCATGCAACTCATCAATAAGTTCATCTATCCTTAGTATGGGATATCTATTCTTAATGGTTTTCTTATTCAAATCTCTATAGTCGATGCACATCCTTAGAGTGCCATCCTTCTTCACAAGAACTACAGATGATGCAAAAGGACTAGAACTTGGTCTAATGAATCCCATATCTAAGAGCTCTCTGATAGTCTTCTCTATCTCTTCCTTGTAACCCCTTGGATGTCTATATGGAGTAGTTATAACAGGTTTGGCATCTTTTTCCAACTCTATAACATGCTAAAACCCTCTATCTGGAGATAATCCTGGGGGTATATCACCAAAAACAATGCTATGCTTATCTAAAATTTCTTGAATTTAAAAATGAAATTTACCTTTTCCATTTGGAGAGATTGAAGGTCGGATTACGCAAGTGGTTGCCCAAGCAACTTGGCCTCTTCTGAAAGTCCTCTCCATCTTCTTTGATGTCACCACTCATGGAGCTCCATTTGAAATCCCTCTGAGTGTAATCTCCTTGCCTTCTGACTGAAACTTGAACTCCATAGTTTGATAGTTCTAATAGTGTCCTCCAATAGAATGCAACCATTGAACACCCAAGACAACATCAGTTTCACCAATACCAACCACATAAAAATCATCACAAACCTTGTAGTCTCCCATAGTGATGCTCAATTATTTGACCACTCTGGTGCATGGCATAGTGAATCCGTCTACAACAGTCACATTGAATCCTTCAAATTCTTTAGTCTTCAATCCTCTCTTCATTACTAACCCTTCATCAATAAAATTGTGGGTTGACTCACTATCAATCAAAATAGTCATTTGCTGCCCTGCTAACACACCACAAACCCTGAAAGGATGATATCTTGGTGCTCCTGAAAGTGTAACAATGAACCTTCTTTTTTAGTCTCCTCTTCGATCTCAGGTGCAGAATCCTCTATGTCATGAAACTCCTCATTATCATCTGCCGAGACATATCATTCTTAATCTCATCTGCCAATACATTGTATTCTCCATGCCATTTGTTAAGGGTCTCCACATTGAACAAACTAGTAGTTGCAGACTCAACTTGTTCAGGTTCCTCTTCAGGTAGGAATAAGGGTTCATTTGTAGCCCCTAAATTTTACATCTCAATTTCCTTCCCTTTTCCATTGTTACTATTGTTTCCACCCGAAGTACTACCACCATTGTTTTCGTTGTTGTTATTGTTGTTGTTGTTTTGGATCCATTGCATCATTTGCCCAAACATTTCAGCAAGTCTGGTTTGTGCCTCAACCATTTAAGTAAATTTCCTTGAAGCATCATCTTCTTCTGCATCTCTTCTATCTGCCATTGTTTCCTCCAATTGCAATTTCTTTTGCTCTCTCCTCAAATATCTAATTTCTCTATCACTCGGTATCATCAATCATCTGAATAACCTACAAGTTGGCAAGATCATGCTCTGATACCATTGTAATGAGCTAAACTTAAAAATAACATTTCACATTAGGTCTGAAAATGAACTTAAATATCTTCACCAATTTTGCATCAAATTTGACAAAATTAGCTAGCTAGTCTTACTCAGGATTAATGCCCAAAATATAAAACTTCACCAAAATATTTTTTGATTGATTTTTGATGTAAATAACATGTTATCAGATCTATAATACTGATTTGTAGAAGCAACAAATAATACAACTTTGAACAACAAGATTTGGGCAAAACCCACAAAAACTACCAACACCATCAATCACCAAAATACACCAAAAACACCCCAAACTAATATTGTCTGATTTTTAGATGGAAAGCACATGAAATATGATCTGATACCATTAAATTAATAAAAGAAAACACCTACAACACTCAGCAGCAAACTACATAACCAAATCTTCACAACAAGCTGAAATACACATTAGGTATTCTGACCCACAAAGCCAAAATCAACACAACACTACCCACAACTTCCAATGCCGATCTATGACATTAGAAAATGGAAATCTATAGCTACTACACAAAAAACCAAAGGAAATAACAATAGCAACTCTTTCCAGCACTTCTGGAACTACCACAGCAACACAAGAAGACTTGCACACACAAACAATGAAAACTGTCAGAAACTACTTAATCCTTGAAGCTCTGTGCAACCTCTGGATGAAGCTACTCCTTGTGATTTTGCATCCTCTAGTCACCTAAAACTCATGGGTTTTCATCCACAAGCCTCTTTACTCCAATGGGTTTTCGTGCATTAAAGCCACAATCTGCAAATCTGCAAGTTTGAGAGAAAATATCAAATCAACAATAGCCCCAAATCACCAAAATTACATATTTTGTATCAATATTTCATGAGAGAGAGGGAAATCCAAGATTCCCATGTTGTTTTTCTTTGATTCCTTACTATTTTGGGGTATGACAGTTGTCATTAGATGTCATACATTGTCATAAAATCCCCCGCCACTTGTGATTTACCAAGATTTTTGAAATCTTCATGCAAATGGACACCTCACCAAACCCAATGCCCCTTTTTGAGTCTCAAAATATTTAAATTTAATATTTAATTGTCCTTTTGAAATAGATATTAGTTGGACAATATTAAATATTAAATATTTATTCTTCCTATGCTTGCCTAATTAACCCATGGAAGAATACGATGGGTTAATATTGACCATTAATTAATTATTTTAGAAAGGGGACATGACATAATTACACATGCAGTCTATGGTTTAGAAAAGATCTTTAGGAAAGACTCTATATCATTGTCTTTACCATGCCTATGCACTGTTGCCTGCTCCTTTTACTTTTGAAATCCCTATAATTGAGACAAGGAGAAAGGAAACAATAACCTTTATATACTTTGTCAGCTACCCTACTGCATTCTTCTTTTGTTAGTGACCACACATGAGTAATCATGGATAACCATCTTATGACATTGTATACTTGCTCTTTGATTGACCTCTATGCTTATGAATTGCTTCATTTATGGCTCATGTTGACTGCTTCTTATTTGACAAGTTTCTCCTTTGTCTCAGTCACTTTCAGTCATTTAAGATTGTCCTCTTTATGTATCCACTATTATATGATATCTCCTTACATTCACTACCTTGCTACAGGCATACAAGGTTTGTCATTGTCCTTATCCATCATTTAGGTACAGACTGATTCAATTTCCAAGGTCATCCTCCACCCCCTTACAGTTTGTTTAGCTTTATAGGTGTCTCTAACACTGAATAGAATTAATGCATTTATGTATGGGAGATTCTTCAAATGAATGTTTTGAGTAGAGGTTTTAGATAACTATGAAAGTGTCTTTTACAGCTACATAAGAACTTAAATGACTAGATAGAGATTTTGAAGGATCTAAAACCTAATATAAGGCTTTATAATCATAACATAGACATTGGAGTGATGCTTGCTTCACCCACTATCTTATGATTCCACACGATCTCAGACTGTCCACTTTGGATGACTGCTACAATAATTCATTCTCTTCGCATTGGACTTTTGTAGATTGTAGGACTATCCTCATGACTCCCTATTATGCCTCAACTGTCCTTCTTTAATGATTGTCTACTATCTTTTGTTGGCTATCTTAATGCACAAAGATTTGTATCTCACTAAGAAAAATCAACACTCCACAAGTTTGCACACTGCTTTGACCATACTCTTTATCTTTGTGCAAGTTTAAAATTTTGTGCCATCAAATGCAGATCTCAACAGGCCTTGACATTACATATTTCTACATCTAGACTATTCCATCCCTTCATGAATGATTCTTAGGATAACAACATCCTTATCCTTTCTTAATTGCCACTATTTAAGTATACTCCTTACAGGATGATCTCCTAGGGTCTGCCACAGTTTCATGATGAGGAGAAAAACATCATGTCTTCACACAATATGTCATGAGACCTCCTTAAATTTGAGGATAGTCAAATGTAAAAAGTACAAGTCACCCTAAAGTGTAAACAAGATCACACAAGGGTTTAGATAAACCATCCAATAAAGATTTCACAAACCTCCTTGATCCTTGTGACAGTCTCTTCTTACCTGTGTGTAGTCTTTAAAGTCTTATGTAAAACCTTCCAAAATTCATACAGAAACCCTGAGACCTCTATCCTCTCACATGCTTTTGACTTCACAGGACCCAATGAGCTCTTCATACACATGTCTTGACTTTAAAACCAGTCTTCCTTCTTGAAAACCCTCCATAAAATATTCCTCTTGAGCTGGTGACAGTCTTACACAAACATCTTATGCTTTGTTTAGAGTTTGCTTTTATGGGGTGGTTTGAGGTCTGCTGTTCTAGACTTCATGCATTACTTGACAGTCACTTTTGTATATAATAGTCATAAAGATGACTCCCCTTTTTTTTATAACTTAATACCTGTCATAAAGATGACTTCTTTTCATCGATTACAATAGTCATAACATGACTATTTTGTGCCTTCTGTAATAGTCTCTTGATAGCTGATTCCCATCACAACATAACAGTCTTTTCAAAGACTGCCCTACACCATAAGACTTTTGTAGACCCCTGCAAATTCTGAAAGACTTCATTGTGTCCTCTGCTCCTCATGCATTATCTTCACTACCCATTGAAGATATTTAAAGGCTGCTCCTTCTATTATTATGGTTTCATTAAGTAAGTATTTGTCATTTATGACAGTGAAACCAATCAACTCACTAGCATGAGTGATGAGTACTTGCTCATTGTAAATAAGTGTGGTGAATTTACCCTCTTATCCCTCTCAAAAAGCCAAGAGGGCAGTATGCTGGGCTCAACCCTTGTGGGAGCCCATTTTACTCCACATGCTATGATGTCAAATGAAAATAATCCAACAATGAAAATTTCACCTGCACCTACACAGTGAACAAACATGTTAGATAAAACAATGAAGCCAAAAGCTTCCAATGATGCTCATGATGATTGATGATACTCCTCTGCTTTTCCTAATATCTATGATGTTTCAAAACTATTTCAATGCCTTAGGAGAATAAACTATATATTTGTTGATATAGTATATGCAGAGAATATGGGTCCCGAGCTCTAACACAACTTTTCTCATCCCTTGCAGGCATTTCAAGCAGCAGCAGGTCAACTTCTGGAGCAACCAAGCAGGAGGGACTAAAGCAAGGATGCAGTAGTTCAACTTGGGATTCATCATTCAGGCAATGACGGATCCCTATTCTTTCCATATGCTTTTTCTTTTCTATTTTCTTCAAATGTAGAGTTTATTCTTATATTGTATTGAAATAATTATTCCCACAGCTTGTGTGGGACACCATACATTTATGATTATCAATAAAAGATAACATTTGTGCAAAATATGTCTAATGTTTTCTTGTATATATTTGCATAATGAACTACAATTTATCTGATAATACTTCTATGCATATGAATAGAACTTAGAAGAATTGAATGTGTACCTTTTATCTTTATTTTGCAAACAAACTATCTCAGCTCTACTTGATTGAGCTGGAAGCTAAATTAGGTAACAATTACAAATCCCATTTCATATGACTCGAAGCCATAGTTGACTGGCACTAAAGGTTGGCTGGACAATTGCAATAAATACCAACTTGTGGGTCTGAATATAAATGATACTCACCTATATAACTATTCTTCTCATTATAAAAGTTCTACCTATCGTAGTTTCCATCTAGAATGACTTAGTATTCAGAATAACGTGGCTCTTGGCCAATTATCAAACCACATAAATAGAATTTCCTTTCCTAGAAAGTTGCAAGTATGAGGTGAACCAGTGTTGTCATTGATGTTAACATACTCATATTGCATTGACAAGAAGGATTGGATGAACTGTGTGCTAAGGATATTGAGAAAATTAGTCTTAATCAGGAACAGTGAAGAATAGTGATGAGAAGAAGGCAAAAGTACTCAATAGGTTGAGATTCAGAGGATACAGATTAAAAGGTTTGTAGATATGAGTCTTGAGATGATCTAGTTAAGATTTCAGAGGTCCGCATGAAGATGTGAAGAAGTTGTAATCGATCAAGTAGAACCTATTCCGGGAGATGCTCCGGAGTGACAGAGTGCTACAAAAGGCTCCGGTGAGATCCGGAAGTGCATTATCCTATCTTGCAGATTGGACAGAGTGTTTGGGATGTCCTTGTGATGTGTCATCTCGATTTGTTCATGGTTTGGAGGTCCGAAAGTACCTCTTGCAGTATAACAGTGGCGATAGACTGTGTTGAAGTTTCAGATGAGGAAGAGAAGAGATTCCAGTGAGTAGAGGAAGTACAGATGTACCTGGTCATTCAGGCAAGCTTGCGAAGGTTCTTGGATCATGTTGAGGTTGTGTTGTTGGTTCGCATTGGTGGTAGAGCCCGGAATTGAAGATATTCTTTCGGATGAAGTTCTTGTTCAGACTAGCCAACTGGATGAGTTGTTCTTCTTGCGAATGTTCTTATGGTTGATTGCCGACTTAGATGATTGTTCCTAAGTCGATGTCTTGTATAAATAAAGGTTTGTGAATTCATTTTCAAAGTGTGTGTGGAGTGGATGAGTGTGGTATAGTGGAAGAGCGAAAGGAAGAGCAGGTGTGACTTGGGCTTAAATGGAACTGATCCAGACATGGTGAAGATGTCATTCTCTAGTTCAAGTTCGTGATACTTATGATCTTGTAGACAGTGTGTCTCTTGTAGGCAGTGGGCCTCCTTGTGAGTAGTGTGTTCGGGCAGTGAGCCCTAATTGGCATGTGCCATTCATTTTTTTATTCTTCTAACAGAGAATAATCCTTGGGTTAATCACCTCGTGGTTTTTCCCTTAATCGGGTTTTCCACGTCAAAAATCTTGGTGTCTAATGTGTTGATGTTTATCTGCTTCAGTGTTCATGCTTTATGCTTTGATGAATGGTTAATTGATTTGTAGTTAACTAACAAAGAAGAATCAAGTGTTTAAAGTAGAAGAAAGTTTTATGCAATTGATTCACCCCCCCTCTCAGTTGTGTGCCCTAGATCTAACAATTGGTATCAGAGCCAAGTTCCTCTAAAAGGAGCTTAACCGCTTGAGGAGATCCAGGATGTCGTCATACAAGAAGGATAGTCTGAAGTTTGATGGAACCAATTTCTTGCTCTGGAAAGGTCACATGAAATGTCACTTGGAGTGCATGGGAAAATCATACTTGTCAATGGTCACAAAACCATATGTACCTCCACAGGGTGGTTCGACAACTCTGAATGAAATCACAGATGCTGAAAACAATTTACGAACCAAAGAAGCTCTTCTAAGCGCATTGAATGATTCAGAGCTCTCAAATGTTATTGACCTACCAACTGCATATGAGATCTGGGTTAAACTGGAACTTCTGCATTAAGGAGATGAGTTTGTTAAGAGTGCAAGGTTGCAAAGTCTAAAAGGGAAATTTCAAAGATTGAAGATGAGAGATGATGAAAATATCACTACCTTTATGCCAAGGGTAAATGAGTTGGTGTGTGGAATCAAGAATGCTGGTGGAGTTCTGGATGAAATGAAATTGTTTGCAAAATTATCAGATCCCTTCCTGCTGCCTACAAGATCAAGGTTGCTGCCATTGATGAATTCAGAGCCCATACAACTATCACAAGAGAGCAATTGGCTGGCATATTGGCTGCATTTGAAATGACTAAGTTTGGAGATGATCACCCCAAGACTGAATCTGTTTTCAAGGCCAATGCCTATGTGAAAGGCAAACAAAGATTTGATCTGGGAGAGAATTCTTCAAGGAAGCTGTCATGGTATGATCAAGCAAGGAAAGACATGGAAGAGGAAGAAGCAGAAATAGCTCAACTTGAAGCCCTCATTGCAAAGAGACTGCCAAGAGGATCCGGTAAGTATGAAGGAAAACTACCCTTTAAGTGCTTCAACTGCAATAAGATTGGTCATTTTGCTTCAAGATGTCCGGAAAGATCTGCAAGGTCAAATGCTAACAGACAAAGGTTTCAAAAAAACTGCTATTATGTTCATGAAGAAGATAATAATGAAGGAGTAACAGATGATGAATCATAAATGGGAAACAAATCCGGAAATGAATGGGTGTTTATTGCCATCAAGGAAGAAGATTCAATATCCTCTGAATCTGTCAATCATAAGGTTGTAGAAAGAGCTTTGGCTGCCCAAGTTGAAGAAAAGGATGATTGGGTTATTGATAGTGGATGTTCTCACCATATGACAGGTGACAAGAACAAGTTCTTAGATTTGGAAAGGTATGAAGGAGGAATGGTAAAGTTTGGTGATAATTCTGCTGGCAGAATCAGAGGTAGAGGAACTATTTCTTTTGATGGAAAGAGCAAAACCAGTAATGTACTTTATGTTGAAGGATTGAAACACAATCTTCTTAGTGTTGGTTAGTTGGTGGACAAAGGCTATGATCTCTGGTTCAAGAATGGAAGATACAGGATATTTGAAAGCTCCGGAACTGAGATTGCATCCGGTACTCAAACAAAAGGTAATATCTTCCATCTAGTTGGTTCTAATAAAAGTTGTTTGTTTGTTCAAGTTGATCAGAGTTGGTTATGGCATAGAAGGATGTGTCATGTGAATTTTGATAACATCATCAAGATAAGCAATACTCAGGCTATAAGAGATCTTCCTAAATTGGTGAAACCTGCAAATAGTTTGTGCAAAGAATGTCAGCTAGGTAAACAGAGTAGAGTCTCTTTCAAAAGCAAGGATCAGTCCACTACCGGATTACTGGAATTAGTCCATACTAATCTATGTGGTTTGATAAGAATCAAGAGTATGCAAGGTGATAGATATTTCATGTTACTGATTGATGATCATTCCCGGATGATGTGGGTTACCTTCCTAAAAGAGAAATCAGAAGCCCTTGAGAAGTTCAAAATCTTCAAAGCTATGGTAGAGAATCAAACCGAATTGAAACTGAAATGTCTGAGGTCTGATAGAGGTGGTGAATTCACATCCAGTGAATTCATAGACTTTTGTGAGAAGCATGGCATAAGGAGACAATTGTCTGCCCCTAGGAGTCCACAGCAGAATGGAGTTGTTGAGAGAAAGAACCGGACCATCCAGGAAGCATCCAGGACAATGATGATGGAAGCAAATGTTCCCCAGATGTTTTGGAGAGAAGCTGTCAGCACTGCAGTCTAGACTCTTAATCAAGTTCAAATCAGAAGCAATACCGGTAAGACTCCTTATGAACTTTGGTTTGGTATAACTCCCACTGTGAGATATTTCAGAGTATTTGGTAGCAAATGTTACATCAAAAGAGATGAAGATCTAGGAAAGTTTGATGCTAGAAGTGATGAAGGAATTTTCTTGGGTTACTCCACTCAAAGCAAAGCATACCGGTGTTACAATAAGAGATTGAGAAAGATGATAGAAAGAACAAATGTGAAGGTTGATGAAGGAATTGAGAAGCCCTCAAGGTTTTATGAATATGATGAAGATGATCAAAATGATTCTCTGGTGCAAGGAGCTCAATCCTCTTCTGAAAATTAGATTCAGACTGATCCATAAAATCAGGAAGAAGAAGTTTGTCTGAATGAGCCTAATCAAGAAATAGTAGTGCAAGAAACTCCCAAAGTTCCAAGGTATGTAACTCTAAATCATTCTGAAGATCAGATCATAGGTGACAAAAGCAAAGGGGTATAAACAAGGAGGAGAATTGCTCAAGATTCAAATGAATACTATCTGATTTCAAAAATTAAACCTAAGACAATTAATGAAGCTTGCAATGATGAAACTTGGACCAAAGAAATGGAGGAAGAGTTAATGCAAATTGAGAAAAATCATACTTGGGATCTTGTTCCCAGACCTAGAAACAAGAATGTGATTGGAACCAAATGGGTCTTCTGGAACAAACCAAATGAAGTTGGTGAAGTAATCAGAAACAAAGCCAGATTGGTCTGCAAAGGCTACTCTCAAATAGAAGGAATTGATTTTGAAGAAACCTTTGCTCCAGTGGCAAGAATTGAAGCAGTCAGACTATTTCTTGCATTTGCTGCTTTCAAAGATTTCAAAGTATATCAAATGGATGTCAAATCTGCCTTCTTGAATGGTGACTTAGCAGAAGAGGTGTACATTGAACAACCAGATGGATTTCAATTATCTGAGCATGGTGATGTGGTCTGCAAACTAAAGAAGGCACTATATGGTCTAAAGCAAGCACCAAGAGCATGGTATGAAAGGTTGGATAAGTATCTTGTGCAGATTGGATTCAACAAAGGTACTGCTGACAGTAACTTATATTTCAAAATTGATCATGAAAACATTTTGATTGTTGAAGTGTTTGTGGATGATATCATTTTTGGAGGAAGAGATAGTATGTGTAAAACTTTTGCAAATCAGATGAAAAGTGAGTTTGAGATGTCTATGCTTGGTGAAATGAATTTCTTCTTGGGTCTGCAAATTACTCAAACAAAGAAAGGGATCTTCATTTCTCAGACCAAATATGTGAAAAAATTGTTGAGGAAATTTGGGATGGAAGATTCAACGCCAATGAATACTCCCATGGCAACCGAATGCAAGTTGAGCAAAGATGATGACTCTCCTAAGGCAGACCAGACAAAGTATAGATCAATGATTGGTGGATTGTTGTATCTCATTCAGACTAGACCAGATATAATGCAGGCTATTGGTCTTGTGGCAAGATTTCAGGCTGATCCTAGAGAATCTCATGTTATGGCAATTAAGAGGATTTTTAGATATCTAAAGGGGACAGTTGAGTAAGGTCTATGGTATCCCAGAGATCATGATTTCTCTCTTCATGCATATACAGATGCAGATTGGGCAGGAGATGTGGATGACCGGAAGAGTACAAGTGGAGGAGCATTCTTTTTCGAAAAAATGTTGGTTTCTTGGCTAAGCAAGAAACAAGAGGCAATATCTCTGTCTACAACTGAAGCAGAATACATTGCAGCAGCAGGTAGTTGCACTCAAATCTTATGGATGAAACAGATGTTAAGAGACATTAAAGTAGAATATGAGGAGCCTATCACAATTTTCTATGATAATTCAAGTGCAATAAATATATCTAAGAATCCGGTGTTGCATTCTAAGACCAAGCACATATCTATCAAGTTTCACTTTCTGAGAGAATAAGTGAACAAGGATGAAGTCAGAATGGAATATGTACCCTCAAAGGATCAGATTGCAGATATCTTTACTAAACCTCTTCCCAAGGACTCTTTTGAGTATCTCAGGGAGAAGTTAGGGGTCATGGCCCCTCCAGTGATGAACTAGGATGCACTGATGTGCATCAGTCCGGTGGATATCACAGTCATATCTTGTGATCCGGATTGATGATGGGGAGCTGCTACGAAGGGGGAGTAGCTGGTATGATTCTGATGTGTTAGAATTGCAAGTATGAGCCCTTTGCCATTGATGTCAAAGGGGGAAAGAAGACATGTGAAAAACAAGTGGTTGATGATCAAAGGGGGAGCAGTAAAGGAAGAGAAGACATGTGAAGAGTTGTTGTTGATAGGGGGAGCTATGACAGAAAGAAGAAGTTCTTGTCTTGATGGTTTTTCACATCACATGTTGCCATCAATGACAAAGGGGGAGATTGTTGCAAGTATGAGGTGAACCAGTGTTGTCATTGATATCAACATACTCATATTGCATTGACAAGAAGGATTGGATGAGCTGTGTGCTGAGGATATTGAGAAAATTAGTCTCAATCATGAACAGTGAAGAACAGTGATGAGAAGAAGGCAAAAGTACTCAATAGGTTTAGATTCAGAGGATGCAGATTAAAGGGTTTATAGATATGAGTCTTGAGATGATCCAGTTAAGATTTCAGAGGTCTGCATGAAGATGTGAAGAAGTTGTAATCGATCAAGTAGAACCTATTCCGGGAGATGCTCCGGAGTGACAGAGTGCTACAAAAGGGTCCGGTGAGATCCAGAAGTGCATTATCCTATCTTGTGGATTGGATAGAGTGTTTGGGATGTCCTTGTGATGTGTCATCTTGATTTGTTCATAGTTTGGAGGTTCGGAAGCACCTCTTGTAGTATGACAGTGGCGATAGACTGTGTTCTTGAAGTTCCAGATGAGGAAGAGAAGAGATTCCAGTGAGTAGAGGAAGTGCGGATGTACCTGGTCATTCAAGCAAGCTTGTGAAGGTTCTTGGATCATGTTGAGGTTGTGTTGTTGGTTCACATTGGTGGTAGAGCTTGGAATTGAAGATATTCTTTCGGATGAAGTTCTTGTTCAGACTAGCCGACTGGATGAGTTGTTCTTCTTGCGAATGTTCTTATGGTTGATTGCCAACTTAGATGATTGTTCCTAAGTCAATGTCTTGTATAAATAAAGGTTTGTGAATTCATTTTCAAAGTGTGTGTGGAGCGGATGAGTGTGGTATAGCGGAAGAGTGAAAGGTAGAGCAGGTGTGACTCGGGCCTAAATGGAACTGATCCAGACATGGTGAAGATGTCATTCTCCAGTTCAAGTTGGTGATACTTATGATCTTGTAGACAATGTGTCTCTTGTAGGTAGTGTGCCTCCTTGTGAGCAGTGTGCTCGGGCAGTGAGCCCTAATTGGCATGTGCCATTCATTTTTTTAATTCTTCTAACAGAGAATAATCCTTGGGTTAATCAGCCCGTGGTTTTTCCCTTAACTGGGTTTTCCACGTCAAAAATCTTGGTGTCTAATGTGTTGATGTTTATCTGCTCCGGTGTTCATGCTTTATGCTTTGATGAATGGTTAATTGATTTGCAGTTAACTAACAAAGAAGAATCAAGTGTTTGAAGTAGAAGAAAGTTTTATACAACTGATTCACCCCCCCCTCTCGGTTGTGTGCCCTAGATCTAACAAGAAAGCATGGATAACATTTATCCTTCAATATTATTCATGTATGAAGGCTTTACAATCAATAGATAAAGAAAACAAAGGTGTCAACAGAAACCATGGCCTCAAATTCATTAACATACTGCTACAACAGTATTCAAAAGACCTCGGCCTTGATGGCTTCATCAGAGTTAACACACTACTAGTACTTGAGGAATTTCATAATGCACCATACTCAGGGCACCTCGGTGTGACAAAAATGATACAGGGACTAAGAGCCTTGTACTTTTGGCCAGGACTTAAGAAGGATGTTACAAAATTGGTAGCCCAATGTTTGGAATGCTAGCGAGTTAAGGCTGAGCATGTGCATCTAGCAAGACTTTTATACCCGCACAGTGTGCCAGAGTATAAGTGGTAGGTAATCAGTATGGACTTTATTCAGGGGCTGCCCATGACCACGAATTGAAATGATGTCATCTTGGTTGTTGTAGATAAATTGACAAAAGTCCCTCACTTTATTCCAGGGAATCTCAAGGATGGATCTTTGATCCTAGCCAAAAAGTTTGTGCAAGAAATTTTTCATCTACATGGAGTGCTGGAGACAATCATTTCTAATCAAGACACTCGTATGACTTCCAGATTTTGGAGGACATTAAATGCATCATTGGGGACTAAATTGAACTTTAGTTCAACCTATCATCCTCAGACTGATGGTCAGATAGAGAGGGAAAATTAGGTGGTGGAGGATCTCCTAAGGATTTATTGCATGGACCAATAGTATAAGTGGGAGGAGTACCTTCCTTTAGTGGAGTTTGCGTATAATAATTCATATCATGTGTCCTTAGGAATGGCACGTTTTGAAGCCCTATATGGGCTTAAATGTCATACACCTATCAGTTGGGATAAGGTGGAAGACATTATAGTTATAATTAGACCAGAAATGTTGAAAGAAATGGAGGATTAGATGAAGTTGATTAAAGAGAAACTGAAACAAGCTTCTAACCGCCAAAAGAGTTATGTAGATAAGAATAGAACATTCTAACAGTTCTTGGTAGGGGATAAGCTCTTCTTGAGAGTTCGACCTCAGAAAAGTTCCATTTCATTTGGCAAGGGTTCCAAGCTTACCCCCAGATATGTTGGACCATTTGATATTTTGGAAGTAATTAACCTAGTTGCATATAGGCTTGCTCTACCACCGACTCTATCCCGAATCCATAATGTCTTCCATGTATCTTTACTTAAACCCTATCATCCAGATGCTTCACATATTCTTGATTGGTGTGCATTGCAGGTTCAAGATCGAGGGGTGGTGCTGGTGGAACCCACCCGAATTTTGGAGAGGTGTAACGTTAAGTTGCGAAATCAGGATGTTGTGCAATATAAGGTCCAGTGGGACCAATATTTGGTGGATAATGCCACCTAGGAGAATGTTGATGATATAGATAGACCTTTTTCTCAGTTGAAAAATTAGCATAAACTCTTTTAATTTGTATAATTATTACTCGGTTTATACATTGACATTAAGTTGTGTAAGACATTTATACTTGATGTTTGTGTAATAAGACATCAGGATAATGTCTCTTCCAAGTGGGGAAGGATGTCACATCTCAAACTGTTAGATCCTCTGGACATTGGCTATAAATAGAAATGTTAAATGTTATTTATGAGCATGTTACAAATGGATAACTGTTATCTTTCATTTTCAATTAGTGCTTCGGCTATTGATTTTGGGATACTAACATATTAATGGAGAATTGAGTTTAATGATGGCATGTTGTCGAAGACAAGAGTATGGTTAAGGTAAAGGTGATTAGCCGCCTGACAGTGATGGGATGGAGAGACTGTATGTTGCACACACAAGCACCTAGTTTGCATTTCATTTGCATTTTATCATTGCATGAATGATCTTATGTCGATGAATTGATTAATTGCACATGTTAAATATCTCCATTATGCTTGTATTAGATGCTCAGGAATGATTTTCTTGTCATATTCAAATGCCTTTCTTGTTTTACTTAAACAGAATAAATTTAAACGTTATATATATTCTTTGATTAAAATTATATGTGGAATAAAAGGTTTTTCCTTTAAATACAAATTAATTATTATTTTTAGATAATCATGTGTTAAATTCATAATGATAATAGATATATATTTTATTGTTTTTATAGTAACACCTAGCCATTCGAAAGATAAATTCTTTTATCTTTGGTTAGATAATGGCAAAGTTTTAAAAGTTAAAATAAAAACTAAAAACAATGGAAATAAAACAAAAAGATAGAAAGAAGATAAAAATAGAAGAAATCAAAAGAAAACAAGAATAGAAAAAGGAAACAAGATTAGATAAATTAAAAAGAAAAGAAAAAGACAGAAAGAAAGCAAAATTCAAAAAAAGAGAAAAGGATAGAAACAATCAATAATAAAAGGGAAAAAAATCTGCACGAAAGCTCATTCAGTGCAAAAGAAGAAGATCTGGAAAAGGTGAACTTCGAACCGGCAAACCGAATTCAACGTGGGATTATAGGTAATTATTCTGTCTTTTAATTGATTAAAAATGATTCAAATGATGGTATTTATACATTCTTTCCATAATTTTTTTTCCTTAGTCTTTAATTCTAGAGTGGGTTTATAGTCAAATTGCCATTGTATTTCTGTGTCTATACTCAGTTTTCTCAGTTATTGTTTGTCTATCTCAGCAAGTCCTAGTGTTATGACAAGGGCGCATCTGATCATTCTGTGAAAACCTATGATCAATTAATTAAACTTGTAGTCATTCTTCAAGTGATCCATTTCTATGTGCCTTGAGTATAATTGCGTTGGCTAGTGTAACTCTTATCATTGAAATTTCATTCTTACTCCTATGACGACGTGGGAAACCTGTGCAACTAGTCTATCTCTTCGGAACTATGATTAACTCATCATCTTGCTATTGTTATCTCATAACCCTTTCCTGGTCATCCCCTCGTTAGTATAACTAAACACCAATTTTACAATCATTGTGGTGCAAGGTTGGGGCAACTTATCCTTATCGACATTGTTGGCACCTCTATCATTCTTTTTATTTCCATAGTATGCGTTGAAAGATTATCAAATTAGTGTTATCACATTTGAACTACATAGAACCGCGTCGGCTTTTTCTTGGTAAAACTCCTTTATAATTTTTGTGCTCCATTGTTTTGTCCATCCTATGGCTTGACAACTTTAGATTGCTGCGCCATAACTTCTTTAATGGCCTTTATGCCTACGTTTAGATTGGTAAGCTACTATGTCATTTTGAGGGAGCTGAATGTTAAGAGCGATAATAGTTGAAACTAATGGATTTAATCGCCCTCACTACTATGTGTGCCCCATGCGATCTCTTATGTGGTATTCGTCAACATTGTTCATGTTTATATTTTTTTGAATTGTCTTTTTGTTATATTGGAACCTAAGTTGAATTGTTTTGCTGTCTTATTCTGAATTGTAATGTTGTCATAATCTAAAATGTATTGATATCATAATCTGGTTTTGCACCGTCTTCTTGAACTGAAAGTATATTGTTTCCTTATATCAGTAGTTGCTTTATTTCTTAACCTGAAGATTATATTAACTGGCTATCCTTACAAACTAAACTAGCCTTTCAAAAGTTGAATCACTTCCTTTTGAATTCAGCTGTTTCCATACAATAACAGTGGCCTTATCTCACATTCCCCATATTCTTGATTGTAGACTGTGTCTTAAACTAATTTGTCTTGTGGCTTTCAACTTAGGAAAACTAGACCAAAAGAGAAACTTAGGCTTACCTACAGTACCTTGCATTATAATACTTCTATTTCTTAGCATATAAATTTCCTTATAAAAAGGAATAAGTAAAGAGTCTTCTAAAGAATACAAAGTATTGAGTTTATATCCTTATAATATTTATTTGCTATGTAAGGTAAAAAAATAAAAATAAATGATATTATTTCCTTGGTCAAAATTCTCTTTAAACTTACGATGATAGAATACTAAAGTAAGTCTATGATGTTATTCTAGTTAATATCAAAAATCTAATTAATTTTTAGGAAAATAATGTAGTCTCACCTTCCTGAATAATTGTTCTTTTGAAATCATAATTGTAGATTGAAACATATAGTAACTGCAGTAGCTAAAGATATAGCTCATGATGATTAGACACAGGGTCTTCACCAGTTAGGTTGTGCTACTAGTAAACCTTTGATAAAAAAATTGCTTAAAGATTATCTAGTTGTTTAAATGCATTTAAAAGTAATAGTTTTCTCCAAACTTATCTTCCAGGATAAGATGCTGAGTGTGGATTATAGAGATGGTAAAACTTCTTTTTCAAGTTTACTAGTTTAGTTATTGCTTTAGCCAAAGCTGTTTGTACCATTGAAATATATGGATGTTAAAATGTCTAGTTGTTATTATTTATTATTCTTTGCTACATCTTGGATGTAAGATATATGTTCATTCCAATTTAGAGTGCATATAGGTATTAGACTTGCATCAAGAGTTTCCCTCCTGCCCATCTATTCCAAGTTGCTAGGCGCCTCGTGCAAGGTCAAGGATTCTTCGAGTTAGGAAGAAACCTAGGGAAGTGTAGTGCTTCGTGGTTGGGTGGAAAAAGCACCTTAACCATATTCTTGACCTTCGGCTTGCGGAAGACTGGTGGGTCATGGCGGCTGAAGACAGATTTTATATGTTATGTAACTCAAAATGGATATATCATTGTATGGCTTGTTTAGCCAAATATGTAATTGTATTTCTCTTTGATGTACTCAGGAAGATTGTAAAAGATGTAAAATTACTTTCTCTTATTAGGCTTGCAGATGCACTTTACGTATTGTAGAAACAACTTGAAAGTCTTTATACAATTATGGATATTCCTGTTAATGAAATGATTCACTTTCTATTTTTGGATTTAGTTTGCTTTTCGTTGGTTACTTTCAGTAAGTGGTATTTTTAGACTTTACATCAATGCTATCATTTTAAATAAACACCAAGCAGTGACATCACAATGTGCACATATCAATAGAAAGATAAAGAGAACATTAGTGTAGTCTAACACCACATGATGGTATCATATTAGATGTACTTGAAATATATGGCCACTGCCACAAGGCTTAAGTTCAATGTAGAGTTTTCTGTGTTTTTCTTATCGTTTTTACTCTGCTCTTTCTCAAAGCTTTCTCCTCGACTTCTTCTATTGCCTTTCCATATGCTCGACTCTGATCTCCCACCAAGAAATAACATCCAAGCCATACAACCACCTTCCAAATGAAGGTTGACAACTGCAACCACTTCCTATACCCACTACGGGAATATCTACTCCACTTCGCTATAAAATCTCTCATCGAGGGCATGCATCAAATGAAGTGATACAATCATGATATGGTTACGTTGAACCAACAGTACCTCTCCCATGCACTCCACACCTTCATGGAATATGGGGTACGGTTTCATTACATGCACGTAGTGATAGAAACCAAAAGATGCTTGACACAACATGAGGAGGATAAATGTTTATATCACACATTACTTTCTTATACATCATATATGTATAATATGTAAATAATAAAATAATCTATGCTGTCACCATAATAGCATTACCATAAATATGGTGTTAGCATCAATCATGCATCAAAATGCGAACATAGGGTTGAGGCTTACTTCCCCGCTTCACAATCTTATACTATTGCTAGTATAATTAAATCTATACACAAAATTTAATATATAAATATATATCAAGAATCTCAGACAAAAAGCAATGGTTAACTCTAATGATTAATAATGTTCCCTAAACATTATTTAGTCAAATCGACGTAGATGACGTCGAAGAACCCTTACTTGGCAAAATGACAATAGTCGAATTGAAATCGACTAAACAAGGGAAGATAACTAATACATACCCTATCTTGCGAAGGTTCATGCAAAGAACAACTTTGGAACTTAGATGGAAACCTAACTTTTTCCACAACATCTATTTCCTTCTTCCGGGTGATACTCTCCTTCCCTTCTTGGAATTGGAAATCTCTTTTCCTGGTTACACTCACAATCATTCAAACCATGATCAGTGTATCATCAACAAATTATTATGCATCATACTAAAATAATCTCAACAACATGTAATCTCATGTCTAATTCTAAGCATTAATCACAATCCATATAATCAATGATTTATCCTGACATTTTCCCCAACGTCAAATCATTAACCTATGATTGCTTATCCATTTAATCACATAAAAAGTAAAAGTTGAACATAGTCAAAGTTGGGGATGTAACAAAGAACCTCCTCTTTCTCTTCTTCTAGGCGACTAACCTATTGTGTAGGGAGTCGTTGATCAATTGCGCCCAATGGACGACACCACCCTCATCCTTTACAGACCTTATCACTTTGAACATCCATAATTCAAATGATCCTATATTCTCAGTCCCAATCATTCTGTGGAAGAGTGCAATCATGTACTGGATCTCCTCAAAGAAGTCAAACCTGTATATGTTCTGAGGCATTTTGGAAACTACCTTCAGTCTTGTTGCTGGATCCATCGAGGAGGTATGCATGACCTTGTTGCAACCCACCACATTTGAGTTGTATTGCGTGGTTAGGACATTGATGTCAATCTCAATTACATCACTGCTCTGTGGAAGATAAAAGGTTTCTAAGATTCCCTTTGGGGAGAAATCTACATAAACCCTACCTTGATGTTCAACCCTTCGACTGACTAGGTTGTATTTCTGAGCACATTGGATCATTAGCTCTAGGGCATCCATCACCACTGGGAAACCTACCACATGAAACATGCCACTATTCAATATGTTTTTTAGTAGGTCATCTGCATCTGTTGTCTGGCATCTTGCATGGAATGCATCCATGTCTGTATTACCAAAGTGGGTATTTGTGACCAACCTGAACTTGCACCAAACTCCTCCAGGAGTTTTGTCTAGTGCATTTTTGAATTCCTCATCATGTTGCTTCAAGCGTTTCTGCATCATGCCCTGCATGATGCAAACACACGTAATCAGTTCCTATATTTGAATTTTAGGGCCTGCCATAAACCTTTCTTTTGTGCCCTAGTTTATCTTTAAAATCCTCCATCAATGTTCTTATAAGCAAAAAATCCCGCGGAACTATATGTAATTACCATGGTTAAATGGGTCAATTATTTTACCCTAGGCAAAAGAAATTAACCTTTCATAGAACAAATTTATTGTAATTGCCAGCTAAATCAAGCTTTGTCATATATGCACCCATGTAACATGAAATCACCTTTACTCTGTTGTGATGTGGAAGTCCATTTACCCTTGTATATTCTATTCACCCACAATATTGATCTCAATTCACCTTCTATGTTGTGTAAATTTACTGCAAATCCGCACTTTGATCTCGTTTGAAAGATTTGTGATTAACAAATTAGTGTAAAATTGCTTTTATCCTTCGTGAAATTTGCTAAGTAAGAAAATGCATTGAATGCTCAATGTAGTTGATAAGCAATTACTACCTAGGAGTGGGGAAAAGCGAGAGTTGGATTTAGGTTTGTATTTTAAATTTAAACTCCAACGGAAAAAATCAATTCACAGTATGGGAGTTTAATGCAAGAGGACTGGATGGACATCTGGACCTTAGATATCCGGTTCAAAATGTCTAGTTGACTTTGACCGAAGTCAGGTAAGAGGGCATGGTGATAACTCAATCCGGTGAAATTGTCACTGTCACGTTCAAACTATGTTGATTGGAGTATTGGATGAGTGTATCTTCATAGTTAGCTCAGGAATGTTAGGACATTCATAAATGTCTAGTGCAAATGTCTAGTTGACTTTGACTGACAATGGGCAAGAGTGCACACTTATATCGTTTTGGATAGGACCTGGATGTGGATATAAATATTACAAAATGTCCAGTACAAAATGTGCAATCAAAAATGTCTAGTCCAGTGGAATGTCGTCAGGTCAGGATAAATTTGATGGCCTACATCGGATATGGATCTTTTTACAAGTGTATTTGGATACCCGCTTTTAGCTAAAAAATTAAAACACATTTAAGGTTGATTTTGGGTCTGGGTGATTTATCAATGCCTATTTGGAACCTTACAGATATCTAGACATGATCTAGATATGGATATGGACATTATGAAATGTCGAGTGCAAAATGTCCAGTTGACTAGAACATCAATGGGCATAACTCGCTCATTTTAGCGAATTTTCAAGAAGTTCAAGAGGCAACCCTGGCTAAAATTTTATTCTCTATTCATCTATGGCCTTTTCAGGAGATGAATTCAGATTTTGGATTTTACCCTTTAGCAATTGGATGCTTTACCATTACCACCCAACACACACAAGACAAGATGACACAGTGAAAAGAGTTAGGTCCTCATTTTTCCATGGCAAAATGGGGCATGTTGTGAGACCACACAACAATATGCATCATTTTGTGTTGTATATGTGGATCATTTTGATTATTTTTGGTACTATATGGTTTTGATCATTAGTTACACCTTGGTTTGAGTGTTAATTTGTTGACTTAATATGCCTTGATCTATTTTTTGATTTGACATTACCCATGTAGTGGGAGTTCCTAGATACTTTTGTTCTTCATTGACAGGTTTTATATAGGGAGCTTATGATTGCGGTTTATGGGGTGGAAATATTGTTGGCATGAATTTACTGATGTTGTTGATACATAGAAGGTATGGATGGTTGGATTCACTAGCATTTGCTATGGGTTTTATTTCCAATCATGTGGGTTTTTACCTTTGACAACAGCTTGGAGGCTTTGTTATCACTTGTATTTGATGCTTGTGTTCTTTGGATTGGTGCATCTTTACCTTGGCTTGTTCCTTTTCTTCCATAGGTGGCATGTCAGAGGATGAGAGGTGTTCTTCTTGAGATGGTGGTCACCTTGGTTTTATTGCAGGTATCTTGATGGAGCATGAGAGCATGCTGAAGATTCAGGTGGTTTCATGTATTGCTATGATGATATATTTCATTGATTGACCCTTATGCAATGTATACAAGTGAGAGAATGTTGGGAAAAGGGTGTGTTGTAGACATTACATAAAAACAAAGTATTTTAATTATGTAAAATAAATATTTATTTGTGCTGCATCTAGGAGTTGTGTTTAGCTACATTAAATATTTATTTGGCCCCACTTATAAACTTGTATTGTAACATTACGTTAGTTCTTTTATGTATAGGAGAAAGAATAATTAATTATCATTTGGAAAACTTGGTACCACAAAGTGAAAACTTAGTATCAAGAATTAAATGAGGGGGTCAATGGTTTTGTGCTCTCATGGTTTTGAGACACATGGTTTTCCCAATACCACAAGTTGTATTTGTGTGAGCTTGAGTCTATAAAAGAAAGCACATGGTTAGTGGTTTGGGTTGGTTGGTTGAGTGGGTTGTCATTGTATTGAGTTTCTCTTTTGAGTGCATACGTGAAGCATGGCATGGGATGTGTGGTTACATGCTTGGAAACATGGAGGATGCATTAGAGGAGCTTGATGTTTCAGAAGTATTCATGAAAATCTATAAGTGCATTGTAATGTTTTATTGTTGAATAATACATAGAGTATGGATGCTTTTGGAGGCTAGGTTTTTCCCTGTTGAGGGTATTCCCAGGGTATATCTTGTGTTATTTTGTGTCTTGTCTCTTGATCTTTACATTATGGTTATTCTGTAAGCTTGTATGCATCATTTTCTCTCATAGGCTTATGTAGGAAATGGTTTGATCAACCTAGTAATTTCCCAACAAAAACAAGGCTATGAAATTTACCTTTATTAGGTAGGATTATGGCATGAAAGAATACAAGCTTTAGGATCCTGTTACATAGAAGGTATTTATATAGTAGAAGAGTGATTTTTAGAGAAACTAAGCCTTCTTATGTTACATTAATGCAACTAGAACCAAGTGAATAGAAAGATGTGATTCAACTTCCTTTTACACCTAAGAAAGTTGAATCAAGGCCCCTAGATAGACAAGAAGTTGAGGATAGCTAATCTAACTCTAAATCTTTAGAAGAGGAGGAAGAACCTCCAACTCAGCTCGCTTGATGGTCTACAATGCATAGACAACCAATTGAAATGTATTCACCTGATGACTGGAGATGTATTTTTTCTTTGAATACTAACATGGATGAACCAAGATCTATAGAAGAGGCATTAAGTATGAATGATGTAGAATCCTAGAAGATTGCCATTGATGAAGAAATGGTAGCTTTGAAAAACAATGATACATGGGATCTAATACCATTACCTGAAAGATGAAAACCTATTAGTTGCAAATGGTTGTTTAATAAAAAAATGGTTCAGATAGAGGTATTGAGAAGTAGAAAACATGATTGGTTGTGAAATTTTACTCTCAGGTTGAGGGTGTTGATTATGGTGAGATATTTTCTCCTGTTACAAAAATGACATCCATTAGATTCTTGCTTTCTATTACTTTAGCTTACAATCTAGAGGTTGAGCAAATGGATGTGAAAAAAACATTCCTTCAAGGTGATTTGGAGGAGGATATTTATATGACACAACCATATGTAACGTCGTAAATTATGCTCGCTCACAATTTCATGCTATGTTTGGCACTCTCTTTAGTTTCCACACCCTCGTGTGTTTTAGGATCATTTCCAGTTCCTTACCCTCGACCCATGAGATATGCCTATGTGCTGCTTTGACCCTTTCTGTCGATCATGTGCAAAAACTACAAAAGTGCCAAAATCCTAGTCTTGTCCCAAGTTGGTTAGACCTTTTAAGAACTAGAATTGTTAAGACTCTAGCACTTAGTGTGGATGTCTGCACCACTCGCAGATGTCTTGAAAGCCTCTTTCAATCTTGCGATCATTTTTGGAAGTTGTCTTTTCACTTGTGCGATTCGCCTAGATTTTCTTGACACTTATCCTTGCCCAAACAACTCTTATCACTTATTTTTAGCCTTGGCCTTCTCTATTTAAGCAAGTAGGTTTGTCATTTCAAGGGATCAATTCTTTTCTATAGCAAAGCTCTACCAAATTGATATTAATTTGCTTTCATAACAAAACTTTGTTAAGATTTGAAAACCAAAATTATTGTGATTTACTTTACCAAGCTCATATTGCATCCTTTCCATTGAAGTGTGGAAAACTTTGAAGAATTTTGATTAGAACTGCTGCCTGTTGAGTGGCTTTCATCTCCTGTTGTGAGGTGACAAAGTTATGATTAACTCTTGCTTTTGTGCTTTGATCACTGCGATCTATTTGGTATTATGCTAATCTTCATGGGTTGATTTACATTACCTGCTTATCTCTTGCATGTAGGGATCACTATGTAAATCCACTGTAAGTCACTGAGTAGGATTTATTTTATAGCATTGTTATTATTGTCACTACTTGCCACAATTCTAGACACACTTAGAATTGAGAGTACACACTATTTTATCTATTTATCAATCTAGCTGTCATTGAGGTGGAAACACCAAAACAGGGTTTGACTAAGGCAAGCCCCTATATAGCCCAACCCTTTTCCTCTATCTCTGTGTTTGTAGGTTTCATCAAGAAGTCTAACAGCCCAAGGAATGATTGAAAAAACTCGCATGAAGCTTGAGGACATAAAATTGTACTATACCTGCACCATACAGACTAAACCAAGAATTCAAAAAATTCTAAAATTTTGCTAAGTGTTTGAGCTTTAGTGCCTGGATGCTTGCACCTTTTTCAGACCCTAGAGTGCATTTTGGATGCTAGTGTATCCCCAAGACACTAGTGCATCCTATGGATGCTAGCACACTGGAAGGATGGTAGCACCTCGGCGAGTTCCTTGACACAAAAAATGAGACAATAAATGAGTTCATAATTAAAATTTTGACTCACCTCATGAAGTGACAAACCATGCTCAACGCATTGCCTCAAGGTGTCTAGTCTGGGTGCTTAGTAGGCTTGTATGTGAGGCATGTTTTCACTCCAAGGTGCTCAAAACCCTCTAAATTTCATCAAATTTGAATTTACAAATGAATAGTAAAATGAAAAATCTTCTTACTATTTATAGTAAATTTTCAAGATTTTCACCTTTTTCTGAAGCACTCTTCATGGAAACTTTCATAACTTGGGCTTGTGAACTCCAATTTTCATGTCATTCATTGCATTGGAATACTAGTTCCACCCTCTATTCTATCATATGCCTTTCCCTCTAGTGTTACTTTACAAAATGACCCTATTGAAGGCATTTTCAACAACTTTTTAGAAAATTAAAATGGTAGATGTCTACCCTCTTCTACATTCAAATTAGCAAGAAGAAACATGGGGGTACATATCTACCCTCATTTTTTGATCTAGATATTTTTTATCCTCTCATTCCCCTTAGAAAACTTTTGACTATCATTCTGTTTTCACCCTACAGGATGATTTTTGCTTTCTGACAAGTGGTTTTGTAGTATGCGGTCCCTAACACTATGGTGTTGCAGGTTCCTAAGCTAGGGGCTCTATTCCTTCACTTGGAGACACTCTATGTCCTCTATAGTATCCTTTTGGGTATCACTTTCATGCTTATTTACTTTTAGTATTGCATTTCTATACTTTAGCATGCATATGCACGTAGTGTCCTACACTCGCTAAAGTGGGGGATAAATGTAACATTGTAAATTGTGCTCGCCCACAATTTCATGCTATGTTTGGTACTCAATTTAGTTTCCACACCCTAGTGTGTTTTAGGTTCATTTTTAGCCTTTTCCTTACCCTTGACCCATGAGATATTCCTATGCACTGCTTTGACCCTTTCTACTGATCATGTGCAAAAAATACAAAAGTGCCAAAATCCCGGTCTTGTCCCAAGTTGGTTAGACCTTTTAAGAACTAGAATTGTTAAGACTCTAGTGCTTAGTATAGTTGTCCGTGCCACACAAAGATGTCCCAAAAGCCTTTGTCAGTCTTGTGATCATTTTTGGAAATTGTCTTTTCACTTGCGCGATTCACCTAGATTTTCTTGACACGTATCCGCACCCAAATGACTCTTATTCTTGATTTTTAGCCTTGGCCTTCTCTATTTAAGCAAGTAGGTTTGTCATTGCAAGGGATTGATTATTTTCCATAGAAAATCTCCACCAAATTGATATTGATTTGATTTCATAACAAAACTATGTTAAGATTTGAGAACCAACATTATTGTGATTTACTTTGCCAAGCTCATACTGCATCCTTTCAATCGAAGTGTGGTGAACTGTGAAGAGTTTTGATTAGAACCACTTCCTATTGAGTGGCATCTCCTACTATGAGGTGACAAAGTTTCTGATTAACTCTCACTTTTGTGCTTCAATCGCTGCAATCTATTTGGTATAATGCTAATCTTCATGGGTTGATTTACATTACCTTCTTATCTCTTGCATGTAGAGATCACTATACAAATCCACTCTAAGTCACCTAGTAAGATTAATTTTATAGAATTGTTATTATTGTCACTACTCACCACAATTCTAGACACACTTAGAATTTAGAGCACACACTATTTTATCTATATATCAATTTGGCTATCGTTGAGGTGGAAACATCAAAATAGGGCTTAAGGCAAGCGCCTATATAGCCCAACCCTTTTTCCTTGTCTCTATGTTTGTAGGTTTCATCAAGAAGTCTAACAACCCAAGGAATGACTAAAAATGCTAGCATGAAGCTTGACGACAAAAAAACATATTGTACCTGCATCGTATAGACTATAGCGCAGCGCATAAACATCTGCACCATGTGCTGTCATCCTGGGCAGTGGGCTCCATCCTCTAGCGCTAGGTTCTTTGTAATTGTAGTTTTCCATTTATGTATCTCATTTCTTAAAATGTTCTATAAATCTCTATATTTTCCTATTTCTAGTTAGCTTAGTTATCTATTTTCTCACTCAATTGCAACAAAGGGATTAGCCCAAATAATTTTGTGCTTCCTGATTGGATAGAGGAAAAATATGTGTCTTCATCAGCTAGTATCCTAATGTTCAATAGATAATTATTTGATTATGAGTAT
This sequence comes from Cunninghamia lanceolata, assembly GCA_027924645.1. Taxonomy (NCBI): domain Eukaryota; kingdom Viridiplantae; phylum Streptophyta; class Pinopsida; order Cupressales; family Cupressaceae; genus Cunninghamia; species Cunninghamia lanceolata. The sequence continues at coordinate 689,362 of BSBN01000806.1, forward strand.
ATTAGTTAGAAGCAATTTTTCTATTAAACATCAGAGTACAATGCTGTAAAAGGTAAAAGTAATTTGGTTTTTAAATTGAAGAAATCTTGGTATGGCGTCAAACAGAGCCCTAAGATGTGGTACCTAAATTTTGATACATATGTGTTGAGTTTGGGATTTGAGTTTTCTAAATTAGATCACCGTGTTTAATATAAATTTGATGGTAATTATTTCCTATTTATTACATTATATGTTGATGATATGTTATTTATTGGTAAAGGGAAAGGAATGATTTCTGAACTAAAGTCTCAACTTGTAGCTAAATTTGAAATGAAAGATCTTGGTGTAGCTAAACACATTCTTGGGATAGAAATTATAAGAGATAGAGTGAACAAAAAGCTATGGCTTGGCTAGAGTAAGTATGTTAGTTCAATTTTATAGAGGTTTAACATGCATGATTGTAGACCATTGTGTGTTCCTTTTATAGTTGCAACAAAGTTATCTACTTCACAATGTCTAACATCCCCATTAGAGATGGACGAAATGAGTAGAGCACCTTGCTAGAGTGCAGTCAAAAGTTTGATGTATGCTATGGTCTGTACTAGACCAGACATTGTCTAAGCAGTGAGAGTTCTTTCCAAATATATGTCTAATCCCGGTAGAGTTCATTGGGACGTAGTTAAAAGAGTTCAAATATTTGGGGGTACCTTAAAGTATTCCTTGTGTTATGATGGTAATTCAATAGGAGAGAGGCATTCCCATGATATTCATGGTTATGTGGATTTAGACTAAGCATGTGATGTTGATAGCAGAAGATTTATTGATGCTTATGTGTTTACTTTATTTGGTGGTGCAATTAGCTGGATGAGTAAGAGGCAAACTATGGTTTTGTTTTTCCACTACTAAGTTTGAGTATATGTACACTACTCATGCCTATAAAGAATCCATTTGGCTTAAGAGATTGTGTTAAGACATTGGAATAAAACAGGGTGTAGTGATAGTTTATTGTGATAGTCAAAGTGTGATATGCCTAGATAAGAACACAACATTTCATTCTAGGACCAAGCACATTGATGTACAATATATTTTTGTTAGAGATATGGTTGATGATGGTAGGGTGAAGCTAGTTAAGGTAGACTTTAATTAATGTTGCAAATTCAATAACTAAGCCTGTGAGCATGGAGAAGTTCATATGGTGTTCAGAGTCTATGGGCCTCTCGGCCCCTAGCAATTAAATCATGGTGTTGATACTCCCTTTTCTCTTGCAAGGTGTTTGAAAAGTGGGAGAATGTTAGGAGAGGTATCTCAACCTTGTAATTACAAAAAAGCGTGATTTTTTGGTTATAAAAATAGAAAAACTTAATTTCTAGGCTATATAGTTAGTTTTTGGCCAAAACAAAAATTCTAGGTTGTTCGACGTAGATCACTTTGAGCTCTTCAATTTAAAAAAAGACCTAATTGATCTCCTGGATCAAAAGTTATGGCCTTCAAAAGTTGGGCCTCCCATATTGGAAAATGTAAAAATGTGTTGTGGTGTACCCTACACAACACACCCCATTTTTCCTCAAAATGTGGACCCCCTTGTTTACTTACTTCGAATGTTCCAGGATTGTATGCTTCATTGGACTAATTTGATAACTTGCTAGTTCTTATATATTGAGTTGATTTGGTCTCAATGGATTTGATTTCAACTATATGATTTGGTGCCTTCATGTGCTTTGATGTGCTTTACCTAAAGTCGACGAGTTTTGGAATAATTCGTTTGATTGTTGGCTGGGTCCTTAGTCTTTTCAGTGATTTTATGCTTTTTGGTTTTTTGAACATGTCATTTTTGCATGTCAGAAGGGGCAGGCTCGAAACCCCACACTTTACCTTTGCACCCTATTAGGGTTTTAAGCATTGAGGTTTCTTCCGATCCCTGACTCCCGGTGATTTCTCACTTATGTATCGTCGGAGTCGTGGCGTCGAGCCTTCCCATTTCACCTGTCCATTTTGGAAGGTGGTGGAGGCTTCTCCTGACCACTGACTCCAAGTGATTTCTCACATAGGTATCATCGGAGTTATGGCACTGGGCCCTCCCATTTCACCCTTCCATCTTGATAGGTGGTGGAGGTTTCTCCTGACCTCTGATTCCCAATGATTTCTTACTTATGTATCATCGAATTCGTGGCATCGGGCCTTCTCACTCCACCTTTCCATTTTGAAAGATGATAGAGGTTTCTCCTGACTCCTGATCTCCAAGAACCCCTTGCTTGAATTGAGCTCTTTCAAGTTTCCATAGGCCTTGGCTCAACTTAGATAGTCATATGCTTTCACTTAAGGTCTCATGGGCTCATTCTAGCTGCTTGTTGGTACATTGATGGTCTTGACATGCCTGAGTTTAAGAATCTTGATTTGAGAAGTGTGTCATTATTTTATTAGCTTTCTCAGTTTACATGTGGACTATGATTGGTGATCTTGTCTTCACATCATACAGGTGTACTTGGAAAAGTTGTCCTAATAATGTGCATGGATCTGAGGCTAGTGGTTTGATTAGAGTAAGCTTTGGAGATTTGTAATTCGGATTCTAACTCATTAACTTGGTTCAGGTTCTCTTGACATTTGGGCCTTTTGCATTTTCACGTCATGCTGAGATGGGGTTTACTTAGGAAGAAAAAATAACATTTTTAAAGCTAAAATAGGTCCACTAACCCCACAAGCCATCTTAACCCCCTTTTGTTGTCTAAAATTTCCTTTTAAGACCATTGAAAACCTATGGAGAGGATTCTATAACAACTTGGGAGCTAAAATTTGAATTGTCAAAGAGGGAAAAGGTTTGAATTTCTAATTTTTCATCACTCTTGATCTCAACTTTGATGGTCACCTTATTAAGAGGAAACCATAATCTGATCATATAGCTCTCTTTGGGGTTGATTTAATGTTTTTTAGGCAATTTACAAATATGGAAGGATTATTAAATTTCCATCATGTACAATGGACCCACATGCCAATATGTATGGATAGGAGCATGATGTACTGAGTAAGACATGAGATTTTGTGATGTTTCTATTCTATGGCTAATGCTTTCTACAAAAACAACTGTAATAAAACAATTCTCCACACTTAATCTTAAGAACTCATCCCTACCCATAAAGCAGGAAAGTCTATTAGGATTTACTTGCCTATTTGGCATAGCAAAAGGAAGGTATGATTGTCTTGATTGAATAAGGCAAATACACACATAACCAGTGATTTGAAATCCATAAAGACCCCTTGATCCCACACCCATTGTATACAATATGTCAAGAAAGATAAATGGAGCAACGATGCCTAAGACTCAAGAGGTTTTCCATATTAAGGTTTTCCAAAACTCAAATTGAAGCACTTGGAAGAAAAATCTTAGGGTTTGGTTGCCAAAGGCAACCCACCAAACCCTAAAGTAAATATGGTTTGAGGGAGTTTATTTTGTGTATGTTAATAAATATTTTGCACTTGATAATCCTATCCTCAGTATTGACTTTTGTTTTCTTGATTATATGGTTGAGGTTCATCACATCATTGTAAGGTTCCCAAGGGTTTGTGCCACATGGTTACTACTCTATGATATTAGGACTGTGCTAGCAGTTTGAAGCCTTCTTTTTCAAGGAGGAGTGATGTTATATTACCCATGAAACTAAGACACATTATCTTTGTGTGGTATGGTTAGTTTCACAGAGTTCAAGAGAACATGCACAAAGAGATAAGGCACCATCATGGCATAAGATCAGAACTAATATTGAGGTCTGCCCTAAACTTAGAAAGGTTGTCCATACAGTGATGTTGGAGCACCAATCTAGGTATCTATAGGTTACCAAGATGCACTCAATCATAGCCTTTACTGTAATGTAAGATCACTACATATTGGGTGCAACCCTCCAAGAAGATTAGTTAAACAAGATCAAAAACCTCTGTCACCATCTGTCATGCCTAAACTATCATGGGGTGGTCATTTTGCTAGATTGGTGGCGATTGTTAGTAGCAGTGTATGGTGACCTCTTGCATGGAGTTCCTTTAGATTGCAAGGATGAAAAAATATAATGGAATGATAGAAGAATTATCACAAATAGTCATACACTGCCCTATCATAGGGTTATGATGAGGTATAAACCTTCAAGAGGTCCACGAGGCTGAAAATGCTATGGAGGCATGCTAGGGCACGATGGAGGCATATTGCATGCACAAAAACCTATCTTTTATGGTTGCTCACGAATGTTAGCGCATGAGGGATGGAAACCCACAACTGCAAGAAGAATATAGAAGGGGACTTTGACTTGAAGATACAAATCATTCATATGATATGAATAAGACTCAGCTGACCCATGATGTAGCTTGCAATTTTTAACTTGTTTCTATTTTGAGATGTAAGCCAACCTAAAGCACTATGTAAAATGTAATACATTTTAACTCCTATAATAAGGAGATTTGTTTTTCATTTTAAAAGGTAGGTGGTACAGAGACTAGGACTGAGTGCACAAGTATAAAATGGCAATCATGGTGTGAGAATTTTGCTAAGTTGTCACATGCAAGCTAGTTCTCCAGGGTGCACAAAGGCCAAAGACAATTATGGTGTGGGAATCCTGCTAAGTTGTCACAAGCCAATGGCATGCTAGTCCTCCACTCAGGGTGGTGATGTATTTTATATTTTCTATTCTAAAACTTGGATTATTCGGTGAAACTCAATAAAGTGCTGATTGTCTACAAAAAATTGTGTAATACTTGCACATGTAATATGGTTGTTTATACAATTACTTTGTCATTTTCATTAAATTCCCTAGAGTCTTGCACTATGATGTTAATAATTGTGTGAAATAATGGTTATGACATCATTAGGTTAATGGTTTCATTGGATCCTCCAAGGTATAGGACTGTAAATCAAATGCAAAGCTAACCTGCTTCATTTATTTTTTTATTTACTCTCTAAAACCTTTACCTTTTTTATTCTTTTTTTTGCAGATTTGGTTAGTTTAGGAGTAGGTTAGGGTTAGAATAAGATTTCATTATTCATTACTTGCTGTTATAAATCAGATTTATCATATTTGCAAGTTGCCCTATTGCTAGTACAACATTGTAAATGTTCATTTTTGAGCAATAGGTGATTAGAGATTAGCTTGTTTGTGCATTGTTTATTTTACTAGTTGATCTCCTTGATACAAATAAATTGTGTTTACTTGATTACCGGCAACCCTTAAATAGGTACAACTACATATGCCACTGATTTATCCATTACAGCTGAGACCCAGCTAATAGGAACCTTGAAGTTATCAACCTCTTGAGGTTTGTTACCTTTCAAGAGAGGTGGTTCATTTGTTGTTCTACATACCTATTGTGGAGTGAGTCAAAACACCCCTCAACATGTTGGACATAGAAAAGAGATGTAAGGGGGAGTTACATGTGTTGATGCATGTTATGAAACATTACAAGGTATCTTTGGTGGGAGATAACGAAACCCTAAGGATTTGGGTGGTTTTGGCTCATAGTTTTCTAATTATGGTTTGGCAGTTTCATGTATTGTATCTCCTATATATTAGTTACTTGAGATGGAGGTTGTGTGTAAGAGTCTTATAGATTTTCTTAAGTTGCCTCCAAATCTCTGGTTGGTGATACTCCTTGTTACTAAATTTTGTTCACACCTAATTTAGTTAGACCTAATTTGCAGGTTGTTTCAAAAGGAGTAAAAGAAAACTTTTAAGTTAATGCGATCAGTGAATGTATGATTTCTTGACAAGAGAAAATAAGGATCAGTTGACAAGATAATCTGACAGTCCAATCAGGACTGTCAAACCATCCTGACAAATGAATATCTACTTGCAAGATATCAGATAGTCAATGAAAGACAGATAATCTAACTAGTTTTATCTTTCAGTTATGAGACATTTGAATTATACAAGTGATCACAATTCAGTGTGAAAGAAAGGTATTTATAAAACTGTCATTTCATATCATTTTTTGAACATATGTTTCATATCAGTTTCAGTTATTCTATCCTATGCATTTGATTCAAAAAAAACATACATAAATCTTTTGCATAAGGTAAAGTAACTGATCATGTTTAAATAAATGTTTAAATGTGTCCCCCACAAGTCATGGGAGTGACTAAACTGAGCAATGCAGACATATTCAAGCTATAGATCTAATGATAAAAGGAAATGAAAAGAACATATGAGAATATCAAATATCCATCATTGCCTTTTGTTGAAGGTTGATGTCAGTTGAGAGTTGGTCTTCATATCCTTTTCTTCAGCTCCAGATCATACCAAGTGTACCTACAAAAATGGGGGAAAGGCCGTGTTAGAAGCTTTGGATATTTAAAATTATTATATGCTTTTATGAATAGACATATCAACTTACACACAGTATGCATTTCATGTGAATGGATCAAATAAGACATGTGCAATAAATCAGATCATCATGAGAAAGATCAATCAACTTCATAAGGTATGTTTTTATGCTAACTTGTTTGTTCACTGTGTAGGTATAGGAAAAGTAATGTTTTTGATTTAAAGACATTAAAACATGTGGAGAAAATGTGGCTCCCACAAGGGTTGAGCCCAGCATGTTTTCCTTTTTTATTCATTTAAAAAGGATATTAGATTGAAAGATAGGATGCATCATTCAAGATAATATTATGCATCATAGCAGTCAACTTGTAAAGAGTGAAGTCATTATGATAAAGGTGAAAAGGAGTAGTTGTTCCTATAAACTATGCCCACTTGATAAACAGACTGTTTAAATCAGATTATACATGTGTAAATTGCTTTATTACATGTTACAAGAGAAGCAGTGATCCTTATTAAGTGCCATGCAAGTACAAGTGCATTGATCAAAGAAGTGATTTTAGTCATAAAAAGTATGCAAAAGGTACAGTGTCCTTGTTATAAAAGAACATAAATGATGAAGCATGCCATGTTACAGTCAAATCATAATTCATCTTTATTCTTTGTGTAAGTTATGATTCATAACAACATACAGGAGATAACTCAAAGGAGCCAGTAACAATCAGACTATGTTATAGTACTGAATATCATGCATATACTAGGTTTCAGCCTTCAAAATCAAGGATATTCAATATAAGGAACTGAATGTCACTTTTGACCATAAAAGAAGTAGCATCAAATTGTTTAGAGAGCATCAAACAATGATATACAGGTATGTATTAACAAGGTTCTTTGTGCAATATATGAGGTTGTGTTCATAACAGCTACAGGAGATCAGAATAGCAAGTTACAGATGGTGATTTGAGTAGGCAAGTTATCAGGTTTACATCATGAAATGAAACGTAGCCATGCCATAGAATGGAGTGTCATATAATTATTTCATACTTATGCCATATTGAACATCATGAAGTGACAGGAGGTACAGAAGATCAATTTCTGAGAAAACATTATCATATGAGAAATGATAAATGACTGGTATATCTACAAGAGGAATCATGAAATGAAGTTTCTACCTATGCCAAGTGACAGTTAACATGAAAAGTGAAAGATTGTGTTGTTCTATATGTGTCTCTTTTCACATTGTCTGAGTGAACATGTAAAAGAAATAACAAACACACTCATAGAATGCCAAAGCCTTGTGTCATATGGTGTCTTGAAACTACAATCAAGGTCAAACAGAATGAAGAAGCATCTGACAGTGATAAACAAGAGAAGATTCATCATGCTACAGCCTACTTTGTCTTTTTTTGTATAAAAGTCAAGAGAATAGTTCAAAACAACATCAAACTGTTTAATGAGCATTAGATAAAGATACACAGATTCATATGGAAAATCAAAAGTATGATGTAGTCATAAGCTATGCTACAGGCATAGCCATAATCTGGAGGAGTTTATTGAAAGAAATATCAGAAAACCCTTATTATAATTTTTGAAAACTATCTTATATTATTTGAGGAGTGGAAAGAATGAATACAAAGAGTACAGTTATGCAGACTCTAACTAAAAAGAGGCCTTTTTGTACAAAAGGAACAAAACCCATCTCACATTTTTTTTCAAAACCCTTGTTACTTTTTATTCACAGTCAAAGTAATTCTATACAGATGAGATGAGAGTTATAGTGCAATAAATGGCATGGCCATGACAGGAAAGGCCTATGTATGTAGAAAAGTGAAAACCCATTTTAAATTTTTTAAAACCCTTGTTTCAATAATTTGCATATAGTTGAAGTGAGTGCTACAGGATGAAGCTAGTAGCATGGCCGTTACAAGAAGGGCCTTTGTATCTGAAAAATAGCAAACCCTCATTACAAAATTTTGAAACCCTCAAAATTTTTTGTATCTACAGTGGAGCCGGTATACAGAGAAGGCATATACAGGCACGACTGTAGCATAGAGGTCATTTCTTTAAAGGAAATGCAATACCCATCTCAAAAAAAAAATTAAAAACCCTTATCAAGAATCAGGTTATAGTTCAAAAAATTGAGATTCAAAGCAAGAGAAAATGCTCACCTCATATTTTTGCAGAAGAAAGAGACTGTAGCAGGCCGCGACCTTTATTCTTGAAGGTTTTTTTGCAAAAAAAAAGATAGAGAACAAGGAGATTTTTGTTAAGGGTTGTATTGGATACACAGTGACTATAGCCGCGACCATGAAAGGAAAAGCTACAGAAAATAACAAAGAAATACCAGTCAAAACTCAAAGATATATACTCACCTTTTTCTTGCACTAAAAATGCTCAAAGTTTCGACTGAAGATGGAGGAAAAAAACCAGAGGAGATGCAAAGAAATACCAAACCCTAGCCATTGGTTGGTTTCGGTTGCAGAGCCGAATGCAGATGAAAGAAAAAATGAAAATGAAGTAACTTTTAGGGTTAGCCCTTTCTTTTGTTTGATGACCTCTTGGTGTTCTTTCTTCATTTTTTGACTTTGCAATAAAAAACAAATCATTTACCTTATCCAATCGGGGTCAAGACTTTGGTCTTGATTGATACCTAGTCATCATGCCAAGAAGGGGCCGACAACATTATTGTTGTTTGCATTTGATTTTTACCAAGTCAAGGGTCGAAATCATTGTGAGACAAGATTTTTGTGCCTTATGAACTTTTATTTCCTTTTGGTTGAAATGTGATCAAATATACCTTGAAACATATGCAAATAAGGTTGAATGTGCTTCATGCCATATGCAAAGCCAAGTCAAAGATCCTAGATTCCTTTTGTCATTTGCATGAAGATATGGTCAAGGTCTTTTGTGCCTTATGCATTTTTAATGCATCAAAGGTCAAAAAGAACATCATTTGAAGGAAAAGGTAATGCATGAAAGGTGGCAAATCATGAAGGTTAAGGGGTTTTATTTGCATGATGAGATGGTAGAAATAAGGATAAGGTGAGATTTTTGCATGGTGATATCACATGATGCAATATAAGGATAATGATGCATATGAGTTGCAACTTAGATATTGTTTCTTTTTTAATAGAGGTAGGGGGTATTTTTGCCTTGGTGCATGTGAGATACAACTAGGATGTTATTTTTGCATGGAGTTATAAGATGGTCAAAGATGTATGATTATAAAATTTTGCATGTAAATGACCTTTTTTCTTACATGGAGGCATAAGGGTGTATCTTTTTTTCTCTCATGTATTAAGACCTATTTTCGGCATTAAATCATGCAAAATTAGGCAAATGTAAAAGGAGAGATAAGGTGATTGTTTTCTTTTCATCTATCATGCATGATTTTACAACTGAAAATTAATGTAAACAAATAATAAAGTAATATTTTATAAATTACTTTATTATTTTGTCACAAGTTGTAAAATCATAGAGTTAATACAAAGTGTAACTAATAGTAAAGTAATTAGCACCTAATTACTTTATTCTTTGCCTACATCAATTTTGCAATGCAAAAATCATGCAAAATAGATGAAGTTGAGTTAACTGAGGCTATTTGGAGACTTTTGCATGATTTGAAGGACAATTTGGAGAGTTTTGGTCAACTTCTTGGTCAAACACATGGAGAGGATCAGTTTGCAGCTATTTTTGCTCATTTTGAGATAGTTTTGACCCTTATTTTTAAGGATTTCTTGGTTTGCTCGTGGATCAATTTTGAGGGCTTATTTTTAGTGGCAGTTAGCTGCAGTTATATTTTTCATGCCTCTTGGAGAGAGCAAACTATATATTGTAAAGCAAAACTTAGGTTTTGCTAGTTCTTGCCTTTTTTTCTCTTTATACTTTGGAAGAGAAGAAAGGTTTTGTAACTCAATTTTATAGATTTTATAAGAGATTACAACAGGTTACAGGTTCCATTTTCTTATCTTTTATGCAATATTTTCCTTTATTTTTCATTGGAATCAAGTGTTTGACTTTCCATTAATGCTACTTGTATGAGTGATTTGATGAAATTTTATTGTGTTTAATCATCAAAACCTTTAAAATTATTGTCTCATTCTTACTTGCAAGTGTTAATCATAGTGATATCACAGGTCTTAGGTTGTGCTACTGAAATCTTTTTTCCTTCATGTTGTGAAAAACCCTTTTTCCTTCATAAAGAAGATAATCTCCAGCCTTCCTTAGAAACATTTTTGTGATTACATTGCTAAAAGTGGATTGTGTGAATAGATTTCTAAGATCTATTGTGAGTTAGATCTGCAAGTTTTCCATCAAAAAATTAGGTGCATCACCGCATTTACAGTTTCAGTTTGAGTGATTCCATTAGATATTTTTTACCCTTTTCCTGCAAAATTTATTATTTTATCAAGGGAACCAGCCCATTTGGAGGTTCAAGTTCACCATAGGTCACCCACAACCTGAACTTGATCCCATGTTTCGAAGGATTGCAGAGTTTTCACAGCTTTGCATAAGGGTTTTCCCCATGTAAATCACTTTGTTGTGGTATGACTACTATTTATGTTTATTTCTATATATTTCTATAACTATTGTAAAGATCTAAAAAGTTTTACATAACCCTCCCCTCAAGATTAGTGTAGGAAGTTTTTCTACTACTTTAGCTTCCTTACAATTGGTACCACCTTCATAAATCCTAAGAGAGCTTCTCCCATTCCAAAAGTAGGTTCCATCCGCCCTCCTCTATCATACCGATCCAAAAAGTTCACCTCCATCCCTCCCCCATCATTTCATCTTTATCCTTCCATCCATAAATCTACTAAGCCCTCGATTCATAAATCCACTAATCCTTCCACCCATAAGTCCCCTAACCCTCCTTCCTTCCACAAATACACTCATCCTTTCATCCAAAAATCCCTTAATCCTACCACTAACAAATCCACTAATCCTTCCATCCATAAATCCACCAAACCTTCCATCCATAAATCCTCTAACCCCTTATCCACCAAACTCCTAATCAAGACCAACAAACACAAACACCATTTGATTTATTCAAAAAGGATGAAGCTATCACCACCCTCATGGGACTCAAGGATAATAATTCCCCACGGGACCACCCCATTGACCTTAGAAGCACATTGGATGCCTCCACACTGTTGGCAAGAGACACTGCTCTGATGATTAATTGAATGTTGTCATTGATGGAAACAAAGAAAGGAGATTCCACCAACATGGCAAAGAGATCTTACTCCGGAAGGATAAATGGCTAAGTATGGGCAGTATACATTATATAGTGTAAATGATAGTGTTTGTGTCAGTATGCCTCTATAGTTGAAGATCATTATACATAATTCAAGCATGTGGCTCATAGCTATTTGATGATCATATATTCAAATGCTTAAGTCTTGATTTCCTCCGGGAGTCATATTACAAAATATATAAGTTCGGGTGAATAGAGTTATCTTAGGAACAATTCATAGTACCAGAGTAAAAGGGTCCGCATTCCTCCGCTATTGCATATTTTGGCACGTGGTTCTGAAGGTATAATAAGAAGTCCAAAATGAATGTTGGTTATGAATCTTTGAGTCTCATATGGTCTGTAGTGAGATTTATGATGTGACAGATGAATTGGTCAAGCATGTTGTTAAGGGACAAGCTGATAGGCATGTTAGATCCTTATGCGGATAAGATATATTGTTTGAACAATCAATCTAAGTGGTTGAATGTTTGGTGCTGACCTATATGAAGACTATTGAATGATTGTTTGGTTTGAATTGTAGATTGTCCACAAGTTCAAGCTGACAAGATATAACATTTGTATACACAGTTCATATTTGACTTGCTAACCTAATTATGAGATAAATCTTGCAACGAATATATATATACTCGATGGATTTTGGTGTTTGAGAAAAAGATGAGTATGTGATGTGTGTGAGTTCAATGTGTATGCAATGTAAAGCAGAGTTGTGACCAGAAAAAGATAGTAAGGGCAGAAAAGCAGAGTTATGTAGAGTAGAGCAGAAAAATTAGAGTAGGCATTATGAAGACTTTTGAGTTTGTATACTGAACTGTACATGGAATTGTACCCCAGCATTTTGTAGATGCATTTGTAGCAGTCATCTCCTGGTAGTGAGCCAATCCTTCTTCTATCTTCTTTTCTCTTGCAAGTGAGCCTATTGCAGTGAGCACTTCTTGGACAGTGAGTCCCAGGGCAGTGAGCCTTCTTGCAATTCGGTATTGTTATCATAATATATTGTGAGCTAACACTCACCATGGTTTTTCCCTTTTTGGGTTTTCCATGTAAAAATCCTGGTGTCTATGTGTTATGTCTTTATGGTTGTTCTTATGTTTATTCTACTTTCATGTTATTGAATTTGGTAATTAGATTAAGAAACAACAAAATAAGTGGTTTTGTAGAATACTGATTCACGCCTCCTCTCAGTATTCTTTGTGTTCAACAATTGGTATCAAAGCAAGGTTCCTTGGAAGAAGCTTAACAACTTGAGTAAGATCTAGGAAGGTGTACTCATGGCAGCTAGAAGATATTTCACTGAAGCCTCATATGAAAGAAATGATGAATTACAAGCTGCTCTTGAAGATCTTGAAAAATCTGAAGCTCAAGTCAGGGATCTGAAGGATAACATATAGGAAGCTGATGAATGCATTCTAAAGCTAAAAGAGCAAGTCAAGAAGTTCAAAGAAAAATACAAGGAGGTTAGTGAATAATTGATATCAACCAATGAAACCTTGGATGATTTGAAAGTGAAAGTTGTAGAAAGAGCTAAAGTAGTAGAAGATCTAAATCTGTTGGTAAAAAGAAAATTAGAAGAATGTGATAAACTTGAAAAGGAAGTTGTAAGCATAAAATCAGATCTGGAAAAAGCTAAGAGCTATGAAGAAAAATTCAAGATAAGCTCTACAAAGCTTGATGAGATGATTGCTAGTCAAAAGAGTTCAGATGACAAGAAAGGGTTGGGATTTGAGAAAGGAGAGAGTTCAAATTTAGGTCAAGAAAACACTGAGATGAAGCAAAACAAAGGCAACAAATTCTGGAATTAGAGAAGAAGACCTCCAGTCAGGAAGCCAATTGCTCAAAGGTACCCATCTTTCAATGGCCATTGTTTCAATTGCAATAAGTTTGGTCATAAGGCTACTCAGTATAGGATTAGAATGAATCAAAATGTTCCTTCATTCTCTGGTCAATGTTTCAATTGAAAGAAAATTGGTCATAGATCAAATGAATGTAGAAGTCTGGTAAGGAATGGCTTTTACAATGCAAGGAATACTCAATCATTCAATGGAAAGTGTTTTGCATTCAATAGATTTGGGGATATGGCCAATCAATGCAGACCAAGAATGAGTCCAATCAATAAAAGGAATCAAGGACAGAGGAATGTGGTATGCTACAATTGCAATAAGTTTGGACATGTTGCAAGATTTTGCAGAAGTCAGTATGTGAAAAGAGACTATCCTACAGAGAAAAGGAAAACAAAGCGGAGAGAAGATAAAGGTAAGAACAAGATTGATCCAGTGGAAATAAAGAAGGAATGAGCAAGGTCTAGATCAAGAAAGATGTTAATGAGGTTAGGGATGGATCTGTACCAGCCTTTGGTACAGATACTTCCTCTGGGAAGTAAATTGGGAGCTTTGGCTCAGGGGGAGTTGCATTCAAAATCCTAATCCCCTAGCCAGATAGTTAGTGCTAGAATTCAGCACAAAGATATGATGAAAATAACTATATAACAGATCTTTTGAAAGAAATTCTGGTTGAAAAGGATCAATTATGGAGCATTGCAAAGCAATCTTAATCGACTGTGCCTGATAGAGAAGGGTTTGACAGCTTTTTGAAAGACAACATTTATGATGTTTAGGTTTTGGCAAGCGAAGGTTAAAAGGATTGTATCCAAAGGAAAAATCAATTTGTATTCAAGCTCTCAAGCATATAAGGCAAACATAAGCAAAAACTCTAGTGACTATAGAGATTTCCAAGTGATTCTAAGAAAGTCAAATCAATCTCAAGGAAACCCTAATTTAGCAAAAGAGGTATTTACAGCTTGAAAACCCTACTATGAAAATTGAATTATTCTTGGAAAATGTTTACTCTTTAAGTAATCGAGATAGAAAAAAAGCCTCATCCCAAGCTTAAAAACATTTCTTCAATTCACTAGAAAACAATCCTATAGGGGCTTTCTCAATTACTCCACATGGAGTTATGCATATGGAAGATGTTAGAACATACATTCAGATCAGTATAGAGGAATATGATCACATGAATTTAGGAAAATTATACCTAGAAGAATTGACTATTGTGGATATTGTGTTGAAACATGAATATAAAGTTCTAGGAGAAAATAAATTAGACACCTAGTTGGATTTTCCCGCGATCCCGAATGATGCATGGGTTAAGCTTATTCTAAGCAGAATTCATGATGAGTTTCTATGGCTTGATGAACCTTATATGATAACCAAAGAAGTTATCAAAGCTGTAATTGGTATGAGCTCCTCCAGAAGGGTTTCAAGTGTAAAGAAAATGAAGAACAATGTGGTAATGCAGCTAATAGGAGCCAAATTTGATAAGAATGCCCTTACGGTAAATGATATTAGGAATCTAGCTATCAGATTTGCATCAATGATTATTGGATACAAAATATGCTTTTCCAACAAGGAAAATTTTGTGTCTACACCAACCATATACACAGCATATGACATGATAAAAAACAATACAGATTATGACCTATGTGAATTACTCCAAAGTGAACTAATGGAGAACTTGAAAAGAACAAAAGAGACTAATCATCCTTTCAAATATGGAACATTAATTACTTGTCTACTCTTATACTTCCTGAGAGAGCTACCCAGTTTAGGAAACATTGTCTAGCTCGACCACACATTAGTAGCCACTAAGATAAGAAATCACTTGCAGAATTTGGGAAATATAGAAAAGGAGAATGAAATCCTATGGGGATATTTCAAGAACTTTCAAAAGAAAATGTTAGCTAGAGTCTGGATACCTGAAAATGTAGTAATAAAGTATGAAAAAGACATTGTATTCTTGGTAGACAAAGACAAATGCTTTATGGAAGCTATGGAACCAAGAACTATATGGGTCCTTGCATTAGGGTATGAAGTTATAGAAGATGTTCTGACTAAATTGGCAGATGTACTACTAAGCAAACCAAAAGATCTTAAAGAAGACAGATTTGGAACATTCAACGAATTATCCTCTGGAATGTCTTTGGAACATAAGCAATTAGAGAAAATATTAGATGAACCAACAAATAAGGTAAAGACCAAAATAGGAGAATCAAAGCCCATAAGTACTCTGATAGAATCGACATCATATACTCCAGAAAGGAAGGATGAGAGATCTGAAATGGAAAAACCAGCATCTAGCCCCAAAAAAAGAACAAGGACCTCATCAATTGCAGGAGCCACAACTGAAGCAGAGAAAGAAAAGGCAGCAGATGAGAAGAAAAGAAAGAGAGTTACACCTAGTGAAGAACAAATGGCAAGAGACATTGCTGCAAATCAAGTCCAAATTGACTATGCTAGATTTTTTTTGGAAAAGCAACAAAGAACACAAATCCTGGATTTACCTGAGTTTCTACAAGGACCAATAAATATGGATTCTATGTCTGCGGTGCAGAAATTCAAACTCGTATCAATTTTTCAAGAAAAGGCACATGAAGAGTTGATGAAAACACACATACATGATAATGAGCTCATTGGTGCAGCTTAGACACTGAAAAATGTCCTCATATTGAAAATGTGACAGGACAATTTCTCCTTCCATTTCCATAATTCATCTAATTCAATTTCATCATTTCTAATCATTTATCCATGTGTCTTCTATAATTAAATAATTAATCCTAATTGATTATTTAATTATTCATAATGTTCCCTTCACATTTCCCACCTCATAATTTCTCCCAATTTAAAATTCATTCTTGTCCTCTAGTGATGAGAAAACCCTAATCAACCTCCACGCTTGATTTGCCTCCAAAGTCAACAGGGAATCCTAACCATTCACTCAAAAAACTCCTCTATAAAACACCTCATTCAGCCTCATTTTTATCCCTAATGTCTATTAGAACTCTCATCTCTGAACAATCTCTGAAATCTTGCTTAGCATACACATAAGCTTCTCAAGATGGTTGCATGAATCTGTAAATCTGAGAACAATGAAGCAAGATGGAGGAGAAAAATGAAGATTAATCAATGTTAGCTTAGATTTGTTGTTTATTTTCTATTTGATTGCTTGATTTCTAGGCTAGATTGTACTTCATTGCAGTTAGGGTTTTCAAGTAGTTTCATTTTCTGCATATTTGAAATCCTAAACCCTAGCACAAAATGGTGAACCCAATGTGAATGGATTAGTTTTAGTGAACTTCTGAAAGCAAAAATTTCACAGGTGGCTTCCTGGTCTCAAACGGACCTCATTGTTGAGTTTGGGAGGCCCTGTTGGCAACAAATGACTATAAATTCGACCAGTTTTGCTCACTGTGAAATTTTTGTATCTTTTTTGAATTTTTTTTTATTTTGCCAGTCTGCATCGTATGGACCTGTATGGTACGGACCGGCCGTATAGATTCTATGTGGTGGGTTTTTGTTTGTTTGAAGTTGCAGGTTTCAAATCTTGGTCGAAAATCATGGTTGCAGGCTATTTTTGTTTATGTTTGCAAGTTTAAATGATTGCACATTTAAATGTTCACATTTGCAGGTTTAATGGCTTTATTTGCAGGTCCCAGAAACCCTAGCCGCAATTTCTGTACTCCCCCATACTCCTAGTGTCGTCACACCCACAGATCACCTAGTTGCCACTTCTAAAAGTCTTTCGTCACAGTCCCGAGGCCACTTTGTCGCCACCTAAATGCCCAACTCTCCACTCAGTATTACTTGTGCTTTAATGACCTCCTATGAACCCTAGGTCAATGCCTTGTCCTCTGTCAACACTCCAAAAACACCGCTCTCTGCTGCCAGGTTGTAGACACCGCCTGCTACCTTGGTTATACAGACACCACCGTCCACTATGGTCACCACCTGCATGATGCACTTTCGCCGCCTCCCATTCTATCCTACCTTCTTCGCCATTAGTCATGCCTATCGCCATGCCTCATAAAACCCTAAACCCCTTCTAGACTCTGAAACCCTAAGCTAACTTCATCCTGTCACCCCTATCTGTGGTGGCGCAAACTCTAAGACGCATCTCCAATCACCCGCTGGCCTTCATTTGCCTTCCTCCACCATCTACAAGACCAACACATTCAATCAATCCACAAGACCACTTTATTTCTGCATCCCAACAATCACAAACATAATGAGCTATTTCACTTTGTAGATGCTGCTGAAAATGAATGCGCTCCTTATCAATTCCCAAAGTTATCAAAAACAAGTTCTTTCAATGAAGCAACCCAACGTCTCGTTGTTGATAGCGCCCTTTGAACTGCATCACCAAGATGAAGCCTCATAGGATATGTAGTGAAATCATTGGCCAAATTTCACAAAGCTTGAATTTGCCTACTATTTGCATTTGTTTTAAAGTTTCTAGAGCCATTTCAACAAGTCCAATTTGTATATATCCCGTAAGTTTTGTAAATCTATGAGGCCGTATTTCTTTGAGGTAAATGATCAAATATTTCAAGCGCTTAGAAAAAGATTTTACATTTTTCTTTAGTGTCAGCCAGAAGATTTCCAACTTTAAAAACTGACAAAAGAAATGTACGTCTTGACACGCTCGATGGAATTCTGTGTGTTGCCCTAGAATCAGTCGCTGCTGCCCTGCATTTCCTACCTCTTGAGCATTGGTCGACATATCTCTTTTGTCGACCTTAAGACTTTTGGTGACCACAATTCGGTGGCCCCACTATGGCCCTTAAATTTTCCTACCTATGCATTTTAAATGGGCAGACTGTAAGGTATAAGCCCCTGTCAGTAGTGAGCTTCGGTCACCTTAGTGACCGCGGTGGGGTCCTTTACCCCCTCGTCGCATCTTTTTTTGAGCCGATTCCACCCCTGGTCATATGGGTGACCAAGGGCTTGGATGATAGCCTTAACCACATAAACTAAATTTCTAGGGATGATAGTTACATGTGACCGTATGCGTGTAGACAGCTAGCAGTGAAACCCTAACTACCTAGGTTGACCCTTTGCCTGCACATGCCAAAATAGGTATTTTTTTTCAAACAATCATAACTTTTGTATAACATATCGAAATCACATGAAACGAGTTGCGTTGCGGAGAAGAGTCACCTAATTTCTATATGGTGTAGTAAATTTTAGGTAATGACATCATTTTATTAGTTATTTTTTTTGTCAAAGTCAAACTTAGTTTCAAACTTTAATTGCTCATATCTCATGCAAATTTGCTTCGATTTTGATGAATTTTTAGAAAAAACTGCATGGAATTTCATGAACAATCTGTTGTTGCTCTCTATTTTTCTATAACTGATCAAATTTTGTGGATTTTTATCAGATTCCTTTTTTGACCTCTTTGACTTGTGGTTCGCAAAACGAGGCATTCACTCAATATTTCTTGTTTTTTGCATTATCATGGATTTTTTCTGCTACTAATGTCTGATTTACAACATGTGTCATTCACTGGTCAAAGAAATCAAATTGAAACTACTAACACATTGGATGTAGGGATTCGATTTCTTTCATATGCATGTGTGTTGGTTAGCATAGGAACACTTGGTTTTGGTGCAATAAAATGAACTTAATTTTGCTATTTTCACACATCTTTTGGGGATTAAAAAGAACCAGTGTCTTCTTTGTTTGGTGATGTGTTTGTGTTTTGAGATGTATATGCTCTTCCCTCACACATTATGTGATCTTGGGAATCAAAAGCATCTCTCAACACTTGCATAATCACACAACACATTTAATTTCTAAGGGTGAATGAACATTTGTCTAGTGTGGCATAAGTCCAAAAATACATATGCTCTCCCCTCGCATTGTCATATGAACTTGGGGATCAAAAGTATTTTTGGTGCTTAGGTTGCTTTTGTTACCCTTTAGAGTGGGCCTGCTATTGAGACACATCTACAAGGAGAACTCATTTGCGACCCCAAGTGGTACTTTCATCCAGTCCGCTATACAAATTATGATAAGACGAAAGCCAAGTCCCAACCGGTATGAGCGCTCACCATACAATGCTAGCTCAAAAGGAGGTGTACCTTTATGTATATTAAAACTCCTAGTAGGGTTATTCAAAGCCTTTAGTGGCTTACTGGATACTCGTGGGGTGCCAGTTCCTTGGATATTCACTACGAACCTTTGTCTAGTGGCCAAAAACCCTCTACTTGTTTGACACAGGGGGTCGGATGATAGATCCCTGGAGCCGTCCCACACCCTCGCGGTTTAAAGAAGAGATAGAAAAGTGGTGCAGGAGCATCAAGGGCTTGGAGCCCATGTATATATGTTTGCATTTTGGTGTGATGTTTGGAAATTTTCAAATATAGGGAAGGAGTGAGACCCTTGAATAAACGGGACCGATGTATGAGCATTAGTGTTGAACCGCTGAGTGAAGACCTAATAAGATGTCCATGTCAAACAATGTACGCATATTCAAAGTGGAGATCCATCGGCATGAGGTTAGATATCGACAGAGCAGGAGCGAGTTAGACCGACAGGAGTTGTGTTGCCGATCGGAGTAACAATGGACATCAGGGGGAGATATGAAAGTTAGGCCGTTGGTGGGAGGTCTGGCCGATGGGTCAGTGTTCATTGGTGTAAAGGGAGTCATCGGAAGATGAGGCCGAAGTCTTAGCGATGGAGAGGGTCTAGCCGACGGAAGAGAATCAAAGGTCATCAGGGAGAGATGACATATCGGTGGGAGAGATTCTGGACAGACCGATAGATGTTATCTCGCTGATAGGCGAAGACCAAAACTGCAGACTGTTATTTTGGGGTGATATGCATTATCAGAGAATAAGGGAAAAGCTATGCTGACAGTGGAAGTCTGGGCAATGAAAAAGGCATCGGTGTGAGGTTCCATATCGGTGGAAGACTATTTGGAGTGGCCGATAGAGATTATCTTGCCGATAGGAAAGTAAAAGCATAGTTTGATCGGTGAAACGATAGAGATCATCTTGCTGATAAGAAAGTGGAAACATATTTTGACATTGTATGCTATGAATGAATGTATTGACAGAAGCATGTCGACTGGGGAAAGATGATTGGTGAGATGAAGAATCTATTTCGCCGATGAGAACCAAATATGCAGGAAACCCTAACCATCCAATAACAGACATGACGAATGGTATAAGAACTGTTCTTGGCTTTGTAAATGGGTTGGAATGTTGGACAAAGATTGAAGAACATACATTTAATGTAATAGAGAAACTTCTAATAATAGAATCACTGACAGTTTGAATCCATTTGTATATTGTCTGTAGAGTACTTGTATAATCCAGTTTGCAGTAGAGTAGACAGTTTAATTTCTGTTCTTTTGTTTCTGTTTGTACAAGATGTCTCTATCTTGATGCCCCTGCATTTTCCTTGTATAGTCATGGAGGGCCATCAACAAGAGACCTTGTTTCTTTTGTTTCTGTTTGTGTTAGTGATTGGAATGTCAATGAGAGGCCATATGAACTTGTCCTAGGCGAGCTGTGCTATAGCCCGGCTAGGTATACAAGTTACAGTCTAAGGAGACAGGGGTGAAAAATAGAGTAGAAAGAGTTGAGCACCAAGCAATCAGAACCTTGGACCCAGAGAGGAGGGTTGATAACGGGCTCAAGAAGGCTAGAAGCCTTGGAGATTGGGAATCTTGGAAGCAGTGAGGACAAAGAAGAATGCCTCACACCAAGAAAGTACTGTCTGTATAGAGAATGACAGACTAGTAAACCTTTCACCTCCGTAATAGACCGTTTAGGTTGAATTAGGCATTTTGGGGTAGAAAATGTCTATGAGCACTTGAATTGGTAGGGAGACTTGGGATTGACATAGTTCTTGAAGTGTTGTGTCAAGATAGAGTGACTAAACCCGTAGCCTCCCCATCAAATTGGTATCAGAGCAAGTTAAAGATTTGGGCTATTCCTAGGTTGGAATAGAAGAAGTTGTATGTCATCACCGAGTTCAAGTGAGTCTGTAGGCTCAGCCAGAGAGATGGTGACTAATGCAGAGTTGGCAAAGAAGGTTGATGATCAAGAAGAGGAGAATAGGCTCCTACAGGAAAGATTGGTAGAAATGGAAAGTAAGCTAGGTGTAATGATAATAAAAATTGAAGAAGTCAGTCGGAAAGTCAAGAGTTCTGAAGGTAAGGAAGAAGGTGTGTCTATAGAAGATGAAGAGCCCACACCGGATCCTAAGATGGAAGAAGAACCTTTCTTGAAGGCCTTGAAAGCCATGAGTGGCAAGTCATTGGAAGAAGTTCCTTTTTTTAGTGGAAAGATGGAACCTGATTTGGTTATGGAATGGATAGAAGGTATAGAAAATCACTTTGAATGTGATGGAGTGACTGAAGCACAAAAGGTGAAAGTGGCTGAACCAGACTCAGAGGAGCTGCCTTGACATGGTGGAAATTTGTTCAAACAGAAAGAGAAAAAGAAGGCAAGAAACCTATAGCTTCTTGGAAAGGTATGGTGGCTAAAATCAAATAAGTCTACATGCCTGGGGATTATGAAGTTCAGTTGCACAAGAAAAGACATAATTTGAGACAAAGAGAATTAGATGTTAATGCATACACTGAGGAATTTCAAAAACTATGCCTGAGGTCTAAGGTGATGGAAGATGAAAATGTAAAGGTAGCAAGATACCTAAATGGTTTGAGGTGGAGTATTCAAGAGGAAATCAGCTTGTTTAGCCCTACAACAGTACAACAAAGCTATCAGCTAGCACTCAAGGTAGAGGAGAAGAGCAAGAAGAAACAAGAAGAAACAAGAATCAAATAGCAGATCAAGAGGAAGAGGTAGAGACAGTAGAGGAAGAGGAAGTTATGGTGGTAGACACACTGATCAAAGACCCCAAGGAGAATCCAAACTCACAGAGTAGAGTGGGGAGACTAGTAGTAGAGGAAACTACAGAGGAAGGGGATCTAACAGAGGAAGATCAGGAGGATCAGGCAAAGGATCCTACTTTACCACTATGAAATGCTACAATTGTGGACAATTAGGCCATCTAGCATATAGGTGTCCTGATAAGGGCACATCTTCTTCTCAAGGAGTTGATAAAAGAAATCATTATGTACAAGATGATGCTTCAAGCAGCAAATCACCTAAAGTTAGTCTAGCCTCAGAAGTGGGAGAGAACATCATGGTAAGGAGAACCTTGATCAAAGAACCGGTGAAAGCTGAACCAAGCCAGAGGAGAGCATTATTTAGAATCAGATGCAAGATTATGAATACGGTATGTCAAGTAATTATAGACTTAGGGTCTACTAATAACATAGTGTCAGATGAAGCAGTTAGAAAATTAAATTTGCAAAGAATACCTCATTCAAATCCATATAGAGTCACGTGGTTAAATAAAGGTCAGCATGTGATAGTCAATGAGCAAACTTGGGTAGAGTTTGGTATAGGTGGATATAAAGACAAGGTACTCTGTGATATCCTACCTATGGATGCATGTCATCTATTATTGGGCAGACCATGGCAGTTTGACCGGAAGGCCATACATGATGGTGAGAAGAATGCATATTCTTTTCAAAAAGATGGTGTCACCTATAAAATTTAGTCATTGGAAGATGAAGAAGCAAATAAGACAAAAAGTCCTAGTGTCTTAATTGTGAGTGGTAAAGAGTTTTTGAACACTCTTAAGGAGGATGGTATTGGCTATGCTATCATAGTAAAGCCTAAGGAAGAGCAAAAAGACAAAAAGGTAGTGATCCCAAAAGAGGTACAGACTATACTAGAACAGTATAAGGACATAATTAGTGATGGAACACCAGCAACACTACCTCCACAAAGAACTATAAGTCATCAGATAGATCTGATTCCAAGAGCATCTTTACCAAACAAAGCCCCTTACAAGATGACTCCAGAACAACATAAGGAGATAGCTAGACAAGTACAAGAGTTACCTGACCAAGGATTGGTTAGACAAAGCATAAGTCCTTGTGCAGTGCCTACAGTGTTGGCACCAAAGAAAGGAGGAACATGGAGATTGTGCATAGACTCCAGAGCTCTCAATAAGATCATCATAAGGTATCAGTTTCCAATTCCTAGAATTAAAGATCTTATGGACTGTTTAGGAGGAGCTAAGTATTTCACCAAGATAGACCTAAAAAGTGGTTACTACTAGATGAGAATCAAAGAAGTTGATGAGTGGAAAATAGCCTTCAAGACTACAGAAGGACTGTATGAATGGCTTGTTATGCCATTTGGTTTATCAAATGCTCCCAGCACATTCATGAGGCTCATGAATGAAGTCCTCAAGGACTATACGGGTAAATTTGTAGTTGTTTATCTAGATGACATCTTGATTTTTAGTCAAACTAAAGAAGAGCATCTTGAACATGTAAAACCTATTTTGAAAAAGTTACATGATGAACAACTAACCATAAATTTGGAGAAGTGTGAATTTATGAAGCAGGAATTGGTATACCTTGGTTTTGTGTTGTCCAAAGGAGAACTAAAAATGGACAAGTCAAAGGTCAAAGCCATATTGAATTGGCCTACTCCTAGAGCAACAACTGAGGTGAGAAGTTTTCATGGCTTAGCTCAGTTTTATAGAAAGTTCATAAGGAATTTCAGTGCTATTTGTGCACCCATGCTTGATACAATAAAAGGTGGAATGAAAACAAAGTTTCAATGGACACAAGCAGCTGATAAGAGTTTTGAATGGTTGAAGAAAGAAGTAGCCACACAGCCAGTGTTAGTGCTACCAAGTTTTGATAAGTTATTCACTTTAGAATGTGATGCTAGTCATGTTGCAGTAGGTGCAGTACTCAACCAAGAGAATAGACCAGTAGCCTTTTTTAGTGAGACGCTAACTGAAGCAAAGAGTAGATAATCTTCATATGACTTGGAGCTCTATGCTCAAGTCCAAGCACTTAGAAAATGGAGGCATTATCTTCTACCAAAGGAATTTGTTGTGTATACAGACAATCAAGATTTGAGTTTTCTAAACTCACAAGATAAGTTGAGCCATAGGCATATCAAGTGGATGGAGTACTTACAGTCCTACACATTCACGATTAAGCATAAGAAGGGATAGCTCAACAAAGTAGCAGATGCTTTAAGTAGGAGGCTGCTCACAGTGCAAGAAGTGCAATTAAGAAGTATAGGGATGGAAGAGTTCAAAGCTCTTTACAAAGAGGATGAATATTTTGCTGAAGCATACAAGGTCTGTCAAGACTTTGAAAATCACTTTCATAGTGAGTTTGCAGATTACACATTGCAGCAAGGATTGTTGTTCAAAGGTGGACAGTTGTGTGTACCAAAAGGATCCATGAGGGAAAATCTCATATAGGAGAAGCATAATGGCAATTTGAGCAGACATTTTGGTCTGAACAAAACATTGGAGTTAGTCTAGAGGTTCTACTATTGACTGAAGATGCACAAAGACATCAGAAAGTATGTGGAGTAGTGTATCATCTGTCAGAAGGCCAAGGGAACTTCTTCAAATGCTAGACTGTATCAACCACTACCCATTCCTTCCAAACCATGGTATTGTGTAAGTATGGATTTTGTAGTTGGTCTACCAAAGACTAAGACTGGTTTTGATAGTATTTTTGTAGTTGTTGATCGATTTAGCAAGATGAGTCATTTCATTCCCTGTAAGGTGACTCATGATGCCAGTCATATAGCTCATTTGTTTTTCAAAGAGGTCATAAGGATTCATGGACTACCAGCAAGCATTGTGTCTGATAGAGATGCTAACTTCATGGGACATTTCTGGAAAACTTTATGGCAGAGGGTAGGAACAAACTTGTCTTTTGGATCAGCATATCATCCACAGACAGATGGCCAAACAGAAGTGGTGAACAGAACGTTGGGCAACCTGTTAAGGTGTTTGACAAAAGAATATGGACAGAGTTGGGATCAAGTCATTCATCAGGCAGAATTTCCCTATAATGACAGTGTGAATAGGACTATTGGAAAAAGTCCATTTGAGATAGTGTATGGAATGCATCCTAGAGGTGTATATGAACTCCGACATCTTGGAGACATGGAACATAGAAGTGGTCATGCAGAAGATTTTGCACAGTCTATGAAGGAGATTCATGACCAAGTGAAGCAGCAATTGATGGAAAATACCCTAAAAATCAAAGATAGGGTAGATGCACATAGGAAGGATATTCAATTTGCAGTTGGTGATTTAGTCATGGTTCATTTTAACAAAGCCAGATTGCAGTAAGGGATGCCAACCAAATTCCAAATGAGACGGATTGGTCCTTGCAGAATTCTAAACAAGTATGGCAACAATGCTTATAGGATTGTTTTACCAGCAGACTTAGCAATCTCACCAGTGTTCAATGTTTAGGACCTGGTACAATATAAAGGTCCTCATCTTGTAGCAAGGGGATCTATTTCTGATGCTACACAGACAGTGAGTGATGTGACCTTGCCTCCAAAAATCAAACCACAGGATGATAGAATTCTAGATTCTCGAGTACAGAAACAGACCCAACATGGGGTGTACATGGAGCATCTGATCAAATGGAACAATTTGCTTGAAGCAGAGGCTACCTGGGTGGTAGAATTCAAGTTCAAGAAGCAGGCCATTGATTTTGCCTTGCTGTCACCGGAGGTGACTTGACTTCTTCCGCACAGGGGGAGTATCGTGTAGGATCACCAAGGGCTTGGAGCCCATGTATATATGTTTGCATTTTGGTGTGATGTTTGGAAATTTTCAAATATAGGGAAGGACTGAGACCCTTGAATAAACGGGACCGATGTATGAGCATTAGTGTTGAACCGTTGAGTGAAGACCCGATAACATGTCCATGTCAAACAATGTACGCATATTCAAAGTGGAGATCCATTAGCATGAGGTTAGATATCAGCAGAGTAGGAGCGAGTTAGACCGACAGGAGTTGTGTTGCCAATCGGAGTAACAATGGACATCGGGAGGAGATATGAAAGTTAGGCTGACGGTGGGAGGTCTGGCCGATGGGTTAGTGTTCATCAGCGTAAAGGGAGTCATCGGTAGATGAGGCCAAAGTCTTAGTGATGGAGAGGGTCTAGCTAACGGAAGAGAATCAAAGGTCATTGGGGAGAGATGACATATTGGTGGGAGAGATTTTGGACAGACCGATAGATGTTATCTCACCGATAGGCGAAGACCAAAACCGCAGACTGTTATTTTGGGGTGATATGCATTATCAGAGAATAAGGGAAAAGCTATGCCAACAGTGGAAGTCTGGGTGATGAAAAGGCATTGGTGTGAGGTTCCATATTAGTGGAAGACTGTTTGGAGTGGCCGATAGAGATTATCTTGCCGATAGGAAAGTAAAAGCATAGTTCGATCGGTGAAACGATAGAGATCATCTTGTTGATAAGAAAGTGGAAACATATTTTGACATTGTATGCTACAAATGAATGTATCGACAGAAGCACGTCAACTGGGGAAAGATGATCAGTGAGATGAAGAATCTATTTCGCCGATGAGAACCAAATATGCAGGAAACCCTTACCGTCCGATAACAGACATGACGAATGGTATAAGAACTGTTCTTGGCTTTGTAAATGGGTTGGAATGTTAGACAAAGATTGAAGAACATACATTGAATGTAATAGAGAAACTTATGATAATAGAAACATTGACAGTTTGAATCCATTTGTATATTGTCTATAGAGTACTTGTATAATCCAGTTTGCAATAGAGTAGACAGTTTAATTTCTGTTCTTTTGTTTCTGTTTGTACAAGATGTCTCTGTCTTGATGCCCCTGCATTTTCCTTGTACAGTCATGGAGGGCCATCAAGTAGAGACCTTGTTTCTTTTGTTTCTGTTTGTGTTAGTGATTGGAATGTCAATGAGAGGCCATGTGAACTTGTCCTAGGCAAGCTGTGCTATAGCCTAGCTAGGTATGCAAGATACAGTCTAAGGAGACAGGGGTGAAAAATAGAGTAGAAAGAGTTGAGCACAAAATAATCAGATCACTGGACCCAGAGAGGAGGGCTGATAATGGGCTCAAGAAGGCTAGAAGCCTTGGAGATTGGGAATCTTGGAAGCAATGAGGACAAAGAAGAATGCCTCACACCAAGAAAGTAATGTCTGTATAGAGAATGACAGACTAGTAAACCTTTCACCTCTATAATAGACCGTTTAGGTTGAATTAGGCATTTTGGGGTAGAAAATGTCTATGGGCACTTGAATTGGTAGGGAGACTTGGGATTGACATAGTTCTTGAAGTGTTGTGTCAAGATAGAGTGACTAAACCCGTAGCCTCCCCATCAAAAAGTACCTTAAGATTTGCGCGTCTTGAGGACTTGGAACAATACCAAGCCTAGTCATTCCTAATCACATTCTTATCATATCTTCTTCATTCCACCTCATCATAATTATACCCTAATCATTCAGAGTCATTACATCCATTCCACAACATATCATATTCATCATTCCAACTCATTTGTCAATCTCCTAATCATATTCCTACTCATATATTCATCATTCAACCCTTGTATCTTAATCACCCTTCTTAGCCACAACATATCCAAATCATCCTAGTCATCACCCTAATCAATCCAAGTCACCCAATATTGTCATTCCACATCATTCAACCTCATCCTAATCATCCTTACTAATCAATCCAACTCATCATATCATATCCTAATAAAATTCTTATCATCTTCTAATCATTCCACCTCACCCCCATCTGTCATATTCCTCATTCCTAATCATTCCACCTCTTCATAATCATATCCTCTTCATCCTTCCTAATCATTCCAGATTATCCCAATCATGTCCTATTCATCATACCTAATCATTACACCATATCCTAATCATATTCTATTCATCATTCCAAACAATTCCACCTCATCCTAATTATATCCTAAGCATCTTAATCATATCCAATTCATCATGCATAACCATTACACATCTTTATCCTAATCCAATCCATTTCACCCTAATCATTCTTCTAGTCATCATCTTAGTCATCCTTATCAAACCCTAAACACCTCGTTCATCTAATCCACATCATCCTAATCATCCTAGTCAAAACCCTAATCATCTTCATTCATAATCCAATCAACTTCTTCCTAATCCATCCATGTCATCTACATGTTATCATTACACATCATCATCTTCATTCTAACCCAATAGATCACATCCCAATCATATCAAAACCATTCATTCATTATCCAATCCATTTCATCTTTCATCATTCCCCAATCACAATAAACCACAACTGTAGGGAAACTTTTGAGCGTTTACTCCCCCTATCAAATCCAATTGCAACCGTGTCAAAACATTATAGACTTGTTGGTTCTATTCACCCACCACATATTCAATTTCATTCCATTACTTATCTGATTCCCTCCCTTTATGATCAAATTTCATCATAGCATTTCATTCTCATTTAGCCCTCAACATCTATAGAGGTTCCCAAAAATAGTCTTCCTAAGGTCGAAACATCAAGAGAAACTATCGAAGCTGGACTGTGTCACAAGTACAAATCTATTGACCAAGAGACCTTGACATCTTTTTCACATCAATCACAACTTGGGCTTAATACTCCACGGTTAGTTTAAGTCCAACTTTCCAAGTGAATTCTGAAACTCATGGGTTCACTTTCATCAATCATTTCTTCCACTTGGGCTTAATACTCCAAGGCTAGTTTAAGTCCATCTATCCAAGTGAATTATGAAACTCATGGGTTCACTTTAATCAATCATTTCTTTCACACCTCAAGGTCTTGACAAAACCAATTTGTGCTTTGAAAGGTCATTAGTAGATGAGAGTACCCTCTTGGAGCTAGACTTTTCAAAGACTAATATCTTTAGCCTCTATCATAGTCTAGGCCTCATCACCTTGCACTGTTGTCCCAATAGCATCCGATAATCCACAAGTCTCATTTGGTAAAGACACAGTTGCAAAAAGAGGAGAAAGGGACTAGATCCTCCTAGTCATCCCTATAGTGAACACATCAACACAACATTCTCATCAACACCTTCATCCTTGTCATTCCACATCACCCTTTCTAATCACATCATTTAATCAAATTCATCCCTATCATCTCACCCCTAATTATTTCCAAGTCAACCCTAACCATAACCTAATCATCCCTAATCCCCTGTCTAATCACCCAATTAATCTCAGACTCTATCACATTCCTAATCATTCACCCAAATCATTATCCTAATCACATCTCATTCATCCTAATCATTCCAAACCATCATCATTCATCCTAGTCAAGCACTTGTCAACATGGTCCTAATCCCACAAGATGACATACAATGATATGAAGACATGTGTCATTCCATGACAATCCTAGAGAACAAGGTTCCAACACCGCAAGCCTCTTCACAAGTCTATCCAAGCCCACCATTGGCAGCAAGACAAAGAGCCTTAAATTCTCATTCTACCTTTGACAAAGGAAACATAAGTCTAGCTCATCTATCCTATAAGTACGTTCTACCACCACACTCTAATCCATCAACCCCATGTCCTAGAATCAAACATTACAAAAGAAAGCCTAAGGGGTTGTCCATGTCCACTAATTCATCCAATCCCTTTGACACTCCACCTAGCCAAGGTCCGAGTCCTAATCATAAGCCAACATTTTTTGCCTCTTTCATCCCTCCACCATGGGACTTAGCCACTCCACCTAATCACAATCCTTAGCCTTCAACTTCCATCACCCATCTACTTGCGAAGGATATGATCCAAGGGCTACTAGCTAGAAACAACTTATCCCCATGACAAACACCCATTCATGAGCATATCAAAGAATCTTTGAATGTAATGCCTATTTCTCCAACTCCATCATGTGATCCACAACCTATTGAGCTTACATGTCCAAGTCAAGAGCCCATGCAAGAGTCATCCGCTTCCACTCAACGTAAAAAAAAGCCATGTCAAGAGCATAATCCTAAGCATAAGGAAACATTAGCCCTTAATTCAATTCAAGATCAAACCCCTTCCATTGCACCCATCCATAACACACTTGACACCATTCATGATCAAGGTCCCATCTATGATCTAGATCCTACCTATGATCAAGAAATCCATGATGATCCTCTTAGTCAACTTTATGCATTCTATGGTCAAGAGCTTATCACTCCACCCATTCATGACCCAACCACTTCCACTAGTCATGATGAGACATGTGCCTCCCACGAACACATAGTTGATCAAACAAATAACTTGGATCTACATGAACATAATAAGGATCCTAATAATCATTCTTCATCCACCATCGATCCCATTCAGTAGCATCTGATGTGTTGGAGAAGTTGATGCATGAATACCAAAAGGATACATCATTATCATCAACTGATCAACTTGAAGGTAGGATAAAATCAATCAGCAATCATCTTGAATCGTTTGAAAAATCTGCAAAAACAAAAGTGAAGAAAGAGTTTGATGAGAAAAGATTAGCTGAGTTGAAGTCCATGTTAGAAAATGATAAAACTCTATTGGACATTGGAATAAAAGATATACAGAGTGCCATCAAAGAAACCTATGACATATACAAATTTTGTGTATCATGGCCAGAAGCCATAGAGGAGTTAGAGAAAAAGATCAAGGTTCTAAAACTGCAGCTGACAAATATTTTTAAGACATTTGATCCGACAAATGAGTCAGTAAGCAACAAAGAAATACAAGTGATCAATATCCATAATGAGTTAAGTGATCTGATGAATAAAAAGGATCAAATGAAAAATAGAATGTGTCAACTAAGGGGACTAATAAGTCCTAAATTAGATTCAATGTCAAATCTTGCAGCAGAAGCACTACAGGCAAAATCATAAATTGACACACCCTCTGATGTACAAAGAGCAAAAAAATTGGTCCTCTTAATAAGAGGCCATATTCAAATTTTGGAACGAGCTAAGAAACAATGGGATGAAGAGATTACACAATTAAAGATTGTATACAAGGATATTCTTTCACCTACAACTAGTTAAGTTGAAGATTGTGCTTGTACATATGCGGCAGAGTATGATAGTTTTGTAGTTTTGACACAATTTTGACCCCTGTACACACACCTTTGCCATTGATGTCAAAGGGGGAGAAGAAAACCAATGAAAAATGGCCAAACATCTAAGGGGGAGCAGAAAAATAGAGTGTATATAGTAAGGGGGAGTAGAGAAGCATTTTTCACTAAGTGTTGCCATCAATGCTAAAGGGGGAGATTGTTGGCAAGAGACATTGCTCTGATGATTAATTGAATGTTGTCATTGATGGAAAAAAAGAAAGGAGATTCCACCAACATGGCAAATAGATCTTACCCCGAAAGGATAAATGGCTAAGTATGGGCAGTATACATTATATAGTGTAAATGACAATGTTTATGTCAGTATGCCTCCATAGTTGAAGATCATTATACACAATTTAGGCATGTGGCTCATAGCTATTTGATGATCATATATTCAAATTCTCAAGTCTTGACTTCCTCCGGAAGTCATATTGCAAAATATCTAAGTTCGGGTGAACAGAGTTAAGTCAGGAATAATGCATAGTACTAGAGTAAAAGGGTCCGCATTCATCCGTTGTTGCATATTTTGGCCTGCGGTTCTGAAGGTATAATAAGAAGTCCATAATGAATGTTGGTTATGAATCTTTGAGTCTCATATGGTCTGCAGTGAGATTTATGATGTGACAGATGAATTGGACAAGCGTGTTCTTAAGGGACAAGCCGACAGACATGTTAGATCCTTATGTGGAGAAGATATATTGTTTGAACAATCAATCTAAGTGGTTGAATGATTGGTGCCGACCTATATGAAGACTATTGAATGATTGTTTGGGTTTGCATTGCAGATTATACAGAAGTTGACAAGATATAACATATGTATACACGGTTCATATTTGGCTTGCCAACCTAATTATGAGATAAATCTTGTAGCGAATATATATACTCGATGGATTTTGGTGTGGAGAAAAAGATGAGCATGTGATGTGTGAGAATTCAATGTGTATGCAATCTAAAGCAGAGTTGTGACCAAAAAAAGATAGTAAGGGCAGAAAAGTAGAGTTATGTAGAGCAGAGAAGAAAAAGTAGAGTAGACATTATGAAGACTTTTGAGTTTGTATACTAAACTGTAAATGGAACTGCACCCCAACATTCTGTAGATGCATTTGTAGCAGTCATCTCCTGGCAGTGAGCTAATCCTTCTTCTATCTTCTTTTCTCTTGGCAGTGAGCCTATTGCAGTGAGCACTTCTTGGATAGCGAGTCCCAGGGTAGTGAGCCTTCTTGTAATTTAGTATTGTTATCATAATATATTGTGAGCTAATGCTCACTGTGGTTTTTCCCTTTTTGGATTTCCACGTAAAAATCCCAGTGTTTATGTGTTATGTCTTTATGATTGTTGTTCTTATGTTTATTCTTCTTTCATGTTATTGAATTTGGTAATTGGATTAAGGAACAATAAAATAAGTGGTTTTGTAGAATACTGATTCACCCCCCCCTCAGTATTCTTTGTGTTCAACAAACACATGAAGCAAAAACTCCATAAAATCCTATGGACTATCATGTTGTAGGGCATCAATATGCAAAATCCACCCAAAAGGCCACAAAAGCCCACCAATCCAAAAGCAAAAACAAAAACAATATAGGTCTCCAAATAAAAAGAACCAATTAATCCAAGGCATCCATATCTGCACTTCCAAAATCCCATTCCATCCCCAAATTCTCAAATCCCTATCCCCCATCCCACACCCAATCAAAGAATCTCAAAAATCCTAAGATCCTTTGGGTCCCTAAATCCCAAAAATGGCAATCCTAAAATACCCCATCTTGACCCCAAAATCGAAGATCCAACACCCCCATACATCCCAAATCCCATGCATCAAAAATCCCCTATCACAAGAAAAATATTCAAAACCCAACATGGTGTGTGCAAATGTTGGTCATGATTCCTCTCGACCCCATGGCATTCCCTCATGTCTCCATCCCCTCACCCTATATCAACTATCCCACATCTCCCCTCCATCACATTCCCTTCATCCATGCCTTCACATATGATGAAAGGGGTAAATCACAAAACACAACAACAGAAATTGAACACAGAAAATAGAACTTTCTTTTATTGATCTGGGCAACTCATTACATTACAGAAGCTCAATTACAATAAGAGGATGAATCCTCTACTGGCTACAACACATTACAGCTTTCCCAACCACAAGACTCTAGAAGCTTCAGCCTTCTGTAACCCCAAATCCGCTAGGTTTCTATTTTCCCTCCTATTCTTGACTCTACACTAGCCCCCCTTAACTCTACTACCCTAAGGGTTCCAAAAAAATGGTTATATATAGCCCTTTTTGGTGACGACCAGCTTTATTTCGAAATTAGCATCTCCCTCCAGAAATAGGTCAACTTCGTGGGGCAATAACTTTTGATCTGACCATTAGATTTTCAATTATAATACCTTTTCGGAAAGCTCTCGAAAAGGCGATGGAGAGCCAAGTAGTACCAATAGGTAAACTACTTGGGTTTCCCACCAAATTTTGGGCCCATCCGGAGCCTCTAAGTGCCTCAAATTTGACTTTGAATATTTTAATAGGATTTTTGGAATTTGAAATTTTAATATCTCACAGATGACAAATGATATTGAAGTGATTTCTTCACCATTAGCTTCAATTCACCATTCTAGAGGTCTGTGTAAGATTTTGTATCCAACTGTGCACAAATGCAAACTTACTAAAAATAGTAACCCTGCCAAATTTAGCCCTTATTGAAAAGAAACAACATTTTTTTTTTGGTTGATGCAAGATTGCTCTTACACCCTAGATGCTCTTGCATCAGACACTTGGGGTAATTTGAAAAGTGACCCTGTCACTTCTCATGTGTTAGAGGGAAACCAAAATGATTAACCTCAGTCTCAGATAACCATGATGAATCTTCAACAGGCCTTGCTTTCCATTTCACCAAGTATTCTGTATACTGCCTGTTTCTTGTACTCTTACCCACACGGCTATCCAGAATGCCCTCTATCTCCTCCTTCTCTGAAGTAGATGCTGGAATGTCCCACTGTGTTCCTTTATCAAGTCCATCATCATGATACTCTGTCAGATCTGAAATGTTGAACACTAGTGAAATATTCATATCATTAGGCAACTCTACCTCAAATGCATTTTTTGAATCGTGCTTCTTCAAGATTCTACATGGTCCAAATTTCCTCATCTTCAGCTTATTATATGTACCAACTGGAAATCTTTCTTTTCTCAAGTGAACCATGACTTCATCACCCTCCTGAAACTCCTTATGCCTTCTCTTCTAATCTACCTTAGCCTTGTACTGAATATTCATCTTATTAATGTGCGCTCTCACCTCTTCATGCAAATTCTTCAGATGTTCTGCAAAGTCTTCAGCTTCAACACTTGTCTTTTCTCCTTTGTCCAGCTTCCTTAACTCAGAAGCATTTCTCGGGCTATTGCCATATACAACCTGGAATGGTGATTTACCAGTACTCCTATTGACAGAATTGTTGTAAGCAAATTCTGCCTGTGGTAAAATCAAATCCCATCCCTTGGGCTTATCTCCTACTAAGCACCGTAGCAGGTTACCCAAACTCCTATTCACCACTTCGGTCTGTCCATCAGTCTGTGGATGATGTGCAAAACTGAACTTCAAATCTGTCTTCAACTTCTTCCATAATGTCCTCCAGAAATAACCAACAAACTTGGTATCTCGATCTGAAACTATGCTCTTTGGTAGACCATGTAGTCTCACCACCTCTTTGAAAAATAATTCAGCAACATGAACAGCATCATTAGTCTTCTTGCAAGGAATAAAATGTGCCATCTTCGAGAATCTGTCCACCACCACAAAAATGGAGTCATGTCCTCTTTGTGTCCTTGGTAAACCAAGAACAAAATCCATACTGAAATCATCCCATGGCTTCTCTGGTACAGGTAATGGCTGATATAGACCTGTGTTCTGACTTGCTCCTTTTGCCATCTGACATACTCTGCAACTCTGCACAAATTTCCTCACATCCTGCTACAACTGTGGCGAATAATAATTTTAACCAACAATAGCAATGGTCTTATCTCGACCAAAGTGTCCAGCCAATCCTCCACTATGCTTCTCCTTAATCAAGTTCTCTCTCATGGAACTCCTTGGAATACACAACTGGCTTTCTCTAAACAACATGCCATCTTGGATTATGAAGTCCAACCATTTTGTCATGTCCAAAGTAACAGGTTCCAAACAAGCTTTCTTGGCCTCTGCAAAATCTAGATCTTTAGGATACAAACTTTTGAGCTCATCGAACCCAACAACCTCTATCTTCATTTCTGTCAACAAACTTTGCCTTCTACTCAAGGCATCTGCAACTCTGTTGGACTTCCCACTCCTGTGCTTCAAAACAAAAGTATAGCTCTGCAAAAACTCAACCCATTTTAAGTGCCTTTGGTTCAACTTTCCTTGACTATTAAGATATTGCAAAGCCTGATGATCAATATATAAAACAAACTCCTTTGGCAGCAAATAATGTCTCCATTTCTTCAAAGCCTGAACTATTGCATAAAACTCTTGATCATAAACAGAATACTTTTTCTTGGCATCATTAAGCTTCTCACTAAAATAGGCAATGGGCTTACCTTCTTGACTTAGAACAGCTCCTATACCACTACCACTAGCATCACAATCTACCTGGAATACCTTATTGAAATTTGGAAGTTCCAACACAGGTTGTTCTATGACTTTCTGCTTCAATGTATCAAAGCTCTTGTCTGCTCCTTTAGTCCATCTAAATTCTTTTCTATCCCCTCTCATTGTCTCAGTTAGGGGTGCACAAATGCTACAGAAATTCTTGATAAACTTTCTGTAAAAACTTGCCAAACCATGAAAAGATCTTAGCTCTGTTGCACTCCTTGGCGTAGGCCATTCAATGATAGCCCTTACTTTTTCTGGGTCCATCTTAAGACCTTCCTCTGAGACAACAAATCCTAGGTATACCAACTCCTTTGCAAAACTACATTTCTTCAGATTGATCAACAACTTCTCCTCCCTCAGCTTCTCTAAAACTCTTCTGATATGCATCAAATGCTCATCCCAAGTCTTACTGAAAATCAAAATGTCATCTAAAAAAATAATAACAAAACTTCCCAAAAATTCCTTCAGTACCTCGTTCATGAGCCGCATGAATGTGCTCGGTGCATTGGTTAGCCCAAATGGCATGACTAACCACAAATACAAACCCTCCTTTGTCTTGAAGGCTGTCTTCCATTCATCTCCTTCTCTGATTCAAATCTGGTGATACCCACTCTTCAGATCAATCTTCGTGAAGTACTTGGCTCCACTCAAACAATCCATTATGTCATCCATTCTCGGCAATGGAAATCTATACTTGATTGTGATCTTGTTGATGGCTCAGGAATCTGTACACATCCCCCACTCTCCATATTTCTTTGGTGCTAGTATTGCAGGTACCACACATAGACTTAGGCTCTCCCTTATCAGTCCCTTCCTTAACAGCTCGTGAACTTGTATGTTCAACTCTTCACTCTCTGCTGGAGTCATTCTATGGGATGTCTTATTTGGCAAACTAGCTCCTGGTATCAAATCCATTTGATGACTTATCTCCTCACTGGTGGTAAACCTTCTGGTACATTATCAGAGACAATATCTTGGAATTCTTCCAACATTTCTGAGACTTCGGCTGGTATATCTTCACATTTCTCTTGACTAATCTTAGGAATCAATGCAAAGCAATGACGCTCATGCTTCATACCCTCCAAAAACTTTCTACCATCTACCAAGCAAATTCTGGTAGTACTACATACCTTTTCTTCCACTTCCTTCAAGGGCTTTAACTTATGACGGACTGCATCCTTTGTTAGGGAGTATGTGTTTGCGCGGCCATCATGGACAGCGCTCCTATCATACTGCTGGTGCAGGAGCACCTACCTGACAGCTGGTCATGATAAGGCAGTTAGTAGTTTAGGTCTTGTTTATGTTTCCAAGAAGGTCTGTTTGACCAGTTGCATGTAATAAGGTCATGCTGATCAGGATAAGATCATGCTGACCAGGCTTTTGCTATTTTTAGCTAGTTAGTTATAACAACTGTCATGATGTATGTTCGGTGGGATCTCCCAGCCGCCTGGAGAGTTCCCAGCTGCTTGGAGTCGGGTCAGTAGTACTCGTAGGAAAGTCTTTATAAGCATGAGATCGGTTGATATTAGACATACAGACAGATATCATCGATCGAGCTCGAGTGAGACTGAGAGAGAGATTGATCATATTGTATTGCATCTTTGAATTCAATAAAGTGATCCTGTTTTGTGTTCTTGCTCTGGTTACATTCCACTACTAGATTGATCTGCTGGTTTGAGTGGTTGCATGGATTTCCTGATCCATTCCACCGGTTGATCTGTCTGATCGGTGGAATGGTAATGTACAGTAGGTTAGATGGTAGATTGTTTTCTATTTGCATGCAGGTGTGTAGGATCGCGATCAAGAGATGTTGAGGACCCTAGCATCCTCATGTGCTAGGTCGAGTTGATAAGCTGATTGAGTTGGAGGATCACCCTGAGTAGGATCGGGTCATCCCTGGAGGATCGGCGAAGAGAGATTTCGCTAAGTGCAGAAGTTCAGTAAAGACAGCATCATCAGGATATTTCTGCAAATATCCTGCAGACGGGTTAGACATCGTCATCCGGATAAGTGAAGGAGAGCATGATGTTGTCGATTGCATGAAGTGCAAGTTCGTCGGGGTGATCATCAGCAGGAGGAGCCGAGGAGTGCATCGGCATCAGGATCATCATATTGGGGGTGCCAAACATCCGCATGTCGTGAGTAGATGCGGAAGTGAAAATTGAGTTTTTTCGACTAAGTGTTGAGAAGGTCATCAGGATAACGGGTGACGTCATCGTCATCAGGATATGACGTCATCGTCATCAGGATATTGAGATATCCCCCTGTGCGAGTTTATCCTGCTGTCGTCAAGTGTTAAGGTATCGGCGGAAGTCCGTAGCAGGAAGTTGTGTTAACATCATCATCAGGAGGTTTCGAAGACAACCGGATAATTTATATCATGATGCTGTTGCTTGTATCATCGGGCAGTGGAGCGTCGAAGGCAAGTTGTTGAAGTGGAACGTCATCAGGATATTTGGAGCAACCGGATGTTGAATATCCTGCTGACGAAGGAAGTGTTGCATATCATGATGCCGAAGGAGTTCGGAACCCGATGAACAGTGCAACCGGAGGATGTTCGCGCTGGTCGGACATGATGATGCTGTTGGTTTTCGGAAACATGATGCTGACAGAGTAAAGCCAAAATATGATGATGTTGGTAGTTTTAGGGAATATGATGATGATGGCGAAGATGATGATGATGAGGTTGGTCTGCAGACATTCATGCTATCAGCAAAGGGTATAGTGTGGATGCCTCTGCATCATAGTGGTATCAGAGCCCAGCAAAAGGTCTGGGTTGTTGTGTGTTGATTCTGTCACCGAAAGGGCAGAGGTAGAGATAGAGTTGAGTTGTGTGTTGATTGTGAGGTTGACAAAATGCCTCCTAAAGGTAGTGGTACTGCAAGGGAGTTGCAGGAACTGAAGGAGAAACATGCTAGAGAGATGAGGAAGATGAAGGAGCTTGCTGAAGCACTTCAAGCCAGGCTGACAGCCCTGGAAAAGAACAAAAAGAGGGAAGTGGAAGACAGTGAGTCTGAAGAAGATGCAGATACTGTTGAAGAGTATGAAGAGGTAGCTGAAGATCTGGATGCTGAAGACCAGAGGTTGGCAAAACTGTTGAAGGCAGTACAGAGTGAAAAACCTAAGGTAAAGGTTGATGTTACCAAGTATACTGGAAGCTTGAATGAAGATGAGTTGTTGGATTGGATTGCTGCACTGGATAATCACTTTGAATGTGAAGATGTTGCTGAGGATCAGAAGGTAAAAATTGCAAAGACCAAGTTAGGAGGTCATGCTTTGGTATGGTGGGATTATGTACAATCTGAGAGAAGGAAACAAGGGAAGTCTAAGATCACTTCATGGGATAAGATGGTAGCAAGGATCAAGGGGAAATTCTTGCCAAGGGATTATGAAATCCAGATGTTTAAGAAGCTGCAATTTTTAAAGCAGAAAGACAGGGATGTGAAATCATATACTGAGGAATTTTATCTGTTGAGTATGAGATCTGGTCATCATGAGAATGAGGTAGAAAAGGTGGCTAGGTACTTGGCAGGTTTGAAGTTTAACATACAGGATGAGTTAGTTTTAGCTAACCCTAAGAATGTGGAGGATTGTTATCAAATGGCAATCAGGATTGAAGAAAAGCTGAATAGAGGACATGATAAGTCCATGAGAGGAAGAGGAAACAATAGGGGAAGAGGAGCAGCCCCTGCACAAAAGCAAACCAATGAGGGTCAAGAAGACACTGGTAAAGGACAGGGACAGTCTGATTTCAGAG
Source organism: Cunninghamia lanceolata (assembly GCA_027924645.1). NCBI lineage: Eukaryota > Viridiplantae > Streptophyta > Pinopsida > Cupressales > Cupressaceae > Cunninghamia > Cunninghamia lanceolata. The sequence goes on from BSBN01000806.1 coordinate 729,098, forward strand.
GTGGATGGAAAGGTAATAGAGGAAGATTTGGAGGTGGTAGAGGTTCTACTACATTTTCAGGAAAGTGTTACACCTGTGGAGAGTTTGGTCATCCATCCTTCAAATGTCCAGAAAACAAAGGTTCATCATCCAGAAATGATAGAACAAGTGACAAGAGGGTACAATTGGTACAAGAAGAGAAAGAAGAAGAAAGTGCACAGAGTTCAAACAGAGGTCCTGAGAATTTTGGATATCCAGAGAGTGGAGAATCATTGATGTTAAGGAGAATTAGTCTACAGGCATCAAAGGATCTGGTGCAAAGAAGAGCTCTTTTCAAAACCACATGTAAGAGCAAAGGTAAGGTATGTAAGGTTGTCATTGATACTGGTTCAACAGACAACATGGTATCTCAGGAGATGGTTGATAAACTGAAGCTGGAAAGGATTCCACATCCACACCCTTACAAGGCATCTTGGGTGAGTGATAGGCAATCACTTTTTGTCTCTGAACAGGCATATGTGGATTTCCAGATTGGACCATATCAGGATAGGATTTTGTGTGATATATTGCCTATGGAATGTTGTCACCTACTGTTAGGTAGACCATGGCAATTTGACAGAAGGGTACTGTATGATGGGTATGCTAATACCTACACCATCAAGAAGGATGGGAAGACTATTAAGTTGATGCCATTGCAGGCAAAAGCTGCAGTACAGAAGGCAGCTCAAATCATTTTAATGGGAAAGAAGGAGTATATGCAGATGCCTAGAGGAGCAGGCATGAAGGCAGTTCAGGACACTGCAGAGAAAGAAGTTGTTACAGACAACAAGCTGAAGACAGTTTCAGTTGTGACTGACAGAGGCCAGCAGCAGGTTCAGAAACAGGGGTGCAAACAGCAACCAGTTCAGAGGATTGACAAAGATGTTGTCATAGTTGGGACTATTGCTTGTCCTATGAAGATTGACAGGAAGATACAGTTGAACACCATAGAGGCAGTTCAGAAAGAGATTCTGGTCAGGCAACCTGACAAACACAGAGACAACCTGAGAAAGGCCTACATCAACAGGCATGATGATTTACTTGCCAGAAAGCAAGTTACAGTTCAGAAGTCTTGGAGCAGCCAAGAGACAGCAGCAGACAAAGCTGGAGCAGGTCAGAAGACTGACAAAGCCAAGTGTAAAGGTGGAGGACTTCCACATGCTAAACTCATGGGACATGAGTTCTTTTCTGTTGGGGAGTATGGTGCAGGAGCACCTACCTGACAGCTGGTCATGATAAGGCAGTTAGTAGTTTAGGTCTTGTTTATGTTTCCAAGAAGGTCTGTTTGACCAGTTGCATGTAATAAGGTCATGCTGATCAGGATAAGATCATGCTGACCAGGCTTTTGCTATTTTTAGCTAGTTAGTTATAACAGCTGTCATGATGTATGTTTGGTGGGATCTCCCAGCCGCCTGGAGAGTTCCCAGCTGCTTGGAGTCGGGTCAGTAGTACTCGTAGGAAAGTCTTTATAAGCATGAGATCGGTTGATATTAGACATACAGACAGATATCATCGATCGAGCTCGAGTGAGACTGAGAGAGAGATTGATCATATTGTATTGCATCTTTGAATTCAATAAAGTGATCCTGTTTTGTGTTCTTGCTCTGGTTACATTCCACTACTAGATTGATCTGCTGGTTTGAGTGGTTGCATGGATTTCCTGATCCATTCCACCGGTTGATCTGTCTGATCGGTGGAATGGTAATGTACAGTAGGTTAGATGGTAGATTGTTTTCTGTTTGCATGCAGGTGTGTAGGATCGCGATCAAGAGATGTTGAGGACCCTAGCATCCTCATGTGCTAGGTCGAGTTGATAAGCTGATTGAGTTGGAGGATCACCCTGAGTAGGATCGGGTCATCCCTGGAGGATCGGCGAAGAGAGATTTCGCTAAGTGCAGAAGTTCAGTAAAGACAGCATCATCAGGATATTTCTGCAAATATCCTGCAGACGGGTTAGACATCGTCATCCGGATAAGTGAAGGAGAGCATGATGTTGTCGATTGCATGAAGTGCAAGTTCGTCGGGGTGATCATCAGCAGGAGGAGCCGAGGAGTGCATCGGCATCAGGATCATCATATTGGGGGTGCCAAACATCCGCATGTCGTGAGTAGATGCGGAAGTGAAAATTGAGTTTTTTTGACTAAGTGTTGAGAAGGTCATCAGGATAACGGGTGACGTCATCGTCATCAGGATATGACGTCATCGTCATCAGGATATTGAGATATCCCCCTGTGCGAGTTTATCCTGCTGTCGTCAAGTGTTAAGGTATCGGCGGAAGTCCGTAGCAGGAAGTTGTGTTAACATCATCATCAGGAGGTTTCGAAGACAACCGGATAATTTATATCATGATGCTGTTGCTTGTATCATCGGGCAGTGGAGCGTCGAAGGCAAGTTGTTGAAGTGGAACGTCATCAGGATATTTGGAGCAACCGGATGTTGAATATCCTGCTGACGAAGGAAGTGTTGCATATCATGATGCCGAAGGAGTTCGGAACCCGATGAACAGTGCAACCGGAGGATGTTCGCGCTGGTCAGACATGATGATGCTGTTGGTTTTCGGAAACATGATGCTGACAGAGTAAAGCCAAAATATGATGATGTTGGTAGTTTTAGGGAATATGATGATGATGGCGAAGATGATGATGATGAGGTTGGTCTGCAGACATTCATGCTATCAGCAAAGGGTATAGTGTGGATGCCTCTGCATCAACTGCCACGGCCTCCCCAATAACATATGACATGCATCCATCGGTATGATGTCACACAACACTTCATCATGGTAGTCACCAATCTTGAACTTCACTAAACACTGTTCATTGACCAAAGCTCTATGGTCCTTCTGCAACCATGCAATCCAATATGGATGCAGATGCTTTCTTCTTGTCAACTTCAACTTGTCAACCATCTCCTCTGAAACAAGATTATCAGTGCTTCTACTGTCAATAATAATATCACAACACTTACCTTCACATTTACACCTTGTGCGGAATAAATTCTTCCTCTGATTGGGTTCTTTCTCCTCATTCAACAAAGTTCTTCTGACAACTAGGGTTTCTCCCCTTTCTGCATCTTTGGAGCGCTCAGACTGTGCATCTTCATCCACATGTGCAACTCGTGCATTACCTTCAGGTCTTCTATTCATCCTTCCTTGATGTTGCAGACACTCGTATGCTCGATGCCCTTCTTCTCCACATTGGAAACAGGTTCCTCTAAAACCTCCTCTTCCAGGTCCTTGCCCAGGTCTACCTCTTCCTCTTCCTCTTTGCTCACCATTATTCTGGTCACGAGGGTGGTAGGTATTATCTCCTCTCTGATTTCGACTGGTGCCAACTTCTTCACTTTTCTTTGTATCTTCATTTTGGCCCCCATAGGGTCTTCCACCAGTCCTTCCGCCTTGACCTCTTCCCCTTTTCTTGCTATCGAATCTTTTATTCAGCTTCTCTTCCACCTTCAGAGAAAAATGGTATGCATCTTCTATGGTGGTCATTCTAACCAGGCTTAGCTCCTCTTGAATACTCGGCCTCAACCCATTAATGTAACGGGCTACCTTCTCTTTGTTGGGCTCTGCATGGCCTGCCCTAATAGTAATCTTATAAAACTCTTCTATGTACTTCTTGACAGACTTGTTACCTTGCTTTAGTTCTTGCAGCTTCTTCAACAACTCCATCTCATAGTCCATAGGAATGAACTGCTTCTTAAGTTTCTCCACCATCCGATCCCATCTGGTGATCTTTCCTTTTCCTCTTTTGTTCCTCTCTAATTGGACCTCCTTCCACCAAATACTGGCGTGACCCTTCAACTTTGTTTTTGCAAACTTAACCTGATTTGGGTCCTCCACATCTTCATACTCGAAATACTCCTCCATGTCATTGATCCAATCAATAAGTTGTTCCGGATTCAAATCTCCAGAATATGTAGAAACTTCGATCCTGGGCCTTTTTCCGATCTTCGAAATGGCCCTCAACAACCTAACTACTGCAGGATTTCCTCCAGTTTCTTGTTCTTCCTCGGATAGCTCCTCTTTAGCTTCATCTTCGCTTTCTTCTCTTGTTCTCGGATCAAACCCTCTTCGCAGCTCCTCTTGCAATGCGTCGATTTGCCTTTGCAGGGCTCTAAAACCCTCTTCTGTCAAAGCATTCCTCCCAACACAATTTCTTTGTGGAGGCATCTTGATCTCCGCAACAAACCCACAACCTTAGGTCCTGGTGCAAACTACTTCGTAGTCGGCGATCTGTCTACACACTTAGGAACCCTCGCTTTGATACCACTTGATGAAGGGGGTAAATCACAAAACACACAACAACAGAAATTGAACACAGAAAATAGAACTTTCTTTTATTGATCTGGGCAACTCATTACATTACAGAAGCTCAATTAGAATCAGAGGATGAATCCTCTACTGGCTGCAACACATTACAGCTTTCCCAACCACAAGACTCTAGAATCTTCAGCCTTCTGTAACCCCAAATCCGCTAGGTTTCTATTTTCCCTCCTATTCTTGACTCTACACTGGCCCCCCTTAACTCTACTACCCTAAGGGTTCCAAAAAAATGGTTATATATAGCCCTTTTTGGCGACCACTAGCTTTATTTCAAAATTTGCATCTCCCTCCAAAAACAGGTCAACTTCGCGGGGCCATAACTTTCGATTTGACCGTTGGATTTTCAATTATAATACCTTTTCAGAAAGCTCTCAAAAAGACGATGGAGAGCCAAGTAGTACCGATAGGTAGACTACTTGGGTTTCCTACCAAATTTCAGGCCCATCCGGAGCCTCTAAGTGCCTCAAATTTGACTTTGATTATTTTAATAGGATTTTTGGAATTTGAAATTTTAATATCTCACAGATGACAAATGATATTGAAGTGATTTCTTCACCATTAGCTTCAATTCACCATTCTAGAGGTTTGCGTAAGATTTTGTATCCAACTGTGCACCAATGCAAACTTACTAAAAATAGTAACTCTGCCAAATTTAGCCCTTATTGAAAAGAAACAACATTTTTTTTTTGGTTGATGCAAGATTGCTCTTACACCCTAGATGCTTCTGCATCAACATAATCCATCCATCCATCTAATCTACCATCCACTCCATCTTCCTCCATCACATCCTTTACCATCAAACCTATGGTGGAACCTCGTTTACACCTTGAAGAATCCCACTTAGCTATCTACCAACATCCATGTGTGCAATGATAATTGATATGGTATGTGTCAAACTACTATCCAAAATGGGAGCTTATCACCCCCTCATGGCAACAAATGCTTGAGTACCCATAGTCCTCCAAATTGCCATCCATCAATTCTATCTTATCCCCTCTAAATATCAACAAAAAATGCAAATTTTTTTGTCAAAAACCAAAAAAATCAAAAGATAAAAAAAAGTATAGAGAAAAATCATCCAATGGTGAAAACCATTTCTATGGTGCCTTGGACAAGTACCATGTTGAAAACCCTTCATGGGAATCATGCATAATCTATTGTCAAAGAGCACCCTACACTTGGGGGCAAGCCTCATCTAGCATATCACTCCCACCCTCCCCATCCATATCCATATATTTATCCTATCACTCCCAACAGTTATTTATGTACATACCACCATAATACATCACCAATCCTACCTCTTACACTTGGGGGGAAATCCATTATATCCATATATGTATGCTATTGCCTTACCTTTCATCATCCCTTCTCACTTTAGATCTTGACTCAGATAGGGGCATCCATGTTAAAACATGCTTTGGACACCTCTTGACATATACCCATTTCCAATATATACTCCAAATGAAAATCCCACCCACTCATTGCAATGCTTCATCATGAGTGACACATCTAGAGTAGGGCATCTTAAGTGACATAGTCCTTGGAGATCACATCCAAATCCCCTCCATCCATCTATCCTAAATCTTCTATTCATCATGAACCTCTATCCTAATACCCCTCCTATACCCCTCCTCCATCACCATTCTAGACTCACAACATGGTTTTGACATCCATGGATATTGTCTGAGAACTACATTCCCCCATCTATCACCGAATCATTCAATCAACCCTATCCCATCATCCTACCATCCCTTATCCATAGAATTAGTTTTCCCTTGTCATTAGTATCTAGCTATAGGCTACCCACACATGAACCAATGCAATCCCTCCCAAAAATCCAAATCTCTTAGCAATCCAAACATCGCAAGAAAATTCTAAGCCATTTATATTGAGCTAATCAATCTATGCAAAATCATCCAATCGCATCCATTGGTCTTGTTCCTACCCTTGCTGCAAGCCTTGATCCAAAATCAATCATCATCATTGGGATACATCATTCCCAATCCTCGTGTTGTTCTTATCGTCAACAACACTATCCTCATCATCAATCCATCAATCAATCTTTGGTTTTTTAGCTTGACTAGGGGCAACATATCAGTATTTTCTTTGTATCATTTTGTACATACTTTTTTTCTTGTTTGTGTGCATTATCATTGTGTCTTGCATATGCATCAATCCCTATAGCCTACCTACCACAACGATATCATGGTCTTCCACTTTTTTTCTTGTTTGTGTGCATTATCATTGTGTCTTGCATATGCATCAATCCCTATAGCCTACCTACCACAACGATATCATGGTCTTCCATATCATAGTGCTATATGACATAGGGTTTCTTGTGACCTTATCGGTTGCCTCATGATAGTACCCATCAAGGTTGTCAATCACCTTGTGATATGTTGGGGTATCCTTTTGTTTGCTATGAATAGGACACATCATCGCACTACTTCTTTATACCTTGGTTCACAATGTCTAGTGCTATATCAAATAAGATTTCTCAATACAATGCAACATAATGCTATTGGACACACTCAGATACTGAGAGGGGGGATGAATCAATATACAAATAATTCTCAAATCCTCTGGAGCAAATTAAAACTTAAACTTTATAGCAATGACAAAAGCATGAAAGATCAACACAATACACAACACCACAAAACATGAGATATACGTGGAAAACCCCTAAAGGGGAAAAACCATGGTGAGGATTAACTCACAATATATGAAGCTCACTGCTATAAGAATTACAACTTTGTTTTAGGGCTACAACTCAAGGAAGCTACTACTCCCTATTGACTTTGTTTTAGGGTCACTCCCAAGGAAGCTACAACTCCCTACAAACTTTGTTTTAGGGCTACAACCCAAGGAAGCAACTACTCCCTGAACTGAGAACAAACTTAGAAAAGATTACAACATGACAATCCTACTACTGTCTAAAAACTGACATTGAAGCTCACGCCTTATGATGATTGCACTTATGCCTCTTCACTCCTCTTTTGATGATTGAATCAATTAGGCACACTCTTCACTTCCTTCTTGTCTTAAAAATGTCTTCAAGATGAATTAGGACAAGCTCTAACACTTCTGCTCTTTCTCCTTCAGTCGCACATCATAATGCATATTATATTCAAATTCTGTTCTTCACATATTCATCTTCACAATCATACCTCACTTAGATCAACTAGGTTTTTTATATATGCATGATATTACATTGATTACATTGCATGTCAGCCAAAGACAATAATAAGATTACAATTACAAGTAGGCCAAATATCAAACATCATGAAACTTGTAGAGGGCAAGCCTTAACATGAACTCCATGTAACACCAGGAAGAGAAACATGCCTTGAAGATTCCAACACTTGCTTAACTTGGTCCTAAACATCCTTCACATCACCATCCTTCAAGTAATAACATCCGCATGTTACCCATATTTGAAATAGGTCACCCCTAAGCAAGAAAACATGAAACTTGTAGCACATCAACTATTACAACTTGGTGGTACACATGAAAGATTAAACATTGCTTGCACATCACCCAGATGAGTTGGCATGACCTATACACCATATCCAAACACTCCTTAAACTCCACACAACAATAACTTTGTGCTACACATCTTCAATCATGTGTTCTGGGAATAACCAAGTATCTAGAACTATCTGTAGCTCACTGTTACTTGAAAAAATGAACTCGCGGACTACTAAAACACTTGATATTGCAAAGAAGAATGAATTGCACTTCCTTGAACATGTCCACAAAACTATACAACCATATCTATCATTGCAGAGGAATGCGGAGTATTCTGACAATCCTTCATCATCACCTCATTTTTCCAGAGCACAGACCAGAACTTTGTCACTTGTAACTTCCACTGCGAAGGAGCAAATGATCTGAAACTTTGGATTTAGTACCTTTACAACATACTAAACTTAACTTTTGAATTGCATGACCATATCTTCAAATGCAGAGAAATACGAAGCATTTTACTAAGTAATCTTCCAAGTATCTTCCTGCAACAACAACCTTCACCAACATCTGGAGGCCAGAGTCTTCTTGTATCAACACATACTTCCTTAGGAACAACAAGAAGGATCATAAAACATGCTTCAGGTCACTAGCAACATCTTCTCATAGCTTCCAATTCCCATCTTAATATATCATCATTCATCTTAAAGCTTCTAATTCCCATCTCAATATATCATCATGAAATCATCTCTGCTGACCACAAACATGTTCAATACAACTTTACTTGACATTAATCAAGGCATGATATCTAACCATGAGCATCAACAACCAACCATGAACATCAGCAAACAAACTACTAGCACACCATCAACATATTATATCATCATCATAAGCATCCAAGCATAGTGTTGACATCAAAGACAACCACACAACCACATCAGTTACAAACTTAGGTAACATATGTGCAATGCTCATTAGTGTTGACATCAAGGACAACCATATATGCAACACTCTCCCCCTTTGGCATTGATGGAAATACACACCTTCTCATTCTCCCCCTTTGACATCAAGGACAAAGGGCAACTTCTTCTCCTCAAGGCACAAACTTTCCTTTTCAACCTTCTCTCCCTGTTAGGAACAACCACTACTTGCTCCCCTTGAGAGGTAGCCACCATCAGTCTAGGAAAAGATATAGCATGAATTACTCCCCCTGGATAGATGCACCAACTATGCATCTAGCAAGGAGGTGAAATTACCCCTAACCTCTACTGGAGATACTCAAAAGTGTCCTCTGCAAGAGCCTTTGTAAAAATATCTGTAATCTGATCCTTTGTTAGAACATATTCCAACTTCACTTCATTCTCTGCAACATCCTCTCTCAAAAAGTGATACCTGATTGATATATGTTTGGTTCTAGAATGCATCACTGGATTCCTAGAAATATTGATAGCACTAGTATTATCACACAAAATAGGAATAGGCTCATCATATTGTACCTTGATATCTTTCAATGTTTGTTTCATCCACAACACTTGTGTGCAACAAGGTGCTGCTACAATGTACTCTGCCTCTATAGTTGATAAAGATATTGAATCTTGTTTCTTACTATGCCATGAAACCAATTTGTTTCCTAAAAAGAAAGCACCACCACTTGTACTTCTTCTATCATCAACACATCCAGCCCAATCAATATCAGTGTAAGAACTCAAATCAAGGTCATTACCTCTTGGATACAATAAGCCATAATTCAGAGTTCCCTTTAAGTATCTAAATGTTCTTTTCACTGCCTTCTCATGAGATTGCTTAGGATTAGCTTGATATATGGCAACCACACATATTGAATGCATAATATCAAGTCTAGAAATAGTCAAGTATAATAATCCTCCAATCATAGATCTAAAAATAGTCTGATCAACCTCTAGTGACTCATCTGCCTTGTTGAAGTGACAACTAGTAACCATAGGAGTACCTACTGGTTTGGAGTCCTCCATACCAAATTTATTCAAAATCTCTCTAACATTCTTAATCTGAGAAACAAAGATACCATCATCTAATTGAACAATTTGAAACCAAAGGAAGAAAGACATCTCACCAATCATAGACATCTCAAACTCTTTCTACATCTCTTCTGCAAACCTCTTACACATATCATCATCTCCACCAAAGATGATGTCATCAACATATACTGTAACTATCAAAATCATGTCTTCCTCTTCCTTAATGTAAATATTACTATCTATAGTACCTTTCTTGAAACCTTGCCGAAGTAAATACTTATCCAACCTAGCATACCAAGCTCTAGGAGCTTGCTTGAGTCCATACAAAGATTTCTTGAGTCTGTACACCATATCTAGATCTTTTGATAGTTGGAAACCATCTAGTTGCTCAATGTAGACCTCTTCCTCTAAATCACTATTCAAGAATGCCAACTTAACATCCATATGATAGACCTTAAAGTTCTTGTGAGCAACAAAGGCAAGAAACATCTTGATTACCTCCGTTCTAGCTACTAGAGAAAAAGTCTCCTCAAAATCAATACCTTAAACTTGTGAGTAGCCCTTACATACCAATCTTTCTTTGTTCCTTAAAACTTCACCATCTTCACTCAGTTTGTTCTGGAAAACCGACTTTGTTCCTATGACATTCTTATTGGCTAGTCTGGGAACCAATTCCCATGTCTGATTTTTCTCTATCTGATTTAAATCTTCATCCATTGCCTTCAACCGTCCATCTTTGCTAGCATCAGCAAAGGCTTTGGGCTCTACCTTTGATAGTAGACATAGTTTCACTTTGTCACTTGTTTTTGCAAGCCTTCTCCTAGTTAGCACACCTTCATTCTTTTCCCCAATGATCTGATCTGTTGAATGATTCTTCTAAACATACTTTGCTAGTCTTAAGGATCTGCTTTGATTCTTCTTCCTTTTATTCCTTCTCCTCTTCTTCTTCTTCTTCAATGTAGGGAAGTATATCATGTCTGTAGTCCTCTGGTTCTTGTGAGATCTGATACAAGTCTTCATCTACCTTAACATTTATGCTTTCAATCATTTTTCCCAATCTCTTGTTGTAGCATCTATAGGCCTTGCTTCTGTTTGAGTAACCAAGAAATATTCCTTCATCACACCTCGCATCAAACTTCCCCGGGTCTTCTTCATCTCTACTGATGTGGCATTTGTTTCCAAAGATCCTGAAATATCTAACAGTGGGAGGTCTTCCATACCATAGCTCATAAGGGGTCTTAGTTCTATTGACCCTTAGTTGCATTCTTTTGATCAAGTAAATAGTAGTGTGAATTGCTTCCTTCCAATACATATCATGCAGATCTACATCTTTCAACATTGCCCTAGACATGTTCTTCCTTTCCACTACCCCATTCTGCTGAGGGGTCCTAGGAGTAGACATATGTCTCCTAATACCATGGTCTTCATAGAACTTTTCAAATTCATTTGAAGTAAACTCACCTCCTCTATCAGATCTTAACCATTTGATCTTAGCATTCATTTCGTTCTCAACTATTTCTTTGAAAATCTTAAAATTATCAAAGGCTTCTGATTTTTCTCTTAGAAAAGAAACTCAAGTCATTCTAGAGTAATCATCAATAAGCAACATGAAATACCTTTCACCTTGTTGATTCTTGATTCTTGTGGGTCTGCATAGGTCAATGTGAATCATCTCCAAAGGTATTGTAGAAGAATACTCCTTGCTCTTGAAATTTGTTTTTGTCAGCCTTCCCATTTGACATTCCTTGCATAATGTATTTGTAGGCTTGGTTATCTTAGGCATGTCCCTTACTTCATGAATAGAGTTGATCTTTACCATATTATCAAAGTTGATGTGTCCCATTCTCTTGTGTCACAACAAACACTCACTAGATTGAGCTAATAAATAGGTTCTTCCATTTACCTCCTTTAGATGATAAATATCTCCATATGTCTTAATACCTTCTACAACTAGTTTTCCAGACCCTGCCTTCCTGATTTCACATCCTTTGGCACAAAAAGTAAGATTGTATCCTTCACCGCACATCTGACTAACACTGAGAAGATTATGCTTTTGCCCTTTGACATAGAGGACATCCTTAGTCTTGTTCTTCCCATCAATAGTTATATCACCCTTTCCACAGATTTGTCATGACTCATCACCACCAAACTTAACAGCTTCACCATTCCACTTCCTAAGGCTGATAAACTTATCCTTGTACCCAGTCATGTTGTTAGAGTAACCACTGTCAATTAACCAAGTATTGGCTTCTTCCTTTGCATGAAAGGCAGTCCACCCAACCATTGATTTTTCATTGTCTTGGTCATCCTGCAAGGTATCAGACTTTTTACCTTCCTCAATATCACCCTTTTGTCACCAACATTCAAGGCCATGAAAAGTATTTCATCATTTGAATCATCATGATCGTCATCTTCTGAAGAACAACTTCTCTCCATAGAATACATACTTCTTTTGGGCTTCTCTCTTTTGTTGTTATGCTTTTAATCTTTAAAAGGAAATTTAGAAGCAAAATGACCAATTTTCCCACAATTGAAGCATTTGAAAGGTAACTTATCTTTGTATTTTCTGATGCCCTTATTCAATCTTCTTACAAAGTTTGCCTCTACCTCATCAAAGACATCATCTTGACTAGATGCTTTATCATCTGTCTTCTTACTTTCTTTGAATGTTGCTTCCTTCTTTGGAGCACCTTTGTCAAATTCTCTCAATTCAAAGGCTATGAGAGAGCCAAACAATTGATCTACTCTATATTTATCCAAATCTTGAGTCTCCTCAATAGTAGATACCTTATGATTGTAAGATTTAAGAAGAGTTATCAGTACCTTCTTCACAATATCATCTTCTTTCACTTCTCCACCAAGACCTATGATTCCATTAACTATTTCATCCACTCAGAGCATATAACTGGCAATGTCTTCATCTTTTGTCATCCTCAGGGTCTTAAATTTTCTCTTGAAGATTTGCATCTTGGCTTGCTTTACTTTACTATCTCCTTCATAAATGCTTTCAAGTTTTACCAAGACATCCTTGGTATATTTGCAACTCATTACCTTTAGAAGTTCTGAATTAGCTAGCCCACTCATGATAAAACTCTTTTCCTTGGAATTATTGTCATACAACTTAACCTCATATAGATTTGTAGGATCGATAGCAATAGTAGTGTAACCTTTCTTGACAACTTTCCAAACTCTAAACCCTAGAGAAGATAAATAGTTTTCCATCCTTAGCTTCCAAAAGGAATAATTTGTTCCATCAAATAGAGGTGCCTTGTGAGATCCATTATGAGCCATCTTAGACCTTCCTCAAGTGGATAAGATTCTTCCAAGTAACTTGACTCTGATAACAATTGTTGGACACACCCGGATACAAAGATGGGGGTGAATCAATATACAAATAATTCTCAAATCCTTTGGAGTAGATTAAAACTCAAACTTTATAGTAATAACAAAAGCATGAAAGATCAAAACAATGCAAAACACCACATAACACCAAATATATGTGGAAAACCCCAAAAGGGGAAAACCACAGTGAGGATTAACTCACAATATATGAAGCTCACTTCTATAAGAACTACAATTTTGTTTTAGGGCTACAACCCAAGGAAGCTACTACTCCCTATTGAATTTGTTTTAGGGTCACTACCAAGGAAGCTACAAATCCCTGCAAACTTTGTTTTAGGGCTACAAACCAAGGAAGCAACTACTCCCTGAACTGAGAACAAACTCAAAAAAGATTACAACATGACAATCCAACTACTATCTGAAAACTGACATTGAAGCTCACTCCTTTTGATGATTGCACTTCTGCCTCTTCACTCCTCTTTTGATTATTGAATCAATTAGGCACACTCTTCACTTCCTTCCTGTCTTAAAAATGTCTTCAAGATGAATTAGGATAGGCTCTAACACTTTTGCTATTTCTCCTTCGGTCACACATCATAATGCATATTATATTCAAATTCTACTCTTCACATATTCATCTTCACAATCATACCTCACCTAGATCAACTAGGTTTGTTGTATATACATGATATTACATTGATTACATTGCATTTCAGTCAAAGACAATAATAAGATTACAATTACAAGTCAGCCAAATATCAAACATCATGAAACTTGTAGAGGGCAAGCCTTAACATGAATTCCACACAGCACTAGGAAGAGGAACATGCCTTGCTTAACCTGGTCCTAAACATCCTTCATAGCATCATCGTTCAAGGAATAACATCTGCATGTTACACATACTTGAAATAGGTTGCTCCGAAGCAAGAAAACATGAAACTTGTAGCACATCGACTATTACAACTTGGAAGTACACATGAAAGATTGAACATTATTTTCACATCACCTAGATGAGTCAATAGGACCTATACACAATCTCCAAACACTCCTTGAACTCTACACAACAAGAAATTTGTGTTGCACACCTTCAATCATGTGTTCTAGGAATAACCAGGCATCCAGAACTATCTGTAACTAACTGTTACTTGAAAAAATGAACTTGCAAACCACCAAAACACTTGATACTGCAAAGAAGCATGAATTGCACTTCCTTGAACATGTCCACAAAACTGCACAACCATATCTATCACTACAAAGGAATGCAGAGTATTCCAACAATCCTTCATCATCACCTCATTCTGCCAGATCATAGACCGGAACTCTGTCACTTGTAACTTCCACTGCAGAGGAGCAAATGATATGAAACTTTGGATTTACTTCCTTTATAGAATACTGAACTTAACTTTTGAATTGCATGACCATATCTTCAAATGCAGATAAATACAGAGCATTACTAAGTAATCTTCCAGGAAGCTTCCTGTAACAACAACCTTTACCAACATCCGAAGACCAGAGTCTTCTTGTATCAACACATGCTTCCTTAGGAACAACAAGAAGGATCATACAACATGCTTTAGGTCATCAACAACAGCTTCTCATAGCTTCTAATTCCCATCTTAATATATCATCATTCTTCTTAATGCTTCTAATTCCCATCTTAATATATCATCATGAAATCATCTCGGCTGACCACAAACATGTTCAATACAAATTTACTTGACCTTAATCAAGGCATGACATCCAACCATGAACATTAGCAACCAACCATGAACATCAGCAACCAACCTTGAACATCAACAACCAAATTGCTAGCACACCATCAACATAGTATATCATCATCATAAGCATATGGAGGCATAGTGTTGACATCAAAGACAACCACACAACCACATCAGTTAAAAACTTAGGTAACATATGTGCAATGCTCAATAGTGTTGACATCATTGATAACCACACAACTACATCAATGATAACCATATGTGCAACAATTGCATCACTACACCCCTTCCATTTGCATCCCACCATCCTTTCCTATCCATCTTCCTATTTTAAGAAATCGATCCACCTAGTCCTTTCATCATTTCTATCCAATAATTTATCCTCCATCACCCCTTTCCTTCAATCCCCTGCAACCAATCTCTTCTATCCTCCACATCTATTTTATTAAAATTCCACTCTCATCTTTCTAAGGATCCCCTCTTCATCTATTTTGAGAGCACACCTATATTCTTCAAACCCACTTTCCCTCTTGAGGGGACATCATCCTTATCATCATTCCTCCTCGTCATTCTCACTTTGAGTGGCTAGGGCATTATCATCCCTAATCTTATCATATTCTTCCAAATCAAAATCTTCTTCTCATCCAACCAATTTCTATGTTTTATCATTCTTTGAAATGATGTTGCTTCACAACACCATCTCAAAGAGGGGTAAAATGTAGACACCTAAAATCATCCACTCATCATCCCATCACTATTAATATCTAATCAGGACATCACTTGACCACTTTCTTCTATAATTAATTGGATAAATTCATATTTATATAATTAATTATCCAATTTTCATCCCAATATTGATTAAATAATATTTTATTATTTAATTAATAATTTCATTACTCATCACTATTCATCCATACCTCTTCCTAGCATAAATGATTAATTAATCATTTATCATAATTATTACATAGTCCTATTAGGTATGGAAAAGATGAATGAAGAAGACTAGCCTGCACACTAGATCAAACCCTCTTCCACAATAACATTCAAGGACAAGACCGAGCCAAATCCCAAGGCACCTTTTTTGTCTAGGGTAAGGTAAAGTATGGGCCCCTTGTTCCCAATTTGCATTGGTTTCAGGGCATTTTACATCAGGATGAATATTTAGAATGTATAATGTATTCACGGGCACCTAGGAGCTAAACAAGGAGGTAAAAAGACATGTGTCCACTTTTAACTCCATAACATTTAGACCCCACTTTGATGTGTGTATGATCTTACGATCGGTACTTGCATTAAAGTACATTCATAGCACATCAAACACATCAAACACTAGAGCGAAGACACACCCTCAATTTGAAGAACCATTTCTAGCCCTCAAGCTTAGGAAAACATAAGAAAACACTTGATAGTCACACAAAACACAGTGAATAGAGTAGGGAAGCACGCAATACACAGAGAAGACAGTAAAGCACACAAAACATAGAGAAGACATGAATATAGTCACGCAACACACAAAGAAGACATGATTAAACAATTATATATATAACCCTAACTAGGTGATGGGGGGAGCTCATCACTACGCGCCACCATCAAAGGCATACAAAACACATGGCATGGTGGGAGCTCATCGCTACGCACCACCACTAAAAACATGCAAAACAGGTAAGGAAGACACAAAAAACACACAGAATACATGAGCGCTGAAGAGTATGTCGTCGACACACTATACATCTTATACACAACAAACACAGGTGATAGGAAGGAGATCATCACTACACTCCACTATCTAAGACATGCAAAACACACCTGACAGTTGAGCTATGCTACCACAACTTCCAAAGACATGCTTAAGGGTGAATAACTCAAGATCCAACCCTGCCTCTGTAGAGGACTTTTTTAAAAAGAATGTGTAACTGCTCAAGGGAAGACACAATCCCACCTTTTGCAGAAGAGCTTTTAAAAGGCAACCCCACTTGCATCTACAAATGCCTTACGATGAAAAGAAAGCATGGACAAAGTATACAACCCCACTTGCATCGTGTAGACGCCTTACATTGAAAAGGAGGTATACACAAAACAAAACAAAGTACACAACCCCACCTGCATTTGCAGATGCCTTACGGTGAAAAGGAAGCATACGCAAACATGCTTTATCAATAGTATCTAAAATATCCAAACATTTACCACAATATATGCCCCCACCTTAAAGTGGTTGATCCCACTTGCCAGTATCAAACACATTTAAGGTAAATTGAAAACACGCAATGGAAAAAGAGCTTTCACAAAGCCCATGCCCCAAAGTGACATGTGCTTAACAATCACTGAATGTTCCCAACAATCACACATGTTACTATCAAATTCTAATCATCAACAATATTCATGCATAGAAATAAGGTAACATACCACCTAAACAGACCAAGGCTACACTTACAGTTTTGGAACCAAGTATAGCCGTTAGGTTATACTTCAAGTATCTCAGAACCGAGTATAGCTACAAGGTGAGATACAAAACATTCCAAAGTGCCTAGAAGAAGATTAGAGTATTGCAAGGATTGTTACAAGAATCTTCACAACACGAGGTGATTCTACTAGTCAAGCGTCAGTAGAATATCAACCCCATCTTCATATATGGACTAGGTCCATTTGTATTCTTGTTGTAGGAATGCACAGTCCTTATCAGTATTTATTTGTTTTTGTCAGCCACCGACTAGTAGAGCCACTGAAGAATGAAAACTTGAAAAATAAGATAGGAGACAAAAGTGACTTAGGTTTATAACATGAGAAAATGCCCCCAAGACATCGTCCACAACATTATGCCCCCAAGGCACCACACACAACAATTACAATAAGAGAGAGGAGAGTAGAAGAATGGAGAAACAAATAGAAGTGTCCTAACAGAGGTGGTCTCCTTGTATCCTTGACCTTACAATAGTATCAAGGGTCATCCAAGGAGACCTAAACAACATTTAACACAATACGGGGGAATACAACACATAAGATGAAGCCACTTGTGAGAGCAACTCAAAGAGGTGCTACATCAAAGGTGGCTAAATGGGTGAGAAATACTTACCTGTGAGAAGATGCAACTGCACTAGTAGTTGTCTTTGATAAAATCATCTTCCTCCCAATCTCAAAGTTGATTTGAAATAGGCACATAGGGTATTATGGCCCAACTTGATTCTTCTTCCTTTAATTCTTCTTTTGTTTCCATTTCATTCGGTGGGATGTTCTCTTCTTGTGGAGACATCTTTTAGGCCAATGCTTGTCTCTTTATTCTTATTTCCCTTGCATTCATGTTTCTTCTTGTCCTGTTAGTTATATTACCCAAGGGAGTTTCTTTGTCTACCACCGATGACTCATGATTTCTCACATTCTTTGACATTTTGAAAGAGGAAGCTGGTACAAAATTAATCTTTTGTGATGAAATGCTTCGCTCTTTAAGGTTGTCTCCTGATCCTTGTAAGGATGGCGGAGGAGGAACCTCGGCAAAAATTCTTTTACCTCTTGGTCGAGGGGATTCCTTTAGTTTGGGCTGCTTTTCACTCTCTATTTGTTTGGTAGGAGGAATTGTAGCCTTAGGGGACTGAGAGGGTCTAGGAGTATTCTTTCCATGTGATAATTGAGCTATTAACTTTGCCTTATATTTTTGATATGCCAAGAAAAATTGATCTTCTCTTGGTTGATTTGGTTCAGTAGGTTACGACCAAAAGTAGTCCAAGTTGAAGTTTCCATGAGTGACCAAAGGTTTCCATCCACTATGGTGGACAACATGCACTTGACCTTTGTGAGGAAATTCTAAACACTTATGAATGGTAGAAGGGACCACTTTCATGGATTTGAGCCATGGATGACCTAGCTTCACACGAAATAGGTCAAAGGTGGGAATGATGACAAATGGTTGTTCTAGGGCTTTTTCCACCACATTGATGTAAAGTGTTATCTTCCAAATTGTCGGAAGAAGGTAACCATTATGTGCCTTAATCATTATATCTATTGGATTATAAGTATCTTGTGCCAAGTCATGCATGTATAAGAATTCTTCGGTTATCACATTTGTCAAACAATTAGGATCAATAAGAACCGATCTTGTAGGATTCTCGCTTATTCGTGCTGCAATGCAAAGAGGGCCATCAATATTTCTAATTGTGACATCATGTGGTGTGAATGATATGACAGGTTCAGGAGCCTTCCTTTTCTTATTAGATAGGGGAGGAGCCACACCACTCGTGTTTTGATTAGATGCCATGTATATGAGACCGTTGCACACCAAGGCACTAGTTTGAGGAAATTGAGTTTTTGAAAATAAAAAACACACTAATTTCACTACAAACAAAGTGAGAATGGTGTGAAGAGTGCTGAACAAAAAGGCAATGTAAATGATTTTAAGATTTTGCACAAAGAAGTGTGATAAAGATGCTAATGTTCTTTAATGTTGAAATACACCATGTGTAATTGCAGAAAAAAATGATGCCACACTTCAATGCAAAATCAGATTTGAATGAATGTTAATGATAGCAGCAAAATCTGAAGAAAGATTTTGATTACAAACCCTAGCTTTTTGAAAATTGACTAGGTTTTAGAAAAGATGCAATTTTTTTTACAAAACCCTAGCAAATGAGATCTTCAAATGCAAGGTAAAACACTATGAAATGATTGAATATTGAAATATGTATTAGATCTGATGTACAAATCAGCAATTTGAATCTTTCTATCCTATGCAATGAAAGCAATACAAAACTATGCCTTTTTCTAGTCTAGAATGCTTAATTTTTTCACTTTTTTCAAAATTATTATAGATCTTCCAATGAATAGTGATAAGTATGCTATGAATCAATGCAAGATCTGAATTTAACTATTAATAAGACACAAACACTTGAAGCTACGGGTTCACCAAAATGTTAGGTATTGAAAAGATGAATGAAGAAGACTAGCCTGCACACTAGATCAAACCCTCTTCCACAATAACATTCAAGTATAAGATTGGGCCAAATCACTACCAAATGGAGATGTACTCTACTATAGATCTTGTACTCAAGAGTGCTATAGAAAGATATGATTTAATCAAGTTTTTTATCAAACCCTTGTTTAAAGGCATAAGACAACTAAGAGGGAGGGTGAATCAGTTGTATCAAAAACTTTAACTTCTTTAAACCAAAATCACTTTCACATTCACTTAATCTAACTCCTTGTTCTATTATGAACATTAACCATGAATAGCAGAATCAAAACATGAACACATGAACACCATACACACATGAACACTAGAGTTTTTACATGGAAAACCCTAAATAGGGAAAAACCATGGTGAGTGTTAGCTCACAATATAATGTAGTAGCAGTACCAAATATCAAAAGGTGGCTCACTGCCCAAAGGAATGGCTCATTGCCAAAATGTGTCTCACTGCTGAGGGTTGGCTCGCTGCTAGGGGTGGCTCACTACTGGAGGTGGCTCACTACCGGGGGTGGCTCACTGCCAAAAGGGTGAACTGATTTAGTAGCATCTACACCATGCTTGAGTTTAGTTCCATTGAAGTGCAATATATCTCCTCTACTCTGCTCTGCTTTTACACTTCGTACTTATCTTAGCATCTTCGCTCAATCACACTTCAAACATGAATTCATTACATACCTATCATCAACCTTGGAATGAACATCAAGGTTGGCATTATATTCTACAGCCATTGGAACTTTCTCCAAGGTTGACATACATACATAAATCAAATTAGGATTAGACCTAAACAAAATTGCGGAGCAAATGAATGAAGGATGAACATGTCATGGCTTAGCTCTGACCCAAACACATCTTCACACACTTCTTCAATCCACGAATCACCTCCACAACAAGTGTGACAAACCAGGTTGGCCAGAACTTATGCACATATCGGGAACACTTAGAAACATGCTTGCAAGATCTTCATTGTAGCTTGCGGATCAAGCACTTGCCTTCAACACATTCTAGAGACATCTATGAACAACATAGATTCACTTGGGAGCCAACAAATCCAACCACAACATATCTTACTTTAAAACAACAGAAATCACTTGAGAACACATCACAATCTGCTTCTTAACATACTCTGTCAAACTCTGCTAACTAGAAACTTACTTTCCAGAGCTTCAAATCACATATCCTTTGCAATGAAGATGACTAAGGATCTTATAAGATTAAGTCCAGATCTGTAAAGCCAAAATTCAATCTGCAGAGAAATGCGGAGTAAAACACTTTCTCCCTGTGACTCTGCAGACCTTGCCAGACAAAGTCTTCAAACTGGTGAATAGAACTTTTTCTACATAGCGATCCAGACCACCAAATTTTGGATTTAGCATCTTCAAACACTTCTCTAAATCATATCCAAATCTCATACTCTAGTCTTTAATACAGAGAAAATGCTAAGAAAAATACTTAGACAATGTTCTTCAATCAATCAACAAACAACAATATCAGAAGATATAGTTGACACAAATGACAACACAAACATGTTAACATCAATGAAAACACTAGTTAGCACATACTTGCAACAACCCTAGGTCAATAAATGCACAAAACCCTAGATTTTCAAAGATCTGATTATAACAAAAAATATATAGCAGATAATCAGAAACTAATTTCACAATAGTGATTAGGGAGATATTAGAACCTGTGTCCCAAAAGCTGGAATGTCAGAGGATAATTTCAAAGGTGCCCAAGTCCTCAACTGTGGAATTTTTAGAAACTGTAAACTAGAGAAATGATGTAGAGCTTGTCCTGATTCTAGATCTGATGTTAGCTAAGGCAAAAGGATAGTTTCAAAAGCAACCAAGTCTTCCGCAGAGGAATATTCCTAAAATACTGTTAGATCCCAAAACCCTTTTCCTTATTCAGTCTTCCTGTGTCTTCACTTTTGTGGATCTCACACCTGTAGCTTGCACACAAGAAGAAAAGGGGTTTGGGGATTATGGTGTTTAGGGACTTGCCTTGGTCAAATCCTGGGATATCATGCAAGCTTCCCAACACCGTTGTTTGATAGAGAGTGCATGCCCTAGCAGGGCAAAGGCTAAACACAAATCAATATGATGAAATCAAATGATTATGGAAACAAATGACATCACCTATGTGATGAAACCCTTAGGAGAATGAACACTCTTCAACTCATAAGGAGAGATAGATGATAACTTCAAAAACCTACAAAAACACACAATGACAATGCAAATCTACTCTAGAATCACAATGAATGCTTTGAATGCTCTTTACTCCAATACATCAAGTTGGATATCTCTATCTAGGTTACAAATGAATTAAAAAAACATAATTATATATGCTTTCCCACTAACATTCATCAAATTAACCAAAAGAGCCGACAAAGAGAAACCCTTTTAAAGGTCTTATGCCGACATGAAATTAAATTTGCCCTGACCAATCAAGGTAGACTTGGGCGCAGGCATCCAAGTCCCAAGGCACCTTTTTGGTCCAGGGTAAGGTAAAGTATGAGCTCCTTGTTACCAATTTGTATTCGTTTCAGGGGATTTTATAGCGAGATGAATATTTAGAATGTATAATGTATTCACGGGGACCTAGGAGCTAAACAAGGAGGTAAAAAGGCATGTGTCCACTTTTTACTCCATAACAAGTCCACCTTAGGTAAATAAATCCCAATATTTATTTACCTAAGTCCCCCATCTTCATCCCAAAAATTAAATACATATTTTCATATTTATTTAATTCTTATTTTGTTCACTTTTGATTAAGTTGACTAAAACCAATTAATCAACTTAATCACACATTTGAAAATTCCAAATCCATGGTTAAAGCATAAAAACCCCTCACATTCCTCAAAATGTACAAAGGCATGGGTCCTTGTACAAATCACATGGGTCCTCTTACAAGGGTATGGGAAAGTACCTTGCATATCCCTCTAAAAAGATCCTTTTGTCCTCTTTGAATCTCATCTATCCACCTCTTTCAAAGAGATCATCCACCATTGATCTCCCCTCAATCCAAGGACTCCAATTTTCCTCCAATCCAATCATGACACTTGGTGGCCTATGATCAATATAGTCCTCTCAACCAATTTGACCAATTGATCCTTCAAATCAATCCTTTCTCTCCAATCCTCCATCCATAAATCTATAGATTTCCATCAACCCAAGCCATTTCCAAGTCTCCAAGTTATGCAATGTTATTCTACTTGGTGCAGTCATGGATGGAGGGTCTAGAGAATGGACTATCCAACCATGCATCTAGAATAAACATAGCGGAAACAACACAAGAACAAAATAAGAATAAAATGCAATGGAAGATTCATATATTCAGTATCTCAAATAGTTACAACATTCATATGCCGGTAAAATGTGGACAATTATGGGCTCATAGGCCTGTCCTCCAGCAAAATACAAATTACATGAATGATATAGCTTTGAAGTGCCTTCTACAAATCCACATCTAAAGACTAAGAACTTTCTATCATCTTGGATATCTTCCTAGTGGATCTAATGAATGCTTATATATCATCTACTAGCTCAAAGAATGCTCCTCGTTAGCATCAAGAGGTCTCAAACCCCAATGTATGATGAAATGTGTAGGAAACATGTAGGTTAGCCTACAACTCATGGTAATGCTCCATAAATGAATGAAATATGTTGTGGTTCTCAATGAAGGTCTATTTGGTCCTTTGCTTCCTTGTGTAATGTTGCATTTGGCTCCGCAAGTCATGGGAATGCTCTGTAAATATTGTATGCTCAAACTAAATGCTGATTGCTCTGTCTATGAGTTCTGATGATCTTCTAATAGCGATAACTCTCTACAAACAATTCCAAATTTCATGAAATATGAATATGATGTAGATGCCATAGTGTAGAACCTAAATCCTACTCTGTGAGCTCTGAAATGAAGATGCAGTAGAATGCAGTGGAAAATTCTAAAACTACAACTGAAATGGAAGAAAAGAAAAGAAAGTAAATATTTTTTTGGTTGATGCAAGATTGCTCTTGAACCTGGGATGCTCTTGCATTAGACACCTGAGGTTGTTTGAAAAGTGAGTCCCTCACTTTGTTGGGGCTAGAGGAAAACCAATGCGGTCTACCTCATCCTGAGAAATCCATGATGAATCTTCTTCTGGTCTTCCTTTCCACTTTACCAGGTATTCTTTATACTGCTTGCCTCTGGTACTGCATCCAATCTGCTATCTAAAATCTACTCTATCTGCTCTGGTTGTTGCTGTGGTAATTGATCCTTGAGTCCAACTTAAATGTTGTCACTTGATTCTCCCTCATGATATTGATATAAGTCTACAATGTTAAATATAGGTGATATACCAAATGTCTCTGATAACTCTACTTCATATGCATTTTCTAAATCAAACTTCTTAAAAATAATACATGGTCCAAACTTCCTCATCTTTAACTTGTTGTATGTCTCCACTGGAAATTTTTCCTTTCTCAGATATACCATAACTTCATCTCCAACAAAAAATTCCTTATGTCTCCTCTTCTCATCTGCTTGCTCTTTATACTTGTTTTTCATCTCCTCCAAATGCTTCCTGACCTAATTTTGTAGTGTCTCCATGTATCCTGCAAATTCTTTTGCCTCTACACTCTTCTTGTTCTTGTTACACATATGGTTACTAGGGTTGTCATTGACGCCAACACTGTCACTAGGTTGTCATTGATGTCAACACTATCATGGTGGTGTGATGGTGTTCATGGTTGGATGTCATGTCCAATCCAATAAGAGAATAAGATACAGTTCATGGTTAGATGTCATGTCCCATCCAAAAAGAGAAGGGATAAGATATAGTTCATATTAATATGGGAATTAGAAGCATGAAGATGATAAAATATATTTTTGATGCTACTGATGGCTTGAAGTATGTATGTTCCAAGTTCTATGATGATTGCATTACCAGAAGAGTGTTTTGTTGTTGATTGATTGAAGACACTTTTGTCTTTGTGAATATGTTCTATGTAGGACAATGGAATGCTCTACATTCCTTTGCATTTGCAAATATGGCCATGTGGTTTTGGAATGGTGTTCAAGATGTAGTGAAGGTGATAAATCCAAGTTTTTAGATTATTTTTCCTTCCGCTATGAAAGTTATGCATGATAGAGTACCGACATGTGTTCTGGCAGAATAAGCTAGTGTTGAAGGCCTGTTGAAATGCTCCGCATTCCTTCAGAAATGAATGATTACCCTTGTAGTTTTGAGGACATGTTTATGGATGTATATTACATTCTTCCTTGCAGTTTCAAGGTTCTTGGTGGTCCGCAACTCAATTTTTCAAATGACAGCATGTTGCAGTGTGTTCTAGATGACAGATTGTTCTTAGAGTTCATGATTGAAGATGTGTGGCACTATTATTTGATGTGCAATGGAAAAGGAGCATTTGGAGATGTTGTATGAGTCATGTGGACTCATCTGGAAGAGTTTTCATGAATATCTTCCTTGTTTCCAGTATTGCACAAGGTTTTCAAGTTGATGTGGTCATTATGCTTCAAGGTTCATGTGTTTTTGGTTAAAGTTGTCCTATTTTCAAAAGAGCAGAGTGTGCAGATATAATTCCTTGGTGTTTGAAGTTGTGAAGGATGTTTTGGACCTGGTTAAGAAAGTGTTGGTGTTCATAAGGCATGGATCTTCTACTAGTGTAATGTGTGGTTTCACTTAGGACCTATCTTCTACACATTTCATATTGTGTGTTATCTGGCCAACTTGTAAATGTATTTCTCATGTTGTATCTAGCTGACAAACAATGTAATAAATGTAATATCATGTATAAATAGTGAATCAAATTAAGTTAGGAAGGTGTGATTAGAAGTTGATTGAAAAGGTTTGCAAACAGATAAAGGCAAAATGAATGCATTTATGATGTGCGACTGAAGGAGAAAGAGCAAACATTGTTGATGCTGTCCTAATTTATCTTGAAGACATATTTGTAATAGTAATCAAGTATAGAGTGTGCCTAGCTGATCAGATAATCAGAAGAACATGTGAAGAGGTAGAAGTGCAATCATCAAAAGTGTTAGTTTCAATGTCAATTTTAAGACAATAGAATGATTTTCATATGGTAATATTTTGTAAGTGCGTTCTCAATTCAGGGAGTAGTAGCTTCCTTGGGAGTGACCCTAAAACAAAGTCTTCAGGGAGTAGCAACTTCCTTGGGAGTGACCCTAAATCAAAGTTCTTTAGGGAGTAGTAGCTTCCTTGAGTTGTAGCCCTAAAACAAAGTTGTTATTTGAGATTCATATATTGTGATTTAATCCTCATCGTGGTTTTTCCCTTCTTGGGTTTTCCATGTATATCTGGTGTTATCTATTGATGTGCATTGTGTTAATCTTTCATGCTTATGTTAATGTTGTGATGCTTAAGTTTTAATCTTCTCCAGATAAGTTGAAGTTGTTAAAATTAAAGATTGGTTAGATACTGATTCACCCCTCCCTCTAATGTAGGAGCATCCAGTGGTGTAAGGACAGACTTGCATCACCAAAAAAAAGATGTGTTTCAAAATTGTTGATGTTCTTTCTATTTCTTTTCAAAATTTGTGGTTCTGGTTCCATAATTGCTTGAATAATGATGTAGAACTTTCAATTTTTCCAAATTGCTAAAAATAGCAACCTGCTATTTTTAGAAAGTTTGCATTTGGGCACGGATTAAAGTGAAAATTTATGAGAAGCTTCATAACTAAAAAATAAGACCTTTGGCGAAGGAATCACATAAATATCATTTGCGAGCTAAAAGATATTAAAGTTTCCATTTCTCAAAAAATACCTGAAAATTATTCAAACTCAGGTTTGAGGCACTAAACGGCCTTGTACGGGCTTGAAAATGGCTAGAATTGGCAGAGAGGGTTCTTAGCGCGTAGAGAACTCCGCGAGATTTCTGACGCATAAAATGGTTCGTCAATCGGACACCTAGATCAAAAGTTATGGCTCCCGGAAGTTGACCTATTTTTGGAGGGAGATGCAAATTTTGAAATTAGGATGTTGGCTACCAAAAAGGCTATTAATAACCATTTTTGGGAACCTTGGGCAGTAGTAGAGTTAAGGGGGAAAGTGCAGAGTCAAGAATAGGTAGGAAAATAGAAACCCTAGCTGATTTGGAATTACAGAAGGCAGATGATTCCAGAGTCTTGGGAGAGGAAGCTGTAATATGTTGCAGCCTGTGGAGGGTTGATTCCTCTGATTGTATTTGAGCTTCTGTAATGTAATAAGTTTTTCCAAATGAATAAAGAAAGTTCTATTTTCTATGTGTAATTTCTGTTGTTGTGTGTTTTATGATTTACCCCTTCATAAAGTGGTATTAGAGCGAGGGTTCTTGAGTGTGTAGACAGATCACTGACCATGAGGCAGTTTGCACTAGGACCTGAGGTTGTGGGTTTACTGTGGAGATCAAGATGCCCCCATGAAGAAATCATATTGGGAGGAATGCTTTGACGGAAGAGGGTTTTAGAGCCTTGCAAAGACAAATTGATGCATTGCAAGAGGAGCTGCGAAGAGGGTTTGAGCCAAGAACAGGAGAAGAAAGTGAGGATGAAGTGGAAGAGGAGCTATCTGAGGAAGAACAAGAAGTTGTAGGAGATCCAGTAGAAGTTAGGTTGTTAAGGGCCATTTCTAAGATTGGAAAGAGGCCCAAGATCAAAGTTTCTACATATTCTAGAGATTTGAATCCAGAACAACTTATTGATTGGATCAATGACATGGAGGAATATATTGAGTATGAAGATGTGGAAGACCCAGATCGGGTCAACTTTGCAAAAATAAAATTGAAGGGCCATGCTAGTATTTGGTGGAAGGAGGTCCAGTTAGATAGGAATAGAAGAGGAAAAGGAAAGATCACCAGATGGGATCAGATGGTGGAGAAATTGAAGAAGCAATTCATTCTTGTGGACTATGAGACAGAGTTGTTGAAGAAGCTCCAAGGATTGAAGCAAGGCAACAAGTCTATTAAGGAGTATACAGAAGAGTTTTATAAGATTACTATCAGAACTAGTCATGCAGAGGCCAACAAGGAGAAGGTAGCTCATTACATTAATGGGTTGAGGCCAAGTATTCAAGAGGAGTTGAGCCTGGTCAGAATGACAACCATAGAAGATGCATACCAGTTTTCCCTGAAGGTGGAAGAGAAGTTGAATAAGAGATTTGACAGCAAGCAAAGGGGAAGAGGTCAAGGCGAAAAGACTAGTGGAAGACCCTATGGGGGCCAAAATGAAGATTCAAAGAAAAGTGAAGAAGCCGACACCAGTCGAAATTAGAGAGGAGATAATACCGACTGCCCTCGTGACCAGAACAATGGTGAGCAAAGAGGAAGAGGCAGACCTAGGCAATGACCTCGAAGAGGACATTTTAGAGGAACCTGTTTCCAATGTGGAGAAGAAGGACATTGAGCATACGAGTGTCCGCAACATCAAGGAAGGACAAATAGAAGACTTGAAGGTAATGCATGAGTTGCACATGTCAATGAAGATGTACAATCTGAGCACTCTGAAGATGCTAAAAGAGGAGAAACCCTAGTTGTCAGAAGAACTTTGTTGAATGAGGAGAAAGAACCCAATTAGAGGAAGAGTTTATTCCGCACAAGGTGCAAATGTGAAGGTAAGTGTTGTGATATTATTATTGACAGTGGGAGCACTGATAATCTTGTTTCAGAGGAGATGGTTGACAAGAAGAAAGCATCCACATCCATATCGGATTGCATGGTTGTAGAAGGACCATAGAGCTTTGGTCAATGAGCAGTGTTTAGTGAAGTTCAAGATTGGTGACTACCATGATGAGGTGCTGTGTGACATCATACTGATGGATGCATGTCATATTTTATTGGGGAGGTCGTGGCAGTATGATAGGAGCGCTGTCCATGATGGTCATGCAAACACATACTCCCTAACAAATGATGGAGTTCGTCATAAGTTGAAGCCCTTGAAGGAGATGGAAGAAAAGGTATGTAGTACTGCTAGAATTTGCTTCGTAGATGGTAGAAAATTTTTGGAGGGTATGAAGCATGAGTGTCATTGCTTTGCATTGATTCCTAAGATTAGTCAAGAGAAATGTGAAGATGTACCAGCAAAAGTCTCAGAAATGTTGGAAGAATTTCAAGATATTGTTTCTGAGAATGTACCAGAAGGTTTACCACCAGTGAGGAAGATAAGTCATGAAATGGATTTGATACTAGGATCTAGTTTGCCGAATAAGGCAGCCCATAGAATGCCTCCAGCAAAAAGTGAAGAGTTGAACAGGCAAGTTGATGAAGGGATTGATAAGAGAGAGCCTAAGTCCATGTGTGGTACTTGCAGTACTAGCACCAAAGAAAGATGGAGAGTGGAAAATGTGTACAGACTCTCAAGCCATCAATAAGATCATGATCAAGTATAGATTTCCATTGCCCAGAATGGATGACATAATGGACTGTTTGAGTGGAGCCAAATACTTTAGAAAGGTTGACCTGAAGAGTGGGTATCACCAAATCCGTATTAGAGAAGGAGATGAGTGGAAGACAACCTTCAAGACAAAGGAAGGTTTGTATGAGTGGTTAGTGATGCCATTTGGGGTAACCAATGCACCAAGGACATTCATGTGGCTCATGAACGAGGTATTGAAAGAATTTTTGGGAAGTTTTGTTATTGTTTATTTAGATGATATTTTGATTTTTAGTAAGACTTGGGATGAGCATATGATGCATATCAGAAGAGTTTTTGTGAAGCTGAGGGAGGAGAAGTTGTTGATCAATCTGAAGAAATGTAGTTTTGTAAAGGAGTTGGTATACCTAGGATTTGTTTTCTCAAAGGAAGGTCTTAAGATGGACCCAGAGAAGGTGAGGGCTATCATTGAATGGCCTACGCCAAGGAGTGCTTCTGAGGTGAGATATTTTTATGTTTGGCAAGTTTTTACAGAAAGTTTATTAGGAATTTTAGTAGAATTTGTGTACCCCTAACTGAGACAATGAGAGGGGATAGAAAAGAGATTAGATGGACTAAAGGAGCAGATAAAAGCTTTGATACATTGAAGCAGAAAGTCACAGATCAACTTATTTTGGCACTTCCAGATTTGAATAAGGAATTTCAGGTAGATTGTGATGCTAGTCGCAGTGCTATAAGAGTTGTTTTGAGCCAAGAAGGTAAGCCCATTGCCTATTTTAGTGAGAAGCTTAATGATCCCAAGGAAGAGTATCCTGTTTATGATTAGGATTTTTATGCAATAGTTCAGGCTTTGAAGAAATGGAGACATTATTTCTTGCCAAAGGAGTTTGTTTTATATACTGATCATCAAGCTTTACATTATCTTAATAGTCAAGGAAAGTTGAACCAGAGGCACTTAAAATGGGTTGAGTTTTTGAAGAGCTATACTTTTGTTTTGAAGCACAAGAGTTGGAAGTCCAATAGAGTTGCAGACGCCTTGAACAAAAGACAAAATTTGTTGACAGAAATGAAGATAGAGGTTGTTGGGTTCGATGAGCTTAAAAGTTTATATCCTAAAGATCCAGATTTTGCAAAGGCCTGGAAAGCTTGTTTGAAACTTGTTATTTTGGATAGGACAAAATGGTTAGATTTCATAATCCAAGATGGCATGTTGTTTAGAGGAAGCCAATTGTGCATTCTGAGGAGTTCCATGAGAGAGAACTTGATTAAGGAGAAGCATAGTGGAGGATTGGCTGGACACTTTGGTCAAGATAAGACCATTGCTATTATTGGTGAAAATTATTATTGGCCACAGTTGCAGCAGGATGTGAGGAAATTTGTGCAGAGTTGTAGAGTATGTCAGATGGAGAAAAAAGCAAGTTAGAATATAGGTTTATATTAGCCACTCCCTATACCAGAGAAGTCGTGGGATGATATTAGTATGGATTTTGTTCTTGGTTTACCAAGGACAGAGAGAGGACATGATTCCATTTTTGTGGTGGTGGACAAATTCTGATAGATGGCACATTTCATTCCTTGCAAGAAGACTAATGATGCTATTCATATTGCAGAGTTATTTTTCAGGGAGGTGGTGAGATTACACGGTCTACCAAAGAACATAGTTTCAGATCGAGATACCAAGTTTGTTGGTTATTTCTGGAGGACATTGTGGAAGAAGTTGAAGACAGATTTGAAGTTTAGTTCTACACACCATACACAGACTGATGGACAGATCGAAGTGCTGAATAGAAGTTTGGGTAACCTACTACGATGCTTAGTAGGAGATAAGCCCAAGGGATGGGATTTGATTTTACCACAGGCAAAATTTACTTACAACAATTCTGTCAATAGGAGTATTTGTAAATCACCATTCTAGATTGTATATGGGAATAGTCTAAGAAATGCTTCAGAGTTAAGGAATCTAGACAAAGGAGAAAAGAAAAGTACTGAGGCTGAAGACTTTGTAGAACACATGAAGAATTTTCATGAAGAGGTGAAAAAGCACATTAATAAGATGAATATTCAGTACAAGGCTAAGGCAGATTAGAAGAGGAGATATAAGGAATTCTAGGTAGGAGATGAATTCATGGTTCACTTGAGAAAAGAAAGGTTCCCAATTGGAACATACAATAAGCTAAAAATTAAGAAATTTAGACCATGCAAAATTTTGAAGAAACATTATTCAGGAAATACATATGAGGTGGAGCTGCTGAGTGGGATCAATATTTTCCCTGTTTTCAACATTCTTGATTTATTAGAATATCATGAAGGTGGAAAAGAGGATGGACCAACAGAAGAACAGTGGAGTATTCTAGCATCTACTTCAACAAAGGAGATAGAAGAGATTTTGCATAGCTGTGTGGGAAGAAGTACTCAGAACAGGCAATATGAAGAATATCTGATGAAATGGAAAGGAAGGCCTGTTGAAGATTCTTCTTGGTTTTCTAAGGTAGAGGTTGACCGTTTGGGTTTTCCTCACACAAACACCTGAGACGTGACAAGGTCACTTCTTAAATTACCCTGGGTGTCTGATGTAGGAGCATCCAGTAGTGTAAGGGCAATCTTGCATCACCTAAAAAAAAGATGTGTTTCAAAATTGTTGTTCTTTCCATTTATTTTCAAAATTTGTGGTTCTGGTTCCATAATTGCTTGAATAATGATGTAGAACTTTTAGTTTTTCCAAACTACTAAAAATAGCAACCTGCTATTTTTAGAAAGTTTACTTTTGGGCATAGATTAAAGTGAAAATTTACAGGAAGCTTATATATTTCCCTATGTTCCCTCCCTCTCAACTGAAAAATACGACCTTTGACGAAGGAATCATGCAAAGATCATTTACGAGCTAAAAGTTATTAAAGTTTCTATTTCTCGAAAAATGCTTGAAAATTATTCAAACTCAGGTTTGAGGCACTAAATGGCCCCGTATGGGCCCAAAAATGGCTGGAACCGATAGAGCTAGTTCTTAGCGCGTAGAGCACTCTGCAAGCTTTCTGATGCATAAAACAATTCATCAATCAGACACCCAGATCAATAGTTATGGCTCCCAGAAGTTGACCTATTTTTGGAGTGAGATGCAAATTTTGAAATTAGGTTGTTGGCTGCCAAAAAGGCTATTAATAACCCTTTTTGGGAACCCTGGGCAATAGTAGAGTTAAGGAGGAAAGTGGAAAGTCAAGAATAGGTAGGAAAACAAAAACCCTAGCTAATTTGGAATTATAGAAGGTAGATGATTCTAGAGTCTTGGGAGAGGAAGCTGTAATGTGTTACAGCCTGTGGAGGGTTGATTCCTCTAATTGTATTTGAGCTTCTGTAATGTAATAAGTTGTCCAAATCAATAAAGAAAGTTCTATTTTCTGTATGCAATTTCTATTGTTGTGTGTTTTATGATTTACCCCCTCCATCACCCTCTCAGTATCTTGGTGTGTTCAATAGTTCTCCATACTGATGTCTCTCATCTCCGTAACTCCTCTAGGTTGTACTTCTATCACAATTTCAAATGGTGTCTTCCCTATGCATTTTCTCACTGAGTTATTGTATGGAAATTCTTCTTGCAGTAGAATTAGATCCCAATTCCCTACCTTATCTCCTATTAAGCATCTCAACAAGTTACCTAAGCTCATATTTACCACTTATGTTTGTCCATCTGTCTGTCGGTTAAATGTTGAGCTAAATTTTAGGTCTATCTTCATCTTCTTCCACAATGTCCTCCAAAAATATCCTATGAATCTTGTATCCTTGTCTGAAACTATACTCTTTGGTAATCCACGCAATCTCACAATCTCCTTGAAAAATAGGTCAGCAACATGCACTACATCATTTGTCTTCTTAGAAGGAATTAAATGAGCTATCTTTGAAATTCTATCCACTACTACAACTATAGAATCATGTCCTCTTTGTGTTCTTGGCAAACTTAATATAAAATCCATGCTTATATCTTCCCAAGGTCTCTCTGATACTTTCAAAGGTTTGTATAATCTAGTATTCTATCTACTCCCTTTTGCAACTTGACGTACTCTACAACTCTAAACAAAATTCCTCACATCCTTATATATCTGAGGCCAAAAATAATGTTCATTCACCAAAGCTACTGTCTTGTTAATTCCAAAATTTTCTGCTAATCCTCCACTATGCTTCTCCTTGAACAAATTATTTCTCATTAAACTTCTAGGTATACATAACTGATTCCTTTTGAAGAGCATATCCTCGTGGATGAAATAATCCAACCACTTGCTTCTATCTGTCACTATAGGTTTCTTACATGCTCTCCATGCTTCTACAAAATCAAGATCTTCTTCATACATATGCTTCAGTTCTTCAAAACCTAATACTTCTACCCTCATCTCTGTCAACAAGTTCCTTCTTCTACTCAATGTATCTTCCACTTTGTTTGACTTTCCACTCCGGTGCTTCAATACAAATGTGTAACTCTGGATGAACTCTACCCATCTCATGTGTCTTTGATTCAACTTACCTTGAGTGTTCAAATATTGTAAAGCTTGATGGTCAGTGTACAACACAAATTCTTTTGGAAACAAGTAATGTCTCCACTTCTTTAAAGCTTGAATTATGGCATAGAACTCCTAATCATATATTGAATATATTCTCCTTGCATCATTCCACCTCTCACTGAAATATGCTACTGGTCTTCCTTCTTCACTTAACACTACTCCTATTACATTTCCACTGACATCACAATCAACTTGAAATACTTTTTCAAAATATCGTAATGCTAACAACGGTTGGTCTGTCACCTTCTGTTTCAACAATTTAAAACTTTTATGTGCTCCAGATGTCAACTTAAAATCCTTTCGGTCACCTCTCATTGTCTTTGTCATTGGTGTTCACAAAGTATTGAAATTTCTAATGAACTTCTGGTAGAAACTTGCTAGTCCATGAAATGATCTTACCTCTCCAATGTTTACAGGTGTTGGCCACTCAACAATTGCTCTAACTTTCTTAGGGTCCACCTTCAATGCTTCCGCAAAAATCACAAATCCCAAATATACCAATTCTTCCTTCATGAAACTACATTTCTTGATCTTTATTAGCAATTTCTCTTCTCTCAACCTCTGAAGTACTTGTCTAATATTTTGCAAGTGTTCTTCTTTTGTTCTATTGAAAATTAGAATATCATCCAAGTATACAATAACAAAATTACCCAAGAATTTCTTCAAAACCTCATTCATTAATCTCATGAAAGTACTCAATACATTAGTTAATCCAAAAGGCATGACTATCCACTCATACAATCCTTCATTTGTCTTGAATGCAGTCTTTCATTCATCTCCTTCTTTGATCCTAATCTGATGGTATCCACTCTTTAGGTCTATCTTTGTGAAATATTTTGCTCCACTCAAACAATCTATGATGTCATCCATCCTTGGCAATGGAAATCTATACTTGATTGTGATCTTATTGAATGCTCTAGAGTCTGTACACATCCTCCATTCTCCATATTTATTTGGTGCTAGTACTGTAGGTACCGCACATGGGCTTAAACTTTCTTTGATCAATCATTTCCTCAACATCTCTTGTATTTGTCTATTCAACTCCACATTTTCTGCTGGTGTCATCCTATGTGCCACTCTATTTGGCAAACTAGCTATAGGTATAAGATCCATATGATGACTGATACTCTAGATTGGTGGCAATCCTTCAGGCACATTCTCTGATATGATATCTTGGTACTCTATCAACAATTCAGTTATCTCCTCCTATGGTGGTTCTTCTTCTTTTGTGGTGGTAGTTTCTACACTTAGGGTTCCATACTTCTTTGGAATCAATGCAAAACACATGTTCTCATGTCTCAATCCATCCAAAAATTTCCTTCCATCCACTAAACAGATTCTAGCATTGTCGCATACTTCACTTTAAGGCTCTTCCTCCAAAGGTATCAAGATATGTATCTTCCCATTTGATGTTATAGTGTAAGTATTCTTTCTCCCATCATGTATTTACTTTCTATCATACTACCATGGTCTTCCCCACAATATATAACATACATCCATCAGCATAATATCACATAATACCTCATCAACATAAGATCCTATATGAAATTGCACCAAAAACTATTCACTCACCAGTACCTTGTGCTTATCTTGAATCCATGCTATCTTGTAGTGTTTCAAATGTTTCAACCTATCCAGATTTAGCTTCGTCACCATCTCCTCTGAAACCAAATTATCAGTGCTACCACTATCAATGATAACCTTACAACAATTACCTCCTGATTTTCATCTTGTCTGGAATAAACTTTTCCTTTGCAGTGGCTCCTCAGTTGTCTCTACTTGAAATAAATCTCTCCCCATGACTAATGACTCTCCTTTCTTTGGCTTTCCCACTGATCTAGGCGATCCAACCGGTTCTTCCTCCTCGTAAGCTACTCTTGCACTATTCTCTATCCTTTTGCTAGTACTCCCTCGATGACATTCAAATGCTCTATGTCCTTATCCTCCACACTTGAAATAGGTTCCTCTAAATGATTTATTGTCAAATCCTCTTTCATCTCTTCAGTATCCTTCATTACAGTAAGAATTATGGTTTCCTCTGCTGTTGCGGTAGAAACTTCTTTCATCTCTCTGGTATGAATTGTTGTCTATATCTTCTTTTCAGTATGGGCTACCCTCCTTGTTCTGCTCCGCATATGGTATTTCTCGTCCAGAATGTGTTCTACCTCTCTAAAATTTTCCTCCTCTACCTCTCTATCTTTGCTCATGTCTCTTATTCAAGTTTTAGTGAAAATTAGTATGCTTCTTCTACTATTGTCATCCTGACCAGACTTAGTTCTTCTTGAATGTTCATCCTTATACCATTTATGTACCACACCACTTTCTCCTTGCTTCACTATGTCTAGTCCTTATGATCATCTTATGAAATTCTTCGGTGTACTCCTTCACAGATTTCTCCTTTTGTCTTAGGTTTTGCAATCTCTTCAACAATTCCAACTCATAGTTGGTAGGTATGAACTGATTCTTCAATTTTGTCACCATCCTATCCCATTTTATAATTTTCTCTTTTCCTCTCCTATTTCTATCCAATTAAACTTCTTTCCACCAAATCGAAGCATGTCCTTTTGATGCAGGAGCATCCAATGGTGTAAGGGTAATCTTGCATCACCCCAAAAAAAGATGTGTTTCAAAATTGTTGATGTTCTTTCCATTTCTTTTCAAAATTTGTGGTTCTGGTTCCATAATTGCTTGAATAATGATGTAGAACTTTCAGTTTTTCCAAACTGCTAAAAATAGTAACCTGCTATTTTTAGAAAGTTTGTATTTGGGCATGGATTGAAGTGAAAATTTATAGGAAGTTACATAACGGAAATATAAGACCTTTGGTGAAGGAATCACACAAAGATCATTTGCAAACTGAAAGATATTAAAGTTTCTGTTTCCCAAAAAATGCCTGAAAATTATTCAAACTCAGGTTTGAGGCACTAAATGGCCCTATACGGTCCCAAAAATGGCTAGAATCGATAGAGCAGGTTCTTAACACATAGAGTACTCTGCGAGCTTTCCGACGCATAAAACAGTTTGTCAATCGGACACCTGGATCAAAAGTTATGGCTCCCGGAAGTTGACCTATTTTTGGAGGGAGATGCAAATTTTGAAATTAGGTTGTTGGCCACCAAAAAGGCTATTAATAACCATTTTTGGGAACTCTGGACAGTAGTAGAGTTAAGGGGGCAAGTGTGGAGTCAAGAATAGGTGGGAAAATAGAAACCCTAGCTGATTTGGGGTTACAGAAGGCAGGTGATTCTAGAGTCTTGTGACAGGAAACTGTAATGTGCTGCAGCCTGTGGAGGGTTGATTCCTCTAATTGTATTTGAGCTTCT
Organism: Cunninghamia lanceolata; assembly: GCA_027924645.1. Taxonomy (NCBI): domain Eukaryota; kingdom Viridiplantae; phylum Streptophyta; class Pinopsida; order Cupressales; family Cupressaceae; genus Cunninghamia; species Cunninghamia lanceolata. Next base: position 766,147 of record BSBN01000806.1, read on the forward strand.
GTAATGTAACAAGTTGTCCAAATCAATAAAAAAAGTTCTATTTTCTGTGTGCAATTTCTGTTGTTGTGTGTTTTATGATTTACCCCCTTGATCAAGTGGTATCAGAGCAAGGGTTCCTGAGTGTGTAGACAGATTGCCGACCGTGAGGTAGTTTGCACCAGGACCTGAGGTTGTGGGTTTTCTTTGGAGATCAAGATGCCTCCACAAAGAAATTGTGTTGGGAGGAATGCTTTGACGGAAGAGGGTTTTAGATCCTTGCAAAGGCAAATCGATGCATTTCAAGAGGATCTACAAAGAGGGTTTGACCCAAGAACAAGAGAAGAAAGCGAAGATGAAGTTGAGGAAGAACAAGAAGCTGCAGGAGATCCTGCAGAAGTTAGGTTGTTGAGAGCCATTTCAAAGATCGGAAAGAGGCCTAGGATCAAAGTTTCTACATATTCTGGAGATTTGAATCTGAAACAACTTATTGATTGGATCAATGACATGGAGGAGTATTTCAATTATGAAGATGTGGAGGACCCAGATCGGGTCAAGTTTGCAAAAACAAAGTTGAAGGGCCATGCCAGTATTTGATAGAAGGAGGTCTAATTAGAGAGGAATAGAAGAGGAAAAGCAAAGATCACTAGATGGGATCAGATGGTGGAGAAACTGAAGAGGTAGTTCATTCCTGTGGACTATGAGATGGAGTTGTTGAAGAAGCTGTAAGGACTAAAGCAAGGTAACAAGTCTGTCAAGGAGTATACAGAAGAGTTTTATATGATTACTATCAGGATAGGCCATGCAGAGCCCAACAAGGAGAAGGTAGCCTATTACATTAATGGGTTGAGGCTGAGTATTCAAGAGGAGCTGAGCCTGGTCAGAATGAGCACCTTAGAAGATGCATACCAGTTTTCCCTGAAGGTGGAAGATATGATAAATAAAATATTTGATAGCAAGCAAAAGGGAAGAGGTCAAGGTAGAAGGACTGGTGGAAGACCCTATGGGGGCTGAAATGAAGATGCAAAGAAAAGTGAAGAAGCTTGCACTAGTAGAAATCAGAGAGGAGATAATACCTACCGCCCTTGTCAATAGAACAATGGTAAGCAAAGAGGAAGAGGAAGAGGCAAACCTGGGCAAGGACCTGGAAGAGGAGGTTTCTGAGGAACTTGTTTCCAATGTGGAGAAGAAGGGCATCGAGCATACGAGTGTCCACAACATCAAGGAAGGACAAATAGAAGACTTAAAGGTAATGCACGAGTTGCACATGTAGATGAAGATGCACAGCCTGAGCTCTCTGAAGATGCTGAAAGGGGAGAAACCCTAGTTGTTAGAAGAACTTTGTTGAATGAGGAGAAAGAACCAAATCAGAGGAAGAGTTTATTCTGCACAAGGTGCAAATGTGAAGGTAAGTGTTGTGATATTATTATTGACAGTGGAAGTACTGACAATCTTGCTTGAGAGGAGATGGTTGACAAGTTGAAGTTGACAAGAAGAAAGCATCTGCATCCATATTGGATTGCATGGTTGTAGAAGGACCATAGAGCTTTGGTCAATAAGTAGTGTTTAGTGAAGTTCAAGATTGGGGACTACCACGATGAGGTGTTGTGTGATATCATACCGATGGATGCATGTCATATGCTATTGGAGAGGCCGTGGCAGTATGATAGGAGCACTATCCATGATGGCCATGCAAACACATATTCTCTAACAAAGGATGGAGTTTGTCACAAGTTGAAGCCCTTGAAGGAGGTGGAAGAAAATGTATGTAGTACTGCTAGAATTTGCTTGGTAGATGGTAGAAAATTGTTGGAGTGTATGAAGCATGAGTGTCATTACTATGCATTGATTCCTAAGATTAGTCAAGAGAAATGTGAAGATGTACCAATTGAAGTCTTAGAGATGTTGGAACAATTTCAAGATATTGTCTCTGATAATGTACCAGAAGGTTTACCACCAGTTAGGAAGATAAGTCACCAAATGGATTTGATAACAGGAGCCAGTTTGCCGAATAAGGCAGCCCACAAAATGACCCCTGCAGAGAATGAAGAGCTAAATAGACAAGTTCAAGAGTTGTTGAGGAAGGGACTGATAAGGGAGAGCCTAAGTCCATGTGCAGTACCTGTAGTACTAGCACCAAAGAAGGATGGAGAATGGAGGATGTGTATAGACTCTTGAGCCATCAATAAGATAACGATCAAGTATAGATTTCCATTGCCAAGAATGGATGACATGAAGAGTGGGTATCACCAGATCTATATCAGAGAAGGAGATGAATGGAAGACAGCCTTCAAGATAAAGGAATGTTTGTATGAGTGGTTAGTCATGCCATTTGGGCTAACCATTGCACCAAGCACATTCATGCGGCTCATGAACGAGGTACTGAAAGAATTTTTGGGAATTTTTGTTATTGTTTATTTGGATGATATTTTGATTTTCAATAAGACTTGGGATGAGCATCTGATGCATATCAGAAGAGTTCTAGAGAAGCTGAGGGAGGAGAAGTTGCTGATTAATCTGAAGAAATGTAGTTTTGCAAAGAAGGAGTTGGTATACCTAGGATTTGTTGTCTTAGAGGAAGGTCTTAAGATGAACCCAGAAAAAGTAAGGGCTATCATTGAATGGCCTATGCCAAGGAGTACAATGGAGGTAAGATCTTTTCATGGTTTGGCAAGTTTTTACAAAAAGTTTATGAGGAATTTCAGTAGCATTTGTTCATCCCTAACTAAGACAATGAGAGGGGATAGAAAAGAGTTTAGATGGACTAAAGGAGCAGAAAAGAGCTTTGATACATTGAAGCAGAAAGTCATAGAACAACATGTTTTGACACTTCTAGATTTCAATAAGGTATTTCAGGTAGATTGTGATGCTAGTGGTAGTGGTATAGGAGCTATTTTTAGCCAAGAAGGTAAGCCCATTACCTATTTTAGTGAGAAGCTTAATGATGCCAAGAAAAAGTATTCTGTTTATGATCAGGAATTTTATGCAATAGTTCAGGCTTTGAAGAAATGGAGACATTATTTGTTGCCAAAAGAGTTTGTTTTATATACTAATCATTAGGCTTTGCAATATCTTAATAGTTAAGGAAAGTTGAACCAAAGGCATTTAAAATGGGTTGAGTTTTTACAGAGCTATACTTTTATTTTGAAGCACAAGAGTGGGAAGTCCAACAGAGTTGCCGATGCCTTGACCAGAAGGCAAAATTTGTTGATAGAAATGAATATAGAGGCTGTTGGGTTTGATGAGCTCAAAAGTTTGTATCTTGAAGATCTAGATTTTGTAGAGGCCTGGAAAGCTTGTTTGGAACCTGTTACTTTGGACAGGACAAAATGGTTGGATTTCATAATCCAAGATGGCGTGTTGTTTAGAGGAAGCCAGTTGTGCATTCTGAGGACTTTGATGAGAGATAACCTGATTAAGGAGAAGCATAGTGGAGGATTGGCTGGACACTTTGGTTGAGATAAGACCATTGCTATTGTTGGTGAAAATTATTATTGGCCACAGTTGCAGCAGGATGTGAGGAAATTTGTACAGAGTTGTAGAGTGTGTCAGATGGCAAAAGGAACAAGTCAGAATATAGGGCTATATCATCCATTACCTATACCAGAGAAGCCATGGGATGATATCAGTATGGATTTTGTTCTTGGATTACCAAGGACACATAGAGGACATGATTCCATTTTTGTGGTGGTGGATAGATTCTCAAAGATGGCACATTTCATTCCTTGCAAGAGAATAATGATGCTGTTCATATTGCTGAATTATTTTTCAGAGAGGTGGTGAGATTACACGGTTTACCAAAGAGCATAGTTTTAGATCGAGATACCAAGTTTGTTGGTTATTTTTGGAGGACATTATAGAAGAAGTTGAAGACAGATTTGAAATTCAGTTCTGCACACCATCCACAGACTGATGGATAGACCGAATGGTGAATAGGAGTTAGGGTAACTTGCTACGATGTTTAGTAGGAGATAAGCCCAAGGAATGGGATTTGATTTTACCACAGGCAGAATTTACTTACAACAATTCTGTCAATAGAAATACTGGTAAATCACCATTCCAGATTGTATATGGGAATAGTCCAAGAAATGCTTCAGAGTTAAGGAAGTTAGACAAAGGAGAAAACACAAGTACTGAAGCTGAAGACTTTGCAGAACATCTGAAGAATTTGCATGAAGAGGTGAGAAAGCACATTAATAAGATGAATATTTAGTATAAGGCTAAGGTAGATTAGAAGAGGAGGTATAAGGAGTTCCAGGTAGGAGATGAAGTCATGCTTCACTTGAGAAAAGAAAGGTTACCAATTGGAACATACAATAAATTGAAAATGAAGAAATTTGGACCGTGTAGAATCCTAAAGAAGCATGATTCAGGAAATGCATATGAGGTAGAGCTGCCAAGTGGGATTAATATTTCCACTGTTTCAACATTTTTGATTTAACAAAATATCATGAGGGTGGCACAGCAGATGGAACAACAGAAGAACAGTGGAGTATTACGGCATCTACTTCAACGGAGGAGATAGAAGAGATCTTGGATAGCTGTGTGGGAAGAAGTACTCAGAATAGGCAATATGAAGAATATCTGGTGAAATGGAAAGGAAGACCTATTGAAGATTCTTCTTGGTTGTCTAAGGCAGAGGTTGACCGTTTAGGTTTTCCTCACACAAACACCTGAGACGTGACAGGGTCACTTCTTGAATTACCCTAGGTGTTTGATGTAGGAGCATCCAATGGTGTAAGGGCAATCTTGCATCACCCAAAAAAAAGATGTGTTTCAAATTGTTGATGTTCTTTCCATTTATTTTCAAAATTTTTGGTTCTAGTTCCATAATCGCTTGAATAATGATGTAGAACTTTCAGTTTTTCCAAACTGCTAAAAATAGTAACCTGCTATTTTTAGAAAGTTTGTATTTGAGCATGGATTGAAGTGAAAATTTACAGGAAGTTACATAACAGAAATATAAGACCTTTGGAAAAGGAATCACACAAAGATCATTTGCGAGTTGAAAGATATTAAAGTTTTTGTTTCCTGAAAAATGCCTGAAAATTATTTAAACTCAGGTTTGAGGCACTAAATGGCCTCTTACAGGCCCGAAAATGACCGGAACAAGCAAAGCGGGTTCTTAACACGTAAAGCACTCTACGAGATTTTTGACACATAAAACAGTTTGTCAATCGGACACCCGGATCAAAAGTTATGGCTCGTGGAAGTTGATCTATTTTTGGAGGGAGATGCAAATTTCAAAATTAGGTTGTTGGCCGCCAAAAAGGCTATTAATAACCATTTTTGGGAACCCTGGGTAGTAGTAGAGTTAAGGGGGCAAGTGTGGAGTCAAGAATAGGTGGGAAAATAGAAACCCTAGCTGATTTGGGGTTACAGAAGGCAGGTGATTCTTGAGTCTTGTGACAGGAAGCTGTAATATACTACAGCCTGTGGAGGGTTGATTCCTCTAATTGTATTTGAGCTTCTGCAATGTAACAAGTCCAAATCAATAAAAAGAGTTCTATTTTCTATGTGCAATTTCTATTATTGTGTGTTTTATGATTTACCCCCTTCATCACCTTTCAACTTAGTTTTTGCAAATCTTACTATTTTCAGATCTTCTATCTCCTCATATTCAAAGTATTCCTCCATGTCATTTATCCAATCAATCAATTCCTCAAGATACAAATTTATGGTATAGTTTGCAATCTCCATTCTAGTTCTTTTACCAATCATAGAAATAACTTTCAACATATTTACTTGATTTGATTCTTCTTCTTCTAGGGCTTCTTCAGTTTGGTTAGAGGCTTAAAATTCTTCATCATTCTCATCTTCAAGTGTAGGGTTTAGTCCTCTTCTTCTAACTTCTTCTACAACATCCAATCTAACTTTCATTATTCTCATCATCTCTATCATTTCTTCCATTCTTCCAGCAATAGTGGCCATAGTAGGCATCCTCCTTGGTGGCATCTCTTCCTAGGATCTGATGCAACTACCTCAATTTGGTGATCTGACTACATAATTGCAACTACTTCACAATTGATGCTCTATTGATAAACACTAGTAGACTGCCTCACGTTGGTGCTCTATTCACGACAAGATCTTCTAGAATGCCTTCACTTTCCAAAGGATTCACAAACTTCTCTCTGATACCACTTGATGCAGTCATGGATGGAGGGTCCAAAGAATGGACTGTCCAACCATGCAGCTAGAGTAAACAAAATAGAAACAACACAAGAACTGTTGAAAATAGGGTAGACAACTGAGAGGGGGGTGAATCAGTTGTCTTAAAAATTTAATACTTCCTGTAGTTAATTCTTCCTTTTACCACTGTTTACTGGAAAAATGGATTTGTTAATGTTTTAGTGTTTTGATGTTTGAATCCGCCTTTCGACTTTACATTTAAGGATCTAGGGTCGAGTGGCAATTCACTATCATACCCTAGATCACTGTGAGATGTAGGGAAACTAGGATTAGGGATTTTAATTGTCAACTTCTCTTCTCTTATGCTCAATTGACCATTAAAACCTTAATTATGCAAATATGACAATAAACTGATGAATGACCAAAAAAGCTCTTGTAGATAGAAGTAAAATAGCAAATCACAAAGTACCTATTTTCAGGGTTTCGAGGCGGAACAGTCAGGGACACTGGTGCAGGCGCCCTAGTCCAAGGTACCAGTTTTTGTGTAGGATCTGAACCTCCTTCTGACACTGATCAACACTGTAACACTTGTTTTTAGAAATTTGTCTGCGAAGGACACTAGTGCGAGCGTCCAAGTCCTGGAAATGCTCTGGTGTCCTGCTTCTCTTCAGATCCTGAATCTTGGATGTTTGCTAATTGTTCCTGCAACTTCACCTCTCCCAAATGCAAAACCTGTAACCTGCAATCAAAAGACTTTGGGAGGGGGTTGTTGTGTTTAGAGGCTTGCCTTAGCCAAGCCTTGAAGGATACTTAAATCTCTGAATACCATTATCAGATAGAGAGTGCATGCCCTTGTGAGGCAGAGGCAAAAACTAAAGGAATTGGTAATGAAAACACAATATAATGTCACCTTGTAGTGAAGATATCATGGGAGGAAGATGTTCTTCATTCCATGATGAAATGGATGCCCAAATCTACAAATACAAACACACAAACCACATAAGTCTGCTCTTGCAACACAATGAAAGACTTGAATCACCTTGAGAACACTTGAACATCACAATTGCCATCTACTTGAAATCTAGTTTACAAATGAATGCCTAAACATGCTTTTATATGCAACTACAAACACTCCTGCCAAGATTTTTGTAATTCAAACTTACTATGTCGGTAAAGGACCCAAATAACAGTCATAAACTGACACTCAGAAATTAGGGTTGCCCCAAAATAGGGTAGGACTAGGGCACGGGCACCCAAGTCCTCCCCCCTATTTTGGGTAGGGTACAACTCAATGGGTCCTCCTAGGTCCCATTTGTCATGTTACCTAGGGCTCATTCCATTGGGATGCCAAATATGAACTAATATGTCCTAAATACATGCAAAAGACCTAGGAGCTAAACCTTATGAGGCAAAGCCCCCAAGGAGCCATTTTCTGATGTTACATTTAGCCCACACTTTAATGTATGTATAAACGCGAGGCCAATACATGCATTAAAGTAAGGTCACAAACACAAAAAACACACCAAGTATGGAGAAGACACGCCAATCACATAGAAAATAGTAATAGGCATGCAAAACATGGAGAAGATAGTTATAGTCACGCAGAACATGGAGAAGATAGTCAATGCATAGAAGACACATTAATGCATGGAAGACAAGCATGATTTCTTTTCTTTTTCTTTTTCTTTCATATATATGAAATGTAGATGCAAGTACTGGAAAGTAAACAAACCTCCCATAATACATGATGCACTCATCACATAGGTCTTTGTATATATGGGGCAACACACATGCAAGACATGTAAAACCTGCCAACATGCATGAAGCACTACCCTAAGGCGCTGGTCTTTATTCTGCATATGGGGCAATAAACACGCCAAAACGCATACACTTGAAAACACAGAGAAAACACGGTAGACAAGCGATGGAGTGTACCTATTTCTAGGTCCAACACCATCTCAGGCACATTACAGGCACACACCGACGATTGGGCTTCTCCACAACAATCACTGAAAACATGTTTAAGGGTTGAGTTAGTCATAGAACTGTTCTAGGCCTCCGCAGAGGACTTTTGAAAATGACAAGATGATGCAATCTGCTATGAGAAGTACACCATCCCTGCCTCCATAGAGGGCTTAAGAAAAAGGATATGCTCGATATCCCACCTCTGTAGAGGGCTTACATGATTGATTGATTGATTGCAAACAAACTTAGGGTGCATGATGCACTCATCGTGCAGGTCTTTGCACCTGATGTCAAACACATTGTTAAGATCTATAACAAACACCTTACCTTATATATGCCCCCACCTTAAGGTGGTTGATATCAGTTATCGATATCAAGAACATTAAGGTAGGAATAAAACACACAAGGGAACACCGACTTTCACAAAGCCCATGCCCCTTGAGTACTGCCAAGGCTAGATTCAAAAACAAACAAAGGTGCATAGAGCAGCAATATTGTTAAGGTTTGTAAATGCGATAGAAACATCATAAAATTCACTACGCGGAAAGCATGAGTGCTTCCACTAGCCAAGTGTCGGATAAGATATACAACCCCATCGTCATATTAGGAACTAAGTCCATTTTTTGATTGCTCTCGAAAGGGACACTAGGTCCGCATCAATATAAATGTTTGTCATCATCCGTCCGTTAGATGGAAACACTAGAGGAAGGAAAACAATAATTAAGAGAGGAGAAACAAGTGTCTTAGGGACAGTCACATAGGAGGGTGCCCCCAATTCACCAACCGCAACGCTATGTATGTAAGACACAACACACAATAATGAAATCAGAGAGAGATAATTTAGAAGAATGATGATACAAATAGAAGAAGGTCACAACAGAGGCAGTCTCCTGGTATCCTAGACCTTACGGGAGAATCCAAGGTCATCCCAAGAGGCCTAAACAACACATAACACATCACAAGGGAAGCACATCATGATAGAGATAATGGGTTAGAGATACTAACCTGTAGGGTCTTCGTGTTAGATCTTGGAACTTTTGAGCCTCTTGGAGAGATACCCAATCATGTTTAATGCAAAATTTGAGTGGTTCTTATGAAAGTCTTGTTTGTTATCATATGATGCTTGTTTCTTAAATTCTTGTTGAAATGAGACTTTTTGTTGCTTATGAGGGGGAGAACCACTATTATTTCCAACTATTGATTGTCGTTTTACTCTTTTCCAAATTTTACCAAGTTTTTGTTGTTGAATCTTTTTAGCACAGTAACGAGAATCATCCTGTACCATCTCACTCATCTGTATTGGTTGTTGTTCTTGTTTTTCTAATGCATTTTGATTATCTCCCGATCCATATAAGGATAACAGAGGAGGAACCTTAGCATAATTTCCATTTCTTCATGGATGAGGTGGATTTTCCACTTGTTTGTTAGCCACTTCAATCATTCCCATGATACTATCATAGTCCAAGTAGTCATCCTCATCTACTTCCATTAAACCTTGTTCCAACATATTGTTTTCAGTATGTTTAGGGAAAGGATTAGTGAAGATTTGTAAATTCTGATTCGATGGAGCAACTGACTTGTTTCCATTATCATTCACACCTGATACCTAGATGACATTTAAATCAATAAGGTCCTATATCTCATGTTTAAGATGCATACATCGTTTAGTGTCATATCCTTGCATTCGATGATAATGACAAAAGGCATTAGCATCAAAGTAAGGTCCTTGTTTACTAGGGTCAACAGGCTTGATCAGGGGAAGCTTCATAATGTTATTACTCACAACTTGATTCATGATAGAATGATAGGACTCAGATATTAGAGTAAACTTTCTTGGTTGATATGATGCTTTCTTTGGATTATTTATAGCAGACACATTCGTATTTGGTCCATTGATCTTGATGAAACTCCTATTATTGTTCCTCTTAAAATTATTTTGTGATGATTGACCCATGGATTGACCAACTTGATCCGATGGGTTTTGATTTTCATACTGACTAGACGAAAGTTGATAATCACGAAGGGCGGTGCATAAATGTTGAAAGGAGTTATATTTCATCAAGAGAATGTTATCACGAATATTAGGTCATAGATTTGTAATGAATATCTTTTGAACATCTTCATCTTTCATCTGATACTAAATCTGTGCATAAAGTCCTTGATACCAACTAATGAATTCAGTCAACTTTTCTTTGGGACCTTGTTTGCATTGAACCAAGTCAATAAGGTTGACTTGGGGTCTGATATTTGCTTGAAAATGTTGTAAAAATTGATCAATCAACTACGAAAAGGAGTGTATTGAATTCAGAGGCAATGAGCAAAACCATTCTAAAGCAGTATCTTTGAGAGATCGTGGGACAAGTTTTGCTAACAAATCCTCTTCAAAATAAAAATCACTACACATAGCTGTAAATGATGCCACATGGATATTAGGATCGCCTTTTCCACCATATTTTTCAAAGCAGGGGGTCTCAAACCTCTTAGGTATAGGAGTTCTCAAGATTGCATAGGAGAGGGGATTACGGGCATGATATGTTGGTATACTAGGCTGTGAAGAATTTGTTAAGTTTTTTACCTTTTGTTGCAAAGCAGTCATGCCCTGTAAAAGTTGGTTTAGGATGGAATCATTGGGAGATGCAGTTTGTTGTGGGGAATTAGAACCAAAGTGAGGAGGTGAATGAGCTTGAGATATGATAGGCGGAGGCTGAGAATATGTCAATGGTGGTTGGATATAGTGATAGGTGGAAGATGGTTGTGAGTAGGTAATAGGTGGTTGGAAATGAGTGGAATAGATAGGTGGTTGAGAACAATTATGCATAGAGGAGGTCCCCTTAGAAACCAATTTTTGATAATCAAATCCCACAGCTTTGTAATTAGTGTCATTAAATACTCCAATACCAGTGGTAGTATTACTACAAGCATTTGCGTTAGTTGTTAAGATTGTTGGTGTAAAATTCAATATTCCCGTAGTCGGTACAGGTATGGATACTTGAGTATGAGATGGTGATAAAGTGTCATTTATCGCTTGTGCACATTCGGTCACTAGCATGATATTGGTTTGTACAATATGTGCTAGACCATGAATTGCATTTACACCATCTTGTCCCTCTTTTATCAATTCTTATATTATGTATTGTAGGGACAACTTCTTCAGCTATTCTCTCATTTTTCATAAATGATTGAAATTCAGTTAGCTCTTTATCCAATTTTTCTATTTGCTTATAAGATACATATCCTGCCACCTCAATAGTATTATCAACATCATGAAAAGTTTGTTCTTCCATTGTGGTTGGAGGATGTATAATATCTTGCACAATTTGAGTTTCTCCCTTTGTAAAGAAGGTGCTCAAAGGATTATTAGAGGTAGGAATGTCATTTTCAAGAGCACTAGATCCCATTAACCTTTTACTTCTTATCAAAGGGATATTGTTTTTAGGAAAGTGTGTCATAAATATTATACAAAAGAATACAACACACAACACACAAATTGAGAGAACAAATCCTAAGAGAAGGATATGATTGAAGGCCAAAAATGCTTGGTTTGTTGTACTTTTTCAATGCAAACAAATGGAATGAAGGTGTTGTAAGGATTTTGATGAAGGGAAGCAAATTATATGCCTGATATCATTCCCAAAACAGAAATAAGATCACTCTCAACACACTCTTGATGAAAATCCAAGATAATGCCAAGTCAAAATATAGTGAAAATATGTCAACATAGGCACTTTTTTCACCAAAACTCAATGCAAAAGAGCATAACAAAGGGTGTTGTGAGGAAAATGATTATGGAAAGAAAATATTATCATTAATAATATCCACTTGGTGCCAAAATACCCAACACACCACGCTTTTAGTGCCACTTAAGGTAAAACCCTAGTGAAAATATAGCAAAAATAGGCTATTTTTCACGGTTTTTCAATTCCAATACCTAGAAAAAGGGGTGTTGTAATGAATTTTAGGAGGTGAAGAAAATAAAATAAATAATATTAGTCACCTCAATCCATAAAATTGATCACAACACACTTGGAGTGCAAACTAGGTCAAACCCTAGGGCAAAAATGGCCAAAATATGTAGTTTTTCACCAAATTTTCAATACAAGAGCCCGTTAAAAGGGTGTTGTGAAGATTTTTAGGAGGGAAATAAAATGATTACCCTGATGATATCCAATTAATGAAAAAATACTCTTCACAACACGCCTATGGTGCAAGTTTATAGAGTCGATAAGGCCAACTTTAGTGAAAATCGTTGTTTTTGAAGCCCTAGGTTTGAGATCTTGGGACAAAATGCTATGTGAATGTTTTAAAGTCTGATTTATGATGTAAATGAAGTGTATTCAGATCTGAAAATGATTTTCAAGCCGTAATATGCAAAATGCCAATGCAAATCTAATGAAAATGCATGAAAATTGCTAGTTTTTTGTTGAAAGTTTCTATACGAAAATGCAAATATTTTAAATCTAAATAAAAATTTACACCAAAATGAAAGAATAAAAACAAATTATAATTTGAAAGAGCCTCTAAAATTAGTAGAAAAATATGAAAGAAGATTTTGCCTACTAACCCTAGATTTTGGAATTACTAGGTTTAATGAAAATTGTCAAAATTTCTACAAAAGCCTAGCAAATTAATGATGAAAATGCAATGCAAATTTATGAATTTTTGTGTTTTTATATGATTTATATCAGATATGATGCATAAATCATGAATTAGGAAAATTTAGAAAGAATTGATGCAATTTAGTAAGCCAAACAATGCATTTTTTTAATTTTCCAAAATTTTCAATTTTTTTTGAATTTTTCTCAATGCAACAAAATGAATGACTATATGAATGAATGAAATCAATCCAAATATGAAGACACACACTCATCAAGTTACAATTTAAGTCCAAAAACATGGGTTCACCAAAATGTTTAGTGGAAAAATGGATTTGTTAATGTTTTAGTGTTTTGATGTTTGAATTCGCCTTTCCACTTTACATTCAAGGATCTAGAGTTGAGTGGTAATTAACTATCATACCCTAGATCACTATGAGATGTAGGGAAACTAGGATTAGGGAATTTAATTATCATCTTCTCTTCTCTTATGCTTAATTGACCATTAATACCCTAATTATGCAAATACGGCAATAAATTGACGAATGATGGAAAAATCTCTTCTAGACAGAAGTAAAATAGCAAATCACAGAGTAACTATTTTCAAGGTTCTGAGGTGGAATAGTCAGGGACACTAGTGTGGGAGCCCTAGTCCAAGGTACTAGTTTCTGTGCGGGATCTGGACCTCCTTCCGAAACTGATTAGCACTGTAACTTGTGTTTCCAAAAATTTGTCTACAGAGGACACTAGTGCGAGTGCCCAAGTCTCAGAAATGCTCTGGTGTCCTGTTTCTCTTCAGATCTTGAATCCTTGATGTCTGTCAATCCTTCCTACAACTTCACCTCTCCCAAATGTAACACCTGTAACCTCCAATCACAAGACTTTGGGAAGGGGTTGTGGTGTTTAGAGGCTTGCCTCAGTCAAGCCCTGGAGGACACTTAAGTCTCTGAACACCTTTTTTAAATAAAGAGTGCATCCCCTTGTGAGGCAGAGGCAACAACTAAAGGAATTGATAATGAAAACACAATATAATGTCACCTTGTAGTGAAAATATCATGGGAGGAAGATGCTCTTCATTCCATGATGAAATGGATGCTCAAATCTACAAATAGAAATACACAAACCACACAAGTCTGCTCTTGCAACACAATAAAAGCTTTGAATCACCTTGAGAATAGTTAAACATCACAATTACCATCTACTTGAAATCTAGATTACAAATGAATGCCTAAACATGCTTTTATATGCAACTACAAACACTCCCGCCAAGATTTTCGTAATGCAAACTTACCGTGTCGGCAAAGGACCCAAAAAATAGTCATAAACCGACACCCAAAAGTTAGGGCTGCCCCAAAATAGGGCAGGACTAGGGCACAAGCACCCAAGTCCTCCCCCCTATTTTGGGCAGGGTACAACTCAAGGGGTCCTCCTAGGTCCCATTTGTCATGTTACCTAGGGCTCATTCCATCAGGATGCCAAATTATGAACTAAGATGTCCTAAATACATGCAAAAGACCCGGGAGCTAAACCTTATGAGGGAAAAGCCCCAAGGGGACATTTTCTGACGTTACAACCACTTAACAATAAATCAATAACTTAATCATGAAAACCACAATAAAAATGTAAGAGTAGCAACACAATAACATACTTGACACCAAGATTTTTAGCGTGGAAACCCGGTTAAGGGAAAAACCACGGTGGGAATTAACCCACAAAAATTAATACCTTGTTAAAAGTATTTTACAAATGGGAATGCACATGCATTCGGGCTCACTATTCAAATAGAGGCTCACTACCTACAAATGATTACAAGAGAATAACAAGGATTTTTGAACTAATGAGAAGCATCTACTAATCCAAGAATTTAGTTCCAATTAAGCACAAAACACTGATCTTACACATTTCATCTTTACTCTCCCCTGCTTACTGCTCTGTCATTATCCAAACCTTAGATCTCTGCTTCTTCACTCTTCCTTCATAGTCACAACACTTACACAAAATCCTCCAAATCTATCGGCTATATATATCCACATCCTGATCTTTAATCACTTTCCAGTCGGCTTCAAGAACACTTGGAACTTTATTGAATACTCTGCTCTGTCGGCTAGATCCATGCATAACTTGAGACGCGGACCAAAAATTACACTCACAGATCATCAATTCGGTCGGCCACTATCACTGGTCATCACTAATTGCCCAATCGACAACTTCCATACATCTAGAACCAAGATCATTTACAAGGTCGGCATGTTCTTCTTTTGTCTGCTCTGTCAAACTGTTAACCTGATACTTAGAAGATAATAACTTTTGAATCCTTTATCATCAGAGGCCAAAATTCTAGATTTAGATTGTCTTGACAATGCTTATGACTACATCAGATCCACAAAAAATTATGACTTTCCACTGGATAGATCCAGAGCAAGATACCGGACCCTGTCGCCTGCTCTGTTCGTGACTACCTGGACTTAGATAAATTCTGATTTGACTTCTGGTATAAACAAATTGTGTTATGAGGATGAGTGGAATGGTCTTAGTTGCCGTCAATGACAACACCTGTCATGCAAAGCAGTGTCTCTTGCCAACAATCTCCCCCTTTGGCATTGATGGCAACACTTAGTGAAAAATGACTAAGTGTCAAATGCAGCTCCCCCTTACTCTATACACTTGTGCTTTCCACTAATTCAAAAGCTTCCCCTTTGACATCAATAGCAAAGGGTGGGGTCCGCAAGCCAAAATTTTCCCAAAAATTTTGTGTATAATGCCACATATGTAAAACTAATCATTAAGTTCTATTCACATGAACTTGAGAATGTCTGCAAAACTATTTTTCAATTGCACAAGTTCAGAGGCCCAAGTTCCCTTCATTCCATCCAAAATTGAGATGTGTCCACTCAACGAAAATGCATATGCTTCTGCCTTTGTCAAATCCAAAGGATTACTTGTCTGAAGTACAGTCTGAGCTTCTGATAAGGTATTATACATGGCTTCTAACTTGGGGGCAATCAATTCCCAGAGCTCACACATTCTCTTCATAATATTGCCTTTCTCTTTAACAAGCTTTTTTATCTCATCTATCAAATTGATTATTTGACATTCCTGGCTTATAGGCGAAACTGTTAGAGGATCAAAATTTTGAGATAAATTTGACAATTTTTGTTCTTGCTCCATTATCATTTTCTCAATATCTTTACTGACTTTGGGCCATGATAGACAAAATTTGTACATATCACTTCCATCATTTAGAGCATTATGAATAGTCTTTATGCTAATACCAAGTATCATTCTATCATTTCCTATCAGGCTCTTTACTTCACTAAATTTCTTATCCAAAAATTCTTTCTAAACTTTTACCTCAGCAGACTTTTCAAAGGACTCAAAATGTGTACTTATAGCATTCAGAAGATTTTTTACGTGACCGGAGGGGGAATCTGATGGACTCTTTTGGTAGGCTGGCAATAACTTCTCCAAGACTCTAGTTGTAAGTCCTAATAGTTCACTGTCCTCCATGTGAGATTTTAACATCTTCTCCCTAGCCTTGGCTTTAGTGAAGGATGCAATCTTCATCACTTGTATCAAAGAGAGAGCATCTAGATTAATTGGTCCTGGGAGTAGTTTAGGCTCATCAAACTCAAGCATCTCTTTATCCATAAGACTTTTCACTGCATCTGCAGTGTCTCTTGCAACAATTTCTGGACCACCCTTTTGTTCCTGAGATTTCTCAACATCTGTATATGCATCAATATTTGCACCATCTTCTTTTGTTTTATCTTTCTTTTCTTCTTTCTCTTTCTCTGTTTTACTTTTCTCTGTGTTATCTACAAAGGGACTCTTTCTTGTGTCTTCACTACTTGCTATGTGTTTCGGAGGGCTTTGTATGGTAGCAATATTATCTTCTTTTCCAAATTGATCAGGTGGAGTTAGAGAATCTCCTGCATCATCAGATTTGTCTACCATCTCTGTATCTTCTTTTCTTATTTGCTCCTCTTTTGGAATAGAGGGGTCATCAACTTCAGTTTGTTGTTCACTGATGTTTACTATTTCAACATCCAGAATTGATGAATCAATCCCATCACCTGTCTCCTCAAAGGTTTGATTTGGAGGATCTAGAGTATCACCTTGGTTACCATTTACCTTTTCAATCTCTTCTTCTAGAGCTTCTTGTTCCGGAGCTGACGGATTGTCTTCCTCAATTTGTTCCTCTGAAACAATATAGTATTTATTTTTATCTAGGGCCTTATAATTTCCTCTGTTTCCTTTGCAACTTCCTCAGTTTCACCAAGCATTAGCTTGTTCACCCAGAGCTTGTTTTTGAATTTCTCCTTAACTTCCTTGAGGATTTTATCTGCTTCCCTTCTAGTCATTACTGGGCATAGAGTGGAGAGGATATATTCTTTGAGTTCTAGATCTTTAGCCTTGGTTGTTTCCTTCCTCATCTCTAGAGTTTTCCTTAAACTTGTAGGAAGTTCTTGTAGAATTTCCAGTAGAGCTCTATTGAATTTATTCAAGTATATGATGGTGGCATCTTCCAAAATTTTCTTATTTTCTTGATCAAAATTATCATAATAAACTTTGATAGGCCTTAGATTTCCATGAACAGTAATTGTTTTTACAATTTCATCAACTATCATAGCAACCTTACCAGTCTCTTGCCTTTTACTTGTCTTTTTGCTTCCAGAGGGTTGGTTCTCAGAGGCCTTTGAAGTCTTGGCTTTCTTTTACTTCATCTCTTTAACTTCATTTTTTTTTGTTTCCTCATCATCTTTTGTGCTCTTGTAGGTTCTTGTGGCCTTGGTTTTCTTCCTTTTTCCTCCTTCATCGGATGGTGTGGCTTCCGGTGTCTTAGTGGGAATAGACTTGGATTGTTTTGAGACAGTTGCAGAGCTTCTTATTTTTCTTGAAGAGCTAGGTGGGGCTTCTGAAGCATCTATTGGCTCACTTTTTTCTTTTTCCTCTGAAGTCTGCTCAGTTCTTTTCTTCATCTTTTCAATCCTTTCTTTGTTCTTTTTCACTACTTCCTTTGTAATTCCAATGCTTTCTGCATACATCTCCACTTGCTTCTGTACTTTTCTTTTTGTTTCCAGCTGTCTAAGTTCCACATGCAACTTTATACTTAGTTCCTTGTATGTTCCAAACCTTTCCATAGAGGTATCTTTTGGTTTTCTCAGAAGATGTTGAGCATACATGTCTAGAACTCTCTTATCCACCTCATAATCCATTGGCATTATCCATACTGTTCTTGGTTCTACAGCCTCCATCAGACACTGATCAATGTCAACCATGAAACATATCTCATTCTCATACTTTTCTACAATTGACTTAGGGATTCTCTCTCTTGCATGCATCAAACTCTAGAAGTTTTTGAAGTAACCCCAAATAGATGTCTTTTGAGCTTGGGCATCACCAAGGCTGAGTAGGTGATGTCTTATTTGCCATGCTATTGGCCTGTTAGTTGTCTAATGCACACCTAGAACTCTGGGCACTTCATTCATGAAATAGAAGAGTAGACAGATAACCAGAGAACCATATTTGAAAGTATTTTTCTTATCTTTCTTTATTTTGCTCAAGTTCTCAATCAGCTAACTTTGAAGAAACCCACATAGGTCATAATCAGCATTCTCCTTCAACATTTGATAGGCTACATATATTGCAGTTCTAGAGATTGAATTCTCCCTACTGGAGTGGTAAATCTTGTACCCAATCACCATGGAGGTAAATTTAACATCCGGTTCTATAATATCATTGATGGTCATTGCCCTTTTGTCAAATATGGCACCGGTAGCATCAATCACCATCTGGTTTTTCACGGCTTTCAACATGGGTAATCCACTAGTTGAATTTAACTCAGTTACTAGCATGATAACATCCTTTGTAATCTTGAATGGTTTCAATAGCCATATGAACTCATCATGTATTTGGCTCAAGATATATCAAACCCATTCAATCTCATCAAATGTCAAAAAGTTAATGACTTGCAGAAAATGTTTGCTTTCTAGGGCTTTGTATTTCAGTTTCAATTTATAGCTATCATCTCTTAGGTAGTTGTTAAATAAATCCAAGAGTTTCATATTTCCAAATTCATCAATGCTACAGTGGATGTATGCCCTAATATCCTCAACATGCAATACGCCATATGGAATTCCAAAAAATGCACCTAATGGTTCAACTTCAACTGACTTGTATGGATGCTTCTTAAATAATGGTCGGGGCCTTTCAGTTACATCAACAACTAGCAGTGTAGCCATATCAACATCTTTAGATTTAAAGCTTTACAGAGAAGTACTTTTTTCTCCCGCGGGGTTAGGGCCGATCAATTACTGGTTGAATTCGCTCTTTGTTCTTAATTCTCTGGATTTGCAGCTTAGATGCACTTCTACTTGTTTCCTTCAAATGCATGATCAAGTGACCTTTTATCCTTCACAAAACCTAATTTGGCATTGTAATAAATGCGTTGCCCTAACTTCATCCGATTACTCTATTTCTTGAACAATTCTTCATGAATTACTCTGCAAATTTCCATATCAACATTTTTCCTTCCGAAAATCCTTCCAAAAGTTCTTAAACAGTTCAAAATATCTTCTCTCATTGTGCCATATCCAGGCACCCACTTACTGACTGGGGGAATTTGATGTTTAATGTAGCTCCCCCTTAGCCAGAGCTCCTAATTTAATTCCTGGAGGAATTGTCAGCACCAGATTCTGGTGCGGACCCACTATTATTGTTCATAACACTTTTCTTAGCCCATGTCTTGCTCATTTCATTTTGGATTTCATTTACATCAATTTTGTCCTTGCCTTTGTCTTGCCTCTGCTAATCCAATTTTCTATTTGCCGGACCTCCTCTTCCATTATTCTTGCTTCTGTAGAATCTTGCAAAATGACCAGATTGGTTACAATTGAAGCACACAACATTTCTTTGCCCATTTGATTGATTTCCTCTTGATCTGCATTGATTGGCCATATGTCCAAATCTCTTGCATGCAAATCATTTGCCATTGAAGGAATTCCCATTTCCTCTATTTGATGAGTTATTTATTATCATACTTCTGCATTCATTGGATTTATGACCATACCTCTTACAATTGAAGCATTGTCCAGAGAAGGATGGATTATTTTGATTTACTCTACTTCTACATTGAGTGGCTTTATGACCAAATTTATTACACTTGAAGCAATTTCCATTGAAAGATGGATACCTTTGAGCATTAGGTTGTCTTACCGGAGGTCTTCTAGGTCTGTTTCTCCCATTCCTTGGTTGAAAGTTTCTTTGTCCAGATCCAGAGCTTTCACCTTTCTCATATCCAAGACCATGCTTGTCATCAGCCTTTTTCTGACCCTCAAGTATTGCTTCAAGTTTAGTTGAACTTATCTTGAACTTCTCCTTGTATTCATTTGCAACTTCTAGGTCATGTCTCAGAATGACAATTTGCCTTTCAAGATATCTTTCATTGTCTTTTCTTTCTTGTAGATCAGACTTTAGATGGCTAGCTATACTATCTAATCTGTAGCATTCATTAGTTCTTTCTTTTAGAGTTTGATTCAAGTCTTCTTCTGTCTTCTTCCTTTGCTCAATTTCTTTGGTTAGTCTCATTGCCCCAGATTCCATCTCAACTTTTAGTAAACAACTTCTTTTGACAACTTATCACACTCCTTTGTCTTTTCTTTCAAGGCTTCATTCATGCCATTTTCTTCAATTAAACTGGATAACTGTAGAAGTAGCTCCTTTTTCCTTCCCATAGACTTCTTTAATTTATCTTTTAACATTTCAATGGTATCATCAGCATCCTTGAGTTCATCTTTTAGATTAGATATTTCTTCTTTGGACTGATCAAGATCTTTTAGAGCCAACTGAAGTTGATCTTTGAGTGAACCCATTAAAAACTCCTTCCAAGATCTTTCCTTAAATTGTTAGGCTTCTTTTAAGGAACCTGCTCTGATACCAATTGTTGAAAATAGGGCAGCCAATTGAGAGGGGGGGTGAATCAGTTGTCTCAAAAATTTAATACTTCCTACAGTTAATTCTTCATTTTACCACTTAACAATAAATCAATAACTTAATCATGAGAACCACAATCACAAATGTAAGAGTAGCAACACAATAACATACTTGACACCAAGATTTTTAGCATGGAAACCTAGTTAAGGGAAAAACCACGGTGGGGATTAACCCACAAAAATCAATACCCTTTTAAAAGTATTTTACAAATGGGAATGCACATGTATTCAGGGTCACTGCCCAGAGCTCACTGCTCAAATAGAGGCTCACTACCTAAAAATGATTACAAGAGAATAACAAGGATTTTTAAACTGATGAGAGGCATCTACTAATGCAAGAATTTAGTTCTGGTTAAGCACAAAACACTGATCTTACACATTTCATCTTTACTCTCCCCTACTTACTGCTCTGTCATTATCCAAATCTTAGATCTCTGCTTCTTCGCTCTTCCTTCATAGTCACAACACTTACACAAAATCATCCAAATCCAGCATCCTGATCTTCAATTACTTTCTAGTCAGCTTTAAGAACACTTGGAACTTTATTGAATACTTGTTGTGTGGTTACACAACACGCCCCATTTTGACTGGACAAAATAGGGACCCAACTTTTTTGCTGCTTTGGCTTGTGTTGTTTTTCTGCTTTTCGACGGTCTGGTAAAAGTAAGTCATGCAGGTGACCCTGCATAAAGGGGGTAGATAAGTCACCATGATGAGGTCAGTTTGTCAAAGTCATTATTTCATATCATTAACCTCATAGTTGGAAAGTAGATAAAATTCCATGCAGGTTTGTCTTTTAGATCACCTTGAAATTCCTTAAGGGGAGAAAGTTATGACAAGTCAAAGTTCCAGTCAAACCTGATATTCCGGGGGGGTGATATTTCAAACATCAGTCACCTTGCGTAAGATCACCTTGACATTAGTTTATCATCCGATAATCATTTGGTCTGAAAACTTCAGATGTTAATTTTAGGTGATAATTATATCTGTCTGTCAAACACCTTATATATTTTGTGGGGGTCATATTTTCAATATCACCTGATCTTACAAATATCACCCTGTCGCAAAATATCACCCCAGTGCCAATATGACAATGACGTCATCTAAGCCCGATGAACAAATAAAATCAC
Source organism: Cunninghamia lanceolata (assembly GCA_027924645.1). NCBI lineage: Eukaryota > Viridiplantae > Streptophyta > Pinopsida > Cupressales > Cupressaceae > Cunninghamia > Cunninghamia lanceolata. The sequence goes on from BSBN01000806.1 coordinate 787,930, forward strand.
CCTGACGGTGATGTCATCATTCTTTTTACCTCGCGGAGGTATGTATCCAACGATCACCCTTTTTAATAACATGATGGTGATGTCATCCTGATCTTTTGAAAGGAGGTCATTTTATTCGTGGGGGTCACATTTTAAACATCCCTTGATCTTAAAATCATGACCCAATATACACCTGGTCAACTGTTGACCACATCATCTAGTTCCTTAACATTAGTTTTGCCACTCAAAGGCGGAAGGCCATGTTACACAGAGGCGGTCATATTCTAATATCACCCGATCTTCTGAAGATCACGCCCCTCCATCTTGCTTCGTAACATTAAATGCACATAAATGCAGTAGGTGGATTCCCACCGACTGCGAATGTGATTCTAACACATGGAAGCATCCATAGATTTCATGCAGAAGATCAATGGTTTTAATTGATTTCACCCATTTTTACCCTAATTTGCCCTACGAATGAGTTTAAAGGTAAGTTTCCAAGGTCATTTCTCATTTACCTTGTGAAAAAATGAGAATTTACAGAGCAGAGAGTCAAACCCTCATACGAAGCTACCCGTGGACAGACAACATCTTGTAGTATAATGGAATGCATGATCTCCATTATTTGCTACCCTTTTCTGTAATCATCAGCCTAATCCAAGAGATAAGCGTTATCAGGTAAGTAATAAAAAAAACCCTCCTATTGTCTTTTTCTGCATATCTAGGTAGTATGACTTTTCCAGTGGTTTGAATCTGTAAATATGCACATCATGACGAGTTAATGAATATAATCTACATGATGCCGTAGGTGTATAATCTTGTATGAATGCATATGAATATTATGGTAAGACTAATTATGTTTCTTGTAGGAATCCATGGCGGATGTCAGGAGAAATTGATCTGGAGCTGAATTTCTTAAGCCCATGTATGTTCAACCTGAAGGAATACAGTTCAAGTATGGTATCATTAGTGACACGCACCAAGGGGAGAAAGATTTAGTAGCATGGTCATCCAGGATGCATGATGATAAAGATAATACCATACTAGATGCCATTGTTGTATCAGGAATGTGGCATGCAGCCGAATTTCCTTATGCCATGGAAACCCCGGAGCTGGTAGTGGAATGCACCAGAAATTATAACCCTCAGACAAGGTAGGTGGAAAAACATGGAAGAGTTTATGTAGACTTTTCAATCAAAGGGATTACATCTACTTTCAATCTACCAGTTGGAAAGAAGGTAGTCATTATGGATCTGGACAAACTGGAGACATAATATGAAAACAATAAGAAGAGTGCAAGGAAGAGGATATACCAGTGGAGGTCCAAAAACAACACCTATACTGCCTCTGCCAAGTTGCCAGTGTATCTACACAAATTTGATTTTGATGATGAATATCAATATATGATTACCCTACTCAGCAGGATGACAGGCTAGCCTCATGCTGGGAATTTCAAGATTTGGATGTTTGGAATAATCCAGATGGTCCTCTATACAGAAAGAAAGCCATTATGGGCCAAGATCATCAGTGATGCTTTGGATGAATAGATGATGAACCTGAAAGGTCTGGAATGCTCAATCCACATGACTTCATATGTTGTTTATTCATGTGCCTACAAAGGAATATTTGATGCACTGACCACAGTTGGAAAGATTGGTGACAGTATAGATGATGCCCATATATGGGATCATTATCCTCAGTTACAGAGAAGGAACTATCTCTTTGATTACAAATTGGTGAATGAATGCATCTGGTTAGAACTATGGAAGAGGATAGAACCAAGAGATTGAGCATGGAAGCTCAAGAAGTTATATACAAGTATGGTGCCTAGTTCATCTAGTATGCCACTTTTTCCGATATCAGAATAGAAGGTTTTGAGGAACAACCACTCATGTTACCCAATTACCCTACTAATGGGGTAGTCCTGATGGAGTTTTTGATATAGATATCTACCATACTGGATGCATATAAAGCACAAAATAGGATTCCTCCAGTACTATTTCTGGTAACTATGGGTTGGTACATGTGCACTGATTCATAGAGCATAAAGAAGGTCATAGGGAGTCTGAACCTGATGTACCTTTAGCCATTTCCATTGGCTAGATCATATGACCCCTATGGTAGAATGCAGAAGATAGTGGGGAAGTGCATACATCAGAGGCACTTAGAAGATTTCTAACTAATGTGAGGATGAAGCAGAAGTAAGAAGAAGAAAATATCAAATGCTCACCTTAAATTAGATAAGGACATTTGACTGCATTCCAGTGCCTGCACAGTTAAAGAAAGATGATGGAAAGACAATGTCAAATGAATATGAAGATAAGAAGGTGTATAATGACACCATCTCAGCCCCTAATCTAACACAAGAGGACATCTCCTTGGATAGGTGCATAGGTGGGGTGCTGCAGTTGACCCAATCATGGGTAGAGGAACAAATAAATAGACTGAAGAAGAGAGGTATAGCCATCACAGTGGATAACAAGAGAAAAAGGCAAGATATCCTTGATGAGGAATATGATGACTTTCTTGTTGAGAAAAGAAAATCTAATGGAGAAAGGCTGCCAACACAGAAATAAGGAAAAGGACCCCCTAGAGGAAAGAGGACTGATGATAGTCCTAAAGGGGTGATAATTGAGAGAATTGCCATATTAGCTGAAGGTGCATCTGCATTAGGACAAGCATCAGCCTCATCTGCACCGCCTCTAATGGATAAGACCATTTGATTACAAATCATCATAAATCATGAGTAATTTGTGTTTGAATTCTTGATATATGCTTTGATTTGTTGCATCCCTTGGAGTGCTTATCAGTCTGCATGTGTTGTCTTCATTCCTCATCCTTTGAAGTTAGCATCATCTGTATCTAGCTGTGGAACATCCTGGTGAAAATATGGTTTGATTTCTTCTGCTCATGACTGTATCAAGTGTGTATGTGGTTCAATAGCTAAGATTCACCAAAATTTGTAGTGTTCTTTTAAATTTCTTTGAATTTTATAACTTCCATCACCATAATTGCAAATAATAGACAATCAGAAGAAAATAACATGAAATATGCTGACATCTCATAGACAATTGGAAATATATAGCATATTTAGAGTTAAAGCATGTTCAATCGATAAATATCATGCAAAGATCCAAGTACAAACACATTATTTGAAGAAATCTACTGTGTAGAATAACCTTTATGTGTAGCACATTTGCAGGAAATAGAATTTATTGATCAATAAACATCATTGTATCTTTCAAGATAAATAAGGGTTGTTGTGTAACTTTTATTTCATGTTTGCTTATGAGTAACATCATGATCAACATAAATTGGTGCTAGAAGGAGGGCTAGCTCATCATTAGTAGGTTTTTTTCTGATTTGATGATGCAAACAGTAAGGTAACACTAAAATACCTTTGAATTTTGAGTCATACGCAAAGATTTGTTGTTTTAAGTTTATACATGTTAATCCTTTGTGAAGATTTTCAAAATTGAGCATAAATATTGCAAGCTTTGTGGTTGATCATCGTGAATTTGCAAAGATAAGCTTTATTTCGGGTAGGTTTGCTAAAGCTTTGAGTTCTCTTACTTTAGAAACCTGATATCTAATTGTATGCATCACCAGGCCTCAATATTGCCTCATATTTGCATTGTTTCTGTAAATATTCTATAAATATCCAGTCATTCTCACTTTCTGACCATAAATACAACCTTCACTAGAAAGTTCCAACCAATCTTTGCTATAACCCAGTCAATTTTCCTTAAATTTAAGAAATCCTGGCTCTCAGGCCAAATTCCAGGTCTAGATCCAGTGGAATCTTCAAAGAATTACCTGTTAGGGGATTTAGACCTAGAACTGTAGACATTCATCACACTCTTGGTTCTAGTGCATCAGGAGCTTCACCAGAACGTCCTCTTGTAACTCCTCTTGGGTTACAAACACCTACAGGATCACCTGTTACACCTCAGGTCCAACCTCAACCAGTCATACCTCAGGTTCAACCTCCATTGGTTGCAATGTCTTTGTTTGCAGCGGAGTCACCTTTGACCTTCAATACATATCATGTTTTGCCTAAAAATCTTGATAACATTTGTCCAAAGTATCTTCCATATCAGGATGCTGAGGATCACATCAGAACTTTCAAGGAATCCTATTGTAGGGCTAGAATCGAGCATCAAGATGTTGTATGTAGGTTATTTCCATTTTCCTTAGGGGAAGAGGCTTATAACTGGTATATTAGTCTTGGTTAGGGCTTAGTCAATTCATGGGCTGCCTTAGAGAAAGCTTTCAAGGATAGGTTCAAAATACCTATAGATCCTTCAATGAACTATCATTTATTTGCCACAATCAAATGATTTGAAGGAGAACCTATTGCTAACTTCAATGCTAGGTTCCAAAAGATGCTATCCAAGTTATTTGCACCTTATGTTGTAGCAGATGAAGCTGCTAGGAGCATATATTACTTAGTTCTAGATCCTTTAACTTCCATGTTTATCAGGAGAGCACATCCTAATGTCACAACTTTGACATGAGCTTTTGAAGAAGCTGTCAAAGTTAGTCAGCAGCTAGTTCCTGCTCCTACACCAAACATTGCATTTCCCACACTCCTTGGTTATCCAGCATATCCTGCCCAACAACAGCTTAATGGAGCCATGATACCTCAGGTAGTGATGCCTAGTCCTTTACAGATACCTCCACTTAGTATCATGCCGCCTCCAAATAGAAATGACCAGATGTTACAATATCTAGGACAAACACAGGTACCTCAGGGTATAGATCAGTCTAATCAGAACAATGGATCTTCCTTTTTCAAGCCTCAGACTGAGAATGTAGTGGCCAAGGTTCAGGAAGAGAAAGAGGAAATTAAATAAATATCAGCTCAGTTAAGGAAACTTACTACTGAGATCTCTCATCTAAGGAGTCAGAACTTCTATTCCCAGCCTAATCAGAATAGAGGCTATGCTAATGACAAACCTAATTATCCTAATAGGGGGTATAACAATAACTACAACAATAATGGCAATAATAATCCTCCTAGACAGCCTAGAGTGTGGAACACTAGGCCAAACAATGGTTCTTTGCCATCACCCCTAGACAATCAACCTCCTGGTGAACCAAAACAGACTACTAGGGTCAACCTTGCAGAAGCAACCTTTACTAATTGGTGCAGGATACATAACACCAATGCTCATGCAGAGCTAGACTGACCTCGGTTTAGGATTGCTGCCAGTATATTCTAGATTGAAGTGTCCAATACTTCAAGAAATCCACCTCATGTAGAAGGAAATGAAATCATCCCTTGTGGATATGACTCTGCCTTAGTGCTAGAAAGTTTCATGCAACATCCTCATCAGCAGATGATGCCTTCTCACCAAGATTACACCCTGGCATGTGAGGAATCAACCATGGCTTTTGAGTCTAACTATGTTTTTCCCTTTGAGGATGAAAATGAGCCATCAAATGAACATGAGGAGGTACATGCCTATCAACAACAATATCAAGGTAAGCATAACTATAACTTGAGGAATAATTCAAATAGACCTACTGGTCAACCTTTGGCCACTTCCTTGCCTCCAAACAATTACAACACACCTCCTGATCCCAAGGCAAGTAATAACCCTGGATTTCCCAAGGTTAATGCTCAATACTTAGCATCACCAAATACAGCATCAAAAACTGCTAATTTGCCTCTTGAATCTGATAAGTTGGTCACTTATCTAGCAGATGAAATGAAGAAGATTAAAATCAGCCTATCATTATCAGAGTTGCTTAAAACCCCTACTATCAAGAAAGCATTCATGAAATCATTAGATGATCCTGCTCCAAGAGAGGATAGTCATACCCTAGGTCAGTCTGCAAATAGAGATCATGCTGCTAGAGATGTCAATGTTAAACATAAAATGCTAGCTACTATTCAAGCTGCAGAGACCTCTCACATGACCCTATACAGAGACAAGAGTGAGTCACCTCCTTTCCTTCTTACTATAAGGATGTTTAAATTTGCACAACTATTTAGTAGATTCAAGAGCATCTACCAATGTAATGCCCCTGTCCATATGCAATGCTTTAGGGTTGCATCCTGCCAAACCATTAAAGAAAGTAACACAATTAGACAAAACAGAGGTGAGTGTGGTAGGAGAACTAACTCACATTCATATGCAGCTAGCATCAGATCCTAGAATCCAGTATTATATTGATATTCAGGTAGTTGATATACCTGATACATATGGGATGTTACTCAGCAGGGACTAGTCGAAAACCCTTAATGGATACATGGCCACCGATTTCAGTCATATGTGGTTACCCTAGAAAGGAATACCAAATCAAATAAGGATAGATGCTGAGCCTCACATGAAGCACATGATCACTGAATATAACAAAACCAACAAGATCATGTATGTTGATGTAGAACCCAGAGTTTACTCCATCAGGCCCCAGACTGTCAGGATAGAAGAAATCCTGATGTATGATGTTCATCATCATGATGATGACCCTCAGGATGATAAAATACTTGTAGAATCTGATTGTAACTCTGAAAATGAAAATGAGGTGGATCATTTCAAGAATTTTGAGATGCACTTATCTAGAGAGGTAAAACGATGTCAGTTGTTAAAAATGCTTGTTCATAATATTCTAATTGATGGATGGTGCAGGTTGCATAATGAATCACATTCTAAAAAAACCTGTGATGCTTACATAGATATGATGGAGCTAGAACAAGCATGTAGTGATGCATCAGCATCATCATCATCATCCACGGTAAGTTTTGTAGACAATGATAGTGATAGTGACACTGATTGTTGTTTGTTGTCTGCAAGAACAGGAGAATCCACACACCAGGATGAAGGTCATATTCAGATGACAGAGGAGATTCTAGTATGTAACAAAAGTAATGTTAAAAGAAACAAGAGAATCACCCCAGGGAGTGATTGTTTGGTAGAATCAAATTATGAGTTATTTGATGAAGACAGAGGCAACAGTCTATCTAAATTTGAAGAGTTTTTATCAAAAGAGATTCAGAAGATGACACGGCAGTAGAGATCTCCACATGATGTCTTGATTGAAGGCTAGTGCAGGTTACATGAAGCACCTCATTTAGAAACTGCTTGTTCATTGTGTCTGCATATTTTGAAAAGGTAGACATTGCCTAATCCAGAAGATTTTCCTTCTAATGATAGTAAAAGAAAAGAAGAAATATCAACTTCACCTAAGGCAGAAAAGATGAATTCTGAGAAAGCTGAAATACCAAAATTAAAGTGGATATCAAATGGTGCAGCTGCCAGAGCCAAAAAGAAAAAGGAAGGCTCAGACAAGCCTTTGGCCAATGATAAGCCATGGATCCTTAGATTTGATGGATCCAAGTCAAAATAAGGGGCTGGAGTAGGGATAGATCTCATTGATCCATCTGGAAAATCCTACTTAGCAGCATACAAATTGTAGTTCCCATGCACTAACAATGTGACAGAGTATGAAGCTCTAATTCATGGGATACTATTTGCACTTAAAAAGAAAGTGAAAATTCTGCATCTCTATGGAGACTCAGAATTGGTTGTGAGACAGGTAAGAGGTATATACTCTTGCAATTACAAGAAACTGTCCAATTACAAACATAGGGTGTGCAACCTGATAGAAGCTTTTGATGTATTCAATATCACCCATGTACCCAGGGGACAAAATCATAGGGCAGATGCCTTAGCTCAAGCTGCCAGCACTTTGGAACCACTATCCATACCTGGTCTGAAAAGATTTTTAGTAGAATTAGTATCAGTGCCTTTTGTGCCAGATAATGTAACTAACCTCTAGGTATTTGATGATGATCAACATATTTTAGACTTCATTTCTAACAGGGATGTCTTTGATGCACAGATCATAGATGAGAGGAATGTGGAGGACCATATCTAGGAAGAAGAAGAAATCTTAGAGTTGCCTAGTAATAAGATTCCTAAGGGAATGATAGAGCTAGAAAGAGCATTTGATCTAGACAACATGCTAAAACAGAAGGATCTTCCAAAAGCTGATGGAGGACAATATTCACAGGTCAACATTGGACAAGATGATGAAAAGAAAAATGTCCTGATTGGGAAAGTTTGTATAGAAGAAGAGTTGGAAGGAATAACCCAAGCTCTCAAATATTATATCCATGCCATCGCTTGGACATCTGATGAGCTGAAAACTTATGACACATCAGTCATCACTCATACCATACCTTTGAAGCCAGATGCTAAGCCTTTTAGACAGAAGTAAAGACCTGTCAATGCTTTACTTGAACCCATCATTTTTGAAGAGGTTAAGAAACTACTTAATGCCAGGATCATATTTCTTGTCAAACATTCCACATGGGTTGCAAACCTGATCCCAGTAAGGAAAAAGAATGGTGACATCAGATTATGTGTGGACTGCAGGAACTTAAACAGGGCTTCTGAGAAGGATAATTATCCTTTCCTTCTCTAGATGAGGTCCTGCAAATTGTAAAAGGTGCCAAGATGATGTCATTTCTGGATGGTTTCTCAGGTTATAACCAGGTGATGGTGGACAAAATAGACAGATTGAAAACTGCATTCACCACAAAGTGGGGGATATTCGCCTACAGGCGCATGCCTTTTGGGTTAATAAATGCTGGAGCAACATTTTAGCAAGCGATGGACATAGCCTTCAGAGGCTTGATTGGTAAATGCATAGTCATATACCTAGATGACTTAACTATTTTCTCTAAAGATAGAGGAAACCATGTAGAGGACCTCAGAAGGGTGCTAAAGAAACGTGAACAATATGGGATATCCCTAAACCCCAAGAAATGCATATTTGGGGTAACCACAGGGAAATTACTAGGTCATCTGATAACTAAAAATGGGATCATCATTGACCCTGACAGGGTGGAATCCATCATGAAGATACAGCTTCCTGCAAGCAAAAAGGAGCTCAAATCTTACTTTGGTAAGATTAATTTTCTTAGAAAATTTATCACTGGCTTTGCAGAAATTGTCTGAACCTTGAATGCCATGCTCAAGAAGGACGCTAAAATTGAGTGGACACCAGAAGCTAGAGCAACTTTTGAAGATATTAAAAAAGCCATATCTGATGCTCCAGTTTTGATTAGTCTAGATTATACCAAGGACTTTTACATTTATTCATTTGCTTCAGAACATACATCTGCAATAGTGTTGACACAAAGAAATGAAGAAAAGAAGAAAAGCCTATAGCTTTCATGAGCTACCCTTTCAAAGATGCAGAACTCAGATACATGGATGTTGAAAGGCAGGCACTTGCTCTGGTTCAAGCAGTTAAGAAGTTCAGACACTACATCCTGAGAAGTAAAGTGATTGCTATGGTACCTGATGCAGCAGTGAAGATGCTATTGATGCAGAGCAAACTAGATGAGAAGAGAGCTAAGTGGATCACTGTCCTCCAGAGTATGATATGGATATTACACCCATGAAGTTAATAAGAGGATAGGCATTGAGCTAGATGTTATCAGAGATTGATCCAAAAATCATGAGCCAATAGTATGTTATTAATGCAAAGGATGATGGAGAATGGTACTCAGACATCAGGCACATCCTAATTACTGGAAGATGTCCCTCAAGACTGCAGGCCTCACAAAGGAGGGCCTTAAAGATAAGGTCACAGAAATATATGATATAAGCGGGAGTCCTTTTTAAGAAGAATTATGAGGGGATATACCTTAGATGCCTGGAGAGGCAAGAAGCAGATAAGGTGTTAACAGAGTTGCATGACAAGTTTGGGACTGCACATGGATCATCCTTGGCCACCACTCATGCTATCCTCAGGGCAGGGTACTACTAGCCCACTATTTTTAAGGATACTGCTGAACACATTAAATGTTGTCACATGTGTCAGGTTGCTGCAAATAGAGAAAGATATGCTACTCAACCTTTGTAGCCAGTGATGGAGATGCACCCATTTGCTCAGTGGGGAATGGACTTCATAGGACCTATCAATCCTCCATCATCTTCAGGCCACAGGTATGTTTTAACTATTACTAATTACTGTACCAGGTGGACTGAAGCTGTCAGCAGTAAGACATGTAATGCTAAGGATGTCATCAGATTTTTGGAAAGTAATATAGTCACCAGGTATGGAGTTCCCTATGCTTTGGTATGTGATAATGGATCTGCCTTTGCTTCTACAAGATTATCAGGTTGGGCTTTTGACTATGGGATCATATTGAAATTCTCCTCAAATTACTATCCCCAAGGGAATGGATTAGCAGAATCCACAAATAAAAATTTATTGAACATCATAAAAAATTTGATAGAAAAGAACCCAAGGGAGTGGAACACCCTACTGAAATATGCCTTATGGGTAGATAGAACCAGGAATAAGGCTGCATTAGGAAATTCACCTTTTCACTTAGTATATGGGGTGGATCCCATCCTCCTTGTTAACTTAAAAATTCCTACACTACAATTTACATAAGAATACCTAGGTATAGATAATAACCAAGAAGTCAGGTTGCTTCAGTTGATGCACCTAGAAGAGAAAAGAAGTCAGGCAATTGATTAATTTGCCAAACATTAGGTTGTTGTCAAGCACTGGTTTGACAAAAGAGTCAGGGTCAAGGCTTTCATAATCTCAAATTTAGTCCTAATGTGGGACAAAGCACATGAAAGGAAGGAAGATGATGGTAAGTTTGATAAACTCTAGATAGGTCCCTTCTAGATTTCAGAAATCTTAGGAGACAGCACCTACAGGCTTAAAACCTTGACAGGTGAGGATGTTCCATTACCAGTTAATGGACAGTTCCTCAAACATTATTTCAAAGCCTGAGTCAGCTTCATGTAAGTCATGTGTATCATAGTGTGCATATTTGTATAGCTATTTGTACAGTTTTATTTTTGTTGTTTTGGTTGGTTTGCTTGTTGAGTTTTGTTTTGGTTAGTCAAGATGATGCAGCTCATCACCCATAGAAAATAACTAAATTGTTAAGATTCAAGTGATGAGAACAAATTCATATATAGGTTATGACTCATTTTGAGAAGTACTGGTGATCAGGTCTGTGATATCTTTTCATCAAGGTGCCCTTTCTTGACCAAAGTGATTCTTTCACAATGACTCACCTAACAGCGTTGGGTTTGTTGAACACACAAGTATAGGTGTTAAGTGAAAAATCTAAAGGGACTTCCTTGCTACCAATGCAATCTCCAACCTAAATCAGCAAGTGACCATACCTTGCACATTAAGCTTACATGATGACATCAATTGAATAGAATATAAATTTTGAAAATCCAAAAAAGAAATAAAACTAGGCCATCTAAGTAACTCTATCGGGGCTACAGACGCCTGCTGGTAGTGGGGTTCTACTTAGGTGGATTGTATAGATAACCTTGCCGGGGCTCTGAACGCTTGCTGGCAGCAAGGCTCTATCCAGGTTGGCTATGAGGGATGCTCCCAAACTATGTAGCTTAACATCAGTTACTCATTTTTTCAAATTGCTTTCAAGATGAGGATAATTAATCATTTGCACACACCTGATCCTTTGTTAGCATTGCTACCATGATGAAAACTTTATCATTCAGAAAGATTATAAGTGCTTATACTTAGAAAGAGTTAGAATACTATGTTAGATGTGATCACATCACTAGAATCATTAGAATTTATTTTTTTTCTTTGGTGGCAAGTTGTTGTGTGGTTACACAACATGCCCCATTTTGACTTGACAAAATAGGGACCCAACTTTTTTGCTGCCTTGGCTTGTGTTGTTTTTCTGCTTTTCGATAGTCTGGTAAAAGTAAGTCATGCAAGTGACCCTGCATAAAGGGGGTGGATAAGTCACTATGATGAGGTCAGTATATCAAAGTCATTATTTCATATCATTAACCTAATAGTTGAAAAGTAGATAAAATTCCATGCAGGTTTGTCTTTTAGATCACCTTGAAATTCCTTAAGGGGAGAAAGTTATGACAAGTCAAAGTTCTAGTCAAAGCTGATATTCCGAGGGGTCATATTTCAAACATTAGTCACCTTGCATAAGACCACCCCGACATTAGTTTATCACCCAATAATCATTTGGTCTGAAAACTCTAGATGTCAATTTTAGGTGATAACTGTATCTGTCTGTCAAACACCTTATATATTTTGTGGGGGTCATATTTTCAATATCACCTGATCTTACAAATATCACCTTGTTGCAAAATATTACCCCAGTGCCAATATGACGATGACGTCATCTAAGCTCGATGAACAAAGAAAATCAGCTTGATGGTGATGTCATCATTCTTTTTACCTCGCAGAGGTATGTATCCAACGATCACCCTTTTCAATAACATGATGGTGACCTCATCCCGATCTTTCAAAAGGAGGTCATTTTATTCACGGGGATCACATTTTAAACATCCCCTGATCTTAAAATCATGACCCGATATACACCTGGTCAACTGTTGACCACATCATCCGATTCCTTAACATTAGTTTTGCTACTCAAAGGTGGAAGGCCATGTTACACAGAGGGGCTCATATTCTGATATCACCCGATCTTCTGATGATCACCCCCCTCCATCTTGCTTCATAACATTAAATGCACATAAATGTAGTAGGTGGATTCCCGCTGACTGCGAATGCGATTCAAACACATGGTAGCATCCGTAGATTTCATGTAGAAGATCAATGGTTTTAATTGATTTCACCCAGTTTTACCCTAATCTGCCCTACAGATGAGTTTAAAGGTAAGTTTCCAAGGTCATTTCTCATTTACCTTGCAAAAAAATGAGAATTTACAGAGCAGAGAGTCAAACCCTCATACGAAGCTACCCATGTATGGACAACAACTTGCAGTATAACAGAACGCGTGATCGCCATTATTTGCTACCCTTTTCCGTAATCATCAGCCTAATCCAAGAGATAAGTGTTATCAGGTAAGTAATTATAAAAAACCCTCCTGTTGTCATTTTATGCATATCCAAGTAGTATGACTTTTCCAGTGGTTTGAATCTGTAAATATACACATCATGATGAGTTAATGAATATAATATACATGATGCCATAGGTGTATAATTTTGTATGAATGCATATGAATATTATGGCAAGACTAATCATGTTTCTTGCAAGAATCCATGGCGGACGTCAGGAGAAACCGATCTGGAGCCAAATTTCTTAAGCCCATGTATGTTCGACCCAAAGGAATATAGTTCAAGTATGGTGTCATTGGTGACACTCACCAAGGATAAACAGATTTAGTAGCATGGTCATCCAGGATGCATGATGATAAAGATAATACCCTACTAGATGCCATTTTTGTACTAGGAATGTGGCATGCAGCCAGATTTCCTTATGCCATGGAAACCCTGGAGCTGGTAGTGGAATGCGCCAGAAATTATAACCCTCAGACAAGGCAGGTGGAAAAACATGGAAGAGTTTATGCAGACTTTTCAATCAAAGGGATTACATCTACTTTCAATCTACCAGTTGGAAAGAAGGTAGTCAGTATGGATCTGTACAAACTAGAGAAAAAATATGAAAACAATAAGAAGAGTGCAAGGAAGAGGATATACCAGTGGAGGTCCAAAAATAGCACCTATACTGCCTCTACCAAGTTGCCAGTGTATCTATACAAATTTGATTTTGATGATGAATATCAATATATGATTACCCTACTCAGCAGAATGACAGGCCAGCCTCATGCTGGGAATTTCAAGAATTGGATGTTTGGAATCATCCAAATGGTCCTCTATATAGAAAGCAAGCCATTATGGGCCAAGATCATTAGTGATGCTTTGGATGAATAGATGATGAACCTGGGAGGTCTGGAATGCTCATTCCACATGACTTCATATGTTGTTTATTCATGTGCCTACAAAGGAACATTTGATGCACTAACCACAGTTGGAAAGATTGGCGGCAGTATAGATGATGCCCATATATGGGATCATTATCCTTAGTTACAGAGAAGGAACTATCTCTTTGATTACAAATTGGTGAATGATGCATTTTCCATGCATCTAGTTAGAACTATGGAAGAGGATAGAACTAAGAGATTGAGCATGGAAGCTCAAGAAGTTATATACAAGCATGGTGCCTGGTTCATCCAGTATGCCACTTTTTCCTATATCAGAATAGAAGGTTTTGAGGAACAACCACTCATGTTACCCAGGTACCCTACTGATGGGGTAGTCCTGATGGAGTTTTTGAGACAGATATCTACCATACTAGATGCATATAAAGCACAAAATAGGATTCCTCCAGTACTACTTCTGGTAACTAGGGGTTGGTACATGTGCACTGATTCACAGAGCATAAAGAATGTCATAGGGAGTCTGAACCTGATGTACCTACAGCAATTTCCATTGGCTAGATCATATGACCCCTATGGTAGAATGCAGAAGATAGTGGGGAAGCCCATACATCAGAAGCACTTAGAAGATTTCTGGACTGATTGTGAGGATGAAGCAGAAGTAAGAAGAAGAAAATATCAAAGGCTCACCTTAAATTAGATAAGGACATTTGACTTCATCCCAGTGCCTGCATAGTTAAAGAAAGATGATGGAAAGACAATGTCAAATGAATATGAAGATAAGAAGGTGTATAATGACACCATCTCATCCCCTGATCTAACACAGGAGGAGGACATCTCCTTGGATAGGTTCATAGGTGGGGTGCTGTAGTTGACCCAATCATGGGTAGAGGAACAAATAAATAGACTGAAGAAGAGAGGTATAGCCATCACAGTGGATAACAAGAGAAAAAGGCAGGATATCCCTAATGAGGAATATGATGACTTTCTTGTTGAGAAAAGAAAATCTAATGGAGAAAGGCTGCCTACACAGAAACAAGGAAAAGGACCCCCTAGAGGAAAGAGGACTGATGATAGTCCTAAAGGGGTGATAATTGAGAGAATCACCATATCAGCGAAAGGTGCATATGCATCAAGACAGGCATCGGCCTCATCTACATCGCCTCTGATGGATAAACCAAAGACTAAAAGATTCTTGAGGTTAGCTGTAGATACTACATAAATACAGGATGAGGGCCAAGCCTCACAATAGAATGTGGAGGAGGATATCCTTATTGAAGAGGAGCTGATAAGTAAGGAGCCTGTGGGTGATGATCCTATGATGGTCACCAGAAAGAGGAAGGCGGCATCCTTGATGTCTCCACCTAAGAAACAAAGAACATCTATGAGGGGTGAGATCATAAATGACCCTATAGTATTAAGGGGAGCTAGTAGTGAAGTGTTCAAAAAAGAAATCCAACATGATGTGCCACTTCCTACTATTATCCAATTCAAGATTGAGAAGACTAAGGAGCAAGCAAAAGAAGCCTCCAGGACAGGTCATGGTGGTACTTTCTCCTTGGAAGACACTGTTGACTTATCAGATGATGAGGTGGTACAAAATGTAGCTTCTCAATAGATGGAGACTCTTGCTTCTAGTACCCGCATGACCCCACATGGGACTCCATCAACACAGATGGTGGTACTGGAAGAGTTGAGACAAACAGAGCAAGAAGAGAAAGAAAATAGCCCAGAGAGGGCAGCCCAAAAAATTAGGCTAGATAAGTTGGTAGATCAGGTAACAAGCCTTGCAGTGATTGATTTGACATATAGGGAGGATATGAACTCTGAAGATAAGGCAGGTGAACCTGCTATAACAGAAAATATTAAAGGAGTCAAGCAGACAGAAGTAGAGAGTGACACTTTAGATATAGGCCAGCAACAACAAGATATACCTGATGAGCCTGAGATAATTGAAGTCTAGCAAAAGGGCGAGTGTGATAAAGAAACATCAGGTGATGATGTCATCTGGACTCAACATACCATAGGAGATAAAGATACATCAGGTCAGGAGGACCTCATAACACAAGATGTGCATACCTCAGGTGCAGAACAGGAGATAGTCCAGGATCAGGGTGATGCACAAGACTCAGAAACACATGCATTCACAGATGTAAATATGCCTCAGGATGAGGAACATGATAAGGTGGATGAAATTTAGAGGGAGGTGCAGGATCAACATCAGGATCAAGTACATGATCATCATGTAAATACACCATAAGATCCTCCACTGCAAAAAGAAGCTCCTCAAGAGGAAGAGATGGAACAAGATCTCCCTCATGAAGAACATCATGAGGAAGAAATAAGGAAGTCGCCTTCTCCACTCATAACAGAGACAGATACAGGAGATCAAGGTGAACATGATGATGATAAAAGACCACAAGGATCAGGAGATGAAGTACCTCAGTGGCTAGAAAAGGAAATAGATAACGAACAAGGTTTTGATGTTTCAACCTTATTTGCAGAGACCATCATGAAACCAAAAAGGAAAGCCAGGTTGACCTTGGCTATCAGAAGAGATCCTGCTACAGGTAGAAGGACTGCCCATGTAGCACTTCCCACAGTAGAAAAGGAGAAAGGAAAAATCACCCTAGAAGAATTCTAGATCACCACAGTTGACTTGGGGTTTGCCAATGAAGACCAAGAAGGTCAAGAAGGGAAGGATATCATAGATTCTTTAACCCAAAGGGTAAAGAAAGAAAAGGAGAAAAATAAGCAGCATAAGGAGCACATTGCCCAGCTGCATTCATACATAAAGGGGTTAATTAACCCTGGTAGTACACCAGCAGATCCTACAGTCCCATTGACTGATATATCACAGGAGGAAGTTAATAAGCTGGACATCATGAAGCATCAAGCCATAATCATGGATAAATGGATGCTGGCAGCCCTTATAGGAGCAAAAGAAGTTTTGAGAATCTCATTACAGAGATGGAATTCCTTGAGCACTTTGAAGAAGAAGGTGGATAAAATGCAAAATGAGATAGGAAGGAGATCATTCCAATTAGAAAAAGCCTTAAGTGCTCTGAGTGAAATAAAGAGGATTGATCCTCAGGTCTTGATAAATAATCAGGTATTAAATAACAATACTGCCCTGCTAGTAGATATATGGTATGAGGACACTAGGTTCGAATGTGATGTCTTAAAGAAGTGCAGCGACAAGTTAAGAGATATTAGTATCAAGCTGCACAATATGATGGTGTATGAATCAGAGATACTGGAAGCATTAGAAGGAAAAGTGGAGGGGAAGATTGAAAACCAAGATGCAGATTTCACCATCAGGGCACTGCATGATAATTTCCAGCCAGTAGCTGAGGGTCCTCTCACCCACCTGACAGAAGAAGCGATAGATAAGATCATGAGGATCAAGGTTAGGGTGGAGAAGTATAATGAGACACTGAATAGCAAAAGGGCCAAGCTAGAGGCACTCAAAGATAAACTTCATGCCCATAAGCACGCCATCAATAAAGCCAAAACTCAGGATGGCAGGGAAGTTGACAAGATAGTACAAACCTATGAAAATATTAGGACGACAATGAAGGTCCATATCCAGGATGATATTCATTAGGGTGATGACGATACAGAAAGTGATGATCATGATGAAGAAGAGCCTGAAGAATGAAAGGGAGATGCATCCTCAAAGCAACATATGCATCAGGTAGTTAGAAGATAATAAGTCACCTAGATGGTTGTCAGTTGGCAACCTGTGCCACAAAGGATAGTTGACTAAGTCAAGGAAGGAATATCTACCATTGATCTTAATTGACAAATCTTGACCGTAGTTCATTTGTAACCACTCCCTCACCTTATTCTATAAAAGGTGCAGGGATGCCATATTTTAAACATTTAGAAGCTTAATTGAAATTTGATTGCTGAAATATCAGGACTTATTTCAAAGTTATTGTAAACATACATGTTTTTGCATACTTAATGGAAGAGAAGACCATTTGATTACAAATCATCATAAATCTTGAGTAATCTGTGTTTGAATTCTTGATACATGCTTTGATTTGCTGTGTCCCTTGGAGTGCTTATCAGTTTGCATGTGTTGTCTTCATTCCTCATCCTTTGAAGTTAGTATCATTTGTATCTAGCTGTGGAACATCCTGGTGAAAATATGGTTTGATTTCTTCTCCTCATGACTGTATCAAGTGTGTATGTGGTTCAATAGCTAAGATTCACCAAAATTTGTAGTGTTCTTTTAAATTTCTTTGAATTTCATAACTTTCTTCACCATAATTACAAATAACAGACAATCAGAAGCAAATAACATGAAATATGCTGACATCTCGTAGATAATTGGAAATATATAGCATATTTAGAGTTAAAGCATGTTCAATCGATAAATATCATGCAAAGATCCAAGTACAAACACATTATTTGAAGAAATCTACTATGTAGAATAACCTTTATGTGTAGCACATTTGCAGGAAGTAAAATTTATTGATCAATAAATGTAAGGCCCTGGAATGATTAAAAGCAACACACATCAACCACTGAGTAACGTCAGTAGATTATGAACTAATCATTGGAGACTTGGGATCATGAATTCTCTGAATTCATCGTATCTTTCAAGATAAATAAGGATTGTTGTGTAACTTTTATTTCATGTTTGCTTATGACTAACATCATGATCAACAATACTCTACTCTGTTGGCTAGATCCATGCATAACTTGAGAGGCAGACCAAAACTTGCACTCACAGATCATCAATTCGATCGGCCACTATCACTGGTTTGTTAGACTTAGGGCACACAACTAAGAGGGGGGGTGAATCAGTTGTCCAAAACTTTCTGCAAATTACACACTTAAATCCTCTTAATGATTAGCAGTATATTAATCATGAAACATAATGCACTTAAATCAAAAGTAGAAACACATCAACACATAAGACACCAAGATTTTGACGTGGAAAACCCAGTTAAGGGAAAAACCACGGGTTAATTAACCCAAGATTGTATTCTTTGTTAGAAGAATATAAAGAACAAAATGGGACATGCCAATTAGGACTCACTACCCAAGCACACTTCTCACAAGAGGCCCACTGCCTATAAGAGACACACTGTCTACAAAAGAATAAGTATTACATACTTGAACTAGAAAATAGCATCTTCATCATGCTTGAATCAGTTCCATTGAAGCTCAATACTTCTACTCTGTCTTTCGCTCTCCTCCCTTCTACCACACTCTCATCTCCACAAGGACAAGTTTGAAATGACTTCACAATCCCTTATTTATACAAGACATCAACTTAGGAATGATCATCTAAGTCGGCAAACATCAACAAGAACATCTGCAGGATGTGTAACTGATCCGATCGGCCAATCTCCAGAAGAACACTATCGTCTAGAAGATAATCTTGAATTGCGAGCTCCAACTCCAATGTGGATCACCAACTCAAATTGGACACAATCCAAAGACTTCCACAAGCTTTCCTAAATCACCAAGAACATCCATACTTCATCTGCTTACTAAAATCCATCTCCCCTTTATCTGGAACCTCAAGAACACAGTCTGTCATTACTATCACAAAGGAATAGATGCTTGCGGACCTTCAAACCATGAACCAATCTATTTGACACTCTAAAAAGACTTCCTCAACACTCCTCAAATCTGCAGAACAAGACAATGCAATTCCGGATCTCACCGGACCTATCTGTAACACTCTGTCACCACTGAACATCTACCAGAAGCAGTTTTACTTGAGAGGCTACAACTTCTTTAGATCTTCATGTGGACCTCTGAAATCTCTACTGGACCACCTTAAGACACATATCTACAAACCCTTTAAACTGCATCCTTTGATACTCATCCTATCTTGGACTTTTACCTTACTGTCATCACTAATCTTCATTGTTCCTGATTGAGACTAATTTTCTCAATATCCCTAGCACACAGCTCATCCAATTCTTATCATTAATGCAATAGGAGTATGTTGACATCAATGACAACACTATTTAGGCCCATACTTGCAACATGGTCATCACTAATTGCCCAATCAATAAATTCCATACATTCGGAACCAAGATCATTTACAAGGTCATCTTGTTCTTCTTCTGTCTACTCTGTCAAACTATTAACCTGATACTCAGAAGCTAATAACTTTTCAATCCTTTATCATTGGAGGCCAAAATTCTAGATTTAGATTATTTTGGCAATGCTTATGACTACATCAGATCTGCAACAAATTATGACTTTCCACTGGAGAGATCCAGACCCTATCACCTGCTCCATTCATGACTACCTAGACTTAGATAAATTCTAATTTTGACTTCAAGTATGAACAAATTGTGTTATGCGGATGAGTGGAATGGTCTTAGTAGCCATCGATGACAACACCTATCATGCAAAGCAGTGTCTCTTGCCAACAAGAAAAACACAAGAATTGAATGCAACGGAAGATTCATATATTCAGTATCTCAAATAGTTACAACACTCATATTCCAATAACATGTGGACAATTATAGTCTCACAGGCCTGTCCTCCAGCAGAATACAAATTACATGAATGGTATAGCTTTGTAGTGCCTTCCACAAATCCACATCTAAATACTAAGAAATTTCTATCATCTTGGATATCTTCCTACTTCATCTAATGAATGCTTATATATCATCTACTAGATCAAAGAATGCTCTATGCTGGAATTAAGAGGTCTCAAACCCCAATGTATGATGAAACATGTAGGTCGACCTACAACTCATGGAAATGCTTTGTAAATGAATGAAATTGTTGGCAACTTGGCAAACATCACTAAGAGAGAGACACTGCTGGTATGATAGTGAATGATGTTTGAAGATGTTGCCATTGATGGCAATAAGAAAATGAACAAGATTGGAACAATGTTTTTGGTTTGGAGAAGAAGCCTTGGCCATTTTGGCTAAGTGTTGGCAGTGTACTGAAACAACTACAAGGAGACAATGTTTGAGCTGGTATTGGTCTGTAGTAGAAGATCATATCATGTGGTTCAGGTATGTTGTTCATTGTCCTCAAATGATCATTTGTCCAAGATTTAAGTTCTTGATGAGTACCGAAAGTCTATCTTCAAAAAGTCTAAGTCCGACAATGCAGAGAACAGAGAAAATCAGAACAAAACACTCAACTGAATTGGTCCGCATTCCTCCGTTATTGCATGTCTCGTTATGTGGTTTTGAGGTGTTGTAAACACATTTATGGAGTATCTATATCTATAGTTACAATTTCTAAGCTCCATTAGAAAGCCAATTATGAATGTCTAAGTATTGCTAGTTGATATGGTGTAGTTTTACTGTGACATAGCATGTATTATTATGGTCCACATTCCACCACAAGAGAATATTTTTCTTTGCAGTTCTGAAGGTATGATCTGTGATGTGTGAAGAGTGTTTTATATGATATTCAAAGCATCTTGTGGTCCGCAGTGAAAGTTGATGTCTGACATATGAAGTGAACCAGTGACTGTCTATGTTTAAGGCTGACATGATAAGTACAAATTGTATGTGGTAAGTTCTATTGTATAGAACTTAATTCTAAGTGGTGAAATAGTTAAGGCTGACATATGTGAAGGTATTTCAAATATTGTTTGGGTTCGCTATAGATTTTGGAGAATGAATTTGGCTAACATAGTACATAAGGCATGACTACACACTACACTTTATTAGGCCGACCTAATATGAAGATTTTAATTATTGTGGATATATATATGGGATTGAATTTGTGTTTAAGGAAAGAGATGCGAATGTGAGTGTGAAAAATATGTGAAGTATAGAGCAGGCAACAAGAGCAGAAGAAGAGAGATCTTGCTTAATGTAAAAGTAGAGTAGTGAAAAAGAGCAGTCAAGATGAAGAGTTTTGAGATAGTATTTTGAGTATTCAATGGACCTGCATCCATGCATGTGTAGATGCAATCTAAGCAGCTCAACCTGGTAGTGAGCCATTCTTCCTACTTCTTTCTTTCTCTAGGTAGTGAGCCTGTTTTGGTAGTTAGCCATTCTTGTAGTGAGAATTCTCTTTGGGAAGTGAGTCCTGGGTAGTGAACCCTAAGGTAGTGAGCCTCTATTGTAATTTGGTATTGTTCCTACATAATATATTTTGAGTTAACACTGACCGTGGTTTTTCCCAATTTTGGGTTTTCCACGTAAAAATCCTGGTGTTCATGTGTGATGGTTTGTGTTTATTTCTTCTATGTTTAATTTGCTTTGTTATTGCATGCATTAAATGGATTACTAGTTTAATAAACAAGAATTTTAATAAAGTGTTGATTCACCCCCCTCTCAGTACTTTAGGTGTTCAACAATTAGTATCAAAGCTTGGTTCCTTGGAATAAGTCTAACATCTTGAGGAAGATCTTGGAGACTGAACACATGGCAGGTAAAAAATGTCCTACTCCTCCTGAAGAAATTGATGCAACTGAAACTGAAGAAGAATGTACACTTGTCAATGAAGAAGAACTCAAGCTTGCACTTGCATATCTTGAAAAGGCTGAAATTGAAAACAAGAATCTGAAAGATAATGTCAAGGAAGTAGATGAGTGCATCAAAAAATTGAGGGGGCAAGTCAAGAAGTTCAAAGAAAAATTTAAGTCTAGGTTAGTGAACAACTGATATCTGCAAATGAAACCTTGAGTAATTTGAAAGTGGAAGTTGTAAAAAGAGCAAGAGCAGAAGAAGACCTAAATCAGTTGGTGAAAAGTGAAACTAAAGATTGCACAAAGCTTGAATAAGAAGTTGTGGATTTAAAAGCTGATCTGAAACATGCATGGAGTTAGGAAGAAAAATTTAGAGTGAGTGTTGCCCAACTTGATAGAATACTTTCTAGTCAGAAGAGTCCTGATGATAAATAAGGCTTGGGATTTGAGAAAGGTGAAAGTTCCAAAGCCAGTCAAGAAAAGAATGTTGAGATCAAGAGGGACAAAGGTAAATAGTTTCAGAATCAAAGGAACAAACCTAGAATACCACCAGCCAGGCAACCAAATGCTCAAAGGTACCCTTCTTTCAATGGTTATTGTAATACATGCAATAAGTTTGGTCATAAGGCTACTCAATGTAGGAGTAGGGTGATTCAAAATATTCCATCTTTCTCTGGTCAGTGTTTCACTTGCAATAAAGTAGGTCACAATGCTAATGATTGTAGAAGTTAGATAAGGAATGGTTATAACAATAGAAGGAATGGTCAGACCTTTAAAGGTAACTGCTTTATATGTAAGAGGTTTGGTCATAAAGCTAGTGAATGCAAAAATCAGATAAGGAACAACTATGGAAGGAATACTCAATCTTTCAATGGGAATTGCTTTGCATGCAATAAATTTGGGCACAAGGCTGACCAATGTAAATCAAGGATGAATGAAAGGAACAATAGACAGAGAAATGTCGCATGCTTCAATTACAACAGGCCTGGACATATTGCAAGATTCTGTAGTAGCAAAAATATGAAGGATAATAAGGTAGAAATGAAGAAACTAGTACAAAAGATAGATCTAGAAGAGATCAAGAAGGAGATGAATCAAATTTGGGTTAAGAAGGAAGTACAAGAAGTCAAGGATGAGTCTGCACCAGACTTTGGTGCTGGTACTTCCTCCAGGAAGTAAATTGAGAGCTCTGGCTCAGGGGGAGCTTAATGCAAAATCTTGTTCCCCCAGCTAGAAATGTGGTGTTGATATCCAGCACAAGGACATAAGCTAGAAAACAAGAAGACAAATCTTCTAGAGAAGATTCTGGCAGAAAAGAAGCTAATGCGGTAAATTACGGAGCAATCTTGATCGACTGGGGACATCAAAGAAAGGGTTTGACATCTTTTTGAATGAAGCATTTATTGCGATTAAATTTTGATGAAATAAAGAATATAAGGGATCCATTTGAAAGAAAATTCACTTTTCACTCAAACTACCAAGCAACCAAAGTGATCTATGAAGCAAGCCAAAGCAATTTCAAGTAGTCGATGAAGAAACCCTAATGAAGGCAAAAGGTATTTACCGCTCTTTCTTTTGAAAATTTTCCTGTTATGAGTTTGTAAAGATGAATACCCTTCAAGTAGTTGAGATAATAGAGAGGCCTCACCCTAAGTTTAAGAAACACCCCTATAAATCATTAATGTTTGATCTGGACGACACATTTTCTAAGATTCCACATGGTGTTATGCATACGGAGAATGTTAGGGCATATATACATGTAAACCTAGAGGATATGATAACATGAAATTAGGAAAATTGTACTTGGATGCTATGACTACTGTCAATATCATGTTGAAATAAGAATACAATGTCCTACATGAGAAGAACTTGGATACATGGTTAGACTTTCTGATATTCTCCGATGATGCATGGGTTAGATATGTTCTGAGCAGAATTCATGATGAATTCTTTTGGATTGTTGAGCCCCACATGATAACAAAAGAGGCTATGAAAGTAGTAACTGGCATGAGCACTACCAGAAAGGTTCCAACCTTGAAAACCATAAAGAACAATGTACTAATGCAGTTAACTGGTGCAAAATTTGATAAAAGGGAACTAACTGTGAATGACATTAAGGATCTAATAGTTAGATTTGCATCGAAGGTTATTGGGTACAAGGTCTATTTCTCTAATAGGGAGAATTCAGTGTCTACAACAGCCATATAGACAACATATGATATGGTCAAGAATAACACAAATTATGACCTATGTGAGTTGCTCTAGGAACAACTAATGGAGAACCTGAAAAGAACAAAGGAAATAAAATATCCCTTCAAGTATGGAACTTTGATTATTTGTCTATTCTTTTATATTCAGAGGGAGCTCTTGGTATGGAGAATATAGGTTGGCTTGATCATGCACCTGTAGCTGCTCAAATTAGAAATCATTTACATAGTTTGGGAAATGCTGACAAATAGAATTCAGCCTTATGGGGTTATTTCAAAAATTTCCAAAAGAAAATGCAGGCCAGGGCTAGGATCCCTATAACAGTTGTAAAGAAGTATGAAAAGGATATTGTGTTCATGGTGGACAAGGACAAATGCCTCATGGAGGCTGTCGAACCTAGAACTGTATGGGTCCCAACAATGGGATATGAAGTCTTAGAGGAAGTATTAATTGGTTTGGCAGATCTTATATTGAGCAAACCAAGACCCCAAGGAGGAAAGGTTTGGTATATTTAAGGAACTATCTCTCAAAGTTCATCTAGAGAAAACACAACCGGAGACCCAAAGAAAGGTCAATAAATATGTAGAGGAAGTTGCCAAGAGCCATGGGTTCACAGATGAGGAAATATGTAAAGCAAGAGCAAAGACAAAGGCATTAAAGGCTATAAGTGCTTTGGAAGAGCAAACATCAAAAGCTCCAGAGAAGGAGGAGAAAATTGAAATGGAGAAGCCTACATCTGGCCCTGCACGAAGAACAAGAGCTTCCACCTCTGCAACTGCTTCAAAGAGTTCTGGACCCTTTGTTGCAAGGATAAAGGTTGCAAGTGATGAGAAAGAGACACGTAAGAAAAAGTCTGAGAAAGAAAAGACTAAGCCTAAAAAACAAGTACCGGTAAAGAAAATTGTAGAGAAGAAGAAAACAAAGAAAACAAAGGCAACACAAAGAGTGTATGTTAGACTGGGTCAAGGAGAAGAAGTGGAAACATAGACAGATGAGGAGATTGAAGAAAAATGGACAAAAATAGAGAAAACCACCTCCAGTAAAAAGGAGAAGCCCTCAGGAAAGACCAAGAAGAAGAAGGAAGATGAGAAGACTAAAAGTGAAGCAACACTTTCCTTGGGAACCCTAGTCAATGCATTTTCGCAATATGGAAATTTGAAACCCATTTCTGAAATGTATGATGAAAGATTTGATGTAGATAAGATAATTATTGAAACTATAGTTGTCAGATATTTATAAATGTTTAGCAAAGCCTTAATTGAAATCATAGATCAATTACCGGCTAGCCTAACTAGCATCATGTCAACAAGGAAGGAAGTGGCTATGGCCAAAGACGTGGAGATAAGAGAATATGTCTTGTTGAGTATTTGTCCAGACATAACAAAAGAAGAAAAAGCCAAAGTCACAAAGATACTCAATGATAAATTCAGAACAAAGAGAAGATTTAATACACTTATGGCCGGTGACACAGAGAAACTAATTAAAGAGACAAAGGAGATAGCACTGAGTGTGTTGCATGAATTGCAAATTACAACTATTATAGATAGTGATGAAGAAGAACAAGTTAACAATGTTGGCACTTCTAATGCTACCCCAGAAGTAAATGTTGAGCAGAGTATGGACCAAGGCACAATCACTCCTCTGGAGTGTTTAGGAAAGGTAAAAGAAATGAAAGAAACTAAAGAAGAGAAGAAGTTTGAAGAAGTAAGGACAGTCCCTAAACAAAATATCTTTGAGGAACAAGAAGAGCAGAGAGAAGAGGAAAATGAACAAATGATGGACATTCTTGTTTCAGAACCTGAAGGAAATGGACAAGAAAATATTCAAGATCCCCCTTCGAAGAGTCAAGATACTGAAATATCTCAAGAAGAAGTAAAAAGAGACACTGCAGACTCATTAAGGGAATGTTTGTTAAAACAGAAGGAAGCACAAATAGCAGACACATCTAAACTTCTGCAAGGACAAATAAACTTGGCAACCATGTCTCCCCTGTAGAAATTGAAGTTGGGTACAATGTTCCAAGCAACTGCCCAAGAAGAAATAACAAAGTCTCACATGGAAGACAGTGAGCTACTGGGTGAAGCAATAAACATTTTTGAGAAGATCATGCCCAGAGTTTAGAGAGATAGAATACTCACTCTCGTAGCACAAATGAAAAAGATAATGGAGTCTATGAATTCCCATTTTGAATCCTTTGAGAATGCTGCTAATAAAAATGTAAGAGATGAAATAGACATTAAGAGATTAGCTGAGATAAAAGATAAAGCTTCTCAAGACAAAATTTTATTAGATAAAAGTGTAGAATATGCACAGTTAGCCCTTAAAGAAGTGAGTGAATTGTATCAATTTTGTCTTACATGGTCAGATAAGACTAAGGACATAAAAGATAAAATAGAGAGATGGGAAGCTTAGATAATGAAGATATCCAGAACATATGACCCAAGAAAAGATGCTATTGGCAATTAGAGGGCACAAATTGAAACTATTCATTCTAATATACATAAGTTGTAGACCTAAAGGGATATCATAAAGCATAGAATGAGTCAGCTCTGAGAGGTGGCAAGTTTCAAAATTTCTTCCCTAACCAAGTTAATAATAGCGTCAGATAAGACAAGGCAAATCTCTGAAGCCTTTGATATAGTAAAGAAATCAGAAGAGTTGTTGTCCTAAATTAATGGGCACATACTAATTTTGAGCAATGCCAAGACTAGTTGGGATGAAGAAATGGTGCAACTAAAAATAATCTATAAAGATGTTCTCCTGGAACAATAGTAAGCATTTTTTATATCACTTGTATATATGCGGAAAGTAGAAAAACAGTTTTGAAATTTTAGCAACTTGTACATATCCTTGTATCATATACCTTTGCCTCAAAGGGGGAGAAGAAATGAAGAATGTGAAAAAAATTTAAAAAATAATAAAAGAAGTATGAAGATAGGGGGAGCAGTGTATAAATAGAAAGGGGGAGATGTAATAGTTTTTTCACATCAAGTGTTGCCATTAATGCCAAAGGGGGAGATTGTTGGCAACTTGGCAAACATCACTAAGAGAGAGACACTGTTGGTATGATAGTGAATGATTGTGCATGATATTTGAAGATGTTTCCATTGATCGCAACAAGCAAAGGAACAAGATTGGAACAATGTTTTTGGTCTGGAGAAGAAGACTTGGCCATTTTGGGTAAGTGTTGGCAGTATACTGAAGTAGCAACAAGGAGACAATGTTTGAGCTGGTATTGGTCTGCAGTAGAAGATCCTATCATGCAGTTTAGCTATGTTGTTTAAAGTCCTCAAATGATTATTTGTCCAAGATTTTAGTTCTTGATGAGTACCAGAAGTCTATCTTCAAAAACTCTAAGTCTGACAGTGCAGAGAACAAAGAAAATCAGAACATAACACTCAACTGAATTGGTCCGCATTCCTCCACTGTTGCATATCTTGTTATGCAGTTTTGAGGTGTTGTAAACACATGTATGGAGTATCTATATCTAGAGTTACAATTTCTGAGCTCCATCGGAAAGCCAGTTATGAATGTCTAAGTATCGCTACTTGATATGGTGTAGTTTGACTGTGACATAGCATGTATTAATATGGTCCGCATTCCACCGAAAGAGAATATTTTGCTTTGCGGTTCTAAAGGTATGATCTATGATGTGTGAAGAGTGTTTGATATGATTTTGGAAGCATCTTGTGGTCCGCAGTGAAAGTTGATGTCTGATAGATGAAGTGAACTAGTGACTGTCTATTTTTAAGGCCGACATGATAAGTACAAATTGTATGTGGTAAGTTCTATTGTATAGAACTTAATTCTAAGTGGTGAAATAGTTAAGGCTGACATATGTGAAGGTATTTCAAATATTGTTTGGGTCTTCTATAGATTTTGGAGAATGAATTTGGTTGATAGAGTACATAAGGCATGACTACACGCTACACTTTATTAGGCCGACCTAATATGAACATTTTAATTATTATGGATATATATGGGATTGAATTCGGTGTTTGAGAAAAGAGATGTGAATGTGAGTGCAAAATATGTGAAGTACAGAGTAGGCGACAAGAGCAGAAGAAGAGAGATCTTGCTTAATGTAAAAGTAGAGCTCTAAAATAGAGCAGTCAAGATGAAGAGTTTTGAGATAGTATTTGAGCATTCAATGGAGCTGCAGCCATCCATGTGTAGATGCAATCTGAGCAGTTCAACCTAGCAATGAGCCATTCTTCCTACTTCTTTCTTTCTCTAGGCAGTGAGCCTATTTTGGTAGTGATCCATTCCTGTAGTGAGCATTCTCTTTGGGTAGTGAGCCCTGGGTAGTGAGACCTAAGGCAGTGAGCCTCTATTGTAATTTGGTATTGTTCCTACATAATATATTGTGAGTTAACACTCACCGTGGTTTTTCCCAGTTTTGCGTTTTCCACGTAAAAATCTTGGTGTTCATGTGTGATGGTTTGTGGTTGTTTCTTCTATGTTTAATTTGCTTTGTTATTGCATGCAATAAATGGATTACTAGTTTAATAAACAAGAAGTTTAATATAGTACTGATTCACCCCCCTCTTAGTACTTTGGGTGTTCAACAAAAATGTATTGTGGTTCTCAATGAAGGTCTATCTGGTCCTTTACTACCTTGTGTGATGTTCCATTTGGCTCCACAAGTCACAGGAATGCTCCGCAAACCTTGTATGCTCAAATTGAATGTTAATTGCTCTATCTACATTGAGTTTTGATGATCTTCTGATAGCGATATATCTCCGTAAAAAATTCCAAATTTCATGAAATTTGAATTTGATGTAGATGCCATAGTGTATAACCTAAATCCTACTCTGTGAGCTCTGAAATGAAGATGCGGTAGAATGCGGTGGAAAATTCTAAAACTGCAACTGACTAAACTGCACCTGAAATGCAAGAAAAGAAAATAAAGCAAATGTTTTTTCGGTTGATGCAAGATTTCTCTTGAACCTAGGATGCTCCTACATCACTACTAGTTTGAGGAGTAATCACATACATCCAACATCAAGGAGCACATCCAAAACAATCAAGGTTTGCATGTATAGTTAGTCTTGTACTTCATTTGTTTATGCATTCCTTACTTACTCAATTGGAGGTTGCTTGTAATTATGAATGAAATAGGTTAATGCACTTTTGCTTGTTTCTTTATGTTCACATTTATATCTAATACACATACTGTAATGTAGAAAACTACGTACCCTCACAATTTCATGTTGTGTTTTGAATCGCATTAGTGTCTGCTCCTGAAGCATGTTTCTAGGGCCACTCAAAATTGACCTTGGCCTATCTCAACCCACACCAAGGTTTTCCAAAAATCATTTTACACATTTATTTCTTTCAATTTTATGAAAAAATATGCTAAATTTTAAAGACTATTTTGAGGATGCAAGCGCGACGCATGGATGTCCCCACAACGTACTGGCATCTTAAATATTCCAAAAAAATCAAATGGTTGATTCTCCCACCTTGTCACTTGATTCTGTCATTGTTAGTGCTCACACAGTAGTGAAACAATCCCTGTAGCATATCCGGCCTCTCAGATTCCTCATTCTTGATGCAAAAAGCAAGATTAGAAAAAATAGAATCTCTCTCTCTCACGTACAACTTTTTTTTGACAATACTACAAATTATTAAATTCTCTAGGCTCCCATACAACAAGCTATTGAAGATCTTTGTGCTCACTCAAGTTGCAACATTTTTCTCTCTCTTAGCTTTATGATATCTCTCTTGGCATATTGGGCCTTGTGGAGGCTCTCTTCAAAGGGTTTGGAGTTATACACACACAAATTGATCCCTCAAGGAGCTTGCAATCTCCTTCATTGTTCTACAACTTTTAACATTGTTTTATTTACATGAAATAGTGTTATTTTGCTAGTTTTTTGAATATTGCTTTGTGTACGTTTTGGCAAACTTGTGGTGTAGACCACTACAATATTTTTCCTTTGTACACTATGGTATTCTCCCCTATAGAACAAGGTTGATACTCTTAGTTTTTATTTATTTTCTCACTACAATTATTTCCTATATGCACATAGGAAATAGGAACACACACGTTTATTTTTTATTTTTCCATAGTGGTTGTCCGTGGAGGTTGAAAGATCGAAATAGGGGCTTGACCTGAAGGCAAGCTCCCAAGTAGTCCCAACTATTTTTTGTGGTTTGTGTTGTTGCAGGTTTAAGGAAAGATTCAAATGCATGAGATTTTATTAATCTTTTCTCTATTCTTTCCTTATCATTTATCCCTTCTTTGTTAGTTGATTAAATGCATTTTTTTTAAGTTGGTTATTTATTAACTATTGGATGTTCATTTTGGTTATGTGTGCAAATTAGATGAGTTAATAGACCTAGGTAGAACTCTGGAGTATGAAAGTTTTGCCTTTTGTTTCCGTACAGACAACAACATGATGCATAGACGTCCTCGTAACATGCTAGTGTCTTGGGCTATGACTCTCCCCTTTCGATTCTAGGTTCTTCTATATCTCCCGTTTACTATTTTGTATTTATTTTTGTGATCTAGTCCTTATATTTTTAGATTTCATAGTTTTATTGTTGTACCTTAGTACTTTCACTTATCAAGATTAGTTAATTTCTAAGTGTAGAGAAAAGTAGGATCTAGCTAGGGCTATTCTATTCTCCTTGATTGGATAGAAACAAAATACTCTTCCTTGAATCTAGTTAGATTCTCATGTAATTGGTGAAAATTTCTCCTAATTAGATAGCATTGTTTTATCTTACATTAGGATTCACATTTTCATACACTACATTTTGGTGAACCCAACTTCATTCACTTGCATCTCTCTTATCAATCTACTTCTCTTCTTCATTTGTTTGTTACAAATAAGAATTTGACCATGTTGGATCTATTTCTCTAAATCTTTAAACTTTCAATGATACTTAAATTAGTAGCAGAAATTTTGACATGGTAGATGAATCTCTTGATGACTTCATCCATCTCACTTCTTCCTCCTTCCAACCAAAACAAATTCCTTCTAAATAAATGATTAACCCAATTTATGTTTCTATCTCTACACAAGAACCTGTGAAACTGAAGATTGTGGTACATCTTTGTTCTGATACACAAGAAACATTTAAATTAGTAATCACTATTCAAGGTGCTTCAAACACACCTTGACCTTTGAATTACTTAGCACAAATTACATAATCTATAATACTAAATGTGTTAGGGCCTCCTCATTATCATGCAGTAGCCCACACGTATAATACATGACAAAAAAAATATACTGCATTTGTCCCTATTTCCATCCCAACTTCTTATCTTATTATACCTCCACCTCCCCATCTCTCTTAGAAGCTTATGACAGTATGATCTTGTAGAGTAGATTTGTGCTACCCCCACCAAGATTTATCTTTGGGAGCTCATTCAAACTTCACCTACATATCATTGTATACTCAAAGAAGCCTTACAGAAGATCCTGGTCACATCTTCCACTAGGTTGAATGACGTAGCTATGCTGCTTGATTGTATTTATACCAATTCTCTAGATATTGTGTTCCAACAATATGAACTACCTTGTTTAGAGGTGCAGAAACAAAATGATAATCTTCTTATCATTGTTGGGATTAATTCTTTTGGTTTCAAGCATACCCTTATTGATAATGGTTTAGGTCTCAATGTTTGTGGTGTAGATCTCTTAAACCATATCAATACTGATACATCTTGTATATCTCCCACTAATCTATCCATCCGTGGCTTTGACAACATAGGTAGCCAAACTTTGGGCACAATCACGTTACTGATTGAATTGGGCCATGTTACTTTGCCTACTCTTGTTCATGTCATGCCCAATGCTTTATCTTAAAATCTCCTTCTTGATAGACCATGGATTCATGCCATGGGAGTGGTCTCGTCTACCTTGCATGTTTCTATTAAATTTCTCTATGAAAATAAAACTTATACAATTAAAGTTGATCCAGATCCCTTCCAATATTGTTAACAAGCAGATCCTGTGACTTAGCCTGACACTTATCCAACTCTCCAAAATATTATTCCTTCTTCTTCTATGAAAGATGATTCCCCATCCTCAACCCCTACTCAAGATGTTCACCATGGTGCCAACTCATCTTCAAATGCATATCTAGGTGATGATTAGGGTTTGTTGGATTTTACACCATCCTTTATAGTAGAGTATAAAATCATACCCTCTCATTCTAACATTCCAATAGTTCCTTCTAACTTTTTACTTGCAAATACTTCTTCTACATCAAGAAAAAATCTCCTCCGATTTCTCCTAAAGAGTCAGGTGATTATACTTGCATTGATTATGCCACTAATAGTAATCCTCCATCCTTTAAGGAGATGCAATCTTGTTATGGCTATGATTTTCATATTCTTTCTAGTATCGGATATAAAGGCAATGGATGTGGATGAGAAGAGTAGGGTATCAAGATCCCTTTAGAGTCTAATCCATATTACTCTTCTATGGATCTTGGATACTAGCCTACTCGACCCTCTAAATCTTCTCACTATGAGTGCAAAGATTTTAATATGATTTATGCATCGCTAAGTTCTCCTCTTCCTCTTCTATATCTTGAATTTATAATGCAGGATTTTGATTCTCATATTCCTCCTCTTGATTCCTTTTCTATAGATGAAGCTCTTGTAGAATTTCTAGGAGTTTATGATCATATGCCAACATATTATCATGATCGTGGATTCCCCTTTTGTCTCAATGTGGAAGCATATTTTAGGGAATCTATTGATTTATATGATGATATCCTTTCTTCTCGTAATAAATATCTAGAACACCCTTCTTCATCCAATCCTCAAGACTATAGTACTCTCCTCATCAAAGATATTATTGATGTCCTAATAGATTCTAAAGAGAAGGATAAGGTTATACAGATTGGGCAATGCTTGTCCTCAAAAGAGTGATAAACACATTCAGATCTTTTACATGGATTTCCTAATTTATTTGCTTGGTCATATGAGGATATGTCCTGTGTTGACCCAACTGTTGTGGTCCATAATATTGTACTTTATCCCAATGCTCAACCAGTAAAATAGCAAATTCATAAAATGAACCCCAAGGTTGCTTTAATGGTCAAGGTTGAGATAGAAAAGCTTTTACAAGTTGGTTTTATCTGCCCCATGAACTATTCACCTTGGATTTCAAATATCGTCGCTATCACCAAACCTGACAACCGTATTCGAATTTACATCGATTTTCAAGATCTCAATAAAGTATCCTTGAAGGATGATTTTCCTCTTTCAAATATCGAAATGATAGTTGACTCAATAGCTAGTCATGCCTTACTTTCTTTTATGGATTGGTTTTCTACTTATAATCAAATTCTCATCAACCCCCAACATCAGTATAAAATAAATTTTACTTCACCTTGGGGAAATTTTTGTTATGTTGTCATGTTGTTTAGACTTAAGAATGTAGGTGCAACTCACTAATGTGTGATGACCCTAATCTTTCATGATTTCATTTATAATATCTTGGCTAAATCATTGTTGCACCAAGATCACATACACAATCTTCATTGCATCTTTGAATGTATTCACATTTACATGCGACTAAATCCCCACAAGTGTGTCTTTGGTGTTGACTCTATAAAACTATTGGGATTTATAGTTTTGCATTGTGGTATTGACGTGGACACAAACAAGATCAATGCTATTGTAAATATACTGCCACCAAAGAATATTTCTCAACTTTGGGGTTTACAAGGAAAAATTTAGGCTAACCACCAATTCATTTCACAACTTATAGATCAAACTCTTCCATTTACACATCTTCTCAAAAAATGCATGTTTTGACTAGGATAAGAATTGCCAAAAACCCAAGTTGATGACCTTAAGTGTTGTTTGGCTAATCCTCCTATTTTGATGCCAGCCATTACGAGACGTCGTTTTCTTCTTTACACTTCTGCATCATCTCATGCTTTGGCATCCTCATTAGCCCAACATGATTATGCAAGTAAGGAATGTGTTATGTATTATATTAGCCGAACCTTACTAGATTATGAGACTCATTATTTGGCATTAGAGAAACAATGTCTAGCTCTCATATTTGTGACACATAAGCTAAGATATTATCTTCTCCATGCTAAGATGCATGATATTATAAAGTTTGATTTGTTAAAACATCTTTTCTCTAAGATAGACTTATCTGATTGCTTAGATGAATGGGTGATGTTGTTAACCAAGTTTGACCTGAAGTCTCAAAAGGAAATCAAAAGAAAAGTTGTAGCTAACCATTTGGCCAAAGCTCCTTCTCCTTTCACTCTTCCTAATCACGACTCTTTCCCTAATGATCATCTATGGGAATTTTTCCTTAATGAATCTAGGTGTAGAACTAGCTCTAGAGCTGGTGTAATACTGGTTCCTCCTTTAGGTAATTTAATTCACTTTCCTTTTATATAAATTTTCTTTGTACAAACAACATCACTGAGTATGAAGCCCTTATTGTTGTCTTACATGTGGTGTTGTCTCTTCATATCAAATCTATTCATATATTTGGTGATTCATAGTTGATTATAAAGTAAGTCACTAGGTCTTATGAGACTAAACATGATAAGTTATCTCAGTATTGAGACTTAGCTTTGTCACTAATCAATGAGTTCTCTTCTTTCACTATTGATACTATTCCATGCAAAGAAAATCATCATGTAGATGCCATGGAAAACATTGCTTCCCTTGTACCCTTTGATGATTCCACAAATGATTATAACTTTGTAATTCACACTCTTTATCTCCCTGCCATTGTCGATAATTCTTCTTTTGATACTCTTTTTTATTACAATATTGATTTTGAGGAATGGTTCTCCCATATATTTAGTTATTTTCAAAATGGTACCTTCCCAAATCCTTCTTCAAAGAGTTCTCAAACTCAAATTCTTAAGCTCATAGCACGATACATTATTTCTAATGTTCTTTATCGTTGAGCATATAATAGTCTCCTTCATTGCTTAACTAAGGCTGAAATTCCCATTGCCCTTGAAGAGGCCCATTTAGGTGCCTATGGGGGAAATTTTGGTGGAAGAGCCTTAGTTCAAATTTCCTTTGAATGGGTTACTATTGGAAAAAGCATGGAGTAATATTCCTTTGTTTTTGTTAAAAAGTGCCCTCATTGTCAGCAACATAGTGGCCTAATTCGAG
This sequence comes from Cunninghamia lanceolata, assembly GCA_027924645.1. Classification (NCBI taxonomy): domain Eukaryota; kingdom Viridiplantae; phylum Streptophyta; class Pinopsida; order Cupressales; family Cupressaceae; genus Cunninghamia; species Cunninghamia lanceolata. The sequence continues at coordinate 823,396 of BSBN01000806.1, forward strand.
CTCCTACACAAGAACTTCGTGCCCATATATCAACTTGGCCATTTTTAGTTTGGTGCTTAGATCTTATTAGAAAAATTTCTCCTCCTTCTTCTAAAGGTCACACATTTATTATAACTACTAATGATTACTTCATGAAATGGGTTGAAACTATCCCACTTCTATCCACGACTGACGAAGTTATCTATTGTTTTCTCCTCAATAATATCATTTCATATTTTAGAATCCCTTCTGTCTTTATTTTTTATAATGGTACTTCATTCAAGAACAAGGATGTGAAGCAGTTCCTTGAGAAATTCTATATTCAACAACACTTCTCTATGCCATACTATCCACAGTCTAATGTCCAAGCAAAATCTTCCAATAAAACCATTGAACAAATTCTTAGTAAATTTGTTAACAAACATGGTAAAGATTGGCATACTCAGCTTTCTTACACATTATGGTCCTATTTCATGACATTCATATGGTATAGAAACCGCTTCGTACAATATCGTCTATGGTGCAGACACAAAGATGCCTTTAGAGTTGGAAATTCCTTCTTTGTGAATTTCCCTCCAAGGCCTCATTGATGATAACACTTATCGTGATCAACATCTTTTACGTCTTGAAATGCTTGATGAACAGCATCTCAATTCTCTCAAACATCTACAAGCCTATCAAAAGACTTTGAATCGTAGTTACAATCAAAGAGTTCTACATTGATCCTTTGAAGTGGGTGGCCTAGTGATATACGAAAACCAGCGTAATGTGAGTGCTCCTTTAGGTACAAAAGAAAAATTCAGTCTTAAATGGTTTGACTCCTAGTACATCATCACCTCCATTTATGGATTTGACATGAATAGTTTCTCTATGATGGATGGTAAGCCTCTTAAAGAGACCATTAATGCTATGCATTTGCGTTATGCTTGGAATTCTTTCTTTATGTGACATATGAATAACAAATTCATTCTTATGAAGTAATTTATGCTTATCTTCTATCATTCAATCATCAACACACTTAGTTATTGTAATGATTCTTTTCAAATTTGTGTATTGCTTAAATATATAGTTTTCTTCTTTAAAACACAAGGTGTTCATTTGTTTAGTGTTATATAATACTTTGCATTCTTCTTTTATGCTTGTTTCTTCTATTCTCAACATGATTCATGTTGTCTTGAATGTTAGTAGTAGTTTTCATCTCTAAATGGAAATTACCTCATACTCTTTACCATGCCGATTATTTAATTGTGCAAACAATTAATTAATCCCTATTTAGTTACTTAATTAGATATTTTATAAGTATTTAATTAGATAGTTGTTGCTCCAATTTACCAATTAGATACTTATTGTATTTAATTATGTAAATCTTATCATTCATTGTTTGATTAGATCATTTTAGTATTTTATTATACAATTTTACTAAGTTGTTTAATTAGATTTGAATAACATTTAATTAAACAATATCTATCACATATATGCAAAACATGCAAATAACTTTGTAACACATATATTGAACCAAGTCTCAAAATCTCATATATATAACAAGTTTCTCAATACATTATATGCAAAATCGTCACTGTGTCAAAAATATGGTATAAAAAAATTTGCTACACTCTTAAGGTGCATGGCTGCATGATTCCTCTAGCCCTAGTGGTGGTTGATGTAGAGAAGGATCCTACCATGAAGTTATATCTACTTCATGTCTACAAGTCCCTTAGTGTGCCTCTCAGCTCTGCTACCTCAGTCATCAGATGCAACTCACTCTGTTGTAGCCAAGTCACCTCAGCTTGTAGCCTGTCTTCTTCAGCCATCAGGCCCTGCACCCTTGGGTGATTCGGGTCAGTCATTGGTGCCATCTAAATTCTTTGAAGGTATACCCTTACAAGATCTAGCTAGCTCTAAAGAGCGTCATGTGTACTCTCGGCACTCTCAGCTCTTTTCACGGATTGATCCCACTCTACTATGAGTGTTATGACTTGGGAAATCACCTGGTCCCACTCTAGAGTGATGGAAACAACCTTAATAGTGGCTCAATCTAGATGGAACCAACCCTCCTCATAAGAAACCATTAGTTCTACCATAGGCTCAAAAATGTTGATATGTCACCTGACAGTCTGCTGAGGCCTATAATTGGCCCAAATAGCCTACTCAAGCTATACACTAAGTATTATCTTAGTAAGAACTTGACTTATATAGTCAAGCCACTCTTGTGTGCGCACTACAAAAGTCAAAAAATGATAAAATTAGATCTGTTGAACCATATCAATATCAAAATTAAATACATATCTACTATTCTACTTAAATCACAATATGAAGGATTGAGTGAGCGGTTATTGGAGGAGTTGTTGATTTGTAGGGTTTGGTCTACTTTAACCCACCTTTTCTTTGGTCTTCTAGGTTGTGAGCCATCTAGACTAGGGCTCATGTCCTCTTTCCTTTATTTCCTGCATGTTGTTGGTTTATGCGCTATGTGGAGTCTATGTGTGTCCTTTTCCATAATTTTTTGTGGTTTTGAGTTCAACTTTTTTTGTGATTTGGGGGAGCTGCTTTCATGGTGGCCTTTGGGGCCCCAAGGGACCCCCCAATTTGTCTTTCAAAGATGTGCTTCATGGGGGTGAATCTTCTTTGTCAGAACATACAAATACTGTCCATTTTTTATTACATGCAACAGAGGAGTTCAAGAATGCTCAAAATTTGGGGAATCATCTAAAACCCAATGGTTGTTTGGTGAAAAGAAAAGATTGACCAGTGGTAGTGATAAATCCAGATTCCATTACTGACGATGTTTTGCATTTGACTAAACATGCATTAATTTGCAAGTTTATGGGTGTCCATATTTCCCTACATTTTTTGGAGGCATGGATTATAAAAAAATGGAATCCAAAAGGGGATATAGAAATCATCTTAGCGGAAAACAACTACTTATTTGTGGTGTTCTTGTGAATTGATGATCATAATTTAATTTTTGAAGGGGGTCCTTACTTTCATAATCAAGCGAGCCTTTTTATCAGACCCTGACATATAGGGTTTGATCCTCTGGAGGAGCTCCCTTCTAAGATTCTTGTCTAGATTCAACTTCCTTAGATTCTAATAGAGTCTTGGCATTAGGATATTTTACATTCCAGAGTGGTGGTCTTGGGATAGCCCTTGGGTCCTTCCCGTCAAACCCTTGACAGAAAGGTAGCCAATTTTTCTCGTCTTTATGTTGAAATTAATTTGAATAACCCACTTCATGAATCTCTAGAAATTAGATTAGATAGTGTGAGATGGATTCAATAGGTTGACTATGAAGCACTTCCATTTTGTTCTTGTACTTGTCATGAATATGAACACCTTGATGTAGTCACAACTAGGAGGGTCTACAAAGTGAACTGTCTAGGTCGTGCAGCTAGAGTAAACACAACAGAAACAACTCAAAGATAGAAAGAAAATGCAGATTTAGTCATTATTATATCATAGAATTCAAATACAAATTGGTCGGTAACATGCGATCTTACAACTAGGGCTCACAGGCCTGATTTCATAGTTACAAAATATGCACAATATATAGCTTTGAAGCTGATTCGCAAGAAATTCAAACTATCAACTATGAACTAATGATCAACTACTTTCCTAGGCATCTATTACATCAATTTATATCATCTCTGAAACATAAGATTCCTCTACATCAGCCAAGGAAGATCACAAACTCCAATGAAGAGCTGTAACGTGTGTACACGGATAGGTTAGACCTAATCATGTAGAACTCCTTCACAAATGAATGGAATGGTGTGCAGATCTTAGGGAAGGTTGGCCATGAACCAAACAACATTGAATGATGTGTCATTTAGCTCCGCAAGTCATGAAATGCTCTGCAAGTCTTCTCCTTTAGCTAATTGTCTGAGACTATTAGGATGCTTTGTTTTGAGAAAATAATTGATCTTCTGATAGCAATATTTTATCGGTACCTAATCCAAATGATCTGAGATTTGGATATGAGGTGCATGAATGTGTCTAGATGCTAAGTCCAACTCCACATGATCTGAAATGCAATTGTGGTAGAATGCAGACCAAAATATGAAAACTGCTACTAACTGAACTGACTGAATTGAACTAGAAAATGAAAAGAAATAGACTGAAATGCAAATGTTTTTGGTTGATGCAAGATTTCTCTTGAACCAGGGATGCTCCTACATCAGACATCTAGGGTTACTGAAAAAGTAAGTCCCTCACTTTGCTGGGGTTGGAGAAAAACCAAGATGGTCCACCTCAACCTGAGAAATTCAAGATGAGTCTTCTTCTGGTCTGCCTTTCCACTTCACAAAATATTCTTTGTACTATCTTCCTCTGGTGTTGCCTCCAACTCTTCTATCCAAAATGTCCTCAATCTGCTCTGATGCTTCTTGTGGTAACTGCTTCTTCAAGTTTTCTTTAATGTTGTCACTGAACTCTACTTCATGATACTAATATAGGTCTACAATGTTGAAAATAGGTGATATCCCCAGTGTCTCTGGTAACTCCACTTCATATACATTTCCTGAATCAAACTTTCTGAGTATCCTACATGGTCCAAACTTCTTCATCTTCAACTTGTTATATGTCCCAACTGGAAATCTCTCTTTTCTCAATGAAAGGAAGCTAGGTGTGCGAAAATCGCTTCCTACACTAATCTAATGAGGGGAGGAGAGTGTAATTTCAATTTTATCCTTACTATTACAGAAATGTTAAACCCACTAACAGAGATAACAAAGATATTGCAGCAAACACATAAACAAGAAAGTGAGACAGAAGAAGAGAGACATAAGATATACGTGGGGAAAACCCTTATCGGGTGAAAAACCCCACACTCCAAAACCTGCACAATGTATTATCAAAATTGAAATGGTTTAAAATACACTTGCAATGCAAGCTCTCAGAAGTCTTTGACATTCGTATTTGGAGACAAACTAGTAGCATAATAGTACCTATCAAACCTGTAATAATCTCCTCCTCCAAGCACCTTTTTATATAGAAAATACAAGGCAAAATTGCCTCTTTCTTGGAATGGGTGTCCAACTTGGCCTCATGGCCCAAAACCCATGCCTATGGACACTTGGTCAACCTTGTAAGATGCTTCTGACACTTTTCCACACACCCCATCTCAAAGAGGTTTCCTATTTCTAAAATGGGTTATGACATATGATCTTACGACTCTTACGACCATCATAGAATCTATCATACCAGTTACAACTTACAGTTGTAAGAGAATCTGTCATACACAGGCTATAAATAGTATATTCTCTTACAACATGTCATAGTCCACCTTGGGGTGCCCAAAGATGCCTTTTTCAAAGATGCTCTTCGACAAATGTCTTCATCTATCATAGAATCTCCTATTTCTGACTCTTACATGTCATAACTTCATCATAGGAATCTGTCATGACCGTTACGGTCAATATTCCCTTACACAACATCTAAGATGTCGACACATGGAAAAATATTCTTACCACAAAGTGGGACACCTATCTCCTCATGTGAGGACAAAATTACAAGTTGTCATCTTCCATGTAGGATGACACATCGCTGTGCCACATCCCACAAGATGACAATATGAATTTACAATTTAATTTACAACATAGGCAATAAATAAATAAATACAATAAAAATGATACAAGGAATTATCAAGGTTGAGACACCTTAATTCCCAACATTCTTCCAATTGTCGAACACCTTGTAAGAGCTAATAGAATTAACAGGATTTAACTGCTATAGGCTGAGAGGCCGATAGACCCCGAACACCATATGAACTTCTCTATGCCCACTGGCTTCGTTAAGGCATCTGCAACATTCTTCAAAGTATCTACCTTCTCCAAATTTACCTTCCCATCCTCTACCATGTCTCGCTTGAAGTGAAACTATACATCAATATGCTTTGTTCTGGCATGGAAAGTTAGATTCTTCGCAAGGCAAATCGCACTCTAACTGTCACAACAAATCGTAATCTATCCTGCATCAACACCAATATCTAAACACAATCTCTTAAGCCAAATCAATTCCTTACAAGCATGAGTTGCAACCATATACTCAGCTTCTGTAGTGGACAAAGTAACCACAGGTTGTTGCTTACTCATCCAACTAATTGCACCACCAAACATTGTGAACACATGCACTGGTGGATCTCCTGCTGTCAATGTCACCTACCCAATTAGAATACACAAATCTACGAATACAAACTGAATGTGGAGGTCCTGTAGCATTACCATGATAGCAAATAGAATACTCAGAAGTACCCCTCAAATATTTGAACACTCGCTTAATTGCATCCCAATGTACCCATCCAGGATTAGCCATAAATCGACTAAGGATTCCCACTGCTTGGGCAATGTCTGGTCTTGTGCAGACCATGGCATACATCAAACTACAAACAACACTACCATAAGGTACTTTGCTCATGTCCCCACCTCACTAGAAGATTTTGGACAATCACTAACAGATAACTTTGTCCCTAATGAAACAAGAACACACAATGGTCAACAATCTGCCATGCTGAACCTATCCAACACGGTCTTCACATACTTACTCTAGCTTAACCAAAGTTTTCTGTTAGTTCTGTCTCTTCTAATTTCCATTTCTAGAATGTACCTGGCTGCCCCTAAATCTTTCATTTCAAATGGTGCTGCCAACTGAGACTTAAAATTAGAAATCATATTCTTACCCTTCCCAATCAACAACATGTCATCAACATATAATGCAACAATGAGAATACAATCACCATCAAACTTATAATACACACAGTGATCCGATTTCTATCTCAGAAATCCAATTGATAACACAAAGGCATCAAACTTCAAGTACCACATCCTAAGAGACTGCTTCAAACCATACAAAGACTTTTTCAATTTGCAAACCAAATTTTCTTTACCTTTCACTATGTAATGCTCTGGCTGTGACATGTGGATTTCTTCCTCCAAATCACCATGAAGGAAAGTTGTCTTCACATCCATCTATTCTACCTCTAAGTCATAAGCAGCTGCAAGAGATAATAGAAATCTAATGGATGTCAACTGTACAACGGGAGAGAAAATTTCACCATAATCAATTCCCTCCACTTGTGAATACCCCTTCGCAACCAATCTAGACTTGTACTTTTCAACACTACCATATGCACCAAATTTCTTCTTGAACACCCATTTACATCCAACGGGTTTCTGTCCATCAGGTAAAGGCACCAAGTCCCATGTTTTATTCTTTTCCAAAGAAGCCATCTCATCTTCCATGATCTCCTTCCAGGAACCTGCATCTTTCATACCCATAGCCTCCGACACAGTTCTAGGTTCATCAGCGTTAACAAGTAAAGCAAAAGCACAACTAGAATCAAGTAATCAATAACCAAACCTATCAGGTTGCTTTCTTGTTCATGTAGACCTCCTCAATGGCTGAGGTTTAGGTTCTGCTTCTTCTTTTGAGCTTTCAGAGCTACTAGAGCTTTCCTCATCATCAAGTCTCATAGGGTCTATCTGTTCAGTCTTCTCAGGGGTAGAAGGAAACTAAACCACATCCTCTTTCTTTTCTGTCTGTTTTGGCTATAGAACAACAAAAAAAGGTGTTAGCTCCCTGAAGATAGCACTTTTGCTATACAACACTTTTTCAGCCACCGGATCCCAAAGCTTGTATCCTTTCACACTGACACCAAAGCAAATGAAAATACATTTAATAGCCTTGTTCTCCAGTTTAGACCATTTCTCCCTAGGCACATGTGCATATGCCTCACAACCAAAAACATGAAGATATCTAACTGAAGGCTTCTTACCAAACCACACCTCCTTAGGTGTCTTACCAACAAGAGCTGATGTAGGAGATCTATTTACTCGATAGCAAGCATACTCCACTAAGCATACTCCTAACATAATCCACTAAGCAACAACTTTAGCGCAAAATTTTTGTTCGAGGCTTGCTCCACTAAGCATACTGCTAGCCTTCTCCATCAGTGTCCTATTCATCCTCTCTGCAACTCCATTTTGCTGCGGGGTATATGGAGTTGTCTTATGCCTTTCAATCCCTTGCTCTTTGCAAAACTTATCGAAATCTGCCAAACAAAACTCACCACTGTTGTCAATTCCCAAACACTTAATCTTTTTACTAGTCTGATTTTCAGCAAAGGCTTTAAACTCCTTAAATCGACTAAAGACTTTAGTCTTGCTTCTGATAAAATAAACCCATGTCCTTCTATTGTAATCATCAATGAAAGATACAAAATATACAAATATTGAAATCGAAGGAACATTAACAGGACCAAACACATCAGAATGAATAAGATCTAATACACCAAAAGACTTGTGAGAGCAAGAGTAAAACTGAACACGGTTTTTCTTTCCATAAATGCAATGTTTGCAAAAGTCAAACTCGAGATTACAATCATTTAACCCCTCAACGAGGTTTTTATTTTTCAGGGAACGCAGACTTGATTCAAGAGCATCCAGTGGTGTAAGGGCAATCTTGCATCACCCAAAAAAAATGTGTTTCAAAATTGTTGATGTTCTTTCCATTTCTTTTCAAAATTTGTGGTTCTGGTTCCTTCATCGCTTGAATAATGATGTAGAACTTTCAGTTTTTCCAAACTGCTAAAAATAGCGACCTGCTATTTTTAGAAAGTTTGCATTTGGGAATGGATTTAACTGAAAATTTATAGGAAGGTTTATAATGGAAAAATAAGACCTTTAGTGAAGGAATCACTCAAAGATCATTTGCAAGCTGAAATATATTAAAGTTTTTGTTTCCTGAAAAATGCCTAAAAATCATTCAAACTTAGGTTTGAGGCACTAAATGGCCCTGTATGGGCTCAAAAATGGCTGGAACCATCAGAGCAGGTTCTTAGAGTGTAGAGCACTCCACGAGCTTTCTTACGCATAAAACGGTTCGTCAATTGGACACTCGGATCAAAAGTTATGGCTCCCAGAAGTTGAGCTATTTTTGGAGGGAGATGCAAATTTTGAAATTAGGTTGTTGGCCGCCGAAAAGGCTATTAATAACCTTTTTCGGAACCCTGGACAGTAGTAGAGTTAAGGGGGAAAGTGTAGAGTCAAGAATAGGTAGGAAAATAGGAACCCTAGCTTATTTGGGGTTATAGAAGGCAGGTGATTCTAGAGTCTGGTGATAAGAAGCTGTAATGTGTTGCAGCCTGTGGAGGGTTGATTCCTCTTATTGTATTTGAGCTTCTGTAATGTAATAAGTTGTCCAAATCAATAAAGAAAGTTCTATTTTCTATTTGCAATTTCTGTTGTTGTGTGTTTTATGATTTACCCCCTTCATCAAGTGGTATCAGAGCAAGGGTTCCTGAGTGTGTAGACAGATCGCCAACCGTGAGGCAGTTTGCACTAGGACCTAAGGTTGTGGGTTTGCTGTGAAGAAAAAGATGCCTCCATGAAGAAATCATATTGGGAGGAATGCTTTGAAAGAAGAGGGTTTTAGAGCCCTGCAAAGGCAAATCAATGCATTACAAGAGGATCTACGAAGAGGGTTTGATCCGAGAACAAGAGAAGAAAGTGAGGATGAAGCTGAAGAAGAGATATCCGAGGAAGAACAAGAAGATGCAGGAGATCCTGTAGAAGTTAGGTTGTTGAGGGCCATTTCTAAGATTGGAAAGAGGCCCAGGATCAAATTTTCTACATATTTTGGAGATTTGAATCCAGAACAACTTATTGACTGGATCAATGACATGGAGGAGTATTTTGAGTATGAAGATGTGGAAGACCCAGATTGGGTCAAGTTTGCAAAAATAGAATTGAAGGGCCATGCTAGTATTTGGTGAAAGGAGGTCCAGTTAGAGAGGAATAGAAGAGGAAAAGGAAAGATCACTAGATGGGATCAGATGGTGGAGAAACTAAAGAAGCAGTTCATTCCTGTCGACTATGAGATACAGTTGTTAAAGAAGCTGCAAGGGTTGAAGCAAGGTAACAAGTCTGTTAAGGAGTATACAGAAGAGTTTTATAAAATTACTATTAGGATAGGCCATGCAGAACCCAACAAGGAGAAGGCATCCCATTACATTAATGGGTTGAGGCCGAGTATTCAAGAGGAGCTGAGCCTGGTCAGAATGACCACCATAGAAGATGCATACCAGTTTTCCCTGAAGGTGGAAGAGAAGCTGAATTAAAGATTTGATAGCAAGCAAAGGGGAAGAGGTCAAGGTAGAAGGACTAGTGGAAGACCCTATGGAGGGAAAAATTAAGATTCAAAGAAAAGTGAAGAAGCTGGCACCAGTCGAAATAAGAGAGGAGATAATACCTACCACCCTCATGACCAGAATAATGGTGAGCAAAGAGGAAGAGGAAGAGGTAGACCTAGGCAAGGACCTGAAAGAGGAGGTTTTAGAGGAACTTGTTTCCAATGTGGAGAAGAAGGGCATCAGGCATATGAGTTTCTGCAACATCAAGGAAGGATGAATAGAAGACCTGAAGGTAATGCACGAGTTGCACATGTAGATGAAGATGTGTAGTTTGAGCGTTCTGAAGATGCTAAAAGGGGAGAAACCCTAGTTATCAAAAGAACTTTGCTAAATGAGGAGAAAGAACCAAATCAAATGAAGAGTTTATTCCACACAAGGTGCAAATGTGAAGGTATGTGTTGTGATATTATTATTGATAGTGGGAGAACTAACAATCTTGTTTCAGAGGAGATGGCTGACAAGTTGAAGTTGGTGAGAAGAAATCATCCACATCCATATCGAATTGCATGGTTGTAGAAGGACCACAGAGCTTTGGTCAATGAGCAGTGTTTAGTGAAGTTCAAGATTGGGGACTACCATGATGAGGTGTTGTGTGATATCATACCGATGGATGCATGTCATATGATGTTGGGGAGGCCGTGGCAATATGATAGGAGTGTTGTCCATGATGGCCATGCAAACACATATTCCCTAACAAAGGATGGAGTTCGTCATAAGTTGAAGCCCTTGAAGGAGGTGGAAGAAAAGGTATGTAGTACTACCAGAATTTGCTTGGTAGATGGTAGAAAATTTTTGGAGGGGATGAAGCACGAGCGTCATTGTTTTGCATTGATTCCTAAGATTAGTCAAGAGAAATGTGAAGATGTACCAGTAGAAGTTTCAGATATGTTGGAAGAATTTTAGGACATTTTCTCTGATAATGTACCAGAGGGTATACCACCAATGAGGAAGATAAGTCATCAAATGGATTTGATACCAGGAGCTAGTTTCCTAAATAAGGCAGCCCATAGAATGACTCCAGCAGAGAGTGAAGAGTTGAATAGACAAGTTCATGAGTTATTGAGGAAGGGATTGATAAGAGAGAGCCTAAGTCTATGTGCGGTACCTATAGTACTAGCACCAAAGAAAGATGGAGAGTGGAGAATGTGTACAGACTCTCGAGCCATCAATAAGATCACAATCAAGTACAGATTTGCATTACCCAGAATGGATGACATAATGGACTGTTTGAGTGGAGCCAAGTACTTCACGAAGATTGACCTAAAGAGTGGGTATCACTAGATCCATATCAGAGAACGAGATGAGTGGAAGATAGCCTTCAAGACAAACGAAGGTTTGTATGAGTGGTTAGTCATGCCATTTGAGCTAACCAATGCACTGAGTACATTCATGCGGCTCATGAACGAGGTACTGAAAGAATTTTTGGGAAGTTTTGTTATTGTTTATTTGGATGATATTTTGATTTTTAGTAAGACTTGGGATGAGCATCTGATGCATATCAAAAGAGTTTTAGAGAAGCTGAGGGAGGAGAAGTTGCTGATTATTCTGAAGAAATGTAGTTTTGCAAAGAAGGAGTTGGTATACCTGGGATTTGTTGTCTCAGAGGAAGGTCTTAAGATGGACCCAGAGAAGGTGAGAGCTATCCTTGAATAGCCTATGCCAAGGAGTGCCACAGAGGTAAGATCTTTTCATGGTTTGGCATGTTTTTACAGAAAGTTTATCAGGAATTTTTGTAGCATTTGTGTACCCCTAACTGAGACAATGAGAGGGGATAGAAAAGAGTTTAAATGGACTAAAGGAGCAGACAACAGCTTTGATACATTGAAGCAGAAAGTCATAGAGCAACCTGTTTTGGCACTTCCAAATTTCAATAAGGTGTTTCAGGTAGATTGTGATGCTAGTGGTAGTGTTATAGGAGCTATTTTGAGTCAAGAAGGTAAGACCATTGCCTATTTTAGTGAGAAGATTAATGATGCCAAGAAAAAGTATTATGTTTATGATCAAGAGTTTTATGCAATAGTTCAAGCTTTGAAGAAATGGAGACATTATTTGTTGCCAAAGGAGTTTGTTTTATATATTGATCATCAGGCTTTGCAGTATCTTAATAGTCAAGGAAAGTTAAATCAAAGGCACTTAAAATGGGTTGAGTTTTTGCAGAGCTATACTTTTGTTTTGAAGCACAGGAGTGGGAAGTCCAACAGAGTTGCAGATGCCTTGAGCAGAAGGCAAAATTTGTTGACACAAATGAAGATAGAGGATGTTGGGTTCGATGAGCTCAAAAGTTTGTATCCTGAAGATTTAGATTTTGTAGAGGCCTGGAAAGCTTGTTTGGAACTTGTTACTTTGGACAGGACAAAATGGTTGGATTTCATAATCCAAGATGGCATGTTATTTAGAGGAAGCCAATTGTGCATTGCAAGGAGTTCCATGAGAGAGAACCTGATTAAGGAGAAGCATAGTGGAGGATTGGCTAGACACTTTGGTTGAGATAAGACCATTTCTATTGTTGGTGAAAATTATTATTGGCCACAGTTGCAGGAGGATGTGAGGAAATTTGTGCAGAGTTGCAGAGTATGTCAGATGGTGAAAGGAGCAAGTTAGAATACATGTCTATATCAGCCACTACCTGTACCAGAGAAGCCATGGGATGATATTAAGTATGGATTTTGTTCTTGGTTTACCAAGGACATAGAGAGGACATGATTCCATTTTTGTGGTGGTGGATAGATTCTCAAAGATGGCACATTTTATTCCTTGTAAGAAGACTAATGATGCTATCCATATTGCTTAATTATTTTTTAGGGAGGTGGTGAGATTACAAGGTCTACCAAAGAGCATAGTTTCAGATCAAGATACCAAGTTTGTTGGTTATTTCTAGAGGACATTGTGGAAGAAGTTAAAGATAGATTTGAAGTTCAATTATGCACACCATCCACAGACTGATGGACAGACCGAAGTGGTGAATAGGAGTTTGGGTAACCTGCTACGATGCTTAGTAGGAGATAAGCCCAAGGGATGGGATTTGATTTTACCACAGGCAAAATTTGCTTACAACAATTCTGTCAATAGGAGTACTGGTAAATCACCATTCCAGATTGTATATGGGAATAGTCCAAGAAATGCTTCAGAGTTAAGGAATCTAGACAAAGGAGAAAAGACAAGTGTTGAGGCTAAAGAATTTGCAGAACACATGAAGAATTTGCATGAAGAGGTGATGAAGCACATTAATAAGATGAATATTCAGTACAAGGCTAAGGCAAATCATAAGAGGAGATATAAGGAATTGTAGGTAGGAGATGAAGTCATGGTTCACTTGAGAAAAGAAAGGTTCCCAATTGGAACATACAATAAGCTAAAAATGAAGAAATTTGGACCATGCAGAATTTTGAAGAAACATGATTCAGGAAATGCATATGAGGTGGAGTTGCTGAGTGAGATCAACATTTCCCCTATTTTTAACATTGCTGATTTGTCAGAATATCATGAAGGTGGAACAAAGGATGAACCAACAGAAGAACAGTGGAGTATTTCAGCATCTACTTCAACAGAGGAGATAGAAGAGATCTTGGATAGCCGTGTGAGAAGAAGTACTTAGAATAAGCAATATGAAGAATATCTGGTGAAATAGAAAGGAAGGCTAATTGAAGATTCTTCTTGGTTGTCTAAGGCAAAGGTTGACCGTTTGGGTTTTCCTCACACAAACACCTGAGATGTGACAGGGTCACTTCTCAAATTACCCTAAGTGTCTGATGTACGAGCATCCAGTGGTGTAAGGGCAATCTTGCGTCACCCAAATTTTTTTTTCAAAATTGTTGATGTTCTTTCCATTTCTTTTCCAAATTTGTGGTTCTAGTTCCATCATCACTTGAATAATGATGTAGAACTTTTAGTTTTTCCAAACTGCTAAAAATAGCAACCTACTATTTTTAGAAAGTTTGCATTTGGGCATGGACTGAAGTGAAAATTTATAGGAAGCTTCATAATGGAAAAATAAGACCTTTGGCGAAGGAATCACTCAAAGATCATTTGCGAGCTGAAAGATATTAAAGTTTATGTTTTCTAAAAAATGCCTGAAAATCATTCAAACTTAGGTTTGAGGCACTAAACGGCCTTGTACGGGCTCAAAAATGGCCAGAACCATTAGAGTGGGTTCTTAGAGCATAGAACACTCTGCAAGATTTCTGACACATGAAATGGTTCGTCAATCAGACACGCGAATCAAAATTTATGGCTCCCAGAAGTTGACCTATTTTTGGAGGGAGATGCAAATTTCAAAATTAGGTTGTTGGCCGTCGAAAAGGCTATTAATAACCATTTTTGGGAACCCTAGGCAGTAGTAGAGTAAAGGGGGAAAGTGTGGAGTCAAGAATAGGTAGGAAAATAGAAACCCTAGCTGATTTGGGGTTACAGAAGGTAGGTGATTCTAGAGTCTGGTGATAGGAAGTTGTAATGTGTTGCAGCTTGTGGAGGGTTGATTCCTCTGATTGTATTTGAGCTTCTCTAATGTAATAAGTTGTCCAAATCAATAAAGAAAGTTCTGTTTTCTGTGTGCAATTTATGTTATTGTGTGTTTTATGATTTACCCCCTTCATCAAGACCCTTCTCACCAATGTGGCCATATCTCAAATGCCATAACATAGTTTGTTCAGTAGGAAGCTTAGCTTCCATAGCATGTGCACTACCATCAGAACTAGTTACAATAGATTTCTTCACTGCTCATTCAGATGGTGGGGATGAAGTGACTACATCTCGTTTCTTCGAGTCAGAAGAACTATTGCACTGTGAAGTGTGTTGGGTGAATATTTTGCCGTTAACTCGCTAATGGCAAAATGGATATATCAGCCACAGCTATGATGAGACAAAGTCTCTCCTCTCAGCAGGGGAGGTTCCCTCTAATTATTTAACTTTTGCAAATCAAACAACTTATCAAATTTATGTACACTAAAAACTATGTTGGTGGTGGTTCCATCTCATCTCATTCTCTTTTTTCAGAATAGATGTATATATTTCAAACTCTTGATATAAAACTTATAAATTATCACAATAACACAGAAACACAGAGTTTTCTGTTACCTCACTGATTACTTGTAAACAGAACTATTTGAAGTAGAATGCAGCCCAAAGTCTTCACTCCTCTTCAAGATGATAAAAGTAAATCAAATAGAACAACTTGCAGCACAAAGTCTCCAAACTATTGTATTCTCACAAACATGAACATATAACCCACAACTGATTTGATAACACAAAGTTTATCAGAATCAAATTAAGAGCGCTCTCCAATCACTTGAAACAAACTCCACACTTCAATTATTATCAAATAAGATTATGATAGCAAGATGTAAGAACAAAACTATCACAACACAAATAATTCCAAGACAAAGATTGGAATTGAACTTGCTTTCTTGTATTGATAAATATTTGAATATTGATTTTCACAAAAAGCACAAAGTCTTGATTTGCTTCTCAATTTGCTAGAGTTTTCTTGCAATAGACAAAAGATAGTATTTACAAAAGAGGTCCCCTTTATTTATAGGGAAAGACCTTGAGAAAATCTAGGAAATCTACAACTAATTTGACTTATTCAACAAGAGAGTCCTATTTGACTTATGACTTCTCTTGTTTCACATGTAATTACATTTTGGAAAATTACATGTGAAGATGTCCAAAACAAAATTCCATTTACATAAAAACTTAAGAAAAATAAGCTAATGCATTAGCTTCCTCCATCTTTGTTCCAACTGTGGCATCTTCAGGAGGTTTGGCAATTTCAGCATATCTGATTCCTTTTTCAGTGACCAGCCTAGAAACAGTCTTAGGCTTCTTCTTTTGATTCTTAGCTTTCACGGGCAATAGCTTTTTAATGTCAATCTCATCAGGTGAGATGGCTTGTTTCTTCCTCTTTGGAGTATAGGTAGATAGCCATGGAGGAAGTATAGATGCATTGACAGCTGGAGGGGGATCCACTACTTGCTTGGTTGGCTCCGTGCTTATACCCGTGATGGTGACAATTGGACTTGTGTTGGTAAACACAACACCTGTATCAACCACCTTTTGTGAAGCATCAAGAAGGTTCTCTAGAACAGTCTGTTCCCTGATATCAAAAGAAGGGGAAGATAAGCTTGGAATGGAACCAGAAGAATCAAAAATGGTCCCAAGACTAGCCCTCATGGATTGAGGAGTATTGTCAGAAGAAACAACAAAAATGGGAGAAAGAGGAACATTAGAAATCACTGGCAAACCATCAGAAAATGAAACATGAGGAGGAGGTGTAAGAACTTGTGTATTAGATGGAAGGTCTTTCACAGGAGTCTGTGGAGAACCATCAAGTCGCTCTACCTCTGTATCTTCATCTTCACCTTGTTCAGCTTCTGTTGATACCTTTGTTTTAGACCTTTGAACATCTTGTTCTTTCGGTCTCAACATCCTCAACTTCCATATGATCATCATTGATGTCTTCAACATCTGACTTAGTGGCATCAGAAGCCTCTGTGGTTTCTTTCTTCTTTCCTCCCTTGGATACAAATTTGATCTTTGGTTTGTGTACCTTGGAGGAAGAAGGGGTATCACTCTTGTTCTTGGTTTGGTTCTCAACCTTCTTACTTGTTTGCTCCTGTGTCCCCTCTTCGGACCCTGTAAGGAAATCTTTCAACTTGATCCCTTTACTTTCCAACCACAAGTTGGTGTTTGCTAATATAGGTTGGAATCTTTTCCTGATGGATGTTTCTTCCTTGACTGACCATTTCACCTCTGGGAGAGGTGAAGCTTCAACATTCTTTGCCTCATATTCATGATCTAGGACATCTCCATTGTCCTCCATTCCCTCTGGAATATCAGCTAGCCCTAGTTCTTCAATTTGGCTCAGATGAAGCCTACAGAAATCCAGTTTTTTGATCTCATTTTGGGTCTTGAGATCTGCCCATATGTCTTCCACCATCGGCTCATGAAAATTTGACTTCCTCTTGATCTTGTCTTGGACTCTTCTGAAGTCGAAATGATTTCTCTTCTTGTAGGTCTTCATGGTGACTAATTGCAACTCGGAGTCAATTATCTTAGCTTTGTTTGCAGACTGAACTGAATACCTCCCAATTTCAATAGGAAACTTTATTCCTGACTTCTTAAGCTCCATCTGTTTGTTATGAACCACAATTAGTTGTCTGCAAAGCTCCATAAGAATAATGTGATCACTGGGATACCGTGGCAGCATGTAAGGGTAACCAGGATAGTATCCCACCTGAAGATAAGTGAAGGTGAGGAATTGTAGGAACAAACAACCAAAAGAATTTACAACCTGCCATGCTTCATCAGAAACTCTTCTCTGAACCAGTTCATCATTCCACAAGCACATGAAAACTGAGAAGAACGCATCATTGACTCTTCTGAAATGGTGAATCGACCCCTTCAGAGTGATTTGGGGGTAGAATTCATATACTGGGGCCAATCTCCTATCCCCTACCTGGGTCAAACCTGGAAAGTTCCTCATACTTGCAGCGGCATATACAAGGTAAGAGGTCATGTAAAATTTGAAGGTAGTATTGACCCTTACCAGTTGCTCGTGCAAAGCATTATTGTTCTATTCACCCCAAAATATCTTCTGATTACCTCGTAGGATCACCTTGATGTAAGTATACATCCAATCCTGGAATTTGGAGGCAGAAGGGAGTCCTCTGATGCGACTCAACAAAGTAATCAGATCACACACTTCTTCCACAAAATCACTCCTGTGAAGGTCTTTCGGCCATCTGGTCAAAGTTGCCCTAGGAATCTTTAACCATTTACTGTTTATGTGCCTCCTAGCAGATTCCAAATCATTGTCATAATCTTGCTGACCTTGAGCAAAATCAATTTGCCTGACATTTTCAAGTGGTGGACACATGAAGATTTTGTCCATGAACTCTGCATCCAATCTCATGATAACATTCCCTTGTGAGTCTGTCACGGCTCTAGTGTCCCTATTGTAGTGGTTGGCCACTTGTAGAACAAATTCTGGATTATGAGCACTGACAGGAAAGGATGCTACCAAATGGATATTGCTGTCTATGATTTTTTGCATATGCCGGGAGGGGTTTGCTTGTTTAGTTCTATCTATGAATTCAGCCATATCTACATGTCCAATCTCAGTGTCTCTGATTTCATCAACATTCGACTGAACTGCTGTTACCAGAAAGACACCCTGGTACTTGTACATCATGGCTCTGCACTTTGAAGGAGATGATTCTGACATGAGCCCTGAGAAAACTGTGAATTCAAACACCACCACGAACGCTGACTGAGAACTGGAAAAGGCCATGATCTCGCAGTTAGGGGAAAATTGGATAAATTGGGTCAACTGCATTTTGACGATCATGGATGGGAAAGCATGCGTTAAAAGGGCTTGAGCGCGCAAATCGAGGCGAGGGTGAAAGCGGGCTTTTGGCTTTGAAAAGTGAATTTTCCAGTGTTAGGGAAAAATCAGGGACATGTGCTTGGGCGGGTGTATTGACCGCTCCTACATGCAAGTTGGAAGGACTTCTAGGTGTAAATGCGGTGAAAACAGCCGCTTCTACATGCAACTTTGGAAGATTTGTTTAACATGTTAGAGCAGTCAAAATGGTCACTTCTACATGCGATGTGTAAAAACTTTGAGTGTGTGGGTGGGGGTATTGACCGCTCCTACATGCAACTTTGGTCGTTCTCGCAAGTTGGGGGCGATTTCAAGTTTTGGTGTAAGGGCGGGTGGAAACACCGCTCATGCAAATAAGTAACTTCAAGGGTTTTTGATGCCAAGGCGGAGGAAACAAACGCCATTGTAGTTTAAAGGAGAAAGTTTTGGCTTGTTTGAACGGCATGAATTGCCGCTTATGCAATATGGGAGTGATAACACATTTGGTGTCGAGGTGGAAACACCCGCCGTCTTTGCACACAACGGGAGGTTTGGTACAATGGTGAAGGTTCGACTGACGAGAGACACAAAGCCTCCAAAACGAAAACAAAAACCCTAATACGAACACGAAACTTAAACCACACAAAAAAACCTAACAAAAACCTTATAAACTAACAAGCAGTTAATGAGTAACAACGGTGGAAGAAAAATGAAAGAAACTTACCCGTTAACACTTGAAACCCTAGGTCCAACCTGCAGCATGAGATCTGTCACAACTCGGAAGTATACGATCAAGCGGTCGAGGAGAACATCGGTGAATCAACTAAACGGCTTTAGCATAAGAAATGACAACAATGGGAGTGAAAACGCATTTAAAAGGTTGAGATATGAGTTTTAAAAGCCTGGCACGAGTGGCCATTAATGGCACTCGACATCAAAATCCTGAAGATCTCGCTTGAGCGGCGATTTCGGCCGCTACGACACTTCAATCGACCAATGTGTAACGTCGGCGAAAAAAGCCGTCACTGCATGTCGGTGAAACTTTGACGGAAGACATATGCGATGGCAGTGGATTTAACTGCTCCTGCACATTGAACCTAAAAAGATGTAATAGTGGCAAAAAATGCCGTCATTACATCGAACAAAAACAAGCCTAAAAAATAATATGTAAGAGCGGCATTTTTTGCCGCTCTTGCATATCAAGAGTCAAAAATTACTAACACTTAAAAATGACCTAAATTAACATCTTAACCAATTTACGACTTGAATGTTCTTCGCAATTATTGAGAAATCAATTCAAGGAAACGTCGCAAATGAGTTTTAAAATGTCAAATGACCTCATACGAGAACAAGAAAATCTTTTCTCGATTTGCGATCTTAGAGTGTAGATTCACGAAACGGACAAGTTTCGTGGGGTTGTCTACAAAAACGAGCGTAGCTAATTTTGAGAACAACAAAGTGTATGCCTCCAGATAAAACAGAGTACCTCTTTGACTACCCTTCGCAAGCACCATAGATCTTCTAGTCATCTTGCATCCATCCTTCCAAAAGACAACCTACATACCTGCATCATTCAACATACTTAGAGAAAGTAGTTTTTGTGCAAGGCCTGGAATGTGCATAACTCCAGTGATCCCCTTCACTTGTCCATCAGGGAATTAGATTGAGACTCTTCCATGACCAACAATCTTCAGATGAGAGTCGTCACCGAGGTAAACTCTTCCACCATCAAACTTTTCATATGTCGTGAACCAGTCTTGATGTGAGGTCATGTGGAATGATGCACCAGAATCAATCAACCACACATCATCAGATGTATGGGTGGCCAGGGCTGTGATGAAGGCATCACCATCATCTTGTGACTTGTTAGAATCTGAATTAGGAGCTTTCTTCTTCTTTTTCTTCTCCTCTTTGCATTCCTTTCGAAAATGCCTGATTTTTCCACAGTTCCAATAGAGATCCTTGGAATTTCCAGGAGATTTGGATCTCCCACGGAATTTGGATCTGCCCTTCTCAGCTTTCATGTCCTTCTTCTTCCCTTTCTCTTTGGGTCTTCCATGAATCACAAGAGCCTCATTAGCTGCCTCAGAAGACTTCCTCCATTTGTTTAGATATCAGCAAGGACACCACATCTTCCATCTTGAAGGTGATAGTGGTGCTTCCAATAGCCATGATAAGATGATCCCACGAATTTGGCAAAGAACAAAGCAGGGTCATGCAATGATCCTCCTCCTCCTTTACACCATAGATGTCAACTATGCAACAATCATGTTGAAAGCATTCATGTGGTCTACAACAGATCCTCCATCTTCTATCTTTAGAGAGAACAACTTCTTTTTCAAAAAAATGTTTGTTTACCAAGGACTTGGCCTGATAAACATCACCCAACTTCTTCCAAAGATCTTTCATGCTCTTCTCCTCATGGACATTCAACAGGACAGAGTCAGCTAAACAGAGTCTTATGAGACCCTTAGCCTTCTAATCTTTGAGGCCCCAATCAGCTTGTGACATTGCTATAGGTTGCACACTGAATACTGTTTCCCATAGGTCAAGATCAACAAGTAGGTCCTCCATCTTGAGTTTCCAAAACTCGAAATTAGTGCCATTGAATTTCTCAACCTCTAACCTTTCGGATGTGGTTGCCATCTCCTTGATACAATAAGATACAAAATAATCTACACAACACTCCCACTCAACCTAAGATCAGCTCAAAAAATGCCTACCCAACAACTAGGACCAAAGGTGATCAAGCTCTGATACCAACTGAAAGGAAGCTAGGTGTACGAAAAATCACTTCCTACACTAATCTAATGAGGGGAGGAGAGTGCAAATTCAATTTTCTCCTTACTATTATAGTAATGTTAAACCCACTAACAAAGATAATAGAGATATTGCAGCAAACACATAAACAAGAAAGTGAGACAGAAGAAAAGAGACACAAGATATACATGGGGAAAACCCTTATCAGGTGAAAAACCCCACACTCCAAAACCTGCACAATGTATTATAAAAACTGAAATGGTTTACAATACACTTGCATTGCAAGCTCTTAGGATTATTGGACACTCATATTTGGAGACAAACTGGCAGTATAACAGTACATGTCAAACCTGTAATAATCTCCTCCTCCAAGCACCTGTTTATATAGAAAATACAAGGCAAAATTGTCTCTATCTTGGAATGGACGTCCAACTTGGCCTCATGGCCCAAAACCCATGCCCATGGACACTTGGTCAACATTGTAAGATGCTTCTGACACTTGTCCACACACCCCATCCCAAAGAGGTCATCTATTTCCAAAATGGGCTATGACAGATGCTCTTATGACTCTTACGACTGTCATAGAATTTGTCATAGCAATTACAACTTACAGCTGTAAGAGAATCTATCATACACAGTCTATAAATAGCATATTCTCTTACAACATGTCATAGTCCACCTTGGAGTGTCCAAAGATGCCTTTTTCAAAGATGCTCTTTGACACATGTCTTCACCTGTCATAGAATCTCCTATTTCTGACTCTTACATGTCATAACTTTGTCATAGGAATCTGTCATGACCGTTACAGTCAATATTCCCTTGCACAACATCCAAGATGCTGACACATGGAAAAATATTCCTACGACAAAGTGGGGCACCTATCTCCTCATGTGAGGACAAAATTACAAGTTGTCATCTTCCATGTAGGATGACACATCACTGTGCCACATCCCACGAGATGACAATATGAATTTACAATTTAATTTACAACATAGGCAATAAATAAATAAATACAATGAAAATGATACAAGGAATTATCAAGGTTGAGACACCTTAATTCCCAACACTCAAGTATACCATCACTTCATCTCCCACTGAAATTTTTTTGTGTCTTCTCTTCTCATCTGCTTTCTCTTTATACTTGTTGTTCATTTCCTCCAAATGCTTCTTAACCTGACTATGCACTGTCTCCATGTGTCCTGCAAATTCTTCTGCTTCTACACTCCTCGTGTCTTCCATGTTGATGTCTTTCAACTCTGCAACTCCTCTAGGGTTAGTTTCTATCACAATCTCAAATGGCCTTCTTCTAGTACTCCTATTCACTAAATTATTATATGCAAACTCTGCTTGTGATAGAATCAAATCCCAATTTCCTGCCTTCTCTCCACCCAAACATCTCAACAAATTTTCCAAACTCCTATTCACTACCACTGTCTATCCATCTGTCTATGGGTGAAATGCTGAATTGAACTTCAACTATGTCTTTATCTTCTTCCAAAGTGTCTTCCAAAAGTATCCAAGAAATCTGGTATCTCTATCTAAAATTATTCTCTTAGGCAATCCATGCAATCTCACAATCTCCTTGAAAATAAGTCAGCCACATGCACTGCATTGGTTGTCTTCTTACAAGGTATGAAATGTGCCATCTTTGAAAATCTTTCCACTACTACAAATATTAAACATGTCCTCTCTGTGTCTTCGGCAACCCCATTATGAAATCCATACTTATGTCTTCCCAAGGTCTCTCTGGCATTGTCAAAGATTTGTACAATCTAGTATTCTGACTACTACCTTTTGCAACTTGACAAATTCTACAACTCTGCACAAATTCCTAATATTATTATGTATCTGAGGCCAAAATTAATTCTCACTTACCAAAGACACTATCCTATCAATGCCGAAATGTCCTGCCAATCCACCATTGTGTTTCTCCTTGATCAAATTGTCTCTCATTGAACTCCTAGGTATGCATAACTAATTTTCTCTGAACAACATATCTTCCTAAATGAAATAGTCCAACCACTTACTCCTATTTGTCACAATAGGTTCCTTACATTATTTCCAAGGTTCTTCAAAATCAAGATCTTCCTTATACATGTTCTTCAATTCTTCAAATCACACTTCAACTCTCACTTCTATCAATAAGTTCCTTCTTCTACTCAGGGCATCTACAACTTTGTTTGATTTTCCACTCCTATGCTTCAACACAAAAGCGTAACTCTAAATGAACTCTACCCATCTCATCTACCTCTGATTCAACTTTCCTTGACTGTTGAAATATTGCAAAGCCCTATGTTCTATATACAACACAAAACTCCTTAGGCAACCAGTAATGTGTCCACTTCTTCAAGGCTTGAATTATGGCATAGAACTCCTGATCATAAATTGAATATCTTTTCCTTGCATCATTCAATTTCTCATTGAAATATGCTATAGGTCTACCTTCTTGACTTAACACTGCTCCTATTGCATTTCCACTTGTATCACAATCTACCTAAAATACCTTATTGAAATCCAGTAATGCCAAAATAGGTTGCGCTAACAATTTCTGCTTCAATAATTCAAAACTTCTATCTACTCCTGATGTCCACTTAAAGTCTTTTCTGTCACCTCTCATTTTCTCTATCATAGGGTTACATGTTGAACTGAAATTTCTGATGAGCTTCCAATAGAAACTAGCTAATCCATGAAATGATCTAACTTCTCCAATGCTCTTTGGTGTAGGTCATTCAACAATTACTCACTTTTTCAGGGTCCATCTTCAATCCTTCTGTAGAAATCACAAATCCCAAGTATACCAATTCTTCCTTTATGAAACTACACTTCTTCATGTTTATTAGCAATTTCTCCTCTCTCTGTCTCTGCAATACTTGTCTCAGGTGCCACACGTGTTCTTATTTTGTCTTGCTGAAAATTAGAATGTCATCCAAATATACAATAACAAACTTACCCAAGAATTTCTTCAAGACTTCATTCATCAATCTCATGAAATTACTCAGTGCATTTGTCAATCCAAAAGGCATTATTAACCACTCATACAATCCTTCATTTGTCTTAAAAGCAATCTTCCATTCATCTCCTTCTCTGATTTTGATATGATGGTATCCACTCTTCAAGTCTATCTTTGTGAAATATTTTGCTCCACTCAAACAATCCATGATATCATCCATCCTAGGTAAAGGAAATCTATACTTAACTGTGATCTTTTTGAATCCCCTCGAGTCTGTAAACATTCTCCATTCTCCATCTTTCTTTGGTGCTAACATTTCAAGTACTACACAAGGACTCAAACTTTCTCTGATCAAACCTTTCCTCAACAACTCTTGTATTTGTCTATTCAGTTCTTCTTTCTCTACTGGTGTCATTCTATGTGCTGCAATATTAGGCAAACTAGCTCCAAGTATAAGATCCATGTCATGACTGATACTCCTAATTGGTGGCAATCCTTATGACACATTATCTGATATGATGTCTTCATACTCTATTAGAACCTCAGTTATCTCCTTCGATTGTGATTCTTCAATCTCCTTCTTCATTGTTTCAGGCTTCTTAGGGATCAAGGCATAACACATATTCTCATGTCTTAAACCATCCATAAATTTTCTTCCATCTACCAAACAGATTTTAGTATTCCCACATACTTTACTCTTAGGATCATCTTCCAAAGGGATCAAAGTAACTCTCTTTCCATTTGATGTTATAGTATATGTATTCTTTCTCCCATCATGTATAGCTTTTCTATCATACTGCCATGGTCTACCCAACAATATATGACAAACATCCATAGGCATAATATCACACAATACTTCATCATGATAAGATCCAATATGAAATTTCACCAGACATTGTTCACTCACTAGTACCTTATGATCATCCTAAATCCATGCTATTTGATATGGCTTAGGGTGTTTCAATCTTTCCAACTTCAACTTAGTCACCATCTCCTCTAAAACTAAATTATCTGAACTACCACTATCAGTTTCAACCTTACAACATTTACCTCCTGATTTGCATCTGGTTCTGAACAAGCTTTTCCTTTGGGGTGGTTCTTCATTTGTCTCTGCTTGAAATAGTGCTCTCCTCATGACAAGTGATTCTCCTTTCTTAGGTTTACCAACTGAACTTGGTGATCCAATAGGTTCTTCTTCCACATAGGCTACTCTTCCACTGTTCTTTGTCCTCTTGCTTGTACTCCCTTGATTACATTTAAATGATCTATGTCCTTCACCTCCACACTTGAAATAGGTTCCTCTGAATGTTCTCCTATTAGGTCATCTTCCTTCTCTTCTATATCCTTCACTCTAGTATGGACTAGGGTTTCCTCTGTAGTAGAAAGTTCTATCATCTCTCCGATATGCATTGTTATTTATATCCTCCTTCTTTAATGTGTTATCTTGTCTGTTCTTCTCCGCATATGATCTCTCTCCTCTGGAAAATGTTCCCTCTCTAAAATTCACCTCCTCTGCCTCTCTATCTCTGATCATGCCTCTTGTTCAACTTATCTTCAACTTGATGTCTTTTCCCAATCTTTGAAATAGCTCACAACATCTTGAATTGATCTAATTCTTCTTCTTCATCTCCTAGGGTTACTTCATTTTGATCAACGGCTTGAAATTCTTCATCATCATCACTTTCAACATTAGGGTGAGGTGTCAATCCTCTTCGCCAATCTTCTTCAATAGCATCCAAGTGAACTCGCATTGTTTTCAACATCTCCATCATATCATCCATTCTTCTAGCCATTGTTCTAACAATAAGGATTCTCCTCGACGGCATCTCTTCCTCGAATCGAGTGTAACTGCCTCAAATTTGGCGATTGGGATACAAGGTGAGAATTGCCTCACAATCAGCGATTGGTTGCAACACAAGTAACCTGCCTTAGATTCAACGATCTATTCACAACAATATCTTATGGAATTCCTTCACCAACTTCACTCAATTCACTCCCAAAGATTCAAACTTTCACTCTGATACCACTAAGTGTAGTCACGGTTAGGAGGGTCCACAAAGAGAACTATCTAGGTCATGCGGCTAGAGTAAAGATAATGGAAACAACTCAAAGATAGAAAGAAAATATAGATTCAGTCATTCCGTATATCACAGAATTCAAATACAAATTGGCTGGAAAAATGCGGGCTTACAACTAGGGCTCATAGGCCTGATTTCACAGTTACAAAATATGCACAAGATATAGCTTTGGAGCTCCTTCGCAAGAAATTCAAACTATCAACTATGAAATAATGATCAACTACTTTCCTAGGCATCTATTATATCAATTTATGACATCTCCTGAACATAAGATTCCTTTGCGTCGGCCAATGAAGATCACAAACTCCAATGAAGAGCTGTAACATGTGTACACAGATATGTCAGACCTAATTATGTAGAACTCCTGCACAAATGAATGGAATGGAATTTGTATCTTAGGGAAGGTTGGCCATAAACCAAACAACATTGAATGATGTGTCATTTAGCTCCGCAAGTCTTCTCCTTTAGCTGATTGTCTGAGTCTGTTAGGATGCTCTATTATGAGAAAATAGTTAATCTTCTGATAGCGATATCTTATCGATACCTGATCCAAATGATCTTAGATTTGGATATGAGGTGCATGAATGTGTCTAGATGCTAAGTCCATCTCCGCATGATCTAAAATGCAACTATGGTAGAATGCGGACCAAAATACTGAAAGGAAGCTAGGTGTGCGGAAATCGCTTCCTACACTAATCTATTGAGGAGAGAGCTATGCAAATTCAAATCTATCCTAACTATTACAGAAATGTTAAACCATTAACATGAGATATTGAAGCAAAACATAAGAACTAGAAAGTAGACAGAAAAAGAGAGACAAAGATTTACGGTGGGGAAAACCCTTATCGGGTGAAAAACCCCACACTCAAAAACCTGCACAATGTATTAACAAATCTGAAAGAATGTTTACAATACACTTGCAATGCAAGCTTCAATGGTCTTTGACACTCATTTCTAGAGTTAATCTGGTAGCATAACAGTACCTGTAAACCTGTGATACAAACTCCATCTCCAAGCACCTATATATATAGAAAATACAAGGCAATATTGGACCTATCTTGGAATGGGAGTCCAATATGGCATCTTGGACCAAAACCCACACCTAGGGACACTTGGTCAACATTGTAGAATGTGTCTGACACTTGTCCACAACTCCCATCCCAAAGAGGTCACCTATTTCCAAAATGGGCTATGACAGATGCTCTTACAACACTTACGACTATCATAGAATCTGTCATAGCGGTTACAACTTACAACTGTAAGAGAATCTGTCATACACATGCTATAAATAGCATATTCTCTTACAACACATCATATTCCACCTTGGGGCACCCAAATATGCCTCATTCAAAGATGCTACATGACACATGTCATTACCTGTCTTACAACGTTCTATTCTCGACTCTTACATGTCATAGATTCGTCATAGGAATCCATCATAACCGTTTCGGTCAAACATTCCTTACACAACATAGAAGATGCTGACACATGGCAAAATATTCCTACCACTAAGTGGGATGCCTATCTCCTCATGTGAGGACAAAATAACAAGTTGTCATAATCCATGTAGGATTGACAGATCACCGTGCCACATCCCACAATATGACAAAGTGGAATTTCTAATTATTTACAACATAGGCAATTGAATAATAAACACAAACATTACAAATGCAGAGAATTATCAAGGTTGAGACACCTTAATTCCCAACATTCTCCCACTTGTTGAACACCTTGTAAGAGCCAATAGAAAAATAGGATTTAACTGTTATAGGCCGAGAGGCCCATAGACTTCGAATACCATTTGAACTTCTCTATGCCCACTAGTTTCGTCAATGCATCTGCAACATTCTTCAAAGTATCTACCTTATCCAAATTTACCTTTCCATCCTCAACCATGTCCCTCATGAAGTGAAACTGAACATCAATGTGCTTGGTTCTAGCATGGAAAGTTGGATTCTTTGCAAGGCAAATTACACTTTGACTGTCACAACTGATCATGATCTGACCTACATCAACACCAATATCAGAACACAATCTCTTAAGCCAAATGGCTTCCTTACAAGCATGAGTTGCTGCCATATACCCAGCTTCTGCCATGGACAAAGAAACAACTGGTTGTCACTTATTCATCCAACTAATAGCACCACCAAACAGTGTAAAAATGTAAGCACTGGTGTATCTCCTGCTATCAATGTCACTTGCCCAATCTGAATCCACAAATCCACTAATATCAACAGAATGCGGAGGTCCTGAAACATTACCATGATAGCAAATGGAATACTCGAAAGTACCCCTCAAATATCTGAACACTCGCTTAACTGCATCCCAATGAACCCATCTAGGATTAGCCATAAATTGACTAAGGACTCCCACTGCTTGGGCAATGTCTGGTCTTGTGCAGACCATAGCATACATCAAACTGCCAACAGCACTAGCATAAGGTACTCTGCTCATGTCCTCCACCTCACTAGGAGATTTTGGATAATCCTCAATAGACAACTTTGTCCCCAAAGAAACGGGAACACACAATGGTCTACAATCTACCATGTCGAATCTGTCCAACATAGACTTCACATACTTACTCTGGCTTAACCAAAGTTTTCTATTGGTTCTGTCTCTTCTGATTTCTATTCCTAGAATGTAGCTAGCTGCCCCTAAATCTTTCATTTCAAACTGAGCTGACAACTGAGATTTAAAATTAGAAATCATATTTTTACCCTTCCCAATGAGCAACATATCATCAACATATAGTGCAACAATGAGAATACAATCACCATAAATTTATAATACACACAGTGATCTGATTTCGATCTCACAAATCCAATTGACAACACAAAGGCATCAAACTTCAAGTACTATCTCCTAGAGGATTGCTTCAAACCATACAAAGACTTCTTAAGTTTGCAAACTAAATTTTCTTTACCTTTCACCATGTAATGCTCTGGCTGTGACATGTAGATCTCTTCCTCCAAGTCACCATGAAGGAAAGATGTCTTCACATCCATCTGTTCTACCTCCAAGTCATAAGCTGCTATGAATGACAACAGGAATCGAATGGATGTCAGCTTTGCAATGGGAGAGAAGATCTCACCATAATCTATACCCTCCACTTGTGAATACCCCTTCACAACTAATCTGGCCTTATACTTCGCAAAACTGCTATTTGCACCAATTTTCTTCTTGAACACCCATTTGCATCCAATAGGTTTCCGTCCAGGAGGCGAAGGCACCAAGTCCCAAGTTTGATTCTTTTCCAAAGAAGCCATTTATTCCTCCATGGCCTCCTTCTAGGAACCTGCATCCTTCATATCCAAAGCCTCTGATACAGTTCTAGGTTCATCACTATTAGTAATCAAAGCATAAGCACAACTAGAATCAAGCAATGTAAAACCAAACCTTTTCGGTTGCTTTCTTATCTGTGTAAACCTCCTCAAGAGTTGAGGTTGAGGTTCAGCTTCTTCATCTGAGCTTTCAGAGCTGCTAGAGCTCTCCTCATCATCAAGTCCAACATTGTCTTTCTGTCCAGTCTTCTCAGGGGTGAGAGGAAATTGAACAACATCCTCTTTCTTTTCTTTTTCTTCTGGCTGCAAAATAGTGGAAGAAGGTGTAAGCTCTCTGAAGATGACACTTCTGCTATACAACACTTTTTCAGCCACGGGGTCCCAAAGCTTGTATCCTTTCACACCAACACCATAGCCGATGAAGATACACGTAATAGCTTTGTTCTCCAACTTTGACCGCTTCTCCCTAGGCACATGTGCATATGCCTCACAACCAAAAACATGAAGATGCCTTACTGAAGGCTTCTTACTAGACCACACCTCCATGGGTGTCTTTCCAACAAGAGCTGATGTAGGAGATCTGTTTACCAGATAGCAAGCAATGGCAACAACTTCAGTGCAAAACTTTTGTTCTAGACCAGCTCCACTAAGCATACTCCTAGCCTTCTCCATCAATGTCCTGTTCATCCTCTCTGTAACTCCATTTTGTTGTGGTGTGTATGGAGTTCTATTATGTCTTTCAATCCCAAGTTCCTTGCAATACTTATCGAATTCTGTAGAACAGAACTCACCACCGTTGTCAGTTCTCAAACATTTAATCTTTTTACCAATCTGATTTTCAGCAAAAGCTTTAAACTCCTTAAACTTGCTATAGACTTCAGATTTGCTTCTGAGAAAATAAATCCATGTCCTTCTACTGTAATCATCTATAAAAGGTACAAAGTATATAGATTTTGATAACGAAGGAACATTAATAGGACCAAACACATCAGAATGAATAAGGTCCAACACACCAGAAGACTTATGAGAACTCGAGTAAAAATGAACACGGTTTTGTTTTCCATAAATGCAATGTTCACAAAGGTCAAACTCAAGATTACAATCATCTAACCCCTCAACGAGGTTCTTATTTTTTAGGGTACACAGACCCTTCTCACCAATGTGGCCAAATCTCTTATGCCATAACATTATCTTTTCTGCAGGGAGTTTAACTTCCAATGCACGATTACAACCATCAAGACTAGAAACAACAGATTTCTTCACTGCTCGTTCATATGGTGGGGATGAAGTGACTGCTGCCCTCTTCCTTGAGTCAGAAGAACTATTGCATTGTGCAATGCATGCTTCCAGCTGAAATAGAGTACCTCTCTGAGTACCCTTAGCAATCACCATAGATCCTCTAGTCATCTTGCATCCTTCTTTCGAAAAGACAACCTGCACACCTGCATCATTCAAACAGTGAGGGGGAAAATAGGTTAATCAATAAGATTAAACCCTAACATCTACAGAATCTGAAGATAAAAGTGGATTAAAACAAGTAAACAACAATACCTTGCACCTTTACCTTTCGCCTTCCGTAGTTCGCTTATCTTTCTTTGATCTTGATTGTGAAGCCCTCAGAAGCTAGTTGCTTGCTTGCTTTGTTGAAGATGACAAAGGACGAATGGCTATGATACTTATGTATTTGAAGATGAGCTTCAAATATAGAAATGGAGTATGAATGAGAATGCTTAAATGAGAGTAGGGGTGCCAAAGGAGCGCCGATATCTCTACAGCATAAGTTTACACAAAATCCAGATATGAAATGAAGAGAAGAAGGTTGTATTTATAGAAGAGAGTGAGGGAAGATCAATGGTTGAGAAGAAAAGAAGGAATCAACAGAGGAGGATTGTTGAGGAACATGCATCCAATAGAAGGACACATGTCATTCCAAAAGCAGCTTAGTTGAGTTAACTCCTCTCTTGATGAGGATAAGATTTGATTTTCTTAAATTAGAATTTATTTTTCTAATTTAAGAGAAGATTTGCTTCAAATATGTTTTAAAACTGATTTTGCTTTTGTAACTCAGAGTTTTGCTTTTGTGTGACAAGAGGAAGGTTATTTTCGGAAGATAAGAATGATTTTTCGAAGAGATAGAAAGCATAATTAAATAAATGAATTTATTTAATTATTTTACAGATAATTGAGAGGAATAAATAAAATATATAAAAATATATTTTATTTTTGTGAGGATTTTTGATTTTATTTAAATAAAATTTGCATTTTATTTAAATTTGGAAGAATAAGAGATTTTAATTAAATAATTAAAATTATTTAATTATTTTAGAAGAATGAAGTTGGTGTAAATGATTTTAATTAATTAAATAAATGTGTTTATTTAATTAAATGGGAGGAAGTGAACCACATAAATAAATAAATTTATTTATTTATTGATAGAAGCATACGAAGGATGAAATAAATATTTAAAATATTTATTTAAGCAGAGTCATGTCAATTTTAGGTGTATACATTTTGCCCCTCTTTGATGCAATGTGTTTTATCACGTTGTTTCAAAGAATAAGATTTTTTACAGTGATACATGCCCCAGTTTGCCCCTGGTACAAATTTAACGACAGGATGCCCCCTCGGGAGATTAGACGAGGAGATGGTAGAAAGGCGTGAGACGGACAATCTCATGATGAAGAAGAGGAGAAATAGGAGAAGAAATGGTTGGATGCAGAAGAAAGATGGTGAATGATATGTGATGCAAGATAAAATGATGACATACACAAGCAAGCAAGCAAGAATGCACAAATGGTACAAGAACAGGCAAGGTATTGCCCCTATCAAGCGGTAAACCAACAATATAGATCGATGATGTCTGGTGTCAGGAATGAAACATGTCGTATAAGACTCTGGGTCTGGTTTCGACAATGCAACATCCTGTCTAAGACATTT
The DNA here is from genome assembly GCA_027924645.1 of Cunninghamia lanceolata. Taxonomy (NCBI): domain Eukaryota; kingdom Viridiplantae; phylum Streptophyta; class Pinopsida; order Cupressales; family Cupressaceae; genus Cunninghamia; species Cunninghamia lanceolata. The sequence goes on from BSBN01000806.1 coordinate 855,923, forward strand.
GATATGATAACAATATATGACAGTGTTGTTATGGCAGGGAACGATATATCCCTAGAGCAACACGAAGGATAGTTATGACTGATTGATATGGTTTACAACAAGATAAGATCAAGACCACTGATTGCAATTGGATAATTTGACAAGATTGGCTTGACTCGATTGGTATGGATTAAGGATAGACTTGCATTTTGATCACTGCTTGGATTGATATCTAGAGTTGTTGATGAGAGACACGAAGACAAATAGAAATTTGATCGATAGAAGAATGACTCAATAGAAGAAATCACAAGCTTTTGTAAACATTGAGTCACTTCATTTTGGATCTTTATTGGATGGGATATGGAGAAACACAATCGGATATGGATATGGATATGGATATGGATATGGATATGAACTACAATTGGATACGGTATGGATATGGATATGGATATTTGTCATCTTGATATAGCAAGTATTTTGAAGTGCTTATTTCATCATTGGGCTTTTAAAATGTTGTAAGAAAATACAAGCATCTAGGTATAATTAGATCGAGATGACCTGAGTACTTCTTACATGGATTTTTGATATAGCAAGTTGATACAAGCATCTAGTCAAACTTGAATCTAGATGACCTGAGTACTTCTTGCGTTTCAACAGACAAGGATTGCCCCTTTTCATGTTTAGACCTTGGAATCCTCGATGATCTTTTGCTAATCATGTCGTTAGACAAAAGTCGTGACACTACTAAAGTCTAATCCACAAGCAGCAGACAAAGAAAAATATTATGCCTCCATCATAGCATCTCTAGCTTTCGGAATCCTTGAGTAGCATAGGAAGATATATTGACAAAAATTCAAGACCTTGTAAGTTAACCTGTTCACAAAACATTCTTGTATTAGATGTGTCTTTTGCCATAATTGATACAAAATCAGTTTGAGTGTTTTCGGTATGGTGCTCTTCTTTGGATAGGTTGATGCTTTGTGCCAAGAATTTTGTTTGAGGAAGCTGGTTTTTGCTGCGCTTGCATGCCTGGTGAAAGGGTGTGGACACAGACGGATAGAGGGATAGACGACAAGACATGTGATGGACAGGAAGAGGAGCCTTGGGGGCGCATTGATAATGGCCTTGCCTACATGATAGCTCAGAGGCGACGTAGTTTGGGAAGAACCCTGATGGACCTAAGATATGGATTGAATGAGACACGATATGGAATAGATATAGGTTAGATAGGGATCAGACATGGAACATATATGGAATAGCTATGGATCAGATATGGAACAGACAACACTGATGACAGAGGCCATGCTAGCCTAACACTGTGGATAGGATATTGGATAAGAATTATGGATAGCCTTAATACTAGATACTGATGACAAGGGAAACACCACGGATAGGCAGATGTATGGGTGATAAAGAATGGAATGGGTATGTATGGGGATGGGCAATAGTGGATAGAAGGAATCCAAGATGTGATCTCCAAGGACTATGTCGCATAGGAATAACATGCCCCATTGTAGGTAGAATACGTAGGAGTTTTCATGACAATGTTTATGACGACAAGAGGATGAGAGGATAATGAAGGATTTGTGTGGTTTTGGAGGGATAAGGTATGTCAAGAGACATCTAGAATATTTGTCAACATTGTGCCCCCAATCTTTATCAAGATCAAAAAATAGAGGAAAGGAAGATCAGGATGGATGGACACGACAAGATAGGTATGTAATGGATAGAGGAATAGGATAGGAAATGGTATGAAAGGAAACTGGTAGGAGAAAAGTAATATGCTGATGAGACAAGGTGCCCCCAAGTGTAGGTGACATAGAAGATCAACTTACACATGACGCCTGTTTTCCAAGTTTTCATCATGGTACTTATCCAAGGTGTCTGTTTGCCAAGTTTTCACCATTGGATGAAGGGATTTCTCTTTAATTTTTTGTTTGGATAGAAGAAGGTGGATATGGATAAGGACTCGAGCATCTAGTTCCTTGAAAGGTGATAGTCCCGCTAGAAAGATGTCATTGCATGGACCATGTCAAGTGTGCTCATAGATGTTGGTAGGGAATTGCATGAAAGTGAGGTGGAGAATAGTAAATAGTATGTAGTTCCCTGAAAGGTGATAGTCCCGCTAGATGGATGTTGTCGCACGGACCATGTCTAGTGTGCTCATATATGTTGGTAGGGGATTGCATGAATGTGAGATGGAGAATGGTAGATAGTGGATTATGGAAGGTGAGATAATGGATGATGATGTAGAATACAAAAGGACTTATGCACGGATGGAAGGAAGGTTTATGCAAAAGCATGGACCATAGGATGAGGGAGATATGTAGGATAGTAGTGGAAGGGAGGGGAGATGGATTTATATGGAAGTGTTGTGGAATGGAAGGGAACCATGACCAATGGTTGCACGTACCGTGATAAACATTGAAGCTAATGATAGGAGGGTGGTGTAGGAAGCAATGGAGATTTTTGCTTGGTGGATGAATGATTTAGGAATTTAGGGACCCACATAGACTTAGTATTTTTTTGATTTTTCCTTGCCATATGGGATGGAAGAATTTGAGACTTTTGGATGGCATGGGAGAAAGTGGATGGTTGAAATTCTTGAGAGGTGGATGCCTCATGTAACTTTAGGGCTTTTTGCTTAGGCACCCAAACCATTTTTCTTTTAGATTGTACCTGTGAAGGCATGAGTTTGGGTGTATGCAGCTTTTGTGTAGCTTTTGGAGTAATCATTTGTTGCTTGGGGACCCACACCTTTTTTAATTTGGCATTGAGGTGTATGGGTGTATGCAGCTTTTGATATGGATAATTCTTTGATTCTTGGCTTTTATATCCTAGGTCATGAGGACTCTTAGGTTTTTTGACTTTATAGGTAGAGGCATCCACATATTTGTCATTGAATCCCCGTGGGATGGTGGAAGTGAGGTTGGTGAAAGCTCCTTGTTTAGACAATATGTGCATTTGTTGGCCATGATTGCGATATTTAGAGGATTTATAGATGGATGGATAAGGTGTTGGAAGAAGTGGAGGTAAATTGCATGGAGGGATATTAGGAGTTGGAATTAGCAGAGGTAGATTGGATGGTGGAAGGTGTATGGTCACATGCTTTTGACAATTGTAGGATGATGGAGGTGGAATGGCGACATATGTTTTGGGGATATGATAGGGTTTGCGATGGAAAATGGTAGACTTAGGAGGAGTGGAGGAAGTACCAACATCTTGAGATTGTTCACCTTGGGGTATGTATCCAAGGCCATATGAAGGTGGAGGAACATTGACATGGATGGGCTCCAAAATACCTTGTTCATGAAGGCCTAAGCCTTTACCTTGATAGTTCATATGTTGGAGTATGCGGCGGACAGTAGGATTATGTGTAGGTGGAACACTAGATAGAAGTTCTTTATTGGATGGAGAAGATGAGATAGAGGATAATGGTTGTTGGTGTTCTAAGGAAGAATGTTCATGCATGAAGGTAGTGGGACCAAGGATATAGGATAACAGATTTGCAGCTTGGTCAATAATGGATGGTGAAAGATCATTAGAATCTTGATCGTCATTATGCTCTCTAGGATCTAAATTATTGGGTTGATCATTCATGTGCACTTGGGAGGCAAGTGTCTCATCAGAGGAAGTGGAAGTTGTTGGATCATGGATAGGACTAGATGGAAGATGGATAGGAGTAATGGAGGTTTCTTTCTCATGGATGGGCATGGGATCAAGTTGTTCAAGGACATCTTCTTCATAGGGAATATCTTGATCATAGAACAAATAAAGGTTATGGATGGGTTGGAGTTGGATTTCCATCTCATGTATAGGATCAAGTTGCTCATGGATAGCTTCTTCATCAAAGATAGTATCTTGATCATAGAAAAGATCAAGGTTATGCATGGGATGGAATTGGATCTCTTGCTCATGTATAGTTGTTGGGAGATGGATAGGATCAAGTGGCTCATCGAGAGGTTCATTATTATGGATATCATCTTGATCATGGAAAAGATGCATGTTATGGATAGGTTGCAAGAAAGTGGTTTGATCTTGACTTGGACTAGGGATTAATGTGTCCTCATGCTTAGGATTAGACTCTTGACATACCTCTTGGGTTGATTGAATGGAAGTGGATAGCTCTTAGGTAGGCTTGACATGTTCTTGAGGGTTATTGACATGGAGGTACAGTAGCTCTTGACTTGGGTTCACGGTAGAAGGTTCTTTGATAAGCTCAAGGGGTTGCGGATGACATGAAGGGGTTGTAGGATTTGACATGGCATTGGAAGAATCTTTGGTAAGGTCAAGGACCAGAATTTGGGGACATGGTTGACACTCTGCTAGTAGCCCTTGGATCACATCATTGGTAGGTGTATGGATAGGTGAATGAGGGGATTTAGCTTTCTCCCTAGTCTTTCTCTAGTTGTATAAATTTAGAAAACATTTTTCCCACCACTCATCTGATTCTTTTTTGGTCATCCATTTAGAGTTTGAGGAACTCCATAGCGGTGTTGGCATGGGATTGGTATGTTTTGGAATATGTGTCTTAGAAGATGGTGAAGGACTGGTAGACAGAGGGGTGTATGATTTCCAACTTGGCGTGGTGCTTGCCTTGTCATGAGTATGGGAAAATGATGTACGATTTTGGGGCGAGGCGTAGCTAGTACTGGCACATTCAACTTGCAAGATTGCCATTTCTTGTTGTAAGACTCAAATTTGTTGAGAAATTGCTATACAATTTTGGGGCGAGGGATCTAAGATTATTTGCAATTACAGATATTGGAGTTTTTGACCAAAATATTCTAATTGGTTTGCCATTGACACAAGACTGGAAAAGCTTACTGGTTTGGATGTGCAAAAACAAATGCGCCAGAACAGAGTATAAATGCGCTACAAGTCGGATCGAATGTGCCATAGGTCGCGACAAATGTGCAATTCTAGTTTTTTGTCTTGGTTTTGCATAATTTTGGAATGTTTTCAAGATTTTTCTGTTTTTGGTTTGAAAACTCAGTGTTGTTGAGAATTGAATTTCAATTATGGCACAGACACATCAAACACGTAGATGTTTTCATGATTTTTACTTTTTGTTATTTTTTTTTGTATTTTTTTGGACTATTTTGACTCAAAAATAAGTACACCCTAGGCTGGATGGGACAATATTCATTGAATCCTCTAGCTATGCCACTCAAAGCATGTAGCTCCAGGATCTGGTAGCATCAGTTCCCCTCCACGGCACTCACTTCTCACGCATACCAGATCTGGGTTTCCTTAGGCTCGTACACACACCGAACCTTAGGATTGTCCCTGCTACCTCTACTAAGAGTCACTTGAATCGAGGCTGCTTCAAGAGCTCTGCCCTTTGCATCAACGAATAGGGGTTTTTGGCTTGCTACACAATTGGTTCTTAGTTAGGGCAATCGTTCGAGTGGTTACACGTGCGGTGGTGCTACTCTCCGTTATGGAGTCTCCCAGCCTCAAAGGGTTACGCCTATGAGGGTTTTGGGGGAGGTTAGCCATTGGTGTAACACAGCAACACTCGTTGCTTCAGGTTTTCACCTTAAGCACAATTTATTTTAAGTGGCTTGGTAGGGCTTGGCTTTAGCCTGTTACCACTCAGGGTCATTCCCACTTGGACAAGCGTGCACCTAGGGGCAGGCCCCCCTAAAGGTTTGACAAAAAGAATGACAAGTCTGGCACTTTGATCACCTAGTTAAGGGGAGAGCATAAGCCTACTGTCATTCGCAAGCACAGAAAACACTTGTTTATCCAACCTAGTTAAAAATAGAAAAAACTAAATGAGTTAATCTACTTGTGCACTCACACGATTGTTAACTTGGAAGTGTTTAGAGCATAGCATTGTTCATTCCCCATTTGTTAACTTTGAAAGTGATTAAGACATAGCATTGTTCATTTTCTGTTTGTAAAGATAGCAGTGGCCTAATTTAGGAAAATAGATCAACAATGCAGAGATAACAATTGGGTTCAGTTACTTCCTTCCTAGTTATGAGCTATGTGAAGTTTGTATGAAATGCACTTGTTACTTTTCCCTTACTTAGTCTAGGTGAACTAGGCAAAGCAGCTAAATGATCTAATCTAGCCACTAATCCTATAAGAATGAATGTTAGCTCAAACACACAAAATCAGACAAACCCTAAAAATAGAGAGCAAAACAGAAGTGTCGCAATGTAGTTTGAATGCGCAGAAACAGAACTTGCATGCGTCGTTATACAAAAGTGCTAAGATAGGTGTCAAAAGTATTGTAACATGAGATATATGTGCTATTTTAACAGATGCATCGAATTAGAGGACATATGCGTAGAAAGAAGCAAATCGATCTGCAGAAATTTACATTTTCTAACCCTAGTTTGTTAAGATTTGGATAAAAATGTATGTAGATGATCTCTTAGCTCAAATCTAACCTCACCATTGAATCCGGGGGGGCACTTCCATAAATTTTGAGTATAAATTTGCCTAGATTTCATGAAAAATATAGCGTTTGGCGAAGAAAACAACTTTCTTAAAATTCACTGCAAAACATATGCGCCATTTCAGAGGTCATATGCACCATTTCAGAGGTCATATGCATTGTTTTAGTGTATATGCACTGTTGCGGAGGATGAATGCACCATTTTAGTGTATATGCGCTGTTGCGGAGGATGTATACGCCGTTTTAGTGTATATGCGCCGTTTCAGACTGTATATGCGTCGTTTCAGTGTATATGCATCGTTTCGAGGGTTAGATGCGCAACTTCAGTGGTCAAATGTGCATAAAGGACAAATACACCAATTAGTGAGGTAAATGCGCAACTAGGACATAGGTGCCAAAGTAGAAGGTATATGTGCCGTCTGGGAAGTCAGATGCGCCAATTTTTTAGATGCGCAGCTTTGGGAGGTATATGCGTCATTTGGGAGGTTGTATGCGCAAGATGACTCTGTCAGAAACCTATTCGTCACCTGTACGGACCTGTCACTTAAAAACACTTATTTTTTGATTAGTAAAGGGGCAAGGGCCCCACGGTGGGTGCCAAAATGTGAGGGGGAAAATAGGTTAATCAATAAGATTAAAAACCCTAACATCTATAGAATCTGAAGATAAAAGTGGATTAAAACAAGTAAACAACAATACCTTGCACCTTTACCTTTCACCTTCCGTAGTTCGCCTATCTTTCTTTGATCTTGATTGTGAAGCCCTCAGAAGCTAGTTGCTTGCTTGCTTTGTTGAAGATGACAAAGGAAGAATGGTTATGATACTTATGTATTTGAAGATGAGCTTCAAATACAGAAATGGAGTATGAATGAGAATGCTTAAATGAGGGTAGAGGTGCCAAAGGTGCGTTGATATCTCTGCAGTATAAGTTTACACAAAATCTAGATATGAAATGAAGAGAAGAGAAGAAGGTTGTATTTATAGAAGAGAGTGAGGGAAGATCAATGGTTGAGAAGAAAAGAAGGAATCAATGGAGGAGGATTGTTGAGGAACGTGCATCCAATAGAAGGACACATGTCATTCCAAAAGCAACTTAGTTGAGTTAACTCCTCTCTTGATGAGGATAAGATTTGATTTTCTTAAATTAGAATTTATTTTTCTAATTTAAGAGAAGATTTGCTTTAAAGATGTTTTAAAACTGATTTTGCTTTTGTAACTCAGAGTTTTGCTTTTGTGTGACAAGAGGAAGGTTATTTTTGGAAGATAAGAATGATTTTTCAAAGAGATAGAAAACATAATTAAATAAATGAATTTATTTAGTTATTTTACAGATAATTGAGAGGAATAAATAAAATATATAAAAATATATTTTATTTTTGTGAGGATTTTTTATTTTATTTAAATAAAATTTGCATTTTATTTAAATTTGGAAGAATAAGAGATTTTAATTAAGTAATTAAAATTATTTAATTATTTTAGAAGAATGAAGTTGGTGTAAGTGATTTTAATTAATTAAATAAATGTGTTTATTTAATTAAATGGGAGGAAGTGAACCATAAATAAATAAATTTATTTATTTATTGATAGAAGCATATGAAGGATGAAATAAATATTTAAAATATTTATTTAAGCAGAGTCATGTCAATTTTAGGTGTATACACAAACTACTTACAGAAAGCAAGTTCCGTGCTAAGCCTGGGATGTACATAACCCCAGAGATCCCCTTCACTTGACCATCAGGGAATTAGATAGACTCTTCCACAACCAACGATCTTCAGATGAGAGTCGTCACCTAGATACACCTTTCCACCATCGAACTCCTCATACTTCGTGAACCAGTCTCGATGCAAGGTCATGTGGAATGATGCACCAGAGTTGATTAGCCACACATCATCAGATGCATGGGTTGCCAGGGCTGTGATGAAAGCATCACCGTCATCTTGTGATTTGTCAGAATCTGAATCAGGAGCTTTCTTCTTTTTCTTCTTCTCCTCTTTGCATTCCTTTCAGAAATGCCCAGTCTTGCCACAGTTCCAACAGACTTTCCAGGAGATTTGGATCTCCCACAGGATTTAGATCTACCCTTCTCAGCTTTCTTGTCCTTCTTCTTCCCTTTCTCCTTGGGTCTTCCACGAACTGCAAGGGCTTCTTTGGCTGCTTCAGAAGACTTTCTCCACATCTCTTCAGACAACAGTGAAGAAACCACTTCTTCCATTTTGAATGTTGATTTGGTGCTTCTGATTGCCATGACAAGATGATCCCATGAGTTCGGTAGATAACAAAGCAGGGTCATACACCGATCCTCCTCCTCCATCTTTACACCAATAGATGTTAATTGTGCAATCAACATATTAAAGGCATTCATATGCTCAGCCACGGATCCTCCATCCTCCATTCAAAGAGAATACAACTTCTTTCTTAGGAAAAGTTTATTGACTAGGGATTTGGCTTGATACACATCCCCCAACTTCTTCCAAAGGAGTTTTGTAGTAGTCTCCTCATGGACATTTAACAACACAGAATCGGCAAGACTAAGTCTTATGAGACCCTTAGCCTTCCAATCCTTGAGATCCCACTCATCTTGAGTCATTGTAGCTGGTTTAGTTCCGTTCACACTTTCCCAAAGGTCTCGGTCAACTAACATGTCTTCCATTTTGAGCTTCCACGGCTCAAAATTACTGCCATTGAACTTCTCTACTTCAAACCTTCCTGATGTACCTGCCATCTCCTTGCTACTATAAGATACAGAATGCTCTGTACAGACTCCCACTCAACCTAAGATTAGCTCAAAAAACCCCTACCCTACAACTAGGACCAAAGGTGATCAAGTTCTGATACCAATTGAAAGGAAGCTAGGTGTGCGAAAATCGCTTCCTACACTAATCTATTGAGGAGAGGTCTATGCAAATTCAAATCTATCCTAACTATTACAGCAATGTTAAACCATTAACATGAGATATTGAAGCAAAACACAAGAACCAGAAAGTAGACAGAAGAATAGAGACAAAGATTTATGGTGGGGAAAACCCTTATCGGGTGAAAAACCCTACACTCAGAAACCTGCACAATGTATTAACAAATCTGAAAGAATGTTTACAATACACTTGCAATGCAAGCTTCAATGGTCTTCGACACTTGTGTTTGGAGTCAATTTGGAAGCATAATGGTACCTGTAAACTTGTGATACAAACTCCATCTCCAAGCACCTGTATATATAGAAAATATAAGGCAATATTGGACCTATCTTGGAATGGGCATCCAATATGGCATCTTGGACCAAAATCCATGCCTAGGGACACTTGGTCAACATTGTAGAATGTGTCTAACACTTATCCATAGCTCCCATCCCAAAGAGGTCGCCTATTTCCAAAATGGGCTATGACAGATGCTCTTACGACACTTACGATTGTCATAGAATATGTCATAGCGGTTACAACTTATAGCTGTAAGAGAATCTGTCATACACATGCTATAAATAGCATATTCTCTTACAACACATCATATTCCACCTTGGGCCACCCAAATATGCCTCATTCAAAGATGCTACATGACACATGCCATTACCTGTCTTACAACCTTCTATTCTCGACTCTTACATGTCATAGATTCGTCATAGGAATCCGTCATAACCATTTCGGTCAAACATTCCTTACACAACATAGAAGATGCCAGCACATGGAAGAATATTCCTACCACTAAGTGGGATGCCTATCTCCTCATCTGAGGACAAAATAACAAGTTGTCATAATCCATGTAGGATTGACACATCACCGTGCCACATCCCACAATATGACAAAGTGGAAGTTCCAATTATTTACAACATAGGCAATTGAATAATAAATACAAACATTACAAATGCAGAGAATTACCAAGGTTGAGACACCTTAATTCCCAACAAATACAGAAACTGCTATTGACTGAATTGAACTGGAAAATGAAAAGAGACTAAAATACAAATATTTTTGGTTGATGCTAGATTGCTCTTGAACCAGGGATGCTCCTGCATCACACCTACAAATAAATTATCCTAAAATGGGGACTAATTCCTCTCAACTAGCTCCTGAGATGCATGTGACCAATCTAAAAGCAAAAGGAAAGTCCTCAACTCAGAATTATGGGCCAGACCCATAGGAATTCATTCCTATGAAATCTTGAGCAAAGCAAAGTTGTTGAGTCATGAATTCAAAACTAACCATGAAGGGACCTCTAGCAACAAATTTGATGTTCTGGAGAATTTTGAGGAGTTGGTCGCAATGGAGCATGATGGTAACATGGTGAGTTAGGGCATGCATCACTTGGGTTCAGGCATTCCCACTCCTCTAGCTTTTGATTCTTATATAGAGATGCAAGAAGCAGTGAGGGAAGGAGATGTTCCTACCCCTAGTCTGGTTCAGATTATGGCTAAGGAATAGGAAATAGTAGTGTCATCAATAGAGGGACTAGACTTTGTCCCTCAGATAGAAATTTAGATGGAGCCAAGGGTCGACACTGTTATGACTAGACCTATGAATGAACCTATGGCCAAAGAAGATGGAAAAAGGAAGGTTCCTCCTATGTTAGGGATTTAGTAGAAGAGCATTAAGAAAGGGGGAGTTGATAAAACTTCAAAGTTCGAAAGGAAAAAGGATCAAGAGAAGGTAAAGCTTATAGGAGAGTCATTGGTGGAATATGGTGTTATTAGGACATTGGATACACACTTTTGTACCTCTTAAGAATGATTGTGATCTCTTGGAATGCTAGGGGTTTGAGTAGCATCCCTCAACAAAAGCATACTCAAGACTTGATTTGTGAACATAAACTTGATATTTTATTTATTCAGGAGACTAAGCTTTGAGTGAAGGATATGACCAGTATATCTTCCAAGACTTGGAGAAGGGGTCTATGTCAGTGTGTAGGCTCCCAAGGTATGGCTGGTGGTGTTTCTTGCTTATGGGACCCCTTTAGGATCACACCTGGTTGGTTGTTGGGAAGTAGGAACTCAATCTCATTGATGGCGACTTGCTTTTACTCAGGTGAGACTCTTCTTCTCAATAATGATTATGTGCCTACTAATTTTCCTAGTAAGGCTTTGTTTTTGTCTCATATTAGATTTGTTTAGTCTCTTGTTCTTGATTGCCCTTAGATTATGGTAGGAGACTTCAATGCTATATGTAGTCTAGAGGAAAAATCATGGGGAGTTGGTTGTCTTGGCCCATCCTCTACCTTGATGAGTAATAATGTCTCCTTTCTTAATTTGGGGGATGTGAATGTTGGATTTAGGACAGACAACTAAGAGGCGGGGGGTGAATCAGTTGTCACCAAAATCCTATTCCTTATTCACTTAAAACCTTTTTATATTTCAACAGCATATCAATGATTCACTCATGAAAGCATAATGCAATAATTTAAGAGCAAAGACAAATTCAACATATACAACACCAAGATTTTAATGTGGAAAACCTAGTTAGGGGAAAAACCATGGGGTGACTAACCCAAGATTGTATTCTCTGTTAAAAGAATAAGAAGAATAAAATGGCACTTGCCAGTTAGGGCTTACTGCCTGAGCACACTGCTCACAAGAGGCTCACTGCCTACAGAAGAATATGAGTATTACATACTTGAATTAGAGATTAGCATCTTCACTATGCTTGAGTCAGTTCCATTTAAGCTCAACACCTCTGCTCTGCTTTTCGCTCCTCTTCACTACCACCTTCTCTTCATGACCACACAGATACATTTGAATGACTTCGTAACTATTATTTATACATGACATCAACTTTGGAATGATCATCAAAGTTGGCAGAACATACACTTATTTTATTATAGAGCAGAGCAATTACAAAAATACAACTTGACTTATTACAAAAACTTCATGCAAATCACTGCATTGTCGGCCACACATAGCTGGGACTTCAATCTTCTTCGAGGAACATGCCATGCTTCACAAAACATCTTCAAGATTATCTGTAACATGTGTAAATCATTTGGTTAGCCAAGACTAGGAAGAACACCATCACCCGAAGGTAAATCTTCAATCACGAGCTCAATCTTCAATGCGGACCACCAACACGAACTAGACACAATCTAAAGACCCCCACAAGGTTGCTTGAATCACCAAGAACATCCACACCACTTCTGCTTACTGTAATCATTCACATCTTCATCCAGAACCTCAAGAACATAGTCGGCCATCACTATCACATTAGAAGGATTGCCTGTGGATCTCCAAACCATGAACCAATTGAGTTGTCAATTCACATTAGCCTCCCAAACATGCCACCAGATCCGTAGAACATGATATTATATTTTAGGATCTCACCGGACCTATTTGTGTCACTCTGTCACCTCTGAATAGTTGCCAGAACCAGTTTTACTCTCATGGCCATAACTCCTCCACATTTTCATGCGAACCTCTCAAATTTTGATTGGATCATCTTCAGACACATATCTACAAACCCTTTGAAGCACATTCTCTGATCTTCATCTAGTTGGGATCTTTACTTCATAGAGCTTCACTATCTTAATTGTTCTTCTTTGTTTCTAATAAGACTAATTTACTCAATATCCTTAGCACACAACTCATCCAATCCTTGACATCAATGACAACACCGATTAGGCCCATACTTGCAACAATCTGCCCCTTTTTCATTGATGGCAACATTTAATGTGAAAAACTATTTTAACCATCAAGACAAGAACTTCTCCTCACTGACTAACATAGCTCCCCCTATCAACAGCAACCAATCAGATGTCTTCTCTTCCTTTACTACTCACCCTTTGATCAACAGCCACTTTTTGTTTTTCACATGTCTTCTCTCCCCCTTTGACATCAATGGCAAAGGGCACATACTTGCAACCACTTCTCATACTTTAGAATCATACTGACTGCTCCCCCTAAGTAGCAGGCTCCTACCATCAATCTAGATCACAAGATATGACTGTGGGATCCACCGGACTGATGCACATCAGTGCACCTTAATTCAGAACCGGAGGGGTAATAACCTCTAACTTCTCCCTGAGATACTCAAAAGAGTCCTTAGGTAGAGGTTTAGTAAAAATGTCTGCAATCTAATCCTTTGAGGGCACAAACTCCAATCTAACTTCATTCTTGTTCACCTGCTCTCTCAAAAAGTGAAAATTGATGGATATATGTTTTGTCTTTGAATGCAACACTGGATTTTTTGATATGTTTATTGCACTTGAATTATCATAGAAGATTGTGATAGGTTCTTCATACTCCACTTTGATATATCTTAGCATTTTCTTCATCCACAATACTTGAGTGCAACTGCCTACTACTGCAATATACTCTGCTTCTGCAGTGGACAGAGATATTGCTTCTTATTTCTTACTTAGCCAAGAAACTAGTAGTTTTTCCCAAAAAGAATGCACCACCACTGGTACTCTTCTAGTCATCCACATCTCTTGCCCAATCAACATCTGTATATGCATGAAGAGAGAAATCATGATCCTTAGGATACCATAATCCATACTCAACTGTTCCCTTTAGATATCTAAGTATTCTCTTGATTGCCATGACATGAGACTCTCTAGGATCAGCTTGGGATCTGGTAATAAGACCAAAAACATTAATAATATCAGGTCTAGTTTGAGTAAGGTAGAGCAATCCTCCAATCATTGACCTTTACTTTTTTTATCATCCTTAGGGGATTCATCATCTTTACTCAGCTTACATCTAGTTGCCATGGGAGTATTCATTGCCTTTGAATCTTCCATCCCAAATTTCTTCAACAATTCTTTCACATATTTGGTCTGTGATATGAAGATTCCTTTCTTTGTTTGAGTGATTTGCAGACCCAAGAAGAAATTCATTTCCCCAAACATAGACATCTCAAATTCACTTTGCATTTGATTTACAAAAGTCTTGCACATACTATCTTTCCCTCCAAAAATGATATCATCAACAAATACTTCAACAATCAAGATATTTTCATGATCAATCTTAAAATATAGATTATTGTCAGCAATACCTTTGTTGAAACAAATCTTCAAAATATGTTTGTCCAATCTTTTATACCAGGCTCTTGGGGCTTGTTTGAGTCCATACAATGCCTTCTTCAACTTGCAAACCATATCTCCATGATCAGACAATTGAAATCCATCTAGTTGCTCAATGTATACCTCTTCTTCTAAATCAACATTTAGGAAAGTAGAATTGACATCCATCTGATATACCTTGAAATCTTTGAAGGCAGTAAAGGCAAGAAATAATCTGACCGCTTCAATTCTTACCACCAGAGCAAAAATTTCTTCAAAGTCAACTCCTACTTGAGAATAACCCTTATAGACCAATCTGGCTTTGTTTCTTACTACTTCACCATCTTCATTCAGTTTATTCCAGAAGACCCACTTAGTCCCAATCACATTTTTGTCCTTAGGTCTGGGAACAAGATCCCAAGTGTAATTCTTTTTAATTTGCATCAATTCTTCCTCCATTTCTTTAACCCAGCTTCCTAGATGGTTTGGTTCTTTCTCTCCACTACTCCATTCTGTTGTGAAGTCCTTGGAGCAGATAATTGTCTCTTTATCCCATGTTTCTCACATAATGATATTAACTCACTGGATGTGAATTCTCCACCTCTATCAGACCTGAGGCATTTTATGTTTATGCCAGTTTCATTTTCTACCATAGAATTGGATATTTTGAACTTCTCAAGTGCTTCAGATTTCTCTTTCAAGAAAGTCACCCACATCATCTGGGAGTGGTCATCAATCAACAACATGAAATACCTATCTCCTTGCAGACTCTTGATTCTTGCCAGACCATAGAGATCAGTGTGCACCAAGTCTAACAATCCAGTTGAAGATTGTTTCTTACTTTTGAATGTGACTTTGTTCTACTTACCCAACTGACATTCTTTGCACAAACTGTTAGCAGGTTTCACCAGTCTTGGAAGATCTCTTACAACCTGAGTGTTGCTTATCTTTATGATATTATCAAAATTTACATGACACATTCTCCTATGCCACAATCAACTCTGATCAATTTAAACAAATAAACAACTTTTGCCAGTATCAACCAAGTGGAAGATGTTACCTTTTGTCTGTGTACCGGATGCAATCTCAATTCCAGAGCTTTCAAAGATCTTGCATTTTCCATTTTTGAATTAGAGTCCATAGCCTTTGTCCACCAACTGTCCAACATTGAGAAGATTATGTTTCAGACCTTCAACATACAGAACATCACTGGTTTTGTTCTTTCCATCAAAAGAAATGGTTCCTCTACCTCTAATTCTGCCAGTAGAATTATCTCCAAACTTTACAACTCCACCTTCATATCTTTCCAAGCTTAAGAACTTACTCTTGTCACCAGTCATATGGTGAGAGCATCCACGGTCAATAATCCATTCCTCCTTTTCTTCAACCTGAGCAGCCAAAGCACTTTCTATCATCTTATGATTGGCAGATTTAATAGGCATTAAATCTTCTTCTTTGATGGCAATAAACACCCAATCACTTCCGGGTTTGTTTCCTATCTTAGATTCATCATCTATTACTCCTTCATCATCATCTTCTTGAACATAATAACACTTCTTTTGAAACCTTGATCTATTAGAGTTTGGCCTTGAAAACCTTTTCGGACATCTTGAGGAAAATTGACCAATCTTATTGTAGGCAAAGCATTTGAAAGGTAATTTTTCTTCATACTTACCGGATTCTCTTGGTAGCCTCTTTGCAATAAGGGCTTCAAGTTGTTCGGCTTCTAACTCATCTTCTTCCAGATCTTTCCTTGCTTTATCATACCATGTTGATTTCCTTGAGGAACTTTCTCTTGGATCATATCTCTATTTGCCTTTTGTAGAGGCACTAGCTTTGAATGCAGATTCAGTCTTGGGAAGTGCATCACCAAACTCAGCCAACTCAAATGTAGATATCTTACCAACCAATTGATCCCTTGTAATATTTGTTAAGGATTTGATTTCCTCAATAGCAACAACTTTGTGTTTGTAAGCAGGAGGTAAAGATCTGAGAACTTTGGCAACAATCTCATCTTCATCCAATATTCCACCAACACATCTAATGTCACATACAAGCTCATTTACTTTTGACATATATAAAGTGATATTCTCATCTTCACTCATTTTTAAGTTTTCAAATTTTCCTTTCAGACTTTGTAGCTTGGCACACTTAACATATTTGTCTCCTTCATATAAAGTTTCCAGCTTTGTCTAAATTTCATAAGCAGTCTTCAATCCCATAACACTTGTCAGCTCTGAATCAATCAAGGCACTTAGTAGGGCTTCTTTAGCTCGAAGATGATTGTCTGCATCTCTGATTTCATCTATAGTTGTTGGACCATTCTTTGGGGGAACACATTTTGTTGTAGTTATGTTCCAATGCTGATCTCCCATGCATTGTAAGTGACATTCCATGCAGCTCTTCCAAAGAGTGTAGTTTGTTCCATCAAACCTTGGATTGTCCTTCTTGTAGGTCGACATCCTAGATCTCCTCAAGTGGTTAAGCTTCTTCTAGAGGAACTTATCTCTAATACCAATTGTTGGATTTAGGATAGACAACTGAGAGGGGGGATGAACCAGTTGTCACCAAAATCCTATTCCTTATTCACTTAAAACCTTTTTATATTTCAACAGCATATCAATGATTCACTCATGAAAGCATAATGCAATAATTTAAGAGTAGAAACAAATTCAACACATATAACACCAAGATTTTAATGTGGAAAACCCAGTTAAGGGAAAAACCACAGGGTGACTAACCTAAGATTGTATTCTCTATTAAAAGAATAAGAAGAATAAAATGGCACTTGCCAGTGAGGGCTCACTGCCTACAGGAGACACATTGTCTACAGAAGAATATGAGTATTAGATACTTGAATTAGAGATTAGCATCTTCACTATGCTTGAGTCAATTCCATTTAAGCTCAACAACTTTGCTCTGCTTTTCGCTCTTCACTACCACCATCTCATCATGACCACACGGATACATTTGAATGACTTCGCAACTCTTATTTATACATGACATCAACTTTGGAATGATCATCAAAGTCAGTACAACATA
The DNA here is from genome assembly GCA_027924645.1 of Cunninghamia lanceolata. Lineage (NCBI taxonomy): Eukaryota > Viridiplantae > Streptophyta > Pinopsida > Cupressales > Cupressaceae > Cunninghamia > Cunninghamia lanceolata. The sequence continues at coordinate 873,333 of BSBN01000806.1, forward strand.
CACTTATTTTATTATAGAGAAATTACAAAAATACAACTTGACTTATTACAAAAACTTCATGTGGATCACTGCACTGTCAGCCACACATAGCTGGGACTTCAATCTTCTTTGAGGAACATGCCATGCTTCGCAAAACATCTTCAAGATTATCCACAACATGCACAAATCATCTGGTCGGCCAAGACTAGGAAGAACACCATCACCCGAAGGTAAATCTTCAATCACGAGCTCAATCTTCAATGCGGACCACCAACATGAACTAGACACAATCTAGAGACCCCCACAAGCTTGCTTGAATCACCAAGAACATCCACACCACTTCTACTTACTGTAATCATTCATATCTTCATCTAGAACCTCAAGAACATAGTCGGACATCATTGTCACATTAGAAGGATTGCTTGTGGACATCCAAACCATGAACCAATTGAGTTGTCAATTCACATTAGCCTCCCAAACATGCCACCAAATCCACAAAACATGATATTGTATTTTCAGATCTCACCGGACCTATTTGTGTCACTCTATCACCTCTGAACAGTTGCCAGAACTGGTTTTACTCTCATGGCCATAACTCCACATTTTCATGTGGACCTCTCAAATTTTGATTGGATCATCTTCAGACACATATCTACAAACTCTTTGAAGTGCATTCTTTAATCTTCATCTAGCTAGGATCTTCACTTCATAGAGCTTCACTGTCTTCATTGTTCTTCTTTGTTTGTGATAGGACTAATTTACTCAATATCCTCAGCACACAACTCATCCAATCCTTGACATCAATGCAATAGGCATATGTTGACATCAATGACAACACCAGTTAGGCCCATACTTGCAACAGTGAAGCCAAGTAATGGGACATTTACCTGGCATAATAGAAGGTATGAAAATGATTCTACTTTAGAATGGCTAGATAGGTTTCTTGTGTTAGATTTTTGTATTGGCAATAATTGGACTACTTCTTGTGAGATCTTGGGGTGGAGAGGCTTAGATCATTGGCCTATCAAGTTTTCCTCATCGCTATTCTCTATGCCCCAAAAATCTCCTTTTAAGTTTTAGCTCATGTGGCTTCATGATTCTAATTTGCGCAAGCTTATAGAGGCATGGTGGTTAGAGGAGAGGCCAACTTTCAATATTGCTATTTTTTTATTTTTCAAGTGGCTCCAATTTGTCAAATTCAAGCTCAGAAAATGGAATAAATACTCTTTTGGAAACCTTTTTCATATTAAAAACCATTTGCAAGGCATGCTTAATAGTGTCACTTTTAGAATTAAGGAAGAGGCAATGACAAAGCAACTATTGTGGGAAGAGACCAGGTGGTCCAAAGAACTGGCTGAATAGGAGTTGCGTGAAGAGATTTTTTAGAAACAAAAATCCTAGGTTGATTGGCTCCTGGAAGGGGATAACAATACCAATTTTTTTCATCACTTAGTGAAGGATCGTAGAAGTGGTAATGTAATAGCTTCTCTCATCTCTACTCAAGGAGAACAGTTAACTAATTTTCAAGATATTTCTGAGGAAGTGGTAAGGTTCTATTCTTCTTTGTTCACTAAGAATAGTCCTCAAGCTCTAGATGAGGAGAAAATCATTCTTGATTGCATTCCTACTTTGGTCTTTGATGACATGAATAAATCACTCATAGAACTTATCTCTATTGAGGAGCTTGAGATTGTTGTGTTTTAGATGAAAAGGGTAAGGCTCCTGGTCTAGATGGTTTTCCTATAGAGTTCTTCTAGGAGTTCTAGGATATCCTAAGATTTGACTTATTAGAGGTGGTCAGAGAATCACAATCTAACAAGCAGATGTTCAAGTCTGTCAACTCCACCTTTCTTACTTTAATTCCCAAAAAAGAAGGAGCTAACTCTTTGGATCATTTTCATCCCATCACCTTATGCAATATGACTCACAAGATAATCACAAAGATCATTGTAGAGAGGTTGAAAATGTTTGGGTCCCTTAATTTTTCTAGAATAGGGAGGTTTTCTACAAGGGCAAAAGATTTAGGATGGCATAGTGGTGGCAGCTAAGGCTATCCATTCCATGTCAATTTCCAAGGAGAAGGTCATGTTCATTAAATTGGATATGTCTAAGGCCTATGATAGGATTAAGTGGTCTATTCTCTAGCACATTTTATTGGCTTTTGGCTTCTATTTAGAGTTGGTTAGATGGGTCATGAGTTGTGTGACTTCCTCCTCATTTTTGGTTCTAATCAATGGTATTCTGTCCTCTCTTTTTTCAACCTCTCAGGGACTCTGACAAGGAGATACTTTATCTCCTTATTTGTTTATTTTAATGGTGGAAGGATTAGGGCACTTGTTGAAGTAATATTCTAAAAAAGGTCTCATTCATGGTTGGAGCTGGACTCACGATTTGCCCTCTCAGTCTCACCTCCATTTCATGGATGATACAACTCTTCTAGACCTTGCTAGGATTGGTTAGGGTATCAACTTCAAGGAAGCTCTTAATATTTATTTATCTACTTCTGGCCAATAGATTAATGAAGACAAATCTAGAATATTCTTCTTCAATATGTCTGATCCTATTCAACACACAAATACTAATATTCTTCACTTTCAGATTGGAAAGCTTCATGTGGATTATTTGGGTGTTCCTTTACCTTTGGGTTCATTGAATAAGATCTACTAGAAGAAGATTCTAGAGAAATTCTTGTCAAAGGTTAACCATTGCACTTTTCGGTGGTTATCTTTTGCTTGCAGGCTCTCCCTTTGTACCAGTTTATGGTTCTTTCTACTCCAAAGAGTTTTCTCAATGAATTTGATGCTCTTTCTCAGAAATTTTTATGGGCAAGAAATCTTGACAATCATAAATGGAGCCTGGTGAGTTGGGACCAAGTGTGCAATCCAAAAGAGGTTGGTAGTCTTGGGATTAGACAGTCTGAACTCAATAGCTAGGCTTTAACAACTAAACTATATTAGCATTGGTGCAAATTTCTAGATTAACCTTGGGCAAGGATCCTTAACTATAAGTATTTGGGAGGAGTAGCTAATGAGGATATTCCATGGATGGAATTAGCTAGGAAGGGATATATGATCTGGAACACAATTAAAATGGGGGCCTCTCTTATTAACACTAGTAGAAATATGGCAAATAAATGACCCGATGACAAACTTTTAGTCACGTGACCAAAATTCTACTAATTTTTTGCAACAAAGCTATAAATGACTAATTTGGTCATCGGTTGAAATGAATAAATAAATGACCAAATAAATGACTAAATGAATGACTAATTTGGTCATCAGGCAAAAAACATAACTAAATAATTGGTCAGACAAATAAAAATGACTAAATAAATGACTATTACTCCTCTATTCTTTTTTCTATCCAATTTGATCATAATCCATGAATTCAAAGACAATACAAGGCAAGGCAATAAATGTCCACTTAGACCAAAGGAATAAAAGGAGAGAAAGGATTGAACAAAGGGTTAAGAAGAAAAAAACAAATCATACAATAGGAAATATACAAAAAATTTAAAAATAAGACAAGAAAACCCTAAAGTAAACCCTAACTTAGAAAGGCAGAAAACTAACCTATTTTGTTTCATCTTTTTATTTTCTTACTCAGTCTGCTGACTGAGCCTTTCCTATTGGTTCATCTAGAGATACAGATTCACATTACTCGATTCCATTCACTTTCTGAGCTATTAGATTAGGAGTCTGAATGGCAGGCCTCAAGGTACTCTTGATTTGTCCCTCAGATTTATGGACAAATATGATCCGTGCCTTTGCAGTTCAAGACCTCAAGATGAGATGAAGTTTCATCTTTTCCTTCCAAGTTAGCAAGCTGCGTGCTCTCCTATGTTGTTAATCTGATTTGGGCTGGTAAAATCATAGGTCATAATGTTCACCCAGTCCATATTGGCAGTTATAGAAGCCACGGGACATTCTCTCACTACACCCCACTGAAAGAATTGGTTTGAGAAATAGACGGCGGCGGTGAGCAGTAGGGGATCCTTGGTAGAGGTTATGGCCTCTTCATCCACTGCAGCTTTTTTTTCCACAAATAGCTACCCGTAGTTTTTGATGTCCACCAGGGTTTGAGGATACTCCCAGTCAAGATCGAGACCGTTGAAGGAATATTACTTGGCCAGAGATATGGCTGAGTCAATGAACTTTTTGCACAGTGAAGAATTGACAACCATCGTGGTGAAGTAGTCCATCTTGGCATTTCCTCCTCTGACAGAAAGCAAGGTTTTCAGTGAGGGATTTCTCTTCTACACTATGGAGGTGAAGAGTATGATGCTTTCCTAGTTGCTTGTAGAGATGGTGACCTCATACATTTGTGGATTGAGATATGTGAAAGTGTAGAGGAGATGGGTGTAGAGAGAGGCATCCATAGAGGAGGGAGGGAAATAAGAATAGCTATAGGCAAGCCAGTACCCCACTTTCATGCTAATTGATGTGGGACAAAGTAAAATGAGGCTGATGATCAGGACTTGCAATTCGCGCTCCATTATTCTTAGGCATGTGCAAAATAATACAAATGTAGTGTTATCAACTAGCATTGCACCCATGATGCAAAGATGGAAAGCTCAGCAATCCTATGTAACATTGGAATACTTTCAGGTTGTGGGTACCCTATGATGAAAGTAGACCTCTAGATTATGGGTTGGTTCCCTTCTAATTTTTTAATAAATTAATGACTTTGAAGAAAAGGGATAGAAGGCTATAAAATGAAAATGCTAAAATTGAAACTGAATGGATGGTGATGCACCAAAAAATAAACTTAATCTACAACCTATTTCACAACAACCTTTCACTAATCTTGCTCACACAAATCAATTTGATCAACTCCACCACATAAATATTTCACAGAAAAAGCCTAATTTAACTGACACAATCTACAACCTATGATAAATTTCAAATTTTGCATACATGCACTCATGAAATGAAACAAAAGAATCGTAGGTTTTGTCATGAAACACAAACAATCTTTAATTAAATCACTTACACAAGGCAAGACACCTGAAATTGATAAGATGAATCTCTGATTATGCTAAAAATATGAAGGAAAATACCGCAATAGTAACCATAAAACTAATATGCACCTGTAATAACCTGTTGTAATATCAATATCTGAATAAAAATCTAAGTTGCAAACTGATGGCCTCTGCAATGTGCAAAAGGCAAATAGCAAGAACTGAGAAAAAACATGTTTTTTCTCCTATATACAAAAAGATGACTCCAATGAGTCAGATTGAGTTAACTCAAGTCAACTCAACTCTAAAATATCTCCATGAATCTCTCTCACGAGCAAAGATGAAAAGCCCCCAAAAGAAGGGTCAAAACTGATGCAATTTGAGCAAAAATAGGCTCAAACTCACTGTCACAACTAGTTTGACTAAAATTGACCCTAAAATTGCTCCATCAACTAAGAATGAGACTCAAAACTCCTATTAAACTCCACTTCTAACTCTGCATGATTTGAGGACTTCAAAGGCATTTCAGTTATCTCCACCTCCTGATTTTGCATGATTTTGGGATGAAGGTAATAGTTTGAACAAAGAATAAGGTAATCATGATGACTTACTTTATTAGGTGTCATGTATTTGCTCAATTTCTTGCATTTTTATGACAAATAATAAAGTAATTTATAAACTATTACTTCATTATTTGTTTAAATTATTAATTTTACCTCACACTTATGCAAGACTCAAGGGGAATAATTTTCATCAGTTTACCCTTGGTCAATTAAATAAACAAGTACATAATCACCTTATGACTCCCTTTGACCTTTACTTCATCATTTTAAGTCTCATTAGACTTTTCAAAGCACATTATTGAACACTTTATGACTCCCTTTCATCATTATCCTTGCATTGACTTCAAGAAATCAAACAAGAAATCATTCAGCCCTCATGGGTTCACTTTGCATCATTAGGTTTTATTACTTGAAGTCTTGACCTCAGGCACATTTGGATAGCAATGATTTTATTAAAAAATAAAGTCAAAAGAGACCATAGTCGGGCTAGGGCATTTGACCAAAAAGAAGCTGAAACCTAAAAGGTTGCCATTTTGCACTTTGCTTCTCCATTGTGCTCTGTCCCGCCGCCATGCTAGGGTTTCACTGCTTTGTGTGAGGGTTCTTAAAGGGTTTTGGAGGCTTCTGAGACAGTGTTTTCACCATATAATCTTGCAAACTCTGCCTTCAACAGGTAAGAACACTGCCTTTGATGTTATCTCTCTGTATTTTGCTTTTATTCACTGGGATAAGAAGGTGTTTCCTGCATACTATACTTGAAGAATTGCTTGAAAAGCTCTAGAATGAGTTAAAATACTTGTTAAAACACAAGTTTATTTTGTTGTATCTTCTATAGACTTGAATAAAACCTTGATATTTCATTTCTGTTCTCCATTGTTGCTCCATTGCTCATGGCATCAGTAGTGATTATATCTTCTTAATATGATTGCCTCTACATTTTTTCACTGTCTTTGCATTCCCAAATGCATCTAAGAGTGGATTAGATTCAAAGCTTGTCATTCAATTATTCTTCCATCTGTAGCAGCCCAGCCACCCATATAAGCTAAAAATTGCATCATGAGCTTTGTTGTCTCTATTTTGTCATTAATGTTGAATATATATAACACTGTCACCTCTTGTAGCTTCAGTATATTTTGACAGTGATAGAGGTCCCTGACAATGTGTATGTTCAATATCACACTCACTCCCCTCACATAGCCCATGCAATGCTCATTCATATCTTCTTCAGCTTTGATGATGGCATAAAGTTCCAATGATAAGAGTTTGTATCATCATCACCTCCTTTATTTACTATCTACTGCATATTTCTTAATCATCTATTTGTTTTCATTGTATCCTAAAAGTAGCACTCATACACTATCTTGCTTTTGATAATGCAGCTTTGCATGAGGGCAAAGGCACTGTGATCCCTTGGTATAGTGACTTGTGAATGAATCATATTGTATTTTGAACAAGTTTACTTTATTGGAACATCACCTTTTATCTCTGTCACTCTGTCAAGGCGCTAAGCATTCACTGTATCTCTGATAAAAAATATTATTCCTACTATGTCACATTTGCTAATGGTTCATTGGTTCCTCCATGCATAGCATTGTAAAGCTCATCCTATTGTGTTTGAGCATATATATGGAATAGCACTGTAACCTATCACCTTCAGTCCACTTGTAAATGGTGAATGCCAATTATTCCTTCAATACTCATGCAATCACTACTTTGTAGTATTACATCATTAATTCACTATCTTGTCTCATGATTGCACCATAATGTTTGTTTTCCCCTACTTCTCAACTGTAGTAAAGGCTCATGTATATGAATGAACTGATTAGCTATCTAGTAGTAGAAGTGACTCTTCTGTGTTGTGGTGGTCATGATCACTGTCCCTTTGATTCTAATCTTGTCTCATAAGAATATTATTGGTAAGCCTGGCACTTATTGGCTTACCAGTGGTTGATGTGATGTCACTTCTAATATATTCTGCTATTTTGATGCTACTTTGTGCAATGAAGAAGTCCTAACCCATGTACTTCCTCCTTTAGTTGTGATTGCACTCTAGCATGTATGCAAGACATGACAGTCCATGTACTTTGTAGTGCATATGATCTTTTGTATGTACAGTTATTGATGACTGTATTCATGATGTTAGTCCAGTCATCAATGACTGTACCTATATTATATTTGACTCTTGGGTACTTGGCTGGTTTAATCATTATAATTACTGTGCTTTCATGGCTGCTCCATTATGACTGTATTCATGATCCTATAGCATTTCTTGGCTGTTCTATCTGGTTGATCTCTCAGTCCATGATACTTATGCATTTGTTTACTATGGTGATTGACTATGTGCTATGCATTGTGGCTATTATATTTTGGTGTTTATTAACTACATCCACCACATGAAGGCAGTCACCATTCTAATCACACACTAAAGGCTTGAAACAAGAGGTACATCTAAGCAATGAGAGGATTCTTTTTACAGTGGCACCCTGGTCATTGGTTTAGGGTGGTGACTGCCTTCATGTGTTGGTTGTCTTTGTAAGCACTACCAATACTGTAAGCTGTAGTCATTACCACAGTCATCATCTATACTTCATTCACTTTTTGTACTTTATGGCTACTATGAATGGACAATGTTACATTGATTTTTAATCAAAATATGCTTTTATTTGAAAAGCCAAACCATGTTTCTCACTTGTTCATATCCCTCTTAAGACTTAAGGGAAGCATACTGAGCTCAACCCTTGTGGGAGCCCAATTTTCACCACATGATAAAATGTCAAACAAAATGGAATATGAACCTGTACCTGCACAATGAGAAAACAAGTTAGATAAAATAGTGAAGTTCAATGGTCTCCTTGATGTTTTGGCTTTCATTTGATGATATGATTTTAAGGTCTCTTGCATACACCTGATAATTGATGACTGATTTAATGCATCCTGAATGAAGGTTATATTTTTGTTGGTAGGACATATGATCAGAATTTATATTTGGAGCTCTAACCCAACCTTTTCATCATCATGCAGGTTCATATGAAGATTAGCAACAAGGAGGAGCTGGAACAACAAAGAAGATCAAGACAAGACTGCCCATAGGCAATGATGGATATACCTTCTTCTCATATTTTTTTTCTATTTTTACCTTCATTTGTATAGCTTTCCTTTATGCTGTATTAAACCAGTCATGCCTATAGCTTGTGTGGGACATTCAAAGCATTCTTTTGATCTCAATGTATGAGACACCAACATTGTATACATTTTTTTATTACAAAATGAATGAGAGACAACAATATCATGCAATTTGTGTAATTTATTTCTGTTGTAAAACATTGCATAATACAAACTGAAATCCATTTAAAAGCATTCATCTGCAAATGATTGAGTTTTAGCAGAAATTTGTATAAGTACCTTTCACCCTTGAAGTAATCAGTTGTTTTAGCTCTACCAAATTGAGTTGTAAGTGAAAATTTGGTAACATGTAGCTAGATTTTATTCCCTCAAGTGGTGACTGTAATTGGCCACTGCGACAGTGAGCCACTAATAACAGTGCAGTGAATGGCTATGCAATCGACATTCCCGTCTTGCAATTTTGGCATGGCACTACCAATCTGTACTACCCTTTTTAATTTTCCCCACAAAATTCAATTTATTCTCCTCTTTTCTATTACATGATCTTGGCAGGAATAAAGGTAGTTCAGGCATTCCTCTCCCACCCTTCATATGCAGACCTCCTCCCCGGTGCAACAGGTGGGTGATTGTTTGAAACCCTAAAGGTAAACCCTAACTCAGAAAGGCTCAAAACCCTAATGTATTTTGTTTCATCTCCTTTTTATTTTCTTACTCTTATCAGTCTCAGCTTCTCTTTTTTGTTGTGAATGATTGGAGTAGAGTGGGTGTAGCAGGTGGGTGAGCTTAAGCTCTTAATTTGTTGATAAGCCATGGTGACCCAGATGAGACGTTGAATCATGCTTGGGCTCCATATGCTATTGGGTGTCATATCTGCATGTAGGTTCTAGAGTTTTGGATTAGCCTTCCTTTCTTATGATCTTTATGAATTTGGGTTCAAATATGTTGCCATTCATTTGCTAGAATTATTTATGAGTATTAATCTAACAAGTGAGACGCTTATTTTGTAGGTGGAGTGAATAGAAAATGTTTTCCAGGCTTGGATTGAACTGGGTTCTGTTGTGTAACATTCAGTTTATTTCTAACAGATCTGTCACAAAAGATAAACCATTTTTTTTCATTTTATAGATATGTCATCTCAATAAATCTATGTGTAATTGTGTATTTAGTTTTTTGTTAATGTCTTCTTTGTTCTCTATTTTGTTATATTGAAAAATAGTTAGACCCTAAGGCATTTATCTTTTTGTAGTCTTTTGTCTCTATACATTAAATTATGTGTCTTGTGGTCAAGGGTTCAAAACTTGACCTAGCAAAAAGTTTTGAAACTTTTGTGCATGTTTAATGAAATTAAAATACATAATGGTGTTATTGTTTTTTCACCCTTTTTTGATTTGCAGGCTTTTGATGGTACACAAAATGTATCAAATTCACAAAAGGATGAAGCTTGGAAGGTGAAAGGTGAATACCAGCAAGGAAGAGTTTGAATGTGAAATGCTCTGATACAAATTCACTGTTTAACAGTGCATGAGCTGAGATAATGTTTTTTTGAATAAGGAGAAACACATTTTATAAATGTTTAATAAATGATGTAAATGAGCTGAGATGAATGTTCAATAAATGATGTAAGACAGTCAGTGAGACAAGTTTCTAGTGATGCCAGTGAGGCTGAAATCGGTGAGATTTCTTTTTAGCTAGTGAGGTTGTAACCAATGAGATTTTGCTTTGCTAGTGAGACATTGAATGTAACTAGTGAGACTTAATGAAATAAAATTTTAGAATATTTTTTCAAGCATTTTAGTCTTTATTTCATGGTGCTTCTCTCAACATTTGAATATCTATGATACTTGAAGTTTATATGCATAAATTTGTGAGGATTAATTAAGTTAGATTTGATTTGTAACTTGAATCATTGATTCACCCAAATAAATGACTAAACCATGACTAAATAAATGACTACCATGACTAAAATAAATGACTATAGTGACTAAATAAATGACTACCATGACTAAAATAAATGACTACAATGACTAAATAAATGACTGCAATTTTTAGTAGTTTTTTTAATCATTTATTGTTTTTTAATCAATGACTAGTTAACAACAATCAATGACTAAATTAATGACTAAATATACTACCAAATTGATGTCTAAATATAATACCAAATTACCAAATATACTACCAAATTGATGACTAAATATACTACCAAATTAATGACTAAATATACTACCAAATTAATGACTAAAATTTGTTTAGTCATAAATTTGGTTGCAAGATAAATGACTGGAAATAATGTTGAGAATTAAGGTGTCTCAACCTTGGTAATTCCTTGTATTTTTACAATGTATTTATTTATTGTTTGCCTATTGTATTAATTGGATGCAAATCCTATGTTGTCATATTGTGAGAGTTGGCACAGTGATGTGTCATCCTACATGGCATATGACCACATGTATTTTTTTCCTCACATGAGGAGATAGGTGTCCCACTTAGTGGTAGGAATATTTTGCCATGTGTTGGCATCTTGGATGTTATGTAAGGGAATATTGACCGAAATGGTCATGATAAATTCCTATGACAAAGTTATGACATGTTGATGAAGGGGGTAAATCATAAAACACACAACAATAGAAATTGCACATAGAAAATAGAACTTTCTTTATTGATTTTGGGCAACTTATTACATTACAGAAGCTCAAATACAATTAGAGGAATCAACCCTCCACAGGTTGCAACACATTACATCTTCCTCTCACAAGACTCTGGAATCATCTACCATCTGTAACCCCAAATCTGCTAGGGTTTATGTTTTCCCGCCTATTCTTGACTCTACACTTTCCCCCTTAACTCTAATACTACCCAAGGTTCCCAAAAATGGTTATTAATAGCCTTTTTTGGCGGCCAACAACCTAATTTTAAAATTTGCATCTCCCTCCAAAAATAGGTCAACTTCCGGGAGCCATAACTTTTGATCTGGGTGTCTGATTGACGAACTGTTTTATGTGTCGGAAAGCTCGCGGAGTGCTCTACATGCTAAGAACTAGCTTTGCTGGTTTTGGCCATTTTCGGGCCCGTACGGGGCTGTTTAGTGCCTCAAACTTGAGTTTGAATAATTTTCAGGCGTTTTTCAAGAAATAGAAACTTTAATATCTTTCAGCTCGCAAATGATCTTTGCATGATTCCTTCGCCAAAGGTCTTATTTTTTAGTTATGAAGCTTCATGTAAATTTTCACTTCAATCCGTGCCAAATGCAAACTTTCCTAAAATAGTAGGTTGCTATTTTTAGCAGTTTGGAAAAACTAAAAGTTCTACATCATTATTTAAGTGATTATGGAACCAGAACCACAAATTTTGAAGAGAAATGGAAAGAACATCAACAATTTTGAAACACATCTTTTTTTGGGTGATGCAAGATTGCCCTTACACCACTGGATGCTCCTGCATCACATGTAAGAGTCAGAAATAGGTGATTCTATGACAAGTGAAGACGTGTCGAAGAGCATCTTTGAGGAAGGCATCTTTGTGCGCCCCAAGGTCGGTTATGACATGATGTAAGAGAATATGCTATTTATAGCATGTGTATGACAGATTCTCTTATAGCTGTAAGTTATGACAGCTATGACAGATTCTATGATGGTTGTAAGAGTCGTAAGAGTATCTGTCATAGCCCATTTTGGAAATAGGTGACCTCCTTGGGATGGGGTGACTTGACAAGTGTCAGAAACATCCTACAGTGTTGGATAAGTGTCCATAAGTGTGGGTTTTGGGTCATGAGGCCATGTTGGACGCGCATTCCAAGATAGAGCCAAAATTGCCTTGTATACTCTATAAAAATAGGTGCTTTGTGGAGGTGATGTACTACATGTTTTACAGGTACTGTTATGCTACTAGATCATCTCCATATATGAGTGTCGAAGACTCCTACAAGAGCATTAGCTCTGTGTTGTATTGTAACCTTCATTGTTTACGTAATACATTTGAGTTGTGTTTTGGAGTGTGGAGTTTTTCACCCGTAAGGGTTTTCCCCACGTATATCTTGTGTCTCTCTTCTTCTGTCATACTTTTTTGTTTATATGTTTGCTTCAATATCTATGTTAGTTTAACATTGCTATAATAGTAAGGATAAAATTGAATTTGCACTCTCCTTCCCTCTTTAGATTAGTGTAGGAAGTGTTTTCCGCACACCTAGCTTCCTTTCAGTTGGTATTAGAGCCTGGCCAGTTTTGGTTCTAGTTGTTGGGTAGGGGTTTTTTGAGCTGATCTTAGGTTGAGTGGGAGTGTTGTACAGAGTATTCTATATCTTGTTGCAACAAGGAGATGGCAACAACATCTAGAAGGTTAGAGGTTGAGAAATTTAATGGCACTAATTTCAAGTTGTGGAAACTCAAGATGGAGGACCTACTTGTTTATCGTGACCTATGGGAAACCGTATCTAGTGTGAAACCTATAGCAATGTCACAAGCTAATTGGGACCTCAAAGATCAGAAGGCTAAGGGTATCATAAGACTCTATTTAGCTGACTCTGTCCTGTTGAATGTCCATGAGGATGTTAGAAATGAAGGCAACACTACTTCAATGGAAATTTGATTCGAGATAAATTTCAGCAATCTTTAACTATGTGTTATTAATGGAGATTGTAACAAAACATAAAACCCACAATACAGAAATATACCAGAAGTAGAATGAAGCACATAACACAAGTGTTTAACGTGGAGAAAACCCTTTTGGGTAAAAAACTCCACCAAGAAAAGAGGCCAAGTTGTATTATCTTTACAAAAGGAGATTACAAATACATTCACTTCCTCTGTCCTCCAACCTTCACTCCGGCAGAACCTGGGTACCTATAAATTGTTATTATATTTCTCATCTACTATGCTATGGTTTATATAGAATTTACACAACCTCAAGACATTAAATGACTTCTTACAAGCCCATAACACTTGTCCAGAGTCAAAAATACAACCTTGGCGTCTATGACCAAGAATAGGCTCTTACTGGGTCATAAATGCTATCATACATGCATCCTACACTTGGGAAAATGTGCCCATGCAAGCTTGAATGCCTTGGGGATAAAAATAGCCACTTACAGCATCGTATGATGCATCATATGCTATTATAAGTGTCATAGATTCTTATGACAACTTATAGTTGTCATAGAATCTCTTACAGCATCTATGACATGCGTCATAACACTAAAAATAGATTATTCCTCCACATGTGCACCCCACTTTGACCAATTACCATTTACCATAGTAATGACATCCCGTAACTATCGCCAGTAACTCCATGACTTACCATGTAGTAACTCCGTAATTACTGTGGTCAGTAAATAAATTTTATCACTGCCGGTGAAACTTGTAAATCCCTTATGGGTAATTACAAATTATAAATAATAAATGGAATAAATACAATATTGGGATTTACAAGGTTAATGGTACCTTATCCCAACATTATCCCACTTGACATTATACATTGTAAATCAACCCATAGAAAATCAAATGAAAAATAATTAGGCACTAGAAATAAGACCTATGGCCTCTCTACACCATACGAACTTCTCTATGCTCACAAGCTTAGTCAATGAATCTACAACATTCTCTTGAGTGTCTATCTTCTCTAGCTCAATTTCTCCATTTGCAACCAACTTTCGAACAAAGTGATACTAAACATCAACATGCTTAGTCCGAGCATGATACATGGGATTTTTGGTCAAACAAATAGCACTTTGGCTATCACAACCAATCTGAATGATCCTGCAATCAAAACCAATACCTGTATATAGTCTTCTCAACCAAACTGTCTCCTTAGAGACATGCGTAGCAGCCATATACTCTACTTCTGTAGTGGACAAAGCAACTGTGGGCTGCCTCTTACTCATCCAACTCACTGCACCTCCAAACAGAGTAAACACATAGCCACTAGTGGACCTTCGACTATCTAAGTCACCTGCCCAATCTGCATCAACAAAACGCTGTATGTCCAAAGATTTATTAGCACTATCAGTACCAAAATAAACTAAACAATGATCAGGAGTACCTGCAAGATATTTAAACACCCTCTTCACATAGTTCCAATGTTGTCTACCAAGATTAGACATAAATATGCTCAAAACTCCCACTGCTTTGGCAATATTTGGTCTAGTGCAAACCATTGCATACATCAAACTCCCTACAACACTAGCATATGGCACATTAGACATATCCTCAAAATCATCCTCAGTCTTTGGACACATATCTAATGAAAGCTTAGTACCAATGGGTAAAGGAACTCTAACTGGGTTACAGTCCTGCAAACTAAACCTCTGCAAAATAGTATTCACATACTTACTTTGTGATAACCAAAGCTTTCTATTAACTCTGTCCCTCCTAATCTCCATTCCCAAAATATACCTTGCAGCACCAAGATCCTTCATCTCAAATGCACCTAAAAGTTGGGCTTTAAGCTCACTGATCATACCCTTAGTATTTCTGAAAAATAACATGTCATCAACATACAAAGCAATAACCAGTATAGAATCATCAACACAATGAATGTAAACACAATGATCCTTCTCGCTTCTAACAAAACCCAATTTCAACACAAATGAATCAAACTTTTGATACCACATTTTGGGGGACTATTTTAGACCATAAAGAGACCTCTTTAACTTGCAAACCCAATGCTCTTTTCCTTTACCTCAAAACCTATAGGTTGTTGCATATAAATTTCTTCTTCAAGGTCTCCATGCAAGAACATAGTCTTAACATCCATTTGCTCAATCTCCCAATCATAAGCTGCAGCAATGGATAAGAGAAATCTAATAGAAGTCAATTTAGTAACAGGGGAGAATATCTCACCAAAATCAACTCCCTCTCTCTAGGAGTAGCCCTTGGCTACCAGTCTAGCCTTGTACTTTTCCAATGACCCGTCTGCTCCAAACTTCTCCTTGAAGAACCACTTACAACCTATGGCCTTTCTTCCTTTGGGAAAACAAATAAGATCCTATGTGTTACAAGAGTCTAAAGTCATCGTCTCCTCCTACATGGCTAGCTACCAAGACTCACTATCATCTACAGAAATAGCTTCCCTATAGGATCTAGGTTCATCGTTAGTACTCAATAAAGCATATACACAACAGAAATCGGGTGGACTATACCTGTCAACTAGATTTCGTTGTCTTGTGGATCTCCTCAAGGGTCGAGTAAGAGACTCTACTCATTCTTCTGCATGATCATCTACACCAACTTCTTTTGTAAAAATAGATTCATCTTCATTAGAACTACTCAAATTTTCTTCTTCTTCACCCCCCAATCCATCATTCTCTTCTTCCTGAGGTGCATCTTGCTGCTCTAAATCAAAGTGCACCTTGTTTACCTTTTCTTCTTTCTCTTTTGACTACTCAGGTTCAGAAATTGCTCTAAGTTCCCTGAAAATAACATCTCTAGAAAAGATAATCTTGTGGGTTAGTGGATTCCAAAGCTTATAACCTTTGACATTATCACCATATCCAATGAATGTACACTTTCTAGCCTTTGGATCCAACTTAGATTGATTTTCCTTAGGCACATGAACAAAAGCCTCACAACCAAAAACCCTTAAATGTGAAATAGAAGGTTTCTTACCTATCCACACTTCATAAGGCGTCGAATCAAGAGCCTTACAAGGAGATCTATTTATCAATTAGGAAGTAGTACACATAGCCTCTACCCAAAAGTATTTATCCAACTGTGCATCACTAAGCATACTTCTGGCCCTTTCCATAATTGTTTAGTTCATCCTTTCTACAACACCATTCTGCTGTGGTGTATATGGAGTTATCTTTTGTCTGATTATACCTGCATGCTTGCAAAACTCATCAAATTCCTTAGAGAAATATTCCCCTCCATTGTCAGATCTTAATATTTTTATCTTTAAACCTGATTAGTTCTCTACTAAGACTTTGAATTCCTTAAACTTAATGAAAACTTTAGATTTATGCTTCATAAAATAAATCCATGTAAATCTGGATACATCATCAATGAAGGTTACAAAATAATGAGATTTTAAGATAGATTCATTATCCACAGGTCCAAACACATCCGTATGAATAATTTCTAACTTCTCTTTTGCTCTATTGCTTCCTAAAGGAAATGATTTTCTATTTTTTAACCAAACACACAATGCTCACAGAAATCAAAGTGCTCATGAGAATAGGATAAACCATCGAACAAATTTTTATTCTTAATAGTTTTTAATACATTATTGCTTGTGTGGCCAAATCTACGATGCCACAACATACATGCATTTTCAGTATTAGCCTCAGATACATAGGAGGCATTATAAACTGTAGTGGCTTCAAGCTTGAATAGGCTTCTGAATCTCTTCCACTTCGCTACCACCAAGTTCCCTCTCACTAATCTACAGCCATGCTTGTCAAATGTCACATGCATTCCTAAATCATTCAACTTCGAAACTAAAATCAGATTTCTAGCTAATCTAGGAACATGCAAAACACTAGGGAGGGTTTTAATCCTCCCGTCACTGAAACACTACAATACCTTTCCTTTCTCGACAATCGGATATGAAGAGTTGTTACCAAGGTAGATATTACCTCCATCATATTCTTCATATGAGGAGAACCATTCCTTATGCGGAGTCATATGAAATGAGCATCCTGAGTCAACCAACCAGTGATCATTAGAAACAAGATTAAATGCAAAAAGTAAAACTTCTTCACTTGCATTCGAGGACTTATGTGAAGCACTCTCCCATTATTTCTTGGGGTTTCTGCACTCCTTCTTTACATGTCTCCTTTTACCGCAGTTCCAACACTTAACTCTGTTCTTTTTACTAGGAGTCTTAGACCGGCCCTTGGACTTGTCCTTAGCCCCTTTTTTATCTCCTTTAGGTCCTCTTTCCTTAGACCTTCCCCTGACACTGAGAGCATCCCCTTAACTATCTAAACTCTTCTTCCTCAATTCCTATGACAGTAGCACTGAAATAAGAGCATCCAACTTCGGATCCGTAAGGTTAGCAGTGATAGAAAGGATAACATTCTCCCAAGACTCAGGTAAAGAACAAAGAAGTAAGATACATTTATCTTCCTCACTAACCTCAACATCTACTAAATCAAGTTGACTTACCAATAAATTAAAATAATTTAAATGCTCTACAATCGACTCACCCTCTTTCATTTTCAAAGAAAACAACTTCCTTTTTAAATAAAGTTTATTTACCATACTCTTGGCTTGGTAGATCTCACCCAATCGATTCCAAAATTTGTATGCAGTCTCTTCCTTTGCGACATTCAGTAGCACAGAATCTAAAAGATACAAACAGATGGTTCCCCGTGCCTTCTTATCCAGTCTAGCCCACTCATCCAAAGAGATATCATCGAGTTTCTTCTCTTTTTAAACAACCAGCCATTGGTTTCTTTCTTCCAACAAATCTTCAATTTTCAGCTTCCACAACTCATACCCCATTCTGTTCAACTTTTCAATGTCCAATCAAGAGGTTGATGCAATGGTGGATGCAACCATAATAACAACACAAGATTTGCAAAACAAACACAACCAAATCTCCCATTGCAGCTACAGCTTCCACACTACCACCCAAGAGTCAAACCTGGCCAGGCTTTGATACCAAATGTTAGAAATAAAAGTAACACTACTTCAATGGAAATCTGATTCAAGATAAATTACAGCAATCTTTAACTATGTGTTATTAATGGAGATTGTAACAAAACATAAAACCCACAATACAAAAATATACCTGAAGCAGAATGAAGCACATAACACAAGTTTTTAACGTGGAGAAAACCCTTTTGGGTCAAAAACTCCACCAAGAAAAGAGGCCAAGTTGTATTATCTTCACAAAAAGAGATTACAAATACATTCACTTTCTTTGTCCTCCAACCTTCACTCTGGCAAAACCTAGGTACCTATAAATTGTTATTATATTTCTCATCTACTATGCTATGGTTTATATAGAATTTACAAAACCTCAAGACATTAAATGACTTCTTACAAGCCCATAACACTTGTCAAGAGTCAACAATACAACCTTGGGCGTCCATGACCAAGAATAGGCTCTTACAAGGTCATAAATGCTGTCATACATGCATCCTACACTTGGGAAAATGTGCCCATGCAAGCTTGAACACCTTGGGGCTAAAAATAGCCACTTATAGCATCTTATGACACACCATATGCTATTATAAGTGTCATAGATTCTTATGACAACTTACAGTTGTCATAGAATCTCTTACACCCTCTTACAACATCTATGACGTGTGTCATAACACTAAAAATAGATTATTCCTCCACATGTGCACCCCACTGACTAATTACCATTTACCATAGTAAATGACATCCCGTAACTACCGCTGGTAACTCTGGGACTTACCGTGTAGTAACTTCGTAATTACCGTGGACAGTAAATAATTTTTGCCACTACCGGTGAAACTTATACATCCCTTATGGGTAATTACAAATTACAAATAATAAATGGAATAAATACAATATTGGGATTTACAAGGTTAATGGCACATTATCCCAACAAAGGAGAAGAGCACAAAAGATCTTTGGAAGAAGTTGGGTGATGTTTATAGGCCAAGTCCTTGGTAAATAAACTTTTCCTAAAAAGAATTTGTTCACTCTGAAAATGGAAGACGGAGGATCTGTTGCGGACCACATAAATGCTTTCAACATGATCGTTGCATAGTTGACATCTATGGGTGTGAAAATGGTAGAGGAAGATCGATGTATGAACCTGCTTTGTTCTTTGCCAGATTCATGGGATCTATGATAGGTAAAAAAATCAGGTTAATAAGATCAAGCATAGCCATGAAAACCTAACCCTACCATCATCAAAGAATCTAATCTAAATGAGATCAAAAGCATGCAATTCAAGCACAATATCACCTAGATTGTGTGATTCCTTGTTTATAATGTGGATTACTTCTCCAACAATGAACAATTATGAAGATAAAATCTGCCATGATGGATGGATGATAATGATAATAAGCTCATTGGATGCTATGAATACTTAAGTGCTCAATATTCTCAGGATGATATTGTAGATGCTATATGAATGCTGGATAGATGTAATATGGAATGAGAGGGTGTTTATATAGAACTCAACCAAAATCAATCAATGGTGGAGATTCAATGGCTATGTGAATGGCTCAGATTAAAGGATAAACATAGGTAAATGTGAAGATGACAAGTGGAGAGAAGATAGGGCTTATGTGTGCTTGTGTACATAAAAAAGTACTACATGTGAAAGATATTAAATAAAAGGATGTAGTACCACTTATCTTTTTAAATGAGAGAGGCACACATGTCGGCTTATGAGATAAATGATAAGATAAATTAATTAAATAAATAAAATTTATTTAATTAATTGGAAAGTGGGTTTATGAATGTATTTTTAATTAAATAAATAAAATTTATTTAATTAAAAATAGGTAGAATGAAGATAATTAAATAATTGAATATTGTTTAATTATAGCTTAAAGGAAATAGCTAATGAATTAATTAAATAAATATAAATTTATTTAATTAATAGAAGAAATAGATGTGTCAGGTATATTGCTACAAGTGTGTTAGACAAATGCAGATGGTGAATAATGCGATGTTTGAATGCTAATGATAATGAGTCAATTTTGGGTGTCTACATTTTGCCCCTCTTTGATACAATGTTCGTTAGAGCGTTGTGTCAAAGAAGATACGATATTTCGCTTGATAAACAAAGTTATGCCCTAGTGTAACTAGCAGGTGACGCCCCCTCGAGAGGTAAGCTAGGCTAACCAGGAAGGGCTGGGTTGGCTCGCGATAGAAGAAAAGCTAGGATGCAAGGTTGACATGAAGAAAATGGGAGTTGGGTGGGAACAAAGGGGATGATGCAGAAGAAAAAGACTGTGACATAGAAGAATTAGGGTTTGGATAGGGCTATAAATAGGTTCCACAAAGGCAAATAGGTGCATTTGTGCTCAATTGTGTTCAGAAAGCTATAGAGATCTAGAGCTCATTAGAGTTGGTGTGCGACAACAGTTGGAGAGCTATCAGGATGGTGATTCCATGTAGAGACCATCGTGTCGAGCGAGTGAGGACACATGGCTGACCAGAGGGATCAGATGTACCAGTATGTATCAAAAATTTTACTAAAAGCATGATTTTGATAGGCTAGAAGAGTCATAAATGCACACACATCACCATAAGCGACTAGGTCTTAGGATAGGAAGTTCAGGTCACTTAGGAGGGAAAACAGGTTGCTTACAGTAGTTTAGGTCACTTTTAGGCACGACTTAGTTGCATATAGAAAGAATAGGTCGCTTCCAGTCGGCTAGGTAAATGTATAGACAAAATGTGCATATAGATATAAATAAGTCGCTTATGGGCTAAAGGTGGGTGCATGCATAGGTTTAGCTCGCTTAGAAATAAAAAATGCTCGCTTATGGGATGGGTGTCATGTCCCCTTTGTAAAATAATTAATTAATGGTCAATATTAACCCATCTTATTCTTCTATGGGTTAATTGGGCAAGCATAGTGTTGGCTAACAGATTTGTCCTTATTATGAAAATAATTTATTCTGACCCTATACCCCTCTTTTAAAGAACAAATGAGTTAAACAACAAATGGGTGAACCTTTTAAATTAGTTCCCCTCTGAATTTAGGTACAGCTCCCTTTAAGGTCTTCAATGAATTTAACCTATTTAACTAACCAAATGCATTTTTAACCAGAAAATGCTTAAGGCAGACTAACATTCATACATAACCATGTCATGAACACGATAAACTTATACAGTAACAGGATAGAATGCACAGATTCTACTTTGATACAATCAAATACGTGAATACATTCATCTGAATTTGCTGAACTAGAAAAGAATAGAACACATATGATGAGTTGTCCAAATAAAGAGCAATTACCGGATGAAAGGAGATTTCACACAGAAAATCTAATTCCACACATTCAGACGCACAGATCCAAATAAGCAGTAATTGTTTTTCTTCTCATTCACAGATGAAAATTATTCAGACAATTATCACATAATGTCAAATATCAACAGTTCAGCCCCAAAAACTTTCTTCTTCTTTTCTTTTCTAAAAACTCCCCCCTTCAAAATTATAAAAACATATATATATGAATGTCTTAACCCATGTCCTTGAGCAAATTAAACCCAGAGTTAACATACTCTGACCCATACGGGATTTTTTTTTTTTTTAACAACTGATTATAAAAGAACAAGATTGCTGGAAATAACAGAAATAGGAACTGAAAGAGAACGAGCCAATGAAATTATGACTGGGGCGACAAGTCAGCATCTCCTGATTTGTTGTCGATAGCCTGGGGAGCATGTTGGGTCTTCCACTCCTGAAAGGCAGCAACGAACTCCTAAATTTTAGGGAAGTTTGGTATACCTATATGCTTCATCCTTGATTTCCAGACTTCCTTTTCCCTCCGCATTTTCCCAAACTTTTTCTTGTGTTCAAGGAGTGCATCGATGCAGAGATAGAGCAGCGACTCGACTTTAGAAACCCTGGAGAAATCCTTAATTAGAATATTATCATTTTCTTTAACAAAGTTGATTTTATCTCTAAAGGATTGGATCACTGTTTCAACATCTTCCACAGGCTTTCCATCATCTTTTAAGTATTTTACATCGATACATTGCAAATCATGTTGCAGTGATTGGGTGAATTCTGTTATCTCCTTGATTAGCTTTGAGAGTTCAAAGCGCCCTTGTCGGGATATGGAGTTCCTCCATTCAATATTCTTTTTGTTCACCTATAACAAATCCTCATCCACACCAGTCAAATTCTTTTCTGCCAAAAACTTCTCCAGACCATATTTCCGAACTTCCTCTATTTGGTTTATTACACTTGTCCACTTACCTTCATCCTTAGCCCAAACAGCAACCTGTGCTTTAAGATCTTCAATGGTGGCAGCAGTCAGGTCATATATGCCTTTGAGTTCATGAATATATTCAGTTCCTTTTTGTTCGATGCTGTCTACCCAATTGTCAAATGTTTTTGAGACCATCTTGCTTCTATGAACTTGATCTAACATTTTTTGATTGACAGGTGATTTTGGGTCGAAAGACAAGGGGACCTGTGAGATCGGCTGTGGGTTAGGATTGTTAATGGCCTCAATGTACTCTACCATTGAACGCAGAGCTTGTTTCAACTCTCTTTTCTCCTTCTCATCTTTCATTGTTCGGCTGACCATTCTCTTAGTGGAAGCTTTAAGGTGGTGCACATCTACAGCCCTGGAGGCAGTACCGAGATGTATCCTCTCCACAGTGAAATCATGCACTGTAGGATCTTGAACCTCTTCTTTAGTCACGGGCTTCGCTATTTCTACACTCCAGTTACTAGTGTTTGGGTCAATATTTATTCTGGACGTTGTTTTGAGTCTCTTGGACTTGGGGGTCTTCCCCAGACATTTACTTACCATGTCCTCTAAAGGGAGAACAAAAGGAATCACTTTCTTTTTGTCAGATATGGAGCTCTCTAGCCACTTCGGTGCAGGGGCCGAGATTGTCTTCCTGGGCTTCTCTCCATCAGAGGGTTCATTTGAAATCATTAACACATCAGGGGTCTCTAGAAAGGCCTTTGACTGTGAACCAGTGTCAACTGCCTCTGTTCTGTTTGGGCTTGCCTCTTTGTCACCCATAGGCTCTTCTACTTCTTCCTCTGAATTTAAATCAACAATTATTGGATTTCCCTCTCTCCCACGAAATATTGATACAAAATATGTAATTTTGGTGATTTGGGGCTATTGTTGATTTGATATTTTCTCTCAAACTTGTAGATTTGCCGATTGTAGCTTTAATGGACGAAAACCCATTGGAGTAAAGAGGCTTGTGGACAAAAACCCATGAGTTTTAGGTGGCTAGAGGATGCAAACCCTTTGATCACAAGGAGTAGCTTCATTTAGAGGTTGCACAGAGCTTCAAGGATTAAGAAGTTTCTGGTAGTTTCCATTGTTTGTGTGTGCAGGTCTTCTTGTGTTGCCATGGTAGTTCCAGAAGTACTGGAAAGAATTGCTGTTGTTATTTCCTTTGGTTTGCTATTTAGTAGCTGTAGATTTCCATTTTCTAATGTCACAGATCAGTATTGGAAGTTGTGGGTAGTGTTGTGTTGATTTTGGCTTTATGGGTTAGAATACCCAATGTGTATTTCGGCTTGTTGTGAAGATTTGGTTGTGTAGTTTTCTGCTGAGTATTGTAGGTGTTTTCTGCTGTTAATTTAATGGTATTAGATCATATTTCATGTACTTTCCATCCCAAAATCAAACAATATCAGTTTTGGGTGTTTTTGGTGTATTTCGGTGATTGACAGTGTTGGCAGTTTTTGTGGATTTTGCCCAAATCTTGTTGTTCGAAGTTGTATTATATGTTGCTGCTGAAAATCAGTATTATAGATCTAATAACATGTTATTTACATCAGAAATCAATCAAAAAATATTTGGTGAAGTTTCATATTTTGGGTGTTAATCCTGAGTAAGACTAGCTAGCTAGTTTCGTCAAATTTGATGCAAAATTGGTGAAGATATTTAAATTCATTTTCAGACCTGATGTGAAATGTTATTTTTAACTTTAGCTCATTACAGTGGTATCAGAGCATGATCTTTCCAGCCTGTAGATTATTCAGATGATTGATGATACTGAGTGACAGAGAAATTAGATATTTGAGGAGAGAGCAAAGGAAATTGCAATTGGAGGAAACAATGGCATATAGAAGAGATACAAAATAAGATGATGCTTCAAGGAAATTTACTCAAATGGTTGAGGCACAAACTAGACTTGCTGAAATGTTTGGGTAAATGATGCAATGGATCCAAAACAAAAACAACAACAACAACAACAACGAAAACAACGGTGGTAGTACTTCGGGTGCAAACAACAGTAACAATGGAAAAGGGAAGGAAATTGAGACACAAAATTTAGGGGCTACAAACAAACCCTTATTCCTACCTGAAGAGGAACCTGAACAAGTTGAGTCTGCAACTACTAGTTTGTTCAATGCGAAGACCCTTAATAAATGGCATGGAGAATACAATGCATTGGCAGATGAGATCAAGAATGATATGTCTTGGGGAGAATATGTAGAGTTCCTAAGAAGAGGTGAATCTCAAACGAAGGGGAAAGGCAAAAATAAAGAACTAAAACACAAGTTGGGTAAGTTAACCACAACTTTCTTTGATGGAGGTGAAAAGATTTCAGCTAGAGCTTGGCTGCAGAAGATAGAGACATACTTTATGCTCAATCCCATGGCAGAGAAGGATGCAGTTCAGTTTGCCACTTTGCTTTGGAAGGAGAAGCCTATGAATGGTGGTACCATGGTCGCACTACTTTGGGACATGATCAGGTATAGACCTTTGGTGATTTCAAACAAAGGATTCTTGACATGTATGAACTAAAAGAAGAAGAATATTTCAGCCAGTTGTCCGAAATTAAGCAAAAGAACTCAGTAAGTGAGTATATAGTAGACTTTCAAAAAATTGCAGTGATGGTACCTGAAATATCAGAGAAGAGAAGAGTACATCTATTCATCACAAGGCTCACTGAACCTCTTAGGGGGTTTGTCAGATCTTTCACACCTCTCACTTTGCAAGAAGCTATCAAGAGGGCTCTAACCCTTGAGCCATCAATTCCAAAGAATGCTTTCCCACACTCATCCAAACTGAACACATGGCATCATAAGGGAGGATTCCAGAAGAAACCATTCCATGCACCTACACCTATACAAAAAAATACAACTCCTAATACTGTAAAGAAGATGGATGAAGAAACAAGGAATGAGCTTAGGAGGAAGAAACTTTGTTTTTATTGCAGAGAGCCTTGGGTCCCTGGACATAGGCATTTGGGAAAAGGACAAGTCCATTACATAGAGGTTGTCTTAGATAAGGATTCAGACTTAGATGGTAATGAGGAGTTTCATGACGTAGAGGATTCTGAACCTGAGATCTAAGAGGAGACTAAAAAAGAAGGTTCATTAGCTGCACTTTCAGGAGCACTAAGATATCATCCTTTCAGGGTTCGTGGAGTGTTCGCAGGGCAGCGAATGACTGTTTTGATTGATAGTGGGGAAACCCATAATTTTATTGATGAAGGGTTACTAATGAATGGAGGATTGAAGACTGAAGGATTTGAAGGGTTCAATGTGACTGTTGCAGACGAATTCACTATGCCATGCACCAGAGTGGTCAAACAATTGAGCATCACTATGGGAGACTACAAGGTTTGTGATGATTTTTATGTTGTTGGTATTGGTGAAACTGATGTTGTCTTGGGTGTTCAATGGTTGCATTCTATTGGAGGACATTATCAGAAATATCAAACTATGGAGTTCAAGTTTCAGTCAGAAGGCAAGGAGATTACACTCAGAGGGATTTCAAATGGAGCTCCACAAGTGGTGACATCAAAGAAGATGGAGAGGACTTTCAGAAGGGGCCAAGTTGCTTGGGCAGCCACTTGCTTAATCCGACCTTCAAGCTCTCCAAATGGAAAAGGTAAATTTTATTTTAAAATTCAAGAAATTTTAGATAAGCATAGCATTGTTTACGGTGATATACCCCCAGGATTACCTCTAGATAGAGGGTTTCAACATGTTATAGAGTTGGAAAAAGATGCCAAAGTTGTTATAACTACTCCATACAGACATCCAAGGGGTTACAAGGAAGAGATAGAGAAGACTATCAAAGAGCTCTTAGATATGGGATTCATTAGACCAAGTTCTAGTCCTTTTGCATCATCTATAGTTCTTGTGAAGAAGAAGGATGGCACTCTAAGGATGTGCATTGACTATAAAGCTTTGAATAAGAAAACCATTAAGAATAGATATCCCATACCAAGGATAGATGAACTTATTGATGAGTTGTATGAAGCTGTTTACTTTTCTAAGATTGATTTGAGATCGAGATACCACCAAATTCAGATGAGAGACAAAGATGTGGAAAAGATAGCTTTTTGGTGTCACTATGGGAATTTTGAGTTCTTGGTCATGCCCTTTGGCCTCACTAATGCACTAGCAACTTTCCAATCATGTATGAACAAGGTATTTAGAAAGCAACTCAAGAAGTTTGTCTTGGTTTTCTTTGATGATATATTGATCTACAGTAAAACTTGGAAGGAACACTTGGAACATTTAGATACAGTTTTGGGTATTTTGGAGCAGCAATATTTATATGCTAAGTTGTGTAAATGTGAGTTTGGATTAACTAAAATTCTTTACTTGGGATATGTCATAAGTTCTAATTGTTTTCAAGTAGATCAACATAAGATTCAAGCAATACTTGATTGGCCTCCACCTACAAATCTTACACAATTGAAAGGATTATTTGGGCTATGTTGCTATTATAGGAGGTTTGTAAAAGGTTTTTCTCAGCTTGTTGTTCCATTAATAGATTTGACTAAGAAGGGAGCCTTTGCATGGTCTGAAGATGCTCAGAAAACTTTAAACAAGTTTAAGAAGGTAATAAGTTCATGCCCCAAGCTTTCTATTCCTGATTTTTCATTGTCTTTTGTAGTTGAATGTGATGCTTCGGGTGAAGGTGTTGGGGCTGTCCTAACTCAAAGGGGACATCCAATTGCTTTTTAGAGTAGGAAGTTAAACAATCTACAAAAGACATATCACATTTATGACAAGGAAATGTTGGCAATTATGCATGCACTAGAGAAGTTCAGACAATATCTTGTGTGTGGGAAGTTTGTTGTGAAAATTGATCATAATAGTTTGAAGTATTTCCTTGATTAAAAAGATTTGAATGATTGCCAACAAAGGTGGGTAAGCAAGCTGTAGGCATATGATTTTGAAATAGAATATATGAAGGGTAAAAGAAATGTGGTAGTGGATGCACTTTACAGGGAGCCAACTTTGTGTTCATTATCTTCTATTTCTGTAGAGTGGAAAGATTCTATCATTGCTGAATATGTCAAAAATACTTTTGCATCTAATGTATTGGATGATTTAGTAGAAGATGATAAGTATACAGTGAATGATGGGCTGATTTATTACAAGAACCGAATTTTCCTTGTTCTTGAATCAAAAATCAAGGAAAAGATTTTAAGAGCTTTCCATGACACTCCCTTGGCTGGTCATCAAGGTTACTTCAAAACATATAGGCAGATCTGTGAGAGATTTTCTTGGAAAGGTCTGAAAGAGGATGTCCACAAGCATATCAAAGAGTGTATGACTTGCCAAAGGAACAAAGTGAACAGATTTTTCCTGCAGGTCTCCTACAACCGCTTCCAATTCCTGAATAGAAATGGGAGAGCATTTCCATGGACTTTATACAGGACTTCCCAAGGTACAAGGTAAGGATTGTATATATGTGGTGGTGGATAGATTAACAAAGTATGCTCATTTCTTTCCCATCACTTCAAAATTTAAGGCTCCTCAAGTAACAGAGTTGTTTTTCAAAGAGATATTTAAGTTGCATGGTTAGCCAAAGAACATTGTTAGTGACAGAGATAGTAGGTTCCTTAGTTCTTTTTGGAAGGAACTATTTCACTTGACAAGAACAGAGCTCACACCAAGCACAAGTTACCATCCACAAACAGATGGACAAACAGAAATTGTTAACAAGTGGAAGAGGGGTATTTGAGGAATTATGTTTCAGATCAGCAAACTACTTGGGTCAAATGGTTGCACTTGGGAGAGTATTGTTACAATACATCACATCATATGTCAATTGGTATGCCTCCATTTTGAGCTCTTTATGGTTATGATGCACTTTCTTTTGCTGATTGATATTTACAGATAGTAGAGTACTTACAGCTAGTGATCTTATCAATCATAGTTAAGAGATCATAAGGTCACTAAAAGATAACTTGAGGCAAGCACAGAACCAACAAAAGATATATGCAGATAGGAAGAGAACAGAAAGATTTTTTGAGGTGGGAGACTTGGTATTTCTTAGATTGCAGCCATATAAACAAAGCTCTTTGAAGAAGAGTGGGGTTGAAAAGCTTAAGCCTAAGTTCTTTGGGCCTTAAAGGATCATCAGGAAAATTGGTGAGTTAGCTTATGAGTTGGAGCTTCCTCCAAATAGCAGGATACATAATGTATTTCACGTTTCTTGTTTGAAGAAGGTCCTTGGATAGAAAATTGTGCCTTCATTTGATTTACCACCTTTGGATGATGAAGGGAAGTTGATTTTGATACCTGAAAAGATTTTGGAAACGAGGGATAAAAGATTGAGGAACAGGAGCATTTTAGAATATTTGATCAAATGGAAGAATTTACCATTGGAAGATGCAACATGGGAAGGACCAGAAATTCTTGACCATCCAAACTTGCATTGCTTGAGGACAAGCAAATTCTAGGAGGGAGGACTTGTCATGTCCCCTTTCTAAAATAATTAATTAATGGTCAATATTAACCCATCTTATTCTGCCATGGGTTAATTGGGCAAGCATAGGAAGAATAAATATTTAATATTTAATATTGTCCAACTAATATCTATTTCAAGAGGACAATTAAATATTAAATTAAATATTTTGAGACTCAAAAAGGGGCATTGGGTTTGGTGAGGTGTCCACTTGCATGAAGATTTCAAAAATCTTGGTAAATCACAAGTGGCGGGGGATTTTATGACAATGTATGATAGCTTATGACAACTGTCATACCCCAAAATAGCAAGAAATCAAAGAAAAACATGGGAATCTTGGATTTCCCTCTCTCCCATGAAATATTGATACAAAATATGTAATTTTGGTGATTTGGGGCTATTGTTGATTTGATATTTTCTCTCAAACTTGCAGATTTGCAGATTGTAGCTTTAATGGACGAAAACCCATTGGAGTAAAGAGGCTTGTGGATGAAAACCTATGAGTTTTAGGTGGCCAGAGGATGCAAGCCCTTTGATCACAAGGAGTAGCTTCATTCAGAGGTTGCACAGAGCTTCAAGGATTAAGTAGTTTCTGATAGTTTCCATTGTTTGTGTGTGCAGGTCTTCTTGTGTTGCCATGGTAGTTCCAGAAGTGCTGGAAAGAGTTGTTGTTATTATTTCCTTTGGTTTTTTGTGTAGTAGCTGTAGATTTCCATTTTGTAATGTCACATATCAGTATTGGAAGTTGTGGGTAGTGTTGTGTTGATTTTGGTTTTGTGGGTCAGAATACCCAATGGTTATTTCGGCTTGTTGTGAAGATTTGGTTGTGTAGTTTGCTGCTGAGTGATGTAGGTGTTTGCTGCTATTAATTTAATGGTATCAGATCATATTTCATGTACTTTCCATCTGAAAATCAAACAATATTAGTTTTGGGTGTTTTTGGTGTATTTCAGTGATTGATGGTGTTGGCAATTTTTATGGGTTTTGCCCAAATCTTGTTGTTCGAAGTCGTATTATTTGTTGCTGCTGCAAATCAGTATTATAGATCTAATAACATGTTATTTACATTAGAAATCAATCAAAAAACATTTTGGTGAAGTTTCATATTTTGGGTATTAATCCTGAGTAAGACTATCTAGCTAGTTTCGTCAAATTTGATGCAAAATTGGTGAAGATATTTAAATTCATTTTCAGACCTGATGTGAAATGTTATTTTTAAGTTTAGCTCATTACAATGGGTGGCTAGACAAGTAGGAAAGCCTTATGCTAGGATGTATAGAGGAGTTTTGACATACCGGTAGCGCAGAGGAGTGGTGTACTAGCGGAGGAGGTTGGATGAGGTGGATAGCTTTATATGGAGGCCATGGCTGGGATGTGAGAGATGGGATGAGGAGGGTACTGAGCTTGTCTATGCTAGGGAGGCGAGATATATTTTTGGATGTGGCATATACATTATAGAGCGCTATTTGCCAGAGAGGGTTTTGAGATAGTTCAGGTTACCACAGACAGTACCAGTTGGTGATGTCATTTTTGGGAGGACTAGACAGGAGGTGTTTGATTGGGGGCCAGAGGTTGTGGTTGACACGTCTTTGGCAGAGAGAGAGGGGCTACAACCAGTTATATGGCAGTGGGGATAGGGTCCTGCAAATCCAGGCATGCTGCCAGATTATGATGCATACTACATGACTGACGCGAGTTGGAAAGATAGTGGAGATAGGGATGGAGAGACCAGTCAGGAGGAGGCGACGACGGGCTCTACCAGCGCAGGCTGTTGTACCAGCAACGCTAGGGATACAGATGCAGGGACAGGTACCAGGATAGCCTCAGATACTTGCATAGCCTCAGGGACAGATATTAGTGGGTGATGATGTTGGGATTCAGCAGCTACAGTAGAGGATCAAAGAGGAGAGGAGATGGAGGTAGCGGGCTCAGACGAGATTGAGGAGGGTGGAGATAGATAGACACCAGGTGGTGATTGGTTTGTGGCATGCTAGAGCTTAGGCGCAGACATACCAGACTCAGTTACAGTTGAGAGTATAGGCTGGGGATGGATAGGATGATGGTGCACTTGCAAGGGTGACAGGGGAGAGAGATGCGACTAGGCAGAGCGAGTAGATGATGAGGTTAGAGCGAGATACAGTTGTACAATAGGTACAGGTGATGAGAGCTGAGAGAGATGGTCTATGAGTAGAGAGGGATACAGCTATGCAGCAGCTACATGAGATGACTAGTGAGTGAGATAGAGCAGTGACTGCATTGGGTACAGATGGGGCTACGATGTATTTGGCCACACAGTTGACACAGGTACAGGTAGAGCTGCGGAGAGTACAGGGTGAGGCGGAGTACTATAGAGGCTTATACTATGGGGTTGTACCAGCAGTGTAGAGGCAGCCTAGCTTCAGGAGCAGGTCAGGGGCTTCAGGTTCCAAGAGGTTAGGTGGATCTCAATTAGTAGCCTCAGTGATGGGGCCACTGAGAGATAGGGGGACAGGTGCAAAACCCAGTGGTGGTGGTTAGGGCGAGGGAGCTACTAGTAGTCACTAGGGCTACCTTGGGTATATTGTATCATGATGAGGCCTAGAGCCAATTGTACATACATTCTTTATGGCTCAGCTTGTATATGTAGACACTTGTATATTGATACATGTATATATATATGATGGAGTATTGCTGACCTATATGATGATGTATATGGATGCACTGTTGGTATTATGAATGTTATGCATGTTGTATTTGTATTCATGGATTATGTATGGATGTTTATGCAAATGATATGAATGGAAATGTATGTCAATGCAAATATGTAAATGGTAATGGTATGAATGGACTTATGCATATAGATAGATGTTAATGAGATGATATATGATGGACTTATGGATGTCTAACATACTTGTTTTGCAGGATATGAAATGTGGACGAAGGATGATGGAAATGATTGATCTTGGTTGAGGACTATATAGGCAGATAATAGGGTGAATAGATGGAGCGATGGGCAGCTTTTTAAGTAATTGCTCAAAATGAAAAGAAATGCAATCCTTATGTTTGATATAGCATGTGGATGTTATGCAACAGGGTATAGAAGACCAAGGTGTTGAGATATCCAATGTGCAACTAGCATGCTACAATCTTGTCTGAACACATGAGGTCAAGATGTTGAACCAACATGCACAAGATATGAATAACAGCTAGTGTTTCGAAACAGACTTTGACGCTACAAGAAATGGTTTGAGCTTATGTCCACTACGCATAGTGATAGCTTGCTGGTTATATGTATGGAGCTAGTCTTAACATAGAATAGTCTCACGTCCATAAGAGACTGTTTAGCTTCTCAAATGCTAGAGATATTGATATGTAAGATGCTAATCCCAACATGTATAAGATACCACTATGCTTAGGAAGAGAATAAGATCATCCCGCAAATATGGCACATGAAAGAAATATGATCATGCCCCATTCCTTACTTCATCACAACATACCAAGATATAGATAGATCAAGGCAGTCTTGATTAGGCATAGAAAAGGGACAAAAGATAAAATAAAAGATATTGCCATCATGTTCTCTTGCCAAATTTAGGTCTTCTTAGATGGATTTAAGCTGGCACCTTGTTAAGAGGAAAGTTGCATCTTGTTGAATGCTAAAGATGTTGATAAATTGCTATAGCAAATGTTGGCAAAAGGCATGCGGACAAATAGCTTCTGGCTCATTCTTGATTGGTTAAAGTGCTTGAGCTTTCAGTATACACATAGTTTGCTTCCTACTTGAGCTGATCAAAGAGAAGAAGATGGAAGATGAAAGAAGATGAAGAAGATGGGGTGGATCATCTGTGCTTGAGTACTAGAAACTTCCTTCATATTCCAGACTGCCTACATACCCTGTATGCATGGGATCAAAGCACATTTACAATGAAGATGAGACATGATGAATATGTAGTTCTGGGTTTTATTGATGATGTGTGTGATGAAAGATAGAAGAATGTGTGATGAAAGATTTAAGAATGATTAGAAGAAAGATGAAAGATGGATGATAAAAGAAGGGGCTATCATCTTAGCCTGAATTAGAGTGCTTCCTTCGCATCTCAGATTGCCTACATACCCTGTATCCACAGGATCAAGGCTTTAACGATAGAGCTAGATGTAGTTCTTGCTTATTATGCTGGATAGGTGATATTGAAAGACTAACATGATTGCTTAAATGTTTGCATTGGTGATGTCTTGCGATTATCGGATGTCAGATGAGCACGAATTGATTGCAAAGATATGAATCCTGGTTGCAAATTGTTGTGCCACGTTTGTCATTGGATGAACGCTATGGTTGAAGTTGAAAGTTTGTTGTGTTATGAGCTAAGGTGTTTGATGTGCTATGAGCTAGAGATAGTGGTATCCACTTCCAAATAAGACTCAACAAATGCCCCCAGTGCTGGATGGGGTTTATTATGAAGAAGTGACGATGGAAAAGGCATGCGGTCAAGATACTAAGGTGCCAAAAGAGATAGTTATTACAACAATTTTTCAAGTATGGTAGCTAGCATTGACAGAGGCGAAGGTGGAAAGGTTGTTTATTGCGATGACATGTGGATTATGATATGGACTATGTGGGATAGGATGGAAAAATATGGTAGGAAGAGTGATGATCAAACAAGCTAAGCAGATGATGGAAGCTGGTCACTACACATAGCACCTATTTGCCAAGTTTTCACTACGGTACTTATCCAAGGTGCCTATTTACCAGGTTTTCACCAGAGGATGGATTATTTATCTTAGACTATTTTTTTTTTGTTATCCAAAGCACCACAAAGTGGTTTTCACTATTGGATGGATTTTTTTTTTTTTGGGATAGCTAATTACATATGGCGCCTGTTTGCCAAGTTTTCACCAAGGTAGTCCTATTAGAGATGGATGTCATTGCACAGACCATGTCATTATGCTCATCGATGTTGATAAGGGATTGCGTGGATGGGAGATGAATTAGGTGGAAAATGGATTAGGATGTGGATTATGCAAGATTTATGCAAAAGGATGGATGAAAGGTTTATGGAAAAGCATGGACCATAGGAAGGTGATTGGGAAGATATGTAGGGTAATGAATTAAGGTTGGGCAGATGGAGGTATGTAGGAATGTTTTGGAATGGAAGGGAATCATGACCAACGGTTGCACACACCATGATAAACATTGAAGCTTTTGGAAGGTGGTGTAGGAAGCAATAGAGATGTTTGCATAGGGGATGGTTGATGAAGTGATGCAGGAACCCACATAGATTTAGTATTTTTAGTGCTTTTGCTTTGCTTGTGGGATTTTTGAAGGGAATGGATTTTTTGGATGGAAATAGGCTTTTGGATGGATATAGGTGGTTGGGATTCTTGAGATGGATAAGGATGCCTTAATCAGCTTGCTTGCTTGTTTGTTTAGGGACCCAGACCATTTTGGTCATAGGTTCTTCTTGTGGAGTTATGGGCTCAACTAGCTTGTTAGATGCGCTAGGCTGTGATTCTTTGCTTTGATGCCCTAAGGCATGAGAATCTTTAGGATTCTAGGGAGGATTTTTAGCTTTAGAGGTAGAGGCATCCAAATTTTTAGTTTCGAATCCCATAGATTTGATAGAAGTGAGGTTGGCGGAATGAGTGAAAGCTTTATGCTTAGACAGTATGTGCATTTGTGGGTCATGATTAAGAATATAATGGTGCTAATGTATAAGGGGATAATTAGGTGTTGATAGTAATAGAGGTGAGGAAAATGGAGGGATGTTAGGGGTTGGAAGTAGTGGAGGTAAATTGGATGGCGGAAGATGTACGGTCACATGCTTTTGCAAGTTATAGGATGTGGGAAGTGGAGGATATGGAAGTAAAGTTGATGGTGGGAGTGTAGGAGTTGGAAGAAGCGGGGGTAGATTAGATGGAGGAAGATGTACAGTCACATGCTTATGGGGTTTAGAATGAGGTTTTTGATGGGAAATGGTGGACTTCGGATGGATGGAGGGATTACCAACATCTTTAGCTTGGGGAGGCCAGCGTTTGACACTAGGACTAGGAGTACTTGGATAACTAGACTTGAGTTCCTCATTAGATGGAGATGAAGAGGTTGCAGAAAGCATGAAGATGGAGGATCCCAAACAAAGGTTGGTAAGATGGAAGGAGGAATCATTGATGGTATCAGAGTTAGAAGTCTCTCTTACCAAAGAAGATCCATCTTCTGTATCAGAAATGGATATGGATGAAGGTTCTTACAATGTGTATTCACTGGGACCATGTTCAGTGTACTTGATACGGAGATTGGAAGCGGCTTTGCTAGATGATGGATTGAGTAGGTTGGATGGGTCTACATAGGATGAAGATGGATATGCTTTGATGTTGATAGGAATGAGGTTTGGACTCTGATATTTAGCTTGGAAGGCATGACAAAATTCAAATGGATTGGGATAAGCTTGGATAGTAATCTCAACACCGTTGTGTGGAAATTTAAGACATTGATGGTATGTGGAAGGAACTACCTTGAGGGCATGTATCCATGGACGACCAAGGATGATGTTATAAGGAAGGTCAATATTAAGAACCTAACAACGAGTTTCTGTGGTGACCGGCCCAACTTGGATAGGCAAGAAAATAATCCCTTCAGTATCTTGCTCGACATCATCATATGCTCGAATAGTAATAACCTTGGAGGTGTCAACATCTTTCTCAGAATAGCCCAATTGTTTTATTAATTTCAAAGAACATATATTAAGACCAGCTCCACCATCTACCAAGATTCGTTTGATACGACATTGTTTAACAAACACCTCAATGTGGAGGGCTTCGTTGTGTGAAGGATGAATGGAGGGTTGAAGATCTTTGTCAGAGAAGGTTAGATGAGAAGGGGCTGCAATGCTAGCGACCATAGATTGGAATTGTGTGACATCACTATCGTTGGGCACCGAAGATTCTCGTAAGACTTTGTCAAGGATAGCTTTGTGAGCAGGGGATATGCGAAGCAACTCAAGAATGGATGATGTGCACAGGTGTTTTGCCGAAGTGATCCAAGATATTATAGTTAGAGAATGGTCGAGGAGGATGAATAGGTGCTCCTTGAAAGGTGACTCGACCTCTTCGAGTGGTCACAATGCAGTCAGGTGCTTTGCCTTGAATAGTAATGCAAGAAATGTGAGCATGATCAATGAGGCCAATAGTAGATGATTCATAGTTGTACTGAATGGCATTCCTAGCATGAGGGTTACTTGTTTTGTCATGATATGGAAGTGGATTCTTGAAAGCCTCTAGATCATAGTTTGATGTTGATTGTTGTGCAGGTTGAGTTGTTGAAGGTGTAATTTTGATTAAACCTTGATCGATGCAATCTTGGATGACATGTTTTAAATGCATATAACCATTTGTTTTGTGTCCTTTAACTCTATGGAAATCGTAATACTCATTTTGATTGTACCAAGGAGCTTTGAAGAGCGGTTCACCATTAGGTGGTGCATCCAGTAAGATAATATCACCCTCTTGGAGAAGCTTTCGAAAGACAACTTCCATAGGTTCTACTAATGGTGTAAATTGTCGACGCGGATTGGAAGTTTGTCGTTGTCGCATTCGTTGAAAAGGTTGTGTTGTTGTAGAAGCAGCTTGAATGTTGATGGGAGCTTTCATAGTTTGTATGTTCTTTGCATCTACAACACCATCATTGACAACATTCTTATTTTTGTTCCAAAAGAGAGACTTATCTTTGGAGTTTTGAGGATAGTCTTTGTTATCGTGAAAGATCTTGATAGTTCCTTTAGGAATTAAAGCTCATTCAATGATGGTTCCTTTGGAAACAAGTTCATCAAATGTGCTAGCACTTTGCAATTGTAATTGGAACGACAGCTCAAGATGAAGATTTTGAACAAAGATATCGAGTTGTTGCTTCTCAGGAATTTCCCATAATAGTTTGCTAGCCATATTACGCCATTGTTGAGTGAATGAAGAAAAGGCTTCACCATTGTGCTATTTATTATTGACAAGGTCATTCATGTTTACCTCATGTTCAATGTTAAAAGAGAAGTGTGATCGAAACTTATTGGCTAACTCTGAAAAAGACTTAATTCTCGGAGGTAAATGAGAGAACCATTCAAGAGCTTGTCCTGCTAAGCTTCGAGGAAATAGTCTCAAAAGATATGTATCATCATAAGCAACATTGAGACATGCCACAAAGAATGCTCTAAGATGGTCTTCCAGATTTCCTATTCCTTTGTATTTATCAAATTGTGGAATTTCAAAGTGTGGCAGAAAAGGTGTCATATGAAGAGACTTGTCAAATGGATAAGTGCATATGTTTTCTAGAGAAAATGTCTTCTTGCCTTGTCCTACTGCTTGGTTGATCATTTGTTGAACATCCGCTAAAGATAATTGTTGCAAAGGGGGTGAAACATGGTATGATGTATATGGAGGTTGCTATTGTGGGATATATGAAGCCATTACCGTTTGTTGAGGTTGCGTACTCACAATGTATGTCAAAAGATTGGTATGGGACACATATGCCGTTGAGGGATGCTGTCCTTGAGACACAAGCAGTGGTTGGGTATATTGTGATGAATGGGCACCAAGATTTTGCATCACATACGATGTGGAGGATGGATTGACACTAGTTAATGGTTGGGAAGTAGGTGTTGGGTTGGTGACATGGTAAGTGATGGAAGGATTGGTAGCTGCGAAAGAAGGATGCATATGTGGGTTTGTATTTTGGACAACATGGGGATTGAGATGTGTCATGTGTTGGGTGAAAATAGGCAAGCCTTGGGTAGCATAAGATGGATTGATGGTGTGTGAAGGATTGGAAGAATATGATGGAATGGATGTAAGTTGCCCGACATAAGTGACCATAGTGCTAGGATTGGCTTGAGAAATGATAGGAGGGTCACTCATATCAATAAGACTAACATTGGGATTATATGGTGTAATGGAGAGATTAGTAGAGATGGTGGAAAGCGTATTAGCAGTTGGTATATGAGATATGGTATTCATATGGGATATGGTGGGTTGTGATGGTCGTGAAGCTTGGACTATTTGTGTTGTTGGGATAGTTTGGGAGGCTTGCACACTATGGGATATGCGAATAGCTTGTGATGTTTGGAGCGTTTGCGCTTGGGCCACATGGACAACTTGTGCTACTTGAGGCATGGAAACGGTCATGGTAGGAGGAGGAGTATGTTGAGGAACATGGAAAGGTGGAATGTTCAAATTTTGTGAAATGAAAGGGAGCACATTGGTTGGTGTTATCAAAGGTTCTAGAGTGTACTCTAAGTGTGGTGGATCAAATGAAGTAAAAATAGGCAATGAAAGAGATGTGGTGGAAGATAGAGCTTGTGATATGGTAGGGGATGATGTGACTATAGTGGATGGTCCCTTTGCAACAACAGTGGGAGTGTTTAGATCGTGCTCTCTAATAGTGGATATATCAAAATCTCTTGGTAATTTAGCACCCATGCGAGCAAGTTACAAGTAGTGATTAGGCTCAGATAAAACAAGTCTCTCAACTTGATCCCACACATGGGTATCCTAAAATTCTGATAAGTCTTCTTGGGATTGTTCTTCAAAAGTCTCAAAAATGTTTGAGGTTGCACTTGTTATGAAGATGACTCTCCAACAGTATACCCATGAGGTGTAAACATATGAAGAGGCATACCAGTCATAAATTGAGTTGCGTCTTTAAGAGGTATTGATCTAGGTTGTTGCATCTTAGTTCCCATCTCAGCTTGCAATTTATCTTCCATTTCAGCTCTATATTGACTCCTAGTTTGAGGCATGATGTTGATGTTGAAAACGGAAGTTAAGCTTGCCAAAAGATTTGAGACCCAAAAGAAAGGTGATAGTTTGCTGGTTGTTGGTTGCTGGTTGCTTTGTTGTTTTGCTTAGTTGCTGATTTGTTTGGTTGGTTGGTTGATTTGTTTTGCTTGGTTTGGTTGCTTTATTGATTTGTTGTTGGCTAGTTTTCCCTAGAGAATAGCTCACACACTCAAGGGAAAAGTTGTTTGCTAAAGGTTGCTATGTTGTTGATGTTTGCTGAAGCTAAAGCTAATGTTTGGCTGATGGATCGAGACGATTGGTTTGATGTTTGGTTTTCTAGTTTGGGATCTCAAAAAGATGAAAATCTCATGAATTACGATTGATTGGTAAGATCAAAGAAGGAGACAAAGTCCAGGTCTATGCTAATGATCAAAGACAGGTCTGAAAGCTAATGCTGAAGCTAAGCAAGCTGGATTTGTGGCTAACTCAGCTGAGTCACTAAGATTTGCTGGTATTAGACCACAAGTGACAAGTGATAGCTCATATGTGACTCAGAAAAGGCCAAAGGCGACTGGTAATACCTCAAATGTGGGCTTGTTTAGGTTCTCACAACAAGTTACAGTGTTAACCAGAGGCAATCTAATTTTTCACAGGCGATAACTGTTGGCTCAAAAGTGATTTACTGTTGATCAGAAGCGACGCAAGTTAGGCCAAAGGGGATAGACTATTGTTTAAAGGTGAACCGATTTAGACAGAAAGTGGTTGACTGTTATTTAAAAGCGACACTATTTAGGCAAAAAGAGGTTAACTGCTATTTAAAAGCGATTCAGATTAGGCGAAAAGTGGCTAACTATGGTTTAAAAGTGATTCTGTCATCTGTATGCAACCAGTTTAGGCTTAAAAGTGACTGTGTCTGTCAAGAAAGATGTCTAATTTGTGATTTTTTGACATGAAAACAGTAATTGCAGTCAATCACAAACTTGTACAACCTAGGCTAAGAAAGGACTGTATTTGTTGAATCCTCTGGCCATGCTTATTCAAAGCGGATAGCTTCAGGATCTTGGTAGCACCGGCCCCCCTCCATGGTACACACTTCTCACACATACCAAGATCTGGGTTTCCTGTAAGGCCTGTCCCTCACCAAACCTTAGGATTGTCCTTGCTATCTCTTCTAAGAACCACATGAATCAGGACGGCTTCAAAGGTCCCACCTTTTGTGTCAACAAATAGAAGGTTTTTGGCTACTACACAAAGTTGCTAATAAGGGCATCCGTTTGGGTGGCTATACATATGGTAGTGCTACTCTACGTTATGGAGTCTCCCAGCCTTTAAGGGTTATGCCTTGGAGGGTTTGGCTATTGGTATAATGCAACAACACCCGTTGTTTGTGGCTTTCGACAAACACTTTTTTTATATAGCAGTTCGGAAGGACTTGGCTTTAGCCTATTACCGCTTGGGTCGTATCCCTTCCCACACTGGGAAGGTAGGCCCTCTAAAGATAATAACAAGTTCTTATGCACCCAAGATCCATTTGATAGGCAAGGGGAGAGGATACTTTTGTTATTAAATTTGGGTTACAATCAATCACATGCAAGCAATCAAAAAAGATAAATCAAGCACGGAGCAAGCAATGATTCATTTTAAGCACCAAGCCCAAATGTTCCTTAGTGAAAAACCACAAGTCTTGGACTGATCGAAGCTGCAACAGATATGTTAGTAGTTTTATAACCTCCTTTTCTTGGACAATCAATAAGATGCTACACAAATACCCAATTAGTAGCAAAAAAATGAACTACAAATGATACAGACTGAAAGCGACACAGTTTACTAGAGGTGATCCACTATTGGTCAAATGTGATCTCTATTCTATCACAGGTGAAATCTTACAGATCATAAGTGGTGCCGAGAGTGCCAGATGCAAATTGTTAAAGCTCACAAGTGATTCGAAAAAGCATGAAGCGGCTGATTACAACTCATAAGCGACCTGGATCTGTAAAAGAGACAAAATATAGCAAAACCCTAATTCTATAATAAGCGATTCAATTATCTAAAGGCAGTCACTGTCAGATCAAAAGCGATTTAGTTAAATGCAAAAGTGACCACCGTTAGTATAAAAGTGATGTAGAATAAACAAAAAGCAACCACTGTTCACGTGTAAGTGATCCAGAAAATGCTAAAGGCAACAGGATTCAGCTCAGAAGCAACGTGGGTATTCAGACAGCGATAGTTTTTTGCTCAAAAGCGATTGGAACTTGCCATAAGCGCTTGAAAAATCTGATCTTCATAAAAACAACTTCAAACAACAAAGTTAATCAAGGACATGAGTCCCACCGGGCATGCCAAAATGTGATAGGTAAAAAATTAGGTTAATAAGATCAAGCATAGCCATGAAAACCTAACCCTACCATCATCAAAGAATCTAATCTAAATGAGATCAAAAGCATGCAATTCAAGCACAATATCACCTAGATTATGTGATTCCTTGTTTATGATGTGGATTACTTCTTTAACAATGAACAATTATGAAGATAAAAGCTGCAATGATGGATGGATGATAATGATAATAAGCTCAATGGATGATATGAATACTCAAGTGCTCAATATGCTCAGGATGATAATGTAGACACTATATGAATGTTGGATAGATGTAGTATGGAATGAGAGGGTGTTTATATAGAATTCAACCAAAATCAATCAACGGTGGAGATTCAATGGCTATGTGAATGGCTAAGATTAAAGGATAAACATAGGTGAATGTGAAGATGACAAGTGGAGAAAAATAAGGCTTATGTGTGCTTGTGTACATAAAAAAGTACTACATGTGAAAGATATTAAATAAAAGGATGTAGTACCACTTATCTTTTTAAATGGGAGAGGCACACATGTCAGCTTATGAGATAAATGATAAGATAAATTAATTAAATAAATAAAATTTATTTAATTAATTGGAAAGTGGGTTTATGAATGGATTTTTAATTAAATAAATAAAAATTTATTTAATTAAAAATAGGTAGAATGAAGATAATTAAATAATTGAAGATTATTTAATTATAGCTTAGAGAAAATAGCTAATGAATTAATTAAATAAATATAAATTTATTTAATTAATAGAAGAAATAGATGTGTTAGGTATATTGCTACAAGTGTGTTAGACAAATGTAGATGGTGAATAATGCGATGTTTGAATGCTAATGATAATGAGTCAATTTTGGCTGTCTACAGGATTATCTTGTCATGGCTATTGGAAGCACCAATACCACCTTCAAGGTGGAAGATGTGTCCTTGTTGTTAACTAAAGAAATGCAGAGGAAGACATCCGAATCAGCCAAAGAGGCTCTTACGGTTCGTGGAAGACCCAAGGAGAAAGGGAAGAAGAAGGACAAGAAAGCTGAGAAGGGCATATCCAAATCCCGTGGGAGATCCAAATCTCCTGGAAAGTCCAAGGCTCTCTGTTGGAACTGTGGCAAGTCTGGGCATTTCTGAAAGGAATGCAAAGAAGAGAAGAAAAAGAAAAAGAAATCAGCCCCAGATTCAGATTTTGACAAGTCACAAGATGATGGTGATGCCTTCATCGCAACCTTGGCCACCCATCCATTTAATGATGTGTGGTTGACTGATTCTGGTGCATCATTCCACATGACCTCATATCAAAGTTGGTTCATGAAATATGAAGAGTTTGATGGTGGAAGAGTGTACCTGAGTGACGACTCATCTGAAGATTGTTGATCATGGAAGAGTCTAAATCCAATTCCCTGATGGATAAGTGAAGGGGATCACTAGAGTTATGCACATTCCAGGCCTTGCACGGAACCTGCTTTCTGTAAGTATGTTGAATGATGCAGGTGTGCAAGTTGTCTTTCTGAAGGATGGATGCAAGATTACTAGAGGATCTATGGTGCTTGTGAAGGGTACTCAGAGAGGTACTTTGTTTCAGCTGGAGGCATGTACTTCACAGTGCAATAGTTCTTGTAACTTGAAGAAAAGAGCCCCAGTCACTTCATCCCCACCATCTGAATGAGCAGTGAAGAAATCTATTGTAACTAGTTCTAATGGTAGTGCACATGCTATGGAAGCTACGCTTCCTGCTGAGAAGACTATGTTATGGCATTTGAGATATGGCCAAATTGGTGAGAAGGGTCTGCAAACCCTAAAAAATAAAAACCTCATTGAGGGGTTAAATGATTGTAATCTTGAGTTTGACTTTTGTGAACATTGCATTTATGGAAAGCAAAATTATGTTCAGTTTTGCTCTAGTTCTCACAAGTCTTCTGGGGTATTAGATCTTATTCATTCTGTTATGTTTGGTCATGTTAATTTTCCTTCAATTTCAAAATCTATATATTTTGTATCTTTCATAGATGATTATAGTAGAAGGACATGGGTTTATTTTATCAGAAGCAAGACTAAAGTCTTTAGTCAGTTTAAGGAGTTTAAAGCCTTTGCTAAAAATTAGACTAGTAAAAAGATTAAGTGTTTGAGAACTGACAATGG
Source organism: Cunninghamia lanceolata (assembly GCA_027924645.1). Taxonomy (NCBI): domain Eukaryota; kingdom Viridiplantae; phylum Streptophyta; class Pinopsida; order Cupressales; family Cupressaceae; genus Cunninghamia; species Cunninghamia lanceolata. Next base: position 916,477 of record BSBN01000806.1, read on the forward strand.
TGGTGAGTTTTGTTCGGTAGAGTTTGATAAGTTCTACAAAGAGCAAGGGATTGAAAGGCATAAGACAACTACATACACTCCATAGAAAAATGGAGTTGCAGAGAGGATGAATAGGACACTGATGGAGAAGGCTAGGAGTATGCTTAGTGGAGTAAGCCTCAAATAAAAGTTTTGGGTTGAAGATGTTGCCATTGCTTGCTATCTAGTAAACAGATCTCCTACATCAGCTCTTGTTGGTAAGACACCTATGGAGGTGTGGTCTGGTAAGAAGCCTTTAGTTAGACATCTTCATGTTTTTGGTTGTGAGGCATATGCACATGTGCCTAGGGAGAAACGGTCTAAATTAGAGAACAAGACTGTTAAATGTATTTTCATTGGCTATGGTGTTGGTGTGAAAGGATACAAGCTTTGGGATCTTGTGGCTGAAAAAATGTTGTTTAGTAGAAGTGTTATCTTCAGAGAGCTAACACCTTCTTCCATTGTTCTATAGCTAGAACAGATAGAAAAGAAAGAAGATATGGTTTAGTTTCCTTCTACCCTTGAGAAGACTGAACCGACAGACCCTGTGAGACCTAATGATGAGGAGAGCTCTAGCATCTCTGAAATCTTAGAAGAAGAAGCAGAACCTCAACCTTAGCCTTTGAGGAGGTCTACATGAATGAGAAAGCAACCTGATAGGTTTGGTTATTCATTACTTGATTCTAGCTGTGCTTTTGCTTTACTTACTAACACTGATGAGCCTAGAACTATGAAAGAGGCTATGGGCATGAAAGATGCAGGTTCCTAGAAGGAGGCCATGGAAGATGAGATGGCTTCTTTGGAAAAGAACAAAACATGGGACTTGGTGCCTTTGCCTGATGGATGGAAACCCGTTGGTTGCAAATGGGTGTTCAAGAAAAAATTCAGTGTAGATGGCAGTGTTGAAAAGTACAAGGCTAGATTGGTTGTGAAGGGGTATTCACAAGTGGAGGGAATTGATTATGGTGAAATTTTCTCTCCTATTGCAAAGCTGACATCCATTCGATTTATGTTATCTCTTGCAGCTGCTTATGACTTAGAGGTAGAACAGATGGATGTGAAAACAACTTTCCTTCATGGTGATTTGGAGGAATAAATCTACATGTCACAGCCAAAGCATTACATAGAGAAAGGTAAAGAAAATTTGGTTTGCAAGTTAAAGAAGTCTTTGTATGGTTTGAAGCAGTCTCCTAGGATGTGGTATTTGAAGTTTGATGCCTTTGTGTTGTCGATCGGATATCTAAGATTGAAATCAGATCATTGTGTGTATTACAAATTTGACAATGATCGCATTCTCATTATTGCATTGTATGTTGATGATATGTTGTTGATTGGGAATGGTAAGAATATGATTTCTGATTTGAAGTCTCAGTTGTCAACACAGTTTGAGATGAAAAATCTTGGGGCAGCCAGGTACATTCTGGGAATGGAAATTAAAAGAGACAGAGCAAACATAAAACTTTGGTTAAGCTAGAGTAAGTATGTGAAGATCGTGTTGGATAGGTTCAGCATGGTAGATTGTAGACCATTGTGTGTTCCTGTTTCATTGGGGACAAAGTTATCTGTTAGTGATTGTCCAAAATCTCCTAGTGAGGTGGAGGACATGAGTAGAGTACCTTATGCTAGTGCTGTTGGTAGTTTGATGTATGCTATGGTCTGCACAAGACCAGACATTGCCCAAGCAGTGGGAGTCCTTAGTTGATTTATGGCTAATCCTGGATGGGTACATTGGGATGCAGTTAAGCGAGTGTTTCAATATTTGAGAGGTACTTCCGAGTATTCCATATGCTATCATGGTAATGCTACAGGACCTCCACATTTAGTTTGTATTCATGGATTTGTGGATTCTGATTGGGCAAGTGACATTGACAGCAAGAGATCCACCAGTGCCTATGTGTTCACTATGTTTGGTGGTGCAATTAGCTGGATGAGTAAGCGACAACCTATGGTTGCTTTGTCCACTATTGAAGCTAAGTATATAGCTGCAACTCATGCTTGCAAGGAAGCCATTTGGCTTAAGAGATTGTGTTTAGATATTGGTGTTGATGCAGGTCAAATTACGATCAGTTGTGACAGTCAGAGTACGATTTGCCTTGCAAAGAATCCAACTTTCTATGCTAGAACAAAGCATATTGATGTACAGTTTCACTTCATGCAAGACATGGTAGAGGATGGGAAGGTAAATTTCGAGAAGGTAGATACTTTAAAGAATGTTACAGATGCATTGACAAAACCAGTGGGCACAAAGAAGTTCAGATGGTGTTCGGAGTCTATGGGCCTCCCGGCCTATAGCAGTTAAATCCTGTTATTTCTGTTGGCTCTTACAAGGTGTTCGACAAGTGGGAGAATGTTGGGAATTATGGTGTCTCAACCTTGGTAATTCTTTATATTTTTACATTGTATTTATTTATTATTTGCCTATTGTATTAATTAGATGCAAATCCTATGTTGTCATATTGTGGGAGTTGGCACGGTGATGTGTCATCCTACATGGCATATGACCACATGTATTTTTGTCCTCACATGATGAGATAGACATCCCACTTAGTGGTAGGAATATTTTGCCATGTGTCGGCATCTTGGATGTTATGTAAGGGAATATTGACCGAAATGGTCATGACAAATTCCTATGACAGAGTTATGACATGTAAGAGTCAGAAATAGGTGATTCTATGATAGGTGAAGACCTGTGTCGAAGAGCATCTTTGAGGAAGGCATCTTTGGGCGCTCCAAGGTGGGTTATGACATGTTGTAAGAGAATATGCTAATTATAATATGTGTATGATAGATTCTCTTACAACTGTAAGTTATGATAGCTATGATGGTTGTAAGAGTCATAAGAGCATCTGCCATAGCCTATTTTGGAAATAGGCGAGCTCCTTGGGATGGGGTGACTTGACAAGTGTCAGGAACATCCTACAGTGTTGGAAAACTATCCATAGGCATGGGTTTTGGGCCATGAGGCCATGTTGGACACCCATTCCAAGATAGAGCCAAAATTGCCTTGTATACTCTTTATAAACAGGTGCTTTGAGGAGGTGATGTACTACAGGTTTTACAGGTACTATTATGCTGCCAGATCATCTCCAGATATGAGTGTCGAAGACTCCTGCAAGAGCATTGGCTTTGTGTTGTATTGTAACCTTCATTATTTACGTAATACATTTAAGCTATGTTTTGGAGTGGGTTTTTTCACCCGTAAGGGTTTTCCCCACGTATATCTTGTGTCTCTCTTCTTCCATCATGCTTTTTTGTTTACGTGTTTGCTACAATATCTCTGTTAGTGGGTTTAACATTGCTGTAATAGTAAGGATAAAATTGAATTTGCACTCTCCTCCCCTCTTTAGATTAGTGTAGGAAGCATTTTCCACACACCTAGCTTCCTTTCAAATAAACTACCAATGGTCACCTGACCAAACTAATGGTCACATGACCAATTTTTGGTATTTTTTTAGTCATTTATTTCTCTTTTTTACTAGTGTAAGGAAGGTCTTTTTTGGATTATTCACAAGGGGGATAAGGCTCTCTTTTGGACTGACTCTTAGGATGGCCACCCCCTATTCTTTCATCTTTTCCCCAGCTCTAGTATTTGACTGAAATTTTTTTGGTGGCTGGGTGGTCTAGAGTGGCAGATTTAGAGTCCTCTAAACCTATTGGGGGATCCTTAGTTTGTAATTGGTGGGACTTTGGAAGTTATCCTAGAGGAGTGTCTCATGAGGATCAAGATACTCTACTTTCTATTCTTGCTAAGAGACCTTGTTGTTTTTTAGAGGACAGGGATATGCTAGCCTATGGGCATAATTCCAAAGGTGTCTATTCAGTGTCTCTGGGTTACACTTGTTTGGAGTAGTAGCGAAGCAACCAGAGAGAATTCCCTTGGTGGAGATGTATTCAAAACATATTCAGCCAGCCTAAGTGCAACCTGTTCTTGTGGCTTTTGAGTCAAAAAAAATGCCTTACTTGGGAAAACATCAGGAAAAGAGGTTTTTTTGGTCCTTCCATTTGTCTTCTTTGTGGCTACAGTGAAGAAAACAAAAATCATCTTTTCTTTTAGTGTCCCTTCTCTATGGAAATTTGGGGTTTATGGTGGAAGCTATGGAAGAGACCTTTCTTTCAAGCCACCTCCCTATTTGAGTTTTGGGATAATACAGGACCTCTTCTAGCATTTGTTGTCTTCCTTGTGGTAGCTTGGGAGTTTGGGCTATCCTTTGTCTATTGGAAAAATTGGTTGGAGAGAAATCACTGTATCTTCTAGGAGTGTCAAAGTGGGGTCCTGCGGGTTTGGTATAAGGTTAAGATCATGCTTAGGGAAACTATTGAAACCATGTTTGTCCTGGAGGGGTCTCTTTCTTCTTCAGATGCTTATATATCTAATCTTCTAGAGCTTTCCCTTCCCACTACTTTACAGGTTCATCCTAGACTTAGAGTGCAACCTTGTTGAAAGGTGAATAGATTGAGTAAGTGGAAGCCTCCTCCCAATGGCTTTTATAAGATTAATACTGATGGTTATGCTCAGGGAAACCTAGGTGTGACTTGGATTGGTGGAGTTGGTTGAGATAGTAGTGGATATCTTCAATTCCTTTTCTCCACTTACATGGGTGTGCACTCAAATAATTAGATGGAGGATTGGGCAATGCTAAAGGCATTGGAGAAAGCTTGTGATTTGGGTTGGGGGAAGGTGGTTTGTGAAATTGATTCTTTGATATTGGTTTCTCTACTTAATAAGAGAAATCTTCAAGATTCCTCCTAGAGACTAGCTTTAATTGCTAAGAAAATCCTTCATCTAGCCTCTTCCTTTTATACTATTTCCTTTGTTCATGTTACCAAAGAATGGAATAAAGTGGTTGATTGTCTAGCTAAGTGGGCCTCTGAAGAAATGGATTTGTTGCAGTTGGTGGATTGGGGACATTTAGATTAGACTAAAGCTCAATAGCTTCTTCCGATTCTTCATGATGATAAACACGATTAAAATAATTTAGATGGGTAGGAAGAACTATATTTTTATTGTAGTGCTTGTTTAAATGTTTGTATTATGAGGTGGTCATGCAAGTGCCCCCTTTGGATCCCTCTTGTTGTGTATGTCCTGATGGTTGTTGCTATTTGGAAGTCATCTTGGTGTATCTGCAAGTAGTTTTATTTGAATAGAGTTTTTACCCCTTTAAAAAATTCAAAAAAATCACAATATAAAAATCACATTCTCACCTGGATCTCTGACCTGCCAGTTAGGATCTAGAGGAGTGTTATGCCTAGGCGGTGTTGTACTATGTATGATACCAACTACTATCACTACCCCTATCATTGGTACTAAAGTGAGCCTCGTAGCAACTATACTTCTTGACTCCCCTCACTGCCTCTGACTGGGTGCGTTGCTAGCTGATGGTGATATGGGTGCCACTCGAGGTTGGGCTCTAGGCCTCTCCTTTGTAGTGACACCACTCTCATCTCTTTGTCACCATCTCCCCACCTATGCTAGTATGATATCCTCCTCCTCCTCATCATCATCAGCATCCTCACTCTATCTCTGTCTCCTCCCTCCTCCAAACCCTGCTTTGTCAATAGTCATGGGTCTTCAACTAGGGCATCAAAAGGGAAGATGGGTACTAGATGGGATGTGGCCTACCATGCTATGAATGTTGGGGTCAGCTCCATGTCATCATCATCGAATATGGGTGTTATATCTTGCTCCTCACTATCAGGATCATTAAGCTCTACATCATCCATGGTCAGATGGAGCTAATTACCTGGTCTTACTATGATGTGATGTGATTGCATGTATGTTGGCACAACTACAAGAATACCGTGTACCTACCCAAATTGTGACATCACATGCCTATAATAATATGACACTCTAATGTGATCGAGGTGACCGACTAAAAACTAGTCCCTTTGTATCCTCACTAGCATCTGTGTCTAGCATGTCCATGTGTGCATACTGATGAGTCTCATAATTGTCTCTTTTAGTCTCCATCTTTCTTGTTTTAAAAGATATATCGCTATAGACATTTCCACATTTTAAGCATAAACTCTTTTTTGGATTCCTATTTTCAAGCCAAGTATTTGCACCATCTTGTCAAATTCATCAAATTTTCCTAAGGGGTCCCTATGCTTTTACCCTGGTGCATATTACTAGACTCCTGATTTTGGCTAAGTCTGAAACCTTAAAACCCTGAAAAATTGGCTAAGTCCAAAGTTTCCTTGTTTTTCCCTTGTATTTTCAGCCTTTTTTGGAGCTTCAGAGTTTTGGGGTTCTCTATTCTATCGTGCCATTCCTATTGGCTCTAAAAACTCTGCCTTGATAATTCTTAAAAATTGCCTAAGTTTTTTGGATCTCGGAGGTTAGAGTGGTGGTCTTCCATCTTCTTCTGAGGAGACAATAGGCAGAAGGCCCGATTTTCAAAGTTTGACAAGGCTCCAAAAAGTTTCTAAGTGTTTCAGATCTTAGAGATCGAGGTGGCAGTCTTCCTTCTTCTTTTAGGAAGGCGAAAGGGTGAGAGCCCAATTGCCAAAGTCCGATGAGGTTTCAATTTTTTCTAAGTGTTTCAAGATCAAGGAATTGGGCAATTCCCTTTCTACTCTTCCAAATGAATGTGGTATGGTGAAGGCCCAATCTCTGAAACCTTATGGTTTCCCTTTGTTCCTTTCTAACTTTGGAGATCAGGGTTTCCTTCTTCACCTTTTCAGAGGTCGATTGCCTGGTGGAAGCCTGATTAATCGGGGCTCAACTATTTTTCCCTCCCTACTCCTTCCACTATCCAGAAATGCCCAGAATACATGGGAAATGTGCCAACAACCTCCAAGATTGCCATTAATGTGAAATGGGTAGTTAAAATTAATGTTTTTATTGCATTTGGTGGGGTTGTTGGGGGTTTTCCCACCCATTTCATCATCAAATCTGAGTTGTGAAGGCTATAAAGGCAAGATTGAAACTCTTTTCAAGGATTGGTCTTTTGGTTGTTTCTTAGGCAAAAAAGTGTAGAGCTCTCTAGGGTTTCAAAGAACAAAAAGTTCTAGTTCTCCAATAGGGTAGATAAAAAGGTTATGAAAGGATTCAAATTGGTTTCAAGAATCAGTGTATGAACTTCTTTTTTCTCATGTAATTTTTCAAGGAAATCCTAAGTTCCAGCTAGGGTTTCCTCTTGCCACACTCTGTGGTATGATTGTAACCATTGATCAGATGAATATGATAGATTCTTAAAACATTACATGCTATTTGATGATCTTTTCCATGGTTGTAAATGGATGATTACATTTTGATAGAGGATTACTAAGCATATTCTTCACTAGTTGTTTTTTCTACATCTAGGTATCTAGAAAGTGCTTGTTTTTATTTTTGTATTATCTTATCCTCTGCTAAATTGTGGAATCTATAACCCATCCTAATAGGCACCAGTCTAAAATATATGATCACCCACACCTCTTTTAAAAAACTAAAACAAATTTATCAAGTGTGAAGTAAATAGTTACTATTGTATGCATTGTTATGATTTTGTGTTGTAACTAAGAAATATTGTTACTGAATCTTCAAAGTGCTAATTCTAGCAAACCAAACACGCATACTAACACCTTCCATTATCGCAAGAGTGCTTTTTATTAGCTTAAACAAAGGTTTTATTGTAGCAAGTTTGTCTTAATCCAATGACTCTATTTAGGGATTAAAACAACAGTTGGGTATTGTTGCAAAGATATGACCCTAACAACTTTTTCCATTGTTGTTAATCCTTGTTAAAGGATATCTTTAGGAACACCCTCCTTAGCTTAGTTGAGCTAGAAGTGAAGGGGAGATTACCCATTCCAAACCATTGGCCCTTAATAACCCTTATCCTATTTATGAACCTCTTTTCTATCTCCTTGATGACAACGCTGGCCTCGAAGATTGAAGAATGTTCTAGGGATTAGGATAAGCTATTTTGGGACCCAACATATTGGCACCATTGTCTAGGACCCATTAGATTAGTTTACTTCTAGTTGTTGTAGTATTGAAGTATAGTGTTTGTTCAAATATTTCTTCCTAATAGGGGAAGTGGCAACTTTGTTTTGACAACCCAGAAACCATTTGTTGTTTGAAAAGAAAAAGAAATTCAAAATGAATAGAGGAAGAAACTAGGAGTAGCCTGGGCATGATGAATCCTCTAGCAGTATAGGAAATAGGAGTAGATGGAGGGAAAGAAACCCCAATGTGATGCCTCCATTAAATACCCAAGACCAAATAGGTACCTCTAACAAAAATGATACATTTGATGATTTCAGGAGCTAGTATCAATATACTTCTGAGGACTCTATAGATAACATACTCAGAAAAAATAGAAGGATGAATAGGAATGAGTATGATGTTAGAATAAATGAGAACGTTGTTGGCAAAGGAAGTAGACATAGGTCTCATGACGCACATTTGAGAGCATTTGGAATGCCCAATGAGAATGAAGAGACATATCAGAATACTAGATATCCTACTTCTCCCACAAGATCACTTAGAGACTGACATGATAACATTCCCAATGAGGAAAATTAGCAAGAACTACCTAATGTTGAGGAAAGAGAAAGGACCCTCTAGGATGAGCTTGACCTGCTTGATCATATCATAAATAGACAAAGAGAGGTACATTCCCTACTTGACCAACAACAAGCTCAACTTGCCCAACAGGCCCTGGGAAATCAAAATGCACAACAATAGTGCCATACTCAATAGTATAACCAATAGAACAACTAGAGACAAAAATAACATCAACATCAACAATGGGACAACAAGGTATGAATCATGCCCATGCTCAAAATGTTCACAATCAGCTACCAGAGAATTAGGTGAATTAGCAGTATGGAAATGCTCAGAATCTTAGGCTTGCAAAAAGAAGACAAGAACAAAGATTTCCTTCACTGAGGCATCCATTGGGCGCTGAAAGGTATAAAAAACTTGATTTATTTGGAATTCCTAATTTTCCCAACCCAATTCCAAATGTGATTAGGGGAAAGATTCCTAGGTTCCAAGGCAATAATGTTGTCATAGGTAAAGAGCATCTTAGACATTTTATTAATGTCACTGATGAGTATGGAATTGAGGATGAAGATGTCATGATGAAATAATTTATACATTCATTGGAAGAAAGTGCCAAAGAATGGTATAAGGCTCTCCCAGATAGAAATATTGACTCTTGGGAGGAGTTCATGAGGGTATTTCGATTGCAATACAGGGATAGGATTGACCTGAAGTTTGCCATCCATGAAATCATAGCTATCAAAAGGGCAATAAATGAGACAATGGTAGATTTTAACAACTGCTTCATCGTGATAATGACAAAGGTACCTCCTCATATGAGACCTAATGAGTCTATGTGTTTGGTATTGTATTGTGGTGCATTTGATTCAAAAATTGGTTATTATTTGAGGGACAAGAGTCCACAAACATTAAGGGAGGCATATGCTACAACTATCAACATTGAGAGTAACATGAGAGCTATAGGGAAGCATATTAAAAGATCTGATGTAAAGCTGTCCTAGCCAGACAAAGTAGCTTTCAATAATTCCCTCACCACTGAAGACAAATTGGATAAGCTTATGGGGGTTATGAAAATTTATCCTACAATATTGATTGGTATAAGATTGCATAACTGACCTTACAATATTGACTAGTATAAGAGACCACAACAAAATGACAAACAAGTAGCCCCTGGGCATGTAAGTTTCAAACAACCTAAAAAAGACACACCTGATCCATTGAGAAAGGATCAAAGCAATTTGTAGGATACATCTTAACAAATTATGTAGTAGCTCATTCAATGAGTAGGGAGGAGGAGTTTCCAAATGAAGAAGGTGCAACTGAATACTATGAGGAGGAGATAAATCAATTTGATATAGAGTATAAGTAGAGGGGTGAAGATGTCGATTTTGATAGATATGAAGAGGATGATCATATTTTCCAATATGATTAGAATGTAGGTCCAAAGAGATATCAACTACCGGCTCAAGATTTTAGGCACTTGAGGGATCTTATGCAGAAGAAGTACAAACAGTCTCAACCTTCTAAGAAAGATTTGAAAGCTTTAACTAATGTAGCCATTATGCATGTTCAAGGGGGTTATCAGCTGAGGAATAGGCAAGTGCCTATGTAGAGATCTCCTACAAAGTCAAGACATGGCACATTAGATGGTGACAAAGAAAAGAAAAAGGTAAATGTGGAGAAGGACATCAGTGCTCCTACGAAGAATATGCCAGAAAAGAAGAAAATTCTAATACAACCAATAGCCCAAAAAATGTACAAAGGGTTCCAACACACGTGGTCCAACTAGTTGTTGTACCTGTTACTGATATTCACAATTCAAAAGGTGATAACAAAGAGAGCCAACCTGAAGCATTAGGTGAACAACAAAAGGACAAAGACAAGGAGTTGAAAGGTATGGATATCTCTTCTAGTCAATTGATACCTTATATTCCTAATGCGAATGATGTTACAATTTCATGTGACACCCCTTTACCTCCATATCATCCCATTGACATGGGCCATATATTGAGTCAGATAAGAATTTCAATGCCATTAGGGGAAGCTCTTAGAATTCCTAAGCATAGGGATAAAGTTGTCTCATTTATCATAGCCTCCAGTGCACCTATACAACCCATTTTTTCTCATTCTAAAAATGATGAAATATTGAGGTTTATTTAGGGTCATATATGGTGAATAATTGGATGGGTGTGGATCCTTTATACACTATTGATCATAAATGGATGGCTGCTACATAATTGCATGCTTGATTCTGGGGCATCTAGCAATGTCATGCCACTTGAAATCATGAATTATTTGGGGTTGAAGGTGTCCAAGTCTTTTGGTAAATGTTTTTCTATGGATTCTAGGGAAGTAAATATGATTGGTCTTATCAAATATGTTGATGTCTAGCTAGCTACATATCTTGAAAAGTCCTTTTTGATGGATATTATTATTGTCTAAGAAGTGGGCAACTTCCATGGGTGGAAGTATACAGATGGATTTATCATATGCCACCATTCTAGTCCATGGTATTGAGGTGAAGCTTCATAGGGAGAAGAATGTAGAAGACCAAAACATAGAGGACCATTATAAAACCCAAGAAGAAGTGAACTTCTCTAATAGTAATATTGATTGTTTTATGGGGTTTTGTGATGACAATGAACATAAGCTATGTGCTGATCTACCACAAATTGTTGCTCCTGTGCATAATGAAAATGCATTATGGACATTGTACTTTGATGGTGCTTGTTCTAAGGATGGCTCAGGTTCTGGTATTATTCTAATAGCATGAGATGGAGAACAGTTTGAGATATCTTTCAGATTTTATTTTTAGTGCACTAAAAATATAGTTGAGTATGAGGCATTGTATGTTTCTCACAAGCATGGGGTCAAGTGCTTGAAGATACATGGTGATTCGGAGTTAATTGTGCAGTAGATTAGAAATGTTTATGTTGCCAAGGACAACAGGTTAAGGGCATACAAGAACACAGTGTGGCACTATGGAACTGTTTGATGCTATTGGCACTGAATGGGTTGAAAGAATTGAAAATGAGGAGGCAGATTCTCTAGCTATAGCTACTTCAAAATTTGATCCTCAGTCAAATTTTTCTTATAATCATTATGTTGTGGAAGTGCTTACAAGACCAAGAATCCCTGATAACATATACAGTTGGAAAGTTTTCAATGACAACAATTATATTTTCAATTTCCTCAATTGCCTAGATGAGTTTGACAATTAGTTAATCGATTGGGAGTCTATGATAGAGATAGAAGATGGCAAGGAAACATTGTTTGGGAATGAAGTGGTACAGTTGAAGATAAATACTATTCCTAAGGGTTTGGTTGCACTTGAAAGAATGTTTGTGATGCAGGAGCATCCCTAGTTCAAGAGTAATCTTGCATCAACCAAAAACATTTGCATTTCAGTTCCTTCATTTTCTAGTTCAGTTCAGGTAGTTCAGTCAGAAGAAGTTTTCATCTTGTGGTCTAGTTTTGGCAATTCACACCTTGTGGATCTAGACTTAGCATCTGCATTCATTCATCTACATCATATCAAGAATTCAGAGCATTTGGATTAGTTACTGGAAAGATATCGCTATTAGAAGTCAACTATTTTCTCAAAGCAGAGCATTCTAACAGTTCCTAATAATCAACTATAGGAGAAGGCTTACAGATCATTCCTTGACTTGTAGATCTCAATGAGACATCATTCAATGTCCTTTGGTTCATGGCCAACCTTCCCCAAGGGTCCATGCGTTCATTTGAGGAACTGTTCTATGCATTTAGGTCTGACCTATCTATGAACACGTTACAGCTCTTCTTTGGAGTTTGTGACCTTCCTTGGCAGACGCGAAAGAATCTATTGGTCTAGATTAGATATATATTGATGTAATAGATCCTTAGGAAATTAGTTATCAAGTTCTCATGATTTAGAAAATAGATATTTGGCTCCTTCACGAGAGGACTTCAAAGCTTTATCTTGCGAATGTATGTAATCAGGCCTGTGAGCCCTAATTGTAAGCCTGCATGTTGCCGGCTGATCTCTATTTGAATTCTCTGATATACTGAATGAATGAATCTGCATTTGTTCTATTTCCTTGAGTTGTTTCCATTGTGTTTACTCTTGCTACATGATCTAGATTATTCATTTTATGAACCCTCCTACCGTGACTGTACCAAGTGGTATCAGAGCGAAAATTTGATTCTTTGGAGCGAACTGGCCAAGGGGATTCCATAAGATCTTGTTGTGAGTAGATCACCGATCTGAGATAGGTTACTTGTGCACAACTGATTGTCAATTGAGAGGCAGTTGTCGCTTGTAACCTGATCACCAAACCTGAGGTAGTTTGCACTTGATCCTAGGAAGATGCCACCGTGAAGAGTTCCTCCTGTTGGCACAATGACTAGTAGAATGGATGAGATGATGGAATTGATGAGAACGATGTGAATTCATTTGGATGTTGTTAAAGAAGTTAGGCAAAGAGGATTGACACTAAGACCTAATGTTGAAAGTGATGATGAAGAGGAATTTCAATCAGCTGAACAAACTAGCGAAACCCTAGAAGGTAATGAAGAAGAAGAATCAGATTAGATAAAGATGTTGTGAGCTATTTCAAAAATTAGAAAGAGACATAGAGTTGATGTACCGAACTATTCTGGTAATTTGAAGAATTGATTGGCTAGATAAATGATATGGAAGAATACTTTGAATATGAAGAAATTGAAGATCCGGAGAAGGTGAAATTTGCAAAGACAAAGTTGAAAGGACATGCTTCTATATGGTGGAAAGAAGTTCAGTTGGAAAGAAACAGAAGAGGAAAAGAAAAGATTACAAAGTGGGATCGGATGGTGACAAAGTTGAAGAATCAGTTTATACCTACTGACTATGAGTTGGAGTTGTTGAAAAGATTGCAGAACTTAAGATAGAAGGAGAAATCTGTAGAGTACACTAAAGAATTTCATAAGATGATCATAAGGATAGGACATAGTGAAGCAAGCAAGGAGAAAGTGGCTAGATACATCAATCGACTGAGATTGAACATTCAAGAAGAGCTAAGTTTGGTAAGGATGACATCTTTGGAAGAAGCATATCAGTTTGCCCTGCAAGTTGAAGAGAAGTTGAACAAGAGACATGATAAGAGATAGAGAGGCAGAGGAGGTAAATTTCAAAGAGGAAGAATGTTTTCTAAATATGATAGATCATTTGTGGAGTAGAATAAGTTTGACAGCCCAGTTAGGAAGGATGACAAAGATAACAATGCTTACAGGAGAGGAAACCCTAGTGCATACCGGAATGAAGGATACATAAGAGAAGGAAGAGAATTTGATAAGAGGACATTTAGAGGTACTTGTTTCAAGTGTGGAGGTGAAGGACATAGAGCATTTGAATGTAATTAGGGTAGTACAAGTAAGAGGACAAAGAATAGTGGAAGAGCAACCTATGTTGAAGAAGAACCTATTGAATCACCTAGTTCTATTGGTAAACCTGAGAAAGGAGAATCATTGGTAATGAGGAGAGCACTATTTCAAACAGAAGCAAATGAGGAACCATCATAGAGGAAAAGTTTGTTGATAACTAGATGCAAATCCAAAGGTAAGTGTTGTAAAGTTGTAATTGATAGTGGTAGTTCAGATAACCTAGTTTCAGACGAGATGGTGACTAAACTGAAGTTGGAAAGATTGAAACACCCTAAGCCCTATCAGATAGCATGGATTCAGGATGATCATAAGGTACTGGTGAGTGAACAATGTTTGGTGAAATTTCATATTGGATCTTATCATGATGAAGTCTTGTGTGATATTATGCCTATGGATGTTTGTCATATCTTGTTGGGTAGACCTTGGCAGTATGATAGAAAAGCTGTACATGATGGGAGAAAGAACACATATACTATAACAGCAAATGGGAAAAGAATTACTTTGATTCCTTTAGTAGATGATCCTAAAGATGTGGTATGTGGGAATGCTAGAATCTACTTGGTAGGTGAACAAAATTTTTTGGATGGTTTGAAACAGGAAAGTATGTGTTATGCCTTGATTCCTAAGAAGCCTGAAGCATTGAAGAAAGAAACTGAACCGGAAGAGATAAGAGAGTTGCTAACAGAGTATGAAGACATCATATTAGATAATGAACATGAAGGATTACCACCTATATGGAGTATTAGTCATCACATGGACCTTATACCGGGACCAAGTTTGCCTAACAAAGCAACAAATAGAATGACACCAGCAGAGAATGAAGAACTGAATAGACAGATACAAGAATTGTTGAGGAAAGGTTTGATCAGAGAAAACTTGAATTCTTGTGTAGTACTTGTAGTGCTTGCACCAAAGAAGGATGGAGAATGGAGAATGTGTACTGATTCTAGAGCAATAAACAAGATCATAGTTAAGTATAGATTTCATTTACCTAGGATGGATGATATCATGGATTGTTTGAGTGGAGCAAAATGTTTCACAAAGATAGACTTGAAGAGTGGATACCATCAGATCAAAATTAGAGAAGGAGATGAATGGAAGACTGCTTTTAAGACAAATGAAGGATTGTATGAGTGGTTAGTGATGCCTTTTGGATTGACAAATGCACCGAGTACTTTCATGAGATTGATGAATGAAGTCTTCAAGAAATTCTTGGGTAAGTTTATTATTGTATACTTGGATGATATTCTAATTTTCAATAAGACAAAAGAGGAACATTTGTGGCATATTAGACAAGTTTTGTAGAGGTTGAGAGAAGAGAAATTGCTGATAAACATCAAAAAGTGTAGTTTCATGAAAGAAGAGTTGGTGTATTTGGGATTTGTGATTTCTGCAGAAGGATTGAAGATGGACCCTAAGAAAGTGAGAGCAATTGTTGAATGGCCTACACCAGAGAGCATTGGAGAGGTTAGATCATTTCATGGACTGGCTAGTTTCTACCGGAAGTTCATCAGAAATTTCAGTTTAGTTTGTAACCCTATGATAGAGACAATGAGAGGTGACAGAAAAGATTTCAAGTGGACATCAAGAGTACACAAAAGTTTTGAGTTGTTGAAGCAGAAAGTGACAGAGCAACCTATTTTGGTGTTATTGGATTTCAATAAGGTATTTCAAGTTGATTGTGATGCAAGTGGAAATACGATTGGAGCAGTATTAAGTCAAGAAGGTAGACCTATAGCATATTTTAGTGAAAAGTTGAATGATGCAAGGAAAAGATATTCAGTTTATGATCAGGAGTTCTATGCCATAATTCAAGCCTTGAAGAAGTGGAGACATTACTTGTTGCCTAAGGAGTTTGTGTTGTATACAGATCATCAAGCTTTGCAATATTTGAACAGTCAAGGTAAGTTGAATCAGAGACATATGAGATGGGTAGAGTTCATGCAAAGTTATACTTTTGTGTTGAAGAATAGGAGTGGAAAATCAAATAAAGTTGTTGATGCCTTGAGTAGAAGAAGAAACTTGTTGACAGAGATGAGAGTTGAAGTGTTGGGATTTGATGAATTGAAGAACATGTATGAGGGAGACACTGATTTTGTAGAACCTTGGACAGCATGCAAGGAACCTATTGTGACAGATAGGAGTAAGTGGTTGGATTATTTCATTCAAGAAGATATGTTATTCAAAGGAAGTTAGTTGTGCATACCTAGAAGTTCAATGAGAGATAATCTAATCAAAGAGAAGCATAGTGGTGGATTGGCAGGACATTTTGGCATTGACAAGACAATGGCTTTGGTAAGTGAAAATTAATTTTGGCCTCAGATACATAAGGATGTTCAGAGATTTGTGCAGAGTTGTAGAGTTTGTCAAGTTGCAAAAGGGAGTAGTCATAACATTGGATTGTATAAACCTTTGACAGTTCTGGAGAGACCTTGGGAAGACATAAGCATGGATTTTGTGATGGGATTGCCTAAGACACAGAGAGGACATGATTCAATATTTGTAGTGGTTGACAGATTTTGAAAGATGGCTCATTTCATACCCTGTAAGAAGATAACTGATGTAGTGCATGTAGCTGACCTATTTTTCGAGGAGATTGTGAGATTGCATGGATTACCTAAGAGTATAGTTTCAGACAGAGATACAAAGTTTGTCAGATATTTTTGGAAGACACTTTGGAAGAAGATGAAGACAGATTTGAAGTTCAGTTCTACTTTTCATCCACAAATAGATGGACAGACAGAGGTAGTGAATAGGAGTTTGGGAAACTTGTTGAGATGTTTGGTTGGAGAGAAAGCTGAAAGTTGGGATTTGATTCTTTCACAAGAAGAGTTTGCATATAGTAATTCAGTAAATAGGAGTACCAGAAGAACACCTTTTGAGATTGTTACCAGAGTGAATCCTAGAGGAGTTGCAGAATTGAGGGATATCAATACAGAGGAAAAGAGGAGTGCAGAAGCAGAAGAATTTGTAGATCATATGAAGACAGTACAAAACCAGGTGAAGAAACATTTGGAGGATATGAACAGTAAGTATAAAGAGAAGGCTGATGAGAAGAGAAGACATAAGGAATTTGAATTGAAAGATGAAGTAATGGTGTACTTGAGAAAAGAAAGATTTCCAATTGGGACATATAAAAAGTTGAAGATGAAGAGGTTTGGACCTTGTAGGATACTTAGGAAATTTGATTTAGGAAATACATATGAAGTAGAGCTACCGGAGACACTGGGTATTTCACCTATTTTTAATGTTGCATATCTTTATCAGTATCATGAAGTAGAGTTCAGTGACAGTATGGAAGAAGACTTAAAGAAGTAGTTACCACAACAAGCACCAGAGCAGATAGAAGACATTTTGGACAACAAAGTCAGAAGCAGCACTAGAGGAAGATAATACAAAGAATATCTTGTGAAATGGAAAGGCAGACCGAAAAAAGATTCATCATGGATTTCTCAGGCTGAGGTGGACCGTCTTGGTTCTCCCTAGCCCCAATAAAGTAAGGGACTCACTTTTTCAATAACCCTAGATGTCTGATGCAGGAGCATCCCTGGTTCAAGAGTAATCTTGCATCAACCAAAAACATTTGCATTTTAGTTTGTTTGCATTTCAGTTCTTTCATTTTCCAGTACAATTCAGGCAGTTCAGTCAGAAGCAGTTTTCATCTTGTGGTCTGGTTTTGACAATTCACACCTTGCAGATCTGGACTCAGCATCTACATTCATTCATCTACATCATATCAAGAATTTAGAGCATTTGGATTAGTTATCAGAAAGATATCGCTATCAGAAGTCAACTATTTTCTCAGAGCAGAGCATTCTAACAATTCCTGATAATCAGCTAAAGGAGAAGGCTTGCAGATAATTCCTTGACTTGTGGATCTCAATGACACATCATTCAATGTCCTTTGGTTCATGGCTGACCTTCCCCAAGGGTCCACGCATTCATTTGAGGAAGTGTTCTATGCATTTAGGTCCGACCCATCTATGAACACATTACAACTCTTCTTTGGAGTTTGTGACCTTCCTTGGCCGACGTGGAAGAATCTATTGGTCCGGATTAGATATATATTGATGTAATAGATCCTTAGGAAAGTAGTTATCAAGTTCTCATGATTTAGAAGATAGATAGTTGGTTCCTTCATGAGAGGACTTCAAAGCTTTATCTTGCGCATTTATGTAATCAGGCCTGTGAGCCCTAATTGTAAGCCCGCATGTTGCCTGTCAATCTCTATTTGAATTCTCTGATATACTGAACGACTGAATCTGCATTTGTTCCATTTCCTTGAGTTGTTTTCATTGTGTTTACTCTTGCTACACAGTCTAGATTGTTCATTCTGTGAACCCTCCTACCGTGACTGCACTAGTTTGATAATGCTGACCGATGGAAAATCAAAGGTGAACCAATTGAAGAAGAAAATGATGAGGGTGTCAACCTTGGGACTGAGGAGGTACCTAAAATGGTTTACATAGGCAATAAGTTGAAGCCTCATGAGAAGCATATGTCGATTGTTCTACTGAGAAAATTTAAGAAGTGTTTTGCATGGTCCTATGAAGAGCTCAGGGCCTATGGGGAGGATTTGTTTCAGCATACTATTCCCCTTAAGTCTGATGCAAAACCATTTAGACAAAAAAAAGGCCTATAAACCCCACCTTAGCTCCCAAGATTCAAAAAGAATTGTTAAAGATGAAAGAGAGAGGTATCATTAAACCCATCATAAATTTTGAGTGGGTATCCAACTTTGTCTCAGTAAGAAAGAAGAACAGGGAATCAGGTTGTGTGTGGATTTCTGAAATTTGAATATCAGATCTCTTAAGGATAACCATCCACTCCCAAGCATGGACCATTTACTATAGAAAGTGACTGGATTAGAATTGATGTCCATGATGGATGGATTCTACAGGTACAACCTGTTAGACTTAGGGCATACAACTGAGAGGGGGGGTGAATCAGTTGTGCGAAACTTTCTCAAATTAAACACTTGAATCTTCTTTAGTGATTAGCAGAATATTAATCATGAACCATAATGCATTCAAATCAAAAGTAGAAACATATCAACACATAAGACACCAAGATTTTGACGTGGAAAACCCGGTTAAGGGAAAAACCACGGGGTGATTAACCCAAGAATGTATTCGCTGTTAGAAGAATAGAAAGAATAAATGGCACATGCCAATTAGGGCTCACTACCCGAGCACACTACTCACAAGAGGCTCACTGCCTATAAGAGACACACTATCTACAAAGAAATAAGTATCACCTTTAAGAACTGGAAAATAGCATCTTCACCATGCTTGAATCAGTTCCATTTAAGCCCAAAACTTATGCTCTGCCTTTCGCACTTCTCCTCACTACCATACACTCATCACCGCAAGACACACTTCAAAAAGACTTCACAATCCTTTATTTATACAAGGCATCGACTTAGGAACAATCATCTAAGTCAGCAAACACCTACAAGAACATTTGCAAGACGTGTAATACATCTGGTCAGCTAGTCTCAAGAAGAACACCAATATCCGGTGGTAATTCTTCAAATGCAAACTCTAACTTCAATGCGGACCACCAACATGAACTAGACATGATCCAACGATCATCATAACCTTCCCTGAATCACCAAGAACATCCACACTTCATCATCCTACTGGAATTCTTCTCTCCTTCATCCAGAGCTTCAAGAACACAGTCTGTCATCACTGTCATAAATGAATAGGCTCTTTGGGACCTTCAAACCACGAACCAATCTAGTTGATACTTCACAGGGATGTCCTCAATACTCCCTCAAGTCTGTAGAATGGGATAATGAAATTCTAGATCTCATCAGACCTATCTGTGACACTCTGTCATGTCTGAACACCTGCTAGAACTTGAGCATCCATAACTTCTTCAGATCTTCATGCGGACCTCTGAAAACTTGACTGGAGTATCACAAACTTATATCTACAAACCCTTTAAACCGCATCCTTTGATCCTCAGCCTATCTTGGACTTTTACCTTGTTGTCATCACTATTCTTCACTGTTCCTGATTGAGACTAATTTTCTCAATATCCTCAACACACAGCTCATTTAATCCTTCATTAATGCAACATGAGTATGTTGACATCAATGACAACACCAGTTAAACCCATACTTGCAACAATCTCCCCCTTTGTCATTGATGGCAACATATGATGTGAAAACCCATTAAGACAAGAACTTCTTACTGTCACAACTCCCCCTGTCAACAACAACCATTCACATGTCTTCTCTCCCTTTATTGCTCCCCCTTTGATCAGCAACCACTTATTTTTGACATGTCTTCTCTCCCCCTTTGACATCAATGGCAAAGGGCTCATACTTGCAATTTCACCACCTCAGACTCACACCTGTTGCTCCCCTTGAGTAGCAGCTCCCCAACATCAATCTGGATCACAAGATATGACTGTGATATCCACCAGATTGATGCACATTAGTGCATCCTAGTTCATCACTGGAGGGGCAATAACCCCTAACTTTTCCCTGAGATACTCAAAAGAGTCCTTGGGAAGAGGTTTAGTAAAGATATCTGTAATCTGATCCTTGGAGGGCACATACTCCAATCTGACTTCATCCTTGTTCACTTTCTCTCTCAGAAAGTGAAACTTGATAGATATATGCTTAGTCTTAAAATGCAACACTGGATTCTTAGAAATACTTATTGCACTTGAATTATCACAAAAAATTGTGATAGGCTCCTCATATTCTACTTGAATATCTCTTAGCATCTGCTTCATCCACAAAACTTGAGTGCAACTACCTGCTGTTGCAATGTATTCTACTTCAGTTGTAGACAGGGATATTGCCTCTTATTTCTTGCTTAGCCAAGAAACCAATCTTTTTCCCAAAAAGAATGCTCCTCCACTTGTACTCTTCATATCATCCACATCTCCTGCCCAATCTGCGTCTGTATATGCATGAAGAGAAAAATTATGATCTCTAGGATACCACAGACCATACTCAACTATTCCTTTTAAGTACCTAAAAATTCTTTTGATTGCCACGACATGAGATTCTCTGGGATCAGCTTGGAATCTCGCCACAAGACCAACAACCTGCATTATATCTGGTCTAGTTTGAGTGAGATACAATAATCCTCCAATCATTGATCTGTACTTTGTCTGATCTGCTTTAGGAGAGTCATCATCTTTGCTCAACTTGAATCCGGTTGCCATGGGAGTGTTCATTTGCTTTGAATATTCCATTCCAAATTTCCTCAACAATTCTTTCGCATATTTGGTCTGAGAAATAAAGATTCCTTTCTTTGTCTAAGTAATTTGCAGACCCAAGAAGAAATTCATTTCACCGAGCATTGACATCTCAAACTCACTTTTCATTTGATTTGCAAAGGTTTTACACATACTGTCTCTTCCTCCAAATATGATATCATCAACAAATACTTCAACAATCAAGATGTTTTCATGATCAATTTTAAAATATAGGTTATTGTCAGCAGTACCTTTGTTGAAACCAATCTTCAAAAGATGTTTGTCCAGTCTTTCATACCAGGCTCTAGGGGCTTGCTTTAGTCCATACAGTGCCTTCTTCAATTTGCAGACCATATCACCATGCTCAGATAATTGAAAACCATGCGGTTGTTCAATGTACACTTCTTCTTCTAAGTCACCATTCAAGAAGGCAGACTTGATATCCATCTGATACACCTTGAAATCCTTGAAGGTAGCAAATGCAAGAAATAGTCTGACTACTTCAATTCTTGCCACCGGAGCAAAGGTTTCTTCAAAATCAATCCCTTCTATTTGAGAGTAGCCTTTGCAGACTAATCTGGCTTTATTTCTGATTACTTCACCAACTTCATTTAGTTTGTTCTGGAAGACCCATTTAGTTCCAATCACATTCTTGTTTCTAGGTCTGGGAACAAGATCCCAAGTGTGATTTTTCTCAATTTGCATCAACTCTTCCTCCATTGCTTTGGTCCAGTTTTCATCATTGCAGGCTTCATTTATTGTCTTAGGTTTAATCTTTGAAATTAGACAATATTTATCTGAACTTTGAGCAATTTTCCTTCTAGTTTGCACACCTTTGCTTTTGTCACCTATGATCTAATCTTCAAAGTGGTTCAGTCTTACATACCTTGGAACTTTGGGAGTTTCTTGCACTTCTGCTTCTTGATCAGGCTCATTCAGACCTATCTCTTCTTCCTAATTTACCGGATCAGTCTGAATCTGACTTTTAGGAGAGGATTGAGCTCCTTGAACCAGAACACCATTCTGATCATCTTCATCGTACTCATAAAACCTTGAGGGTTTCTCTATTCCCTCATCAACCTTCACATTTGTACTTTCTATCATCTTTCTTAGTCTCTTGTTATAACACCGGTATGCTTTGCTTTGAGTAGAGTAACCCAAGAATATTCCTTCATCACTTCTAGCATTAAACTTGCCTAAATGTTCATCTCTTTTGATGTAACACTTGCTACCAAAGACTCTGAAATATCTTACAGTAGGAGTAATGCCAAACCAGAGTTCATAGGGGGTCTTACCAGTATTGCTTCTGATTTGAACTCGACTAAGAGTATAGACTGCAGTGCTAACAACTTCTCTCCAATTGATCTGAGGAACATTTGCTTCCATCATCATGGTCCTAGATGCTTCCTGGATGGTCTGGTTCTTTCTCTCCACTACTCCATTCTGCTGTGGAGTCCTAGGAGAAGACAATTGTCTCTTGATTCCATGTTTCTCACAGAACTCTATGAACTCACCGGATGTGAATTCTCCACCTCTATCAGACCTTAGACACTTCAACTTTAATCATGTTTCATTCTCTACCATAGCCTTGAATATTTTGAATTTCTCAAGAGCTTCTGATTTCTCCTTTAGAAAGGTTACCCACATCATCCAGGAATAGTCATCAATTTACAACATGAAGTATCTATCACCTTGAATACTCCTGGTTCTTGTCAGACCACAATGATCAATGTGAACTAAGTAGAATAATCTGGTAGAAGATAGTTCCTTGCTTTTGAATGTGACTCTGCTCAACTTACCCAACGGACATTCCTTGCACAAGCTGTTAGTAGGTTTCACCAGTTTTAGAAGATCTCTTATAGCCTCAATATTGCTTATCTTGATGATATTATCAAAATTCACATAACACATTCTTCTATGCCATAACCAACTCTGATCAACTTGAACAAATAAACAGCTTTTACCAGTACCAACTAAGTGGAAGATATTACCTTTAGTTTGAGCACCGGATGCAATCTCTGTTCTGGATCTTTCAAAGATTTTGCATTTTCCATCCTTGAATCAGAGATCATAGCCTTTGTCCACCAACTATCCAACACTGAGAAGATTATGCTTCAAACCTTTAACATACAGTACATTGCCAGTTTTATTTCTTTCATCAAAAGAAATAGTTCCTCTTCCTCTGATTCTACCAGCAGAATTATCACCAAACTTCACCACTCCTCCTTCATACCTTTCCAAGTCTATGAACTTATTTTTGTAACCTGTCATGTGGTGAGAGCAAGCACTGTCAATGACCCAATCATTCTTTTCTTCAACTTGGGCAGCCAGAGCTCTTTCTACAACTTTATGATTGATAGATACAGAGGATATTGGTTCTTCTTCCTTGATGGCAATAAACACCCATTCACTTCTAGATTTGTTTCCTGTCTCTGATTCATCATCTGTTACTCCTTCATTATCATCTTCTTCATGAACATAGTAACAATTCTTTTGGAACCTTGATCTGTTAGGATTTGGCTTTGAAAATCTCTTTGGACATCTTGAGGCAAAATGACCAATCTTATTGCGGTTAAAACACTTAAAAGGCAAATTTCCTTCATACTTACCGGATCCTCTTGGCAGTCTCTTTGCAATGAGGGCTTCAAGTTGAGCAGTTTCTACTTCTTCTTCTAGCTCTTTTCTTGCTTTTTCATACCATGACAATTTCCTTGATGAGTTCTCTCCTAGATCAAATCCTTGTTTACCTTTCACAGAGACATTGGCTTTGAATGTAGATTCAATTTTGGAGGGATCATCTCCAAACTTGGTCATTTCAAAAGCAGCCAGTTTGCCAGCCAATTGGTCTCTTGTGACAGTGGTATGGGCTCTGAATTCATCAATGGTAGCAACCTTGATTTTGTAAGAGGCAGGAAAGGATCTGAGAATTTTACCAACAATCTCATTTTCATCCAAGACTCCACCAGAATTTCTAATTCCACAAACCAGCTCATTCACTCTTGGCATAAAAATGGTAATATTTTCATCATCTCTCATCTTTAGTTTTTCAAATTTTCCTTTTAGACTCTGTAACCTTGCACATTTAACATATTCGTCTCCTTCATGCAAAAGTTCCAGTTTAATCCAGATCTCATAGGCAGTTGGAAGATCAATAACATTTGAGAGCTCTGAGTCAGTTAATGCGCTTAGAAGAGCCTCTTTGGTCCGAAGATTGTTTTCAGCATCTGTGATTTCATTTAGGGTTGTCGGACCACCCTGTGGAGGTACATACGCTTTTGTGACCATGGACCAGTATGCCATTCCCATATACTGCAAGTGACATTTCATGTGACCTTTCCAAAGAGAAAAGTTGGTTCCATCAAACTTCAGACTATCCTTCTTGTATGATGACATCCTAGATCTCCTCAAGCGGTTAAGCTCCTTTTAGAGGAACTTAGCTCTAATACCAATTGTTAGACTTAGGGCACACAATTGAGAGGGGGGGTGAATCAGTTGTGCAAAACTTTCTCAAATTAAACACTTGAATCTTCTTTAGTGATTAGCAAAATATTAATCATGAACCATAATGCATTCAAATCAAAAGAAGAAACATATCAACACATAAGACACCAAGATTTTGACGTGGAAAACCCAGTTAAGGGAAAAACCACAGGGTGATTAACCCAAGAATGTATTCTCTATTAGAAGAATAGAAAGAACAAATGGCACATGCCAATTAGGGCTCACTGCCTGAGCACACTGCTCACAAGAGGCTCACTGCCTACAAGAGACACACTGTTTACAAAGAAATAAGTATCACCTTTAAGAACTGGCAAATAGCATCTTCACCATGCTTGAATCAGTTTCATTTAAGCCCAAAACTTCTATTGTGCCTTTCGCACTTCTCCTCGCTACCACACACTCATCACTACAAGACACACTTCAAAAAGACTTCACAATCCTTTATTTATACAAGGCATCGACTTAGGAACAATCATCTAAGTCGGTAAACACCTACAAGAACATTCGCAAGATGTGTAATACATCCAGTCGACCAGTCTCAAGAAGAACACCAATATCTGGTGGTAATTCTTCAAATGCAAACTCTAACTTCAATGCGGACCACCAACATGAACTGGACATGATCCAACGATCATCATAACCTTCCCTAAATCACCAAGAACATCTGCACTTCATCATCCTACTGGAATTCTTCTCTCCTTCATCTGGAGCTTCAAGAACATAGTCTGTCATCACTATCATAAATGAATAGGCTCTTCGGGACCTTCAAACCATGAACCAATCTAGTTGATACTTCACAGGGACGTCCTCAATACTCCCTCAAATCTGTAGAATGGGATAATGAAATTCCAGATCTCACCGGACCTATCTGTGACACTCTGTCACCTCTGAACACCTGCTAGAACCAATTCTACTTGAGCATCCATAACTTCTTCAGATCTTCGTGCGGACCTCTAAAAACTTGACTGGAGCATCACAAGACTTATATCTACAAACCCTTTAAACCGCATCCTTTGATCCTCAGCCTATCTTGGACTTTTACCTTGTTGTCATCACTGTTCTTCACTGTTCCTGATTGAGACTAATTTTCTCAATATCCTCAGCACACAGCTCATCCAATCCTTCATTAATGCAACATGAGTATGTTGACATCAATGACAACACCAGTTAAACCCATACTTGCAACACAACCAAGTGATGGTTAAGGAATTATATTAGTACAAGACAACGTTTACAACTCCTTGGGGTACCTACGGTTATGTGACGATGCTATTTGGTTTGAAGAATGCAGGGTCAATGTTTCAGCAGGCCATGGATGTGGCTTTTGTTGGTCTTATTAACAAGATCATGGTGGTCTATCAGAATGACTTGACTGCATTCTTGAAGGAAAAAGGTGATCATTTCAAGCACCTTGAAATCATCTTCAAAAGATGTCTAGAGTATGGGATTTCACTTAATCCCAATAAATGTATATTTGGTGTTGAAGAGGGTAAGCTACTAGGACATATTGTGTCAAGGGATGGGGTTAGAATAGATCCTGAAAGTGTTAAGGCCATTGACCTTATCCCTCATCCTAAATCAATCAAGGGAATTCAATCTTTTTTCGGACAAATAAATTTCATCAGGAGGTTTGTTCCTAATTTTGTAGAGAAGACTAAGGCATTTTCTAAAATGTTCAAGAAGAGACAATCAGTTGTATGGAGTGCAGAGCCATCTGAAGCATTCAAAGATATAAAAGAGGCCATCAAAGAGGCACCAATACTGATAAGTATGAATTATCCAAAACCCATTCAGTTGTTCTCCTTTGCTTCTTTTTATACTGTTGTTGTTGTCTTACAACAAAAGAATGAAGATGGATATGAACAGCCTGTGTATTTTTTTAGTAAATCATTGCAAGTAACTGAGTTGAAGTATTCCATAATGGAAAAGCATGCTTATGCACTAGTAAAGGCTATGAAATATTTTAGATCATACCTCACAGGTGTGAAGACCATAGCATATGTGCCACACATAGTAGTAAAGGACATATTTATGCAGCAAGAAGGTTTAGGTAAAAGATGCAGATGTATCAATAGGATCCAAGAATATGATATGGGCATACAAGTCACAAAGTTGGTTAGATGTCAAGGCTTAGCTAAGTTAATGGCTAATTCAAATATTGAGGCAACAAAAGTAAATAAAACGGATGTAGAAGATATTCCTTCTCATTGCAGATTGATTGACAATGCATGGTACAAAAATGTGATATTTTACCTTGAAAATATGAATTGTCCACCATGTATGGATGCGAATCAAAAAAGGACCCTCAAGCTGAAATCTCAGAGGTATGTCCTGTTCCAAAATGAGCTAATGTGGAGAAATCATGGTGTATTGCTTAAGTGTTTGGATCAAGAGAAAGATGAAGCGGTAATGAATGAGTGTCACCATGGCATCTGTGGGGGACACTTCAAAGCTAAGACCACTGCTCGTAAGATCCTTAGAGCTGGGTATTGGTGTCCTACTTTATTCAAGGATGTAGCATAGAAGATAAGAAAGTGTGATGCTTGCCAATGGTTTTCTGGTAAGTTGAAGTTTGTTGGAGCACTGCCCCTTTTTCTCCTTGTAGTTGATGCACCTTTCCAACAGTGGGGAATTAACTTCATTAGAGAAATACAAAAGAAATCTAGCAATGGATTTAAGTGGATCCTTGTGGCCACTGATTACTTCACTAAGTGAGTAGAGATAGTCCCCACTCACAATGCAACTTCCAAGGTGGTTATCAATTTCATAGTGAATAATATAATAACTGGGTTTTGAGTGCCAACTAGGATTTTGGCAGACAACAATGTCTTTTAGGTCTCAGGAAATGTTGTACATGTGTTCAAAGTTTGGTATAAACCTTGTGTATTCGTCCCCCTATCACCCCCAAAGTAATGGACAGGCTAAATCAAGTAATAGAAGCCTGATGAAGATCATAAAAAGAACACTGGATTAGAACAATAAAAGATGCGATGACAGTTTGAAATATGCTCTATGGGCTGTCAGGATAACTTTAAAAAAGGCCATAGGTAGAAGCCCATTTGAACTGGTATATGGAATAGAGGTGAAGATGCCCATCAGCATGGAACTACAGTCTATTAGTTGCTACAAGATATAGAAGAAGATCAGTATGATGCAATGTCTTAGAGGATCATATAGTTGATTGAGTTAGAGGAATAAAGAAGAGTTGCACATGATAAAAACATGAATCATAAGCATGCAATGAAGTGTTTACTTGATAAGATCACTATATCAAGAGGTTTTTAGATTGATGACTTGGTCCTCCTTTGGAATGCAAAATCTGAAGATAAAGGGAAGCATGGTAAATTTGATCCATTATGGCTTTGGCCATATGAAGTGGCTGAGAAGTTTGAGTTCAATGTCTATCGTTTGATGACTCTGGAAGGAGAACTCATGGAGTTATCCATTCACAGTCAGTATTTAAAGCATTACTTTTCATAAGTAATGATTTCCTTCAATTTTTGAATGTTGAAGTCAAGTTCTATCTTTCATATTTTGAACCTCATGTAGTCTTGACCATTGTTGGTCATGACGATGTGTTTATGTTGTGCTTTTCCTGTTCCTATTTTTTGTGGTCTTCTACTTCTTGGTACACGTTCCCAACTAGAGCCACTATTGGGACTCCTATTTTCCATGCTCCAAAACATGTTTTTCTTGCCAAATCCATCAAAATTCCCACTTTGTGCCTTTGTTGTTGAACCCATCATTAATATCCGATCTAAGACTATTTTGAAATGGGTTCCCTCCAGAAAAATTGTAAGTGTTTTCCTTTTGAAGTGCAAGGAAGAAGCCCACAAAAAGATAAGTCCAAAGTTTTCTGGCTTTTCCCTTGTATTTTCTTCCTTTTTCAGAGCTTCGGAGGATTAGAGTTTTGGGGTTCTCTCTTCGGTCGTGCCATTCTTATTGCCTCCAAAAACTTTGCCTTGATAATTTGCAAAAAAAATTTAAGTGTTGCAGATCTCGGAGGTCGGGGTGGCAGTTTTCCTTCTTCTGGGAAGGTGGAAGGGTGAGATCCTAATCGCCGAAGTTTGACAAAGATCAAAAAATTTCTGAGTCTTTTGGGTGTCGCACATCAGGAAGTTTCTCTTCTTCTTTCCTTTTTGATGGTGGAAGGGTGAGGATCTAATGGCTAAAGTTTGACAAAGTTTCAAATTTTAAGTGTTTCAAGATCAGGGAATCAGGTAGTTCCTTTTCTTCTCTTCCAAATGCATGAAGTATGGTAAAGGCCTGATCTCTGAAGCCCGATGGTTTCCCTTTATTCCTTTCAGAATTTGGAGATCGGGGTTTACTTCTTCACTCTTTCAAAGGTCGATGCCTGGAGGAAGCCTAATTGGTCGAGGCTTGACTGTTTTGCCTTCCCTGCTCCTTGCATTGTCTAGAAACACCTAGAATATGTAGGAAAACACTCCAACAACCTCCAATATCACCATTAATGTGAAATGGGTAGTTGAAATTAATGTTTTTATTGCAGTTGGTGGGGTTGTTGGGGGGTTTTTCCACCCATTTAATCCTCATATCTGAGTTGTTAAGGCTATAAAGGCAAGATTGAAACTCTTTTTAAGGGTGGTCTTTTGGTAGTTTTTTAGGCAACAAAAGTGTAGAGCTCTCTAGGGTTCCAACAAACAAAAGTTCTAGTTCTCTAGTAGGGAAGATAAAAAAGTTATGAAAAGATTCAAATTGGTTTCAAGAATTAGTGTATGAACTCATTTTTCTCATATAAATTTTCAAGGAAATCCCAAGTTTCTGTAGGGCTTCCTCTTGCCACATCCATGGTATGATTGTAACCATTGATCAAATGAATATGATAGATTCTTAAAACATTACATGCTATGTGATGATATCTTCCATGGTTGTAAATGAATGATTGCATTTTGATAAAGGATTACTAAGTATATTCCTCACTGGTTATTGTTTTTCTACATCTGGGTATCCAGAAAGTGCTTGTTTCATTTCTGTATTATCTTATCCTCTATTGAACTATGGACTTTGTAACCCATCCTAATAGGCACCAGTCTGAAATGTATGATCACCCACACCTCTTTTAAAAAACTAAAACAAAATTTTCAAGTGTGTAGTAAATAGTTACTATTATATGCATTGTTATGATTTTGTGTTGTACCCAGGAAATATTGTTAGTGAATCTTCAAAGTGTTAATTTTAGCAAACCAAACATGCATACTAGCACCTTCCATTATTGCAAGAGTGTTTTTTATCATCTTAAATAGAGGTTTTAGTGCAACAAGCTTCTCTTAATCCAGTGACTATTTAGGGATTAAGATAGTAGTTTGGGTATTGCTGCAATGATATGAGCTTGAAAACATCTTCCATTGTTGTTAATCCTTGTTAAGTGATACCTCTAGGAATACTCTCCTTGGCTTAGCTGAGCTAGAAGTGTTAGGGTTAGCTGGCAGAAGATATCAATTAAATGCAAATAAAGATTAGACAAAGGAATGGAAATATACAGAAATAATAACAGCGAGAGACAAGTTTTAATGTGGTTCACCCAAACTCACGCTACATCCACCAACAGAGAGTCCAATATTATTATCCAGTAAATCAAACCAATTACAACCAGCAATCCTTGCAACTCAATACCATTGCTAATGCTACAATACAATGTCAACGGAAACCCTAACCCTTAGCTACTTTTATCAAGCCTTATGTCAGTTACAAAAAAAAGTTTTTTATGTCAGAAACCCTAACCCGCTGCCTTTGGACCCCGCAAGGGGCATTGCCCCCAAACCCCGTTAAATAATTTGGGGGGAAACTGTGCCGATAAAAGTGGGGTAAATTTTACCTCTGAGTCTGATTAGGCTCCATATAACAACAAGAAGTGAAGGGAAGATTACCCATTCCCAACCATTGGCCCTTAATGATCCTTATCCTGTTGATGAGCCTCTTTTCTATCTCCTTGATGAGAACCCTAGCCTCAAAGATTGAAGAATGTTCTAGGGATTAGGATAAGCTATTTTGGGACCCAACAAGTGCATCACCACATATGTCATTTTAGTTATTCTTCTTAACCATTTTCCAATGGTGAAAACTTTATAGATTTAGAAGTAGTTTTTAGTTTCAAATACTTAGATAAATATGGAACCAACCCTTTATCTAGAGTTTTGCCTTCAATGAACAAGGTCTCACACCTTGAAGCCATTACCATTGTGTCATAGAACTTGTTGAACCAGGTTCAACAAGGGTGCAGTTCGATGTGATAGCAGTGGTTTATTGTGATATAAGGGAAAAAGAAAAGGAGAGTGATTAACTTAGCACTCAATAAGATTTTAAGAACATCATGTATGGATTCTTGAAGCTTAGTAAACTTCATAAAATCATTTGTTTTGAATGAAGGAAAAGAAGAGGTAGTAGAAACTTGATTCATATTTTCATTCATATCATTACCCTTCAAAATATTATTTGTCTTTTGTATAAATCTTGAGATGATAAACCATACTTCATGTATTGGATGCTAAAAACTTAAAATCAAGATTCTTCAAATGTGTGCACATTTCTCTAAAAGATGGAAATCTACTTAGGTGTACATTATTCTTTATGACTAGAAGTAATCCCTTAAGAAACAGGATTTGAAGAATCTTGATTTTAAGTGTTTAGCTTACGTGCACATTATTCTTTATGACTAGAATTAATCCCTTAAGAAACAAGATTTGAAACTCATCATCATCAAAGTGGTGTTTGATTCTACCACACTAAGATTGAAATGAAATGACATAATCATTAATTTGTTCATTGCTACTTTGTGTGCATCTAGTAAGGTAGTTGAGAATGATCTTCAATCTTATGCTTATATGAAAATGCTATAAAAATGTTGTGGTATGATCATCAAAGAAATCGACAAAACTTGGTGGTAATGAATAAAACCATTGAATAACATAATCATTGAAGGTTACTAGAAACAAATTAGCTATGATCTTTTCATGATAAGCAAAACCAATACATGTAGCTATAAAATATTGGATGTGAACACTCAGATCTCATTTTCCACTATAAAATTTATATCAAGCAGCCATGAATCCTTTAGGAAATAGATATATAACAATCTCAAAAGATAAAGGCATATGATGCAAAGGATTTTATGTAAGAGCATCCATGTTACCCTTGATTTCCTTTTTTAGATATGCCAATTCATGTACAAGTGTATCTAGGGTGGTGGTGGAAACAAGAGTAGCATTAGGAGTATGTGAAATGGTAGAAGAGGTACATTGGAGTTGTGATGTATGGAAATAGGTATGAATGGATTTGACTTATTATTAGAAGTATTGGTTATGGCTTGAGCTATAGAGATAATATGGGTTGTATGAGTGGAGGCTATAATAGTAGTGTCTATGGAAGTGGTATGATTAGATGTGAGTGGAATGCTAGATGGAGTCGTGAAGCACTAGTGGTGTTAATGAGGGGTGGAGTGTAACCATGGAGTAAGCCATATTGAGGAGTGAAATTAATGGGAAAGGAAGTAGGAACAACACTAGGGATTTAACAGTGGTAGTGGTCATGGAAGTAGTAGGGTTGGGATTGGAAGAGGAGGATAGATCAAAGGATACACCTACATAAGAACTCATTAAGGACCAACATCTTGTAAAATTTATGTGCCATGAGGACATCCTACTAATATCTTGTAAAAGAGATTTTCCAATTGATTAGGGTATTTAACTTGCATAAATGCACCAAACAAAGTTTGCTTTGTAAGGGAAATATCTTGTTTAGCCACATGCGCATCATGATCATAGTCTTCTTGATCACCCAAGGTGGTCTCAACACAACCACCATTAAAGATATCATTATTGTTGTAATAGGTATCCATTTTAGGGTTTAAGAAAGCACTCCTCAATGGGAGATTAGGGTTGCAAGTAGTTCATAGCATAAACAATAATATGGTGAAGGGTAATCAAATATCATATTAGAAAAACTAGAAAATTGGAGATCAGATCTAAAAACAAGTGTAAAATGCAAGCCCTAAAGCCAAAGCAAGGTTGGGTAGGGTGGGTGAAATATAGAATATGTAAATAAGCAAACAAAACCTTAAAATAAGAATGTATCAATGAAGCACAAGAATGAAAAGGAAGATCAGACCTAGAAATAAGGTGTGATGAAAAAATACAGATTTAAAAACCCTAATGATTATAAGAAATCCTAGGGGGTAAAGTAGGTCATGTAAGAGTAGATGGGTTCACCAAACATCTAAAGGAAAATAAATTTTCCCTAACTTTAATCTACATCTAGGTCAATTTTGTGCTTATATCTCATTTCTACATTTGTGGATATGTCCTCTACCATGAGAATCTGATTTTTTTAGTTGTGTGTTTCTACTCTCTGGTTCGCCAAATTTGTTTATGCTTGCCCTACCATCTAGACTAGGGAATTTAAGAATACCTTTAGAGGATTGCCTGGATCACTAGGGGCATGTTCTCCTAGGCCATCCCTTGAAAAATACTTCTTTTAATGATTGTTCCTTCAATGCTCTCCGATGAGAGAGGATATTCAATTACAAAAGGATGATGAAATGAAAGCAATTAAATGCCTTTAAATACAAGGACATAACAACAATTCACACAAACATGTGTTTGGTCAACTCACAATGGCTAGTGAAATAGGTAGGAGTCAACCATTTGTGGATATGAATTTTAGAAATTTGGTGGTCAAATTCACAGACATGGGATCGATCTTGCACACATGGGAATGACCCTAGAAATGTGTGCTATATAGAAAAGTGTACATGGATAGATATAGTGTGAACAAAATGTGTAACGATATGTGTAATAGGAATAAGTGAAAGCTAAAAGAATGAGCCCAACTTCATATATATATATATATAAATATATATACAAAACTAAAAAACATCTCATTCCTTAACCTTGCCATGAAAATAGTAAAAAGGCACACGATGCTTTCATAAATGAAAAGCTCGTTACTTGGTTTATACTCTATTTTTACGAGGTATGCAATCTTTGTCTCCACTTCAAATTTCCTTTTTTGCACTCTCCCATGTGTAACACCTTTTTAATCACTCTAAACTTTAAAGTCTTTTGAGAATGATATTGAGTTTTTTCATATTGATTTAGAAGTTGTTGGGATGCGTAGACAGACAAATTGCACGAGTTTAGTTGTGAAGAGGAGTACAAAGAACGAATGTGATCTTTTTCGTTTTTTTTTTTGTTATGAAATGGACACCCCTTTCTCGGATGGAAAGATTCTCCTGTCCTCAAAACCATGACTTCATTGGAATATTGTGCAATTTTAACTCATTATTATTTGTGATTTAGATTAATTTAATTTGATGTGAGAACGTTTTCAATGTTTTACTTTAATTAATTGTTTGTGAAGAAAGTAGGACAAAGCACTAGCCATAATATTTAACCATTTTTTATTTGTAATGGGGGAAAATGCATACCTTCGCTTTTCTCATCTCTCTTGAGTTTATTTGAGAGGGTTATTTTTAGTGTAATAGATATATATTCTAACTTAAAAGTTGCTAAATAATTTGAATTTTATTTTATTTTATTTGTACACATTTTTAAGAATTGGTTTTGATTCTTTGTTCATTCATTCTTTTATTTAAGTTAAATTCGAGGGCATGAAAT
This sequence comes from Cunninghamia lanceolata, assembly GCA_027924645.1. Classification (NCBI taxonomy): domain Eukaryota; kingdom Viridiplantae; phylum Streptophyta; class Pinopsida; order Cupressales; family Cupressaceae; genus Cunninghamia; species Cunninghamia lanceolata. Next base: position 950,740 of record BSBN01000806.1, read on the forward strand.
AAATTTGGTTTATTTCTATGCATATAGAAATGACTTCAAAGTTTTCAAAACTTAAATTTAAATTTTGATCCTCATTGAATCCTTCCAATTACGGTTATGAGCCTATTAAAGCACAAAAATATGTTCACTTGTGTACTAGGGTATTGTATTTAAGGATGAACCCTAATTCATTTCAAATCATTAAGACCATCCAGACATGAGCATTCAAGATACATTCATAGCATCACCATAGACCATCAACATTGTATCATTGATGTACATTAAAAATCTAAGGTATCACTATGTGTTTGATTATTGTCTTTGATCTTTTTCACCAAAATGTTTAACTAAAGGAGAACAAAAGCCTAGCCTTGCAAACTCTTCAAAGGTGTCTATTGACACCACTCCTTTGTAGATACAGAACCTAAAGACCAAGGCAAGCAAGTTCTCAATGTCAAATTTTCTATAAGTCATTTCCACACATAAAACTTAAGTCTGTGAGTGGAGTTCAAATTTATAGATGCAAAGATCAAATTTGTAAGTGTGGAAGCGAACCAAAGTGATAAATAGAAAAATCCTAACACAAAGGCATTCGTCTGACATCTCTAAAGGCACTAATAAATTGGTGAATTTATGGTGGCATTTGTCATTGTCAAATCAATTTTGAGTCAAACTAAGTACAACTTTTTAATTTAAATTTTGTGCATCTATTTCAATAGAATAATCAATGTCAATTCTTTATCTAAAATAAATTATTTATTTACATTTATTTACCCTAAATTTATATGCAAGCTTAATTTATTCCTTAGAATATTAAGGTTTATTTGACCAATCTCTTATTGTATTATAGAGATAGTGGTAACACAACTTGAAAGTATGTCAATTGCATGTTTAGAATATATTAATGTACTTTATTGTTCAAAGATGAAGATGACTCTTGAGAGGGTAAGTAACAATGCTAAACATGTATTCTAATGAAAAATATTTTTTGACAACATTTTTTGATAAGTAATGTTCTATTATATTAATTTATAAAAGAAATATTATTCACCCATATTCACCAAAAAAGGATGGGTGGATCATGTTGGCCACATGTGTTGTCATTGATGTCAACATAATAGATGGATATGTACAGACAAACTTAGAGTTAGGATGCTTAAGATAGATCAGTCTGGGGGAAAGGAAAAATGGTCTAAGTATGGATTGGTTTTGGGCTTGAACATGATGCGGAGGTAAACAACCTTATCCTTCCATGATTTCTGCATATATACTTACATATCTCATCAGTTGGGAGTACCGCACTCAAGGGTAAGAAGTAGAAAAGTGTCTAAGGTATTCTCAATGCAAAACCTAAGGCAAAGTCAACTTGAATTGGTCCTCATTTCTCTACAAAGAAAGATTTGGCCATGCGGTTCTAGTGATAGCTTCTGACATGAATTGACATGATATATCCAATGTTTTAGCCTCACTTACTCAACATTAAAAGTTACAAGGATTAGTACATTGGCCATCACCCAGACAAAGTAGAGCAGTATTGGGGAGACAATGGAATGCTCCGCATTCCTCCGGAAGAGATCTATTTGTCATGTGGCTCTAAGGAAAGACTAAGATCAATATGTTATATGCTATGATGGGTTTCAAGTGTTTTAGTGGTCCACAAAGACATTACTCAAGAGACAAAGGCATTACACTATATTCCAGAGCCTAAATATACAAGTTAAGTTCTTCAAAAGATGAAACATGTACAAATCTATTAGCAAAGCTTGTGCGGAGGTGATATATGGTCCAAGACACATCAGATATGATCCACATATAAATAATTCTCATTTTTTGTACCACATCAAAATGTCATAACTGTAAGCAAAGTTGTAAGTACAACTGTCTTCGAAACTCTAAGTATCTAAGCCATTCTTGAATTCCTCCAGAAACTTTAGATAAAGGTGTGCAGATCTAGTGAATAGAATCCATTGATATCTATGATCATTTCCAGAAGGTTTTAGACCCTGCACTTAACCGCAATATCATATTTTAGGTTGTGAAGCATTACATAAGGCCAAGAAGACTCTGTTCTCTACAGACTGATACATTTCTTATCTTGTGGATGCATAGTTTGGTATGATACTTCTCTGGTAAGGTGTTTGATTGCTATTGATTTCTTGCATGATTGAATCCTTGGTCCGCATTAAGTTTTTGGCTTCTCCCCAGCAATTGAAAGATGAACAGTCAACAGTGTTAAGCAGTATGAGCCGACTGATTAAGTACCTATTGCATGTGGAGGCTCCTAACTAGTTTCTCCAAGTCTGAAAGGTGTGGAAAGGTGTTTCCTGATGTTCTTCATAAAGCCCTGAGGTTCACAACAAGTTTATTATCACTTTGCATGTGTTGTGGCCGACCAATGACTAGCTACATGTTACATTCAATATTGTTTTGGATGCCAACCTAATCAATGCTTCAAGATCTTGCAGAGGATATATATAGAAGATATAATTCATTTGAAAGGAAATTAAGTGGAATAAGAAAATAGTGTTTCAAGGTGTGTGCCCTTGGTCTCCTTTTATTGTGCAACACAACGCTTGGGTTCATGATAAGGCTTAACCACCTCCTGTGGATTCATTAACTCTAGCAGTTGTATCAAGCATTAACAGGTTGATCTTTTGGTGCAACGACAACTGTCTTTGCAACAATTGGTGTATATATGAAAAATTTGGATAAAATGAAAGATAAATCAACAACATGCAAATTACCTTCTTCCCTAGATTTTACGAATACCTCATATAGCTTGAAACGATAGATGCATGTTGATTGTTCGAATGATTGATTTGTTGGTTGCTCACAATCTGCAGCGTGATGATTGGATTGAAGATGATAGGATTGAGATTGATGAAATGACAAGTAGGTGATGGATAAGGAGAAAATTTGGTAGAGTAATAGTACTTAGAAGATTCATCCATGCAAATGACATGGAAATGGGTCAATTTATAGGCAAGATGAGAAAATGGAAGGATAAAGTTTCCATTTCGTGATTGATAATTGAATTGGAAAGTTGCTATGCAACTTGGGAGAGAGAAAAATGGAAGGTGGATGAGTGATTTGGGAGATGAAATTGGTAAGGTGAAAGAGATGAGTTGAGAGGAAATTGGCAAGTGAAAGAGATAACTCGAGAAAATTTGAGAGATAGAAATGGTAAGTAGGTGAGTCATAATTAAATAATTTAAAAATAAATTATTTAATTTATGATGCATGTGAGGATTAAAAGTGATAAATTAAATAAAATAAAATATTTATTTTATTTGATTTAAGAGGAAAGTGGGGTAAATAAATAAATAAAATTTATTTATTTAATAATGGTAAAAGGGATGTGATTAAATTAAATAAATGTTGGATTTATTTAATTTAATAGAGGAAAATGCTAGACTAGGTTATGATACGCGCACCTAGGGTAAAAATGCTACAAGAAGTAGTGTTATGACAAGGTGGACATTTTTGGGTGTCTACATTTTGCCCCTCTTTGAGATGATGTTCGAGATGATGATGTTCAAAGAAGCTAAGGTATGGATAGAGGAAAAAGATAGGATGATGGAAAGATAGGACGGTGATGGAATGATGATGATGATGCCCCCTCGAGAGGATAGGCAAGTTAGAAGAACATGGGTAGGCTCTCAAAATGAAATGGATTGGTCGAAAAAGATTAGGAAATGGAGGAAAGAGATGAAGGATATGTTATGCTACAATGAAAGTGAGCAACCATATGTTTGATATAGCGCGAGACGTTATGCACCAAGGTATAAGGACCAAGGTGATGATGTGTCTCATGCCCCAGCATGATACAACATTGTCTAGGTACAAGATATGAATATTACCTGGGTTGGATTTGATGCAAATGCAAGATAAAAATGATAACACACACAAGAAAGCAAGCAAGCATGCACAAATGATTAAAAAACAAACAAGGTATTGCCCCTGTCAAGTTGAAAACCAATGATTAATTGATTGATGGATGATGTGTTGATAACTGAGAGGGGGGGGTGAATCAGTTATCCTAATTATTTCCTTTATTGAACTTTCCCTTTAATTGATGCAGCATAAAATCAAACATAAAACATTAACCATAAAACAAGAAACACATGACACAGTATTTTTGACGTGGAAACCCTGTTAAGGGAGAAAACCACGGGGTGATTAACCCAAAATTATTCTCTGTTAGAAGAATAGGAAATTACAAAGATGGCACTTGCCAATTAGGGCTCACTGCCCGAGCACACTGCTCACAAGAGGCCCACTGCCTACAAGAAGACACACTGTCTACAAAGTGATGAGAATCACAGTCTTGAACTGATTGGAAGCATCTGCATATGCTGGAGTTCAGTTCCGGTTAGGCTCAGTACACTGATCTGCTGCACTTCATCTTTCCTCTGTTCTTTATTCTGCTATCTTTCACATACCGGATCCTTTTTGCTACCTCTGCTCTTTATCTAGACTTATTCGCATATCTCTCCACAACAACAACGCCTTCACAACTAAATCCATCCTCTATATATATCCGCACAAGTAATTTCATCACCTTTCTAGTCGGCATCCGGAACAGTCTAGTTTCTTATAAACTTTCATTCTGTCGGCTGAATCCTTCCTCACCAAGCAATGCGGATCAAGCATATACTTGTAGATATCATTAATCATGTCGGCCAAACATGATTCATGCCTTCACAACCTCTGTCATCAATAGTAACCCATCCGGAAAGCAGTCTGATACTCTGCCAGTCAGTTCTTCCTCTGTTTTCACTGTCTCTCAGGAATCCGGTACTCAACCATTCATATCTTTTTCCTTGTCCATCACCGGAGGCTAAATCCTTGGAATATACCACTCAAGGTAGTCCTCTTGACTTCCCCAAATCCGCACTGCACCAAGACACTTCCTCTGAGAGATCCGGACCAATCTGTCGGACCTTGCCACATGCTCTGTTCTTCTTCACCGGACCACAACATTCTTTATTCTGACTTCCGGTAGAGACACATTATGACTTGCGGATATGTGGGATGACCTTTGTTGCCATCAATGACAACAACCATGAATCCATATAGTGTCTCTTGCCAACAATCTCCCCCTTTGGCATTGATGGCAACACTTAGTGAAAAATGACTAAGTGTTTTCACTGTGCTCCCCCTTTGCTGATGCTCTGTCTTTATATACAATTTCCGGAACTCCCCCTTAGTTGGATTTCTCATTTTTCACTGCTCCTCACTCCCCCTTTGACATCAATGGCAAAGGGTAGGGTCCGCATATCAAAATTTTCAAAAATTTCTTATACTTAGCCGCATATTTACATACTCACATATATTGAAGAATGTCTGCAAAGGATGTCTGCAATTGGATCATTTCTGTAGCCCAACTTTGCTTCATTCTATCCAAAATTGAAATGTGACCACTTAGCAAAAATGCGAACGCTTCTGCCCGCTTGAGATCTGTCGGATCTTTTGTTTGGGCGGTGGTCTGAGCATCACTGATGGCCTCATGCATGGTTTCCAACTTAGGGATTATAATCCTTCTAAGTTCTCCCATCCGGTTAGTGATGTTCTTCCTTTCCTTCTCAAGATTTTTTATTTCATTCAAGACTGCAATGGTCTGACATTCTTGATTTATTATAGAGGAAAAGAGAGGATCAAAACTTTGAGATAAGCTTTGTAGCTTATCCTGTTCCTCTTTTATTTTCTTGTCAAATGCTGTTGTTGCCTTTGACCGGGATATACAAAATTTATAGATGTCACCGCCATCCTTAAGAGCATTCTCTAAGCTCTTTATTCCAATGCTTACAATCTTCCTATCTTTAGAGATTAATTCTAATATCTCTGAAAATCTTTTATCCAAAAATTCCTTCCGGACCTTTTCTTCAGCTGATTTTTCTAAAGAATCAAAATGTGTATCAACACTGCTGACTAAGGTTTTTAGATTACCGGAAGAGGAGGCTGTCGGATCTATCTGGATTGATGGCATGATCTTCACAAGTACTCCAGAAGCAGCCTCTATCAACTCACAGTCTTCCATATGAGACTTCAGGAGCTTTTCATTTGCCTTGGCATTTGCAAATGAAGCTATCTTCATTGTTTGTACCGGAGAGAGAGAGTCAAAATCAAATGGGCCTTTTAGAAGCTCCGGTTCATCAATCTCTAGAGTTTCTTTACTCAAAAATTGTTGAACAGTTTGTGCAGTGTCTCTTGCCGGAGACAGATGTTTCTTTTCTTCTGCAGTCTTAGAACTGTCAACCTCTTTGTCTTTCACCACTGCTTCCTTCTCCTGTAGTTGCTCTTCTTCTTTGGATCCGGAGACTGTAGGGGAAACCGGAGGAGAGATGCTAGTTTGTTCATGAGCCACTTCTTCTGGAGCAGAGGGTCCCAAGTCCTCAGCTGTTTCTGTACCTAAATCCTCTACAACCGGAAGATTGAACCTTTTGAAGGCCTTCCGGAGGATCTCTTCTGTTTCTTGGGCCACTTTGTCAGTCTCGCCAAGCATGAGTTGATTCATCCTGGCTTTGCTTCTGAACTCATCTTTGCAGTCTTTGAAGATAATGTTCATGGTCTTGGGATCAATTTGAGGATATAGCTGAATAGCTATCTGCTCCCGGATCTCAAGATCTTTAGCATGAGCATTATTCTTTCTCACTTCCATTTCCTTTTCTAGGCTTTTAGGAATAAGAGATATTATTTCAATGAAAGCCTTATTATATATGTTAAGATATTTTACTGTGGCCTCCTGCAGAGTCTTTTGGTCGGCCTCACTGAAGTCATCATATGATTCAGTCATTGGTTGAAGGTTTCCATCCACCGTGACCGACTTGATTATGCTCTCTAGTGACAGAGTGGGCTTTTCAACAGTTACCTCTGCCATTTCCTCCTTGTCTTGGCCTGTGGAGGGCTTACCGGATCCTTTCTTTTTCTGTTTCTTTACTTCTCTTACTCCCTCATCTGATTCTGTTTCCTCTTCATCCTTTTGGCTTCCATAAGCCCTTGTGGCTTTTGCCTTTGATCTCTTACCGGATGCCTGAACTTCCGGTTTTGAACTTTTGGTTGTGGAAGGTGCAGGTCTCTTTGATGATCTGGTCCGGGTGGGAGTTTCAACCGGAGCACTTTCTTTGCTTTTCTCTTCTTCCTCGGCCTTCCTCCTCTTTTCCCGGCTGGCATCAAGTGCCTCCTTTGAGATACCTAGGCCTTGAGCAATGTGCTCTACTTCTTTTGTTACCTTTCTTTTAATCTCAGGTTCCCTGAGTTCTACATGTATTTTTACACTCAGCTCCTCAAAGGTTCCAAACCTTTCTGCCTTAGGATCTTTGGGCTGACTTAGCATGTGTTGAACATGCAGCTCCACTATCTGTTCATCAACTTCATACCCCATGGGCATGATCCAGACAGTCCTTGGCTCCACTGCCTCCATTAGGCACTGATCAGTGTCAACCATAAAGCACACTGAGTCCTTGTATTTCTCAATGAGAGACTGGGGAATTCTCTCTCTTGCTTGCATCATGCTCTGAAAGTTTTTGAAGTATCCCCATAGAGCTGTATTTCTCGCTTTTGCATCCCCAAGTCCATGCAAATAGTCTCTTATCTGGACTGCAACAGGTTTGTCATTCTGCCATACCCATCCACTTGTTCCGGGTAGCTCATTCATGAAGTAGAAGAATAGACATACAATCAGAGTACCATACTTAAAGGAATTCTTCTTATCCTTCTTGATTTTCTGTATATTTTCCATTAATTGGCTTAGCAGTAGTTCGCAGAGATCATACTCTGCATTCTTTCTTAGCATCTCATAGGCAGTGTATACTGCAGTTCTGGATACAGAATTCTCCCTGCTGGAGTGGTAGATCTTGTATCCTATTATCATTGATGCATATTTGATATCCGGATCGGAGATGTCTTCAATGGTCATTGCCCTTTTGTCAAATTTTGATCCGGTGGCCTCAGTTACAATGTTGTTCTTGACAGATTTGAGGATAGGTACTCCTCCGGAAGAGTATAGGCCAGTTACTGCTCTAATTGCCTCTTTTGTGATCTTGCAGGGTCTATCTAGCCATAGAAAATTGTCATGTATCCTGCTCAGTACATACCGGACCCATTCATCCTCTTCAAAACAGGGGAAATGAATAAATTGCTCAAATTGTTTCTTCTGAATATCCTTATACTCTGGTTTAAGCTCAAAAACATTGTCAATCAGCTGCTTGTGATAGAGGTCTCTTAATTTGAATTCCCCAAATTCCTCAATGTTTGCATGTATGTAAACCCTAATGTCTTCGGTGTGTAAAACTCCGTGGGGAACACTAGAGAAGGCTCCTAGTGGGTCTACCTCCAATGATTTGTAGGGATGTTTCTTGAATGAGGGGCGAGGTCTATCAGAGATCTTAACTATGTTTGGAGTAGCCATTCTTCAAAGATTTGCAGTGAGGTAATGAAAAACGGAGAATACCTTATGCGCCTTCGGTTTGCACGGAGTGGTTGGATTGATTTCTTTATGCAATAGCTTCGGCAGGAGATCCTTGGTGCTTGATGAACCTTGTTGCAGAGCTCCACTTTTCGCTTCTTCCCGAGTGCAGAATGAGCAAATGACCTTTGAGAAATCCCTTAAATTGCTCCGCGAACCCTAATATCTGTCTGCAATAAATGCTTCACCTACATCATTCCGGTTTGCCTTGTCTGGATAGTTTGGAGTATCCCGGATTGGTTCTGATCTGAGGATATCATCCAGATCTTTCAATCATGAATAAATCGAGGTAACATATTACAAGAGCATCCCAAACACTCTGTCCAATCCGCAGAACAAGATAGTGCATTTCCGGATCTTTCCGGACCTTTTTGTAATCCTCTATCATACTGGAGCATCTCGCTGAACAGGTCTTATTTGATCGATCACAGCTTCTTCATAACTCCATGCGGACCTCTGAAAACTTGACTGAAGTATCTCAAGACTCATATCTACAAACCCTTTGATCCGCATCTTGTGCCACATCCGGCACCACTTGTTTGGCTGGGGGAACAAGATTTTCTTTGAGTCTCCCCCTGAGCCTGAGCTCACTTTTTAATTTCCGGAAGAAATATCAGCACCAGAGTCTGGTGCGGATCCAACCTCTACATTCTCTGAACTTTTCTTCACCCAAATCTTGCTCATCTGATTCCTAACCTCATCCGCATTCATCTTTTGTTTACCCTTGTCTTGATTCTGATTATACACCGGACCTCTTTTGTCCTGATTCTTGTTTCTGCAAACTTTAGCATTATGACCGGACCTATTGCAGATTTGGCAAATAACATTTCTTTGCATATTTGACTGATATCCTTTTGATCTGCATTGATTAGCCATATGACCTACTCTATTGCATGTGAAGCATCTACCTTTGAATGATTTGTTTACTTGCATTCTTCTGCATTCATGGGATTTGTGTCCATACCTTTTGCAGTTGAAGCACTGTCCGGAGAAGGATGAATTAATCTGATTCATTCTCATTCTGCACTGATTAGCTTTGTGACCAAAGTGGTTGTAGCTGTGGCAGTATCCATTGAAGGATGGATATCTTTGAGCATTTGGCTGTCTTACCGGAGGTCTTCTAGGCCTGCTTCTTGGATTTTCTGATCCAAGATTCTTCTGACCGGATCCAGAGCTTTCTCCTTTCTCATATCCCAAACCATACTTGTCATCTGTCCTCTTTTGACTTCCAAGGAGAACTTCAAGTTGAGCAGAACTTATCTTGAATTTCTCTTTATATTCATTTGCTGTTTGAAGGTCTCTTTTGAGAGAGGCAATTTGATCCTCAAGTTTTCCTTCATTATCTTTGGCATCTTCAAGATCAGATTCAAGATGTCTGATAATCCTGTCCATCTGGTGGCATTCTTCTGATTTTTCTTTAAGAGATTGTCTTAGATTGTCTTCAGCCTTTCTTTTTTCTTCAATCTCTTGAGTAAACTTTATAGTTCCTGATTCCATTTCATGTCTTAACATAATGACTTCTTTTGATAACTTTTCACATAACTTGGTTTGCTCAGTCAATTCTTCATTTGTATTGCTTTCTTCACTTTGTCTTGCCAACTGTTGAAGCAGCTCCTTTCTCTTTTTCATAGAGAGACTTAATTTGTCTTTTAATTCTCTCATGAATTCATCAGCCTGTTTGAGTCTTTCCTTTAATTCACTGACTTCAGAATTCGACTGTTCAAGATCCTCAAGAGCAGTCTTGAGTTGCTCCCTTAAACCATATGCATCCATTTGAAATCCCAGATCTTCCTCAAGCTGTTAGGCTCTATTAGGAGGAACTTAGCTCTGATACCAATTGTTGATAACTGAGAGGGGGGGGTGAATCAGTTATCCTAATTATTTCCTTTATTGAACTTTCCCTTTAATTGATGCAGCATAAAATCAAACATAAAACATTAACCATAAAACAAGAAACACATGACACAGTATTTTTGACGTGGAAACCCTGTTAAGGGAGAAAACCACGGGGTGATTAACCCAAAATTATTCTCTGTTAGAAGAATAGGAAATTACAAAGATGGCACTTGCCAATTAGGGCTCACTGCCCGAGCACACTGCTCACAAGAGGCCCACTGCCTACAAGAAGACACACTGTCTACAAAGTGATGAGAATCACAGTCTTGAACTGATTGGAAGCATCTGCATATGCTGGAGTTCAGTTCCGGTTAGGCTCAGTACACTGATCTGCTGCACTTCATCTTTCCTCTGTTCTTTATTCTGCTATCTTTCACATACCGGATCCTTTTTGCTACCTCTGCTCTTTATCTAGACTTATTCGCATATCTCTCCACAACAACAACGCCTTCACAACTAAATCCATCCTCTATATATATCCGCACAAGTAATTTCATCACCTTTCTAGTCGGCATCCGGAACAGTCTAGTTTCTTATAAACTTTCATTCTGTCGGCTGAATCCTTCCTCACCAAGCAATGCGGATCAAGCATATACTTGTAGATATCATTAATCATGTCGGCCAAACATGATTCATGCCTTCACAACCTCTGTCATCAATAGTAACCCATCCGGAAAGCAGTCTGATACTCTGCCAGTCAGTTCTTCCTCTGTTTTCACTGTCTCTCAGGAATCCGGTACTCAACCATTCATATCTTTTTCCTTGTCCATCACCGGAGGCTAAATCCTTGGAATATACCACTCAAGGTAGTCCTCTTGACTTCCCCAAATCCGCACTGCACCAAGACACTTCCTCTGAGAGATCCGGACCAATCTGTCGGACCTTGCCACATGCTCTGTTCTTCTTCACCGGACCACAACATTCTTTATTCTGACTTCCGGTAGAGACACATTATGACTTGCGGATATGTGGGATGACCTTTGTTGCCATCAATGACAACAACCATGAATCCATATAGTGTCTCTTGCCAACATGATGATGATGCTAGCGATACGAGTGTTGTCATTGCGGGGAACGATATATCCCTAGAGCAACACAAGGATGATTGATGATTGATTGAATGATTGAATGATTGGGTTTACAACAAGGCTAGGATCAAGACCATTGATGTGACTGGATAATTTGACTACTGGATTGACTTGATTGGTATGGATAAAGGATGACTTGCATTTGAGATTTATTGCTTGGATTGATAGGAAGAAGAGGAAGTGATTGAAGATTTGATTGGAAGAAGTGATTGAAGAATTGATTGGAGTGATTGATTGGAAGAATTGTTTTGAAAGATAGATGAATTGATGGAGATAGATGATAGAAGAAGATGATGAGAGAAGAAAAAGGAATATCACCTGTGCTTGAAACTGGGCACTTCCTTCGTACTCTAGAGTGCTTACATACCCTCTATCCACAGGATCAAGGCACTTAACGATAGAGATGAGATGTAGTTCTGATTTGTGTTTTAGTGATGGTGATGATGAAGATGGATGGATTGATTTGATTTTAGTTGATTGATTAGATTGAGTTGCTTTGATTTGATAATGTGATTAAGTGGATTGATGTGATTTGCTTTGATTTTCATTGATTGATTGGATTGACTTGCTTAGATTTGATATGTTTGATTGGGTTTGTTTTGATTTGATTTTGATGATGTGATGTTGATGATTGGATTCAATAATTAGATTTGATTGGATCAAGAGAAATGATTTAATTGGATTGATTTGCTTTTATGTGATTGATTTGATTGATTTGATTTTGATGGATTGATTTGAGGATGACTGATTTTGTTTACTCAGATTTTTTGTTGGAATTTATTATTTTTTTGTATTTTTGGAAATATTTAATTTTTATATATTTTTTTCAGGACGTTTTATATATTTTTGGAGTTTTTTAGGACTTTTTATTATTTTTTTGGATTTTTTTAGGACTTTTTACAATTTTTTTGGATTTTTAGGACATTTTATGATTTTTTGGATTTTTTCAGGGCTTTTTATGATTTTTTGGATTTTGGAGACATTTTGTGATTTTTTTAGATTTTTTGGAATATTTTGATTTTTTTTGTGTTTTTGGATGTCAATGTATTTACAATTTTGATAGCCTTTGTACAAGATACCAATGACAAGGGAGAACCAAGTCTAGGTGCAAGGATGAAAGATAGGATTGGATGGATGAAAGGATGGGCAATAAGGGATGGAATGGAAGACTCATGATAAATGATTGGATAAGAGGATAGGCAACATCAGATGTATGCATAAGAGAGCTAGGATGTGATCTCAAAGACTATGTCACATAAGAATAACATGCCCCATTCTAGGTGTAATACTTAGGATTTTTCATGACAACGCTTATGGGGATAGGATCATGATAGAAAGACGGCTAATGACAAGAGAATAATGATAGGATGATAGGATGGATTGGAAGGGATGGGTATACCAAGAGTTTTTCCAAGGCATGTTTCACATTTTTGCCCCCAATCTTTATCAAGATCAAAAGAGGGAGGATGAATGGATTCAATATGATAGGTATATGCATGTGGATGGATAAGGACATGGTAAGATAGGATATGATGGGATGGGAAGTGATAGGCTGGATAAGACAGTGTGCCCCCAAGTGTAGGTGACATAGAAGATCAACTTATGCATGATGCCTATTTTCCATGTTTTCATCATGGTACTTATCCCAAGGTGCCTGTTTACCAGGTTTTCACCATTGGACGAAGGGATTTCTCTTTTCTTTTTTTGATTTTTTTCTTTGTTTTATTTATTTATTTATTTTTTGAATAAGATGGGGGGGATATGGATGAAAGCGAATCAAGTGTCTAGTTCCACAAAAGGTGATAGTCCCTCTAGATGGATATTATCACATGGACCATGTCAAGTGTGCTCATAGATGTTGATAAGGGAGATTGAATGAAAGAGAGATGGAGAAGGTAGATAGTGGATTATGAAAGGTGTGATAGTGGGTCATGATGCGGATTATGAAAGGCTTATGGAAGAGGATGGGTGAAAGACTTATGCAAAATCATGGACCATAGGGATTTGATAAGGGAGCTATGTAGGATAATAGGTGAAGGATGAGGAGATGGAGGTATGTGGAATTGTGGGATGGAAGGGAACCATGACCAATGGTTGCACACACCACGATAAACATTGAAGCTTATGATGGGATGGTGGGGTAGGCAACAATGTTTGTTTAAGAGATGGATGATGTAAGCATTTGGGGACCCACATGGGCTTAGTGTTTTTATGACTTTTATTTTTCATGTGGGATGGAGGGTTTTTATATTTTTGGAGGGAATGGATGGAAGAGGATGGTTGGGATTTTTGAGAGGTGGATGCCTCATTTGACTTGATGGCTTTTTGCTTAGGGACCCACACCCTTTTCAGATTTGCTTTGAGATGGGTGGTTGTATGTAGCTTTACAAATGGATTTGAAGTAATCACTTGTTGCTTGGGGACCCACACCTTTTTCATTTTTTCTTTGAGGTGTGTGGGTGTATGCAACTTTTGAGATGGATGTTTCTTTGATTCTTGGCTTTTGTACCCTAAGGCATTAGGATTTGTAGGATTTTTAGGTTTATGAGTGGGGGCATCCAAATTGTGGTTTTTGAATCCCATGGGTATGGTGGAAGTGGGGTTGGTGGAAGCTCCTTGTTTAGACAATATGTGCATTTGTTGGTCATGATTGGGATTTTTACAGGATTTATGGATGAATGGATAAGGTGTTGGAAGTAGTGGTGGTAGATTCGATGGAGGGATATTAGGAGTTGGAAGTAGCGGCAGCAAAGTTGATGGTGGAAGGTGTATGGTCACATGCTTTTGCAATTTGTAGGAGGATGGAGGTGGAATGGCAACATATGTTTTGGGTATGTGATAGGATGTGCGATGGAAAGTGGTGGACTTAGGAGGTGTGGAGGAAGTACCAACATCATTAGATTGTTGTCCTTGGGGTGTGTATCCAAGGCCAAATGAGTGCGGAGGTACCTTGACATGGATGGGCTCCAAAATACCTTGTTCAAGAAGGCCTAAGCCTTTACCTTGATAGTTCATATTTTGAAGCATGCAATCGACAATGGGACTAGGTGTAGGTAGAACACTAAACATGGGTCCTTTATTGGATGGAGAAAGTGAAGTGGATATAGGTTGTTGGTGTTCTAAGGAGGAACACTCATGAATGAAGATGGTAAGATCAAGTGGATATGATGGTGGATTTGAAATGGAGTTGATGGTGGATGCGGAAGGAGGATCATTAAGATCTTGATTATGCTCATTATGATCCAAGGTATATGTTTGGTCTTCTATGCTTATGCGGGAGGCACATGTCTCTTCATGGGAAGTGGTAGCTTGTACATTAGGGCTATATGGAGGATAGATAGGAGCAATTTGGACATCTTTATGGATGGGTATGGGATTATGGATGAGATCAAGGTGCTCATGGATAGCTTCTTCATAGGTAATATCATCTTGATCATGGAAAAGGTAAATGTTATGGATGGGTAGCATGAAAAGGATTTGATCTTGATTTAGACAATAGGTTGATGTTTCTACATGCTTAGGATCATACTCTTGACATATCTTTTGGTTTTGGATGGAAATGGAAGTGGGAGGCTCTTGGATGAGTTTAATGGGTTCTTGGTATTCATCCATAAGAGAGTATGATGAACTTTGATTTAGGCTTATGATAGGAGGCTCTTGAATTAGCTCAATGGCTTGTGGGTCACATGATGGGCTTGAAAGGATAAGCATGGCATTTGAAAGCTCATTACTAGGTGCTAAGATAGATGTTTGACATAGAGACAAGTTCCTAGCTAGTAGCCAATGGATCATATCCTTCATTAGGGTATGTGTGAATGGACAATATAGGGGATGAACGATAATAGTGGATGGTGTTGTAGGCTTAGAAGTAGGATTTGGATCAGATGGAGGGATAATGAAGTTAGGTGGATTGGGATTTGGATTGGATGAAGGGATAATGAAGTTAAATGGATTGGGATTTGGATTGGATGAAGGGATGGTAGGACTAGATGGATCAGATGGTTGGTGGGTCAATAGACTAGGAATGGGATCACATGATGGTGCCAAGTAGGACTAGTAGGCTCATGTATTGGCAAGTGATCAGATGGTGATGGAGGATGTTCATAGGATGCAGTGACTAGATTGGTATCTCCCTCATCAAAGGAAATTAAATATTGCTCCAAAGATTGACTTAAGGATATGTGATTTATGTACAAGGGGTCATTTAGACTTGAATCAAAGGTTATTAGGTCTTGTAACACATGTGGACTTAGGTCTATTAGGTCATGTTGCAAAAGTGGACTTGGGTTGACTTGGCTTATATACAAAGGGCCACTTGGACTTGCATGTTCATGTTTTGGGGGCCATTGATAGTCTTGTGAATGGGTTTGATGCTAAGATGAAATGGTAGGATGTGTAGGTAAAAGATCTTGGGGTATGTGTTGTTGTGGATAATGGTAGATATTGGAAGAAGTGGGGTATGGTGATGTGGCATTGTTATGAGAAGGTATAGGATAAGGTGATGTGGAAGTGATTTGAAATGCAGGTGCATTAGATTGATAAGGAATAAGATAAGGTGACGTGGAATTGTTAGGATATGTGGATAGGTTAGATTGGTGTGAAACGAAAGGGGATGCCACATAGGAATGAGATGGAATTGGTTGGTGTTGAATGGATAAGGGATGATGATGTACTTGTTGGGTTTATGATTGACAAGTGGCTACAAGGTGTTAAATTTGTGCTACGAGGTGCTACATTTGTAGGGATTGGCTTGCTTGAAGTTTTTGGATCATGTTATGGATATATTGAATCATTTGTTGGCTTAGAGGTGATTAGCTTGTTTGAACTTGGTGAAGTATGTGAATGATCTCTTGTGCTAGGTCCTCTAATGTTGGCATGGTGCAGGATGAATGTGGATTGAATTAGAAAGAGGATAATGTGTAATGATGAGGGTAGATGACTTGAGTTGATTGGGATGTGGTTGATTGGATGACTAGGATGATGGGATGATGTGATTGGATGAAGTGTAATGATTAGGAAATGTGCTATGACAAGTAGATTGAGGATGATGTGGTGATATCAAACACAAGATATCACATACACATGCATGTACACCAAACACAATGATCAATGTGTACACCCTAGGCTAGGCAAGGACAGTATCTGTTGGGTTCCCACTTGGGTTTTACCCAGCCGCACCTACTTATGGTGTATAGCTCCAGGAACTTGGGGCACGGACTCCCCCTTACAGTGCACTCACTTCTTAGGCACACCAAGTTCTAGGTCCTCAAGATGCATAGATCTTGAGGTATCTTGCTATCTCTACCATAAGGCGTGAAAATGTGGGACGACTATCAGAGGCCTATTCAGTTGTCCTCTTGTACCAACAAATAGGGGTTTTTGGCTGCTAAACATGGTTTTTAGTTAGGGTTTCCATTCAGGTGGCTATACATGCAGTGATTCACTCCATTAAGGAGGTTTCCCAGCCTACAGAGGTTAGGCTCTGCAGGGTTTTGGGGGAAACATTCATTGGTATAGTGGAACAACACATGTCATTTGTGATTTTCATCACAAACTCATTATTTATATAGAGGCTTGGAATGGCTTGGCTTTAGCCCGTTTCTGCTTGGGTCATACCCCTTCTCACAGTGGGAAGGAAAGCCCTCTAGAGTTAGCAATGATTTGTCGTGCACCCTAGGTCTGTTGGTTAGGCAGGGGGAGAGGATACTTTCATTGCTAAATCAAGTAACAATCAAACTAGACAAGCAAGTTCAAGAAATAAAAAAGAAGACACAATGAAAATAGATTGTTCATTTTAGAGCACCCAAATGAAATGTTCCTACTTTAGTAAGAAAATTGTTTATGTCTTGGACTGATCGAGGCTGCAAAATATATGTTAGTATGTTTTTGTCCTCCCTTCTTTGACAAGCATAAGTGACAAGCTACATAGATAAGATGTTAGCTATCAAAGAGGATTGGGTCAAAAGATATGATCTGATAAAAACCTTCAATTGATGATTAGATACAACAAGATAAGTGGCAAAAATAGAAAGTACATGAAATTCTATGCACTTTTTAAAAAAAAATTGTCGAAAAATGATCAATTTTGCTCCAAATATTTGCATTTTAAGTTTGAAAAAGAGTTGATGTTTGACTAAGAAATTACCTACTGAAATGGTGAAATTACCTAATGAAAGTTATACAGCTGCGAAGTTTGTTGTTTTATCTTTCCAACGAGTGTTTGTTCGCACGATTTGGCCTCTGTATGCCCCTGTTATAGCAAAAAGAAAAATAATAACCCCCTGGCAAGTATATGAAAATCAGGGTTTGACCAGTTTGACTTTTTATTGCCCTTGGCTTTTTGGAAGGTTTTTTTGATAGTTTTTTGCAAATCTTTTTGTTACAATGTTGTCTTTATGGTTTTGTATTGAATAGTTAAAACTTAAACCTTGAACATCAAATACCAAAACCCTGAATACTAACTCCAAATGCTTGATGCTAAAAATCGACACCTTAAATGTTAGTGACTTATGATTAATAAGGATATCAAAACTATTAAAAGTTTATAAAACCTTGTATGAAACCCTAAAGCGACTAGGGTAATGTGATACTCAGTCGAAAGGGAAGTCGAAGGTCAACTTTACAAGCTTTGAGGTAGAAGGTCAACGGGGATAAATAAAGGATCTTGTGTTCATAAAAGTGCCTCCCCCCTTGCCTATTTTGACTATTGCTCCAGGTTAATATGAGGTCAATGATAAAGGATAGCAGATTGGAGATTGATGACATAGATGGTGATCGAGGCTCACACTTCAATGAGCGGTGACAGTTTAAACCAAGTGCGACCGGATCTTCTAAAGGAAGCGCGATATTTCCTATAGGGTCGACGGGAGATGGGGATAGACGTGGAAGAGTCGATGGGAGACAGGGAAAGGTCGACGTGGATGATCAATGGGTAAAGGATTTTGACTGGCCTTCTTTTAAACTTTTAGTGTCGACCCTTAGTTTTTCACTGCCAACTATAGAGTTTTTAGCATTGACTCTTGACTTACAGTTGACTGCGACTAAAGATTATATGACTGCGACGTAAGATTTAGACTCCTACTGCAATTTTGACTGCGACCTTTGATTTGCATGCTTAAAACTTGGCGACGGGCATACGGATTGGTGGAATCAAGGCTAGATCGGGTGAGTGAAGGCGGTGGTCGGATTTCCCAAAGGTGGCGACTGCTGATCGGGAAGGTCAGGGTGTATTTAGGAGAGTTGATGGCGATGAGCTCGCTAACAACAACATCAACCAAAAAGGAGAAGAAAATTGACAGAGAATGCATTTGGGGCTTTGGATGATGGTCGATTTGGGCTGTGATTTGAGGGTTCTTTAACAACAATATGCAAATTAATTCAAGTTGCCAAAGACTTAAAATTGGAGGTCGGTAGAGAAATAACCACTGCAATCAATGAATTTAGATCTGCAATAGCATAGATCATAAAACCCACAACACATGACCATCACCTACAAAGAGACAGATTAGACCCAATGGAAGATCCATACTATACGGATCTGTATAGTATGGCTGCCAACTAAAAAAAAACAATTTTTTCCAAAAAATTTCACAGTGACGAAATATATGCAAGTTTATAGTCTAGAAGCTCAGAATTAACCTCCCAAATGTGATGACACAGTCAGTTTCTATCCCGGAGGTCGTTTGTGATAGTTGTTATGCAAAACTCGACAATGGGGATCAGAAACAACACAAATTTTTACCATAAAAACTTGCAAAAACATAAAATTGAATCAGGAGAAGTGGGTCCCACCGAGTGTGCCAAAATGTATATACAAAAAATTTAGATAAAATGAAAGATAAATCAACAACATGCAAATTACCTTCTTACCCAGATTTTACGAATACCTCAGATATCTTGAAACAATGGATGCATGTTGATTGTTCGAATGATTGATTTGTTGGTTGCTCACAATCTGCAGCGTGACGATTGGATTGAAGATGATAGGATTGAGATTGATGAAATGATAGGTAGGTGATGGATGAGGAGAAAATTTGGCAGAGTAACAGTACTTAAAAGTTAGCACACCATCAAGGCATGGCATCCAACCATGAACATCAGTGACATAAGCATCAGTGATAGCCCAAATTAAGTGTCCAAACTGAGTGTTGACATCAATGACAACCACAATAGTGACAACCTAAGGTAACGTATGTGCAACATACATGGCATTGTACTTATAGAAGTATTGCACTCCCAAAACTAGGCGTCAACTTTCTCTCACCTTGGATACTCCAACATACAACATTAAATGACCTCTTACAATCTCATGACACTTGTCAATAGTCAACCATGCAAAATTAGGTGCCCATGGACAAGAATAGTCACTTACGGGGTAATAAATGTTGTCATAATCATCATAGATTCTGTCATAACACCCCCCAAATAGTATCTTCCCAATATGGGCACCTAGAGCCAAGAATAGCAACTTACAACTCATAAATATCCATCAGAAGTTGTTGTGTTGTCATAGAATCTTATGACAACTCATAGCTATCATAGAATATCTTACAACCACTTACCAAATTTATGACATGTGTCATACATGCCAAAAAATAGTTGATTCCTCCAAGGTGGTACCTACCCTCAATTACTCTTGATATTTACAATTACCATCCATAAATGTTAATCCATAACTAGCACCAATAACTCTGGAACTTACTAATGTAGTAACTCCATAATTACTATCCCTGATAATTAATTTTACCACTGCCGGTGAAACTTATACATCCCTTATGGGTGATTTACAAATAATATTAGGAATAATAATTACAAGGATTTACAAGGTTAATGACACCTAAATCCCAACACACATAACCATGAATATCAATTGAATGCATGTCTCCTATCAAATTACCATGATAACACAAGGAATACTCTGAGATACCCCGCAAATATCTGAAGACTCTTTTAACTGCATCCCAATGAACTCTACCAAGATTAGACATATATCTAGAAAGAACTCCTACTACTTGAGCAATGTTTGATCTAGTACATACCATAGCATACATCAAACTTCCAAATGCACTCTGCTCATGTCATCCATCTCTGATGGGGATGTTGGACATTGTGAAGCAGATAAATTCATTCCAATTGTAAAAGGAACACATAATGGTCTACAATCATGCATGTTAAACCTCTGTAAAATTGAATTGACATACTTGCTCTGGCCAAGCCATAGTTTTCTATTCACTCTATCTCTTCTTATTTCCATCCCAATAATGTGTTTAGCTACACCAAGATCTTTCATTTCAAATTTAGCTGCAAGTTGAGACTTTAGTTCTGAAATCATTCCTTTCCCTTTACCAATAAATAACATATTAACCACGTCTTGGGACTTTGTTTAAGGCCATACAAAGATTTCTTCAATTTACAAACCAAATATTTTTACCTTTCACAATGTAGTGCTCTAGTTGTGTCATAAATATCCTCCTCCAAATCACCATGAAGGAATGTCATTTTCACATCCATTTTCTCAAGCTCCAGATCATAAGCAACAACAATAGAAAGCAAGAATCTAATGGATGTCATTTTTGCAATAGGAGAAAATATCTCATCATAATCAAAACCCTCAACTTGAGAGTAACCTTTCACAACCAACCGTGCTTTGTACTTTTCAATACCTCCATCTAAACCAATCTTTTTCTTGAACACCCATTTGCAACCAATAGGTTTTTGTCCTTTAGGCAATGGCACTAGATCCCATGTATCATTCTTTTCCAAAGCTATCATTTCTTCATCCATAGCAATCTTCCAAGACTCTGCATCATTCATACCTAATGCCTCTTCTATAGATCTAGGTTCAACTATGTTAGTATTCAAAGAAAAATTACATCTCCAGTCATCAGGTGAATACCTTTTAGGTGGTTTTCTATGCCTTGTAGACCTTCGAACAAGCTGAGTTGGAGATTCTTCCTCCTCTTCTGAAGACTCAGAGCTAGATGAGCTCTCCTCAACTTCTTGTCTATCTAGGGGCCTTGATTCAACTTTCTCAAGCGTAGAAGCGAGTTGAATCACATCTTTCTATTCACTTTGTTCTAGTTGCAATATAATAGAAGAAGACTTAGTTTTTGTAAAAATAACACTTCTATATATTACCTTATGTGCAATAGGATCCCAAAGCTTTTATCCTTTCACACCATAACTATACCTAATGAAGATACATTACACAACCTTGATCTCCAACTTTGTTTGCTTTTCCTTTGGTACATGTACATATGCCTCACAACCAAAAACTCTAAGATGTCTTAGTGAAGGCTTGTGCCTTGACCATGCCTCCATAGGCATTTTATCAACAAGAGATAATATAGGAGACTTGTTAATCAGGTAGCAAGTAGAGGCAATAACTTCAGCCCAAAACCTTTGTTCTAGACTAGCAACACTAAGCATACTCCTAGCCTTCCCTATCAGTGTCATATTCATTCTTTCTGCAACTTCATTCTGCTATGGAGAATATAGAGTTGTCTTTTGTCTTTGAATGCCACAATGTTTACATAATCTATCAAAATCATTAGAGCAAAATTCACTGCCATTGTTAGTCCTCAAACATTTTATTTTCTTTCCAATCTGCAACTCAACCATTGCTTTAAATTCTTTAAATCGACTGAAAACTTTATATTTATTCTTTAGAAAATATACCCATGTCCTCCTATAATTATCAATAAACAAAACATAATATGTGGATTTCATAATGGAAGGAACATCTAAAGGACCAAACACATCATAATGAATAAGATCCAATACACCAAAAGATTTATAAGAACTTGAGTAAAACTGAAAGTGGTTTTGTTTACCATAAATTTAATGCTCACATAAATCAAAATCAAGATTACAATCAGTCAACCCTTCAACAAGGTTTTTATTTTTCAAGGTCCTTAGACCCTTTTCTCCTATGTGGCCTAATATCATGTGTCATAACATAGTCTTCTTTGTAGGAAATTTTGATTCAGATGAAAGAGCACCCTTAGGTACCCAGAAGCCACAACCATCCAGTAAAAATAAAACCCTCTCCTTTTTTAATGAAGTAGTCATAGATTTACTTTTTACAGAAGTACTATTGCACTCAACAGTTCATGTATCAAGCTTATATAATGTGCCAAATCTGACACCTCTAGCAATCACCATAGCACCTCTTACCGTCTTGCATCCTATATCAAAAAAAACTACATGCACACTCACATCTATTAATTTTCTCACAAATAATATATTCTGTTCTAATCTAGGGATATGGAACACACCATTTATCCCTTTTATTCTACCATCAGGAAATCTAATTTTAACTTTACCATGACCAACAATACTTAAATGAGAATCATCACCCAAGTACACCTTACCTCCAACAAATTCTTCATATTTAGAAAACTAATCTCTATTAGGGGTCATATGGAAAGATGCACATGAGTCAATTAACCATGCATCATTATCTACATGAGTGGCCAAAGCTACAATGAATGCATCACCATCTTCCTTCTCGGACTTAGAATCAGATTCTTCTTCTTTTCTTCTTTACACTCCTTACGAAAGTATCCAGGCTTACCACAATTCTGGCAAATAACTTTGGACTTTCTAGGAGATTTGGATCTCCCCTTGGACTTGGATTTGTCACAATTCTCACTTTTCTTGCCTTTTTCTTTAGGTCTTCCATGAATGCTTAGGGCTTCTTTGGCACTAATGGATACCTTCCTCCTCATTTCTTCAGAAAACAAAGAACCCACAACATCTTCAACTTTCAAGACAACAGAAGTACTCCCAATCACCATAACAATAGAATACCACGAATCAGGCAAAGAACAAAGCAAAATCTGACATCTCTCCTCATCCATTTTTACACCAATTGATGCCAATTGAGCCACCAACATACTGAATGCTTCCAAGTGGTTTGCAATTCATCCACCCTCTTCCATTCTCAACGAATATAATTTCTTCCTCAAGAAAATCTTGTTCACTAAAGATTTGGCTTGATATACCTCACCGAGTTTCTTCCATAGTTTCTTTACAGAGGGCTCTTCATGGACATTGATTAAAATAGAGTCTGTCAAGCACAATTTGATTAGACTCTTGGCTTTACGATCCATAACATCATATTCAGCAGCCAAAGTAGCATTTGTGGGGCTTGAAACATTCTCATCAATAGCATCCCACAGATCTCGATCAATTAACAAATCCTCCATCTTTAGCTTCCACATCTCAAAATTGTTACCAAAAAAATTTTCTACCTCTATTCTCCCTGATGTGCTCACCATTTGAAAACTCATACAACAAGATCACAAAGTATCTTTTGCACAAGCTTCCACTAAAAAATGGATTAGTTCAAAAAACCCAACAACTAGAAACTGAAACCAAAGGTGATCAAGCTCTGATGTCACTTGTAAGGAAGCTAAGGTAGCGGAACAACTTCATATAGTAATCTTGAGGGGAGGAATATGCAAAACTTTTTAGATCTTTACAACATTTATAGAAATAAACATAAATATCAATCATACCACAACACAATAATTATGTGGCGAAACCCTTTCGGGAGAAAAACCCCACACTCCAAAGCCACCCAATATATTATTCAGGAATCAAGAAGATTATAATAAACTTGCAGAGCAAGCTTTTGCAAGAGTATAACCAACTAGAGATCTAGAGGCAACTCAACATCTATAAGACTCTCACACACAACCTCCATCTCAAGCTCCTGATATATAGGAGATAAAATACAGTAAACCGTTAACAATAATTACAAAACCATGAGCCAAAACCACCCAAAAGTGGCACCTGAGTTATCTCCAATCAAAAATGCCTTACGATGTGCCAAATCACACAACATGTGTAACTCTCCCCTTTACAACTCTTTAAGTGTCCAACATGTTTTCACATTTCCCAAAATGGGAGGCCCAACTTCTGGAGGCCATAACTTTTGATTCGAGTGTCTGATTGACGAATCGTTTGATGCATCGAAAAGATTGTGAAGAGATCTATCAAGCTATAAGCATATTCTCTAGTTACAAAAACTTTCAGGGAAAATTATATCTTCTAAGTGCCTCAAATCTAAGTTCAAAACTTTTTTAGGAGTTTCAAAAATGTAAACTTTAATATCTTGCAATCCAGGCATGATCTTGAGTCGAAACTTACCCAGGATATTTATTTGGTAGTTATGCACCTTTTGGAAAAAATTTAGGTCCATCCATGCTCAAATGTAGACTTACTAAAAGTAGTAAGCCCTACCATTTTTAGCCCCTTTTGGAAACTTTGAAAGTTCTAAACCATTATTCAAGATAAAGGGTATTTGAAAAGACCAAAACTGGGAAGACTAGTAACATTTTGTAGTTGCAAGGTTGAGACACCTTTCCTAACACATCTGATACTCTCTTTCTACATCTCTTGAATAATATTCCCTCTCTCATTACTCCAAAACATAATAGGATGTTACTTTCATAATTTACCTTAGAGGAAATTAGATTTGTGGTCTTCTCACTGTCTCCAAATAAAAGCATTGGGACCTGATGGCTTCACAACCTTATTTTATCAAAAATGTTAGGATTTCATCAGCAAGGAGTTATGGTTGGCTATGGAAGAGGAAAGGAAAAATAAAAACATCTTGAAAGAAATCAATGCCTCCTTCATCATCCTAATTCCTAAGTTACATAACAATACCTCCTTTACAGATTTTAGACCTATCTCCTTATGCAATGCTCTCTACAAAATTCTACCCAAATCCATTACTCTCGAGCTAGCAAGCATTATCCATCCATCATTTCAAAGGAATGAGGAAGTTTTATCTCATGGACAAAAACAAGAAAGGGAGAATTGGTGGCCCATGAAGATCTCCACTCCATTCAAGCCACTAAGATATTTGGAATCACAATCAAAATAGCTATGATGAAAGAATATCATAGAGTGTGTTGGGAGTTTCTAATGATGGTGCTTAAAAAAATTGGCTTCTCTCCTCACTGGTGCAAGTTGATTCATGCCTATATATCATGAGTTAGCTTTTCTATCCTCCTAAATGGAATTCCTAGACTTCTTTAAGTCCTCACAAGGTATCTAGCAAGGGGGTCCAATCTCCCCGTTCCTATTTGTTATCATGGTTGAGGCACTCAGTAGAACCATTCTAGAAGCTAATAGGTCTCAAAAGTGGAAAGGCATCAGTATGCTAGGTTTTCTTTTCTCGTTACTCATGCACTCTTTGCAGATGACACCCTACTCTTTAATCAATCATCCTACACTAAAGCTAAAATCATATAGAAAACTCTTTCAAATTATTGTAGAGTCTTAGGACAAAGCCTAAACCTGTCCAAGTCTAAGATCTTCCACAACACACCGCCAACCATTCAACAGAGAATTGCAAGGGTGTTGGGCTTCAAGATAGAAAACCTACCTTCACAATACTTGGGAATTTCACTTTTTTAGGTGCCCTCAAGAATGACTTCTGGGCTAAAATAGCCCAAAGCTTGAAAAAAATATCATCTTCAAAGGGAAAGTGGCTCACTTTGGCAAGTAATTTAACAATGGTCAAAGTAGTGCTTTCAACCATCCCTATCTACATAATGTTACTTCTCAAGATCTCAAAAGGTATTGTTAACATTTTGGGAAAAAATCATAAGAAACTTTCTTTGGCAATAGGATTTTGGTGAGGGGGGGATATCTCTCTTATCTCTTTGGGTAAGATTTTTTAACCTTATGACAAAGGAGGTGTAGGGATTCCCAACAATGAATCTTAGAGTATGGCTTTAGGTGCCAAACTAGCTTGGCACTTATTTGCAAAACCAAATTCCAAATGGTGCAAGATCACGATGAAAAATATCTTGACTCTCCAGACCCTGAAAGAACCTTCACCATCTCTAATCCTCTGAAGGGGTCTAAAATGTGGAACTTTATTTTTAACTACAGAGATGTAATCCTACCACACTTGACCTAGATCATTCATAATGGTGAAAATGCTAAATTTTACGATGATTCCTGGAATGGATCCCCCAGCTAATATTCAGGAGCTACAAGATGCAAAAAGAATTCTCTACCAATTATGGGGAGAAAAGGTGAAGGATCATCTAGAAACCTCACAAGACTTCTTCAAAAAAATTAGATGGAAGAGTCTCCATAACTGTCCTATCCCTCAGGACCAAAAATCTATACTTCAAAATAGGTCAATATACTGTTAAGTAGGGATACTTAGCTCTTACTCATTCAGTGGACTCAAAAGTCTAGCCTACTTCTCCTTGTTGGGTCAAATATTATGTTCCTAAAGTAGGGGCATTTGCATTGCTTGCCCTCAATAATAGCATCCTGACTAGCTCAAGATTAGAAAAGTTGGGAATCTCTTCATCTTTTAATTATGTTATGTGTGGTGGTCAGAATGAGGAGGTCAGAATTTCTTGATGAAGGGGGTAAATCATAAAACACACAACAACATAAATGGTACACAAAAAATAGAAATTTCTTTATTGATTTGGACAACTTATTACATTACAGAAGCTCAAATACAATCAGAGGAATCAACCCTCCACATGCTGCAACACATTACAGCTTCCTCTCGCACAACTCTAGAATCATCTGCCTTATGTAACCCCAAATCAGCTAGGGTTTCTATTTTCCCACCAATTCTTGACTCTACGCTTCCCCCTCTTAACTCTACTACTATCTAGGGTTCCCAAAAATGGTTATTAATAGCCTTTTTGGCGGCCAACAACCTAATTTTGAATTTTGTATCTCCCTCTAAAAATAGGTCAACTTCCGGGAGCCATAACTTTTGATCTGGGTGTCCGATTGACAAACTGTTTTATGTGTCGGAAAACTTGTGGAGTGCTCTATGCGCTTAAAACTAGCTCTACCAATTCCAGCCATTTTTGGGCCCCTACGGGGCCATTTAGTGCCTCAAACCTAAGTTTGAATAATTTTCAAGCATTTTTTAGGAAACAGAAACTTTAATATCTTTCAACTCGCAAATGATCTTTGCGTGATTCCTTCACCAAAGGTCTTATTTTTCAGTTATGAAGCTTCCTGTAAATTTTTACTTCATTCCGTACCCAAATGCAAACTTTCTAAAAATAGCAGGTTGTTATTTTTAGCAGTTTGAAAAAACTGAAAGTTCTACATCATTATTCAAGCGATTATGGAACCAGAACCACAAATTTTGAAAATAAATGGAAAAAATATCAACAATTTTGAAACACATCTTTTTTAGGTGATGCAAGATTGCCCTTACACCACTGGATGCTCCTGCATCAGACACCCAAGGTAATTTGAGAAGTGACCTTGTCATGTCTCAGGTGTTTGTGTGAGGAAAACCCAAACGGTCAACCTCTGCCTTAGACAACCAAGAAGAATCTTCAACAAGCCTTCCTTTCCATTTCACCAGGTATTCTTCATATTTCCTGTTCTGAGTAATTCTTCCCACACAGCTATCCAAGATCTCTTCTATCTCCTCTGTTGAAGTAGATGTTGAAATACTCCACTATTCTTCCATTGGTCCATCCTCTGTTCCACCTTCATGATATTCTAATAAATCAACAATGTTGAAAATAAGGGAAATTTTGATCCCACTCGGCAGATCTACCTCATATGCATTTCCTGAATCATGTTTCTTCAAAATTCTGCATGGTCCAAATTTCTTCATTTTCAGCTTATTGTATGTTCCAATTGGGAACCTTTCTTTTCTCAAGTGAACCATGACTTCATCTCCTACCTAGAATTCCTTATATCTCCTCTTCTGATCTGCCTTAGCCTTGTACTAAATATTCATCTTATTAATGTGCTTTCTCACCTCTTCATGCAAATTCTTCAGATGTTCTGTAAAGTCTTCAGCTTCAACACTTGTCTTTTCTCCTTTGTCTAGCTTTCTTAACTTAGAAGCATTTCTTGGGCTATTGCCATATACAATCTAGAATGGTGATTTACCAGTACTCCTATTAACAGAATTGTTGTAAGGAAATTCAGCCTGTGGTAAAATCAAATCCCATCCCTTGGACTTATCTCCTACTAAGCATCGTAGCAGGTTACCCAAACTCCTATTCACCACTTTGGTCTATCCATCAGTCTATGGATGGTGTGTAGAACTGAACTTCAAATCTTTCTTCAACTTCTTCCACAATGTCCTCTAGAAATAACCAACAAACTTGGTATCTCGATCTGAAACTTTGCTCTTTGGTAGACCGTGTAATCTCACCACCTCCCTAAAAAATAATTCAGCAATATGAACAGCATCATTAGTCTTCTTGTAAGGAATAAAATGTGCCATCTTTGAGAATCTGTCCACCACCACAAAAATGGAATCATGTCCTCTCTGTGTCCTTGGTAAACCAAGAACAAAATCCATACTAATATCATCCCATGGCTTCTCTGGTATAGGTAGTGGCTGATATAGACCTGTATTCTGACTTGCTCCTTTCACCATCTGACATACTCTGCAACTCTGCACAAATTTCCTCAGATCCTGCTGCAACTGTGGCCAATAATAATTTTCACCAACAATAGCAATGGTCTTATCTCAACCAAAGTATCCGGCCAATCCTCCACTATGCTTCTCCTTAATCAGGTTCTCTCTCATGGAACTCCTCAAAATGCACAACTGGCTTTCTTTAAACAACATGCCATCTTGGATTATGAAATCCAACTATTTTGTCCTGTCCAAAGTAACAAGTTCTAGACAAGCTTTCCAAGCCTCTGCAAAATCTGGATCTTTAGGATACAAACTTTTGAGCTCATTGAACCCAACAACCTCTATCTTCATTTCTATCAACAAATTTTGCCTTCTGCTCAAGGCATCTGCAACTCTGTTGGACTTCCCACTTCTGTGCTTCAAAACAAAGGTATAACTCTACAAAAACTCAACCCATTTTAAGTGCCTTTGATTTAACTTTCCTTGACTATTAAGAGACTGCAAAGCCTAATGATTAGTATATAAAACAAACTCCTTTGGCAGCAAATAATGTCTCCATTTCTTCAAAGCCTAAACTATTGCATAAAACTCCTGATCATAAACATAATACTTTTTCTTGGCATCATTAAGCTTCTCACTAAAATAGGTAATGGGATTACCTTCTTGACTCAAAACAGCTCCTATAGCACTACCACTAGCATCACAATCTACCTGAAATACCTTATTGAAATCTGAAAGTGCCAAAATAGGTTGCTCTGTGAATTTTTGCTTCAATGTATCAAAGCTTTTATCTGCTCCTTTAGTCCATCTAAACTCTTTTCTATCCCCTCTCATTGTCTCAATTAGGGGTGCACAAATGCTACTAAAATTCCTAATAAACTTTGTATAAAAACTTGCCAAACTATGAAAAGATCTTACCTCTGTGGCACTCCTTGGTGTAGGCCATTCAATGATAGCCCTTACTTTTTATGGGTCCATCTTAAGACCTTCCTCTGAGACAACAAATCCTAGGTATACCAACTCCTTTGCAAAACTACATTTCTTCAGATTGATTAGCAACTTCTCCTCCCTCAGCTTCTCTAAAACTCTTCTAATATGCATCAAATGCTCATCCCAAGTCTTATTGAAAATCAAAATATCATCCAAATAAACAATAACAAAACTTCCCAAAAATTCTTTCAGTACCTCATTCATGAGCCGCATGAATGTGCTTGGTGCATTGGTTAGCCCAAATGACATGACTAACCACTCATACAAACCCTCCTTTGTCTTGAAGGCTATCTTCCATTCATCTCCTTCTCTGATTCAGATATGATGATACCCACTCTTCAAATCAATCTTCGTGACGTACTTGGCTCCACTCAAATAGTCCATTATGTCATCCATTCTGGGCAATGGAAATCTGTACTTGATTGTAATCTTGTTGATGGCTCGAGAATCTGTACATATTCTCCACTCCCATCTTTCCTTGGTGCTAGTACTATAGGTACCATACATGGACTTAGGCTCTCTCTTATCAATCCCTTCCTCAACAGCTCTTGAACTTGTTTGTTTAGCTCTTCACTCTCTGCAGGGGTCATTCTGTGGGCTGCCTTATTCAACAAACTGGCTCCTGGTATCAAGTCCATTTGATGACTTATCTTCCTCACCAGTGGTAAACCTTCTAGTACATTATCAGAGACAATGTCTTGAAATTATTCCAACATAGCTAAAACTCCTATTGGTACATCTTCACATTCTCTTGACTGGTCTTAGGAATCAATGCAAAGCAATGATGCTCATGCTTCATACCTTCCAAAAATTTCCTACCATCTACCAAGCAAATTCTGGCAGTACTACATACCTTTTCTTCCACCTCCTTCAAGGGCTTCAACTTATGATGAACTCCATCCTTTGTTAGGGAATATGTGTTTGCACAACCATCATGGACAACACTCCTATCATACTACCACAGCCTCCCCAAAAACATATGACATGCATCCATCGGTATGATATCACATAGCACCTCATCATGGTAGTCCCCAATCTTGAACTTCACTAAACACTGTTCATTGACCAAAGCTCTGTGGTCCTTCTGCAACCATGCAATCCGATATGGATGTGGATGCCTTCTTCTTGTCAACTTCAACTTGTCAACCATCTCCTCTCAAACAAGATTGTCAGTACTTCCACTGTCAATAATAATGTCAAAACACTTACCTTCACATTTGCACCTTGTGTAGAATAAACTCTTCCTCTGATTGGGTTCTTTCTCCTCATTTAGCAAAGTTCTTCTGACAACTAGGATTTCTCCCCTTTCAGCATCTTCAGAATGCTCAGATTGCACATCTTCATCTACATGTGCAACTCGTACATTACCTTCAGTTCTTCTATTTGTCCTTCCTTGATGTTGCAGACACTCGTATGCTTGATGCCCTTTGTCCCCACATTGGAAACAGGTTCCTCTAAAACCTCCTCTTCCAGGTCCTTGCCCAGGTCAACCTCTTCCTCTTCCTCTTTGCTTGCCATATGTCTGGTCACGAGGGCGGTAGGCATTATCCCCTCTCTAATTTTGACTGGTGCTAGCTTCTTCACTTCTCTTTGAATCTTCATTTTGGCCCCCATAGGGCCTTCCACCAATCCTTCCACCTTGACCTCTTCCCCTTTGCTTGCTGTCAAATCTTTTATTCAGTTTCTCTTCCATGTTCAGGGAAAACTGTTATGCATCTTCTATGGTGGTCATTCTGACCAGGCTCAGCTCCTCTTGAATACTTGGTCTCAACCCATTAATGTAATGGGCTACCTTCTCCTTATTGGCCTCTACATGATCAGTTCTTATAGTAATCTTATAAAACTCTTCTGTATACTCCTTAACAGACTTGTTGCCTTGCTTCAATCCTTGCAACTTCTTCAGTAACTCCATCTCATAGTCCACAAGAATGAACTGCTTCTTCAATTTCTCCACCATCCAATCCCATCTGGGGATCTTTCCTTTTCCTCTTCTGTTCCTCTCTAACTAGACCTTCTTCCACCAAATACTGGCATGGCCCTTCAACTTTGTTTTTGCAAACTTGACCCGATCTGGGTCCTCCACATCTTCATACTCGAAATACTCCTCCATGTCATTGATCCAATTAATAAGCTATTCTGGATACAAATCTCTAGAATATGTAGAAACTTCAATCCTGGGCCTCTTTCCAATCTTAGAAATGGCCCTTAGCAACCTAACTTCTACAAGATCTCCTACAACTTCTTGTTCTTCCTCAGATAGCTCTTCTTCAGCTTCATCTTTGCTTTCTTCTCTTGTTCTCAACTCAAACCCTCTTCATAGCTTCTCTTGCAATGTATCAATTTGCTTTTGTCGGGCTCTAAAACCCTCTTCTGTCAAAGCATTCCTCCCAATACAATTTCTTCGTGGAGGCATCTTGATCGCCACAGAAAACCCACAACCTCAGGTCCTAGTGCAAACTGGCTCACAGTGATCTGTCTACACACTCAGGAAACTTTTCTCTGATACCACTTGATGAAGGGGGTAAATCATAAAACACACAACAACAGAAATGGCACATAGAAAATAGAACTTTCTTTATTGATTTGGACAACTTATTACATTACAGAAGCTCAAATACAATAAGAGGAATCAACCCTCCACATGCTGCAACACATTACAGCTTCCTCTCGCACGACTCTGGAATCATCTACCTTCTGTAACCCCAAATCATCTAGGGTTTCTATTTTCCCACTTATTCTTGACTCTACGCTTCCCCCCCTTAACTCTACTACTATCTAGGGTTTCCAAAATTGGTTATTAATAGCCTTTTTGGCGGCCAACAACCTAATTTCAAATTTTGCATCTCCTTCCAAAAACAAGTCAACTTCTGGGAGCCATAACTTTTGATCTGGGTGTCTGATTGATGAACCATTTTATGCGTCGGAAAGCTTATGGAGTGTTCTATGCACTAAGAACTAGCTCTGCTAGTTCCAGCTATTTTTAGGCCCGTACGGGGCTGTTTAGTGCCTCAAACCTGAGTTTGAATAATTTTCAGGCATTTTTCAAGAAACAAAATCTTTAATATCTTTCAACTCGCAAATGATCTTTGCGTGATTCCTTCACTAAATGTCTTATTTTTCAGTTATGAAGCTTCTTATAAATTTTCACTTCATTCCGTGCCCAAATGCAAACTTTCTAAAAATAGCAGGTTGCTATTTTTAGCAGTTTGGAAAAACTGAAAGTTCTACATCATTATTCAAGCGATTATGGAACCAGAACCTCAAATTTTGAAAATAAATGGAAATAACATCAACAATTTTGAAACACATCTTTTTTGGGTGATGCAAGATTGCCCTTACACCACTGGATGCTCCTGCATCAAAATCTATAATTCAAAATAGGTCAATATACTGTTAAGTAGGGATACTTATCTCTTACTCATTCAGTGGACTCAGCAGTCTAGCCTACTTCTCCTTGTTGGGTCAAATATTGTGTTCCTAAAGTAGGGGCATTTGCATGGCTTGCCTTCAATAATAGCATCCTGACTAGCTTAAGATTATAAAAGTTGGGAATCTCTTCATCTTTTAATTATGTTATGTGTGATGGTCAGAATGAAGACATAGATCATTTACTTTTGAATTGTCCTTTTGCTCAAAGATGTTGGTCTTGGCTATGCAATATATTAAGATTTGGCAGGGTCCCTTATTAGATACCCTACTTCAAATTTTCTTAAGTTGGCCATCTCTGTATTCAATATTAGTTTTCTTTAGTATTTATAAATGTTCTCCCTCCATCATCATCTAGAACTTGTGGTTAGAATGGAATAATAGAATTTTTAGGAAAAAACCCTCCTCTTTCTCTCAAGTGATTTCCATAATTGAAAAATTTATCTCTGAAAATGTTATGACACAAGTGCTACATGATAGTAACTGCACTAGATATTTTTCAAATTGGGATGCTTGGTTCATAAGAAATTGGGAATACATCAAATTCCCAACAGTGGGGTGCAAAGATTCTCACAACAAATCGGATCAAAGTCACATCATTTGGGCCCCTCCCCCACTAAAGATATTTAAACTGAACTTTGATGGAGCCTCTCATGGGAACTCAAGAGTTTTAGGATTTGGTTGTGTCAATAGAGATTCCAAAGGTAATGTATGTTGTGCTCTAGCTATCAAACTCATAGACAAAACCAACAATGAAGATGAGGTACAAGCTCTTTGGCTTGGGATGCTACTTACCAATAAATATCACTTGCAAAACTTGATAATCAAAGGAGACTCAATGATAATTCTCAATGCTTTGAAAAATAGAGGCAGGTAAATTGGAGATTTAAAAATATTTTGTCAAAGGTTTGGAATTTTCTATATGACCTTAATTCTTATGAATGTCTACATTATTTTAGAGAGGGAAATAAAGTGGCAGAATTCTTAGCCAACTTTACCATTGATCATCCTACCAACGTGGTGGAATTCAATGAATATATCAACACATACCTGGATCCCCTTAAAGAAATTATCTACTAGGATCAACTTACTAATCACATGCCTCCTCATGTGTGATTTGATCCTTCCTCTAATGTTTTTATTTCCCATGTGTCAGTTTGATTTTTTAGGACACAGGTTATTATGAAGCTTATGCAATGCTTCATGCTGAGTACCCCTCATGGCTACTTGAGGAATTTTATCATTATTTTCAATCGACTCTGCTTCCATCATAGCTGATGAAGGGCATTAACTCATGATTGCATTATCTCCTTTTATTTGAGGGGAAGAGAATTCTTATTCTCATTTCTCATTTTCCTCTATTACTAGTGTGCTCTCAAGGTTTTCAGTATAGGAAACTTTTGTGTTTATCTTCCTCCTCAGAAATAGGAAGTCCCAAAGCTTGGTATCCTGGAAGGTGAAAATCTTGCAAAGTTCTTCTTCATCGATAGCTGGATGGTAGAGTATTCTTTCAAAGCCAACATGACTATGAATGTGTCCTCCAAACTTCAGTTGCTTGACACGAATCTTCTCTTGGCCTAGAATTTTCCACTCATACTAAACAAGTCTTTTCCACCCTTTAGTTCCTACTGAACCATGACCCTCAGCCTGCGCCTCCCTCTCCCCCTCCTGGTGATGATCCTGAACTCAATGATGTCAATCTTTTTGATGAGGTGTTCAATGGTGATGAGGTGCAAGATGTCCAAATGGTGGATTTAAATGCCACCCTTGATAGTTCCATGGGGGAGTTTGACTATGAATAATATATGTTAAATATGTATCTTTGCTTCTCTTCGTCATCTTTTTTTCCTTCATTTTGTTATGGGTTAATGAACATGTTCTAACTTATATGGGTGGTCTCCACCTTTGTGAAAATAAATAAAAAATTATAATTTCATTCGATTATCTAAAATTTTAAGTATGGACAAGAAATATTTTTTGGCCCATAGGCCATTCTATATGTGCACACATCTTGTAATTGTCAAAAAAATTTGGTAGTCCTCATAAATTTTTTTTTCTTTGGTAGTCCTTCCTTTTTTAGTCATAAAAAAAAATCGTCATAATACCAAAAAAGAATACAGCTAATAATAAAAGTAACAGCCATGATAGGTGAATTAATTCACAACCGCATAAATTAATTTGCAATTGCTAAAGAAGGTATAGTTTCAGATTTTAATCACCGTCACCAGTTTGTAAAGGCTGCCAGGGTTAATGTCCATGTTATTCATTCTTTTTAGTGTGGCATTTCACTAATACATTGTCTATCATTTCACTTGATTTATGTGTCCACCCATGCCCAACACAATCTGCATTATGGTTTTTCTCACTGATTTAAGCTTTAGGTATTGGAGTCTTTGACAACCTCTTTAAAATGTCAAGTTGTCTTGTCTGATATTTTGCTTGTATTGGAAAATGAGGAGCTTGAAGTAGTTAGAGCAATTGCCTGCACCACAGAGGACAAAGTATTTCATACCTTATACACCAAGGTATATTGATTTGTGTTTTTTTATTGTTGTTTGCTAGAATTATATGAGGTATTGATCAGTTAGACTTGGTGACATTTTTTTAACTATGAGAAAATCACTAAAATATGCAACATTTTAGATCTCTAGAATTGCAGGCATCCAAGGATTGGCCCAAAAAAGACCCCAATTTGTCACTTTTATGACACCCCCTATGAAGAATGATGTTTTTAGATTGCACCCACTTGAAAATTTTGATCTCCCACATGGACATTTGAGCACCTAAGTGAAAATGTTGAGCACCCAATGAAAAATTTGAGGACCCAGGTAAATATTTTGAGCACCCATTAGGGCACACAGATGTTAATTTTGGGCACTCTAATGAAAGTTTTCAGCATCGACATAAGTTTATGAGCACCTAAATGGAGATTTTGAGCAAGCAGTTGGAAATTATGAGCACACAGTTGGAAATTTTGAGCCTCGCTGTGAAAATTTAGAGCACCTGGATGAAAATTCGGGCAGTCAGATGAATAATTTGAGCATCCACATGAAGTTTGAGGGTCTAGAGTAATGGTTTTGTGCTGCCATGGCTTTCAATACAGCTTTGAGTTTTGTTCAGGCACTGAGCCGAGGATTTGATCCCATGCCAGATATCAAGTTGTTGTGTTGTAAGGGGGTTGCTGGATCAAGGCTTGTTGAGGTAGATGAGGAGCATACGAGGGATGTCATGGCATCTGAGAGTATTCTTGTGCCCTTTGTTTCCAGAGACATCAAATGCCTGGAGGGGGAAATTAGTCATTTTCAAACTGGTGTCTTGGACTTCCACTAGGTAATTTTTAGGCTTATAAATGGTTTCGATTTGGGTGTTTTATTTGATAAAAATGTTGTCTTTGTTACAATGCATTGGAAATTGGGATTGCCTAATATCAATTGAAGGATGAGCAGTTTGTGTTAGATTTTTGTCAGCTAAACATGGTAATTCAGGGGATAGTTGGTTTCATGAAAACTCAATGGTAGGAAGCTTAGAAGCTTAAAATGGTTGTGGTATGAAGGAAATTGGTGATTTTTTTTTTGAGATGGAGAAAGCAAAACATCTCTGTTGTATTGTGTTGAAAGTTGTAATTGTGCAAGACTAACTAAAGAATGTACCTATTTCTTAGTGTTCAATGTCATAGAAGGAAAGATTATGCATGGGAAATGGATCACTGGAGGAATGACATTAGACAGTTAATAATCTCAAACAATGATATTTGAAAATTTATGGATTGTTTGAACATTTCTTCTTAATGTAGCCATTGTATTTCAGAACAATGAGAAAGGATTGATTTCGAGAAATCAATAGTAGTAGAGGCTTTGGGTTAGTTTAACTATGGCTTCTACATCTGACAACCATACTAGGCTAGAAAAATTGGTACATGTCTTAGCTTGAGGGGCCGATTAACTGCATGTGGTTTTGAACCCGTAGCAACTAGTTTTTCTTCTTTCAAGCTCAAGAATTAAAATGGCTTTGTTGCACTGTATTGGAAAGGGAGATTATATTGTAGAGATTGTTTGGACTTTTCTTAGGTAAGCCATTGCATTTTAGAATAATGGGAGATAATTAATTTTAAGAAAACCTGATCATGCCCATGGTAAGCCTTGGACTAGTTTTAATATTGTTATTGCATTTGCTAGTCATGCTAGACTAGAAATATTTACACCCATGTTAGATTAAGGAATTAATTGATTTGGGTTCAGTGTTACAGAATATACCTCCTTGTTGATTTCCTAGGGATTTGAACCTGCAACCACTAGTTTCATTTTTTTGAGGGGTAAAAAATAAAATGCCTTTGTTGCACTTTATTAGATGTTGGGAGAATGAAATATCTAGGATCTATTGAAGATTGCCCTAATTATTTTTAACTAAGCCACCACAAGTCAGGAAGAGTGGGAATAATTGATTTTAAACAACCTAATAATAGTAATCTCTAAGTTATTTTAAGTACTTTCTTTTATATTTGTTTGCCATTCTATGCTAGAAAAACTGTTATGATTTATCCATGCTATCTTGAGGGTCTGATTGATTTGGGTTGAATGTTGCTGAGAGTACCCACCTTTTTATTGGTTGAGGTTTTGAACCTCCATTAGTTGGCTGTTATTACTTAAGTTGTTTTCTGCACCTGGCTTGAATTGAGAATTTTCCCACAGTATTGAAATTTCTGGATGTGCTAGGTTTTAAACCCATGACTTATTACTAGCTAGTGGGTTGTTCTATGTGCTAAGCCACTTTCCCATTTCATGAGGGAATTTGCAGGCTCTCTCAGAAATGTGGATTGAAGTTTTCTAACAGTTTGCTTCAATACATATTTAGCCTGAGGTCTTAACCAAACACCAATATAGGCTTTGATACCATGTTGAAAAGCTTGGTTAGAATAGGATTCAAACTAAATTACTTCCAGCTATTGAGATGCTTTACCTCTAAGCTACTTCTGTGTTTCATGATGGCAACATGTTTTGTCTCTAACTCTAGAAGTGTGGATTGCATTTACAACATATAGGTATGAGCCTATCGTTGGTGATATGGGTTCATCACTACCACATGGATCCACTTTATTAGTTCCTAAGGTTTGAACTTGGGACCTCTAGTTGGCATTTACCAATTTGTAATGTCAAGGCTTGATATTGGCTTGGGTATTGTTGGCATTATTTTCAGTAGTGCCAATTTCATGTGTTTATGCCCCCTAAATCATGTATGTTTTAACTTTATGTCTGGGGTGTGTTCATGTGCTTGGAGTTATCTTTTTGCTTTTGGTGTGAGCTTAAATATACTTTCCTAGCATCCTACAATGTGTTCTCAAATCGTAAGCATCCTCTTGCCATGGTTATGCTTGTAATTCATATTCCTAGGATGCTCATAATTCATATTCACTTCTATGGCAACAAATCATGTATTACCTTGTGGCATCCTTGTAGATTGGGTGGTGGGGCCCTCTATTTTACTTGTCTTTAAAGACTTCTCTCTGTGTTTCTTACGACAATCTGCTAACTTGGACATCCCATACTATGTGCCAAGTTTGTTTTGGCCGATCCTTCCAAGGTTTTAAACTCATGCTTCTATTGCTTCTGTGGGTGAATGGGAGCTGTTGTTTTTAATTGCAATGCACCAGCAATCTCTATGCCATTGATTTAATGCTATATTTGAATGCCTTATGCATATGTGTGCGTATATGTTCTTGAAGACATATTTGTTGGAAACAAGGTAGATAACTAAGAGGGGGGGTGAATCAGTTATCTTAAATATTTTAACTTTCTGTTCTTCTTTAATAATTAGTGCAACATCAAAACATATAAGCATACATAACCATGGAAGTAGAAATAAACTCAACACACATAACACAATCTTTTTGACGTGGAAAACCCTGTTAAGGGAAAAAACTATGGGGTGATTAACCCAAGATGGTATTCTCTGTTAGAAGAATAAGAAGTACAAAATGGCACTTGCCAATTAGGGCTCACTGCCCGAGCACACTGCTCACAAGAAGCTCACTGCCTACAAGAGACTCACTGTCTACAAGGTATATAGAATGTAACCAGGTGTTTGAACTAATCAAAGGCATCCACATATGCTGAGGTTCAATTTTGATTAGGCTCAAT
Organism: Cunninghamia lanceolata; assembly: GCA_027924645.1. Taxonomy (NCBI): domain Eukaryota; kingdom Viridiplantae; phylum Streptophyta; class Pinopsida; order Cupressales; family Cupressaceae; genus Cunninghamia; species Cunninghamia lanceolata. The sequence continues at coordinate 990,118 of BSBN01000806.1, forward strand.
AAACTAATGTACTGCACTTCATTCTTCCACTCCTTTAGTGCTGCTATTTCTGTCACATACCAGACTTGTATTATTGCTTCCACACCTATCTTTGCCTTTCTTCGCACACTATCACACACCACACACATCCTCACATTGAAATCCATCTGGTATATATATCTGCACAAAGGATTTCAACATCTTTCTAGTCGGCATCCAGAATACTCAAGATTTTCCCAAACTCTGGTCTATCGGCTGAATCCGTGCTTACTAAGTGATGTGTATCAAAAAGATAGTTATAGGAGTCATCAATCATGTCGACCAACCATGAATGATCCCTCAAGAAGTTTGATCTCCATCAATTCCTCATCCGGATTAAGGTCTGATGCTCTGCCGGTCAGTTCTTCCTCAGTCTACTCTGCCCAACACTTAGGTGCTCATATCTTTTCACTCTTTCATCACCGGAGGCTCAATCTCTGGAATGTAGCAGTCATGGTACTCCTCTTGACTTCCCCAAGTCCACACTTTGCTGAGATACTTCCTCTGATAGATCTGGACCTAATTGTCAGACCTTGCTGTATGCTCTATTCTTGTTCACCAGACCAAAACACTCTTCAATCTGACTTCCGGTATAGACATATTATGTGTTGTGGATGAGCGGGATGGACTTTGTTGCCATCAATGACAACACTCATGAAGCCACATAGTGTCTCTTGCCAACAATCTCCCCCTTTGGCATTGATGGTAACACTTAGTGAAAAATGACTAAGTGTCATAACAAACTCCCCCTTGGCTGATGCTATATCTTATGTATACTTTTATCGGAGCTCCCCCTTAGCTGGATTCCACATTTTTCACTACTCTTCACTCCCCCTTTGACATCAATGGCAAAGGGTAGAATCCGCACACCAAAATTTCTAAAAAAGATAGCCTATACATATCCACATAAGTATATATACAAGTTATACTTACATATACTTAAGTATATCTGCAAAAGCATTCTTCAACTGTACAACTTCTGTCACCCAACTCTGCTTCATCCTATCCAAAATTGATATGTGACCACTTAGTAAAAATGCAAAAGCTTCTGCCCTCTTTAAGTCTACCGGATCACTGGTCCGGGCTGTGGTCTGGGCATCAGTTAGGGCCTCATGCATTGCCTCTATCTTGGGGATAATTATTCCTCTTAGTTCACTCAGCCTGCTTATTCTATTCTTCTTCTCCTTTTCAAGCTTCTTTATTACATTTACAGTGACAATAGTCTAACACTCTTGATTCATTATGGAAGAGGTGAGAGGATCAAAATTTTGAGATAAGCTTGATAGTTTGCTCTCTTGTTCTTCCAACTTCTTGACAATGTCTGCTGTCACGGTGGACCAAGATAGACAAAATTTGTATAAATCTCTGCCATATTTAAGAGCATTTTCTAAGCTCTTTATCCCAATATCCAAGTTTCTCCTATCATTTGTTATAAGTCCTTGCACTTCAGAGAATCTCTTTCCCAAAAATTCTTTCTGGACCTTTTCTTCTGCTGCCTTTTCTAAAGAATCAAACTGAGTATTGATAGAGTTTATCAGAGATTTAAGATTACCGGATGGAGAGGCTGAAGGATCCTTTTGAAAGGATGGCATGATCTTCTCTAACATTCCAGAAGTAGTTTCTATCAGCTCACAATCTTTCATGTGAGACTTCAGAAGTTTTTCTTTTGCCTTTGCTTGGGCAAAGGATGCTATCTTCATTGTCTAAACCGGGGAGAGGGAATCAAAATTGAATGGTCCTTGGAATAGTTCTAGTTCATCAATCTCCATTATTTCCTTGGTCAAGAAATTCTTTACTGCTTCTGCAGTGTCTCTTGCCAAGACTTCTTTCCTCTTGTAGCCTCAGAGGTGTCAACAGAGATCTTCTCTGTTTAATCTTCTTCTCTTCCCTTTTTCTCCTCTTCTTGACTTGCTTTCTTCTCTTGTCTTGCTTCTCCTTCAGTTCCAGAGTCTATTGGGGGATCCAAAAGAGACATGTTTGCTTCTTCATGGACTTCCTCTTCTGGAACAGAGGAATCCAAGTCCTTAGTCTTCTCCTCATCTATCTCCTTAGACTCTTCTGCAATTTTCTTAGTAGAATCTTCCTTTGATGCACTTGATCCTTCGACATTCATGGCAGAAGGTTCATCACTTATATCCTCTATAATAGGAAGATTGAATCTTTTATATGCATTCCGAAGGATGTCTTCAGTTTCTTTTGCCACCTGATCAGTCTCTTTGAGCATAAGTTTGTTCATTCTGGCTTTGCTCTGGAACTCATTGTTGCAATCCTTGAAGATCATGTTCATTTGTTTTGGAGTGATGGAAGGATAGAGATGAATAGCTATCTATTCCTGAATCTCCACATCCTTTTCCTTAGCATTGTTTTTCCTCATCTCAAGTTCCTTTTCTAGACTTTTGGGGATTAAGGAGATGATTTCAATGAATGGTTTGTTATAGATGTTTAGATACCTGACTGTAGCTTCTTGCAAGATCTTCTGATCAGCTTCACTGTAATCATCATAAAATTCAGTCATTGGTTGCAGGTTCCCATCCACAGTGACTGATTTGATGACATCATCAATGGAGAGAGTAGGCCTTTCAACAAATTCTTCTGCCTCTTCTTCCTTGTTCTTGCCGGTAGATGATTCCACAGAAGTTTTCTTTTTCTTTTTCATTTTCTTAACCTCCTCATCTATCTTTGTCTCTTCATCATCCTTTTGACTTATATAGGATCTTGTAGCCTTGGTTTTTGTTCTCTTTTCTCCTTTTCCGGATGTCTTGGCTTCCAGTTTTGAGGCTTTTTGGCTCTTTGAGGTGGCAGGTGCAGAGCTTTTGGAGGATCTGGTCTAGGAGGGGACTTGCACCAGATTACTTTCTTTCTCTGCTTCTCAGCTCTTTCTAATTTCTCTCTATTTGCATCGACTACTTCTTTAGAAATGCCAAATCTTTTGGCAACTTCCTCTACTTCTCTTCTCACGTTTATTTTTATCTCCTATTGTCTTAGCTCAACATGAATTTTCACACTCAACTCTTGAAAGGTTCCAAACCTTTCTGCCTTAAGGTCCTTGGGCTGACTCCGCAGGTGTTGGTTATGCAGCTCTAGGATTTTCTCATCAACCTCATACCCCATTGGCATAATTCAGACTATCCTTGGCTCCACTGCCTCCATTAGGCATTGATCAGTGTCTACCATAAAGAACATTGTATCCTTGTATTTCTCAACCAATGATTGGGGGATTCTTTCTCTAGCCTGCATCGTACTTTGAAAGTTCTTGAAGTATCCCAGAGTGTTGTACTTTGAGCCTTGGCATCACCAATCCCATACATGTAATCTCTTATTTGTATGGCAATCGGTCTGTCATTTTGCCATACCCAACCACTGGATCTGGGGAGCTCATTCATGTAGTAAAAGAAGAGACATAATATCAGGCCACCATATTTGAATGAGTTCTTCTTGTCTTTTTTGATCTTTTGCAAGTTTTCCAACAGTTGGCTCAAAAGAAGCTCGCAAAGATCATAATCTGCATTCTCCCTTAGGATCTGATAAGCAGTATAAATTATAGTTCCAGATACAGAATTCTCCCTGCTAGAGTGATATATCTTGTAGCCAATTATCATGGAGGCAAACTTGATATCCAGATCAGTGATATCTTCTATTGTCATTGCTCTCTTGTCAAATTTTGATCCAGTAGCGTCATTTACAGTTTGGTTTTTGACCGATTTGAGAGTAGGTAACTCACCAGATGAGTGCAATCCGGTTACCACCCTAATAGCATCTTTTGTGATCTTAAATGGCCTCATCAACCACATGAAGTTGTCATGTGCTCTGCTCAGAACATACCGGACCCATTCATCTTCTGCAAAACAGGGGAAATGGTTGCAATGTCCAAAATGCTTGTCCCAGATGGCCTTGTACTGAGGTTTGAGTTCAAATGATTCATCTATTAACTGCTTGTGATAGATATCCATCAGCTTGGATTCCCCAAATTCCTCAATATTCACATGAATGTATGCCCTAACATCTTCTACATGCAAAACCCCATGCAGAATGCTAGAGAAGGCGCCTAAAGGATCAACTTCTAGAGATTTGTAAGGGTGTTTCTTGAACTTAGGGCGTGGCCTATCAGTGATTTTGACAACATTCAGAGTAGCCATCTTTCAAAGGATTCAGAGAGAGATATTCCAGAGCGGAAAATACCTTTTACGCTTCTAGGATTCACGATAAGAGCCAAAAAGATCGCTGGTTGAATCAAATTCTGCAGTTGATCCTTGAGAGAGTTGAAGCAATCTTGTTACAGAGCTCTTTCTTCCTTCTTCTTGAATGCAAATGTGCAAATGATGAACAAAAGAACCCTTTTATTTTTGCGTAAACCCTAATTCTATTTTGCAATAAATGTACAACTTAAGTTATTCTGGTTGCCTTGTTCTTCTTGTCCTGGGAGATCTTTCCGATTCACTGAGATGCACTTAGAGTTATTCTCGGTGATTATTGACAATCTATCTACCTCTCTCCAATCATTCTATTTATCCGTAGATCAAGATACCTCAATTTTGAATCATACCGGATGTAACTGTGAAAATCATGCTCTTACCGGATGACTGTTAAACCGGATCAATCTTAGATGATTAACCTCTTCAAAACTTCTTACGGATCTTTTATATTTTTACCAAGGTTATTAAGATATCTTCTTTGAGAACTCTTCAATCCGCAACACTCCATGTGCCAATCTTAGGCACCAATTGACTGGCTGGGGGAAATTGTTTTCTTTTGTGACTCCCCCTAAGCCAGAACTCATCTATTTAGTTTTCAGAAGAAATATCAGCACTAGATTCTGGTGTGGATCCATCCCCAACATTTTCTATACTTCTCTTCACCCAAATCTTGTTCATCTCCCTTTGAATTTCATCTGCATTGATTTTTCCTTTTTCCTTTGTCTTGATTTTGATTATGATGTGCTGGACCCTTTTTGTCCTAATTCTTACTTCTGCAGAATTTGGCAATATGACCGGATCTATTGCAATTGTAGAAAACAATATTTCTTTCAATATTTGATTGATATCCTCTAGATCTGCATTGATTAGCCATATGTCCCATTCTATTACATGCAAAGCATCTACCATTGAATGAATTATTTATTTGCATATTTTTACATTCTTGAGATTTGTGACCATACCTTTTGTAGTTAAAACATTGTCCGGAGAACGATGAATTGTCTGATTCATTCTTCTTCTACACTGATTTGCTTTATGACCAAAGTTATTGCAATTGTGGCAGTATCCATTAAAGGATGGATATCTTTGAGCATTTGGTTGCCTTACTGGAGGTCTTCTAGGCATGTTCCTTGGATTTCCTGATCCAGAGTTCTTCTGACCAGATCCGGAGCTTTCCCCTTTCTCATACCTCAAGCCTTGCTTGTCATCTACCCTCTTTTGGCTTTCAAGAAGAACTTCAAGTTGAGCAGAGCTTATCTTGAATTTTTCTTTGTATTCATTTGCTGTTTGAAGATCCCTTTTAAGAGTGTCTATCTGATTCTCAAGTTGTTCTTCATTGTCTCTAGCTTCTTCAAGATCAGATTCCAGATGCCTGATTATTCTATCCATTTTGTGGCAATCTTCTGACTTCTCCTTGAGAGATTGTTTTAGATTATCTTCACTTTTTCTTTTCTCTTCAATTTCTTGGGTGAATTTCATAGCCCCTGATTCCATTTCATGTCTTACCATAATGACCTCTTTTGATAACTTCTCACATAACTTGGTTTTCTCATTCAGATCTTCATTAGGATCATTGGCTTCACTTTGACTTGCTAATTGTTGAAGTAGTTCCTTTCTTTTCTTCATTGAGATACTTAGTTTCTCTTTGAGTTCATTTATGAAATCATCAGCTTGTTTGAGTCTTTCCCTCAGGTTATTGACTTTAGAGTGAGATTGCTCAAGATCATATAGGGCAGACTGAAGTTGTTCCCTCATACCATACATATCCATTGAGATTCCTAGATCTTTCTTAAGCTGTTAAGCTCTATTAGGAGGAACTTAGCTCTTATACCAATTGTTGGAAACAAGGTAGATAACTGAGAGGGGGGGGGGTGAATGAGTTATCTTAAATATTTTAACTTTCTATTCTTCTTTAATAATTAGTGCAACATCAAAACATATAAGCATACATAACCATGGAAGCAGAAATAAACTCAACACACATAACACAATGTTTTTGATGTGGAAAACCCTGTTAAGGGAAAAAACCACGAGGTGATTAACCCAAGATTGTATTCTCTGTTAGAAGAATAAGAAGTACAAAATGGCACTTGCCAATTAGGGCTCACTGCCTACAAGAGACTCACTGTCTACAAGGTATATAGAATGTAACTAGGTGTTTGAACTTATCAGAGGCATCCACATATGCTGAGGTTTAGTTCTAGTTAGGCTCAATAAATTGATCTACTGCACTTCATTCTTCCACTCCTTTAGTGCTGCTACTTCTGTCACATACCAGACTTATATTATTGCTTCCACACCTATCTCTGCCTTTCTTCACACACTATCACACACCACACACATCCTCACATCAAAATCCATCTGGTATATATATATCTGTACAAAGGATTTCAACATCTTTCTAGTCAGCATCCGGAATACTCAAGATTTTCCCAAACTCTGGTCTATCAGCTGAATCCATGCTTACTAAGTGATGCATGTCAAAAAGATAGTTATAGGAGTCATCAATGATGTCGTCCAACCATGAATAATCCCTCATAAAGTTTGATCTCCATCAATTCCTCATCTGGATTAAGGTCTGATGCTCTGCCGGTCAATTCTTCCTCAGTCTACTCTGCCCAAAACTTAGGTGCTCATATCTTTTCATTCTTTCATCACCAGAGGCTCAATCTATGGAATGTAGTAGTCATGGTACTCCTCTTAACTTCCCCAAGTCCGCACTTTGCTGAGATACTTCCTCTGAGAGATCCAGACCTGATTGTTGGACCTTGCTGTATGCTCTGTTCTTATTCACCGGACCAAAACACTCTTCAATCTAACTTCTGGTATAGACATATTATGTGCTATAGATAAGTGGATTGGACTTTGTTGCCATCAATGACAACACTCATGAAGCCACATAGTGTCTCTTGCCAACAATATTCACCTTTTTAGGGACTTGTTGTCAGCGATGGAAATTTTACATTTGTAGGCGCATTTATTGGATCCTTGGTGGTGTAGTCAATCTTGTTGGCATCTTGTGGGGCCACGAAGGATTGTGTAGGCACCATTGAGCCATGTGGAAAGACTATACAAAGGATTTTGAGTTAAACAAGTGACCTTACTTGGCTGGTTAATTCATTTATTATGTAGGTATGGGCTGGGCATTGCTTGGGGTGAATTTTGCATGATGAATGGATGTGTCCCTTGCTAGTGGTGGCCTGAGAATTCAAACTGAAGCTGTCACTTGCATGTATGAGAAGATTTTCCATGCTCCTATGTACCCTGAAGCAAATCTAATGCTGATTTCTTCTTAAAAAATTGTGAATTTACCACACAGAGTGAATGCCAAATTTCATTCAAATACATAGGCACACACTTCACACAAACTAAATGACAAAATTAACTTTCACACACACACACACACACACACACACACACTTACACAATTCACATGAAGTGAATGCCAAATTTAACTTTCAAACATGCACACGATGAATGTTGAAGTTTATTCACACACACACACAATGAAAGCCAAAATTCATTCAAACACACAAAGACTCACAATGAACACCATTGAAGTTTGTTTGTAGACACATTCCACACAAAGTTAGTTCATACATATTTTACACACATAAAGTGAAGTGTGGGATTGGACTTACATTTTGCAGGAAAGAGGGGCCATGGAAATACATTTATTTCATGCTTCCTATAAGTAGAAATATAATTAAGAATATTTAGAAGAAATAGAAGATTGTGAATGTGATAACCATCATAATTTCCCACTCTTGTATAAGTCAAATCCACAATTACACAATGAAGCCAAGAAAGTATCATCTCTCTAAAATGGTTGGTTACTATCCTTCACTTTCCTTCTTTCGTTTCAATGATTAACTATTTGCTTTTGGTAATTCCTCTCCATTTCATTAAAATTAAAATTATTTTTATCTTTAATTTTATTGCTATCACTACAATCCTTCTCACTATATTCTTTAACATATTCTTAATTAGCATCCCAATATTTATCACTTCAATCCTTTCTTCTCCCCTAACTCTTTAAAGCTTGGCTTCCACAGATTCAAGGGAGAAGATGCCCAAGAGGGCGACACTGTAGTTTTTTCTTAGAGCATGTGGGATCCCCCATTGTGATGCTTAGCTTGCAGAGAGTAAATGACTTTTTCCTAACGTTTTCTCCTAATGGAGAGCCATCAATCCCAGTTTCAATTGAGAAGGTGGAGTTCACGTAGTAAAGGCAGATGGAGTGCCCAAGAGATGGAAATTATTCAAGGTCCCTGCATTTGTTGTTTCATGGAATGGAAATCAGAGTTGGCTTCTCTATGCGTCAATTGGTCCCACCTTTTCTATAAAGTTTCTAAAACCTTTTTAAACATTCAATTTTGTGCATATCCTGCAATCATGGAATTTCAAGAGACCGCATTTCTTTGAGGCATTCTGTCAAACAGATCACATGCTTTGTCTATGCTTCCACATTTTGTGTATATGCCTACTAAAGCATTTCCAACTATAATATCTGACAAAAATTCCCCTTCAACTATGCTTTGATGGATGTCCACACCCTGTTTTGCTCCCATTTTAGAAACACCTGCCAATTGCATTTTCTTGAAAGTTTCTAAATCCTTATCAATTTATCAACAAATCCATATTGTGCATTTCATTTAATCATTGCATTCCATAAAATGACATCTATTTGAGGTATTATGTATAACAATTCACATACCATGTTTATGGTTTCCACATTTTGCACACATGTCTAATAGGGAAAATGTGGAAATTGATAATGTTAACATCGCCAAAATTTTAGACAAAACATTCAAAATATCCTCTACATACTTTTGGCCCTTCCTTTATTTGAGAAGTGAAAATATAGAACACAAAATTAAAAAATATGATTGTGGTTAATGGTTGTGAGACTGCAATAGATGCTTGGTAATCCCTCTCCCTTTGACTTTTTGTGTGAATCATTCTTGAATGCCTAAATTAGCTTTCCCACACACACACAATTTACATAAACAATAAGTGAATATACTAATGTTCAAACATAATTCATTCACATAGATTTAGTACAAACATGCATGAACATTAAATTTTAAACATGCTAAAGTACAAATACACACATAAAGTGAGTGCCAAAGTTATAAAACATGGTCAAGTTTAAATACACACAACACAAAGTGAATGCCAAAATTAAATTTTAGACAAACAATTCACACAAAATGAATGTCAAAGTTAAAACTCACACTTCATAGATAGAAAGTAAACACTGCCAAAGTTCAAACATGCTTCATGCACATAGTTAGTTCTATCACACACAAAGTAAACTGTAATGCCCCGCCATGCAACCCTAAAGATAAGTTTAACTAAGCAATAAAATGGGCAGAATTTTTTTTTTATAGAAGTGGTAATAACAAAACTTAACATGATCTAAAAGCAACAAGTTAAACTAACATCTCTAGGGATTACATAGCTGCATTATTGAAATATAACAACAACCAACAATATACATAGTTTAATCAAATACACCAACTAGCATCTTTCATTACGACATCCAAATACATCAAGAAGTTTGCATTAAGATTACAAGTACAAAATAGTATATCTTACAAGAGGAATTACATAGTTTCATTGTTACAAAAGCTCCTTTTCTGAATACATCAAATTACATAATGAATTCCACTGATGCATAAATCTAGATGCAAAAAGTACAAATAACTGTCTTCATACATAGGTGCAAACTGGAATCCGCTACAAGAGATACATCCACGAACCACGGCACCAGATAAACCAATGGAATAAAGCACAACCACCCAACCATGTGGAACCCTAAGGTCCACCCCCTGTGCTAGGAGATAACAATGAGGTCCCACAAAGACAACCGTCAAAAGACAAAAGGCTAACAGATGCAAGGACTACACATGACTCCAATACAACACAGATCAATATGAAAATCACAAACAACTTAAACAACACTTCCACACTTAACATGCAATTCCAGAGGCACTCACACAACTAAAGGAGGAAAATACAACTTGGGAGTGCTAGACTACAATAGGGAAGAGTGTCATCACATAGCTTGTCATGGGTTATCCTGGTAGGTCTTCTTAGGCACCAGCCCCCATCCTGGGTTATCCTGGTAGCCTCTCCCTACCACCGGCCCCCATAGAAACTCATGCAGAACCAACATACCTTTCATGAGGACAAGGCAATTGATTTTCCATTCCAGGCCTTCTCATCTCATCTCAAGCCTAAGTGAGCACTTGAGCCATGAGTGAGGCATACATTATCTTGCTTAATGTGATTAACTACCCAACCCCTAAATTTATTAAATAGGTTATCACTTGATTATCAACTTCCAATGGGTTATCCTAATAGCCACTTTGGGCATTGGCCCCACATTGAAAGCCACTCCCTTATCTGCATCTAGAAAACCCTATCCATCAAGCAAGACTTTTACCAACTTAACTATAAGTGCTCAAATACAATGCAAGGCATTTACCTTCTTGCATAACCAATATAATCAGATGTATAAGTACGCTGAGCAAGGCACAACCATCTTGCACATGTAACATTCCAACATGAATAAGAAACCATATTTCGAGAATACATTTCATTCAACTCACAAGATGCACACATAGCCAACCCCCACACAATCACACCCTCCTAGGCCTCTGGAAACCACATTCCCGAATAACACAATGCATGACACCATTACAACACAATGGTCACACATCACAATCACTTCCAAAACACATCATAAACCAAAATCCCTCATCAATACTTCAATAGCAAAACCACAGATGTAACATATGATTTGATGCACTAATAATAGTTTTAAAGAATGTAACATTATTCCAAGCATGATCAATCATCTAACAACATAAGGTAACTCTATCCCAACAATGCAGAACAATAATAACTTGAAAGGATACCAATTATTCTATAATAGAAACTTCAGTCAAACAAGATACTACCTGTTATTGGACTAAACCACTTTCTACACTGATGTGGATCTTATTAAAATTCTAGACAACTTTGTGATTTTTATTCAAAATAATTGTATAAGCAAAACATAAAGGATCATAAAGTAGATTAAAACCGATCATCCCTTTTTAAATCTTTAGAAAGTATATGAGTTAAATGCTAAACGTTTTATATCATTTCAAACCTAATCTCCACTTACTCACCCAATTTCATAACTAAGTACAATCTTTAATTTAAGTCATAAATAAGATTAGACTCCATTATATGACCACAAAGTTCCTTAAGGTGAAGAGGTAGCAAGATATATATATATATATATATAGACAAACCTTATTAAATCTAAACTAAATGTTATCTTCCACCAAAATATATCAAAGATATCTAAACATATAACAATCATAATTTAAATTCATAGACCAGCTCTATGTACACTATTTAAAATATTCAATTCATACTAAAATTAAAGAACTAAGGTCATCATACACACCTTATGACTAGATCTAAAATAACAATTCAATATTTATAATATGATAAATTTTACCTAAGCATCTAACTCCACTTTATATACTATATAATACTCATTAACTAAATAAAACTTGATAAATAAATATTCTAATTAATTACTAATTGAATAATACTTTTTAATATTCTTATATTTAAAATATGTAACAAAAATATCAATATCCACACCCAAAATTTAAATCACATCTACATTCAAATTTTTTAAATGAGGCATAAAATAATAAATCAATAAATTATTTTAAAAGGATTTGATTTTTTTTATTTATAAAGTAATGCTTAAATATAACATATCCCTAAATAACAGGGATGAAATAAAATAATACTTAAATATGACACATCCCACAATAATAGGTATTTGATTTCTCATAAATAAAATATACTTAAATATACCACATCCCGAAATAATAGAGATTTGATTTTTCATAAATAAAATATCACTTAAATATAACACATCCCGAAATAATAGGGATTTGATTTTTCATATATGAAATATAATAATACTTAAATATAACACATAATTACAATTTTTCTTTATTATAAAAAAAAAACATATCTTCACTAAATTTAAAATTACTAAAACAAAATAAAAACATAAAGCAGATTTTTAAGAGGATTAAAGGCAACAAAATATATTCTAAGTAAAACCAGAAATATAATCCTACCATTTTCCAAAATAATTGGGTCATCTTGCTAATATGGAATTAATAAAAAAAAATAACAAATTAATGAAACAATTACAAAAATTAGTTTCATTTCCCATATTTCTCCTTAATTAATTATGTAAATTTCCTAAACATTAATTTCATATTCCATATTTTCTCCCTTCCTATTTGATCTCCTAATTTAACTCAAATTTACCATAATATTTCTAAAACTTCAACTAGAGAAACAAAAGACAACTTTAATTTTTTTTCCTTTCTCTATGGAGATTTATATATGTTTATTTGTACCAAAAAGAATACTATTTTTTTCCCTTAAAACTAATGCAGCTCAATCATAAGAATTAAGTTATGATTTTTGTGAGAGGTAGCACAATGGATTTTTTCTTTTTTTTTTAGCAGTAGCATAAAAGGCATGAAAATCCTTCAAGAGCAATAGATTTTATTCCATAGTTTCTATTATTTTTATTTAATAATTTTCATGCAATCTTTTTTTAATCTCCTATGTATTTTTTTTCTCTCAACACAGAGGGTTGATTTTGGTTATATGGTATGGAAATGACTATCTAAAGTGGTGTCTCTGCAGAAAGATTGAAATTTTCTAATACCAGAGTAAATTTGATATACTCAATTCATAGTATGCTAACAGGGGCAAAATAGCTTAAAGAGATAGGATATGCACAAAATGGATTTGAGGACAAGGCTTTAGAAACTTTTAGGCAACACATGAGGAAGACATAACAGAAATGGATTTGGTTTGGTTTTATAATTCAAAATGCTCTAGTATTCTTGTATTCAATAAATGGAATAGTAAACAAAGTATTGGTGGATGCAATTCCTGTGGTTTTGCAAATCAGGAGGTCAAGGAATAAACGACTGACAAGTTAGAGAATTTTCTAGAGAACAATAATACTCACATATAGAATGTTATCAGTTAAAAAAAAAATACTCTAATCGTTGTGCATGCAAAAAGGAAAAGCAAAATAGATAAGCGAGCCATTTGATAGAATACCCCAAAAGGATGTTTGATAGAATACCCCAAAAGGATGTCTCATGATGGAACGCAATGATTGCAAGTTCGCACAAATATGGATTGAGAAGGTTTTAGTGGATATGTATGCAAAAAGTGGAAGCATACACAAGGCACTTGAATATTTTGAGAGAATGTGACAATAGATATCATCTCATGGATTCTAATTTGTCATAAGACAGTAAGTTGAAGAGAGTTATTTTTTTAAAGGTAGCAATGCCCCATAAGATGTGCATGCAAAAACAAAGTAGAAAATTGCTATGAATGGATGAAATCTCAACTTCTGTGGTTGCAAGCAAGAAGACTATTTTTAGATTTAAGATATTTAATAATGTTGTGGTAATAAGGAAGATAATTATTTGTCTACTGCCATACAGTGAAAAGAAGATAAACACATATGGTTGATGTTCTTGATAGTGATGGATGTCAAGATAACAATGCTGCCATCATTTGGTATGGTTCCTAATGTGTTGCACAACTTAATTTCTCCTTGAAATATCTAACTGAGAAGTCATACCAAATTATATAGAAAATAGCTCTTTCTATACACAATGCACAGGAAAAGAAAATCACCTCCCAAATACCTATAAAAGTTGTAGGTTTCGAACACAAGGGATTTAATTTTAAAACATAAAAAAAAATGCAACAGATAGGTGTAAATCCCATTTCCACAACTTATGGATGAATCAACCAAATGAGAAAGCATAGTCAAGGCATGCATGCTCTATGGAGTGGCTCAAGAATAGTCATTAGATGATTGCAACATTATACATAGAATGGATTTATTAAATAGGCTTCATAGATCTGGAACACATACCATTAGTTTCCAAGAATATCTTCTATGAATGTAGCAGAATTCAATCTCTCTCCTACCACAACCACAGGGACAATGCCTGATTTGAGACTGATAATTCCTCCCTGTCACTCCAAAATAGATGGATGTCACTCCAAAATAGATGGATTGAATAGAGGTATCAGTAATGTATTTCAAATGAAAAATGTCTATCAATAAATTTTCTTCCCGTTACTGACCACCCACTACCTCAATTCTCTCCATTTCAAATCTCCACAACCCCAAAATTAATTGCATTCATAACACCACTAACTGGAATATTTTCAAATTTGTGACAACCCACTCAAATTAATAGAAAAATAAAATAAATCTCACATGTCAGATAAAATCAATAAAGTACTAAATATTAACAATATTATTATTATTGCTAGCTTTCAAAGCTACTAATTTAATTTAATAAAAATCAACTAATTAATATTCTCAATTTTCTTCATTAATTAAATAACTAATATTGATGTATATATATAAACTTATTATTATTATTACTATAACAATTAATAAATCTCCAACAAAATACACATTGACTATATAACCAAAATGATCAAACATCAACACATCTATACACATAGATCACTTATTCTATAAAATAAACCAAACAACTATAATCAACAACTTAATACCTTGGTCACTAAGTTCAATAAAATGAACCTTAAACTACAATAAACAACAATAAAAATCACATACCAAAGGATGACCAACACCCAAGGACAAGTACCAACTGAGACAAATTAAAGACATTGGCTGATAGAGGGAACCCCATGTTATCTCTCATCCATATTATCCATTGGTGTAAAGGCACACTCAGACCAGCTAAATCAGGTGGAGTCGATGCCTGGTACATGCAATCCTACAGTAAACAAAAATGTCAAATACAACATATATATAATCATCCAATAGGCACACTGTGACAGGGAATTGCAACGTAGTAGGGTACTCAACATGAGTAATACTACACTGTCCCTTCACAAAACACATAAAAAATATCCACATTAATCAAGTTCATAAACAACTTGATAACACATCATCAATTAGTCACATAAATCACATACTAAACTAATCTACATAATCAATTAACCCGTAAATGATCATATCATAAGCATAATGTATTAATCATAAACATCAACAGTGCCATCATAATAACCATCAATGAGTGTCATCAACTACATCAAAACAATAAACCTACCTTCAACCTGTCTAACATACCCTAAGTATTCTGAGTATTTTACCTTCATCTTCATGCTTCATAGTCCAACCACCTGCACATACAAGGTGAAACTAGAGGGGCACTACATAAACACTCGAGTTCAAATATGCCAAAGTACATACACACACAAAGTGAATGCCAAAATTAAAACACACTCTTCAAACAAAGTTCAATCACTTCACACATAGTTTGTTCAAATACACACTTCATACATATACAAAGTAAATGATAAAGTTCAAATAGGCACATAAAGTGAATGCTAATGTTAGTACACTCTTCACAAAAAGTGAATGTGAAATTTCACACACACAAATTGAATGCCAAAGTTAAAAACACACTCTTCACACAAATTTAGTTCAATAGTTTCACACAATTTGTTCAAAATCACACACTTCATACATATATAAGGTAAACACTAAAGTTCAACATACCAAAATTCAAGCATGCATTGAATGCCAAAGTTAGTATACTCTTTACATAGTGAATATGAAAGTTTAGGCACACCCACAATTTAAAATAATCAAATTTAACTAAAAGGTAAAATTGAAACACATTTTATACAAAGTGAATGTTCAAAGTTTTTAATTAAAAGGGGTAAACATTCGAGTTCAAATCACACACAAAGTGAATGCAAAAGTTAAAGTACACTCTTCACACAAATTTAGTTCAATCACTCCACACATAGTTTATTCAAACTTAAAAGTTATTTTGTGCAACACTTGGCAGATAGGGCTATTGAAGAATATGGCTATAAATATAATAACTTTGACAAAAAGTAGAAAAACACACTATTTAACAATATGGCTATAAATGTGTGTCTATCAAAAGGGAAATTAGTAACATGGATTTTATATTAATGGGAGGCCATAGTTCTCTAATGATTTGTTTATGATTTAGTTCTCTAATGGTTCATTCATGATTTAGTTCATGTGGTTATTCATTTAATACTATTCCATTATTTTTACTTGTTAAAGGAATAATTGAATTTCTTATAGTTTTATAGCCTTCTCCACCAACTACTACATGTAATGACTTTTGAGTAATAAATATATACTATTTAGAGATAGGCCTATATTGTTTCTTCTTGCAAATTGTCTAATGTATTCATTCATCTTGTTTGAAGAAAACCAATTTTTTTCTATGGTAATGAATTGACAAATAAACATCCAATCTAGTAAAGTTGACATTAAAGAGACTAAAACCTTGTTTATAAGGCGACAATTCAATAAGGATTTAAATTTTTTGAAAAATACACTTATATAAAAATCTTTGAGGTCACCTTAATAAAATGGTTAAAAAAATAAATGTAGAAATGAGGTCCTAAATATATACTATTTAGAGATAGGCCTATAAATATTTGTGCCTATCAGCCATTTGATAGCACCTTTGGTGCTTTTACTAGTTATATAGTTTTTATTCCAATTATAAGTGTTGAATACTACCAATTTTGGAATGATTTATGTGATTGCATCACAATTATGACCTTGATCTTGAACATGAGTTGAAATTTCATGGTGAATAGGACCCAAAGAGTAAATGTGCATATTAAATTAATGGAAAATAAGACCCAAATGTAGAATGTGTATTGTAAATTCCAAGTGTTTAGAACCCAATCATGTTTATCACTTAAGGCAAAGTCATGCCTATCAAAAATTTGAAAAAATAGTGGCAAGGTGATGTAATGAGGTTGGTGTAAATTTTAATAAATTTTTCAAAATATAGAGGATGAAATAGTCTATAATATTTACTAAAAGTGGAGGTCACATTTTGAAATATTTGTGAATTTTCAAAGATTTGCAACTAATTTTTTCTCTAGATGAACAAGTTTGTTGATGTGGAAAATGATAAGATGTCAAAAATATGAAATGCGAACACAACACACAAAAAAATGGGGACTCCTATTGAGCCTAGCCTTCGATTAGCCACATGGGCACCCTATACAGTTGTGTTACCTTTTCATTCACCCTTATTCATTTTTTTGCGATCCTTCCCTAAGCAAAAAGTCGACCTACCATCTTCCCTTATTGGTCATATGTTTATTTCTTAAGTCGGCTCTTTGTTTTTAAAATTCATTTGCCTGTCATCTTATGTACGAAATTACTGTAGAATTGAACCTTCGAACTTGAACCCTTTTCAAGAGTTCAAGGGTTCAATGGTTCAAGAGTTCAAGAGTTCAACAGTTCAATGGTTCAATGGTTCAATATCCAATGCTTCTTGAGAAGTCGTTTACCCTTGGTCTCCTTGTGTAACTCAATTTGTATCTTTGAACCTCCCTATTGAACCCCATATCAGTTTTCAAAGGTTCAACATTTTGTGACTTTAGTCCCACTTTTCCCGAAGTCTTCTTTAAGTCAAAAATTTGCGGGAGATTTTAAAAAGAAAAAAATCATTTAGAGGGAAATATATCCGGAACATTTTATGAAATGGAAAGTTTTAACTTTCGAAAGGTTATGGGTAATGATTACACATTAAGGTCGTGTGCGAGAACTACTTACAATTAATGCATCTGTCAGAATTTGTATCTTATCAAGCAAGTTCAGCACAAGTTAATTGATCCAGTAATTATTCGACCTGATTTCATGCCTTTTATCGAGAAAGGACAGGTCAATTTTAACAGTAAAACATACAAAGTGATACAAAGGGGGTACAACATTGAAGGTAAAAGATTTTTCTTTCCTAGTTTGATAGTGATTTCAGATCCGTTGAAGGTGAGTTTGACTTTACTTATAGTTGATCCCATTTCTTTGTTGAAAAAGAGAATCATTTTGAGTTTCTGGCATTGTTAAAGAAGTTCAAAGCTTTTTCATTCTATTTATCCAATCTGTAGCCATGAAAGCTGCATGTCTTGGTTCTGAACATGGTTCTAGCCTTGTTTATTCTCTTCTTGAATATGGAGATACCTTTTTAGCTCAGTACGATTTAGAGGAATTTAAGGAAAGGGTTAAAAATCTTGTGTCTACCCCTATGATGGAAAGAATAGTGGAAAGTGGTTTAGTCAAAGCTGCAGCCTTTCCTATGGCGGTACAATGCCCTGAGTTAGTTCTTGAATGTATGAGCAGATATGACCCCCAAAACATATGTATTAGAACTTCTAATGGTAATATGTTATTGCCTGTTAATAAAGAAACCCTAATGGCTATAATGAAAATCCTGCCTAAGGAGCCATACTGTGATCTTAATATTACTTCCTCTTATAGCTATTTTTCATTAAAAAAGGCAAATTACAAGAGTGTAATTGCAAGAAATTGGCTATTGAAATTTCAAAAGGGAGGTTTGAGACTGCCCAGAGCACTATCAAGAGAACATATGATACCAGAAATAAAAGATATCATGGTATTGTTACACAGGTTAAAGGGTAGTTCTCAAGCATTCTATTGGGAAGACTGGATGTGTTTCTTCATTCAAGTGATCCTTCAAGGAGAACAATATTTGGATTGGGCAGAAATAATAGCTGAATGTTTACATCAGGGTTTGAGTAATTATCTGGGAAATAAAGACTTTTATATGTCATCATATCTCTTTTACTGCCTAGCATCCATGAGGGAATGGAGAGGATTACCTCATGCATCCTTAGTTGAAGATAGCAAAATTTATGATTATTACTTACATTTACAGATGCAAAACTGTTATGAAAATTATGGAAGAGTTGATGTTTTCACCAGTAGGATGGCTTATAAATTGATAGGCAATATTAATAAAAGGATGTCTGATGAAGCCATGCAACTAATCAGCATTTATGGCAGCTTCTTCATTCAGTTTCCCAGATTTACTTATATCAGAGTTGGTGGTTTTGATGGTGAGCCTGTGAAACTACCCAAATATGTCTTTGACCGCTTTGTATTGATCAAAGTTTGCATGTAGTTAGCTCATGTAGATAAGAACTTTCCAATGAAGAGAGAGTCTGGTATATCTTTTCCCGTTGAACTTGGTCACTATTCATGTCAATTAGTTTATGATGCTTTAAATCTAGAGGTGGACCTGAAGAAGTTCAATTTTTAGTGTTATAATGCCAGACCCAAGTTCGATAGCAAAGGTTTTGCTAGAGACAATTTGGATTTTGGAGAGGGATTTTCACACATTCCCCAGATAGAGGACTATTGGAAGAGGATTGCCCAGATGAATTTGAAGTTAGGAAAAGGCTTTGGTGCAAATTCTCCTTAGGGCAAATAATTACCCTTAATCTGAATATGAATATCACTGGAATAATAGATGATGAGGAACAGGTAATTGATTCTCATTTTGAACAAATAAAACGGCTGCCCATTCCAGAAGTTGATTGGAATAGAGATGAAGAGGATCGGATTGAAGTTAAAACCCTCCCTGTAATAAGGAATACTGAAAAATGGTTAAGGGAACAGAGACTGAAAGAGGTTCAAAATGAAGATTCCCAGCGGTGTGCACCAACTAATGAATCTCCATCTCCTATAAGCTCTTCTAATCAGCTTATATTTATATGTGATGCAGGTACTCCCAAATCAAAAATTAAAAAAGGTTATATCATCAAAAGGTCCAAGAAAACCCTTGCAGCTATTCTGCCTCCTCACACCACTAGATCAAGAGCTAAAAGTAGGAGGAAGAAGGAAATTTCAGAAAGAATAGTTGTAGACTTAAACACTAAAGAAGATTCTAAGGAAGTAATGAGTGATAAAGGGTTTGGTTCACCAATGGCAGAAGAGATCAGTACGAACCAACAAGCAGAGGTTGCTTTGGATTCTACTGATCTGATGATAATATCAAATGCGCCTTCTGAACAATTGAATCCTGATAAAGAAGTTCCAGTCCCTACACCTAAATGGTTGGAAAATTCAATTAGTGATAAAAGGAAAATAGTTTTGTTTTCTTTACCATTGGAAGACATGGTTAGAAAGTGTCTAGGAAAGGCTCTGAAATCCAAAAAGATGAAAACCACTTCCAGGGTGGACATTGACCCTAATACAGGAAATTGGAGCGCAGAGATAACCTGACCAATAGCTAATGAAGAAGTTTAGGACCCCACAGTCCAAGATTTCACAATAGAAAGAATAGATCTTGGAACTGCATCGCGTGCCGCATACGTGCACCATCTCGAAGCATCTACTAAAAGGATAGTTAGCCATACGTGGAAGGATGAAAAAGATAAGAGGGAGTTGAAACAAGCTTTACGATCAATGGTAGAGTATATTGACTCCATTCATAATCCAAAATCTCCAGTCAATCAAAAAATGTTCAATCGGATACACAGAAACAAAATGGTGACCAAAGTGTTCGATGATTGGCTGGATGGTATCATCCAAAAGGGTACAAAATATATTAATGAATTGAAAAGTATATATGATGAAACCATGGCTACTATCAAAGATTTAAAAATACAGAATGCTTCATGGGAAAAAGATGAAGGGAAATGGATGAGTGTGATAAATCAAATTGGTGAAGTTCAGAAGTATGGGGTGACAAAATTTTTATCAGAAAGGAATATAACAAGTCTGAATGATAATACACTGTATGTAAGCAAGAGAAACATCGAATGGAGAAACTCAGTGTCTAGACAAGGACGAATGGAGTTTGCGAAGATGATTAAAGAGATAACTGGGTTTACTCAGTCTTTACAACATGATTTGGAATGTATCGATGTGAAGTACATAAAAGATGATGGGGAGCTAGAAAAGGATATTGATACTGTGGTACAGTCCTTTAGAGAGAAAATTAGTTTTGTTAAAGAAAATGATAACTTGATAATTGATGATTTCTCTTGGATATCAAAAGTGGAATCACTCCTTCACCTTTGTGTCGATGCACTCCCAGAGCATGCAGAAAAAGTGGCAAAAATTTGAAGAGAAAAGGATGTTTGGAAAGCATGAGTTAAATACATTGGCATCCCTAACTTCCCAAAAATTTAGGAATTTGTTGCCACATACCAGGAATGGAAGATGCAACGTGTCTCTTCAGCCAAACAAAGCAAATCTAAAGATTCCAACCCGCTTCGCCAGTCATGATCGTGCTTACATAATCTTTTCATTCAGTTATTTAGTTGGAGAATTATGTTTAAAAACTTTGTCTTTCAGTTAGCTTTTAAGAAACTAAATCCCAATATGGGTCAGAGTTTATTTTTAACTCTAGGTTTAAAGAACAGTTAATTAGGGTAAAATATATATGTTTTTAGTTTTTAAAACTGGGATAAGGAGAGATAGAAAAAGAAGAAACAAGGAATTTTGGAGCTGAACTTTTATGTTTACAATGTATGTGATGTTTGTCTAAAAGATTTTCATCTATGAATGAGAAGAAGAAATGATTGTTGCAAACTTAGATCTGTGTGTTTAAGTGCTTGAAATTGGGTTTCTATGTGAACTCTTCTTTTATGTGGTAATTATTCTTTCATTGGATGACTCATCATATATGTTTTATCATTTATTGGTTCAGTGATACATGTGTATATGTATATATTAAATCATTGTTGAAGATGGAATCTGTGCGTTCTATCACTAAGTGATATTACATGAAAGAAAAGATATCACATTCATGACATAGTGATGTATGGATGTTAGTATGCCTTAAATGCTTTCTGGTTAAAAGTGTGTTCAAATGATTAGAATAGTTCAAATTCATTGAAGACTTAAAAGGGAGCTGTACCTTAATTCAGAGGGGAATTATTCCTGATAGTTCACCCAGTTGTTGTTTAACTTATTTGTTCTAAAAAGAAAGGGTTATAGAGTCAGAACAAAACATTTTTAGATCAAGACAAATATGTTAACCAACAAGTTGATATGTTGCAATTTTGCATAATAAAAGGGGCTCATCGTTTGTATTTTTTACTAGAAAGTGTGGAATTACATCTTCAGTGAGGATTAAAACCCTATGACAAATATGTGAATGAATATTTTTGATATTATAAGGTGGCAAACCAGGGGCCGATCCCTTACAAAACAGAACCCAAAAAGGGTAAAAAAGGCTCAGAAAACAAAATGAGCAAGAACCACCACCAATAGCTTACATACAACCGATATACAACAAAAAGATACTAGCAGTAAAAAGCTAGCTAACGGAAAACATAGAAAGACTAGGAAGGGATGTCCTCCTCTCCCTTAGAAAGAAACTCTAGCATTTTGTGAAATTTTTTAACCCTGTCATTATCAGCACCATGAATACGAACCTCATGTTCCCACAGCAGAGAGAGATTGGCCATAGCAGTCTTGCATAACATGCTAGTAATGAAATTGCCAAGAGAAAATACCCTTTTTTCCAAGAACTCCACCTGCTCCTTCAGCTAAGACAGATCATCAACATCATTTACTTCCTCAATATTGTCTTCCTCCCTACCATCTTGAGCATTATTACCATCCTCTTGAAATAGATCAGGATCAACATAAACAACAGAGGAAACAGAGGGGGCATCTTTCCCAGTGTTATCAATAGTTTCAGTCACCTCTAGCTGAGTAGTAATATCTCCCACATCCACACAGTCACCAATGGGGACAGAATTATGAACCCCTATATTGTCTTCAGTATCAAAGGCCTCCACAGGAATGTCTTGCCCATCAATTTCTTCTTCACCACCGGAATCTTCAATAGCAATCTTCAGAACATCACTTTTGGGATCTTCCTCCTCATGGGTAGAGGTTTTAGAATTGCTTTCAGAATAGTCAATCATCTTTAGCTTGGGAGCTCATTTGCCAGCAATGTGACCAAACCGCCTAACAACAACAAATTTACCCTCCAGTTTAACTTTTTTGAAATTTCGTGAGGGTCCCTCCCTACCTTGATTCTACTCATTCTGGGTCCCAAAAACCCCAATATCTTCTTTCAAAAGGTTAGACTTTGTATCAACATCTGAAAGATGTCTCTTAGATTTCGATTTGAATCTAGAAGGAGGGTTTTGAACATTCTTGGTTATAGACTTTGAAGTCCCAGAACAAGAATCACCTTCAGGAAGCCATTTAGGAGTAGCAAGACTAGTTTTCACAGAGTCAATAGGGGTATCCTGACCAGAGGGCTAAAGAGAAGAAGGAGGAGACAGAGCTAAGTGAAACTAGTATAATCTATGAATGAGCCCTTGATGTAAGGGAATAGGCTTCTCATCAGGCTTCTTTAGTAGAGTCTTCTTAACATGTTGAACAAAGTGCTCAAGAGAAGAAATCAAGTAAAAAGGAAAACTAATAGTGGCATTCCTTCTAAAATGATTTAACAAGGGGAGATGATAGTGATAAAACTTGGTAAAATGGCCCTCAAGGGTCAAATACTTCATCAACATATAGCACATGTCAGCCCATGGTTCAGGAAGACGGGATCTCTCAAAACCACCCTGGTAAGGCACCAACTCCTCACCTTCACCAAGAAATAGTTTCTGATTCTGAGCATCTAAAACCCTAGAATTTTTCTGTATCTTCGTACCCTTTGGAGAAAGACCTATAGCCATAGCAATTTCATTCTCTGAAACCACAAAACTAACTTTCCCAATTTGCACCTTGTGATTATCCCAAGACTAAGCAAATTGAATAGACAAGTTTTCATCATGTCCATTCAAACATTCAAGGAATGGGATGACTCCTCCTTTGTAGTAATGCCAGACCAAGGCATTCTCTTTAAATTCTCCATAGTTGTTAGGTTCAGTTCTAATCCTATCGCCACCCATGATGAAAAACCAGTGAAACTGAATGAGCCTGGAGAAGGAATAGGCAGAGTTGTTTTCCAGAAAACTTCTATCAATACTGTGAGAAAATTGAGAGACTTTGATCACAGTGCAATGAGTATGAAAGGCAAAGAGGACACAATCAGAATTAGGGCAATCATTATGACAATAACCCAAGGTCCTTATATAATCTTTCCTTATTAATCAGCTATCTTCCACACACATGCAATCTATCTAATCTCACTCTCATCATTAATAGAGTGTCTAATCAGCATGCCCTTAAAGAACTAGCCACGTAGATAAGCCAATTGAAATGATGAGTAATCATCATATAGTAACTTGTTCTTTTTGAATGATATCCCCAATCTGACGCGCGATATTATGGAGTTGGTGCCAACAACGCCAGTTTTGAAATTGCTGACCAAAATTTGCTAGGCCATTAGCAATAGTGTTGCCCTCTCTATAAATATGAGAGAAGGAAATGACAAGAATAGCCTGTGAAAGAATTTGAATATCAAGCACTATATCCTTAAGTTGCCATCCACACTCCGAAGCTTTTGACATAGCCTCAATAATAATTTTGAAATCACCTTGAACATGAAGCTGGCGAATACCAAGAGATATAGCCAACTTGAGACCCCATAAAAGAGTAGAGGCTTCAACAAATTTATTAGTCTGGTTACCAATTCCTCCAGCATAAGAAGCAATTAGAGCTCCTCTGTCATTCCTTACAATTCCTCCACCACTAGCCTTTCCATTTGACTTAGCAAATCCATCAAAATTCAATTTGAACCAACCTGGGTCAGGGGGAGTCCAAATAGTGTTTAATCTTTAATGCGTTAGAATCATCAAAATCTGGAATTTGATTCACAATCTCCCAATTGGAAGCCACAAGGACTCCATGTTGAGTAAGAGGTTTGTTAGCAATTTTGATGTTGGAATTAGAAACATTCTCCAGGAGAGCTTTAGAAAAAGAATAAAAAACCTGTGAAGAATTTCCAATAGTTTCTCTAAAAATTATATTATTTCTTTCTTTCCAAAGGAACCAAGAAACAAAAGGAAGAGTTTGAGTCCATAATTCTACTAACCAAGGATGGGATAGAGGAGGGATCCAATTAAGAATGAGATCTTTTATTTCCTTATTGCAAACCCATTGTAAGCCAAAATTCAAAAAGACTTTACTCCATATCTCAGTTGCAAATTCACAATGCAGGATAAGATGAGAGACAGATTCTTCTTCTTTCAAGCACATAACACATCTATTAACCAGTGGCATACCCCTTTGTTGAAGATTGTCCTGAGTCGAAATCTTATTATGAACAACAATCCACCAGAAAAAGTTTACCTTTGGAAGGAGTTTACAATTCCAGACCTTCCTCCAGACATCATCCTTAAATTCCTCCTCGATCAGGAAATGGTAAGCAGATTTGACTAAAAAAACCCTTTTTTGTTAGCAGACCAAAAAAGTTGATCATTTCTAGAGAAAAGAGGAATCCTAGTATTAAGAAGAATTTGTTGTATTTTATTAGCCCTGTGAAGGAGATTCAGATTATTGGTACAGCACTCCAGCAGATTTTTCCAACTTCTAACCCCTTGATCTTGATGAATATAATGACTAACTTTGTTGCCAAAAAATTGTTTAGCAAGAACACTAATAGATTCATTGCCCATCTGTTTAGAAAGAGGACCATCACCTAACCAAGGATCTTCCCAAAAATTTATAAGAGATCCATCACCAAGTTTCCATTTGATACCCTTGTTGATAAGACTTTTGGATTTAATAATTTTATTCCAAATAACAGATCCTTGAGGAAGGCCCTCCTAATTAAGGAAAGAATATCTGTCAATGTCCCTTAAGTATTTAGCCTTTATAATAAGACCCCAGTCAGTATCCCTGTTTAAGAAGTTTGAAATAATCTTGGACAACATAGCCTTATTCATATTTTGAATGGTTCTAATGTTAAGCCCACCATGAGACTTAGGAAGGCAGACTTTATCCCATTTAACCAAGGAAATTCATTTTTTTTCTTTAGTTCCAGTCCACAAGAAAGTTCTCTGAATTTGCTCCAGTTTATCAGGCAAATTTCTAGGTATTTTAAATAAGGATAAAAAGTAGGTAGGTATACCCTGAAGAGAGGCCCTTAGAAGCTGTAATTTTCCTGCACTGCTTAAAAGTTTTCCTTTCCATTCCAACAATTTCTTTTGAGTTCTTTCAAGAATATTATGCCAAAAACTTGGGGAAACTTCCTTAATAGTCAAAGGGAGACCAAGATAGACTAAAGGAAGGTCAGCAGCTGCACAACCAAGGATATTAATAATTTTTCTTTGGAGATCCCCTGGGGTATTGAAAAAGAACACATTGCTTTTTTGAAAATTAATATGCTGACCAGAAGCCATAGCATAATCATTCAATAAAGATTTCCATCTAGAGGCTTCTAAAACAGAGGAGATGCCAAAAAGAATGGTATCATCAACAAACTGTTGAATAGGCATAGGAGACAGAGAAGAAGCAGGTTTAATCCCAGTTAAATCTTTAGAGTTGATCTTGTTGTGAACAGATTTACCAAGAGCTTCAGCTATCATAATAAAAAGATAGGGGGACAAGGGATCTCCCTGTCTTATTCCCCTAGAAGGAGAAAAGAAACCCCTTGGAACTCCATTAACAGGGACTGAGTATTTAGCAGTAGTAATAGCTTCTTTAATGAGAAGAGAAACCTTATCATTGAACCCAAGCTTCTGAATGATTTTAAATAAAAATTGCCATGACACCCTATCATAAGCTTCAAAGATATCAAGTTTGAAAACCATACCTAGGATGTGACTCTTATCCATTGAGTGAATAGTTTCATGAGTAGTAATCACAGCATCTAAGATGTATCTCCCTGGAATAAAACCCTTTTGTGAGGGAGATATAATTTTATCAAGAAGAGGTTGGATTCTGACCACCAGAAGCTTGGTTCAAATTTTGTAAATAGTATTACAAAGGCTAATAGGCCTGAAGTCAGCGAGCATCTTTAGGTTGGGCTTCTTAGGAACAAGGGAAATAAAGGTATTGTTGAGTTGTTTCAGAAGTTTACCAGTTCTAAAAAAATCTTTGACAGCAACAATGACATCATATCCTATAATGTCCCAAAATTCTTGGAAGAAAATGGGGGAAAAACCATCTGGCCCTGGAGCTTTGAAAGGGCCCATAGAAAAGACCACGGTACGAACCTCTTCCTTAGAAATAGGCTTTAAAATATCAAAATTATCTTCCTCAGAAATCAAAGAAGGGATATTATTCAGAAGTTGATTCACAACCTATGAGTTATCAGCACTCAATCCCTGTTCAGACAACAAATTATGACAGAAGCTGACAGCATGATCTCCAATCTCCTCATCATTAGTAATCATACTACCATCCTCCAATCTTATTCTAGAAATAGAGTTAGATTTTCGATGCTTTAAAGAAGAAACATGAAAGAAAGCAGTATTACGGTCACCTTCTTTAAGCCATTGAACTCTAGATTTTTGCTTCCAGAATAGCTCTTCTCTATTCATTAAATTCTTCCAATCTCTAATTAAGTCATTTTCTAATTGGAATGAAATATTAGAGTATCTCCTTGAGCAATCTTATATTGAATATCTGCCAGCTTATTGGATAAGATCTTTTTTTGAGAAAAAATGTTTCCAAAACTGTATTTGTTCCAACCATAAACTTCTCTCTTGACATGCATCAACTTTTTAAAAAGTCTGAACATAGGAGTGCCCACAACCTGAAGTTGCCACCATCTAGAAAGAAGATTCCTAAAATCATATGTTAAATCTAAAATGAAAAGGACCTCTTCTCTTCTGATTAGCCCATTCCAGAATGAGAGGATTGTGATCAGAAACAATCCTAGGCAGAGCAACCAATTTAAGGGAGGCAATGCTTGGCCAATTATTGGAAATAAGAAATCGGTCAAGCTTCACTTGAATCATTTGGTCCCCTTTCCTCCTATTTGTCCAAGTAAAGTTTTGGTTCATCAAATCAATATCAATAAGCCCAAAAGTATTAATCAAATCAGCAAAGTCCAACATACTATCAAAGTAGTCCAAAATTCCTCCAGACTTTTCAGAAGGATAAAGAGGGGTATTAAAATCACCCGCCAGCATCCAATACGAATCAGGATAAGAAGAGAGTTGATTAGCCAAATCCTCCCAAAGATTTTTCCTTAAGACCCTAGTGTTAGGGGCATAAAGAGAATTCAATCACCAAGCAATTTTTGTTGAAGAAAGAAAGTTTACCATGAAATTTTGAAGCATTCCACACAGTCACAATTCCCCCAGAGGCACCAATAGCAGGGCTTATGTAGAAGGAAGCATTGGGCCAAATTCTATCAACAATTAGTTTGAAACCTTCTTCAGAAATTTTAACTTCCTGAAGTAAAAGGATATCCACTTTGTGATCAAAAATACAATTTTTGACCTCAAATTATTTTGAGGGGTTATTAAGTCCCCTCATATTCCACGAAAGGACTTTCATTTAAATAACTTTCTGGAGTGATTCTCTAGTGTCTTCTGCTTTCCATTGGCAATCTCCCTAGCTGCTTCTCTTTGTCTGGTTTCTCTCAATGAAGGTCTACCCTTCAAAGGATCTAAACCAACATCAGCCATCTTTTTTGGTTTGCGACTCTTTTTCTTTTGAGATGTCCACTCTTCATGGTCACTCAATGAAGTATTAGCTACTCTCGGAGAAGCTATAGAATGATTAGAATGCTTCTTTGGAGAAGGAGGAAATAGCCATCCTTTGAGAAAACCTAAAGTGAGTTTCCCTAGAGAAGGGTGAGACTTTATTTGGACTAAAGACAGGACCACTCTGTCAAATCCCATCTGGGTCTCCTTAGTTTTGTCAAATCCCATCTATGACTCTACCTCTTTTTCAAATCTCATCTGGGTTTCCTTAACTTTGTCAACTCCTATTTGGGTCTCCTCAAAACTGTAAAAACCCATCTGGTTCTCCTCAACTCTGTCATATCCCATCTAGGTCCCCTCAACTCTGTCATTTCCCAATTGGGTCTCCTCAACTTGATCATGTTCCATCTGTGCCTTCTCAACTCCATCAAAACGCATCTGGGTCTCCTTAACTTTATCAATTTCAATCTGGGGCTCTTCAAGGTTACCAACCTCTAACTAAATATTCTTAACTTGATTCAAAATCTCACCTTCTTCCAAGGTTGGTTGTGGAATCTCTTGAGAGTGAAGGTTCTGATCCTTCTCCTGATTGGTATTAAGAGCAAAATCTTCTTTTGAGTGCTCAACATTAACTAAGGTCACCTCCTTATTCTCCACGGCGATTTCCTTATTAATATTTTCCTCAGCTTTCTTGAACTTACAATGCGAGATGAGATGCCCATTCCTCTTACATTTCTGACAGTAAGTTGTGGAATTCTCATATGAAATGGGCTGCCTCCAGATGCCAAATTTTGAGCTAATGTCAATGAACATGGGCAGAGTCTTATTGATTTCCACATTAACACAGAATCTTGCATAAACAAAGCGAGATTTGGTGAGTGTGGAATTATCAAGAGTAAAAAAATTACCAAAGGTATTAGCAATAGAACTAAAAATAGATTCACCCCAGTATTCTAAGGGAAAGCCAGGCAGACATACCCAAATCAGGGTAGTTTTATTGAGATTAGTACTAGGGTCAAACCCCCTGGTTTCCAACAGCCCAAAGAAAGTGAATGTGTACCATAAAGCCATGGTCCTCTAGATAAGATAGCCAGCATGTCTTCTTTGCTGGTAAAGTGAAAAAGGAATAGCCCTCATACCATACCCACGATAGTCACACTGCCTTTAACATGCCAACAATTGGAGACCCATTTGCGGACCATCTCAATGCTAGGACGGAGAGAGAAAAACTTGCCGACCAGGGCAAGATCCATAGAAGCAACAATAATATCCACCAGATTGTCAGGAACCACAAGGGAAGACCCTTCAGTCGTCTCTTTATGGTGACAAACCATTGTCTATCCATTCTTAGGAGATTCCACCTGTCCCGTCAGAACTATTTTCCAATTTGTAGGCCTGGCAGTGTTTGAAACAGGTAGAGGAATAGAGGTATTGCCACCTGCAGTACCCTCCATCCCCAAGTAACACACGGAAAGCAGAAGAGAAAAACCCTAGAAAATCCAAAAACCCTAGCAGAGCGCATCACAAAAATTATTTGTTATTGAATGAATGTTACGCTCCATGAGGGACAACATTAGTGGAAAGAACCTTATAGTTGTGCATAGACCAATGATTGTGATAGGACATGTTGATATTAGTACTATTTTTTAATAAGGTGTGAGTAAAAGTTGTTGCATAAGTCTTATATTACAATACAACTTGTACACAAGATCCATTCATAGAATAATACATTGTATAATAGTTGGATAATGTTATTCATAAGTTTAGCACCACCTTAGTTTTTAGTATATTGAGAATATTCTATCGTAAATTAATTAAAAATGTGTTTTTCCTTCCAATTGAGTGCCTCAAATGAAAATGGTAGTTTAATCATAAAATAATATTATTTAGTTATACATTTTCAGACATTATTTGGAGGGAAAATGATAAAGTTATTAGACCCTAAACATAAGGTACTCAACTATCAAGTTCTTTCCCCTATATACCAAGGATTGTATCTTAATCATTTGAGACATTTGATACTAGTTTTCTTTTAGCTTACCACTATTCTAAATTGAATCCACAAAGAATGATTATTCATCCTTCTAATGGTCAAGGGGTGATTGTTCAACCTTAAAGTCATAATGCTTCTACTAATTTTGTAATATGGTAGACCCATTACATCAAATGACAACATGGATCTATTACATATGAAACATATTAAGTAGCAATTATTTTTACACTTGAGAGAGTTGTAATCTAATTTGATATAAATAAAATTTCCCTTTTTTATATGGAAATGTGGTTTCTTCTCTCTATAGTAATCAATCTTGCACATTTAGTCAATTCAATCTTAAGAGATCATGAGCTACAATGTGGACACAAATCAAGGTTTCTCATGAGAGATAAGTATTAGCAAACATGTGTTTCAATCTAGATGGGGATGGTGTGGCAAATTGGAATAGGTGAAATCACCATATATCCAGCAAGATGCTTCTTGGAAAAAGTAGGTAATTTGTTGTACATCTACAAAAATCAATGAATGAAAGGAAATATGAACTAAATCCTACTTAATCCTATGAAAAAAGAATTACAAGTTATTCCAATCTAGGTAAATTTTAGTAGAGTTTCAAAATAAAAATAACACTTAGATAAAGAAAAAGAATATAAAAGAGAAGAAGAAGAATATATTAGAATAACCACAACACAAAGTGACACGAGATAAACCCTAGATAAACCTACATGAGGAAAAAAATATCCTCTGAAGCATAAAATCCATTATATTAATCAGCAACCAATAGTTACAACACAATAGTAGTATTTGTTCTTCACAGAAGATCTACACTTAAATTGGAAGGAATCCTAGTAGCATAACCCCACATAAAACATGACATACAATCTCCATCCCAAGCCCACTATATAAAGGCCAGGGAGACCTATGAAACCAAGAATGGTTTTTCAAAACCATGGGCCAAAATCAAGTCAAGGTGATCCAAGTCCAAACCATGTGCTCCACCACCAAGAGTAACTCCTCCAAAATAGAATGTAACTCCCAATCGACCACTTTGACCTCTATGACAAAGAGGTCTAAGTGTGGCTCCCAAGAACTCCAACATAAGGTAGTAATTACACTTGCACATGACTATCCGTCGAAGATGCTAGTCATAGTTCACCTAGTAACCCCTATTTAGTGACTTCATACGACCATTCTAAGACTAGCAATACATGATAGAGAGTGTAAACTTTGGAATCTCAAGGTTTCATCCAAGTGAGGCACCATTTTCCATGTGGGTACTTTATTTATAATATTAAAAATATTAAGTAATTATTCCTAGACCTAGGACTTCTCAAGGTGTACAACATGTAGTCCTCTAGTACTAATAATGAAGGCCATCAATCAAAGGTTTTTGAAGATACTACGAGTCCATGAACCACAAGAAAGGTTGATTTGAGCTATAGACAATAAATATCTTATTAATAAAAATTTGTAAGGACTTCTAGAAAAAATATAATGAAGTCCTTTATAAAATACACTTTATTTTCAATGCAGTTTTTAAAATTAAATTTTTCAAAAAACTAATAATACTTTTTCAAGTAAACGTTAATTCCTAAAAATAATTAGTAGTAAAACATTAAATCTCAATAAAATTAGTAATCTAAAAAATTATGTGGGGTTTTACCTAAAATACCACATAAAGTTGAAATCAACAAATTCTCATTACTCCTCCCAGTCCCCATACAATGAGTCTTCTCCTGAGGGGGTTCCTCATGTGGTTGACACAGTCCAAGCATGTCCCTTGACTCCTTGCAAGTCCTTTTCTATAGACTAGGCATTGATAGCTCCCACTTTGGTTCCCACTCCCCTCATGGAGCGTTGTGGAATTCATTGCATCTTAAGGCTTCTTTAGCTAGACTGTATCCCTCATTGCATGAGACATCTTTGGTAGTGGCATTGGTTGAGGACATCCTCATCATATCTCCCCATTTTGAAGATTTGGATATTGATGTTTCCTGGACAATTGTCCAAAGAAGGAAGAGAGATCTTCCTAAGTAAGTATCTAATTCCAACACTTGAGTTAAGGGTGTGTAGATAGATAGGTTGGGATCTATTATTTTATAGGTTGTAGATCCTTTGGTGTGGCATGCTTTTCTAGTTTTTGGGTTGTGTTGGTAATGGAGCTATTGTTTTGATCTATTTTGTTTGTCCCATATCTCCTAGTACTTGTACTGTCTTCCTATTGGATAATTTTTGTAAAATGGTTTGAGCCCTTTGAAAAACCTACTTTTATCAATATCAAAAACAAATTTACATTTAGAGTTTCTAGAGTCCTTTCCTTCTAAAATTTGAGATAATTTTTCTATCACAACTTCTATAAGTGCATTCAAGGGATCAAATTTTCAGGAGATATTCTTTATATTTAATCCACACTACATTAGGATGTCAAATGAAAAAAAAATTATTGAATAAAGCTCATATGATCAGTACATCTTAGTAATAGTGGAATTTAGTATTAAATTCCACAACATTAACAACTAATTATAGAATATCAAGGGAAAAGTGTTCACTTCATATTACAAGACCATTCACCATTCAAATTCTTACAAAAATCATAGTATCCATGTCAATATTGACACATTTAACCATATAGTTGATAGTATGATGGATGTTCTTGATATACTAATAGTTGGTACGGTTCAACTAGCCCTTATTAAGAAAAGTCCTTACAAATTGAGAAAGATTGTCAACTTATTTTAGGATTTTGTTAATTTTTTTAGATATGCCTTCTTGATTAGTTTCAAGCATTCTTAGCTAACCTTGAATCTGCTCAACCTACTTAGCCAAATTAGACTACATCTTGAGAGTTCCCAAAAAAGGTGAGAAAGTTTCACCATTTGAAGAGAGGAAAGAATAAAGTGACAAAATGATGACTTTTAAAGGGAAAATTAAATTAGAAAATGCAACAATACATTTATCTTTCCAAATGAAATGAGCAATTACCTGTTGATAAGTTTCATGCACATAATTACTAGAGAGTGAAACACCCATGAGAAGCTTTCAAATACAAATTTCTATTAATGATGGTAGGAAAGGAGGTAAAAATGGTAGAAAAATATATTAGGCATGGGGATAGAACAACATGGAGTGCTTGAAGGATTCCTTCTTCCAACAAAAAGGACTATTATGAAGAATGTTAAAATGGTTACCATCAAGTAACTTAAAATGGAGGAGTTTCTAAGTTGTGAGTTGAGATTGTGTATTGATTTTGAATTGTAAAATATCAAAACTAAGTTTGATCTACTTGAGATTGGAGAAGGAGCACTTCCATTTGAAATCAATTTTGAAGTCATATAAGATAAGAGGCGGTAGGAACTAGCAAACAAACTTAAGTAAAAACATTGTGTACTTGGCACCCTTCAGCCAACACCAAACTTTAAGGAACTTACACTTACATAAATTGAACATCTTAATTAGAAGTGAACATGATGAGGGTCTACTCCACCCAACACACTGACATTAGAAACCACACCTTCAATTGTACAAACACAAAGATTCATGGAAATTTCATATTATTGAGCATGAAAATTGCTTTACAAAAATGTTCACAAAAATGCATACAAAGGCATTTTGATTGAATGCAAACACCCAAGGACCATGTGGCCTACTGTTACAGAAATATGGGCTATTAAATAACAGTAAATTCATGTTGGGAAAGGTTACCATTAACTTTGCAATCCTAACCAATTTCATGTGTCTCCAAAGTTCCTAGAATGTGTTCCCCAACACATAAGGACTTTGAGAGATAAATTAATATTTAATTATATTACTTGGCTTACTGCAATTAACTTCTAAATGGAGGGTCAAACTTGGGCATCCACTTTTGGAGTGGGGTCCATGAAGACTTGTTGACAACTCCTTGAAGTCTATTTTGGGTTTTTGACAACTCCTAGTGAGTGGGAGTTAACTTGGGTGCCCACTTTGGAGGTGTCTTATATTTAGACTGGGAGTTTGCTTTTCTATGTACATGAGTGAATATTGTTGATGCATTTTGCATGGATATTGTGAGGCCCATCTTTTTCTATTTCTTTAGTTACTATGGTTTAGACTACTTGACTATGTTGGTTGGATTCATATACTTGATGTGTGTGGATAATTATATTATTACTTTGGATATATATGTTTATTGCCTTGGACATTATATTATAATTAAACTTTATGGATTTATGTGTTGGACTATATAATTTAATTAATTTGAGTAGATGATTTTAGATTAATATTTATGTGAGGAAATAAAATATTAAATGAATTAGAGACTTATATGTTTATTATTAAATAAATTAGTTTAAATTATTTGAATCATGTGATCATGAATAAAATTGGATTATTTAATTTATTTTACTATGAATTTAAGTTGCTTCAGCTATATTACCTTGACATATTGATGTTCAAAAATTAAGTGTGCAGGTGGGTGGTCAAGTTCTTTAAGTGGACTCGGAGACTCCAAGAATCCACCATGTCATACCAGTTAGCCTAGTCTAACCCGTGGAAGGGGTTAAGGCTAAAGTGTTGTGTGATTTTTATTGTTTTATTTTATTTTATTGTTGGGAATTTTATTGTTCTTATAATTTTAAATTAATTTCATTTAAGTGGTGTGAGTTAATTTAATTATTATGCCAAGAGGCATTCCTACATTCACAGTAGGGGTGGAGTTGAAGAGCTCAAAGATTCTGATTCTGTGTAATTTTATAAGATTCCAATCTAAAAATTTTAAAAAATAAGATTCCAATCTAAAAACAAAACAAAAAAATTAAAATTTAGTTTTTATTTTTTATTTGGTCCAATTTCTCTTTTGGTTCCATGATTTTCTTATTTTCAATTTCTTTTTTTTTATTTTTTATTTTTTTCAATTTCTTTTTTAGTTTTTATTTTTTATTTTTTCCAATTTCTTATTGGGTTTCTATTTTTATTTTTTCCAATTTCTTTTTTGGTTCCATAGTTTTTGTGATTTTCTTGTTTTCAATTTCTTTTTTGGTTTTTATTTTTTATTTTTTCTAATTTCTTTTTTAGTTTTTAGTTTTTAATTTTTTCCATTTTTTTTAGTTTTTAGTTTTTATTTTTTCCAATTTCTTTTTTGGTTCCATAGTTTTTGTGATTTTCTTATTTTCAATTTCTTTTTTGGTTTTTTTTTTTTTTCCAATTTCTTTTTTAGTTTTTAATTTTTAATTTTTTCCATTTTTTTTTAGTTTTTATTTTTTATTTTTTCCAATTTCTTTTTTGGTTCCATAGTTTTTGTGATTTTCTTATTAACAATTTCTTTTTAAATTACCAATAATATCAAACCAAAGAAAAAAAGTGAGAAAATCAAATAAACTATGGAAAAGAGATATCCCTAGGCATACTTTAGATATATTTTTTTAAATATAAATATACTAGTTTATTTTATTTTATTTATTTCTTTAGTGGGATGAGGATAAGTGTTTTAATTTAATATTTTAATGTTTTCTTTTTTATAAAAGGATTTTATTTCCTTATTTCATTTTGGAAAAAGAGAGTTTTTCTTTGGAGAAAAAGAAAAGGAAACTTCTTTCTTTTTTGTGTTGTTTTGATTTTTGATATTTTTATTTTTATGAGGGTTTTTGGGGAGCATGAGGGCATGCATGTTTTGGGAAATCAATGGTATGAGAAAATTGGAGAATTTAGAGAGAGTTTGAATTTGGAATTGAAGGACTTGTGGAGAAGGATTTTTGATTTCATTTCTGAATTTCTTGGGCTCACCCTAACTTGGGGAGCTGAGGTATAACTTCTTACATTTTTCTTGAAAATTTGAGTATGGTAAAATTTGATGTGATTGCATGTTAGTTTGGACTTGTGTGAAATTGTTCATTTTCTGTGGTGTCAAGTTTGTGGGTTTTGGGTTGTAT
The DNA here is from genome assembly GCA_027924645.1 of Cunninghamia lanceolata. Taxonomy (NCBI): domain Eukaryota; kingdom Viridiplantae; phylum Streptophyta; class Pinopsida; order Cupressales; family Cupressaceae; genus Cunninghamia; species Cunninghamia lanceolata. The sequence continues at coordinate 1,026,729 of BSBN01000806.1, forward strand.
GGGAGCGGCCCTCCAAATTGATGAGAACCTTCCAAGTCTTGGGGTTGAGGGAGACATGGAGCCTCTCTTGGGGAAGTGGAACTACTTGTTTCATATGATAAAAATGATATAATGATTGAGTATGTGATTTGGGAGCATTGTGGAGATGTGTGTGTTGATATGTTCTTGTTGTTGTTGATATGTATGGAGGTGTGGAGGTGTGTGGAGATGTGGGTTTTGTTGATATGTTGTGCATGGAGAGGTGGCGCTTGGTGGTGGTTGGGGTTTTAATATTGTGATTGTTGTGGAGGTGTGTGTGGGAGGTATAAGGGTTGGTGGTGATGGAGATGATTTATTGTGATTCGTGATGTTTTATGACAGTTGTTGTGTTCCTCAAGAGGGAGGATTTATCCCCTCTTTCCCCTTAAAATTGGATCTAAGTAAGATCCTTAGTTTGTGAGTCAAACTTGTGGGAATTATAATTATGATTTAGCTCTTTTGTGTTTATGTATTTGTTAACTTTGCATGTGTGTAAAACCTGATTTCTTGGAGTCTCCTACTCGGGGGTGGGATGTGCATAGCAATCCCTATGGTAGGGTGGAGAGGAGGACTTGGCCATCTATTTTGGTTGTATGTGTGTAGGTTATGAAAAAGTTTCAATTAAAGATTGAAAGTTGGAAAGAATCCCTATGAGTTTCAAGGAAAGATAAATATATGTTTTGCAAGTTTGGCAAAGGTGCCATTGTATAAGATTCCTATTGGAATCCATTTATTGTGTACCAAAGAGTTTTTGTGAAGTTGTATAGTATGTTTTGATAAATCTGAAAGCAATTATCTTAATTGAAATTTTACTTGTCTCTGTTTATATAAATCCGAAAATGATTATTTTATTGTATTCATACTTGTGATGGTGTTTCTTATTTTTGTATATGGTTTGCTTACACTTTGATTAAATCTAATTATCTCATTGTTTGATATAGTTTAAGTTTATAAATTTTAATTGTGTGTGTGTGTTTCGTTTCTTCCTTGAATTATCCCTGTCACATTTGCAATGTCTTTGTATACAAGAATTAAAAAAAAAAAACATAGTAAGAATTTTATACTGGGTATATAATGTCTTTGCATACAAGAATTAAAAAAAAAAACATAGTAAGAATTTTATGCTGGGTATATATATATATAATGAGAAGTGAATGATTTAGTTTATTAAAACTAAAATTTAATAGTTTTATTGCTTTACATAGATTAAAAAAAATAGTTTTACATTGGGAAGATCTTAGATTTAGTTTATTATGTCAAATGGAAAAAAGAATTTTAATTTTAGAAAAGAAAACAAAAAGACAAGTTTTAAGTTTAAGTTATTTTGAAAAGAAATTATAGTTTGTTTTATTAGTTTATTAAAAAAGAAATCAAAATTAGCTTTGTCTACACATATAAAGGGAAAAAAAATATTTGTTTTATTGAGTTTAAAAGGAAAGGAATGTTTTTATGATTTGCTTTATTTTAATTAGAAAGATTTAGAAAATTTTATTAATATTATTCTATTTAAATTATAAAGGAAAAATTTTATAAATGCAAATATAAAATAGATTAGCTTTATTTTATTAATTTAGAAGAAGGTCTAATAAAAGATATATAGTTTAATTATAATTAGAAAACAAAATGATTTAAATAAAGTTATAAAAATTAGTATGTTAATTAGAAATTAAAGAAAAGGAAGCTTTCTATTTTAAAAATAGAAAAAGGACGTGTTTTAAGGGAAAAAGATTGTTTTATTGCCTTAAAGAAAAAGATTGCATTTTCTTATCTAATCGTGTTATTTTAGATAGAAATTAGAATGATTTTTGTTGGGTTATTATTAAAATATTCAATTTTTTTAATAAAAGAAAGATTAAGTTGTTTATGTCATAAAAAAGTAATTAGTTTTCTTTTATGAAATTATTAAATTAAGTTCATTGTTGAAAGTATATGTTTTTAATAATATTAAAATTGTTGTAAGGAGATAAATTGTTAGGTGGTTAATTAAATATGTTAATTAAGTTAGGACTATTTTATAATCTTTTATTTAGGAATATAAATTTTGTAATAAGGATCTACATTATAGAATTAATTAAAACTTGTTTTATTTTTGGGGTTAGAAAAGTATGGAAAATATTTAGTTTACTTCATTATTAAAAGCAAATTAGTTTATTCTTCTTATTTTTAGAAAAAGAATTTAGTTATGTAAAAGAAAATGCATATTAGATTTATGCTATTATAATTAGCTTTATTCTATAAAACATAAAAGGTAAAAGCAATTTTCTTATTGGAATAAAAAGATAGCATTTGATTTATTGCTTATCATTTGACGGATTTTTTTGTAAAATTTGTGTTAAGAAGATTATGCTAAAATATTAGTAAATTACAAAGATAAAATATCTAAGTCAAATTAGTAAGATTTTATTTATTTGATAAAAGAAATAAAAAGGCAATGCATATTTGATTGAGTTAGTATTTTAAAAGCAATGAGTTTTAGATTTGTTCTTCTATCCTAAAAAGAAAGTATTTAGTTATTCTAGTAATATTAAATTAAAGCATTGGGAATATGTCTTTTGTTTTAGAAGATTTAGAAAAAGAAAATTTAGAAGATTTAGAAAAAGAAAATAAATTTGATTTTATAAAAAGGCAATATATTGCGGTATTGATTTTGGTTGAAAAGAATTACGTGAGGGGGAATGGCGATGGAGTGAGTGGGAGGGCAGGCTTGAGCCCTAGCTTGTAGGTTTGAGCTTTCTCTATGCGAAGGGGATTTGCATGTCAGCAGGGGGTCAAGGGGATAGGGTCTACTTCTCTGTTTTTGCTTTTTTTTTCTATTTTTTGTTGGCTATGAGGCATCTTTTGGTGCGGATGATGGTGTGTAGGGTTCAAGGGTTTCCAGTGCCATGTTTTCTTTTTATTGTGTGCTCTCTAGTTCGTGTTTGCTGCACTCTGGGGGGGTTTTCTTCCTTTGAGGTGTTGTCTCTTGTGGTGGTGATCTTGTTTTGAGCCCTTGCTTTGGATTCGGTGTGGTGTGGGGGCATTTTGGGCCCTCACTTATTTGGTATAAATGGTTTCGAATGTGCCTTTGGATATGGCAGGTCATGCTTCTTCTTCTGTGGCTGGGGAAGATGCCGGAATACCCATTCAATCTTCTGGATTGGATGTGGTCTGAAATGGTTCCCTTAAATTGCAAAAGGTGAATGATGCTTGGAGAGGGCCCAGGAGCGGCTGGTTTTAGTAATACAATCGAAGTTGGTAGTTGATGATATTAATTACTACTGCAATCATGTTTTGATTTATAAGTTCATGGGGATGAGGGTTTCTCCCCCATTTCTTGATAAATGGATTCGCAAGACATGGAACCCGGAAGGAGATTATGATATTTTGATGGCTACAAATAACTTATTTATGGTGGATTTCTCATGTGTCTCTGATCGGAATAGGGCCTTTGAAGGGGGTCCATATTTTTATAATCAGGTGGGTCTCTTCATCAAACCATGGCATGTTGGCTTTAACTTGGCAGAGGAGTTACCTTCTAGAATCCTAGTTTGGGTTCATCTTCCTCGATTGCCGCTTGAATGCTGGAGAAGTGACATATTGCAGTTGATTGCGCTGTTGTTGGGAAAACCTATTGGTCCTTCTTAGCAAACTCTAAATAAGAGAATTTTTTTCTTATGCTAGGGTTTGTGTTGAAATTGATTTGAGCTAGCCACTTCCAGATTCTATTGATATGACTATTGGGTCTTGCTCCTGGACTCAACCATTAGATTGAGATGTTACCTTTCAGGTGTTAGCTATGTCATGAATATGGTCATCTTCAACGGAGGTGTCCCTAAGCTTCTAGGGCAGCCGGTTCAAGTACTACTCCTACTTAGCCTGATTTGAAAGCAGACAAGGGTAAAGCTCCCATGTAGGGAGGGGGGCTGATAAAGAAGGTTTTATTCCAGTTAAGTCTTGTAATCGTGGTCGAGGCCAGAAGAGATCCCTCAAGGATAGGCAGGAGGAGGAAACCTTAAACTGATTTGAGACATTGGAGGATTTGGTCCAATAGGAAGGGTTTCGTGTGGACTTGCAGGCAACAGTTGGATCTTTTGTTGAAGTTGTTCCTGGAGATCAGCCTATTGTGATTCCTAGTTCAGTTCATCTTGGTGAGCAGGGTACTCAGATGGACATTGATTTGGCTCCTCTAGCTCCTATTCAGAGTGAGTTAGATTTAGTGCTAGAGGCTTCTGGTGGTTCTCCTAGTGCTGGCGGTGTTCTATCTGAAGTGCAGGGTGCTTCAGACTTAGGAAAAAGTAAGGCTCCTTCCCTAGCCTTGGGTTTGCAACAAAAAACCCTCAAAAAAGGGGCTCTTGAGAAACCTCTTAAGGTTGGTAGAAAAAAGGACCAAGAAAAGGTTAAGCTAGCTGGTGAGACATTAGTCAAGTCAGGTTCCATGAGCACTATTGATACTCACTTCTCGCAATCCAACGATGATTGTGCTCTCTTGGAATGTGAGGGGCATGAATAACATCCCTAGACAAAAGGCTATTCGAGATTTGGTCCATTTTCATTCTCTTGATGTGGTTTTCCTTCAGGAAACCAAGTTATCTATTGATAGTATGATGAATGTGGCTTCAAAGATTTGGAGTCAATGTTAGTGTCAATGTGTTGGTGCGCTTGGTAGCTTTGATGGGGTTGCTTGCTTATGGGACCATAGAGAGTCAAGCCAATTTGGTGGTACTCTTGCAGAGGTTTGATTTCTTGTGTCGCCTCTCATCTTGAGTCTGGAGAGAGAGTACGCTTTTCTAAAATCTATGCTCTGACTGACTTTCATGGCAAAGTAATGTTGTGGGGTTCTATCAGATATGTGAGGATTTTGGATCCTTATCTCCCGTGGATTTTAGCTGGGGATTTTAATGTTGTTGCTTCTCTGGAAGAGAAGAGGGGAGGCATTTCTCGATTGGAGCCTTCTTCTGAACTCTTACAGGATAATGTTGCTCTCTTGAATTTGGTTGACATCAAGCCTATCAATGGGGTCTTTACTTGGAATAATAGGAGATGTGGGAAAGCTACTATCTCTGAACTCCTGGATAGATTCTTGGTATCCAGTTTCTAGTTGGGGAACAAGTGGCTGACTAGCTCTGAGATTTTGGATGGGTGGGGTTCTGATCATTGGCCAATCAAACTTATTGCTGAGCTAACCCAATGTTGTGCAAAGCAGTCTTTTGGGACTCTTCCTGGTTGGTGGAATCTGGGGAAGCCGTCACATGGGACTACTATGTATTCCTTCACCAAGAGGCTCCAATATGTGAAATATAGGTTGAAACGGTGGAATAGGCAACACTTTGGTAATGTTTTTCAAGAAAACAATTTGCTCAAGCTCATTTGGACTCGATCACCAAGAAGATTCGTGATTGAGGCCTCACTGAGGATCTGGGTTTGCTGGAAGTTGTTGCTATGAAGGAAGTTGAGGAATGGGAATTATGTGAGGAAATCTTTTGGAAACAAAAGTGTCTCGAATTGAGTGGCTTCAGGCGGGAGATAGGAATACTTCTTCTTCCACAATTTTGTTAAAGATAGGAGACAAGGTAATGTCATTTCTTCTCTCAGGTCTTCAAATGGAGAGATTCTTTTCTCATTTTCTTCTATTTCTACTGAGGTTGTTCGCTTCTTTTCTATTCTGCTATCTGAAGCTGTTATTTTGAATTGTATTCCACCCTTAGTCACTAGTGAAATGAATGCTTCTTTGCTTAATCCTATTTCTTTATCGAAGCTTGAAACTGTTGTGTTCCAAATGAAAAAGGGAAAAGCTCCAGGGCCTGATGGTTTCCCAGTTGAGTTCTACTAGGAGTTCTGGGAAGTGATTAAGTTGGATCTGTTGGAGGTCATTCAAGAATCTTTTATGAATAAACAAATGCTGAAATCCATGAACTCTTCCTTTCTTTCTCTCATTCCAAAGAAGAATGGGGCTAATTCTCTGGATCTTTTTAGGCCCATTGCCTTATGTAATTTGGTTTACAAGATTATTACTAAGTTGATTGTTGAGCGGCTAAAACCCTGGCTAAACAGGTTAATTTTGTTGATAACTGAGAGGGGGGGGAATCAGTTATCCTAATTAATTCTTCTTTCTGAACTTTCTTATTAATCAATGCAGTATTAATTCAATTAAGCAAACACAACCATGAAATGGAAATACACATGACACAATATTTTTGACGTGGAAACCCTGTTAAGGGAGACAACCACGGGGTGATTAACCCAAGATTGTATTCTCTATTAGAAGAATAGAAAAACAAAATGGCACTTGCCAATTAGGGCTTACTGCCCGAGCACACTGCTCACAAGAGGCACACTGCCTACAAGAGACTCACTGTCTACAAAGAGAATGTTATACAATACTTGAACTGATTAGGAACATCCACAAATGTTGGAGTTCAGTTTCGGTTAGGCTCAGTATACTGATCTGCTGCACTTCATCTTTCCTCTTCTCTTTTGCTACTTTCCTTTCACATACCGGATCTTCCTTACTGCTTCTGCTCTGCTCTTCTACTTTTTATTCACACAACATAACAACTACAACTACTCTCACAACTAAATCCATCGTGTATATATATCCGCACAAGTAATTTCATCACCTTTCAAGTCGGCACCCGGAATAGTCAATCTTTTCACTAATTCTAATCTGTCGGCTGAATCCTTGCACATTAAGTAATGCGGATCAAGTATATGCTTGTAAGAATCATTAATCATGTCGGCCAAACATGTTTCATGCCTTCATAACCTTTACCACAATCAGTAACACATCCAGAAAGTAGTCTGATGTTCTGTTAGTCAGTTCTTCCTCTGTTCACACTATTACTCAGGAATCCGGTACTTAACTATCCATATATTTCTCCTCATCTATCACCAGAGGCTAAATCCTTGGAATATACCACTCAAGGTAGTCCTCTTGACTTCCCCAAATTCGTACTACACCAAGATACTTCCTCTGAGAGATCCGGACCTGTCTATCAGACCTTGCCACATGCTTTGTTCTTATTTACCGGACCATAACATTCTTCACTCTGACTTCTGGTAGAGACACACCATGTCCTGCGAATGTGTGGGATGAACTTTGTTGCCATCAATGACAACAATCATGAATCCATATAGTGTCTCTTTCCAACAATCTCCCCCCTTGGCATTGATGGCAACACTTAGTGAAAAATGACTAAGTGTTTACACTAAGCTCCCCCTTGGCTGATGCTCTGTCTTTATATACATTTTTCAGAGCTCCCCCTTAGTTGGATTCCTCATTTTTCACTACTCCTCACTCCCCCTTTGACATCAATGGCAAAGGGTACGGTCCGCATACCAAAATTTTCAAAAATTTAACTATACTTAGCCGCATAAGTATATAAATACAAGTTGTACTTACATATACTTAAGTATGTCTACAAAAGTGTTCTTCAACTGTACAACTTCTATCACCCAACTCTGCTTCATCCTGTCCAAAATTGAGATATGCCCACTCAACAGGAATGTAAACGCATCTGCCCTTTTTAGATCTGTCGGATCATTGGTTTGGGCTGTAATTTGGGCTTCTTTTATGGCCTCATGCATGGCCTCTAGCTTAGGGACAATTAACCCCCTGAACTCACTCAACCTGCTTATTCTATTTTTTCTTTCCTTCTCCAACTTCTTGATTTCACTCAAGACTGCGATAGTCTGACATTCTTGATTTGTTATAGAGGAAGAGAGAGGATCAAAATTCTTTGATAGGTTTGATAGTTTATCCTCCTGTTCTTTTATTTTCTTCTCAATGTCCAGTGTTACTTTGGACCATGATAAACAAAATTTATACATTTCACCGCCATCCTTAAGAGCATTTTCTAAGCTCTTTATCCCAATGTTCATGTTTCTCCTATCATTAATGATCAATCCCTGTACCTCGGAGAACCTTTTATCCAAAAACTCCTTTCGGACCTTTTCTTCAACTGATTTTTATAGAGAGTTAAAATGTGTACTAACACTGCTGACTAAGGTTTTGAGATTACTGGAAGAGGAGGCTGTGGGATCCTTCTGAAAAGATGGCATGATATTTTCCAGCACTCTAGATGCAGCTTCTATCAACTCACAGTCTTCCATATGAGACTTTAGGAGTTTTTCATTAGCCTTAGCATTTGCAAATGAAGCTATTTTCATTGTCTATACCGGAGAAAGAGAATCAAAATTGAATAGACCTTGTAGAAGCTCCGGTTCATCAATCTCCATTGTTTCTTTGCTCAAGAATTCTTGAACAGTTTGTGCAGTGTCTCTTGCCAAAGATAGATGTTTCTTCTCTTCTGTAGTCTTGGAGCTGTCCTTTGGAGTTTTCTCTCCTTCTACATTCCCACCACTAGCAATTGTGGTTTTCTCTACTGAAGTCTTCTGTCCTTTTGCAACCTTTGCATTGTCACCTTTTTCCTTCACCTCTGCTTCTTTCTCCTATAATTTTTCTTCTTCTTTGGATCCAGAGACTGTAGGGGAAACCAGAGGAGAAATGTTAGTTTGTTCAGGGCCCACCTCTTCTGTCATTTTCTCAGGAGTTTCTTCTGCAACATTTATGGTTGAGGGATCAGTGCCTAAGTCCTCTATAATAGGAAGATTAAATCTTTTGAAGGCCTTCCGGAGGATCTCTTCTGTGTCCTTGGCTACCTTGTCAGTTTCACCAAGCATAAGTTGATTCATCCTTGCTTTGCTTCTAAACTCATCCTTACAATCTTTGAATATCATATTCATTGTCTTGGGGTCGATTGAAGGATATAGCTGGATTGCTATTTGTTCCTAGATTTCTAGGTCTTTAGCTTGGGCAGTGTTCTTTCTTGTTTCTAGTTCCTTCTCCAAGCTTTTAGGGATCAGAGATATAATTTCAATAAATGCTTTGTTGTAAATATTTAGATACCTGACTGTGGCATCTTGCAATATCTTCTTATCTGCTTCACCATAATCATCATAAAACTCAACCATTGGCTGAAGATTTCCGTCCAATGTGACTGATTTGATTATGTCGTCAATGTTAAGAGTGGGTTTTTCAACATATTCCTCTGCCTTTTCTTCTTCCTTCTATCTGGTAGAGGGTTGACTAGATGTTTTCTTCTTTTTCTTCATTTTCCTGACTTCTTCATTAGATTCAGTTTCCTCTTCATCTCTTTGACTTGTATAAGCCCTTGTGTCTTTTGTCTTTGACCTTTTCTCTCCTTTGCCGGATGCTTGGACTTCCAATTTTGAGCTTTTAGCAGGGACAGGTGCTGGTCTCTTTGAAGATCTGGTCCGGGTGGAAGTTTCTACCGGAGCACTTTTCTTACTTCCCTTTTCTGCCTCTTTCTTCTCTTCATCAGCTTTTTGTCTCTTTTCCCGGTTGGCATCAAGTGCCTCCTTTGAGATCCCAAGGCCTTGGGTAATATGTTCTACTTCTTTTCTCACCTTCATTTTCATCTCTGGTTCTCTGAGTTCCACATGAATCTTTACACTCAGCTCCTCAAAGGTTCCAAACCTTTCTGCCTTTGGATCTTTAGGCTGACTTAGCATGTGTTGAACATGTAGCTCCACAATCTGTTCATCAACTTCATACCTCATGGGCATGATCCAAACTATCCTTGGTTCTACTGCCTCAATTAGGCATTGATCAATCTCTACCATAAAGCAGACTGTGTCTTTGTATTTCTCAACAAGGGACTGGGGAATCCTTTCTCTTGTTTGCATCATGTTCTGAAAGTTCTTAAAGTATCCCCATAGAGCTATATTTTGTGCTTGGTTATCACCAAGTCCATGCAAATAATCTCTGATTTGGATAGCTACTGGCCTATCACTCTCCCATACCCAGCCATTAGATCTGGGAAGCTCATTCATAAAGTAGAAGAATAAGCACAAAATTAATCCACCATACTTGAATGAATTCTTTTTGTCTTTCTTGATTTTCTGTAGATTCTCTAAGAGTTGGTTCAGGAGAAGCTGACAGAGATCATAGTCTGCATCCTTTCTTAACATTTCATAAGATGTATAGATGGCAATTCCAAGTACAGAATTTTTTCTGCTAGAATGATATATCTTATATCCAATGATCATGGAGGCAAACTTGACATCGGGATCAATGATGTCATCTACTGTCATTGCTCTTTTGTCAAACTTAGATCCGGTAGCCTCACTCACAGTTTGGTTCTTTACAGATTCGAGAACAAGAATCCCACCGGATGAGTGTAATCCGGTAACTGCCCTGATGCCATCCTTAGTGATCTTGAATGGTCCATTCAACCACATGAAGTTGTCATGTATTCTGCTCAGAATGTATCTAACCCATTCATCCTCCGTAAAACAGGGGAAATGTATGTATTGTGCAAAGTGTTTGTTCCGGAGGCCCTTGTATTGGGGTTTGAGCTCAAATGAATCATCTAACAGTTGTTTGTGATAGATATCTCTTAGTTTGAATTCCCCAAACTCTTCAGCATTTGCATGTATATAAACCCTAATATCTTCGGTGTGCAAAACACCATGTGGAACACTGGAAAATACACCTAGGGGATCTACCTCCAAGGATTTGTATGGATATTTCTTAAATGTAGGGCGAGGTCTATCAGAAATCTTTACAATATTCAGAGTACCCATTATCAAGAGATTTGCAGTGAGATATTTGAAAATGGAAAATACCTTTTGCGCCTTTCGGTTTCACGGAGTTGGTTGGATTGATTTCTGGATGTAAAGACTTCTGCAAATGATCTTTGATGAACTTGAGGAATTTCATTGCAGAGCTCCACTTTTCATTTCTTCTTGAGTGCAGAATGAACAAATGATTAATGAGAAAACCCTTATATTGCTCTGCAAACCCTAATATCTGATTGCAATAGATGCTCAACTTACATTATTCTGGTTTGCCTTATTTGGATGACTTGAAGAACTGGATCTGTCTTGATCTATGAACATCATGCGGATCTTCCAACCATGAACAAATCAAGATGACACATCACAAGGACATCCCAAACACTCTGTCCAATCCGCAGAATAGGACAATGCACTTCCAGATCTCACCGGACCTTTTTGTAACCCTCTGTCACTCCGGAGCATCTCCTGAAACTAGTTCTACTTGATTGATCACAACTTCTTCACATCTTCTTGCGGACCTCTGAAATCTTAACTGGATCATCTCAAAACTCATATCTACAAACCCCTTAATCTGCATCCTCTTCTTGTGCCAATTCTGGCACCACTTGACTGGCTAGGGGAACAAGGTTTTCTTTGTGTCTCCCCCTGAGCCAGAGCTTACTTTTTAATTTCTGGAAGGGATATTAGCACCAAAGTCTGGTGCGGATCCAACCTCTATATTCTTTATACTTTTCTTCACCCAAATCTTGCTCATCTCACTTTTAACTTCATTCGCATTCACTTTTTGTTTACCCTTATCTTGATTCTGATTATGATATACCGGACCTCTTTTGTCTTGATTCTTGTTTCTACAGAATTTTCCACTGTGACCGGATCTATTGCAGATTTGGCAAACAACATTTCTTTGCATATTTGACTAATATCCTTTCGATCTGCATTGATTTGCCATATGACCTATTCTATTGCATGCAAAGCATCTACCATTGAATGATTTGTTCATTTGCATATTTCTGCATTCATGAGATTTGTGACCATACCTTTTGCAATTAAAACACTGTCCGAAGAAGGAAGAATTAGTCTGATTCATTCTCTTTCTATACTGATTAGCTTTGTGACCAAAGAGATTACAGCTGTGGCAGTATCCATTGAAAGATGGATATCTTTGAGCATTGGGTTGTCTTACCAGAGGTCTTCTAGGCCTGTTCCTTGGATTTTCTGATCCAAAATTCTTCTGACCAGATCCGGAGCTTTCTCCTTTCTCATATCCCAAACCACACTTGTCATCTACCCTTTTTTGACTTCCAAGAAGAACTTCAAGTTGAGCAGAACTTATCTTGAATTTCTCTTTATATTCATTTGCTGATTGAAGATCCCTTTTGAGAGAGACAATTTGATCCTCAAGTTTTTCTTCATTTTCTTTAGCATCTTCAAGATCAGATTCAAGATGTCTGATAATTCTATCCATTTGGTGGCAATCTTCTGATTTCTCCTTGAGAGATTGTCTTAGATTATCTTCAATTTTTTTTTTCTCTTCAATCTCTTGGGTAAACTTTATAACTCCTAATTCCATTTCATGTCTTACCATAATAACTTCTTTTGATAACTTTTCACATAACTTGGTTTTTTCAGTCAGCTCTTCATTTGCACCATTAACTTCACCTTGTCTTGCCAATTGCTGAAGCAGCTCCTTTCTCTTTTTCATAGAGAGACTTAATTTGTCTTTTAGTTCTCTCATGAAATCATCAACCTATTTGAGTCTTTCCTTTAATTCATTGACTTTAGAGTTTGACTATTCAAGATCCTCAAGGGCAGTCTTGAGTTGCTCCTTTAAACCATATGTATCCATTTGGATTTCCAGATTTTCCTTGAGCTGTTAGACTCTGTTAGGAGGAACTTAGCTCTGATACCAATTGTTGATAACTGAGAGGGGGGGTGAATCAGTTATCCTAATTAATTCTTCTTTCTAAACTTTCTTATTAATCAATGTAGTATTAATTCAATTAAGCAAACACAACCATGAAATGGAAATACATATGACACAATATTTTTGATGTGGAAACCCTATTAAGGGAGAAAACCACGGGGTGATTAACCTAAGATTGTATTCTCTGTTAGAAGAATAGAAAACAAAATGGCACTTGCCAATTAGGGCTCACTGCCCGAGCACACTGCTCACAAGAGGCACACTGCCTACAAGAGACTCACTGTCTACAAAGAGAATGTTATACAATACTTGAACTGATTAGGAGCATCCATAAATGCTGGAGTTCAGTTCCGATTAGGCTCAATATACTGATTTGCTGCACTTCATCTTTCCTCTTCTCTTTTGCTGCTTTCCTTTCACATACCGGATCTTCCTTACTGCTTCTCTGCTCTTCTACTTTTTATTTGTACAACATAACAACTACAACTACTCTCACAAATAAATCCATCGTGTATATATATCCGCACAAGTAATTTCATCACCTTTCAAGTCGGCACCCGGAATAGTCAATCTTTTCACTAATTCTGATCTGTCAGCTGAATCCTTGCACATTAAGTAATGCGGATCAAGTATATGCTTGTAAGAATCATTAATCATGTTGGCCAAACATGTTTCATGCCTTCATAACCTTTACCACAATCAGTAACACATCTGGAAAGTAGTCTGATGTTCTGTCAGCCAGTTCTTCCTCTGTTCACACTGTTACTCAGGAATCTGGTACTTAACTATCCATATCTTTTTCCTCATCTATCACCGGAGGCTAAATCCTTGGAATATAGCACTCAAGTAGTCCTCTTGACTTCACCAAATCCACACTGTACCAAAGTACTTCCTCTGAGAGATCTGGACCTGTCTGTCGAACCTTGCCACATGCTCTGTTCTTGTTTACCGGACCATAACATTCTTCACTCTGACTTCCGGTAGAGACACACCATGTCCTCCGGATGTGTGGGATGAACTTTGTTGCCATCAACGACAACAATCATGAATCCATATAGTGTCTCTTGCCAACAAATTTCTGAAGAGCAAGGGGGTTTTGTGGCTGGTAGGTAGATTATGAATGGTGTCATCATTACAACTGAGATGATTCATTCTATGAATCATTCTAAGGAGAAAGATATGTTTATTAAGTTAGACATGGCTAGATCCTATGATCGAGTTAAATGGGCCTTCTTATTTAAGATTCTAAGAGCATTTGGTTTTTCTAGTGAATGGATTGAGTGGGTCAAGAGTTGTGTTACTTCTCCTTCCTTTTCAGTGTTGATTAATGGCAAGCCAATAGAGTTGTTTGGTGCTTCTAGGGGGCTCAGACAAGGGGACCCTTTATCCCCCTATCTGTTCATCTTATTGGCAGAGGGCTTGGGGAGGTTTATTAGATTCTGGGTGGAGACTGGTTTGAGTCAGGGCTGGAGTTTTGGAAATAATATTCCCCCTCAGTCACATCTACAGTTTGTTGATGACACGGCTCTGATGGGAAGAGCCAGGGTTGAGGAGGCTTCTGGCTTGCACAGGATTCTGGATTGTTATCCGGTTGCGTCTGGTCAGTAATATAATGAGGTGAAGTCTTCTATCTACTTCTTTCATACTTCACAGGCTATTCAAAGAAGAATTGTTAGTATCCTTTGTTTCCAGATTGGCACTCTCCCTTTTGTGTATCTTGGTATTCCACTTGTTGTTCACTCGCTTCCTAAATTGTTCTAGTAGGAGATTATTGGTAAGTTTAGAAATCTGGTTAGTCATTGGACTTACAGGTGGCTCTCTTCTGTGGGTAGGGTAACTCTTCTAAAGTCAGTGGTGTAGGCTCTTCCTCTGTACAAATGTTTTGTTCTCTCTTTACCCTCTATCTTTATCAAAGACTTTGAGAGTTTGTCTCGACAGTTCCTTTGGTCTGGCAATCTCCTTCACATGAAGTGGAGCTTGGTTAAGTGGGAAGCTATTTGTAGGTCAAAGTAGGCTAGTGGTCTAGGTTTGCGAAGGACTGATTTGAATAGACAAGCTTTAGCAGCTAAGCTATATTGGCAGTGGTATTCGCAGCAGCATCAGTTGTGGGCAAAAAAATCTTACATCAAAGTATCTAGGTGTGGTTGAGAGTGTGGATGTTGTCCACTTCAGTTTGGAGGGGAAGGGTTCTCTGATTTGGAGTACCCTCAAAAGGGGTGTCAAGTTGGTCAAGCAGGGGTTGTTTTGGATTTACAATGGGGGGCAAGATGCTCTCTTCTGGCATGATTCTTGGAATGGCTATCCTCCCATTTTGTCTACTCACCCCCACCTGCAGAATTTGAGTAGGTATTTTGTTGATTCTAGGTGGTGACATGTTGCTGACTTTAAAACTCTTCAAAATTTGGGACAAGTTAGTGTGTATAGATGGAAGGATCTGCAGGAGTGGCCCCCTAGTAGGGCAGCTGGGGATTATCAGGTGCTTGCTGGGATTATGTCAGGGCATGTTTGTACTTCTCTTCCTGGGAGAGATGTGTTGGCTTGGGGTCCTGATCTGAAAGGTAAATTTTCTGTTGCCTCAGGTTATCAAGTTCTTGATAAGTAGATGTTTGGGAGCTCAGAGGTCTCATGGTGGAAACGGGTTTGGAATAACTTTTCTTGGCCTAAGTGTAACTTCTTCTCCTAGCTAGTAGTAAAGGAAGGTGCCTTACCTGGGAGAACCTCTGGAAACGTGGGTTTCAGGGGCCCTCTATGTGTGTTATGTGTGGTGGGCATGAGGATTGCATTTCCCATCTCTTCTTTCAATGTTCCTTTGAAAAACTTATTTGGCATTTTTGGTGGAATCTCTAGCGTATACCGTGTAGACATGCTTCCTCTTTAGAGGACTTTTGGATGAGTCTGTGTTCTCCCCCTGTAAAGACCTCTTTTCTTCTCATAGCTTGGATCATTGGCCCCAATTTGATAATTTGGCATATTTGGTTGGAGAGCAACCGTAGAATTTTTTTGGACAAGAAGTTGCTTGTTGGTCAACTCTGGTTGAGGATTTTGGGGGGTCTACAAGAAACTTTGGCTGCTAAGTGTGATTTGTCTATCCCTGTTGTTTCTGGTGACTGTGATGTTGTTGAAGCCTTGGGTCTCTCTAGGGGTGGTCAAAAAAATTTGAGGATGGTCTAGCATGGGCATGGGAGAGCGAGGGTCTGTCGTATTGGTCACTAGTGTCCTCCTGCAGTGGGGGAGCTGAAAATCAATATTGATGGATCATCCAGAGGTAATCCTGGACATGCTAGAGTTGGTGGCATTGGCAAGGATAGTTTGGGGGTAGTATTTTTTTTCTTCTCTATATACAAAGGTCAGCAGACAAATAATCTCATGGAGGCTATAGCTATTCTTCTCGCTTTAGAGCGTGCATGCGCCCTTGGCTAGAGGTGAATTGTTTGTGAATCCGATTCTTAGGTGGTCATTGATATGTTGAATAAGAGACATTTTGAGGAGGTGAACTGACAACTTGCGGTGGTGGCCAAACAAATTGTTTCTCTAAGCAATGCTTTAGATTCTATTTTTTTTGTCATGTGCCACGTGAGTGGAATAAGGTGGCGGATGGTTTGGTGAGGTGGGCATCTGAGCAGATGAGGACTTGGAGTGTGGATGATTGAGGCAACCTTCCTGGTGATTTGGCCCTTGTTCTTGAAGATTGGGTTATG
Organism: Cunninghamia lanceolata; assembly: GCA_027924645.1. Lineage (NCBI taxonomy): Eukaryota > Viridiplantae > Streptophyta > Pinopsida > Cupressales > Cupressaceae > Cunninghamia > Cunninghamia lanceolata. The sequence continues at coordinate 1,042,947 of BSBN01000806.1, forward strand.
GAGGATATGAGGAGCTTTTTGGGTGTTACTTAATTCTTGGTTTTGGTTGTGCCCCTGGTGGGTGTGCTTCTTTCTACTTTGTAATGTTTTTTTGATTCAATAAAGTTTTTACCCTTTTTATTAAAAAAATATTGTGGTATTGATTTTATTATTTTAAGTGAAAATATTTAGTAGGATTATATATATATAAAGGAAGTGTTAATTTATATGGAAATAAAAACAAGCTTTTTGTTTTAAAAATTTTGGAAAAGAAGTTTTATTTTTTAAAAAGTTAGTAAGATTAAATTCATTAGGAAATGAATGATTTCATCATTTGTTTTATTCTAATTTGAAAAAAATTGAAGGGTTTTTAGATTATTCAATTTTATGTTATAGGAAGAAGATTAAATTAGTTATTATATTATTTGGATTAAATGAATTATTTTAATTAAAACTACAAATTAGTAATGGTATTTATTTTAAATATTTTAATTTTGTTTTATTTAATTAAATAGTTCCTTTATTAAATTAAATTTAAAAATCAAAGTATGCATCTAATTTATTTAGGCTTATGACTTTTGGTAAAGAAGTTATCTAATCGTGGATAGATTAAATTAGGACTTAATAGAGTAAAAATAGCTTAGATGACTAAGCTCAATGTTATGCTTGAAATTATCTTAATGACTTTGATAATTAGTTATTAGGCTACTTGCAAATCAGAGAACCTTTGTTGTTAATCCAGTATGCATTTTATTCAAGAGTAAAACTTTAGGTAAACTCTCATTGCTGATTCTCAATTAACTCATTATCCTTTAAAAAAAATTATCCCACCATTTTGCCCACTTGTATGGATGACATACAGGTGGGCCTGATACGGGCATGACATTTGGTATCAGAGCCAGGTTTACAAACACTGTGAACTCTGGTAGTGTGTTTGGATCATGTTGTTGAATGTGTAATAGTGAAATGTTACCACTTTATGTGAAAATGTTTGTGTAGTTAATTTAAGATGTAAGTAGTAACACAAGTACTTGGATTGACTTATTTTTAATTCTTTTTAGTTCATTTTTTTTAAACTATAATTTTAAATTGTTGTGCGACCCTATCGCCCTTTTTGAATAATGACATTCAAGTCAAAATAGAATGAAATGAATCTAATTAGACACATAGTATGTTTAACATCTCTTTGTAAGTGCAAAATTTCTTGTATCTTCTAGTCAAATATTGCTTAGAAGGAAGTAGATTGTTTAAGGGTGTGGTTGTCATGTACAATATTATAATTATCTATGTTGATGTTTTTTAAAATTTCTTAAGGTGATAGTGGCTTCCTACTTCATTCGATTTATCCACTTCTTTGCATCTAGTCTAGAGGCCTAGTGTATAATGGAGCCAACCTTTTACAAACATGATATAATTGATTTTGTTATAGATAGTCCACACTAGTTTAGGATGTAAACTAAAATCTTTCATGAGTGCACCTTGGTCATTCCAAATTTGAGTCTTGATGTCCTTAATAGTGTCTCCACAAATTTCTCCTTTTGACTTTCTAATTGTTTATGCTCTTAGAAATTACTTTAATGATAGTAACATTTTTTTTCTAATTGTTAAGTGGATTGGTTGGGAAAATGAAGTTAAAATTAAGTGTAATGTCCCCTTTTTAGCCTAGACAGACAGTTGAGGAGTTAGTCTATTATTGAGTTCCCGTAGACTAACCAGCATGCTTAGGGAACCATTGTTGGTAGTGACTTGGATGGGTTGGTCAATATTTGAGTGGATGTTGGCTTGGTTTCAGTATGATCTTTAGTTTGGCATTTTCTGAGGTGGTTTTGCTTACTTGGGCCCAGACTTGCTATTTTTGGCAAATTAGGGTTTCTATCTGTTTCAAGATTTTTTAGTGTTGGCTATGAAGCGTCTTGGCGAGACCTTTCCAACAGTCTATAGATCACTAAATTCTGAGTTCATTTGGGCCTTTGTTTTAAAGTCTATAAATTATTAATATTATTTAATATTGGACTTTGGGTTATAATGGTCAAGTGTGGAAAAATAAAATATTATTAAAAAGACACTTAAGTCATGGAAAGGGGCACCCACCTTGGGAAATATTAAAAGTAATTTTAAATGAATTATTCCCTCCAAAAGTGAATCGACCCTCTTGAGGAAATATAAGAAGGAAAAAGGCAATTCACATGTTATGTTTTTAGATTATTCATTGTTTGGCTTTTTGCTCTGGTATGAGTTTGAGGGTTTTGGAGAGATTCGAAACCAAGGTTGTTGGGAATGAAAACTTCCATTAGTAATAGCATTCTGCAGGTGTGAAAGACCATCCAAGGGTGCTTGAAGAGGCAAATACATTTAGTGTTTGCACTTGTCCTAATTTGATATAGTTTGATGAGGGTTTGTGGAGATAATTGCACATATCTTTAGTAGATTGATTGAGGACAACAGAGGATTATTTTACTGGTGGATTAAGATTGATTGGAGGAGATTCGCTTGGTTGTTTGGGGTCATTCTACCTTTTTTGGAGGCATTGGAAACTTGTAGTGGACATTACATTCATTATGTGAGAGCAGCCATTGAAATATATTACATTTTGTAGTTTTTTTCACTGCTAGACTCTAGCTGGTTTATGACAGCAATACTTTCACTTGAAGAAATAAATATGGGTATGTTTCTATAATTGGTTTTGAGCTATTATATGAACTAGGTCTTTGCCTTTTCACTCATATCTCTTGTAAATTTTTTGGGTATTGTTGTTTTGGGTAATAGGGGATATTTTATGAACTGGGTTGTCAATATTTTGTGAAAATACTGGGTATCTAAGCTGATATAAAAATCTAGAATTTTTAGTTGTGTATTCCTTATGTAATGTTTAGTTTTTGAGTTGAAAATTATTATTGCAATATCTTCTATTTTGTTGCATTATATTGTTGTATCAAACATTGCAAATATATCAAAAAACCATAAAACAAATAAAATCAGATAGGCAAAATCCAGAAAGTAAATATCCTATCTGGGGTGGGATATTTCATTAAGGGTGTATAAGGCTTGATTTTGAATAAGAAATGAAGAAATGATCTTTGTGTGAGTTAGTATTGATTAAGAAATGAGGCATATTTAGCATATTGTGCCTCTTTGTGTGTGTTATTGTGATCTCCAATGAAGGATAAATGTGAAAGATTGGTGTCATTCACATTAGTTGATAATGATGTAGATTACACATAAAGTTACATTATTTATGCATAGTTTAGTCATCTATGTTTGAGTATGAATTAAGATAAAAGTTTTAATATAGGAATTAGGTCCTTGAATGAGTTTGTTCTGAGTACAACACGTAGTAGGTAATTAAGGCATGTTTTTCCTCCTTAGGTGGTTGGATGTATAAGTAACTACCCTTAGAGTTTGAGTTGATGATGAACTATTCTTTTAATATATGAGATTGATTTACGAAAAGTCTAATTCAAGTTTTTATATTGTTGCAGTTGGGATGGGGTACACTCCAAGTTTGATTATCTTTTGATACCTACATTTTTTTTAAGACTGCAGGAATCGGGTAGTCCCCCCTATAAAATGCAGTGTGCCTGGTAAACTTTTTTCATGTGACCGGTGATGCTGGCACAACACGCCCTCTAGTACCATGGGGATGGGGGGGAGACTAGACCTCATGACCTTCTTTACCACAACGAAATTTTTTAGCCAATCGAGCCAGGGCCCCCGCCCCTTTTGATACCTACATTAGATATTAGTGTTGGGAAAACTATTTCTAGTATGGTTCCTTTGCTTTTTAAAGCAATAGTGAATTATGGGTTTGAATAGTATTAGGTGTACCATAATAAGAATTTAGAATATATTATAGTTTCTTTAAAATCCCTTAGATACTCCTACACATGTTGTACTTAGGCGCTAGGCTTTTACATTGATTATATTACATGTTCATTACAATGAGAGGTATGGAGTTTTCCAATGGGATGGTTATCTTAGAATAACTTTTGAGGATGAGTCTACCATACTTCTTCTCCCCTTTGGGTGGCTTGTATAGTCACGATGTAATTTTGTTAGACAATTTTTTATGAGATTGTGGGTTTGCTTCTTTAATTAATTTATGCATTTTTTATGAATCTTTAAATTTTCTACCAATAGTATGATTTTTTTAAAATTTTCATGGGTTGCTTGGCCAACTAAATTTGATATGTTCCCTTGCCTCAAGAACTCATTGAGTTGAACTTTTGAATGAATTTGACACATTGTTGCCTTGGTGGCCACACTTGAAATTTGTTATCTTTATGAGATTTCATTTTGGATTTTAATTGATATTGGTGTCTTTTTTTTTTTTACAATTGTTGTTTCCTTTTGAGGCATTTGCTTAATTGTTATTGCTAGTGCTTGTGAAGTTTTGCATGTATTTAAGATGTCCTTTTTGAAAGGGGGACCCTGGAAGGTTGTATGGGGGCAGAAGGTGGTTTGGAGATTCTCAAACAATAAGACCTATTATAAGATTAGTATAGGAAGGTCAAGTCTTGTTTTTCCTTAGATTCATAAATAAATATACCCTCTTATTACCCTATAACACTAAGATACTATGATATCAACCCTTCTTAGGGAGGTGAGACTTATTGGGCATCATAGGTTTTTGGATATCAATTCTTCTATTGCAAGCTAGTTAGCTACTTAGTCATGAATTCTTGGTTATTTGAAAACATTTGAGTGTTGATCATCTCTATAAATTCTTTGTAAATGAGCCTCATGTTGCAAATAAGAGAAGTCATTATTTTGATTCCACATACCTTTGAGACATATAAGTTTAGTAAAATAAGTTCTAGAAGTTACTTGAGTGGTAGGAAAGCATGCTTGACAACTTGATACATGGGATGGTTCTTAATTGGAATGTTTGATGTAAATTATCATTATGTTTGATAATCTAAGGTAGAAACCTTGTTATGTTGCAACTAATAGTCTAATAATTATTGTGTTTTAGTATGCATGGATACAAATTTACTTTATGCGTGACTTCTATGGCACTTCATGGGATAAATTAGTGTTTTTGACTTTTTTTTAATGTATTGTTAATGTAGATAGTGATGTATTTCTTATTCAGTATATATAGAAGTATGGATACTTTCACAAGAAAGATAGAACTTAGGGTACTAATTATTTGTTGGTTATCTTGGTTACTTAGTTCTTCATGACCTGGATTTAGAAGCTCATTAATGAGATGCTTTGTCAGTACGCTGAGTTATTCCACTATAATCTCTTGAGGGCTTCTAGGAGGAAGCCTAATATTAGAGGGGGAGGATGTGAGGCCCATCTTTTTCTATTTCTTTAGTTACTATGGTTTAGACTACTTGACTATGTTGGTTGGATTCATATACTTGATGTGTGTGGATAATTATGTTATTACTTTAGATATATATGTTTATTACCTTGGACATTATGCTAGATGATACTTTTGGACATTATATTATAATTAAACTTTATGGATTTATGTGTTGGACTATATGATTTAATTAATTTGAGTAGATGATTTTGTGGGGAAATAAAATATTAAATAAATTAGAGGCTTATATGTTTATTATTAAATAAATTAGTTTAAATTATTTGAATCATGTGATCATGAATAAAATTGGATTATTTAATTTATTTTTCTATGAATTTAATTTGCTTTGGTTATATTACCTTGACATATTGATGTTCAAAAATTAAGTGTGCAGGTGGGTGGTCAAGCTCCTTAAGTGGACTCAAAGACTCCAAGAATCTGCCATGTCATACTAGTTAGCCTAGTTTAACCCATGGAAGGGGTCAAGGCTAAAGTGTTGTGTGATTTTTATTGTTTTATTTTATTTTATTGTTAGGGATTTTATTGTTATTATAATTTTAAGTTAATTTCATTTAAGTGGTGTGAGTTAGTTTAATTATTTATTTTATTTTATTTATTTCTTTAGTGGGATGAGGATAAGTGTTTTAATTTAATATTTTAATGTTTTCTTTTTTATAAAAGGATTTTATTTCCTTAGTTCATTTTGGAAAAAGAGAGTCTTTTTTGGGGGAAAAAGAAAAGGAAACTTCTTTCTTTTTTGTGTTGTTTTGATTTTTGATATTTTTATTTTTATGAGGGTTTTTGGGGAGCATGCGGGCATGCATGTTTTGGGAAATGAATGGTATGAGAAAATTGGAGAATTCGGAGAGGATTTGAATCTGGAATTGAAGGATTTGTGGAGAAGGATTTTTGGTTTCATTTTTGAATTTCTTGGGCTCACCCTAAATTGGGGAGTTGAGGTAACTTCTTACATTTTTCTTAAAAATTTGAGTATGGTAAAATTTGATGTGATTGCATGTTAGTTTGGATTTGTGTGAAATTGTTCATTTTCTGTGGTGTCAAGTTTATGGGTTTTGGGTTGTATGAGAGTGGCCCTCCAAATTGATGAGAGCCTCCCAAGTCTTGGAGTTGAGGGAGGCATAGAGCCTCTCTTGGGGAAGTGGTTACTTGTTTCATTTGATAAAAATGATATAATGATTGAGTATGTGATTTGGGAGCATTGTGAAGATGTGGAGATGTGTGTGTTGATATGTTCTTGCTGTTGTTGCTATGTATGGAGGTGTGGAGGTGTGTTGAGATGTGGGTTTTGTTGATATGTTGTGCATGGAGAGGTGGTGATTGGTGGTGGTTGGGGTTTTCATATTGTGATTGTTGTGGAGGTGTGTGTGGGAGGTATAAGGGTTGGTGGTGATGGAGATGATTTATTGTAATTCATGATCTTTATGATAGTTGTTGTGTTCCCTAAGAGGGAGGATTTATCCCCCCTTCCCCCCTAAAATTGGATCTAAGTAAGATCCTTAGTTTGTGAGTCAAACCCGTGGGAATTATAATTATGATTTATCTCTTTTATGTTTATGTATTTGTTAGCTTTGCATGTGTGTAAAACCTAATTTCTTGGAGTCTCCTACTCAGCTATGGGATGTGCATAGCAATCCTACGGTAGGGTGGAGAGCAGGACTTGGCCATCTATTTTAGTTGTATGTGTGCAGGGTATGAAAAAGTTTCAATTAAAGATTAAAAGTTGGAAAGAGTCCCTACAAGTTTCAAGGAAAGATAAATATCTGTTTTGCAAGTTTGGCAAAGGTGCAATTGTATAAGATTCCTATTGGAATCCATTTATTGTGTACCAAAGAAATTTTGTGAAGTTGTATATGTTGTTGAAAGAAAATAGTATGTTTTGATAAATCTGAAAGTAATTATTTTAATTGAAATTTTACTTGTCTCTTGTTTATATAAATCTAAAAATGATTATTTTATTGTATTCATACCTATGAAGGTGTTTCTTATTTCTGTATATGGTTTCCTTTTACTTTGATTAAATCTGAATATCTCCTTGTTTTATATAGTTTAAGTTATATAAATTTTAATTGTATATGTGTGTGTGTGTGTCTTTTGCTTCTTCCTTGAATTATCTCTATCATGTTTGCAATGTCTTTGCATACAAAAATAAAAAAATAAAACACAGTAAGAATTTTATATTGGGTATATATATATAATGAGAAGTGAATGATTTAGTTTATTAAAAATAAAATTTAATAGTTTTATTGCTTTACTATAAAAAAATCAGTTTTACATTGGGAAGATCTTAGATTTAGTTTATTATGTCAAATGGAAAAAAGAATTTTAATTTTAGAAAAGAAAACAAAAAGGCAAGTTTTAAGTTTAAGTTATTTTGAAAAGAAATTATAGTTTGTTTTATTAATTTATTAAAAAAGAAATCAAAATTAGCTTTGTCTACACATTTAAAGGGAAAAAAATATTTGCTTTATGGAGTTTAAAAGGAAAGGAATGTTTTTATGATTTGCTTTATTTTAATTAGAAAGATTTACAAAATTTTATTAATATTATTCCATTTAAATTATAAAGGATTTAAATTTTATAAATGCAAATATAAAATAGATTAGCATGATTTTATTAATTTAGAAGAATGTCTAATAAAAGATATATAGTTTAAAAAATTAAGTTGTTTATGTATAAAAAAAGTAATTAGTTTTCTTTTATGAAATTATTAAATTAAGTTCATTGTTGAAAGTATATGTTTTTAATAATATTGAAATTGTTGTAACAGAGATAAATTGTTAGGTGATTAATTAAATATGTTAATTAAGTTAAGACTATTTTATAATCTTTTATTTAAGAATATAAATTTTGTAATAAGGATCTACATTATATAATTAATTAAAACTTGTTTTGCTTTATTTTAATTAGAAAGATTTAGAAAATTTTATTAATATTATTCCATTTAAATTATAAAGGATTTAAATTTTATAAATGCAAATACAAAATAGATTAGCTTGATTTTATTAATTTAGAAGAATGTCTAATAAAAGATATATAGTTTAATTATAATTAGAAAAAGGAATGATTTAAATAAAGTTATAAAAATCAGTATGTTAATTAGAAATTAAGAAAAGGAATCTTTCTCTTTTAAAAATAGAAAAAGGACTTGTTTTAAGGGAAAAATATTGTTTTATTGCCTTAAAGAAAAAAATTGTCTTTTCTTATCTAGTTGTGTTATTTTAGATAGAAATTAGAATGATTTTTGTTGGGTTATTATTAAAATATTCATTTTTTTTATAAAAGAAAGATTAAGTTGTTTATGTATAAAAAAAGTAATTAGTTTTCTTTGATGAAATTATTAAATTAAGTTCATTGTTAAAAGTATATGTTTTTAATAATATTGAAATTGTTGTAATGGAGATAAATTGTTAGGTGATTAATTAAATATGTTAATTAAGTTAAGACTATTTTATAATCTTTTATTTAAGAATATAAATTTTGTAATAAGGATCTACATTATAGAATTAATTAAAACTTGTTTTATTTTTGGGGTTAGAAAAGTAAGGAAAAGATTTAGTTTACTTCATTATTAAAAGAAAATTAGTTTATTCTTCTTATTTTTAGAAAAACAATTTAATTAAGAAAATACATATTAGATTTATGCTATTATAATTAGCTTTATTATATAAAACATAAAAGGGAAAAGTAATTTTTTATTGGAATTTAAAAAGATATCATTTGATTTATTGCTTATTACGCTGAGAGGCGTTGAAAGATTCAGATTCCCATAAACATTTAGATTCTGTAAACAAAAATCATAAAATATTTAAATAAATATATTCATGTAAATAAGATACATTGGAAAAAAATTCTTGTCCAATTTCTTTTTTGGTTCCATAGTTTTTGTGATTTTCTTATTTTCAATTTCCTTTTTGATTTTTAGTTTTTTATTTTTTCCAATTTATTTTTTAGTTTTTATTTTTTATTTTTTCCAATTTCTTTTTTGGTTCGATAGTTTTTGTGATTTTCTTATTTTCAATTTCTTTTTTCGTTTTTATTTTATTTTTTATTTTTTCCAATTTCTTATTCAAATAAACTATAAAAAGAGATATCCCTCTGCATACTTTAGATATATTTTTTTTAAATATAAATATACTAGTCATAAAAGCAATGATTTTGGAAAGACATATTTTTTTGTAAAATTTGTGTTAAGAAGATTGTGCTAAAATATTAGTAAATTAAAAAGATAAAATATCTAAGTCAAATTAGTAAGATTTTATTTATTTGATAAAAGAAATAAAAATGCAATGTATATTTGATTGAGTTAGTATTTTAAAAGCAAGGAGTTTTAATTTGTTCTTCTATCCTAAAAAGAAAGTATTTAGTTATTCTAGTAATATTAAATTAAAGCATTGGGAATATGTCTTTTGTTTTAGAAGATTTAGAAAAAGAAAATTTAGAAGATTTAGAAAAAGAAAATAAATTTGATTTTATAAAAAGGCAATATATTGCGGTATTGATTTTATTATTTTAAGTGAAAATATTTAGTAGGATTATATGTGTGTGTGTGTGTGTGTGTGTGTGTGTGTGTGTGTGTGTGTGTGTGTGTGTTTGAAAAAGGGGATAAAAATTTATTAATAAAATAAATCAACAATACATAACCAAGAGGGCAACCGCCTCTAGAAACTCTTAAAACTCTAACTCAAAGATTTGGGTCAGAACCCCATAAAACTCTTAAAACCCTACCAAACCTTCCTAGAAACAACAATTTTGGGACAACGTTTTATTCTTCTTTCTCCTGCAATTTCAAGACACCCAAATAGACTCAAATGAAATTTAAAACATGTATTTACATCATTCAAAATGTGAGAGTCCTTTAAATGGCTTTACGGGTGAGTATTGTAGCAAAGAACAACAAATTTTCATAGTAAAAAGCAACAAACAATCTTCTTTCCTGTATTTTCTCTTTTCCAACTTTAATGATATGTTTTCCACGACCTCCAGGGGATAAATACAATCCAAATCATCACTATATTTTGTGCAAGATTCTTTTCCTATCTAAAAAGCCAAAAAAACTCACTAATTTCCTACTAATTTCACTAATTTTAGCCTCAAGACTATTTTTTTCCAAACATAGCACATGCTATTTGGAGTTTTGCTACTAGTTGACTTCTATAGTAGAGGGAGTGGTTTCTAAAATAGAGGAGTGGTCTGACTCAGACCTTATTACAATAATAAATTAATACATGACTCCACCTAGGCTCATAATGAGCATAAAATCTAAAATTTAAGGCTCCTAGTGAGCATACAAGTCAAAATTAACTATGGTGGTCTCTACACCATACAATCGGGGTAAAAAGATTTCAATCTCCTAATGAAATGAGCTCTTGGACAGAGGCTCCATGTTGTTTGATATCTTCTTTTGTCATCCATGTAGCATCTTCAATTGGCAAACCATGTCATTTCACCAAATGTTCATTATAGACTTTGTTTCTAGTCCTCTTATTCTCTCTTGTGTCCAAAATAGTTTCAAGTTTCACTGGCTGACTAGGGGGAAGATCCCTTATCCAATCCTCATCAGCAACATCTTCAGCTTCTTCATCTGCAACATTAGATCCTTTGAAAGGATATAGGTCTGCAACATTGAAAATGGGGGAGATAGCAACTCCAGGAGGGAGTTCTATCTCATAGGCATTCTAACCAAATTTGTGGACCACCTTGCAAGGTCCTATCTTCTTCATCATCAGCTTTGTATATCTGCCCTTGGGTAGTCTCTCCTTCCTCAAATGAGCTAGCACCATGTCACCTACTTTGTATTGAACATCTCTTCTTCTTAGATCAGCCTTCTCCTTGTACTTGGCAACACTCTTTTCAAGAGTTTCTCTTACTTGGTGATGTAGCTCCTTCATGGCTGTGGTAAAGTCTTCTCCTTGTGCACTTCTATTGTCTACTCCCCTTAGGTCTCTCAGCTCATAAATGACTCTTGGCTTCATGCCATACACTACTTCAAAGGGTGTTCTTCCAATGCTCCTGTTAACAGAGTCATTGTAGGCATATTCGACTTGGGGCAGCGGTAGATCCCATGACTGATTATGCTCCTTTGTTAAGCACCTTAATAGGTTTCCCAAAGACCTATTTACAACTTCAGTTTGCCCATCTGTTTGGGGATGGTAGGCAAAACTGAAAGTTATATTTGTTACTAGCTTCTTCCACAAAGTTCTCCAAAAGTGACCAATGAACTTGGAATCTCTGTCAAACACTATTGTCAAAGGCAATCCATGGATTCTTACAATTTCCTTGAAGAATAGACCAGCAATATGAGAGGCATCATTAGTGGACTTACAAGTAATGAAATGTGCCATCTTACTAAATCTATCTACAACAACAAAAATGCTGTCATAACCTCTTTGTGTCTTGGACAAACCTAGAACAAAGTCCATGCCGATAGACTCCCATCGCTGATTAGGTATTGGTAAAGGCTGATATAAACCTGCATTAGAACTTGATCCTTTAGCCCTCTGGCATATCACACAACTCTCCACAAACTTCTTCACATCATTATGCAACCTAGGCCAATGATAAAGCCTCTTGACCTGCTCCAAAGTTTTGTCATAACCAAAGTGACCACTCAGGCTGCCACAATGTTTTTCCTTGATCAAATTTGCTCTCATGGAGAATCTTGGCACACACAACGAAGCTCCCTTGAACAGTAGACCATCTTGTACCACAAACTCAGAAAATTCATTGTGAAAACATCTTGGGACTGATTGCAAACAACAAAAACAATACTGAAATCTTCATCATTCTCATACATACCTTTGAGTGCAGCAATACCTACACTTTGCAACTTGATCTCCTGCACCATCATGGACCTTCTACTCAGAGCATCAGCAACTTTGTTTGCTTGTCCTTTCTTGTGTTTGATGGTGAATGTGTAGGCCTGCATATACTCCATCCACTTCATGCATCTGTGATTTAGCTTATCTTGGCTGTTTAAGAAAATCAAAGCATGATTGTCTGTGAAGACAATAAACTCCTTAGGCAATAAATAGTGCCTCCACTTCTTGAGTGATTGTACCATAGCATAGAGTTCAAGGTCATAGGAAGAGTACTTCCTCTTGGCTTCATTGAGTTTTTCACTGAAGAATGCAACCGGTCTCCCATCTTGACTCAGGACTGCACCTATGGCATATCCACTTACATCATATTCAATTGTGAACACCTTGCTGAAATCAGGGAGTGCAAGAATAGGTTGTTGAGCCACCCTTGTCTTCAAGTATTCAAAGCTTTTCTCAGCTTCCTCTATCCATTGAAACTTTCTCTTCTTATCTCCTTTGATAGTATCCAGAATAGGAGAACAAATGTGACTCAAATTCTTGATAAACTTTCTATAAAATGTGGCCAAACCATGGAAACTTCTTACCTCTGCTATTGTTTTAGGAGTTGGCCAACTGAGTATGGCTTCTACCTTGGATGGATCCATCTTTAGTGTACCTTTTGAGATCACAAACCCAAGATATACAAGCTCCTCTTTCATGAATTGACACTTCTTGAGGTTGATCATCAGTTTCTCCTCATTTAATCTTTTCAACACCGTGTCTAAATGCTGCAAGTGTTCTTCTTCAGTTCTGTTGTACACAATAATGTCATCTAGATAGACTACCACAAACTTGCCTATGAAATGCTTGAGAACTTCATTCATAAGTCTCATGAATGTACTTGGGGCATTTGATAACCCAAATGGCATTACTAGCCACTCATAAAGACCTTCATTTGTCTTGAATGCTATCTTCCATTCATCACCCTCTCTTATTCTTATATGATGATAACTACTCTTTAAATCTATCTTAGAAAAGTAACATGCATCACCCAAACTATCCATTAGATCTTCTATCCGAGGTATTGTAAATCTATACTTGATGGTTATCCTGTTAATGGCTCTGGAATCAGTGCAAAGTCTCCATTCTCCACCCTTCTTAGGTGCTAGGATAGTTGGAACAACACAGGGACTCAAACTCTCCTTGATCAGCCATTTGTCTAATAGCTCTTGGATCTAATTTTTGACCTCTTCATTTTGCTGTGGTGTCATCTTGTATGCTGCCTTGTTTGGAAAACTTGCACCAGGTATGAGATCAATATGATGGCTTACATCCCTGACAGGAGGTAGTGAACTTGGTAGGTCTTTCACCACTATGTCTTCATACTTGCCCAATAGGACCTGCACCTCCTCTGGTATCTTTTCTACCTCTGTTTCTGCCTTGGCTGATATAGGCTTGCCAATGATGGCATATCCTATATCTTCTTCTTTCAGTGTCTTCAAAAACTCTTTCTCTTTCACCATCATCACACTTGGTCCTTCATGGATTGTTGCACCATCTTCTTTTATGGGTGTAAGATTGTAGGTCACCCCATCCTTCACAATCATATATGTATTCTCTTCTCCATCATGCTTGGCCTTTCGGTCAAATTGCTATGGTCTGCCTAAGAGTAGATGGCATACATCCATAGGGATGATATCACACAAGATCTTGTCCTTGTAGCCACCAATGTTGAACTCCGCCCAAGCTTGTTCATTCACAAGTACTTGCTGACCCTTATTGAGCCATGATACCTGGTAGGGTGTAGAGTGAGGAATCTTCTTTATCTTCAACTTTTCTACCATTTCTAGAGACACAAGATTGTCAGTAGAACCAGAATCAACAATCACCTTACATACCTTTCCTTGTGCTTTGCAGAGTGTCCTGAACAAGGCCTTTCTCTGTGAGGGCTCTTTGGCTGATGGTACCTTCAACAATGTCCTTCTTATCATTAAGGATTCTCCTGCCTCTAGGCCTACATGCACAGAATGTGAGTTTACACTCTCTTGGTCCTCCTCTTGCACTATGTGGACTCTTCTATCACCTCCATGTGAACTTGATGCTTGTTTGTCTGGACATCTGAATGCAGGATGTCTAACTTGATTACAGTTGTAGCACTTGCCTATGAAGGTGCTTGACCCTCTACCAAGACCTCCAAACCTGCCTCTACTATTTGATCTCCTTCCTCTGAAGTTGCCTCTTTCACTTGACTCTCCTCTTGGTTCATGGTTCTCCTTGTTGTTGTCATTTGTTTCTCCTTGTTGCTTATGTCCTCTTCCACCAAAGTTTCCTCTTCCTCTGAAGTTCTTTCCTCTACCCCTTCCATTTTGTTCTTGTTTCCTCTTGATCTTCTCCTCAGCTCTTACTACCAACTGGAAGCATTCTTCCACATTCCTGGGTGTAGTGAGACTTAGTTCATCTTGGATATTAAACCTAAGCCCATTCATGTATCTAGCAATATTCTCAACTTCATCCTCATTATGGCCAGTTCTCATACTGAGCTTATGAAACTCCTGTATGTAGGCCATTACATCCATCTCTTTTTGTTTCAAGTTCTGCAACCTTTTGAAGGTTTGAATGGCATAATATTTTGGAAGGAATTGACCCTTCACCTTGGACACCATCTGGTCCCATGAACTGATTTTGGTTTTTCCTTGTCTTATTCTTTCTAACTGAACATAGTTCCACCATGTCAGTGCTGCTCCCTTCAACTTGGTCTTTGCCAATTTGACTTTCTTCTATTCAGGCATCTCTTTGTACTCAAAGTAGTTATCTAAAGAATAAATCCATTCAAGTACCTCCTCACTATTCATCTTACCCTCATACATGGGCTACTCCATCTTAACATCAGTACTTTCTCCTTTCACAGTCTGCAGCATCTTCATAAACCTTTTTGCATCTGGATCCATCTCTGTCTCACTGGATCCCTCTTGAGGGTCTACATTCTCACCCTCACACTCTTGGTCACTATCTTCCTCAATGACCCCACCTCTTCTCAGGTTTGCTTCAATGGCTGCAACTCTGGTTATGACTCCTTCTTGAGATTCCTTCATCAATCTCACTTCTTTAGTGAGGACTGGACTGTTCTTAGGAGGCATCTTGTACTCCTTCTTCACTCTTTCTCAATCAGAACTTGTGCTATGATATGACTTGATTCAGAGTAGGGGAAAACTTATCAAGTCTCACAAACATGAGTGACTGATCTTGGAGGGAAGGACAACAAACTTGCTTATCAAGACACCTACAAACTCCATTTTTGGACCCAACTTGGTTTGGACAAATGTGATGACTACCAACATTTGAGGAGGGCATGATACATGTTCATTTGACCAATGGAGGCTTATCAAACTCATAAATTAGCCTAGCAAGTTGTCCTACCCAAGGTTCCTTCACAAATGGCTAATTTTCCTTGTAGCCCTAGAAATGCGGTTTAGAGGGCCTAACTCCAAAACTTTCCAAACAACTCCTAGAACTATTTAACTTTTTAGATACCCATTACAGCCCTCTATAACATACTTGACATGCAGGGTACATTGTTTTGGAACACAAGCCTCTAAAAATGACTAGTCCTACTGTTCCAAGGGGCAATTAGCCCTAGGTTTACAAAAGAAGTACCCTACCAAAGTGACCCAGAACTTTCTAACCAATTCTAAAAGTTAGTATGGATTGAAAATGGATGGATTAAATAGGTTTTGGACCTCCATGGGCATTATAAACAAGTTTTCCAACTAAATCTTCCTCTAGCTATCATCAATGGCTTAATACATAGAGATATCAAGCCAAATCTTCCTTAAATCATGTCTTGGACTGCTCCCTTGCATTTGCACACAAAACCCATTGTAGAATATACCTACACAGACCCAAAAAATCCATTTTGGGGTTCTAACTCAAATATTTGGGTCAGAACCCCATAAAACTCTTAAAATCCTACTAAACCTTCCTAGAAACAACAATTTTGGGACAACATTTTGTTCTTCTTTATCCTACAATTTCAAGACACACAAATAGACTCAAATGAAATTTAAAACATGTATTTACATCATCCAAAACATGAGAGTCCTTTAAATGGTTGTACGGGTAAGTATTGTAGCAAAGAACAACAAATTTTCACAGTAAAAAGCAGCAAACAGTCTTCTTTCCTATATTTTCTCTTTTCCAACTTCAATGATATGTTTTCCATGACCTCCAGGGGATAAATAAAATCCAAATCATCACTATATTTCATGCAAGATTCTTTTCCTATCTAGAAAGGCAAAAAAACTCACTAATTTCCCACTAATTTCACTAATTTTAGCCTCAAGACTATTTTTTTCCAAACATAGCACATGCTATTTGGAGTTCCACTACTAGTTGACTTCTAGAATAGAGGGAGTGGTTTCTAAAATAGAGAGAGTGGTCTGACTCAGACCTTATTACAATAATAAATTAATACATGACTCCACCTAGGCTCATAATGAGCATAAAATCCAAAATTTAAGGCTCCTAGTGAGCATACAAGTCAAAACTAACTATGGTGGTCTCTACACCATATTGATTTTGTGCTCCTATTTATTAATTAAATATGTGATTCAACCAAGCTTTTTATCAAACACTAGGCCAATCAATACACTAAACCCTAGAATTGAGATAATTAGCTTTTAACAGACAAACAACGACAGAAACTCAGGATCTGAAAGTACCAAAATGATCAGTAAGATGTCATAACCTATTTAACAGAAGTTGAAATGTCGCAAGACTCTGGGGTGGGTGCCCAAGTTCTGGAAGTCAAAATCTTCAGGAACTCAAAGCTGGAGGATTGTTGTAAATGATGTCCTGATGTTGTATCCAATGTCTGATTTAGCAGGAGGACGCTGGGGCGGGTGCCCAAGTCTTCCGCAGAGGAATTTCTGTAATCTATTTTTAGATCTTGAAACCCTATCCTTTGAACAACCTCCCTGTACCTTCACTTCTTCAATCCTCACACTTGTAACCTATACACAAGAAGAAAAGGGGTTTGGGGGTTGTGGTGTTTAGGGATTTGCCTCAGTCAAATCATGGGTTAGCATTCAAGCTTTCCCAACACCATTATTAGAGAGAAAGTGTGTCCTTGTAGGATAGAGGCAAAATATAATCCAAATGATGAAATGATTCAAACAAAGATGATGTCACCTCAGAGGTGAAGTCCTTAGGAGGATGAAGATTCTTCAACTCATAAGGATGTTGATGATGATTCCAAATCTGCAACAAACATGTACAACACAAACACAAATCTACAACAATAACACAATGAATGCCTTGAATTCTCTTTTGCTCAATATCATAACCTTTCTATCATCAACTTGTTTCAAAATGAATTCAAACACTCACTTATATATGCTTTCATGTTAAACATTCACAAATTAATTGAAAGTGCCGACAAGGAGAGACACATTTAAAGGTCATATGCTGACATGATTTAAATTTTACCCCGACCAATCAAGGAGGACTTGGGCACAGGTGTCCAAGTCCCTAGGTACCTTTTTGGTCTAGACTTAAGCGTTAAATGGGCCCTTAGTTCCCATTTGACATGGGTTTTGAGGGATTTCTCATCGGGATGAATATTTTTCTTGTAGAGTGTTAACACAGGGACCTAGGAGCTAAACTAAGAGGTAAAAGGGCATCTGTCCACTTTTTACTCCATAACACCTATCTTCTTTGAGGATCTCCTCAATGTAGCCAAACATCCATGGCTCGAAGGTGGAGGTAGCAGGCAGTCCCATAATTCTGCTCAACAATATAACTAATGTAAGAGTTACTGATGAACTCAAGCATCCAGGATCACCTGCAAAAACAAGATTAACCTTCTACATGAGAGCAGCAAGAGGATGAAATGTTGGAATATGGTGAAATAATTGAATAATGATATTATCACACTCCAAATGATACAATATGCATCAACACTCCCTTGAACTAACTAAGTTGATATGAACTCATCTAAACTAGCCAAGAAGGGAGAGGTTAGTGTTGATTATATAGCATAATGTGGGCATATAATTCCAAGAGGGGTAATAACTCCCAAATAACCAAATTAGATGGGAGTTATACCTACTTGGAAAATGCCAAACATGTGGCATAACCTACTCAAAAAGAGACAAGATAGTAGTTATGTGAGGTGGCATAAGAGGGTGTGAGACTCAACCACCCAAGTGTGGGTGAGAGTGACACATGTAATCGATGGATTACACCACATATCCTCACATAAACCATGTCTCATATAACCTAAGTAAGCTTAATAATGTGTAGGAAAAATAACTATAAAAAAACCTACACTAACACCCACCCCTTAAGCATAGCTTAGGTGGGTGAAAGGATGAAACAATGCAAAGATGGGTCCCAACTACAAGGCTATGTTAGGTACTCATGTACAATGATGAAACCTCTCAAAAGATGAGAAAGAGAAAACCCGTAGGACAAAACTCCTCCCAAGAGAGGAAAAGAGAGACTTTGTGACCCCCCTAATGTAGAATCTCCTGCATTGTTGGTGACTGCTCGACACAAGAAGCTGAAGATGATCCAAGATCACTAAATGATATTCCTCCCCTTTGGAAGAAGGAAAACAAAGGACGTATGTAGGATATCTTCCCACTCCTAAAAGGAATATGAAGGAAGAATGATGAAAATGTATGATGTCTCTGAACTTTGCTCAGGTGTCCCCATGTCGATGCCAAAAGCTATCACCATCAAATCAGGTGTTCTAGGCCACTCTACAGAAGATGACAATCCAGAACCTAGTGGAGATGGATGTAGAAAAAAATCTGAAGACAAAGATATCTCCTCTAAAGACAAAGGGTGTCTCCTCCAAATGTTTCTCAATAGTAGCCACATTCATGTCAAACTGTGAGGAATGATCGTGTGGGTAAAGAACAAGAGGGTCAAAAGGTTTCCCCTCAACATCTGAAGAAGATGAAGCAACTTCATCAAAGAGAAGATGTATGCACTCAATTGTGTCCTCCAAGTCTGCAAGATAGAACTCACAAAACAACCCTGCAATGTCTGTCAAGTACGCATCCCAAGTAGTTGTGTCTAGAAGACAATGAATGTTCTGCTGCTTTGAAATCAATAGGAGCCATGGATGTAGCAGTACCAGTATCATCAGAAACAATAGTTGGCTCTGTCTGGGGACGCATACCTCTTGCAGGTATGGCGAGAACTTTATATCTCTGGGATGCAGACCGGTCCTTATCCATTGGGCTATAGAGTCGAATACTGCACCAACCTGCATCACAAATCACATTTTAAAATTTACTTGGTGACCCGGGGCCACCAAAAAGGAAAAACCAGAATTTTCCTTTATCAAAAACTCTATTTTCTTTTGATTTCTTCAAATGAAGGCTCAAAACATTGTGTTGTTTACAGCACCTAGTGTTGCAATTGATTGTGTTGTTGCCCATTTTTCTTTCTTTGACAGATCTATAGCAAGATTCATAAGCATCTACTATCAGTTGTAGAATGTCATCATCATATGAGTCACTGGTGTTGCTCGGAAAAATAATAGACTCACATGAAACAAATGAATCCACATCAGAATTTTGCCCTTCTTTAAAAAATAAGGGCTCCTCTGTATCAAACATGCAATATTTGGGCACAAGCAACATCTCATAATTAGATTTATCTTTATAAACACTCAGGTGTTCATCATCATTGCTCTCAACAATTTTATCATTAATGTCCACCTGGAATGTCTCAAAAGAAGGCAAAAATAGCTCAGAATGCAGCCCTTTACTGAAAGATTTGTAGTCACCCCTACAACCAACACTATTCCCAACTGTATGAGCACACACATCTGCAACTTGTCCATTCACATCTGAATAGTGACCCTGGTTTTCCTCTTCACCAATGCATTGATAATCAAAAGCAAATTTTTCAACCTATGCATTGTAGAGGTGGTTACAATCTTCAAGGAAACATTCATACTTAGCATCCACATATATTTCATCATATGAAAGGCTGACATATACATCTGAATGCTGATAATCACTAACATATTCACTATCATCCCTTGAATCTGCATCTTCTATATTCAGAGTGAAGCTCTGCATATCCACCTTGTACAAATAATCAGGAATAACTGGGATATGCCTATTGCTGCAAGACACAACCTCATGTATATCTTTCATTTCATCATTTGAAGGCCAATTTGCATCTGCAGGCTTCTCTTCTAAAGGCTAACAACAATCTTTGTCTCCATCATTATAGGATGTGCCTACATTTTTTTCAACATCTTCTTCATGCATCACATCATGGTTGCACATACTATTCTGAAATATATTTCCCTTTACAAAATCATCTTTCAATGAACACATTGGGAAAGTTGAAATATATTCATTTTGAAAACTGTTTTGAAGGCTTGCAGCCATGAAACCTACTAGCATTCCATATTTCTCATTGTTTTCAATGTCCATAGCAAATTGGAAAGCCTAGTGAAGTGTAGCTAGTTCTTTATCTCTCAATCTATAACTCATTTTCTTATCAAATGCAACCAAATAAATTGTCAAGCACAATGCATTATTGGGTCTCATATATTCAGGAATCTGCTTGAGCAACTTAATAAATCTAAGGTTAAAGGCTAGAACCAGTTCCTCATCTTCTTTTTTGGATGTTCATGAAATGTATGATCAATGAGGCCAAATCAAATCTTTCACCAAACTGCTCTAGGAATGCAACTTCTAAATCTATCCATGAAGAAACTGAACACACAGGCAGGTCTGAAAACTAAACCCTAGCATCATCCTCTAATGACTGAACAAAAAGTCTCATTACTACATCCTCGGCCTCTACCTCATAATCTTCTATCAAATTACAAAAAAAATGTAGATGTTTGTTTGTAGACTCAGAATTTAATCCACTATATTTTGGCAAACATTTTCTAATCTTATTGGGAATAACATTTGGGTAACCATTTATTCCTTTGAAATTCAAAGCTTTATACCTTTCAATAAAAAATGGTCTTCTTTGAGAGCACAACCAGGTTTGCTGCTCTAAACTCATCATTTTTGAATCAAAAGATGAATACCTAGAAATATGTTGCAGCTTTGATAGGTTCAATCAATAGAATCGCCACCTCTCACAGAGAGGACAAAATATCAACAAGGCATTTTTATTTTCTAGATTCATCATGCCAGCAGAGCACCACATGGTCATTCTTTGGTATGGCTGCAACAACTTCACTAGAAACTAGATTTTCCAGACTTGACTTCCCTAGTAGAGTCACCATCTTGTTGGAGTTTCTTCTGAATCGGCAGAGGGTTTGCCAGTTCCTATGCACAAGCAAATTCGGCCAACGAATACAGGAGCTTGCGTGAGTTGCCTCCCCTTCACTTCTGGTTCTACCGCACCAAGGGGGGAATCCCTATAGCTAAAGATTTAACCTTGACTCGCCCAATGACAGAAAGATTTAGCTTTACAATGACAGAAAGATTTAGCTTTACAATGACAGACAGAATACTCTCATGTTTGGACCAAGATTTGAATGATAGATCACAAGTTTGGCAACACTCTTGGACATATCTAACTAGTTATGGATGAGAGTATGTAGGGATCCTATTTCTACTCCTACAACTAATAGGTGGGAATTATGAAATGGTTTGAATTTATATTTTGGATGCAAGACAAGGGGTTTTGGGTCATAACTACTGCATAAGAAATACACCAGTGCCTATCTCTGGGCAAGGAGTCAACTAGACGTATACAAGAGAATGGCTTGCAACTAGCATTCAAATTTCAAGGGGTTAGGACCGGTATTTGCCTTACAAACACCACCCAAGGATAAGTATTTAACTGTCTCTACTTACATACATCCCAATTACCATACAATCTTCTCCATACTCAACCTAAAACAATTTAATCCACTCCTTGAATGGAAGTTAAAGATTAAGCATGTGATACAGAAATCTATACCCTAGAATCTGAGAAACCCTTAGCAACCAGATTCAAAAGAAGAGAATGCATACAACACATGGAGATAGACAGATAAACACATGCAATAATGCATTTTTCATATAAAATGACAAGAAACTGAACATATATGCAAGGTGCACTCAAATGCAACTCATAAACTCCAATAGAGATAAAATAGCCAAGAAAGGCTTTGTTCTTCATTATTTTTCCCCCAAAAAATGCCCAAGTCTTCAACAACCAAATGAGTAACACAGTTTGCCTTTTATAGAAAGACTGTGTACTCAACAATAATTACATGGCATTTTAAAAAATCTACCAGATACATCGCATCAAAAATGGTGCCCAAAATCATTCAATGCAATAGGGGGGACAAAGAGGGAAAAGTAGGTGGAATCGGGAACATCACTGCCACCTGAAGATTTTCTCATAAAAAATGGTGGGTGGCCTGTCAATCATCGACCCATGCCTCTACAAACCTGCCATTAATGGCATACCAACTCGTGGCCCTTGGTAATGTAGCAGCTAGGTGCTTCTAAAATTTTCCTGCCTGAAAATACCTGCAAAAATAAAGAAATCGCCCCTACAGAACATTTGAATCATGGCCGTCGAGTTTCCTTTTCTTTGCATATTAACCCTTTGTATATCGCACATATATAAGCATACATACATGCAAGCCACAGACTCAACGCTGCATCAACCAAAATGTATATCTCTTCGGGTCCGGGCTTTGTATATTAGGAATGCACATCGCATATACAAACTCAATATACAATCATGTGGGCCCACCATGCTTGAGGAACTTTGAATTTATCCATAATTTGCTTGCATATTGACTTTGTATCTTTTGCTTGCACATTCGATTGTATATTTGGAATATACATTCCCAAGCATACAATGGCGGATTTCAAAATATTTCACAAATACTGTTAACTCTTTGGCCGCGTCCACCTTGTATATTCCACTTGTATGTCAATCCTTGTATATGCAAACACCTCTGCATCTTTCCTCTTGTATGTGGCGAATGCATGTCACATATACAATGTGACTTGTATATGAAGCAGGTCCCACCAATTGTATCGTACCTTTGTATCTCGATGCTTGCATGTTGACTTGTATATCGAAGATACATTCATGCTTGTACATTTCCTTTGTATGTCGAATATACAAACGCAAACATACAAACCCTTTTACATACAAGCAAAGAATCTTTCCTAGAATATGCGATATACATTCTCTCTTGTATGCCCAGAAATGCATATTTTCCTTTGTATGTAGTCGTTGTATGTCTAAACATACAAACCCGATATACAAGCAAACTCATCATACAACTGCAGAATATTCCAGGAATCTGTGAAAGATTCCTCAATGTATATGCACCTATTCCAAACTTGATATGCATACAAAGAGGCATATAACTGATTTTTTCCATTTTTTGAAGGCCGATTGAGCATTCTGCAAGCCCGCCAATGTACATCTGCATTTGCACATACAAACCCCTTTGTATATACAAAGATACATGCATTTAAAACTATTTTTTGCACTTTTCAACTGAGAAGGCCCAAAGACTTAGAAATTTTTGGATTTTTTAGGAAGAGTGCCTATGAATGAAAGCTTGAAAGCTGAAACAGTAATAAGCACCAACAAGTCGATGGAATATCAACACATGTCTTTAGAACCTCGGTTGAAAGAATACCAAGATTCACTTGACCACATTGAATCTCCTCAAAAGCGTCCACACTAGATGCCTGAGTGTGTACATCAGTCGAAGGAACAATAGGAGAAAAATGTGAGAAGGTGTACACTCGAGATTGATGATCTACCTCCCAAACTACAACAATATCTCTGCTATGCAAATCTCAAATAATCACATAATATGGTGTGAACTCAACAATCTTTCCTATCGCACCATGTGTGATCTAATAGATAGAAAGGATATTTGTTGACAATGAAGGAACACAAAGGACATCATTGAATGATCCTTTGTCTATGTCAATAGATCCTTTCCCACAAGCACGCATATATGTGTTGTTGGCCACTAGGATGTTTGGTGACAAACAAGTTTCAAACGAAGAGAACATACTCTATGATGAAGCCATATGATGTGAAGCTCCAGAATCAAGGATCCATCTCTCTGACTCAGAATTTGCAACTGCAACAAGTGCTTGCCTCTTTTGTTTCTTTGACTTTGGATTAGAAGAAGATGATGAACCCTTTGACATAGTTGAAGGTAAATTGATTTTATTCTTTGGTAAAAGATGCTTCAACTCATCAATTTGTTTTAAATAACATTGATGTTCATCATGCCTTGATTTCTTGCAATATGCACACATGGGCTTCTCCTTTTTAGATTCCCCTTTTGAGGAAGAAGATTTAGATTCTTTTTGTGGCTTTTTCTTTTTCTTCTTTTGTTTCTTATCAGGATTCCCTGATTCTTTCTGAACCTTAGGCTCACTAGCCACCAATGCTTGTGACTTAGAAGACTTGATGAGTCCATTTGAATTAGCTTTGCTTCCTCTTGGATTAGAAGATTTGAAAAAACATCAAAAGTAGGCTCAACATATGTAGCTCCCATAGAAAACCAATTGGTGTGAAAGCCGGAAACAAATACTGAATACTCAAGACCAAGCTTCGATAACATATTCAGAATCAACTGTAAATCCTCCTTATCAATTTTGCAATCCTTTAACCGTGTTCTGAGTTGCTTAATCTTGGAGATATAGTCTTGGATGTGGTTGAAACTTTTAGGATCAAGATTCATCAGATCATTATCAATCTGATAACCCCTAATCTTGTTAGTTTTACCATACAATTTTTCAAAAGTCTCCCAAGCCTACTTAGGTGTCTTGCATGATTCAACATGAAACTGTAAATCAACAGAGACAAATGAACAAATATACCCAAGAGTTTTCTCACAATTGATCCCACACAGAGCTTTTGCTCGAGCATCAGTAGGTTCAGGAATAGATTCTTTTACATATCATGTGCAACCTTTTTCCCTTAGATAATTTCATACTGATTGTTTCCATGATGCATAATTATATGGAGTTAGGAGTTCAATGTTATGTTTCCCCATTGTAGGAACACACAACAAATAAAAGAATGCAATCAATCACCACAAGATTACAACCCAAATTCACTCAATCAATGATCCCCCCCAGAAAAATATGATGGTGGCACTTTATAATTAGTGCGTTTACAATTCTGGAGTTGTTACCAAAGTTTTACAATGTCCAAAATTGGACCCAAATACTAAAAGTACAAATTAATCTTAGAATAAGAACCTTAAAATAGCACTAATGTGTAGTGCTCAGAAAAATATCAACTTTCAAAAAAAGAATCACCTCGATCTGAGGTCGTATGTGAAAGTTACAACCATTTGAAGTTCAAAAAATGAGAACTGTCATTCAGATCTGCTGAGAAAACTGATTTTCTAGAAAATATGGATCACTTCAGCAAACACTGATCCCACCACTATGAAGAGTGTGAAATTCTACCCCTTTTAAAAAAAATTACATTGAAAAATGTCTCCGTATGGCTGAGATATCACCCTTCGAAGATCAGGTGCAAAATACAAAACTCCAACGGTGAAGGGTCATGAGTTTGGGGAAGAAGATGCTGATGTCAGCACTGCATCACTACCAAAGTTGGCAAAACTGTCACCAAGTTTAGGAAAACTGCCAACTTTAGTTGTTCCCCAATCAGTTTAAAACCTCACCAAATTAGGATGATCACCTGCTAAAAATAGATACTGCCAAAAATAGCAGTATTGCTTAAAATCCCACCAGACTTGGCGGTGGCACCAAAAGCCTAGCACGAAGACCGAGGAGGGTAGGGTAGGTTGCTGGTACAACTACATTTGAATTTTTTATTGTTTTTTTAATTGTCGAAAAGTTTAAAAAATTTTTAAAATGAGGTGTGTGTGGGGGGGAGGACCCCACACGACCCCTTTGTAAAGGGGGTCCGCGGCCCTAAAAGGGCACTCACCCCTATGGACCTGTGGCCTAGTAGCTAGGCATAGGGCCCTATAGGTGGTACGCCCTATAGTGGTACCTGCCCAGGTACTGGAGTACATAGGTACCTCAAATATTTTTTTCAATTTTTTTTGTTTTGATTTTTGTTTTTCAAAAAAAAATATAAAAGCTTTTACATATATAAAAAAATGCAAAAATTTTAATTTTTGAAAACCAATAAATTTAAAACGCAGGAGAAAATTATTTTTTTTCTTGAAATTTGTGTCGTACCATGTGCAGGTGGAGTCGTACAGCTCTGCCTATAAAAAATTTTTGCCCCTCTGGACAACTTTGTCCAAATTTGACAAATTATATATGAAAATAGGGGGTTTTGGGCCTTCTGGATGCAATGGCGCAATCTGTTTAGGCTAAAAACACACCTAGCAAAAGCTCAATGCTGATTTTCTCCCAAATTCGAGAAGGGGCTTGCAGATCTGAAAGCTTTGATACCATGTAAGAGTTACTGATGAACTCAAGCATCCAGGATCACCTACAAAACCAAGATTAACCTTCTACATGAGAGTAGCAAGAGGATGAAATGTTGGAATATGGTGCAATAACTAAATAATGATATTATCACACTCCAAATGATACAATATGCATCAGCACTCCCTTGAATTGACTGAGTTGATGTGAACTCATCTAAACTAGCCAAGAAGGGAGAGGTGAGTGTTGATTATATAGCATAATGTGGGTATATAATTCCAAGAGGGGTAATAACTCCCAAATAACCAAATTAGGTGGGAGTTATACCTACTTGGAAAATACCAAACATGTGGCATAACCTACTCAAAAAGAGACAAGATAGTGGTTATGTGAGGTGGCATAAAAGGCTAAAAGAGGGTGTGAGACTCAACCACCCAAGTGTGGGTGAGAGTGACACATGTAATCGATGGATTACACCACGCATCCTCACATAAACCATGTCTCATATAACCTAAGTATGCTTAATAATGTGTAGAAAAAATAAATATAAAAAAACCTACACTGACAACTAAGTCTCCCACCTCATCCTTAAAATCATTTCTATACAATACATGAGGGACCTTGGACATTGTTGTCCTCTTCTTCATCATCCAAGTGTCATTTATGATCCTTCTGCAAGCTTCTGGCCCCTGATCATACATATTTTGATCCTTTGTAATCACAGTCAAGGTAGGGAAAGGAGGGATGCCAATGCTTCTAAAAGAGCTTCTATAGTAAAGCTTGCAACTACTCTCCCATCCTAAGTCACTACTGACCTAGTTGAAGCATGGTATCTCTCAGCACAGGCTATGATCAATTTAGGACATTGGACCAAAGTGGGGAATCTAGCAACATGGGCAATTCCTTATCTCTTATCCTTCTTGCCCAATCAGTCAGGTTATCACCAAAGACCCTCGGTCTAAATTCATCTAGGTCAATATGACCCAAGTCTGTGTCTCCTATATTGTTCCATGTTGAGGTAATCTTGGAAGTGGGAGGGATGCCTTTGAATTCGTACTTCATGGTTACAAACCTTGTAGACATTTATCCTGCAATGCAACACCCTAATGAATACCCTAATCAAATGCTAATCCATATGCCTAAATCTATCACTTTGATCATGATCCTTACACAAATCATCAAGATATTACATTTACACGAGTTCCTAATCATTAACTTTCATTTAGGCATCAAATTGAATCAATTGCACTAAAAAGTGGGCCCCTTCCCTTCTACAGGATACCAGTGTGCAATACAAAAACTTCAATTTCACATCAATCATGACAAATAGAACTTTGAAGATAAACTAAATGATGCAAAGGAACTTAGCATGAAATGAACATTTTAGGTCTACTAAGGATGAACTAGTCATTTTGCACTAAAGGCAGGTTTTCTACCCTATACCCAATATAGTGGGGCTTTTGGCTCTTATTGGATAAGCAGAGCTTTTAGCCCTTGCAGGATGTAGCAAATGATATGTGTTCTACAGGAAAAGTAGTGAGATCGACCTCCATCAGACATGTCATGTATACCTGAATTCTAGTGCAAAGGGACTTAGCCTATTCCATGCAAGTGTAAGACGGGACAGGTTAAGCGGCAAAAATGGCCTTCACTGGACAAAGCAAGGATTTTGACCTCTACCAGACAAGGCAGGAGAAACAGACCTTACCAGATAAGCAAAGGAAGTGGTCTTGATTGGATATGTCATGTGTACCTTAGTTTCAGTGAAAAAGAGCTTAGTCTTCGTGTGAAGAGGAATTGGTTCTCACTGGGTAAGCAGGCCAATCGACCATTATCGGACAAGTCCGGTGTCTCATAAAACTTACACTGAGCATACTTTGGAGGTCTAAAGCATCAAAGGGAATGAAATGATGTTCACCAGAGGAGGTGGAAGATTTGGGGTCCGATGGATATGTCTGGCACCCTTCGAAATCAACGCAAACATCATAAACTAGAAATTCCTAAGGACTTAGGTGAGTAACAAATGACTTAAGGGACAAAGAGGGATTTCAAACCCCTTATGGATAGGTCCAGTGAGGTCCAAATATCACACTAAGCAGGTTTCTCCATCCTAGGGCTTGCTTCCTAAGTGGGGACCAAGTGAAGGAAATGCCTTACTTCCTAAAGAGTTCTTCAGATATAGCATTTCCATACGAAAAACTAGTCTATTTGGCTTTAATCCTTAGGATCAAGGTTACAAAGCACAAACCCTCCTCACATAGTGCCTATGAAATTCAAGCATACAAAACCCTACATTATGCAATTAAACTAAAAAAACTAGGGCTTTACGAATCACACCCCTCATTACTGCGAAATAACAACAAGAAACTTTGCACAATTTCAAAATGGAATTAAATCAAAAGCATAAATAGAAAGTTCAACCACAAACCAAAAGAAGGGGAAAAAGGGGCTGACCTAACCTAGTTTGGAGAAAATAGAAATAAAAATACCTAGGCCAACACTTAGAACCTCTCATATTGCTGTTGCGTAATCTTCAATCACTCAAGGAATCATTTTACAGATAGTTGAGATCACCACAGGCTCCATGAAGTAATGGAATTTCGAATGCAGGTGACGAAAAGAGATCTAATCTCAACTTTTAAACCCCCTGACAAATGCCATAAATGCCTCTGACAGGTGCGACAGAGTGTCAAGCATGTAGAGTATGAGAAAGTGAAGAAAAGTTAAGTCACCAGATGAGCAGGGAAAATGTACCCTACCGGATATGTTCTACAGTTTTCAAAATCAACCCAATGTCCTGTGACAGTCGAAAATCATGCTTTTATGCCAAATGCACTTAACCAACCTAAAAGCAAGACTTGAAGGGGTCACTGTATGCATCCTGTAACACTTGTTCTTAGTGCTATGTCTAGTGGACCTCCTAATTAGTGCAAAAGCCAAAAGAATAAATTGTCCATGCATAAAGATAATCAAAGATCCTTGTAAATGAATGATGAAAATAAAATGTAAACACCAAACAGACTCAAATCATTACAACTACCAGATTTGAAGCAAATTCCCTAACCTAAGCATGATTTCACTTTCTCATCATCA
This sequence comes from Cunninghamia lanceolata, assembly GCA_027924645.1. Classification (NCBI taxonomy): domain Eukaryota; kingdom Viridiplantae; phylum Streptophyta; class Pinopsida; order Cupressales; family Cupressaceae; genus Cunninghamia; species Cunninghamia lanceolata. Next base: position 1,072,538 of record BSBN01000806.1, read on the forward strand.
TAAGGAAGACAAACTAAGACTTAGCCAAAACAAAAGAGGGGGTCTCCATTTCACAAAATGGTGCATGTGTGCAGGGCACAACAAAATGGCGACTATATTAAGGAAATGCTCTAGAGCATTTCTAAGATAAACGATAGTTATGAACCTAGAAACTCTGAGTTTCCCACTTATCAAACCAAATGAACATAACAACAAGGTCAATGAATCAGAAGTCAAGAACTTAGTACAACCGTCAACATTCCAAGGATACAAGTGTGTGCAAATGCATTCATTCCCATCCCTTAGAAACTAAGATCATCCAAGTTTCCTTGCATTAAGCTACATGAATGATGCTCACTTTATGAACTACCTAGACATTGCCTCACTGCCAGTCAAACGTCTATAGCCCTGATGAGGTTGTCTCTATGATTCCACTCAAACATTGCTCTACTACCAACTAGGCGTCTATAGGCCCGATAGAGATGATTGAATCCTCTAGCTAATTGAGTGATATTATGGGAGTACTAAGAAGTACCACCTTTGATATATTGCTTACTTCATGATTCAGTTACTTTAGCCTTTTGATAAGAGTACTAAGAAGTACCACTTACCCTTATAGCACATGATCTTTCCACATGGGCTTCGTATATTAGTTCAACTTTGTTGGGTTGGGAATCATAGTGGCAACAAAGGTGAGACCTTAGGATTTTTCACTTAATGCAAGATCACAAAGACTTTCTAAGAAACTTTAGGATTATTTAAAATATGAAGAAATATGAGATCTCAAAATACTTCAGGTCAAACTAAAATAGTGACTCATCTCCCAAGAACAAGCATCATGTTATTTACTGTTAACAATGGAACCCACAGTAAGCAAATTCAGAACTATGGTTTTTCAAAGAAATTTTAAATCCATAGGCCCAAAGAATACCTTTTGGTATGCCTTACAACTGCCACCTTATTCAGAAAATGGAAGATCCCAACAAAACTAGAAAGAGAACAACAAAGCAAGAAACAACTAACACCAATGGAATCAAAGGAACAACTAAAACTAACCAAAACAAAAGGATAGAAAAGAAAATTATGTACAAAAATAGAAGGCACAGGTGCCTCCTAATCCTAGAAATAGTGTTTCAAGAACTGTCCATTGATAGGAAGCAGGAGATCTTCACCAGTAAGTGTTTTCAACTGATATGTACTATCTCCCAATATTTTAGATATCTAATAGAGTCCTAACCAAAGTTTATCAAACTTCCCATGCTCTCCCCTTTTTTCATGAGCTTTATCCCAATACAGGACCAAATTTGAAATACAAAAATCTTTTACTTTGGATCTCCTATCAAACCAACATTTCACAATGCCCTGATGTTTAGTGAAATTTTCAATTGTAGAATCTTGTTTTTCCTCTAAGTGTAGTAATTGTGTTAAGCATGTGGAAATCTTGTCATCAGACTCTAGGTAGTCCTGCATAAATTGCAAGACAGGTATGCTCAGATGTATAAGGAACACAGAGTCTAATCCATAGACCAAGTGATAAGGTGAGGTTCCTAAAGCATCCTTGTTTCTTATCCTATCTGCCCATAAGGAAAACCTAAGTTGAGTATGCCATTCCCTTGGATTCTTGTCAAGCAATTTTTTAAGCACATCTAACAGATTCTTGTTTGTGGACTCAGTGACACCATTTCCCTGTGGATAATAGTTGGATGAGAATTTCAACACAATTCCATAATCGAATGCCCACTTTGAGAAGCGTAGGGATGAAAATCAAGACCATTGTCACAAACAAGGGCAAATGGACAACCAAACCTTGTAATAATATGTTCTTCAATAAACTTTATCATTGCCTTTGTCATGCATTGCTTACATGCTTGGGCTTTAGACCATCTAGTATGATAATCAGTAGTGATTAGAATATACATGTGGCCTATAGAGGAAGGTGGATTGATCATACCAATAAAGTCAAGCCCCCATTGACCAAAGGGGCATACCTCCATGATTGGCTACAAAGGTATTGCTACATTCCTTTCCCAAGAGGCAGTAGTCTGACGGACATGATAGGTCTGAACATGTGTATGAGCATCTTTAAAAATCGTAGGCCAGTAATACCCAGATCGAAGAATTTGGTTTGCAGTGGATAAACTAGAACCGTGCCCTATACCAAATCTTTCATGAAAATTTGCCAAAACCTATTCCAACTCTGATTTGTCAAGGCATCTCAAATAGATTCCCTCATGGTTTTTCTTATACAACATTGAACCATTAACCATAAAACTAATGTTTTTCAACCTTAGAGCCCTTCTCTGGACCGAGTTTAGGTGAGGAGGACATTGTTGATTGAGCAAATAGAACAAAATGTCACTATACCAATCATCCTGAGATATGTCTTCTAGCACATATTGTTAAGAAACCAAACCTAGGTCAGTTTCTGACATTGTTTTAGCAAGGTCTTGTCCTCTTACTAACTTCATTGGTTGTATTTCCAAGTCATATTCCTGCAATATGGTGATCCACTTCCCTCTTCATTCTCCTAACTCATTCTGCATCAACAAGGTTTTGACAGCAGCATAAGGAACGATGGTTGTCACTCTAATTCTTAAAATATAATGGTAGAACTTCTTGACTACTTTAACCAATGCATAAGCCTATTTTTCCACGTTAGGGTAATAGAGTTCAGCATCCTTTAGCAGGGTACTCATGAAAGGAATAGGAAGCTCATCAGTAGGGCCTTTCTTTTGAGTTAGCATTGCTACACAAGTATGTTCTAAAGAAAAGAAATAGATGTAGAATGGAAAAGTATAATTTGGGCTCACAAGCATGGGGGCATTTGCAATTGCTTGCTTGATTTCCAAGAAGGCCTTCTTCACCTCAAATTTCCACTCAATTTTAGCATCTTGTTTCAACATAGCATTCAATGGTCTGACAATCTCAGTAAAGTCAGTTATGAACTTTTGTATAAAGATGATCTTTCCAAAGTATGACTTGAGTTCCTTCTTGCTAGTAGGTGGTTGAATCCTAAGAATAGCCTAAACTATATCAGGATCTATCGATATACCTTCTTCAGAAATAATGTGCCCCAACAACTTTCCCTCAGTTACTCTGAAGATGTACTTCTTGGGGTTAAGTGAAATACAGTAATCTCTGCAACGTTGCAACACTTTCCTCAGATCAGAGATGTGGTCCCCTCTTCTCTTTGAAAATATGGTCAAATCATCCATGTAAATAATAATGCATTTGCCAAATATACCTTTGAAAGCTATATCAATTGCGTGCTAAAAGGTTGCACCTGCATTAATCAATTCAAACGGCATCCTACGATATGTGTATATTCCCCATTTGTAGGTGAAAGTTGTCTTCAACCTATCAACATACTCAACCATCACTTGGTTATATCGAGAATAACCATCTACGAATGACATCATGTGAGACCCATTAACAATCTACAGTACTTCATCTAGTGATGGCAAAGACCTATATCATTTTCTGAGGCTCTATTCAAATTTCTAAAATCTACACACAACCTAATTTCACCATTTTTCTTACACATTGGTACCAAGTTTTCCACCCAAGTTGAATGTCACACTAGGAAAATGATTTTTACTACTAACATCTTCTTCACTTCCTAAAAAATTAGAGGTTCTAACAAGGTGTTGACTGGTCTTTGTCTCTAATGAAAGGGTTTGACCCCTATTTTTAATGGTATGGTGTGGGTAATGATGGAAGTACCATAGGTTTTCAAATCCTCATAACTCCAAGCAATAGTGTCATGATAGTTCGTCAGAGCTTGGATAATCTCGGCCCTTTCTTTAGGAGTACAAACCTTGGAAAAACTATGTTTGCTTTTTTGTCTCAACATTTCAGATCACACTCCATGATCCATCATCAGGAGGAAAGGAAGAGAATGCAAATGAGTTTGACTTGCAGAGAGGCTTCTTAAAAAGAAAAAATAGAGGTAGGCATGGAAGACGAGGAAAGCTAGAGGAGACTCATAGAGGAGAAGCAAAGAGTAGACAAGAAACCAAGTAAATAAATGAAAAATAAAATAAAAAAGAAGATAAAAAGAGAGAACCTCAAAGAGTAAAGACAAACAAATAAAACTAGTTGAAAGACAAGAATAAATATGACTCAATAAGTCTATATATGTATATAACCTTAAATAAATTAGTAAAAGCAAGTAATAAAGAAAACAAAGCTATCTATTATGAAGCACTAAAATTGTAAAAAGGTTAGCACATGAATAAAAAGACTATCAAAACAAGAAATTAAATAATGATAATCCTAAGAGTAAAAATGCTACAATAGTGAGCAAGAGAGGAAACAAGAGGTGGGTGCAATTGAGAGAATAGAGAAAGAGGAGATGAGAGTTTGGATGAGAGTAAATGAACAAGAGGGGGAGGTAAAATATAGAAAAGATGTAAAACCAAGAAAGGGAGAGGAAAAAGGAAAAGGAGGAGAAAATTGAAGAATGAAGAAAAAATAAATAAAAATGTAAATAAAAACCTGAGCGAGAATGCAGAGAAAGAAGAAAAGTAAATGCACAAGAGGGATCAGTGAAAATGAGAGACATGAACGAGAATGAGAGGAAAGGTACAGGAGAGATAGGGGTAAAAGAAAAAAGAGAATAGAAAAGCTAAGGGATGAGGTAAGAAGAGCAAGGAGTCAAAAATTACAAAAAAAAAGTGAAAAAGGAAACAAAATTCTAGGCATAAAGATGAAATAAGAAAATAGAAGAGACAAAAGATAAACTTCTAATTATAAACATAAAAATAAGAAAATATGAGGAGGAGAATTATAAAACAAAGAAAAAACATAAGTGGAACAATTAAAAAGAAAAAGAAAAAAGAACGAGAATAATTAAACAAATTAAGAATAAAATAAAGAAAGTAATGTGTATATATAAGAATATATGAAATAAAAAACAAACTAGAATTACAAAAATGAGAATATAGAAAAAATAAAAATAAAAATAACATAGGAATAAATTAAGGAAATAATCTTACAAAGCTATTCTTAAGGTAATAAAAATGACAATAATAATAAAAATAAATAAAAACAAAAAATGAGATGAAAATAAAGATGAAAGGAGTAAAAGAAGAAGAGAAGGAAGGGAAGCCGGAGTGAATGGTCAAAGAGAGTTAAATGCATAAAAAGTACCAACATAACCAAGAAAAGGCAAGTAAAAAAGGAAAGGCTTAAAAACATAAGAAGATCCTCAAGAGTGAGAGTATAGAAGTAAATACAACTGAAAGAGACAAAGAAGAAGGGAGGATAGATAGAGACCAATGAGAAACCTAAAGGAAGAAGAAATAGAACAAGGAAAAACAAGTGAAGAGATAGAGAGGAAGGTTAGTGACCACGAGGAGAACACCGAGAACATGACCTCAAGGTGAGAAGATGAGACAGAGAAAGAAGAAAAGGAAGAAAAAGAAGAGGAAGGATGAGAAGAGAGGGACAAGGGAATGGTAGGGATAAGTGTGAAGGGCAAGGGTGAGGTATGTGGGAAGAGGAAGGACGGGAAAGAGAGAGAGGTTGCACAGATGGGCAAGAGGGGAGGGAGAATGAGAACACAAGGGTGGGGAGAAATGGAGAAGAGAAAGAAAAGAGGAAAAGGCTAGGCAAGGTCAAAGGGGTAGGAAGGCGAAGGACACCGTTGATCAAGAGGGTGGATGTTGATGATTGAGGAAGTTGAGAAGAGGGTTCCAAGATTGGCTTAGGTTCCACCCCTCATCCCTATTGAGGTTGGTCGGGTGGTTTCTGATGAAGATAGCCTCTTTGAGTTTTCTCTTGAAGAAATTGTCTTCTTTGGCAAGGACGAGGGTGTCTTCCAAGCGAATGTGATGCTTGGTGCTCGAAGAGTGATCAGCGAGGGCTGATTTTGTGACTCTTTCATATCTAATGTCTGCACTATGCTCTTTGATTCTTGTGCAAATGGATCTTCTTGTCTCACCAATGTATGGGGTCCCACAAGAGCAATCAATTTTATAGACACCTGAATTTAGGAGACTATCAGTGGGGTCTTTAGTTGAAGGGATAAGGTTACGAATGGTACAAGAAGGTTTGAAGGCACAATGGAGACCTTCTTATGAAGGATTTCGGCAATTTTATTAGAAATACCTTCAACAAAAGGTAGGGTGGTACTGAAACCACGGTCAGAGTCTCGGATGGGAGGTTTGGAATTAAGATGGGTTTAGGCTTGCTTAAAAGCTCTCTTGATGCATTTGTTGCAATACCCGTTAAGTTTGAAAACTTTGGTAAGGTGGGACAGTTCTTGGTTGATGTGATCATTATCACAGATGCGGAAGGCTCTAGTTGCTAAGGTGTTGAGGACACTAGTCTTGTGGTTGGGGTGGTCGTGGGAGGAAGCAAGGAGATAGAGGTCAATCATCAACATCCACCCTCCTGATCAACGGTATCCTTTGCCTTCCTACCCCTTTGACCTTGCCTAGCCTTTTCCTCTTTTCTTTCTCTTCTTCGTTTCTCCCCACCCTCGTGTTCTCATTCTCCCTCCCCTCTTGCCCATCCGTGCAACCTCTCTCTCTTTCCTATCCTTCCTCTTCCCGCATACCTCACCCTTGCCCTTCACACTTATCCCTACCGTTCCCTTGTCCCTCTCTTCTCATCCTTCCTCTTCTTTCTCTGTCTCATCTTCTCACCTTGAGGTCATGTTCTCAGTGTTCTCCTCATGGTCACTAACCTTCCTCTCTATCTCTTTACTTGTTTTGCCTTGTTCTATTTCTTCTTCCTTTAGGTTTCTCGTTGGTCTCTATCTATCCTCCCTTCTTCTTCTTCGTCTCTTTCAGTTGTATTTACTTCTATACTCTCACTCTTGAGGATCTTCTTATGTTTTTAAGCCTTTCCTTTTTTACTTGCCTTTTCTTGGTTATGTTGGTACTTTTTATGCATTTAACTCTCTTTGACCATTCACTCCAGCTTCCCTTCCTTCTCTTCTTCTTTTACTCCTTTCATCTTTATTTTCATCTCATTTTTTGTTTTTATTTATTTTTATTATTATTGTCATTTTTATTACCTTAAGAATAGCTTTGTAAGATTATTTCCTTAATTTATTCCTATGTTATTTTTATTTTTATTTTTTCTATATTCTCATTTTTGTAATTCTAGTTTGTTTTTTGTTTCATATATTCTTATATATATATACATTACTTTCTTTATTTTATTCTTAATTTGTTTAATTATTCTCATTCTTTTTTCTTTTTCTTTTTAATTGTTTCACTTATATTTTATCTTTGTTTTATAACTCTCCTCCTCATTTTTTCTTATTTTTATGTTTATAATTAGAAGTTTATCTTTTGTCTCTTCCATTTTCTTATTTCATCTTTATGCCTAGAATTTTGTTTCCCTTTTCACTTTTTTTTTTTTGTAATTTTTGACTCCTTGCTCTTCTTACCTCATCCCTTAGCTTTTCTATTCTCTTTTTTCTTTTACCCCTATCTTTCATGTCTCTCATTTTCATTGATCCCTCTTGTGCATTTACTTTTCTTCTTTCTCTACATTCTCGCTCAGGTTTTTATTTACATTTTTATTTATTTTTCTTCATTCTTCAATTTTCTCCTCCTTTTCCTTTTTCCTCTCCCTTTCTTGGTTTTACATCTTTTCTATATTTTACTTCCCCCTCTTGTTCATTTACTCTCATCCAAACTCTCATCTCCTCTTTCTCTATTCTCTCAATTGCACCCACTTCTCATTTCCTCTCTTGCTCACTATTGTAGCATTTTTACTCTTAGGATTATCATTATTTAATTTCCTGTTTTGATAGTCTTTTTATTCATGTGCTAACCTTTTTACAATTTTAGTGCTTCATAATAGATAGCTTTGTTTTCTTTATTACTTTCTTTTACTAATTTATTTAAGGTTATATACATATATAGACTTATTGAGTCATATTTATTCTTGTCTTTCAACTAGTTTTGTTTGTTTGTCTTTACTCTTTGAGGTTCTCTATTTTTATCTTCTTTTTTATTTTATTTTTCATTTATTTACTTGGTTTCTTGTCTACTCTTTGCTTCTCCTCTATGAGTCTCCTCTAGCTTTCCTCGTCTTCCATGCCTACCTCTATTTTCTCTTTTTAAGAAGCCTCTCTGCAAGTCAAACTCATTTACATTCTCTTCCTTTCCTCCTGATGATGGATCATGGAGTGTGATCCGAAACATTGAGACAAAAAAGAAAACACAATTTTTCCATAAATCACTTGCACTATCATCATGGACTGTGGAAATATCATGTCTACAAGTACAGACCTTACCGATAAAGACATTCTTGACATTTTCATATATCCCTAAGTTATGCGGGTCACATTTTCCCCCAACATAATCAACTTGTTTTCTCTGAGTTCCCAATTGGTCTCGATCAAATAGTCTTTCTAGCTCGATCATCCCTTAAGGAATAGTATTGGTCTTGAGGTTCAGAACACCTTCCAAATCCATCTCAGTAGCCTCTGCTTCTTCTTCATCTATTACTTGAGAAGCAAACACATATGAACATTTGAGGAAGTCAAGTATGTGCTTATCATCCTCAAAGACTTGAAAATTAGAACATTATCAAGCACAGAGGGAGTAGGAACCAATTCCATAGTAAAGTTCTTCAAATCAATCATAGCCAAAGGCTCCAAAGTACTAGCAACTTGTGCCAACGTATTAGTGACATGGTTCTATTTTCTTGGGATCAACTAAATATTAAAAATGTCAAAACTCTCAATAAGGTCCCAGACTCGGTTTTGGTATCAACTAAGCCTTTTGTCATGATTGGAGTATTGCTTCCTTGTTTGACCACCAATCTGAATTCCCAAACACCTAAATTATTTGAGCTTTATGTCGAATAGCAATCAGCAATCCATGTACTAGTGATTCATATTTTGTAACATTATCAATGCAGGGGAATTGCAACCTATATACAACAAGATAAGATTCTCCAGTAGGACAAACTAACTCAAATCCAGTACCAGACCCCTTCTTGGACATAGATCCATCAAAACACAATGTCCAAGTCTGAGGCTCTTCAGGCTATCCTTTACTAGGAACAGTTGCAGCCTCGCGGTCCTGTGGTTTCATCTTTTCATTAACCTGGGATGATAATTTAGTCTTCTTTTCATCTGTCATTGGGCATAATTTCATATACCTTTGAACCTATTGTATTCCTTCTTTGCATAGGGAACACTTGAATTCAGAATGAGATGCATTATTAATGCGACACCAATTTGGAAAAAAATAACTCTTCCATCTATATCTTCTTCCCCATAGCTAATTGATCACTCATAAACTTAGCTACAAAGTCTCTGAAACCTTCAAAGATCCCAGGTTCTTTATCAGAAGAGGAATCATGGTCTGACTGAACAAATGCCTCAGTGTTGTCATGTTCTCTATCTAGAGGTGGTTTTGGATGACTACCACTATCCAACATAAGTATCTCTTCCACCTAATTTATCTGAGGGAGATAAACTCCTAAGCCTACCTCAAAGTATAGGATTTCATTTATCTGGTTGTACTTAGTTATCATGTGTTTCATCTTTGGTTCTCTCTCAATATGAATCTAGTTGGAAATACCTCTCCAAGGCAACCACATATGTGAAAAGTCAGTAGCCATATAGTCATTCAGAGTTTTAGACCAATCCCTATTGAGCAACATACCATAAGTGTCGGGAATATCTACTACTTGTATGTCCATGTATTGTTGTACCTGAGGATCTGAGGCTAACTGCATATGAATTTGATTTAATTCTCCAACAACTCCAACTTCCATTTTGTCTAACTAGGTGATCTTCCTTGAAGACTTGGCAGGGGTGAGACCTAAAGCTTTGAAAATGGACAATGGCATCACATTGGTGGAGGCCCCTGAGTCTACTGGGTAGTTATGAAGATTCTTGCCAAATATCCTCAAAGTCAACAAAAAGGGTGGTGATTCTCTTTTCTCCCTGTATAGTGTCACCTGTTGATCTATGTCTGAGACATGAACTTTATCTTTGCTCTTATTTTGGACATCCTTTTGTGGGGTATCTTTTGGAGCAGGATCAGACTTGGTTTGCATCCCAATGTCTAGAGGAATATTGTCCTAACTTCTAGAATTTTCATCAGTTCAAAGACAGACAAACTCACTTTTATCTTTCTAAGTTCATCTACCACATACTAACCTAATTTGGCTACCTCAGACTTCTTATATGATTCTACAGTATCATTTTAGATGATGACTTGTGGTGTGCCTTTGGAGGATCAAGATTCTTAGAGGCCTTGGGATCAGGAAGGACTTGATAGTTGTTCAAGGGAATGGAAGTAGTGAAGGGCCCCTTTGGCTTATTACTTCTGAGGTTAAATGGGGTCCTATTATACTGTTGATATTCCTGTACTTCATCAGCTTCCTCTTCTTCGGGCTAATTATCATCTTGAAAAGGAAGAACATAACTTTCAAACACCAAAGCAGTATCATACCTTTAAGTAGGCACCAAATCATATCCCTTGGGTGGGGTGGTCTCTGGTCCATCAGCATTTTGAGCTTCTCTCTGTAAAATACTAGAGGCAATCTAAAAATCATGACAATCTAATTCTGAGTGGGCATTAGTGTTATGAATCTTGCACCATGAGGATAGAGCAAATTTTGCCAACATCACTCGCCCTGGAGGATGGTTGTTTGCATTTTGAGACTCTAATGGTGATAGAACACCTCCATTATTAGGCCTAGTATTCCAAGTCCTATTGGGCCTTTGATAGTTCTAGTTATGAGTTTGATTTCTCTGTTGTAAATATGTATTTTGATTCCTAAGGTGAGTTACCTCAGATGTGAGCTTCTTCATCTATCTGGCTAGTTCGCTAATGTCATTCTTGTCATCCCTAGTTTTGGTAGTTGCATTTTCAGATGACTAAAGGAATGGGAGTTGAACTGGAGGTAACTCTGATATCAGATCTCTAGGGTGGACAACCAAAGCTTGAGTTGCAGCTGGTACAGGAATAGGGTTCTTCACAAATGTATGACTAGCCAATGCTTGATTGATGAGTTGTACTTGATTGGGCATGCCTACAGTGCCGATGTGAATGACATGACCTAGCACTGATTGTCCTAACTCTGTATTTAACTTGACTACTTCAGTGTAGGCTTTTACCAGAGTTGTTATGGCGGGGGTCTTTCTCCTAACAAATATTGATGTTAATTTATCCAATGCAGCATAATAAATAGGTAATGTAGCAACTGTAGCAATGTTGTATGGTGCCTGAAGATGACACTAAGCCTTGTGAAATCTATCATTAAAAGTGATTATTAGCTCACTTTCCACCCTCTAGATCTCCACAAAAGACCGATAGAGATCAATAGGGGATGTTGGCATCCTAAATCGATCCAGAAATGCATCCTTAAGGACTTGCCAGGAATTAATAGAGGTTGCAGGTAGATTAGCAAACTAGTAGTAAGCCTCGTCATGGAGAGAGTATGGAAAAATTCTGCAAGCTATATCTTCATGTTACACTTGCAACATATACATGTTACCCTCGAATATCTTTATATGTTCATCTGTAGTTCGCTTAGGATAATTAGGGTGGAATTTAGAACAGAACTTGTCAGGATTTTTAGGCATGTCATGATACTAAGAAAACTAAATGGGGGAAGGGTTTGCATCCAACCAAGCCATATTGAGAAAGTTTGCTCGGATGATGGTAGGGTTCCTAGGTATGGACTGTGATCTTGGATCTCTAAGTACCCCTTGATCTCTTCTTATTCTTCTAAACTGGGTCAAAAACAAGAGATCTTCCCCAGCTAAGCTGGATCTTGTGTGTCTCTTCCTAGTCCTCGGTCTTGTTTATTTGGATAAGAAGGGTTGAGAATGAATACAACCAGGGGACCTCCTTCTAGCGCCAATCTGTTGATGGGTGTTTTTGCACACAACAACACATGTGAAATATAAAATATCTCACCTCTCTTGAAACGAATCCTATCCCAGGAGACCCAGAATCCTATGTATAGCTTTGTAAAATTTCAACCCATTTTAAATGTCTTTGATTCAATTCACTTAGCTATTCAAATACTATAAAGCTTGATGATCAATGTACAAAACAAATTTCTTAGGCAAAAGATAATGTCTCCATTTCTTTAATGCTTGAACAATAACATAGAATTCTTGAACATAAATAGAATATTTCATTCTAGAATCATTGAGTTTTTCACTAAAATATGCAATGGGTCTTCCTTCTTGACTTAATACAGCTCCAATTGCACTACCACTAGCATCACAATCTACCTGAAATACCTTGTTAAAATCTGGAAGTGCTAAAATAGGTTTCTTTGTAACTTTTTTCTTCAACAAATCAAAACTCTTGGCTGCCCCTACAGGCCATTTAAATCCTTTTCTATCTCCTTTGATTATTTCAATTAAAGGTACGCATATGTTGCTGAAATTTCTAATGAAATTCCTGTAAAAACTAGCCAATCCATGAATTGATCTTACCTCATTAATATTCCTTGGTGTAGGCCATTCTATGTAGCCCTTACTTTCACTGGATCCATCTTAAGACCTTCAGTTGAGATCACAAATTCCAGGTACACTAACTCCTTCTTCACAAAGTTGCACTTCTTCAGATTTATCAACAATTTTGCCTCCTTCAAGCTCTCAAAAACTCTATGAACATGCATCAAATGTTCCTCCAAGGTTTTTCTAAAATTAGAATATCATCTAAATAGACAATAACAAAATTACGTAGAAATTCTTTGAGTACCTCATTCATGAGCCTCATGAAAGTGCTCAATGCATTGGTTAGTCCAAACGGCATCACTAACCACTCATATAGTCCTTCTTTTGTCTTGAATTATGTCTTCCATTCATCTCCTTCTCGTATCCTGATATGGTGATACCCACTCTTCAAGTCTATCTTTGTAAAATACTTCGCTCCACTCAGGCAGTCCATGATATCATCCATCCTTGGAAAAGGAAATATGTACTTGATTGTGATTTTGTTGATGGCCCTAGAAACAATCCACATCCTCCATTAACCATCCTTATTAGGTGATAGTACTAAATGTACTGCACATGGACTCAAACTCTCTCTGATTAGCCCTTTTTTTCAAAAAATCCTAAACTTGTCTATTCAACTCCTCATTTTCCATAGGAGTCATTCTATGGGATGCCTTGTTAGGAAAACCAACTCCTGGTATCAAATCCATCTGATGACTTATGCTTCTCATTGGTGGAAAACCTTCAGGTACATTATTTTAAACAATATCTTTAAATTTATCCAACAGATCTACAATTTCTATGGGTACATATTCTCCTTCCTATTTATGAGTTTAGGAATCAAGGAAAAGCACATATGTTCATGTTTCATTCCATCCAAAAATATTATACCATCTACCAAACAAATTCTAGCATTACTACATACCTTTTTCCTTTGCTTCTCTCACAAGTTTTAACTTATGTCTCACTACATCTTTTGTCAAAGAATAAGTGTTAGCACGACCATCATGGATAGCATACCTATCATACTACCATGGCCTTCCCAATAACAAGTGACATACATCCATCGACATAATGTCACATAACACCTCATCATGATAATCTCCAATATTTAACTTTACCAAACACTATTCATTAACCAAAGCTTTATGATCTTTCTACAACCAAGAAATCCTATAGGGATGTAGATGCTCTATTCTCTTCAAATACAACTTTCTAACCATCTCTTCAAAGACCAAATTATCTATACTTCCACTATCAATAATCACATCACAACACTTACCTCCTAATTTACACCTTGTTTGGAATAGGCTCTTTCTTTGTGCTGGTTCTTCTTTACCCTCTTCTTTTAGCAAGGATCTTCTAATAACAAGAGATTCCTCTCTTTCTGCATCTTTTGAATGTTCAGATCTAGCCTCCTCATCAACATGGGAAACTCTAGCATTACCCTCTGATCTTTTATTTGTTCCTCCCTAATTTTGTTGATAGTCATATACTCTATTCCCTTCTTCACCACATCTGAAACAGGTTCCTCTAAATCCTCCTCTTCTAGGACCTCTTCCTCTCTAGTATCCATCATTTTATTCTTGAGGATGGTATGCATTTTCACCTCTGTTATTTTGAATAGTACCTGCATCTTCATTTTTCTTTTTCTCATCTTGTTGTCCACGACCCCCATATGATCTTCCGCTAGTTCTTCCACCACAACCTCTTCCTCTTTGTTTATTCTTAAATTTTCTGTTCAACTTTTCTTCTACCTTCATTGCAAATTGATATGCATCTTCAATAGTTGTCAATCTAACCAGACTTAATTCTTCTTGGATACCAGGTTTCAATCCATTGATATACCTGGCTACCTTCTCTTTAATAGCCTATGTGTGACCTTCTCTGATAATGACTTTGTAAAACTCTTTAGTGTATTCTTTGATTGTCTTGTTCATTTGTCTTAGACCTTGCATTCTCTTCAGAAGTTCCAACTCATAATCCACAGAAATAAACTCTCTTCAATTTATCAACTATTCTATCCCATCTAGTGATCTTCTCTTTTCCTTTTCGATTTCTTTCTGACTGCACCTCCTTCCACCAAATTCCTACATGACCTTTGAGCTTGGTCTTGGAAAACTTAACCCTCTCAAGATTTTTTATTTCTTCATATTCAAAATATTCCTCCATGTCATTGATCCAATCTATCAATTCTTCCAGATTGAGATTACTAGAAAATGTAGAGATGTCAATCTTTGGTCTTTTCCCAATTTTTGTTGTGGCCTTCAGCAATCTAACATGTTCAATTTCTGCTTCTCCATCATTTTCTTTAAATTGTGCATCATCTTGGGGTGCATCATCTTCATCATCACTTTCAACTCTCCTTGGTTCAAACCCTCTTCTCAGTTCCTCTTGGATTGCATTAATCTGCCTCTACATAGCTCTAAACCCTTCTTCTGTCACAACATGATTTCTAACAACATGGTTTCTATGTGGAGACATCTTGATTTTTTTCTTTCTTCTCTTATACTCAATGTAAAAATTCCTCAGTGTGAAGCTGCTTCAAATCCGTGGTTCTGCTTCCACTTTCAAACACTCGATCTCAAGGTCTTGGTACAAATTGCCTCGTTGTTCGGCGATCTGTTTCCACTCTCAGGAAAAAATCACTCTGATACCACTTTATGAGGGTGTACTCCACCCAACACAATCACAACAGATTATAAGCTCCAAACCATAAACATAATGATTTACGTGGGGAAAACCCTTTTAGGTGAAAAACCCCACACTCAAAAAGCAACTCAATATATAATTCAGAAACTCAACAAGATTACAATATACTTGCAAGGAATTTTTTTTGCAAGAGTGTCTCCAACTAGAGATCTAGATGCACCTCAACATCTATCATACTTCCCCCTCCAACCTCTATCTTAAGCAACTAATATATAGGAGCTACAATACATGAAACCATCAAACGATATTACAAAACCATGATCTAAAACCACCCAAAAGTAGTGCCCAAATTATCTACCAATAAAATATGTCTTATGGTGTGTCAAAACACTCATCAACATGTGTAGTTTCCCTTAACAACTCTTTTCTATGTGTGACACATCTTTTACATTCTCCAATATAGGAGGCCTAACTTTCGGAGGCCATAACTTTTGATCCGAGCGTCCGATTGACAATCCATTTAATGCATTAGAAAGTTAAAGGACTTTTATATTTTTGGCCAATTTTTAGGCATTTACGAAACCTCTAAGTGCCTCAAAATTGATTCTAAAACTTTGTCCATCAACCTTAAAAACTAAAAATTTAATATCTTGAAATCCAAACATGATCTTGGGCTGAAATTTAGCAAAAATGTTTATGTTGCTATTTCGAAACTTTGGGAAAAAATATGTGCCCAACTGCTTCTTAGATGTAGGTTTACTAAAAATAGGAAGTCCTGGTATTTTGATCCTTTTTGGAAACTTTGAAGGTTCCAACTCATTACTCAATAAAATGGGTATTTGCAAAACCAAAATTGAAATGAATAGAAAACAAAATCATTTTTTTTGGTGGTGTAAGATTGCCCTACACCTCTGGATGCTCCTACATCACTATGACTGAGAGCGTTAGCCACCTGATTCTCTTTCCCTTTTATGAAACTTATATCAAAGTCATAATCTGACAATAATTCCAACCATCTTTTTTGTCATGCATTGAGATTCGGCTAAGTAAAGATGTACTTCAGTCCTTGATTATCTAACTTAAGTTCAAAGTGTGTACCCATCAGGTAATGTCTCCACACTTGCAAGGCATGCACAATTGCAGATAATTTTAAATCATGCGGAGCATAATTCAACTCATATGACCACAATTTTTGGATTTGTATGCTATAACTTGCCCATCTTGCATGAGCACACCACCCAATCCTTCTTCTGATGCATCTATTACGACAACAAAATGACCTTCTAGATCTAGAACTTTGAGAATGCGGAAAGCTTATTCACACTTTTTTGTCCACTCCATGCATTTTCCTTTCCTTAGGAGTGTAGTAATAGGGTTTGCAATTTTAAAAAAGTTTTAAACAAACTTTCTATAATATCCAGGTAATCCCATAAAACTACACACTTCATGCACGTTTTTGGGTGATAACCACTCCATGATAGCTTTGATCTTCGAGGAATCTACTGCATTTCCCTTAGTAGAGATGATATGCCATAAATATTGTACTTATTTTTGAAAGAAAGTACACTTCGACAATTTTTCATACAACTTATGTTCTCTCAACCATTGCAGAACAATTCTCAAATGATGAGCATGCTCTTCCTCATTCTTAGAGTATATTAAAATATCATCTAAGAAGACAAGGACAAACTTGTCTAAACAATCCCTGAAGAAACTATTCATTAGATTCATAGATACAGCATGCGCATTTGTCAAACCAAAAGGTAGTACTATAAATTCATAATGCCCATATCTAGTTTTGAAAGTTGTTTAATGAATGTCTTCATCCTTAATCCTTAATTGATGGTATCCAACTCTTAAGTCAATTTTAGAAAATACCATTGCTCCACGCATTTGATCAAATAGATCATCAATACGAGGTAAAGGGTATTTGTTCTTTATCATTGATTTGTTTAGCATATGATAATCTATACACAAGTGCAAGGTTCCATCCTTTTTCTTGATGAAAATCACTAGTGCTCTCAGGGTGGCACACTAGGTCAAATTAACCCTTTAGCTAACAATTCTTGCAACTAAGCTTTAAATTCAACCAAATCTATTGTTGTCATAGGATAAGGTGCCTTGGATACTGGTTCAAATCCTAGTATAATATCTATTGAGAAATCAAAGGCTCTCTTAGGTGGTAAACCTAACAATTCATCATGGAATACATCCTGAAAATCGTAGAGAAAAGGGTAGTCTTGAATCGACGACTCTTTAGTTTTATCTACTTGATCTATCTTAAAAGCAAACAGTTTGCATCCTGATGCCGAATCATCCCTGGTTCAAGAGCAATCTTGCATAAACCAAAAATATTTGTATTTCATTTTGTTTTCTTTTTCCCAGTTCAATATAGTCAGTTCAGTTAGTAGCAATTTTTGTAGATTGGTCCGCATTCTGCTACAGTTTCATTTCAAATCTTGCGGAGCTGGACAACATCTAGATATCTTCATGCACATCATATCCAAAATTTAGATCATTTAGAAAGATATCGCTATTAGAAGATCGATTGTTTTCTCAGAACAGAGCATCCTGACAGTATCAGACAATCAGCTAAAGGAGAAGACTTGCAAAGTACTTTCATGACTTGCGGAGCTGAATTACACATCATTCAAGGATATTTGGATCGTGGCCAACCTTCCCTAAGATTTGCACATTGATTCATTCACTTGCGGAGGATTTCCATATGTTTAGGTCTGACCTATCCATGTACATACGTTACATCTCTTTCATTGGAGTTTGTAATCTGTTTGGCCGATGTAGAGGAATCTTGTGATCTGGAGATGATATATAATCATGTAATAGATGCCTAGGAAAGTAGTGAATCATAATATGAAGTGGTAATCTTAGGCTTTTGTTCTGTAAAGCGCTTCAAGCTATATCTTGCGCATATATTGTAGCTAGAGAATCAGGCCTGTGAGCTATTGGGATAAGGTGCCATTAAACTTGTAAATCTCATTATTGTATTATTCAATTTATTATTGTAATTACCCATAAGGGATGTATAAGTTTCACTAGCAGTGGTAAAAATTATTTATTGTCCATGGTAATTACGGAGTTACTGCACAGGAAGTCCCAGAGTTATCGGCAGTAGTTACGGGATGTCATTTACTATGGTAAATGGTAATTGGTCAAAGTGGGGTGCACATATGGAGGAATAATCTATTTTTAGTGTTATGACGCACGTCATAGATGCTGTAAGGTGTAAGAGATTCTATGACAACTGTAAGTTGTCATAAGATTCTATGACAACTGTAAGTTGTCATAAGAATCTATGACACTTATAATAGCATATGACGTGTCATAAGATGATGTAAGTGGCTATTTTTGGCCCCAAGGTGTTCAAGCTTGCATGGGCACTTTTTTCCAAGTGTAGGATGCATGTATGACAGCATTTATGACCCTGTAAGAGCCTATTCTTGGCTATGGACGCCCAAGGTTGTATTTTTTACTCTTGACAAGTGTTATGGGCTTGTAAGAAGTCATTTAATGTCTTGAGGTTGTGTAAATTCTATATAAACCATAGCATAGTAGATGAGATGCATAACAGTTTATAGGTACCCGGGTTCTGCCGGAGTGAAGGTTGAAGGACAGAGGAAGTGAATGTATTTGTAATCTCCTTTTGTGAAGATAATACAACTTGGCCTCTTTTCTTGGTAGAGTTTTTTACCCGAAAGGGTTTTCTCCACATTAAACACTTGTATTATGTGCTTCATTCTGCTTCTGGTATATTTCTATATTGTCAATTTTATGTTTTGATTACAATCTCCATTAATAACATAGTTAAAGATTGTTGAAATTTATCTCGAATCAGATTTCCATTGAAGTAGTGTTGCTTTCATTTCTAACATTTGGTATCAGAGCCTGGCTAGCTTTGACTCTTGGGTGGTAGTGTGGAAGCTGTAGCTGCAGTGGGAGATTTGGTTGCATTTGTTTTACAGATCTTGTGTTGTTATTATGGCTGCATCCACCGTTGCATCAACCTCTCGATTGGACATTGAGAAGTTCAACGGAACGGGGTATGAGTTGTGGAAGCTGAAAATGGAAGATTTGTTGGAAGAAAGAAACCAATGGTTGGTTGTTCAAAAAGAGAAGAAACCCAATGATGTCTCTCAAGATGAGTGGGATAGAGTGGATAAGAAGGCACGTGGAACCATCTGGTTGGTTCTTTCATACTCTGTCCTATTGAATGTTGCAAAGGAAGAGACTGTATACAAGTGGAAACGATTGGGTGAGATCTACCAAGCCAAGAGTATGGTAAATAAACTTTATTTAAAAAGAAAATTGTTTTCCATGAAAATGCGAGAAGGTGAATCAATTGTAGACCATTTAAATTATTTTAATTTGTTAGTGAGTCAGCTTGATTCAGGAGATGTTGAGGTTAGTGAGGAAGATAAATGTATCTTACTTCTTTGTTCTTTACCTAAGTCTTGGGAGAATTTTATCCTTGCTATCACTGCTAACCTTGCGGATCCAAAGTTGGATGCTCTTGTTTCAGTGCTACTGTCACAGGAATTGAGGAAGAAGAGTTCGGATAGTTCAGGGCATGCTCTCAGTGTCAGGGGAAGGTCTAAGGAAAGGGGACCTAAAAGAGATCAGAAAGGGGATAAGGACAAGTCCAAGGGCTGGTCTAAGACTCCTAGTAAAAAGAACAGAGTTAAGTGTTGGAACTGCGGTAAAAGGAGACATGTGAAGAAGGAGTGCAGAAACCCCAAGAAATAGTGGGAGAGTGCTTCGGATAAGTCCTCGAATGCAGGTGAAGAAGTTTTACTTTCTGCATGTAATCTTATTTCTAATGATCACTGGTTGGTTGACTCAGGATGTTCATTTCATATGACTCTGCATAAGGAATGGTTCTCCTCATATGAAGAATATGATGGAGGTAATATCTACCTTGGTGACAATTCTTCATATCCGATTGTCAGGAAAGGAAAGGTATTGTTGTGTTTCAGTGATGGGAGGATTAAAACCCTCCCAGGTGTTTTGCATGTTCCTAGATTACCTAGAAATTTAATTTCAATTTCAAAGTTGAATGATTTGGGAATGCATGTGACATTTGACAAGCATGGTTGCAGATTAGTGAGAGGAAACTTGGTGGTAGCGAAGGGGAAGAGATTCGGAAGCTTGTTCAAGCTTGAAGCCACTACAGTTTATAATGCCTCCTATGTATCTAAGGCTAATACTGAAAATGCATATATGTTGTGGCACCATAGATTGGGCCACACAAGCAATAATGTATTAAAAACTATTAAGAATAAAAATTTGTTGGATGGTTTCTCCTATTCTGATGAGCACTTTGATTTCTGTGAGCATTGTGTGTTTGGTAAACAAAACAGAAAATCATTTCCTTCAGGAAGCAATAGAGCAAAAGAGAAGTTAGAAATTATTCATACGGATGTGTTTGGACCTGTGGATAATGAATCTATCAGAAAATCTCGTTATTTTGTAACCTTCATTGATGATGTATCCAGATTTACATGGATTTATTTTATGAAGCATAAATTTGAAGTTTTCACTAAGTTTAAGGAATTCAAAGTCTTAGTAGAGAACCAATCAGGTTTAAAGATAAAAATATTAAGATCTGACAATGGAGGGGAATATTTCTCTAAGGAATTTGATGAGTTTTGCAAGCATGCAAGTATAATCAGACAAAGGACAACTCCGTATACACCACAGCAGAATGGTGTTGTAGAAAGGATTAACAAAACAATTATGGAAAGGGCTAGAAGTATGCTTAGTGATACACAATTGGATAAATGCTTTTGGGAAAAGGCTATGTGTATTGCTTGCTACTTGATAAATAGATCTCCTTTTAAAGTTCTTGATTCAACACCTTATGAAGTGTGGACAGGTAAGAAATCTTCTGTTTCACATTTAAGGGTTTTTGGCTATGAGGATTTTGTTCATGTGCCTAAGGAAAAGTGATCTAAGTTGGATCCTGTTGATGATTGTTTTTAGACAAGTCAACAATAGAGTAAAACACTAGAGTATCCCACTCTCTCTTGAATAAAGCTCTTCAAAGGCTGAACTATGTGATCCAGTGAAGTAACTCCAAGGTTCCTTATTTATGATTCATGATGGTTAACTCAGTGATTACATGTGATCTTACTGATAATCACAAAGGGACTTACTCAGACTTTTCTTCTTTCATTCGACTTATTCCTCCTTCGATGTGGATGATTTCTATACAAGGCTTCAATGATAAAGAAATGGAAAAAAGGTAAAGTTAAAGGAAACTATCTAAGGTCAATGAGGTAATGATGATATGCTGAATAGACAAATTCCTGAGTAAACCTAACTCCACTTCGCCAAGGATGCCTACAACTACATGAAGTTGGTGCAATCTCCTAAGGTTATGCGAAAGGTTTTCAATCATGAAAGTTCATATGAGCACCCATCGAATGGTGCAGCTCAAACAAGCATCCATAATCAAACTCAAGCAAATGATAAGGCTCAGACTAGCTTTACACAACACTTCACCAGCGATGAATGTTAAAAGCATGAGCTAGGAGTTGATTAAATATTCAATACAACATACATTACAACAATGAGCTCTAATTTATTTCTAATCTATTTGAAACATCTCTCCATTTCATTAAGTACAAGAAACCATGCAATTCCACAAGACAACACTCGAACACCAAATAAACTTCCAATGTCTTTTGCATTAAACTTGAGAAATATTTACAACAATTTCAAGTCCTCTCAGAGAATTTTGAGTCTCTTCTATTCTACTCCTAAAATTTACTCTCTACTACTACTCTCTATGAACTATTGATCTATATCCATTACAAATGAGGCAACAAGGCCTTTATATAGTGCTCTACATTACAATGAATGGCTAAGATCAATTCGATAGCCAAGGGCTCGGATCATGCCACCTCATAGGTAGTTACAACAACTTGCTATTTTTAGCACAAAAGAGAGAGGCAATGAAGGCATGTTTTCCAATGTGATAAGGTAAGGTGAAAGCATTTAAAATATCTTCCACATAGGAATCCCTTTGGCTTCTTTTATTAAATGATACATTTAATGCATTGAATTGATGTGGATGATATGATTAGATGATGACATGTCTGCCATGTAGGTGCCACTTTAGCATATCTTGAAAATTGTATCATCTTGTAGTGATGTATTCAATATGATTGCTTGATACTTGAATGTTTAGGAATACAACTTGTAGATCTTGCCTTGTTCATTCTTCTTGTGGACTGGATGTATAATACATGTTGCTTCACTTGATTAACACTGTTATTCATTCTTCTCTGCAGGTAAGTTGATCATCTTCTAGTAGGATACATGATGATCTTCTCTAAATGATCCTTCTTGAAGAATGATGTAGTAGATGCTTCATGTCCTCTTCATATGTGGAATAGATGATGAAGCTCACTTCATGAATTAGAGCATGAGATCTCTCTTGGACTTGAAAATTTGAAGAGTCTTGAAGTTTGATGGATGAATGCTCTTGCTTGATGAGATGTGAAGTAGATGTTGATGACCTCTAGAAGAAACTTGGAAGCTTGATGAATCTTGAAACTTGAAGCATGATCTTTCATGATGTCATTGATGAAGAGGATTTGAGATATATCTTGTTGTGACATCTTGGAGCAGCTACCTATTGAAGTGATGTTTCCTTGGGAGTGATTACTTCCATCTTAAGCCTTTGGCATGAATGAATGTGGAAGGCTCCTTTAGAGTTGCTACATGATATCTCTTCCTTGAAGATGATCTTGACTTGAAGCTTGGATGGATAGATGCCTTATCTTTTGAACATGATGCCACTTGATGAAGAGTTCCAACACAAGGATGATGAAGGATACCCTACTGATGCCTTGCTCTTTTCTCATTCCTTGCTTGTCAAAAGGTTCTTATCACTTGATCTTTAGATGATTCCTCCTTATTGCTGCAACACAAGTAAAGAAACAGCATCAATCCCCTTTCGAAAATATATAAGAATCAGTTTATGTATTTCTAAGCTAAGTGCATTGGTTTCCAAACTTCTTGATTTCTTAAAAGCAATCACAAAATTTCAAACTAAAAATCACACTAGAGATTCCAATTCTATCCTTTAGTTGAATGATCACATAGAACTTAAACTAGATTCCCCTCCATAATTGGCGGATTGGTTGAAGAATTTGAGTTCTTCTTGAGACTGAATATACTTTTACCCTTTAACACAATAGATTGAGATTTGGGATCTTCTTGACTCTTTGGTGCATTAGTTCAAGGTGTTAAATCCTTCTTGATTCCCAACATTTTCTTGACAAGTCCTTCTTTACCAAATTGAATCGCTCCTTATGGTGTATCTGATCAAACCTTTATGCCATTTGGGTGCTTTAAATAAGACTTTTGAGATCCTCATGCCTTTCAAACATCATAACAACTTGTAACCTCTTCACCCTTCTTTATGACACAGAAAATAGAAGTCTGAGTTTCTTCTTAATATTGGCGCATTAGATAAGATATTTGAGATCCTCATATTATGAACATATTGATTGAAACTCTAGATTCTCCTTGAAATCATACTTGGAAGAGGATGGATTGACCCTAAACTCCTATTAACCCCTGGCGCAGCAGATTGAAAGTTCAAGTTCTTCAAAGCATTTAATCATTTTGGTCAATTTTACTTCTGGCGCATTGGTTAAAGTCTTCAAGATCTTCCTTATATTGAGCACATTAGTTGAGGATTCAAGGATCCTCTAGGATGGGCGCTTTGGATGGGTGTTTGTAGATCCTCTTTGTTGTTGGATTAGTGGTTGAGGCAAGTAAATTCCTCTTGATTTTGCCTTTATAAACCTCTGAGCTTTGCCTTGTCCTCAAAGTGGCACCTTGGATCAACAATTGATTTTCCTCTATAAACACGCCTCCAACACTTGACTTTACTTCCCTTCATAGGTGGCGGAATGCTTGGATTTTTTGGATTTTCCTTGAAAGTCTCTGGACTTTGCCTAGACCACCCTGACTTAGTGGTGTATTGGATCAAGGTATTGATTTCCTCTGGCATTTTCCTCCTCTTTCCATCAAGTGCATTAGATGAGGACCTCTAAATCTCCTTGGAAATTAACATTTTACCTTGGGTGCTTTGGTTGACACATTCAGAATCTTCTTGTTTTGCGCAGTAGTTCAAGTATAATGAATCCTCTAATTAGCACTTTGAATATTGAGATCCTCTTCTATGTTGTCTTGGCGGATGGGTTGAACCTTTTAAGGTCCTCTAACTAGAGCCCTTGATATAGCAATTCTAACAAAACTCCTCCTTTTCTTTAAGTGGCGCGCTAGATGGGGTATAGAGAATCCTCTAGGAACTTAACACCTTTCAATGATTTTTGCAATTTCCTATATCTTACCTTCGAAATGGCGCATTAAACAGAGGTTTTGGCTTCTTCTTGATAGACTTTCAACACTCAACAAGGCCCCTCTCCACCTGGCGCATTGGATTGAGTGTTTGGATCCCTCTAGAATTTAGTCTCAAAACTTATGATGTAGCACTTCCAGTCAAACTCCTCTTGGATGGTGCATTGGATGACCCATTCGAAATCTTCTAGGAACTTAACACTTTTCAATGATAAACCCTTCCCCAATCATATTAGATCTTGATATTGAGTCCTCTTAGAAGTGGTCCCTTTGGATGAAGGGTGTGATTTCCTCTAAAATTTTCCTTTCAAAACTCAACTTTTACTCTCCTCTACAAGGTCGCATTGGTTGAGGAATTAAAAATCCTCTTGATTTTCGCATTAGATAAGGATTTGAAATCCTTCGGAAACATCAAAAACTTACACCTTGACACTCAAAATTTTTTCTTTCTCCTTGGCGCAATGGATAGGTGTTTGGAGATCCTCTTGATTAGCACATGGGATAGGAGTATTGAGAATCCTCTAGAGCTTGCAGAATGGATCAAGGTTTTAAAATCTTCTAGCATTGGCCTACTTGATCCATTTTTTGGAATCCCCCTACCTTCTCTCTTCATTAGCGCATTGGATGAAGGAGGTGAATTCTTCTTGAAATTTGTGCATTAGATAGGCCTTTCAAAATCCTCTAGAATATGGCACAATAGATAGCACTTTCGAAATCATCTTCAAGTTGGCGGATTAGATGGGGAAGTCGAAATCATCATCTTTGCTACCCTTGGCGCATTGGATCAAGGGTTCGAAATCCTCTTCTATCCTCTATCCTTGGCACATTAGATTGGGCACAAGAGATAATCAACTTGATATCTTCTTGAAAATGGCGTGATTTATCAAGATTTTGCGCCACCTTAATATGTCGTCGCACTGGATCAACTTTTTGAATCCTCAGGAGTAGTTGGTCATTTTCAGGGTCCTTGAGGTAAAGGTATATTGAAAAATATATTTAAGGACAAGAAATGAATTTCTTATAGTTTAAATATTTTTCAATATACCTTTCAGGATGTTTGAGATAGGTCTCGAATCCATCGGATTTAACATGCAAAATCTAGAATTTGGAAGATTCACCAGATTTCAGACTTGCCAATTTTTTAGGATTTCAGGCTACCAGACTTAGTCTTTTCAGGATCTCAAACATACATCAGGATTGATCTCAGTGTCCATTACTTGGATGGAATTTGATTCTTCATTACTGCAAGTTTATGCACCAGATGAGCCCTCCAGTTATAGAGCAAAATCTTCTAAGGAAGAGACTTCTTGTCTGATTGGCAGAGGAAACAAACCTAAGGCATCGTCAAAACTTCATGCAAAGCATTGAAAAAAAAAAGGGTGGGGGTCCCCATTTGCAATGGGGTGATGTGTGATTTGGTCACAACATCTAGCGTCAACCCAAATAAATGTTCCTGAACATTTCAGAGACAAAGACTCAATCCAGACTTAAAAACTTCAGACACTCCTCTTCTACCTACCAGCCAGCTAGACAATGAAATCGAAAAGGAAAAGAATCAAAGATTGGATCAAGACACTTCATCATCTAATGTGTGATTAAATATTAACAGTTTCTTAAGTATTCCAAAGATAAACAAAAATCAGGTTTCAACATCTCCATGTACACCCACACACCCGATCAAATAAACACGACTACCCGATCACAGAATCAAAACCAATTGCCAGCGCGACTATCCATATTCGAGGTTTGAAGTGCAAGCACTTGAGTTCATTCCCATCCCTTGGAAACCAGGATCATCTAAGTTAACCTATCTCAAGCTAGGTAAATTCATGAAAGCATATGGAGGATACATAAATGAAATGGAATATGCAATGATTTGAATGGAGTAATGACAAAACAAAGTGATATGGAAATGATCAGAAAATGGAATGACATGAAATGGAGGGGAATGCAGTGAGACATTGTGTCTCTACCATGACGCCTGTTTGCTAGGTTTTCACCATGATACTTATACAAGGTGCCACCAATGGTGGTTTTCACCAGTGGACGAAATTTTTCTCTTGACTTTTTTTTTTTTTCATAAAACACTATTACACACAGCGCATGTTTACCAGGTTTTCACCAAGGTAATGGGTAGGAAAACTCAAAAATCTGACTCTGTAGACAGCACAGTGGTCCAAACACAACCATGTCAAGTTGTTATACATACCGATGTCGGCAGGAAACGACGAAATGATGAGGTGAATGAAATAGTGGACTATGAGGTGAACTGTACAAAATAGATGAGTGAAAGTGTATTCAGTCATAAACCAAAGGAATGATGGAATATGTTGAATGAAGGGGAATGAAAACGGAGGGCGATCAACTGAATGAAATGGAATGGAATCATGATCAATGTCTGTTCGTATTGACCTAAACTTCAAAGCTTGCAAGTGGAAGGGAAACGAGATAAAGGGACAGGAATGGAAATGGATGAAATGGTGACTTCATGTCCCACAAGAACTTGGATTTCCTTGTTATTTTTTATTGTACTCTACAGGATGAAGTAATTTGGAATGAAAAATAGAATGGAATGAATGGATGATTGGATGCAGAAGCCTCTTGGATTTAGCTTCAAGTATCGAGAGCTTCATTCTTTAAGCATTTTTTCATTTTAAAAGTATAGCTTTTGAACATGCCTTGCTTAGGATTTTGGCATTTGTACTAAGGTATAAGGACTCTTTAGATTTTCAGGAATTTCTTTGCTCAATGGGTATGGGCATCAAAAAAAAAAAAATTATGGAAATATGGGGGATGGGCGGAGGATTGCAAGCTCCTAGTTCAAACGACACTCACATTCATTGATCATGATTAGGGAAATGGGTGAAAGGGATAAAGGATATGGTGAGGGAATTTGGATAAGCGGAGGTGAAATGGATGATGAAAAATATAGATAGTTACCTGCTTTGAGACTTTGCATAGTAACTAAGACGCAGTGAACACATATAATGGGTGGATAATGGAGATAATAGATTTCAGATGGAGCAGATGGGAACACCAACATCTTGACTTTGTCTTATATGCAGTGGATAAGGTCATTTAAAAAGGAGATTGACATGAAAAACTCCAAGTGCTTGATTCAGACTTCAACTTCTATCCTTCTGGAGTATACAACGAACAACAGGACCATATAAATGATTCAGACATCAGACTTGAATTCATTACTGGATGAAGAATGCAACGTGGATGGAGGTTTTTATTGCTTTGAAATGAAATGGATGGAGAGTGAAATGACAGATGGAAGTATGCAGAGATGCTTATGATAGAACGGAAGTGGAAACATGAATTACCTTGAGATGTTCACTTGATTTAGGCCCACAAAGACTTTCCAAGAAACTTTGGGATCATTAAGATGTGTAAAGTATAACCTCAAAATACTTCAATCAATACCGAACAATTGACTCCTCTCCCAAGAACAAGCAGTCATGCTATCTGACACTAGCGATGGAATCCATGGGAAATCTATCAATCATGACCCAAGTTTCTCAAAGGAACAAATAAGAACTCATAAAGTTAAGATTTGGCATTTTAAAACATTATGATCAGAAGATAGCAGTATCAAGACACAATATATGATTAGTGTCCTAGTCAAGTCCAGAGGTCTAACAAGATGATAAACTGAAAGAAAAACATCTTTAGAATCTAAGACTTTCATGAATGGATGTCTAAGAAATGAACTAACATGTCATCCCAAATCGACACCAGAATGTGTGCTTAAGATAACATCACCTTCTTACAAATAAGAAACCTGACACGACAAACCAACTAAACCAAACAACAAACAATTAAGAAAGCAAACGACAACTAAGGAAAGGAAAAGCAACAACAAGCAAGCAACACGAAAGCAAAACTAAGCTAAGGACCAACCGACACTTGAGTCAAATGACATCAAGAAGCAAATCTACTCTAAGACGCAACAGGAGATAAAAACCTAATTCTAACCTAACTATGTACAAGCAACTAAGAGATGCAACCCAAGACACCGAGTATATACATGCCCTAACATGACTATTCAGTATATACAAAAGCAGCCATGTAGTAGTGGCAGTTCTCAACCAGGCAGATTCATCTTTGAACTCAAGCCATTGATTCTTCAGGCGATGGACCTCAAATGCAGGAAAAACTTCTGGAGGTATTATGATCAATTGAGGATTCTCATTGGGACCATGATTTATCCAAATGCAGGTTGTTCTACCCAATTCACCATAATCAAAATCGTATTCAACATGTTCAATATGTTCAAGATGTTCATCAATATTAATACTATCAGTGCTATCAATTTTATCAATGCTATCAATTAGAAGTTCATGATGTTTAAATTCAAAGTTCCTCCAATCAATAGAAGGGAAAGATACCACCTGATGTTTGTTGTTTTCAATGAGACATGGCCTACCAAGCATTTGATCATACTCGAAGCATCCGTTAGGAGGTCGCCATTGATGGTAGATGAACTTCTCGTCTTCTTCATATTGCATGACCTCATCGTCAAACTCTTTTGTGATATCTAGCAACGGTGTCAGTAACCTCTTGATCTTACCATGTTCTTTAATTGTCATTCTTTTTGGCAATATATCTTCATGTAAAATGATGGCAGTGTCGAGCATCGACCCAAATTGCTCTGGTCTATTCATGGGCTCTTCATCAGCATACTCTTCAACATGATCTTCTAATAATGTTCTTTGTATTTCTTGTAGCTCATTTTCAAGGATCTCTTGATGTAATGTAGATGTATATTCCTCAAGAAACTTATCTTCGTCAAATTCAAGTTCCTGCCACAAGCTTGAACTTCTTTCTTTCTCAATTGCCGCTTCAAGTGCTTTGACATCTTCTAAACCCTGTTTACAATCCTCTAATGCTTTTGATAACTTTTGTCTAAATGCTTCTATCTCTTCAGGATTGACAAACTCGTATTCATATTCCTTCTCACTAGTACATTGCTCATCAAGGTTCTCTGTAGTGAAGACTTTTTCTTCAACAGGTACACCAGCTTCTACTTCCTGCATGGCTTGATGAATTGCTTCCTAGCATTTCTCACAAGTGTATTCCAAATGATCTATATCATGCACCCTACACCAATTTCTAGAAAGCAATATGTCATCAACACCTAAATCCTTGTCACTCTTCAATTCTTTCTTGATTCTCTCTTTCAACTTCTTGAATGCATCACCATCAATAGGAGTATTCGGATCATTCTTTGAAAATGCAACTGGCTCATGTACTTGTAAGAATGAAATTTTCTTCTGCACTGCTAGATCCATCCTTGATAAGAATGTTATACAATTGGCTTCTCTGTGTTCATTTGTATCGTGAATACGACATCCATATTTGCACTCGAAGTCCTTCAAACTCTTGCCACCAAGATGCTGATTCAATGACCACCATAACTGAAGAACAATTGGAGTTGAATTTGTAGGATCATATCCCACAACTTGCCACATATTCAAACTAGAATCCATGGTTGAGAACTCCATCCTCTGAATTTTTTATATTTTTGATTTTTTTGATTTTTGTGGTTTTTTGGATTTTCAACTTTTCTACTTTTTTTGTATTTTTTTTTCAAAAAATTTCTACTTTTTTTGTATTTTCTGGAATATCAATCCACAACTTCGGAGTATCTTATGCTCTACTTGAACTGAAGAATATCTAGGCTCAGGCCCTCCTTCTAGCGCCAAAAATGTTGAGCGTTAGAAGAGAGCAGCATGCAACGAATGGAGCAATGTCTTTGAATAGAGAAGTATCCTGATCAGCCCTCCTTCTAGAGCCAAAAATGTTGATAATTGTTTTTAGACAAGTCAACAATAGAGTAAAACACTAGAGTATCCCACTCTCTCTTGAATAAAGCTCTTCAAAGGCTGAACTATGTGATCTAGTGAAGTAACTCCAAGGTTCCTTATTTATGATTCATGATGGGTTAACTCAGTGATTACATGTGATCTTGCTGATAATCACAAAGGGACTTACGCAGACTTTTCTTCTTTCATTCGACTTATTCCTCCTTTGATGTGGATGATTTCTATACAAGGCTTCAATGATAAAGAAATGGGAAAAAGGTAAAGTTAAAGGAAACTATCTAAGGTCAATGAGGTAACGATGATGTGCTAAATAGACAAACTCCTAAGTAAACCTAACTCCACTTCGCCAAGGATGCCTACAACTACATGAAGTTGGTGCAATCTCCTAAGGTTACGCAAAAGGTTTTCAAATCATGAAGGTTCATATCAGCACCCATCGGATGGCGCAACTCAAACAAGCATCCATAATCGAACTCAAGCAAATGATAAGGCTTAGACTAGCTTTACACAACACTTCACCAGCGATGAATGTTAAAAGCATGAGCTAGGAGTTGATCAAATATTCAATACAACATACATTACAACAATGAGCTCTAATCTATTTCTAATCTATTTGAAACATCTCTCCATTTCATTAAGTACAAGAAACCATGTGATTCCACAAGACAACACTCGAACACCAAATAAACTTCCAATGTCTTTTGCATTAACCTTGAGAAATATTTACAACAATTTCAAGTCCTCTCAGAGAATTTTGAGAGTCTCTTCTATTCTACTCCTAAAATTTACTCTACTACTACTCTCTATGAACTACTGATCTATATCAATTACAAATGAGGCAACAAGGCCTTTATATAGTGCTCCAGATTACAATGAATGGCTAAGATCAATTCGATAGCCAAGGGCTCGGATCATGCCACCTCATAGGTAGTTACAACAACTTGCTATTTTTTGCACAAAGGAGAGAGGCAATGAAGGCACGTTTTCCAATGTGATAAGGTAAGGCGAAAGCATTTAAAATATCTTCCACATAGGAATCCCTTTGGCTTCTTTTATTAAATGATACATTTAATGCATTGAATTGATGTGGCTGATATGATTAGATGATGACATGTCTGCCATGTAGGTGCCACTTCAGCATATCTTGAAAATTGTATCATCTTGTAGTGATGTATTCAATGTGATTGCTTGATACTTGAATGTTTAGGAATACAACTTGTAGATCTTGCCTTGTTCATTCTTCTTGTGGACTGGATGTATAATACTTGTTGCTTCACTTGATTAACACTATTATTCATTCTTCTCTGTAGGTAAGTTGATCATCTTCTAGTAGGATACATGATGATCTTCTCTAAATGATCCTTCTTGAAGAATGATGTAGTAGATGCTTCCTGTCCTCTTCATATGTAGAGTAGATGATGAAGCTTGCTTCATGAATCAAAGTATGAGATCTCTCTTGGACTTGAAAATTTGAAGAGTCTTGAAGTTTGATGGATGAATGCTCTTGCTTGATGAGATGTGAAGTAGATGTTGATGACCTCTAGAAGAAACTTGGAAGCTTGATGAATCTTGAAACTTGAAGCATGATCTTTCATGATGTCATTGATGAAGAGGATTTGAGATATATCTTGTTGTGACATCTTGGAGTAGCTACCTCTTGAAGTGATGTTTCCTTGGGAGTGATTACTTCCATCTTAAGCCTCTGGCATGAATGAATGTGGAAGGCTCCTTTAGAGTTGCTACACGATATCTCTTCCTTGAAGATGATCTTGACTTGAAGCTTGGATGGATAGATGCCTTGTCTTTTGAACATGATGCCACTTGATGAAGAGTTCCAACACAAGGATGATGAAGGATACCCTGTTGATGCCTTGCTCTTTTCTCATTCCTTGCTTGTCAAAAGGTTCTTATCACTTGATCTTTAGATGATTCCTCCTTATTGCTGCAACACAAGTAAAGAAACAACATCAATCCCCTTTCGAAAACATATAAGAATCAGTTTATGTATTTCTAAGCTAAGTGCATTGGTTTCCAAACTACTTGATTTCTTAAAAGCAATCACAAAATTTCAAACTAAACATCACACTAGAGATGCCAATCCTATCCTTTAGTTGAATGATCACATAGAACTTAAACTAGATTCCCCTCCATAATTGGCAGATTGGTTGAAGAATTTGAGTTCTTCTTGAGACTGAATATACTTTTACAGTTTAGCACAGCAGATTGAGATTTGGGATCTTCTTGACTCTTTGGCACATCAATTCAAGGTGTTAAATCCTTCTTGATTCCCAACATTTTCTTGACAACTTCTTTACCAAATTGAATCGCTCCTTACAGTGTATCTGATCAAACCTTTATGCCATTCTGGTGCTTTAGATAAGACTTTTGAGATCCTCATGCCTTTCAAACATCATAACAACTTGTAGCCTCTTCACCCTTCTTTATGACGCAGCAAATACAAGTCTGAGTTTCTTCTTAATATTGGCACATTAGATAAGATATTTGAGATCCTCATATTATGAACATATTGATTGAAACTCTAGAATCTCCTTGAAATCATACTTGGAAGAGGATGGATTGACCCTAAACTCCTATTAACCCCTGGCGCAGTAGATTGAAAGTTCAAGTTCTTCAAAGCATTTAATCATTTTGGTCAATTTTACTTCTGGCGCATTGGTTAAAGTCTTCAAGATCTTCCTTGTATTGAGCGCATTAGTTGAGGATTCAAGGATCCTCTAGGATGGGCACTTTGGATGGGTGTTTGGAGATCCTCTTTGTTGTTGGATTAGTGGTTGAGGCAAGTAAAGTCCTCTTGATTCCACCTTTATAAACCTCTGAGCTTTGCCTTGTCCTCAAAGCGGCACCTTGGATCAACAATTGATTTTCCTCTAGAAACACGCCTCCAACACTTGACTTTACTTCCCTTCATAAGGTGGCGGAATGGTTGGATTTTTTGGATTTTCCTTGAAAGTCTCTAGACTTTGCCTAGACCACCCTGACTTAGTGGTGTATTGGATCAAGGTATTGATTTCCTCTGGCATTTTCCTCCTCTTTCCATCAAGCGCATTAGATGAGGACCTTTGAATCTCCTTGGAAATTAACATTTTACCTTGGGCGCTTTGGTTGACACATTCAGAATCTTCTTGTTTTACGCAGTAGTTCAAGTATAATGAATCCTCTTCTATGTTGTCTTGGTGGATGAGTTGAACCTTTTAAGATCCTCTAACTAGAGCCCTTGATATAGCAATTCTAACAAAACTCCTCCTTTTCTTTAAGTGGCGCGCTAGATGGGGTATAGAGAATCCTCTAGGAACTTAACACCTTTCAATGATTTTTGCAATTTCCTTTATCTTACCTTCGAAATGGCACATTAAACAGAGGTTTTGGCTTCTTCTTGATAGACTTTCAACACTCAGCAAGCCCCCTCTCCACCTAGCGCATTGGATTGAGTGTCTGGATTCCTCTAGAATTTAGTCTCGAAACTTATG
Source organism: Cunninghamia lanceolata (assembly GCA_027924645.1). Lineage (NCBI taxonomy): Eukaryota > Viridiplantae > Streptophyta > Pinopsida > Cupressales > Cupressaceae > Cunninghamia > Cunninghamia lanceolata. Next base: position 1,106,320 of record BSBN01000806.1, read on the forward strand.
ATGTAGCACTTCCAGTCAAACTCCTTCTCTTGGATGGCGCATTGGATGACCCATTTGAAATCTTCTAGGAACTTAACACTTTTCAATGATAAACCCTTCCCCAATCGTATTAGATCTTGATGTTGAATCCTCTTAGAAGTGGTCGCATTGGATGAAGGGTGTGATTTCCTCTGAAATTTTCCTTTCAAAACTCAACTTTTACTCTCCTCTACAAGGTCACATTGGTTGAGGAATTAAAAATCCTCTTGATTTTCGCATTAGATAACGATTTGAAATCCTCTAGAAACATCAAAAACTTACACCTTGACACTCAGAATTTTTTCTTTCTCCTTGGCGTAATGCATAGGTGTTTGGAGATCCTCTTGATTAGCGCATGGGATAGGAGTACTGAGAATCCTCTAGAGCTTGCAGAATGGATCAAGGTTTTAAAATCTTCTAGCATTGGCGCACTTGATCCATTTTTTGGAATCCCCCTACCTTCTCTCTTCATTAGCGCATTAGTTTGAGAGTTAAAAAATCTTCTAGATATTGGTGCATTGGATGAAGGAGGTGAATTCTTCTTGAAATTTGCGCATTAGATAGGCCTTTCAAAATCCTCTAGAATATGGCGCAATAGATAGCACTTTCGAAATCATCTTCAAGTTAGCGGATTAGATGGGGAAGTTGAAATCATCATCTTTGCTACCCTTGGCACATTGGATCAAGGGTTCAAAATCCTCTTCTATCCTCTATCCTTGGCGCATTAGATTGGGCGCAAGAGATCATCAACTTGATATCTTCTTGAAAATGGCGTGATTTATCAAGATTTTGCGCCACCTTAATATGTCGTTGCACTGGATCAACTTTTTGAATCCTCAGGAGTAGTTGGTCATTTTCAGGGTCCTTGAGGTAAAGGTATATTGAAAAATATATTTAAGTATAAGAAATGAATTTCTTATACTTTAAATATTTTTCAATATACCTTTCAGGATGTTTGAGATAGGTCTCGAATCCACCGGATTTAACATGCAAAATCTAGAATTTGGAAGATTCACCAGATTTCAGACTAACCAATTTTTTAGGATTTCAGGATTTCAAGCTACCAGACTTAGTCTTTTTAGGATCTCAAACATACATCAGGATTGATCTCAGTGTCCATTACTTGGATGGAATTTGATTCTTCATTACTGCAAGTTTATGCACCAGATGAGACCTCCAATTATAGAGCAAAATTTTCTAAGGAAGAGACTTCTTGTCTAATTGGCAGAGGAAACGAACCTAAGGCATCATCAAAACTTCATGCAAAGCATCGGAAAAAAAAGGGGGGGGTCCCCATTTGCAATGGGGCGATGTGTGATTTGGTCACAACAGATCCAAAGGCTGAAAAGTGTGCATTCATTGGATATGTTGATAATGTTAAAGTTTATAAGCTTTGGAATCCACTAACCTGCAAGACTACCTTTTCTAGAGATGTTATTTTCAGAGAACTTAGAGCTATTTCTGAACCTAAGCAGCCAAAAGAAAAAGATGAACTGGGAAAGAAGGTGCACTTTGATTTAGAGCAGCAAGATGCACCTCGGGAAGAACAGAATGATGGATTGGGAGGTGAAGAAGAAGAAGAAGATTCAAGTAGTTCTGATGAAGATGAATCTGTTGTTACAGAAGAAGTTGGTGCAAATGATCATGCAGAAGAATGAGTAGAGTCTCTTACTCCACCCTTGAGGAGATCCACAAGACAACAGAATCCAATTGATAGGTATAACCCACTAGATTTCTATTGTGTATATGCTTTATTGAGTACTAATGATGAACCTAGATCTTACAGGGAAGTTATTTCTACATATGATAGTGAGTCTTGGCAGTTAGCCATGTAGGAGGAGATGATGGCTTTAGACTCTTGTAACACCTACGATCTTGTTCATTTGCACAAAGGAAGAAAGGCCATAGGATGTAAGTGGGTCTTCAAGAAAAAGTTTGGAGCAGACGGGTCATTGGAGAAGTACAAGGCTAGACCGGTAGCCAAGGGCTACTCCCAGAGAGAGGGAGTTGATTTTGGTGAGATATTCTCTCCTGTTGCTAAATTGACTTCTATTAGATTTCTCTTATCCATTGTTGCAACTTATGGTTGGGAGATTGAGCAAATGGATGTTAAGACTGCGTTCTTGCATGGAGATCTTGAAGAAGAAATTTATATGCAACAGCCTACAGGTTTTGAGGTAAAAAGAAAAGAACATTGGGTATGCAAGTTAAAGAGGTCTCTTTATGGTCTGAAATAGTCCCCCAAAATGTGGTATCAAAAGTTTGACTCATTTGTTTTGAAATTGGGTTTTGTTAGAAGTGAGGAGGATCACTGTGTTTACATTTATTGTGTTGATGATTCTATACTGGTTATTGCTTTGTATGTTGATGACATGTTTTTCTGCAATACTAAGGGTATGATCAGTGAGCTTAAAGCCCAACTTTCAGGTGCATTTAAGACAAAGGATCTTGGTGCTACAAAGTATATTTTGGGAATGGAGATCAGGAGGAACAGAGTTAACAAGAAGCTTTTGTTGTCACAAAATAAGTATGTGAATACTATTTTGCAGAGGTTTAGTTTGGAAGAATGTAACCCAGTTAGAGTTCCTTTACCCATTGGTACTAAGCTTTCATTAGATATGTGTCCAAAGACTGAGGATGATCTTGAGGATATGTCTAATGTGCCATATGCTAGTGTTGCAGGGAGTTTGATGTATGCAATGGTTTGTACTAGGCCAGATATTGCCCAAGCAATGGGAGTTTTGAGCAGATTTATGTCTAACCCAGGTAGATAGCATTGGAACTATGCGAAGAGGGTTTTTAAATATCTTGCAGGTACTCCTGATCATTGTTTAGTTTATTCTGGTACTAATAGTACTGATAAATCTTTAGACATACAGGGTTTTGTTGATGCAGATTGGGCAGGTGACTTGGATAGTCTAAGGTCCACTAGTGGTTATGTATTTACTCTTTTTAGAGGTGTAGTGAGTTGGATGAGTAAGAGGTAGCCCACAATTGCTTTGTCCACCATAGAAGTAGAGTATATGGCTGCAACTCATGTCTCTAAGGAGGCAATTTGGTTGAGGAGACTTTGTATAGGTATTAGTTTTGATTGTAGGAACATTCAAATTGGTTGTGATAGCCAGAGTGCTATCTGTTTGGCTAAGAATCCCATGTATCATGCTCAAACTAAGCATGTTGATGTTAAGTATCACTTTGTTCAAGAGTTGATTACAAATGGAGAGATTGAGCTAAAGAAGATAGACAATCAAGAGAATGTTGCAGTTTCATTGACCAAGACTTTGAGCATAGAGAAGTTCATGTGGTGCAGAGAGGCCATGGGCCTTGTTTCTAATGCCTGATTATTTTTTCATTTGATTTCCTATGGGTTGATTTATAATGTATAATGTCAAGTGGGAGAATGTTGGGATAAGGTGCCATTAACCTTGTAAATCCCATTATTATATTATTCCATTTATTATTTGTAATTACCCATAAGGGATGTATAAGTTTCACTAGTAGTGGTAAAAATTATTTACTGTCCACGATAGTTACGGAGTTACTACATAGTAAGTCTCAGAGTTACCGATGGTAGTTATGGGATGTCATTTACTATGGTAAATGGTAATTGGTCAAAGTGGGGTGCACATGTGGAGGAATAATCTATTTTTAGTGTTATGATGCACGTCATAGATGTTGTAAGGTGTAAGAGATTATATGACAACTATAAGTTTTCATAAGAATCTATGACACTTACAATAGCATATGACGTGTCATAAGATGCTGTAAGTGGCTATTTTTGGCCTCAAGGCATTCAAGCTTGCATGGGCACATTTTTCCAAGTGTAGGATGCATGTATGACAGCATTTATGACCCTGTAAGAGCCTATTCTTGGCCATGGACGCCCAAGGTTGTATTGTTGACTCTTGACAAGTGTTATGGGCTTGTAAGAAGTCATTTAATGTCTTGAGGTTGTGTAAATTTTATATAAACCATAGCATAGTAGATGAGATGCATAAGAGTTTATAGGTACCCAGGTTCTATCGGAGTGAAGGTTGAAGGACAAAGGAAGTGAATGTATTTGTAATCTCCTTTTGTGAAGATAATACAACTTGGCCTCTTTTCTTGGTGGAGTTTTTTACCTAAAAGGGTTTTCTCCACGTTAAACACTTGTGTTATGTGCTTCATTCTGCTTCAAGTATATTTCTGTATTGTGGGTTTTATGTTTTGATTACAATCTCTATTAATAACACACAGTTAAATATTGATGAAATTTATCTCGAATCAGATTTCCATTGAAGTAGTGTTGCTTCCATTTCTAACATGAGCCCTAATCTGTAAGCCCGCATGTTGCCAGCATGTTTGTATTTTGAATCTATGATATACTGAATGACTGAATCTGCCTTTGCATTCTATAATTGAGTTTCTTTCATTATGTTTACTCTTGTTGTATGGTCTGGACTATTCACTTTGTGGACCCTCCTAACTATGACTGCACCAAGTGGTATCAGAATGAAGTTTGAATCCGTTGGGAATGAAGTTGAGTGAATTGAGCAAAGTTTAAGAAGGCATTCCATAAGATCTTGTTGTGAACAGATCACTGAATCTGAGGTAGACTATTTGTGCTATCAACTGATTGTCGATCGTGAGGCAGTTGTCACCTTGTAGCCCAATCGCCGAATTTGAGGCAGTTACACTTGATCCTAGGAAGAGATGCTGCTGAGGAGAATACCTGTTGTTGGTACTATGGCTGGAAGAATGGATGAGATGATGGAAATGATGAAGACAATGTGAGTTCTCTTGGATGCTGTTGAAGAAGATCAAAGAAGAGGACTTACACCTAGACCTATTGTTGAAAGTGATGATGATGAAGAATTTCAATCTATTGATCAAAATGAAGAAACCCTAGGGGAAGAAGAAGAATCAAACCAAGTAAAGATGTTATGAGCTATTTCAAAGATTAGGAAAAGACCTAGAGTGGATGTACCAAACTACACTAGCAATTTGAATCCTCAGGAGCTGATTGATTGGATAAATGACCTAGAAGAATACTTTGAATATGAAGAACTTGAAGATCCGGAGAAGGTGAAATTTGCAAAGACTAAGTTGAAAGGACATCCTACTATTTGGTGGAAAGAAGTTTAGTTGGATGGAAAGAGAAGAGGAAAAGAGAAGATCATAAAGTGGGATAGAATGGTGAGAAAGTTGAAGAATGAGTTTATACCTACTGACTATCGGTTGGAACTGTTGAAGAGATTGCAAAACTTGAGACAAAAGGAGAAATCAGTGAAGGAGTACACTGAAGAATTTCATTTAAGATGATCATAAGGACATGACATAGTGAAGCAAGCAAGGAGAAAGTGGCAAGATACATCAATGGACTGAGATTGAACATCCAGGAAGAACTAAGTTTAGTGAGGATGACAACATTGGAAGAAGCATATCAGTTTGCACTGAAAGTTGAAGAAAAGTTGAACAAGAAGCATGACCAAAGATAGAGATGTAGAGTGATGAGGAGCGCATAGCGGAAGGGACAATCGATCATAAATTGAACTTTTGAACTCTCGAACCTTTGAACCATTTCTAGTCTCAGCAAACAGATCTTTGAACCTTTGAACTCTTGAACCTTTTGAACTCTTGAACTTTGAACCTTTGAACCTTTGAACCTTTTGAACTCTTGAACCTTTGAACCTTTGAACCTTTTGAACCTTTTGAACCTTTTGTTTTCGGCAACACTTTGTCCATCGGCCACTTTACAACTTATCTCTCCGAAGTCTTAGTCACTCCGATGTGAGGTTCAACACTCTTTGCCTATCGGCAAGAAAATCACCTTCAGTCAGAACCCCAAAACTCACTCCGCTAGTCTGAGACACACCGATGGCTCACTTGGAACTTTCTTCGGTGAAACGAGATAGAACTCACGTCGATAGAAGTCTCTCCGTATCCTCATTTCAGTCAAACAACCATTGTCAGTCTGATGGTCGATTTACTCCCTAATGGTCCTGGTCTTACCAAAGATGACCTCTGAGTCTCTCTGAATCTGCAGTTCATCTACTCTTCAACCGAACCCTAACACATGGAGATGCTAGGTCAACCTACTGTACAAAACATTCTGTTTGGATCCTTTGCACCGTCGAACACAAAAATAAAACAAGAAACAAAAACAAATACTTGTAGAATGAAGCCATTCCACTGATTTCGATAGAAATCATACCAGTGGAATGCTTCACATCGACATACTGCAACAATGGAAAGCACAGAAAGAATAGAAATCTACAGTTATGCAAATTACAGTTACAAGGAACAGAAACCAAATTAACAGAATAGAACAGTTTTATTTCTCCCCAGAACAATGCATAATCACATTCACACTTCTTCTTCTCCCTCCCCTCTTTCGATGGTTCCTTCCTCTGGGTTTTATCGACCCAACCTGCCAGCAGTTGGAAAACCAACTGATGCAAACAGTTGGGAGACCAACCGATCCAAAACAGCTTCAAATTGTCCTACTATTTGTTAGCTACTTTCCAAAGTTTAAACCCTCATGACCTTTCAACTTCCTTGTTTACATCATTTTTGCAATTTTACAATATAACTCAAAACTTAAACTCTAACCTTCCTAATGGCTTGTATATATGAAGTATGACTCAAATGACCCTTAAAACATTATAAATGACCTTGATATGGCCTTCTTACATCATTATGACATCAAACTTAAATCAAAATTTGAAGTTGCCTCATGCAGGCCTATTCATGCTAGGGTACACCTGCACCATACAACCAGCCTGCAAAAAGCTTCCAATCCCTTTGGAAACATGTAGTATCAACCTTGAATCTTCCTTTCTTCTTCAATCTTGCCTTGGACTGCTACTTCTTGGAATCATGCTCTTTGTCTTTACTTTGTCTTTCATTTTTACACCTTTGTCTTGCCTTTCCCTCTGTCTTTATTCTTGCCCTTTCTTTGCCTTTAATTCTGCCTTCACTTGTCTTCATCATCTCAAATGGCTACAAACTTTTCAAGTGCTTCTTCAAATAGATATCCATCTCCCTTGCTGCTTTACCACACAAACTCAACAAACCATCCATCTTACCCAATAGTAGATCCTGAAAGATGCACCTACCACTCTCTCCCTGGTGGTGTCACTCTCTCTACACCTTCTCCCCATCTTAATCTCTATTGGAGGATAGTAAACACAAACTCATCCTTGTCTGTAGCCAACACATTCTCTGGTAACTCTTTCTCTCTGCAGCTTTAAGATGGATTAAGCACCTGCAACCAATAACTCAGTAACAACTCAACCAACCAATCAGAATCTTGCTAGCTCTGATACCAATATGATGAGGAGCGCACAGCGGGAATGGACAAAGATCTAATATTGAACTTTTGAACTCTCGAACCTTTGAACCATTTCTAGTCTCAGCGAACAGATCTTTGAACCTTTGAACTCTTGAACCTTTTGAACTCTTGAACCTTTGAACTTTTGAATCTTTCAAACTCTTGAACCTTTGAACCTTTGAACCTTTTAAACCTTTTGTTTTCGGCAACACTTTGTCCGTTGGCCACTTTACAACTTATCTCTCCGATGTCTTAGTCACTCTGATGTGAGGTTCAACACTCTTTGCCTATCGGCAAGAAAATCACCATCAGTCAGAACCCCAAAACTCACTTTGCTGGTCCGAGACACACCAATGGCTCACTTGGAACTTTCTTCGGTGAAACGAGACAGAACTCACGCCGATAGAAGTCTCTCCGTCTCCTCATTTCGATCAAACAACCATTGTCGATCTGATGGCCGATTTACTCCCCAATGGTCCCAGTCTTACCGATGATGACCTTTGTGTCTCTCTGACTCTACGGTTCATCTACTCTTCAACCGAACCCTAGCACATGGAGATACTAGGTCAACCTACTGTGCAAAACATTCTGTCTGGATCCTCTGCACCATCGAACACAAAAACAAAACAAGAAACAAAAACAAATACTTGTACAATGAAGCCATTCCACTGATTTCAATAGAAATCATACCAGTGGAATGCTTCACATCGACATACTGCAATAATGGAAAGCACAAAAAGAATAGAAATCTACAGTTATGCAAATTGCAGTTATAGGGAACGGAAACCAAATGATAGAATATAATGGTTTTATTTCTCCTCAGAACAATGCACAATCACATTCACACTTCTTCTTCTCCCTCTGCTCTTTCGATGGTTCCTTCCTTTGGTTTTTATCAACCCAACCTGCCAGTAGTTAGAAAACCAACCGATCCAAAATGGCTTCAAACTATCCTACTATTTGTTAACTACTTTCCAACGTTTAAACCCTCATGACCTTTCAACTTCCTTGTTTACATCATTTTTGCAATTTTACAATATAACTCAAAACTTAAACTCTAACCTTCCTATTGGCTTGAATATATGAAGTATGACTCAAATGACCTTTAAAACATTATAAATGACCTTGATATGGCCTTCTTACATCATTATGACATCAAACTTAAATCAAAATTTGAAGTTGCCTCATGGAGGCCTATTCATGCTAGGGTGCACCTACACAATAGAGGAGGTAAATTTTAGAAGTAGAACATTTTCTAGAGGATAGAGATCATTTGCGGAGCAAAGTAGACAAGATAACATGTTCTAGAAGGAAGACAGAGATAACAGTGCATACCAGAGAGATGACAAAACTTTCTATTGTAGAGGAAACCCTAGTTCATACCAGAGTGAAGGATACAAAAGAGATGGAAGAGGATTTGATAAGAGAACATTCAGAGGAACCTATTTTAATTTTGGAGGTGAAGGACACAGAGCATTTGAATGTAATCAAGGAAGTACAAGCAAGAAGACAAAAAATAGTGGAAGAGCGGCCTATGTAGAAGAAGCACCTGTTGGATCACCAAGTTCAGTTGGTAAACCTAAGAAAGGAGAATCACTTGTCATGAGGAGAGCACTATTTCAAGCAGAGACAAATGAGGAACCACCACAAAGGAAAATTTTGTTCCAAACCAAATGCAAATCAGGAGGTAAATGTCATAAAGTTGTAATTGATAGTGGTAGTTCAGATAATTTGGTTTCAGAGGAGATGGTGACTAAGCTAAAGTTAGAAAGATTGAAACACCCTAAACCATATCAGATAGCATGGATTCAGGATGATCATAAGGTACTATGAGTGAACAATGTTTGGTGAAATTTCATATTGGATCTTATCATGATGAAGTAATGTGTGATATTATGCCTATGGATGTATGTCATATTTTGTTGGGTAGACCATGGTAGTATGATAGAAAAGCTATATATGATGGGAGAAAGAATACATATACTATAATATCAAATGGAAAGAGAATTACTTTGATTCCTTTTGAAGATGATCCTAAGAGTGAAGTACGTGGGAATGCTAGAATCTATTTGGTAGATGGAAGGAAATTTTTGGATGGTTTGGGACATAAGAATATGTGTTATGCTTTGATCCCTAAGAAGCCTGAAGCCCTGAAGACAGAGACTGAAGAACCACAACCTGAGGAGACAACTGAGTTGCTAACAGAGTATGAAGACATCATATCAAATAATATACCTGAAGGATTTCCACCAACCAAGAGTATCAGTCATCACATGGATCTTATACCTAGAGCTAGTTTGCTTAACAAAGCAGCACACAGAATGACACTAGTAGAGAATGAAGAATTGAATAGACATGTACAAGAGTTGTTGAGGAAAGGTTTGATCAGAGAAAGTTTGAGTCCTTGTGCAGTACCTACAATGCTAGAACTGAAGAAGGATGGAGAATGGAGAATGTGTACAAACTCTAGAGCAATTGATGTAACAAGATCACAGTTAAGTATAGATTTCCATTGCCTAGGATGGATGACATTATGGATTGTTTGAGTGGAGAAAAATATTTTACAAAGATAGACTTGAAGAGTGGATACCATCAGATCAGAATCAGAGAAGGAGATGAATGGAAGACTTCTTTTAAGACAAATGAAGGATTGTATGAGTGGTTAGTGATACCTTTTGGATTGACAAATGCACTGAGTACTTTCATGAGATTGATGAATGAAGTTCTGAACAAATTCTTGGGTAAGTTTGTTATTGTATATTTTGATCATATTCTGGTTTTAAGTAAGATAAAAGAACATTTGTGGCCCCTAAGACAAGTATTGTAGAGACTTAGAGAAGAGAAATTGTTGATAAACATAAAGAAGTGTAGTTTCATGAAGGAAGAATTGGTATACTTGGGATTTGTGATTTATGTGGAAGGATTGAAGATGGACCTTGAGAAAGTTAGAGCAATTGTTGAGTGACCTACACCTTAGAGTATTGGAGAAGTTAGATCATTTCATGGATTAGCTAGTTTCTACCGGAAGTTCATTAGAAATTTCATTTCAATATGTAACCCTATGACAAAGACAATGAGAGTTGACAGAAAAGACTTTAAGTGAACATCAGGAGCAGATAAATTTTTTGAATTGCTGAAGTAGAAAGTGACAGAGCAACCTGTGTTGGCATTACCAAATTTCAACAAGGTATTTCAAGTAGATTGTGATGCGAGTGGAAATACAATAGGAGCATTCTTAAGTCAAGAAGGTAGACCTGTAGCATATTTCAGTGAGAAGTTGAATGATGCAAGAAGAAGATATTTAGTTTATGATCAGGAGTTCTATGCCATAATTCAAGCCTTGAAGAAGTTGAGACATTACTTGTTGTGTAAGGAATTTGTGTTGTATACAGATCATTAAGCTTTACAATATTTGAACAGTCAAGGAAAGTTGAATCAGAGATATACGAGATGGGTAGAGTTCATGCAGAGTTACACTTTTGTACTAAAGCATACAAGTGGAAAATCAAACAAAGTTGCAAATGCACTGAGTAGGAGATGGAATTTGCGGACAGAGATGAGAGTTGAAGTGTCAGGATTTGAAGAGTTGAAGAACATATATGAGGAAGATCTTGATTTTGCAGAACCATGGAAAGCATGTAAGGAACCTGTTGTGACAGATAGAAGTAAGTGGTTGGATTATTTCATTTAGGAGGATATGTTATTCAAAGGAAATCAGTTGTGTATACCTAGGAGTTCAACGAGAGATAATCTGATAAAAGAGAAACACAATGGTGGATTGGCAGGACATTTTGGAATTGACAAGACAGTGGCTTTCGTAAGTGAAAATTACTTTTGCCCTCAAATATATAAGGATGTTAGGAATTTTGTGCGGAGTTTTAGAGTATGCCAAGTTGCAAAAGGAAGTAGTCAAAATACTAGATTGTACAAATCTTTGACAGTACTGGAGAGACCTTGGGAAGACATAAGTATGGATTTCATATTGGGATTGCCAAAGACACAGAGAAGACATGGTTCTATATTTGTAGTGGTGGATAGATTTTCAAAGATGGCACATTTTATACCTTGTAAGAAGATAATTGATGCAGTTCATGTGGTTGACCTATTTTTCAAAGAGACTGTGAGATTACATGGATTACCTAAGAGCATAATTTCAAACAGAGATACAAGATTTTTTGGATATTTTTGGAGGACACTTTGGAAGAAGATGAAGACAGATTTGAAGTTCAGTTCAGCATTTCATCCACAAACTGATGGACAGACAAAGGTAGTAAATAGAAGTTTGGGTAACTTGTTGAGATGCTTGGTTGGAGAGAAGACAGGAAATTGAGATTTGACACTACCACCAGCAGAGTTTGCATATAATAATTCAGTGAATAAGAGCACCAGAAAGACACCATTTGAGATTGTAACAAGAACTAACCCTAGAGGAGTAGCAGAATTGAGAGATATCAACATGGAGGACAAGAGGAGTGCAGAAGCAGAAGAATTTGTGAGACACATGGAGACAATACATAATTAGGTTAAGAAGCATTTGGAAGAGATGAACAGTAAGTATAAGGAGCAAGCAGATGAGAAGAGAAGACACCAAGAATTTTTAGTTGGAGATGAAGTAATGGTATACCTAAGAAAAGAAAGATTTCCAGTAGGGACATATAACAAGTTGAAGATGAAGAAGTTTGGACCATGTAGGATACTCAGAAAGTTTGATTCAGGAAATGCATATGAAGTGGATCTACCAGAGACATTGGGTATATCACCTAGTTTCAACATTGTAGATCTATATCAGTATCATGAAGCAGAGTTTAGTGACAAGATTGAAGAAGACTTGAAGAAGCGGTTACCACAACAAGCACCAGAATAGATTGAGGACATCTTGGACATCATAATTGGATGCAACACCAGAGGAAAGCAATACAAGGAATATTTGGTAAAGTGGAAAGGCAGACTGGAAGAAGACTCATCTTGGATTTTTCAGGCTGAGGTGGACCATCTTGGTTTTCCTCTAACCCCAGCAAAGTGAGGGACTCACTTTTTCAACAACCCTGGGTGTCTGATACAGGAGCATCCCTGGTTCAAGAGCAATCTTGCATCAACCAAAAATATTTGCATTTCATTTCATTTTCTTTTTCCCAGTTCAGTATAGTCAGTTTAGTTAGTAGCAGTTTCTGTAGATTGGTCTGCATTCTACTGCAATTTCATTTCTGATCTTGTGAAGCTGGATTTAGCATCTAGACATCTTCATGCACATCATATCTAAAATTTAGATCATTTGGAAAGATATTGATATTAGAAGATCGACCATTTTCTCAAAACAGAGCATCCTTACAGTCTTAGACAATTAGCTAAAGGAGAAGACTTGTGGAGCACTTTCATGACTTGCAGAGCTAAATTACACATCATTCAAGGAACTTTGGATCATGGTTGACCTTCCCTGAGATCCACACATTGATTCATTTACTTGCAGAGGATTTCCATATGTTTAGGCCTAACCTATCCGTGTATACACGTTACATCTCTTTCATTGTAGTTTGTAATATGTTTGGGCGACACGGAGGAATCTTGTAATCCAAAGATGATATATAATCATGCAATAGATGCCTAGGAAAGTAGTAAATCATAATATGAAGTGGTAATCTTAGGATTTTGTTCTATAAATCACTTCAAGCTATATCTTGCACATATATTGTAGCTAGAGAATCAAGCCTGTGAGCCCTGATCTGTATGCATGCATGTTGCTGGCATGTTTGTATTTTGAATCTATGATAACTGAATGACTGAATCTACCTTTGCATTCTATAATTGAGTTGCTTTCATTGTGTTTACTCTTGTTGCACGATCTAGACTATTCACTTTGTGGACCCTCCTAACCATGACTACACCACATCCTTTCCTTCTAGCTCTTTTAATTTGCATTGTCGACACTTATCTAATTTTAATCTCACATTTGACACCTTGAATAGAAACTGGATTTCCTAAGTCATCCAAGCATTTGACTGTTTTATCAAAAAAATCTACCTTAGCTCCATGGTGCCACAACCAATTCATTCCTAGTATAACATCATAGGATCCCAAAGGGGCTACATATAGGTTAACTTCTGTTTAGAATGAGGGTAATCTTATTTCAGCCTCAAACATGCACTTCTCTACCTGAGCTCTTGAATAGTTTACATACTCAACTGACCATGAATTGGTCATATAACTAGCTCATCTAGGAATTCTATTCAACAACCTAGGTGTTACCAAACTTTCAGTAGCACCTATATCAATTAGAATAGAAATTGGTATTCTAAACAAAATACCTGTAGTTTCAATAGGTGTAATCTGATACTCTGTTTTATGATTGTCCACAGTTGCATGAATTCTTTGCCGAAAAGCTATCTATTGAGAAGGCAAAGAATAGATCCAGAATTGGTTTCCTTGACCTTTATTCAGACACTTAATTGCATAATGATCACCTCCACAAGTGAAACATCCTCCAAGAAGTCCTTTCTTTTTCATTGCACGATCATTTTTAGTGTCATTCTTCTTCTTGAATTCATTATTTCTCTTTCCATTCTAATATTCATTCTTATTATTCTTAGATCCTTTCCCATTTGATTTTAGTTTAAAATCTTGATTCAAGTTCTTCTTCTTGAAGGATGGTGAAGATTTGGACCAACCAAACTCCTTTCGAGACTTATCTCAATAACCCAAAATGGACTTAAGTTTCTACTCTCGCTTAATTTCTCTCTCAAACACTTGATCCATGTTTGTTAGACCATGAACATCCACTTCTCTACCTATCTGTGTATTCAACCCCATGATGAATTTCCTTATACATAAACATTCATCACATTGATATTAAGGCACATACTTCAAAAGCCTAGTTAACTTCTCCCAATATTCAATTATTGTCATATCACCTTGACACAAATTTTGAAAGTCAATTAATTTATAATTGAAATATAACTAAGGTAGCCACCTTTGTCTAAAGATTATCACAAATTGATCCCATGTCAAGCATAGGGAACTCAATCCTTACTTTGTTTTCTTGCTCATCCACCAAGTGGATGCTTCACCATCCTATTGGTAGGCTCCCCAAATTGTCTTAGTTATTTCTGAATAATTCCTAATTTCAAAATACTTTTCCATATCACTGAGCCATGCTTTTGCTCCATCTCCTAATATTATTCCATCAAACTTCAGCAAAGTAATTTTCTTCATATCTTTGGCCAACTCATTAGTCAACTATGTCCTTACATCCTCTTATCTTATAGGTTCTTTTTGATTTTCCAGATTTACCTTAGCTTCATTTTTCCCTTCATGAGCACTATGCTCTTGGTCTTGATCTTCACTATCTTCTAGGTTATTTGCCCCTCTTACTTCCTACTCTAAGGATCCTAACCTTTCCTTAATTTCATTCAAAAGAGAAAGGATTTTATCCAACTTAGCTACAAGATCCTCCCCAGCTAGACCAGAATCATCTTGACTACCTCTGAGGTTTGTTCTCATTCAAACCATATTTGTACCTGGTTAGTTATTTTGGTTCATTAGTTATAAGATGTGATATGTATTTATGCAAAATTCTAAAACATAAATTGCATCATTTGAAACATACACCAAAACTAGAAATTCAAATTTTCACACAAGAAATCAACACACTTGATTATCAAGGACAAAAATAATTTTATTCATATCAGTGAATTTATAGATCCTTATTTAAATAAGGTCATACAAAATTTCAATGTTTACATATCACTATCAGATAGATGAACCTCCTTGAGTTCTTCTTCCCCATCAGAATCTAGTAATACAAACTTAGAGATAGGATGTACATACATGTGCTACTCTATCACCTATTTGTTTAAAGCTGGCGTATTTCATCCACACCTAGAAGGCATGTCACGATTTGTTAAAGGTTTACTTGGCTTAATCTCAAAGGTAACTATCTCTATAGTAGTTGGACTTTTCAAATATTTTTCTTTCTCCAACTTGATTCATTCAAGAGAAGTAGCCAATGTTTTAGAGTCGGAGAGCCAAGCCTCTCCTTCATAACTTATGGTTGTTTTAGTTTTGGCTTTGGTTTGGGATCGTTTAGTTTTCTTGGTCTTTCTATTCTTTTTCTTCAATTTTGACCTTCCCATTTCTCAAAGAACAACATTACAATGTTAGGTTGCTAAACACAATGTTATCTACATTGACAACTTCTTGCAAAGTAGTCTCATAGGTCCGAGTGTTCAAATCATGCTCTAATACCATGTGTAATGGACACCTGTCTGTTATCTAAAAATACAAAAAAAAATTCCAAGACAACCATACACACATTTTTTTTTGAAAATAAAACATAATTATAACTTAAATACAATAATAAGATTCATAAGGAATTGTCTCATTTCATAAATCATTTACAATGAATGAATATACCAACATTCATGAATTAAATATTACATGATTGTATCCACATCTTGGTGCTATAATAACAAAATCACATGTTTACAATAATACATATATCAAGTGGAATATAAATGATGTTTCTGAGTAACCAAGTCTTTGGCATTCTTCAACTATAAGAGGGAAAGCATCACCTGAGTGTTTTTCCTCTAGCCATAGACTAGCAGTCCCCCGCACACCTTCCATCTAGAA
The DNA here is from genome assembly GCA_027924645.1 of Cunninghamia lanceolata. NCBI lineage: Eukaryota > Viridiplantae > Streptophyta > Pinopsida > Cupressales > Cupressaceae > Cunninghamia > Cunninghamia lanceolata. The sequence goes on from BSBN01000806.1 coordinate 1,122,275, forward strand.
GTGTCCCTACCCTTCACAAGAGTAGTAGATTAAGGGAATCAACAAGATCCACCATGCCATCTGAGAACTAGTGTTGTGTCTAAACAAAACAATTTAGTCATATGACTCTAGAATCCCTCTAGCTAGGTATGACATAGTCTGATTGTTTTGCAACTATAAAGACATTGTGAACCGACAAATGCAAGCAGTGATTTTGCATTACTTTGGCCAAAGTTTTGATAATTTATGAACACATTCAAAAACTAAGATGTGTGTCATATGTTCACACACTTATCTCAAATTTGTTAACATAAATCATTATTTCACACTCAAAGCACACTTAAAAGTACAATACTCAATTACAAGCATATTTGCTTAAATCAATAGTTCTTCTATCATGGGCTTGGCTAGATGATTTAGAAAGTTTATCTCAACTACAATTTTCACCTAGTCAAGTATAAGGTAGAAATTTAGTTTGATCTAAAATATACTTTTGATATTGTTGTGCATTCCTTGCATTCTCAGCTTCTTGACAAACTGTCATTCTTATCATAAGGTTCAAAATCAAGACTAAAAGATCATATCCATAGGAAACTAGATTATTATAGATAACAAAGGTTTATATTATTAACAAATAATTTAGATTAACTCCCATACTAATCAAGTAAAACATTTATGATACTAGAGTTAGTAATACTTTGCCTTAATGCAACAAAATATAATCTTATTCAGAAATATCCTTATTTAAAAGGAATTACATAGAATATAATTCTACAAAATAAGTCTGGATATTGTTTCTCAATAATTTAGTTATATGTCTATAGTCTCAACATCTCACTTTGCTCTATCCTGAGCATATATGAGATTAGCTCAATGGAAAATATTCTATTCTCAGATAGAAGGATCCTTATTTATATATGTATATATGTATTATACATATATATACATATATACATATATAAATAAGCATAAATAAAATATAGAAAAGAATAATGAATTATAAAATCATCCTGATTACTAATAGAATCAAACATATTCTCATGCCTTAGAATATCTATATATATCTTATCGATATCAAGTATACCAGAAATAAGATTAATTCTTTATTATAACTAATGTTTTGGAGCCTAGCTCCTCATCAAACAAAATATAATTACCCAACTGCTATCTAAAAAATGACTCACAGAAAGTCACACAACCCTATAGTTGCTCCATGTAGATATCCTCCCCAAGGTCTCCATGAAGAAAAGCACTCTTCACATCCATCTGGTGAACCTCCAACCAATGTGTTGCAGTGATAGAAAGGGTGAGTCTAATGGAATTCATCTCTTCTATAGGTACAAAGGTCTCAGAGTAATCAATAGTAGGAACCTAGGAATGACCTGTTGCAACTAATTGTGCCTTATGTTTATCCACTAACCCATCTAATGTGAATTTTATTTGACAGATTCACTTACATCGAACAAGTTTTCTTCCCTTAGGAAGAGGGACTAGATCCCAAGTGTGATTCCTCATCAAGGAACTATAGTCTTCCTACATAGTTGTATCCCACATAGGAATACCAGAAGCCTTGAAAAAGGACTATGGATCAAAGGAAGTAGCAATGAATACATGTGGAGAACCCTAGAACTATGAATGAGTCCACCTAGTGTTTGATGGATCCCCAACCTAATTACTTGTAGACTACAATGTTTGTTGAGCCCAAAGTGGACCTAAAGTTAAAGAGACTAGAGGAGAATCATCAACCTCTGAATGATGACTAGGAGAGGAAGGAGGTGAATCCTCAAAATTGTTCTCAGTATCAGAAGTGGAGGAAGAAGACTCATCATCATCCAAAATTTTCTCAGGTGGATCTAAATCCTCAAAAGATCTATCATGTAGCCCAAGTGACTCCAATGTTAATGTAGAAGGAGGTGGAGAAGTGATAAGAGTGGATCTCGAAGAGTCCTCCTAAAAATGAAAACTCCTCTCGATGAATAGCTCATGTGTAGTAGGGTGGAGTAACTAATAACCCTCCACACCATTAGGATAACCTACAAATATGCGAGGCCTTCTCTACAGATCCATGTCCCTACATTTCTCTGTAGGAATGTGGACCCATGCAGGAGAACCAAAAACTCAAAAGTGCTTAATTGATGGTTTCCAACTGCTCCAAGATTCAAAAGGAGTAAGTCCTTTCAAGGATCGATGAGGAACTCAGTTCTGGATATAACAAGCACAGTTAATGGCCTTTACCCAATACTATGGTGGTAGAGATCTAGAGTGAGTCGTGCAGTTTGCCATTTCCTTCAAGGACTATTCTTCCATTCTACAACATCATTCTACTGAGGACTGTATGGAACTGAATGTTGCAAATCAATCCCCTCTAAAGTGCAAAACTGATCAAAATGATGGTTGACATGCTCGACACCATTTTCAATACGCAAAACCCTAATGAATTTCCTTGATTACTTCTCTACAAAAGTTTTGAAGTCTTGAAAATAATCAAATACCTCATACTTCTATTTGAGAAAGTATACCCAAGTATATCTAGAGAAATCATTAATGAATGCTAAGACATATCTAGCCCTGTTGAAGGATGGATGAGGAAATGGTCCATCCAAATCACTAAGAACTAACTCCAGTATTTGTGAAGATCTCCATGCCTTACCTTTGTCAAAATTCTCTTCATGATGCTTGCCAAGGATGCAGCCCTAGAAAACACCACTTGAAAATTGAACTAAAGGCAACTCTATTACCATGCTCTATTGGTTGAGCTAATGTAAGTAGTGAAAGTTAATATAGCCAAACTACTCACGCCATAACTTACCTCATCCAAATTGTTAGAAATCTAAAACACAGATGTGTAACCCAAGAATTTTTTAAGAGAGATTGTAAGCTACAAAAGTTGTAAATGCATAGACAAAAGCAAACCAGCAATTTCAAGAGATATGCAAATGTCACGATGACAAAATTACATTACGAGATCAAAAGAAGAAGCGACACAAAAAATTGGCAAAAGATTACCATCTAAGATGCAAAATACAGTCTAGCTAGTGAGTTTATATAGACCAGGGAGAGGGGTGGAGGTGGCAAAACTGATCAATAGGGAGAGACCACCAAATAGTCTAAACATAGTAAATGCAACTCCCTCGTAGGATGGTGACACCTCAAACAACACGCTCACCTAATTAAACTCACTTTATTAACCTAATCAAGCTTAATAAAAGTGTAGGAAAAACCTAGGATATAGGAAAATAAATAACCCACTAGGAAAATAAAAACCTACACTAACACCCCCTTAAGCATAGCTTAGGTGGGTGAAAAGATGGGTCCTGGAAAATGAAGCCTGATGAGGTACCCATGTGCAAAGAATTTCCCCCAAAGAGAAGAAGCCCCCCCCCACAAATAGAGAGAAAACACCCCCCAGAATAGAGAGAGAAAGAACTAAGAAGCCCCCCAAAGTGGACACCTGTCGCACCCCCAACAAATCTCACAAATGAAGAAACTTTCTCTCAATGAAGGGTTTAGTGAAGATGTCTGTGATCTAATTTGATGTTAGACATTGCTTGAGATCAATGATTTGCTCATGAATCATCTCCTAAATGTAGTGTATGTGGATCTCAATGTTTTTTGGTCCTCTGATGATGGACCGGGTTGTTAGAGATATGTATCGTACTCTGGTTATCACAAAAGATGACTATAGGTTCCAGAAGGGAATACTAAACTCAGTGAAAATGTTCTAAAGCCAAATGGCCTCAATAGTAGAATTAATTGCTCCTTGATACTCAGCCTCTATAGACAAAAGAGAAATTATAGATTGCTTCTTGATCAACCAAGAAATTGGACCGGAACCAAGTGAGAAGTAATACCCTAAAGTGGACTTGTGATCTTAAGAATCATCTGCCTAATCCGAATCTATATGGCCCACCAAGTCAATATCCACACTCGCTACATATTTAATCCCATAACTGTGAGTGTCTTGTACATAGTGAAGAATCCACTTAGTTGCTTTCGAATGCATCTCATGTGGCTCCTACATGAACCTGGAGACTAGGCCCACAGCATATGATAGATCAGGCCTCGTGTGAGTCAAGTATATGAGACTCCCAACTAATTTGTGATACAAGGTAGCATCCACCAATGGTGAAGAACAGTGAGCCTCAAGTTTGACCCCTAACAGAAATGGAGCCGGTGCAGGATTGCAGTTAGCCATGCGAAATCTAGAGAGCATATCAAGTGCATACTTGGGTAGTGCAATTAAGATACCATATGAAGACTGAGTGATCTCAATCCCCCAAAAGTACCGTAAAAGGCCCAAATCTAACATCAAGAAATGATCATGAAGGGTAGTTTTCATTGCCTTAATGGTGGATGAGTGACTTCTTGTGATAAAAAAAGTCATCAAAATAGAGAACAAGAAAGGTGAGAATATCATTCCAGTATAGAATAGAAACATTCAAATTAGAATGGCACAGTGAACCCAATAGACAGAAGGAAGAAGTCCATCTTGGCATACCAAGCTCAAGGGCCATATTTGAGGCCATAGAGAGACTTTTAAATATGGAAAAGATGTGAATAATCTTGTACAAACCCTTGTGGTTGTTCCATGTATATTTCCTCCTGTAGGTCACCATGAAGAATAGAACTCTTCACATCCATCTGATGAACTTCCCAACGATGGGTTGTAGCAATTGCAAGGACAAGTCAAATGGAATTCATTCTGGCAACTAGTGCAAAAGTCTTAGAGTAGTCAATCCTAGGAACCTAGGAGAATCCTTTGGAGACCAAGTGAGACTTATGCTTCTCAACTAACCCATCTACGGAAAATTTTATCTAATAGATCCACTTGCATCAACAAGTTTCCTTCCCTTATTAAGGGGGACTAAATCCCAAGTATGGTTCCTCTCTAAGGAACTAAACTCTTCCTGCATAGTAGCATCCCACTCAAGGATACCAAAAGCTTCCCAAAAAGACTATGGATCAAAATTTGAAGTAATGAAGAAATGTGGAGCCTGTTGAAATTGTGACCTTATTCTTTGAGCATCTAAAAGATTACCAAACCAATCACTTGCTGACTGCAATGTTTGACAAGGCCAAAGAGGTACAGTAGCTAAAGAATTAGGAGAGTCTGGAGGAGAATCATTACCCTCTAAATGATGACTAGGAGAGGAGGAAGAAGAATCTTCATTATCATTGTCATTTCCATCTAAAGTGGAGGAAGAAGACTCCTCATCAAGATCAAGAGGATTAAGTTCCTCAAAAGAACTATCATCATGTCGCAGTGTCTCCAAAGTGATGGTAGATGGAGAAGTGGTAGGAGAACAACTAGAAACATCCTCCTCTAAAAGAACACTCCTCTCAATGAACAACTCATGAGTGGTGGGGTGGAGAATTCTGTAGCTTTTGACATCATCTGGGTACCCAACAAATATGCAAGGCTTGCTCTATAAAGCCTTGCATTTCTCTACTAGAATGTGGGCCCATGCAAGAGAACCAAACACTCAAAAGTGTTTTACTATGGGTTTCCAACCAGTCCAAGCTTGAAAAGGAGTTACCCCTTCATAGCTTGGTGAGGAACTCGATTCTAGATGTAACATACACAATTGATAGCCTCTGCCCAATACTGAGGTGCCATTGACCTTGAGTGAATCATACAGTTGGTCATCTCTTTCAAGGACCTATTCTTACATTATATGACACCATTCTATTGTGGATTGTAGCAAACTATGTGTTGAAGATCAATGCCCTCAGAAGCAAAAAACTGCTCAAACCTTTGGTTGACATATTCCCCCCATTGTTTGTATGCAAAATCTTGATGGCCTTCCCAAAATGTTTCTCTACAAAATCTTTGAAGTCATGAAAAGACTCAAAAACTTCAAACTTGTATTTGAGAAAATATACCCAAGTGTATCTAGAAAAATCATCAATGAAAGTCAGAACATATCTAGCCCTGTTAAAAGAAGAATGTGGAAATGTTCCTGCCAAGTCATTATGTACTAACTCCAAAATTTGTGTGGCCCTCCATGCTTTACCTTTATCATATTTCTCTTCTGGATGCTTACCAAGAATGCACCCTTGCAAAACTCCATCATTAAATTGAGTAGAAGACAACCTTGAAACCATGTCCTGTTCACCTAGCTATTGCAAGTAATGGTAGTTCAAGTGGCCAAACTACTAATGCCACAAACAACTCACCTCATCTGAGTGAGTGAGAAAAGCAAGTAAAGGAGAATCAGAAATAAAATGTGAAAAGAGATACAGTCTGGACTGATGATCAACATTCCCCACATCAACTATAGACCCATTGTGTAGCTCACTGATTACCATTATGTCTGGAGTGAACTCAACTCGCTTGCTAGAGCTAGTGTGAGTGATCTAATAGACAAATAGGAGATTAGTTGACAAAGATGGAACATAGAGAACATACTAAAATGTTCATTCACCCACATCAATAGACCATCTCCCATGCACTTCAATAGTCCAATATCATCACACATTATTATAGATGGCATAGAACATGGCTCCAAAGAGGCAAAACCATCTTGTGATGAAGCCATGTGGTGCGAATCACCTGACTCAATGATCCAAGTATCAGTCTATGAAGCAACAAAAACTACAGCCTTGCCCTTTCCTTTCCCCTTACTTTTGTCTATATCTTTTGAAGATTCTTGAGATGAACTTTATTTGATAGAATTTGGTACCTTAATATTGTGCTTTTCAAGATCTGTAAGGTGATCAATCTGTTTCTTTAAACACTTATGTTCATTGTGACCAAGTTTCTTACAATAGGCACACTTTGATTTCTCCTTCTTAGGCTTGTCACTTTTGGAATAAGAGACTTGATTAGCTACATTAGAGGCAGTTAGTTTTTTATCTTGTTTATTTTCTCTTTGGTTTTGTTGTTTTTTATTTTTCTTACCAGACCCTTTTCCATCTTTAGTGCCCTGATTTGTAACCAAGGAATGAGATTTAGAGGGCTTAATTGTGCCCATTTGAACCAATTTGTCTTGCTCCTTTGTGAGTTCTTTTGCAAAATCATCAAGAGAAGGCATTTCATATGTGGTTCCTAAGGCACTTTTAGTAACATAAAATGTAGAAACAAAAATTGAATAGTTAGGACCAAGTTTGGAAAGAATGCTCAAGATTCATTAGGTGTCCTTTTCAATCCCACATTGTTTCAATTGTAATGTAATGGCTTTTAATTGTGTGAAAAAATCTTGAATTATATCAAAATTAGATGGATTTAACCCTATGAGTACATTCTCTAATTGTTGACCCCTTAATTTATCTTGTTTACCAAAGAGCCCCTCCAATATTATCTAGACTTCATTTGGAGTTGTAGCAGATTCAACGTGAAAAAGAAGATCAGGAGATATAGACATGCACAGAGTACCATATACTTCATCACATTTGTTAAACCATTTTGGTTTTTTCTACAATTAATGTTGGCTCAATTTCAAGAAACATTGTTACTTGATGCAACCCTTGCTTCTTAAGATAGATATTCATTTTGGACTTCTTCTCATAGTACTTATAGGGTGTGAGTATCGGTATTGTTACTTGATCCATTTTATGCAAAAAATTAGTTTGTTATTGTGTGGAAAATGAGAATGTAGAACTCAAAGAAGGCACAAAAGACACCCCCCCTTTTTAGTAGATCAAAAATCACCCCTCCAAAGATTACAAGTCTAGCACTTTATAGTTTAGTGTGATTACAATGTTTCTTACCATATTACAATAATCTTTGAGCCCAAAAATGGCCAAAAGCCACTTTTGATACAAAATAAATCTAATACAAAATCTGGGAAAAAGAACTATCTATCTGGGTAGTGCTCTTTAGTAACTTTCCAACACCTATTCATTTTTGAAAAATAGAGATCCAAGGCACAAGATATGGCATGTCAAAGAAAAAATAACTACTAGCTTCAACCTGCAATTTCTAGTCACAGACAACAAAAAAAATTGATTAAAAACAACTTGTCTAGAAAGAGCACATCTCTAGATTTTTGTCACCTATTCCTTTGGAAAATTTCACCTCCGTGAGCAAAATTTGTGCAAGTTTGAAAAACTTGCCCAATTAGGCTTAAAAATTTGGCCCTAGTGACCCGTGGGCTATGTCGTTAGAACAAGTAGCCATAGGGGTAGTGGATAGGTGGAGAGGAGGTTATTGTCTACTAGGGTGACAATGTTTGGTCGTTGGGTGGTTGTAATAGAGGGTGGCAACTTTTAAGTCGTTGGCAGCTTTTTAGAAGGTCGCACAGTCAAGGTTTGCAAAGGGCTTACAGAGGCAGGTTTAAAACTCATGGAGTATTGTGAAGATCCCACTAGGGGCTAGGGCTTAAAGCCAAAACAATAGCGCTATGTGCTTATATTTATTTTTAATTTTTCAAAAAAATTACCTCAGCTTGCATGTTGGGGGGCCATATGGCCCTCCTCGCAAAAATATTTTTCCTTGAAAACTCCCAACACCGAAACTCAGCAAATTTTATATCAAAATAGGAGTTTTTGGGCCTTCTAGATGCAATGGTAAGATCCTTTTTGCTTGAAATGAAAGTTATTTACCCAATCTGAGCTTCAAACCTCTGTTTACAAATGCAACAAATGATCTCCAAATCGAATGAAACGAAAACCAATATTGACTTTTTCAAGCCTCATAGACATGTTGGAATAGTCAAAAATACTTCCAGTATAGCCGGAATAGCTACAATCACCTAGATCTCACAAAAAAATTATGCAAAATGAAGAGGTTAATGGGTCTTGTTAAATCCTTTATGATTCTCTAGATCATTTTAAAATGCAAGACAAAAGCATATAGGAATTTACAAGATCTCACAAAAACCTTAATCTCTCAATTAGGAATCTAAGAACTCAAAACTCTCAAAACATATATGTAGAACCCAAAAACTTTTTAAGAGAGATTCTAAGCTACAAAAGCTATAAATGCATAAACAAAAGCAAAACAATGATTTAGAAAGATATGCAAATGTTAGGATGATAGAATTGCACTATGAGCTCAAAAGAAGCTACACAAAAATATGGCAAAAGATTACCATCTAAGATGTAAAATACAAGTTAAGTAGTGAGTTTATATAGACCAAGGAGAGGGGTGAAGGTGGCAAAACTAACCGATAGAGAGAGACCACCAAACGGTCTAAACATAATAAATGTAACTCCCTCTTATGATGGTAATACCTCAAACAACCCACTCACCTAATTAAACGCACTTTATTAACCTAAGCAAGATTAATAAAAGTGTAGAAAAAACCTAGGAAATAGGAAAATAAATAACCCACTAGGAAAATGAAAACCTACACTAATAGGAATGAGTGAGAAAAATAAATGAAGGAGGTTTAGGAACAAAGTGAGAAAATAGTGATAATTTTCTCTCCCACTACAACTAAGAACCACTATGTATCTCACTAATCACCGTTGATTCAAGAGTGAACTCAACCCACTTGCTTGAACCTGCATGAGTGATCTGATAAACTGATAGGAGATTAATTGATAATGAGGGCACACAAAGAACATCATGAAATGTGTCATCCCCCACATCACTAGGCCCTCTTCCACACACCTCAACAAGAGTGTCACCACCCATCAAGATAGAAGGCACAGAACAAAGCTCCAAAGATGCAAATTCATCCTTAGATGAAGCCATGTGGTGCAAAGCACCCAAATCAAGAACCCAAGTGGATGGTTGTGAAGCAACTACTACGATAGATTTTCTCTTTCCTTTCCCCTTGTTTTTATCTTTCATCTTCTTAGACCCCTCATGTGAACTCTACTTTACTGAGTCAGGAACACTGATATTAATCTTCTCAAGAATGTGTGTTAAGAGATCAATTTATTTCTTCAAACATTTATGTTTATCATGACCAGTTCCTATTGATAACTGAGAGGGGGGGTGAATCAGTTATCCTAATTAATTCTTCTTATTAATCAATGCAGCATTAATTCAAACAAGTAAACACAACCATGAAATGGAAATACACATGACACAGTATTTTTGACGTGGAAACCCTGTTAAGGGAGAAAACCACGGGGTGATTAACCCAAGATTGTATTCTCTGTTAGAAGAATAGAAAAACAAAATGGCACTTGCCAATTAGGGCTCACTGCCCGAGCACACTGCTCACAAGAGGCACAATGCCTACAAGAGACTCACTATCTACAAAAGGAATGTAATACAATACTTGAACTGATTGGAAGCATCTACAAATGTTGGAGTTCAGTTCCGGTTAAGCTCAGTACACTAATCTGCTGCACTTCATCTTTCCTCTTTTCTTTTGCTGTTTTCCTTTTACATACCAGACCTTCCTTACTCCTTCTGCTCTGCACTTATGTCTTTATTCACACATCACAACACACAACAACACTTCTCACAACTAAATCCATCATGTATATATATCTGCACAAGTGATTTCATCACCTTTCAAGTCGGCACCTAGAATAGTCAATTCTTTTCACAAACTCTGATCTGTCAGCTAAATTCTTCCACACCAAGTAATGCGGATCAAGGCTATGCTTGTAGAAATCATTAATCATGTCAGCCAAACATGATTCATGCTTCATAACTTTTACCACCATCAGTAACACATCCAGAAAGTAGTCTGATGTTCTGTCAGTCAGTTCTTCCTCTGTTCACACTGTCACTCAGGAATCTGGTACTCAACTATCCATATCTTTTTCCTCATCTATCACCGGAGGCTAAATCTTTGGAATATACCACTCAAGGTAGTCCTCTTGACTTCCCCAAATCTGCACCGCACCAAGATACTTCTACTGAGAGATCTGGACCTGTCTATCGGACCTTGCCACATGCTCTGTTCTTGTTTACCGGACCACAACATTCTTTACTCTGACTTCCGGTAGAGACACATCATGTCCTGCGGATGTGTGGGATGAACTTTGTTGCCATCAATGACAACAATCATGAGTCCATATAGTGTCTCTTGCTAACAGTTCCTTTGCAGTAGGCACATTTGACCTTCTCATTCTTAGGCTTCTCGTCATTTGAAGATGAGGTCTCATTAGCTACTTTTAAGGCAGTAAGTTTTTCATCCTTCTTCTCCTTGCCATTTTTTTTATTCTTATCCTTACTACTTTGTCATTTCTATTTTTTTGTGCCTTGGTTAGCAGCCAAAGCATGTGACTTAGAGGATTTTAGAATACCCATCTAGATTAGCTTATCATGCTCCCTTCTAAGAGAGATACTGAAACCATCCAAAGATGGCATGATGAACTGAGTTCCAAGTGCACCCTTAGTAGCATAAAAGGTAGGAAAAACATTGAATATTCAGAACTAAGCTTGGAGACAATGCTAAGAATCAATTGTTCATCTTTCTTTTCAATTCCACATTGTTTCAACATTAACCTTAGTGATTTCAATTCCATAAGAAGTCCCAAATAGTGTTAAAATTTTCTAGACTTAAACTTACGATTTCATTCTCCAACTGGTTATCTCTCATATAATCTTGTGTCTCAAATAAAGTTTCTAGTTTAGTCCAAATTTCATTCCAGGAGAATTCAAAGATTTAATATGAAAAATTAAATCAGAAGAAATAGACAAACATAATGTTCCATAGGCTTCATCACATTTGTTAAACCACTTAGGTTTTTCTACAAGAAAAGTGGGTTCAAATTCCAATTCCATAGTTATTTTGTGTAAACTAGCCTTTCTTAAGTAGATTACCATCTGTGATTGCCACTCAAAATAGTTGTATGGTGTTACAACAGGAATTGTCCTTTGATCGATGATGCAGAAAACTTAGAAAATGTAGAAATGAAGCGCTGAAAAGAAGAGAACACAAGTACACCCCCTATTACTAGTTGTTGAAATGACCCCCCAGTAAATACACTTTGTAATTAATGTGATTTACAATGCATGTTCCAGATTTTTTTAATCTTACAAGGCAAAAAATAGCCAAAACACTAAAACTACGTCTCAAGTACAATATGAGATCAAATTAGAAGAACCAATGTAAAGTACATAGAAAAATATGAACTCTAGAAAAAATAGGACCCAAAAAGGAGTCCATTTGCACAAGTTATGGCTCCTAGAAGGTCTCAAAAGGAGAACTAATGCCTTGGCCAGGGACAAGTACATTAGATAGACATGTTATCAAGTGAAGAATCAGAAATAGAGAATCCAAAATCTAAGAAAGAATCAAAGAAGGAAGCTCAAGAAGGCACCCTTGCTTCACTTTCTAGTGCTCCTAAGTATCATCCATTCAGAGTTCATGGGATTTTGCATGGGCAAATGATCACTATGTTAATTGATAGTGGATCCACACACAAATTCATAGATGAGGATTTGGTATCAAGGAGAGGCATGGAAATAAAGGATTTTGAAGGACTCAATGTCATAGTTGCAAATGGTTTCACCATTCCTTGCACTAAGAAAATACAACTTGACATCACATTGGATAGATACAAGATGTGTGATGACTTCTATGTTGTGGGTCTTGGAGAGACCAAAATAATTTTGGGAGTGCAATGGTTGCATTATATTGGGGAGTTCACTTTGAACTACCAAACAATGGAGCTGAAATTCAAATTGGAAGGTAAAGAAGTAGTGCTTCGAGGCATAGAATATGGAGCTCCAAGATTTGTCATGGCTAATAGGATGAAGCATCAAATCACGATGTCATCTATAGGTAAGACATCTTCTTATAATAGTATTTGGTCTACATTGGATCAACTTTGCGTAGTGTTTGAATTTGCACTTCTAATATTACCATTGAGTATAGAGTACCATCAAGAGTTAAGGAGGAATTGTGTTGGATATATCCTTCCTATTGAGGAAGTTATGGGTACCACAAGAAGATCTCAAGGAGAAGATCACATAAAAATTAGAGTAGTGCAGCATAAGCATGGTGGAGTAACTCCAAATTTGGAGATTTGTGCAAAGGATCACCAACAAGGCATGAGGAGAACGAGTGGTGATAAGATACTACCATCAAGTGACCAAGGAAACCTACCTACGACAACTATGAACATAAATTCTAGCATTAATGTTGTTGACATCACCATTGTCAATTTCAACATTACTTCATTTGCACTCTTACAAGTGGATTTGCAAGTGTTTTCAATTATGGGAAGAAGTATTTGTTAAGGGAAAATTGGAGTAAACATGAATAATCAATGTATATCAACAATACCCAATAACTCAATGAAATAAGAAACAAAAAAGATTGAACAAACAAAGAACTTAAAACCTTACAAAACCTCTTCACTTCGTAGCTTCCATTGATTGCCTATCTCAATTGATCTTGTATGTATGAATAAGGCCCTCAGAGAGTGCACTTCCTTGCTATTCCAAGATTGTCAATGGAGAATGGCCATGATAGTGCTTTGTAATGAAGATGAGCTTCACAACAATAGTAGTGATATGGTAACAAGTTGATCGCAAGCAAATGGAATGACTTTGGGTGCCAAAGGCGCGCTATAATTCCTATAGAGTAACAATACTAGAAGCTTGGATGAATGAAATGGAAGAAGAGGGTTCAATTTATAGACTTGAGAGAAAATATCAACAATATAGAAAGAATGAGAAGATCAACGGTTGAGGAACGTGCGCGAATAAGAAGAAGACATGTGTCTTGCTATATTTTGCATGAGAGGAATTAATAAAATAGAAGAATGAGTTAACTGAAGAGATTAAATAAATTAAAAGAATAGATCAATTAGTTAAGAAAATAGAACTAGAGAAGGGAAATTGCATGAGGATGAGAATATATTTTAGCTCAATTAAATATTTAGAATATTCAATTGCATGTGCACAAGGATTGAATTATATTTAGAGATAACTCAATTTAGAAGAAATAGACAACTTAAATAAATATTTGATTTATTTAAATTTAGAGAAGATGTTATTGGAAGAAACAATTAAATAATTGATATTATTAAATATTTAGAATATTCAATTGCATGTGCACAAGGATTGAATTATATTTAGAGATAACTCAATTTAGAAGAAATAGACAACTTAAATAAATATTTGATTTATTTAAATTTAGAGAAGATATTATTGGAAGAAACAATTAAATAATTGATATTATTTAATTTAGAATGAATTTGGAAGAACTAATTAAATAATTGGTATTATTTAATTTGTTGGAGGAATTAGAAGAATTTTAATTAAATAAATTGATTCTATTTAATTGTTGGGAGAATATGAATCAAATAAATAAATTTGTTTATTTATTTATTGATAGAGGAATTTGACTTAAATAAATATTAAGAATATTTATTTGGACAGAGTTGTGTCATTTTTAGGCGTATACATTTTGCCCCTCTTTGATGCAATGTAGTTTATGGTGTTGCCTCAAAGAATAAATTTCTAATAATGATACATGCCTCAGTTTGCCCCTGGTACAGGTTTAACAATGGTAGGATACCCCCTCAAGAGATTGGACGGGAAAAAGGTAGAAGGATGTGAGACGAACAATCTCACGATGAAGAAGGTGAAAAATAGGTTAGAAAGAAGAAAATGGTTGAAGAAAGAGCCGAATGATACGTGATGCAAGATAGAATGATAACACACACAAGCAAGTAAGCAAGTATGCACAAATGATACAAGAACAAATAAGGTATTGCCCCTATCAAGCGGTAAACCAAATGAATAATTGATATTGATATATGATAGTGTTGTCATGGCGGGGAACGATAGATCCCTAGAGCAACATGATAGGATAGTGTTTGGTTTCAGGAAATGAAACATGTCATGTAAGACGCGTGTGTTGGTCTGATTTCAACAATGCAACATCCTGTATAAGACAATTGATTGATTATAATTGATTGAGTTGGTTTACAACCAAACAAGGATCAAGACCACTGATTGTGATTGGATCATTTGACAAAATTGACTTGACTTGATTGGTATGGATTAAGGATAGACTTACGTTTGGATCACTGCTCAGACTGACTAGATTGGGATGAGAGCTACAATGATAGAAATTTGGATTGAAAGAAAAATGACTCGAGAGAAGGACTCCCAAGCTTTTGTAAACATTGATACTCTTCATTTTTGGATCTTTACTGCATGGGATATGGATGCTTTTATGGATGTGAATGGTGTATGCTTTTGACATCTTGATGGTGCAAGTATTTTGAAGTGCTTATTTCATCATTGGGCAATTTTTTTCGGTACATTTTCCAAATGTTGTAAGTTAATACAAGCATCTAGGTATAATTGAACCAAGATAACCTGAGTATTGCTTACATGGATTTTGATTTGGCAAGTTAATAAAAATATCAAGGTATAATTGAACCGAGATGACCTGAGTATTTCTTGCATATCAACAGACAAGGATTGCCCCCTTTCATGTTAGACCTTTGATGTCCTCGATGATCTTTTGCCGATCATGCCGTTAGACAAGGTATCGCATTACTAAAGTTTAATCCACAAAAAACAAACCAAGAAAATAATCATGCCCCCATCATAGCATCTCTAGCTTTTGGCATCCTTGAGTAGCATAGAAAGACATGATAACAAAAATCAAGACACTGTAACCTAACCTGATCACAACCACAAAACATTTTTGCATTTAGATGTGTTTCTTGCCATAATTTAGGTAGAATCATTTTGAGTGCGTTAGGTACTTGCTTGTTTTTCTTTGGATAGGTTAAGGTGTTGCGTTAAATTTTTTGCTTTGTAAGCAGGCTTTGCTTAAGCTTGCTTGCCTTGTGAAAGGTTCCACAATCCTTGTTGGTGAGACAGACCCTAAGGGACTGACCTAGTGCCTCGGGGGCTCATTGCTAAATGGCCTTGCCTACGTGATGATACAGAGGCAATGTACTTCGGGGTGAACCCTAATGGACCTAAGACCTAGGCAATAGAAAGTGGTGCAGACTCAAATAGATAGAAGGACCAAATGTGGGATGGATGGGCAAGTGGAGCCTCGAGGGTGCATTGAAAAATGGCCTTTCCTACGTGACGACGCAGAGGCAACGTAGTTCATGGACTTGGACCATGTGGACACTAATGATAGACGCTACGCTAGGCTGACACTGTGGATAGGATACTGGATAAGACCTTGGTTGACAAGGTGACAAAAGAGATAGAGTATCAAGCCATGATAGGTTATCATTAGGTTTTTATTATGGAACATATATGGATTGAATGGGACACGATTGAAGGAAGAACGGACACAAGGTGATTGGTTTCCCAAAGATGGAGGAAGCGGTTTATCACACGTAATGCCTGTTTACCAGGTTTTCACCACTTGCTTTTATTTGCACGAAAGCTAAAAGTACGCATGACGCTTGTTTGCCAGGTTTTCATCATGATACCTATCCAAGGCGTCTGTTTGCTAGGTTTTGATCAAAGGACAATTTTTTTGTTGTTTTTTCATTTTTTTTATTTTTTTGTTTTTTCTGATTTTTTTTTGTTTTTTTTGTTTTTTTTTTTTTTTTGATTTTTTTGTATTTTATGCCCCCCTTACATTGGGGTTCTCTTAGGTATAGAACCAGTGAAGATTCATACTGTTGATTGGGTCATCAAATAGCTCACCTTCTGATGTTGCCAACTGATATGCCCCTAATCCATAGGCAGCAATGATCACATAAGGTCCAAGCCAGTTGGGTTCAAACTTGCCTTTCTTTTCCCAATCCTGTTGATTACGAGGATTTTCCTTAAGTACAAGGTCTCCAACCTTAAAGACTCTTGGACGGACTCTATGGTTGTAGCTTTGTGACATCATTTATTGATATGCCTTGAGATGATTGAAGGTGTTCTGTCTCTTTTCCTCTAGCAGCTCTGGCTCTTGCAATCTAGAAACTCTGTACTCTTCATTCGTTATGAGACCTTTTAATGACACCCTTAGAGATGGTAACTCGACCTCGATGGGTAAAATGGCTTTTGATCCATAAACAAGGGCTTAAGGGGTAGCACCTGTGGGAGTACATATACTGGTTCGATAGGCCCACAGAGTAGGATTGAGTTGGATGTGCCAATCACGGCCAACATCGTTGACTGTCTTCTTGAGGAGTTTCAAGATTGTTTTGTTGGATGCTCTGCTTGGCCGTTGCCTTAGAGGTAATAGGGTGTGGATAAACGGTGTTGGATTTTGAATTTGTCGCAAATCTCTTATACAACATGGTTCTTAAAAGGTCTTCTGTATTTGCAGATGAGGTAGTTGAGGATGAATGAGGCAATCTGTTTGCCTGTGACATTGGAGAGTGGAAGGGCTTCAATCCACTTGATAAAATATTATGTGGCAGTTAATATTAACTTGTGGTCGTTGGATGAGGGTAGATGGATCTTTCTCACAAGGTTGAGTCCCCATTGACAAAAGGGCCAAGGTGTCATTAAAGGTCGTAGCTCTTGAGCTGGTGCATGGATGAGGCTTCCATGTATCTGGCACTGCTTACACTTCTTCACAAATTGATATAAATTTGTTTCCATGGTTGGCCAATAATAACCCAAACACATGAGTTTCTTAGCTAAAGAAGGACCACTAGAGTGTGTTTCGCAAATTCCTTCGTGCACGTCTTGTAAGGCCATTTGAGATTCTTCCTATTCTAAACATCAAAGTAAAGTACCATCCAGACCTTGACGATATAGGGTGTTGGCGATAATGGTATAACGAGAGGTTTGGTGAATGAAGGTTTGACGTTGGTTAGAAGAAAAGTCAGGAGGTAGGGTGTTATCCTTGAGGTAAGTGTAAATCTTACCATACAAGGGTGAATTAGATCCGAATAATAGGCATATGGAGTGGGTTTCAGGAAGATCATAAGCTGGTTGCATAACGGACTCTACCAAGAACTCATACCGTGACTCATTCTCTGGGATCTCGAAGAGTGAGGCAATGGTTGCCATGGCATCTACCACTTTGTTTTCAATGAGAGGTATCTGCTCAAAAGAGATGATCACAAAGTACTCTTTAAAGTCGTCGACCATGCGCTTGTATGGGATAAGCTTGTCATCCTTAGTTTGATAGTCATCGTTGACTTGATTGATCACTAGTTGAGAGTCACCATAGACATGTAGCTCCTTTATTTTCCATTCTGCTGCCATTTTGAGACCAATGACCAAGGCCTTATACTCTGCTATGTTGTTCGTGCATGGGAATTGCAAACGATAAGATTTCAGTATGGTGTCACCCTAAGGAGTGACAAGCAAGATTCCTGCCCCCACTCCATGGTTCATATAGGATCCATCAAAGTAGAGTTTCCATGAGGGTGTTGTGATACTGAATAAGGATTCATCTAGAAACTCAAATGTCATTGGTGTGGTATCCTGTAATGGTGCTTCTGCTAACTGATTAGCAATGATTTGTCCTTTGATAGCCTTTCTGTCTACATACTCAATGTCATATTCACTTAGGAGCATTACCCACTTGGCTAGGTGACCTATTAGGGCTGCTTTGCTTAATAGGTATTTTAGTGGATCTATCTTTGCAATAAGCTTGAATGGATGTGCTAACATGTAATGTAGTAGTTTTTGGGAACCAAAAACCATAGCAAGACATGATCTTTCTATTTGAGAGTATTGCAGTTCATAGCCCACCAATGTGCGACTGATGTAGTAGATAGCTCTTTCTTTGCCTTCATAATCTTGTTGTGCTAATAGGGCTATGAGAGTTGTTGGCGTAGCAGATATGTAAAGTAATAGTGGCTTACCTTGGATAGGCGGCATTAGAATAGGAGGGATCATGAGGTATTCCTTCAGTTTGCCAAATGCTTCTTTGCACTTCTCATCCCATCTAGATGGAATGTTTTTTATGTAAGAGATGACTGAAAGGTTGGCACTTGTCTGCCATTTGTGATATGAACCGAAGAATTGCTTGTAACTTGCCTTGTAGAGACAGTAGTTGAGTGATATTCTTTGGCGGTGGCATTTCCATGATAGCCTTGACTTTGGCAAGATCCACTTCGATCCCATTTGCTGATACAATGAAGCCTAAGAGCTTGCCGGAGGTGACTCCAAACACACATTTATTCGGATTCAACCTGACTTTGAATTGTTCTAGTCTCTGAAAGACCTTCTCTAGCACATCTAGGTGGGATTCTCTTGTGAGTGACTTTGCAAGGATGTCATCTACATAGTCCTCCATTGTGATGTGCATCATATCATGGAAGATGGTGGTGATAGCACATTGGTATGTTGCTCTTGTGTTCTTTAATCCAAATGGCATGACATTCCAGCAGAAAGTGCCCAATGGACAAGTAAAAGTTGTCTTATGTTGGTCTTCTGGTGCTATCCTGATTTGATTGTATCCAGAGAAGCCATCCATGAGAGATAACATGGTATTCCCTGTTGTTAAGTCGACTATGATATCTATATTTGGCAATGGAAAGTCATCCTTGCAGCAAGCTTTGTTTAGATCTCAGAAATCAGTCCATAATTTGACTTGGCCATCAGGTTTGGATATTGGCACTATGTTGGAGACCCACTCTGGATAGTCTATTTCTCTGATGAACCCTACATCTAGTAGTTTCTTGAGTTCTTCTTTCACTAGTAGTGCAATGTGTGGATGCATTTTTTTAAGCTTCTATTTGACTGGTTTCACTCTCAGATCTAGTGAAAGATGATGTAGAATCAAATCTGGATCCAATCCTGGCATATTTGCGTATGACCAAGCAAAGTTGACTTGCTTTTTCTTGAAGAATGGTACAAACTTGGTCTTTTCTGGGGGAGTTAGAGACTTAGCAAAGTGAATGATCTTAGGTTGTCCCTCTATTCCAATGTTGACAGGTTCTGTAGGTTCCACAACAATCTGAGACTTCTCCTGGTGCAAGTCATCGAGGAGAATGTCAAGCCTTCCATTGTTAGGTGCCACAGTTGGGTTTTCACCATCGGATGCGTCCTTTCTTTTTACTATTTTGGGATCTGATACTATCGTGGAGCAGTTTTCACCATCAGATCCAATTTTTATTTTGATTTTTTGCGACTAGAAGGCTTGGCACCCTCTCTGAATAAGCCACAATATTAAGTTCAATGATGAAGCCAACTTTATGATCTCTTGTAGGTAGGTGGTCCCTAAGTTCCATGAAATCAATATAGGCATCATCATTTTGGAACATGTCTAATTGCAGGGTTCCTCGTAAATCCCAGTCGATAAGTTCGAGGTACACAAGGGGGAGGGTTCGGAGGATAGATCTGATTCATTGATATTTTGAATGGATATGCGAGGAGTATTGTTAGGGATAGGATCTGGGATGGTGCTTTCCTCCAAATTATTTATTGCGATAGAACTTGAACCTTCCCTGAAATTCATACTCTCGGGAGTTGGCAAGTCACACTCTAATGGTCTATGTGTTAGCATTTGTCCCTCACAGTAGGGGCTATAAGTTTGAATGGTGTCAACTTCCTTGTCATCATAGGAGTACTCTGTGAGTTCATCCCACTCATATTCATTGGAATCTATATCACTGTCCTCTTGAAGGTTATGGATCATTTCCACCATGCAAACATTTGCTTTTGCTTTGCCCTTGTCCTTGTATCCTAGACCTTTTGTATTTCTTGCCAATGAAGACGAAGAAGGTTGAATGGGTTCTATAATTCCTTCTTTTCTTAGGACAATGGGACCTTGTCCTTCATAACCCATTATGCGTAAGATAGACTCACGTCACCCATAGATTTTTGTTGGGATCTTAGGTGGTTCTTGTTGTGTGTTCTCTTCTTCTATGTAGAGCCATTGTAAGATATCTCTTTTCTCTATTTCATCTGATAGGGTCCCCCATTTGACAAAGGGAGCCGTGGGAGGTTTGGAAGGAGCAAATGACTTTGGAAAAGGTGTAGGTCACCAAAAGGATCTTGGAGATAGAGGCATTTTGGCTAGGTTAAGGTTGTACTTGATGGAATATTCCCCTACTCTGATTTCTTTGATTGTGATTTTCTGCTCTTTGGGCCTGGACGAGGAAGCTTCGGAGGTAGAATCATGCTGTGGGATAGGGGTTGTAGAAGCTCCATTATTGGGAATGATGTAATCAGGATTTGAGTGGATAGAGTTGCAATGTTGAAAGGGATCAGGATCACCTTGAATGGTGATCTATTTGCCATTGTGAGGGAATTTGATGCATTGGTGGTAGGTAGAAGGTACAACTTTCATGACATGAATCCATGGTCTACCTAGGAGAATGTTATAGGCTAGCTCCCTGTCTAGGACTTGGCAAACAACGTCTTTTATCACTGGTCCAACTTGTATTAGTAACACCACTATTCCTTTAGTAGTTCTTTCTTCTTCATCATAGGCCTTGATAGTAATCTTTTTCCTAGGATCTACTGCATTTTTAGAGAACCCCAATGTAAGGACTAGCTTGAGTGTGCAAATATTTAAATCGGCTCCTCCATCAATGAGAACCCTTTTGATACGGTGTTTATGAATGAAGGCGACGATATGCAAGGGGGTGTTATGAGGCTGAGATACTGAAAGGTCATCTTGTTTGGTGAACAATATGGTGCTAGAGGAGGTTAGATTTCCTACCATGGCTTGAAACTTCTCTTAGGCCAAGTTCGTGGGTACAGTCATTTCCACTAGGGCTTTATCGAGAATCTCTTTGTGGGAAGGAGACAGACACTACAACTCTAAGATAGATATGTGGGCAGGAGTTTTCTGAAGTTGGTCTATGACACTATACTGATGGGAGTTGGACTAAGAAGGTGATGACCTTGGAGGGAGGGTGTTTAACGTGACCTTACCACTGCAGATGACGATGCTGCAATCAATTTTGTTGGGTCATGATTGTTGGTTGGGCGTGACCACATTGACTTGTGGGATGTGCTCCGATATGCAGTTGATGGTATAATCGAATGGCATGCTTGCATAGTTATCATTATTATGTCTGTTATTCTGATTTTGCCTATTGCAGTTGTTATTGTTGTTGTTGTTGTTGTATGGCCTGTCGTGGTTGAGAAGCGGATCCTTGTATGCCACATGCGTCTCGTTAGAGGTATGTTGTTGAGTGCCTGCCTGATTTTGGTCAAGTATGTCTTGAATGACATGTTTGAGATGGATACAGTTGTTGGTCATATGGCCTCTTCCTTTATGATACTCGTAGAAATTGATGTCTTTCATGATCACTAGTGGGGGGAAGAGTGATCTCATTGTTGGCTAACAACTTTCTTAGCTCAGATTCTTGGGACTCTCCTAGGGGTGTGAATTTTCATCTAGGATTTGAGGTGAACCATGGCTTTGACTCCCGAGAGAATGTTTTGTTGGGCATAGCATTGCTTGCCTCTCCTTTGAGGCTGAAGATTGGTTGCTATTGTTTAGGAGCCGTTACCTTGGCATCGTTGAATACATTCTTATTCTTTGTCTAAAACTTTGACTTGTCTATTGTGTAGTTTGAGTTAGGTGTGTCCTTGTACAACTTGATTTGCCCCTTGGCGATCGTAGCTTTTTCAATAAACAATCCCATCTCAATGACTTTCATGAATGAGGTAGGGCATTGCATTTGTAGTTGGTAACTAAGATCAGGGTTAAGATTGTGGACGAACATTTCTATCATTTACTTCTCAGGCATGTGATATGAGCATTTTCTCGTGAGTTGTCTCCACCTTTGTAAGAAGGCGGTGAATGATTCGCCACTCTTTTGTTTTGTGTTGCATAGATCTAGCATGGAAACTTCATGATCTATGTTATAAGAGAAGTGTGTGACGAATAGGTTCACTAACTCATTGAAAGTTTTGATACCTGGGGGTAGTCTTGAGAACCATTCCATGGCTTGTCCACCTAGAGATCTAGGGAATAGTCTCATTAGGAAAGTTTCATTATGAGATACTTCTAGGCATGCCGCGCTAAACTCCCTAATGTGATCTCTTGGGTCCCCTTTTCCTTTGTATTTGTCAAACTTAGGAACTTCGAATTGATAGGGGAAGGGCACCATGTTCAAGCTTTTGTCAAAGGGGTATGGTGCGATGTCTTCCAAGGAATAAGTCTTAGTGGGTGGCCCTGTTTTGAGTTATGTGTACTATTGTAAATCTTGAATCTGTTTCGCTATCGTGTCCATTGGCATGTTTTGGTCTGTTGTTTGCTTACTTTTGCCTTTGTATAGGGATTTTTCCTCATTTGTGCTCGTTTCGGGAATTCTTTCCTCTCCTAGTTATTTCAAAGCATTGATGTCAAAGTCGGCGAGGAGTTCAAGTCCTCAGCTTGCAAGGTAAAGAAAGTACTTTTGAGGGTCCTCGTGGAGTACTTTGTCTAGCAATCGTTGGAATTTCCTATCTTGGAGGGTTTCTTGGAATTCATCATGAGGGATTTCCTCATCACTGTCGTGAGGGGACACCATTCTATTAGACGCTTCGGACATTTGCTTTTGGTATTGGGATCGAGTTAAAACAATGCAAGTTAATGTGGGATGAAGTGGGGTGAAACTAGAGACTCAAGTAAGATGCTTGTGCAGGTTGGTGAGAAGGGGATACTTGCTTTAACGAGATTTGAACAAGGGACTCTCTAGATCAATGATTTCAAGTAAGGCAGTCGATACAAGATGATAGCCACAAGTAAGGGTACTTGATACCCGTTTACTATGTAGAGACTAGTTGTGCACCAAGACCACTAGCGAAGTTCTGCGACCTACTAGGGTTACTTGAATCCAAAATGATCTGGAAAAGGTCTTGTGCTAATCTGATATAGGATACTTTGACTTTTCTTTAGGGAGACCTGGTAGAAGGTGGATGAGATGACCGATGAAAGAGAGGGTTTGATACGAAATGGATGGGAAAGTGACTGCAAGGTAAAAATCTGATCTCAGAAATTTGGAACAAGGCTAAAATGGGTACCCAGAAGTGGTAAAAAGATTCTCTCAAAATATGCGGAAATACTCACTATCACGGATGTGTAGAAACAGATGCGCGGCAGTAGAGGACAAAAGCGTAGGAATTCGTTATGAATGCACAGTTCTGCTAAAAGTCAAATGTACAGTAACAGGTGACAGATATGTAGCAAGTCGGAATGTATGCACAATAGGTCAAGGTATATGCGCAGCTCTGGTTTTCTTGACTGCTTTTGCTATTTTTGGCATGTTTTTTGATGTTTTTGGTTTCTTGGTTGCAAGATGGTCTTTTTGATCTGATTTTCTTAATTATGGAAAGAAGACACAACAAACACAAAGAATGTTTTCATGGTTTTTGTTTTTTTTTTTGTAATTTTTTTGACTCTTTTTGACTCAAAAAAGAAAGTACAAATCCTACGTTGGAAAAGGCAATATTTGTCGGATCCCCTAGCTGTACATATTCAAAGCGGATAGCTTCAGGATCTTGGTAGCATTGACTCCTCTCCATGGCACACACTTCTCACACATACCAAGATCTAAGTTTCCCAAAGCTCATACCCCCACCGAACCTTAGGATTGTCTCTGCTATCTCTACTAAGAACCACATGAATTGGGGTGGCTTCAAAGGTCCCACCTTTTGCGCCAACAAATAGAAGGATTTTGGTCTACTAAAACAAGGATGAATAGTAAGTGCAACCATTTGAGTAGTTATACATGCGGCAGCAGTACTCTCCATTATGGAGTCTCCTAGCCTGCAAGGGTTGTGCCTTGGAGGGTTTTGGGGGAGGTTGGTTGTCTGTATAACACAACTTCACTCGTTGTTTAAAGCTTTCGCTCCAAACACAATTTATTTATAGTGGCTCGGTAGGGCTTGGCTTTAGCCTATTACCACTTAAGGTCGTTCCCCAAGGATGAAAGGATATCCAAGGGCAAGCCTCTCTAAAGGTTTAACACATGCGAAAAATGATATGTCTGGCATTTTGGTCACCCAAGATAGGGGAGAGCATAAGCCTGGTATCATTCCCAAAAACATGAAAGACAGTGGTTCTTTTCCCCTAATTAAAATGAAAAAGACTATATGAGCTAGCTACTTGGGCACACACGCAAGTTGTTAACTTTGAAAACAAGATAGCAGTGGTTCAATTTTATCCTCCTAGCATTGGGACTAGATTCAAGTTGTTGATGCAACAAGATTCAAGTTACTCCTTTCCTAGTTAGATCTAGATATGATTTTGCATGAACATTCAATTACTATCCTTTAAAAAGATGATGTGTTAACAATGCAACTAGAATGACTAAACCAGCCCCTAATCCTACAAGTAGATGAGAGAATATTCCTATGAAAAGTGTCAGCATTAGCAAAAACCACAAGAAATACCCTTAAACCACTGTTCAGTATAGATGCGCAGCTTCAGAGCCTAAATGCACAGAAACAGAGCTCAGAAGTGCAGAAAGTTTAAAAGCACAGAACAGAGCTTAAAAGTGCAAGAACATAGAGCATATGTGCAGGAATATTAGATGCGTCGTAACAAAGATGAATGCGCGGCTTCAGAGGTCAAATGCGCCGAAAGATCATATGCACCAGAACAGAGCTCAAATGCGTGATAGAATTGTTCAAATGCATCGAATCCTCTTGTGTATGAAACTTTTGCACAAAAAACTTAGTTTTTGGATTAAATCGGGGCAAGGCCCCACGGTGGGTGCCAAAAATGTTAAGGGAAAATTGGAGTAAACATGAATAATCAATGTATATCAACAATACCCAATAACTCAATGAAATAAGAAACAAAGAAGATTGAACAAAAAAAGAACTTCAAACCTTGCAAAACCTCTTCACTTCGGAGCTTCCATTGATTGCCTATCTCAATCGATCTTGTATGTATGAATAAGGCCCTCAGAGAGTGCACTTCCTTGCTATTCCAAGATTGTCAATGGAGAATGGCCATGATAGTGCTTTGTAATGAAGATGAGCTTCACAACAATGGTAGTGATATGGTAACAAGTTGATCGCAAGCAAATGGAATGACTTGGGTGCCAAAGGCATGCTGTAATTCCTGCAGAGTAACAATACTAGAAGCTTGTGTTGGTTTTTGCTTCTAAATCAGCATTATGGTTTGCCAGTTCTAATGCACAGGTAGATTTAGCCAACTGAATACAGGAGGTTGCGTGAGCTCCTCCCCTTCACTTCTGGTTCTGCCGCACCAAGGGGGGTGTCCCTATTTGATAAAAGTATAACCTTGACTATCTCAATGACAGAAGGATTTAACTTGACGGCAACAGGCAGAATACTCTCATGTATGGACCAAGATTTGTGTAACAAATCACAAGGTTGGCAACATTCTTAGACATAATGTCTGGTTAGGTATGAGAGCATGCAGAGGTTCCTAATCCTAATCCTACAACTAACAGGTGGAAGTGATGAGATGGGTTGAAATGGTGTTTGGAGTGATGGGACTTTCCTAGACCCATTGAACAGACAAATTCCCAAACCAGTGCCTTATCTGGGCAGCAGAGTCATATCTAAGACTATAAATGTCTCCCCATGACAACATAAATTCATATCCAGAGGACCTAAGAATAATGCTACTGCCTAACAGCAACATGTCCAAGAAAGAGTATCATTAATGATCATGCTTAACAGATCCTATGATGCAATCTATTCCCCTTTGTATCTGATCAAAAGCCTATTTAACCACTCCTTGAGCAGATGCAATAAATCAGACACACAGTATGCATACACTGAAAAACTTGGAAGTCCTTGACAACCTTGTTTGAAAGGAAAACAAATGACATACAGGAGACAATCAGAAACAATACACACACAGGTGTTTTTCATTTAAAATCAATCTGCATAGAAGGTCATCATAGAGAAAATCATTATTTACAATCCAAGATAGATTAGTACACCAGACTAAGGACCGAGTCTGTAGCAAAAAATGCCTTTCAAAATGTGAACACCTTATGTTCAGAGTCAGAGCCGAAAGCCCAAAAAACCTCCAACCTCTTAAAAGTAACATAGCCAAAACCATTTATACAGAACCGTGTACATTTAGCAATTAATTACATGGCCAGAAGTCACAAATCCGCCAGATACATCCATCAGAGGGAATGGCGCTCAGAAGCCATCAATGCAGCAGATAAGGGAGGCCTTGAGCCTTGCGCCGCCATCAGGAAGTCTTCACTCAAAAATCGGGCAACCTGATCATGTGTACCATCGCCCATACCCCCGCTACAGTCGCCATTGATGGCTCAACCACCCGCGGCCTACCTGGAAACTGTCGCTACGTTCAAATGGAAGTTTCCCGCCAAAACACGTTTACCACAGGTTCAAAAAAATGCAGGAAGAATAGTCCCACATGCATGCTGCCGAGACCACTTCATTAGTTTAAAAATGGGGCCGCATACATACTAAGTGTCGAGTGCTTTTGCCGCGCTCGACACACATGCCCTCGCCAAAAGCCCATCGCCAAGACTAACACCATCGGACCACCCCAAAAATCTCTCACCGAGCTCAATAGTCTGATAACTTGCTTCGCATTCCCCTTCATCGGCCAGAGATAAACTATCGGGCCGACCTTCCAAACCTTCACCGATCTACCAAGTTACGCCGACAACACCCTCGCTTCCTATCTCCGTCGGTGAAACCAACTCTATCGGCACAACAAGAATTGCCCTCGCCGACACAGCCGATCACCTCAATACACAATCCTTCGGCGAGACACACGCCAATGACACCCCATCGGCCACACCTCCCATTGTCGGCACAACCCAAAACACTTCGACCGACAATACAACTCTCACCGATGACCACTCCAAATCCTCATCGGCCTGACACAACCCCATCGGCGGACCCTCCAACTGCTAGCCCGATATGCAATCTTACTCCGATGGCATTCCTCATCAGGCAAACTCCTTACATCGGCGGCCCAAAAATTTGCTTTGCCGATAGCCAAACACACGCCAATGGACATCCATCGGCCAGACCAAAACAATCGGAGCACTCAAGAAATCTTTTGCCGATGAAGCCAATCACTCTAATAAGACCAAAAACATAAAGCTTTGAACCATTGAACCCCGAACCAAAAGGGTTCAACACGAGGGTTCAATGCGATGGTTCAAACATCAAAAATAATACTCCATAGGCAACAAAGCTTCGAACCATTGAACCTTGAACCAAAACAAAAAGGTTCAAGCGGGAGGTTCAACGATGCAATATTTGCGCAAGGCAAATGCATAATGCAACCCGTTAGAAGAAAATTGAACCCTGAACCGCTGAACCACTGAACTTAGAGAAAAAAGGGTTCAAGTTCAAACTGAAATGTCAAAGACACAAAAATGAACCCATGCCGATGGAGAAAAAACGAAGACCCCTCCTCAAGAAATGAGGTGCAAATGCTGAAAAACACTGAAGGGGTGCCAAAACTTAGAACCTTTTGAATATTTTGGGATGGTGCCTGCATGAAAATTGCTAAATTAACTGACAGTGAATTCAGGCACCAACAACTTGGATGAATGAAATGGAAGAAGAGGGTTCAATTTATAGACTTGAGAGAGAAAATATCAATGGTATAGAAAGAATGAGAAGATCAATGGTTGAGAACGGTTGAGGAATGTGCGCGAATAAGAAGAAGACATGTGTCTTGCTATATTTTGCATGAGAGGAATTAATAAAATAGAAGAATGAGTTAACTGAAAAGATTAAATCAATTTAAAAAATAGATCAATCAGTTAAGAGAATAGAACTAAAGAATGGAAATTGCATGAGGAAGAGAAGATATTTTAGCTCAATTAAATATTTAGAATATTCAATTGCATGTGCACAAGGATTGAATTATATTTAGAGATAACTCAATTTAGAAGAAATGGACAACTTAAATAAATATTTGATTTATTTAAATTTAGAGAAGATATTATTGGAAGAAACAATTAAATAATTGATATTATTTAATTTAGAATGAATTTGGAAGAACTAATTAAATAATTGGTATTATTTAATTTGTTGGAGGAATTAGAAGAATTTTAAGAATTTTAATTAAATAAATTGATTCTATTTAATTATTGGGAGAATATGAATCAAATAAATAAATTTGTTTATTTATTTATTGATAGAGAAATTTGACTTAAATAAATATGAAGAATATTTATTTGGACAAAGTTGTCATTTTTAGGCATATACAGTATTTTTTAGTTTGCGACTGCTAATGGAGTATTTTTAGTCCTTGCATGATTGTTTACAATATTTACATTGTTGATTTTAGCAAGGGGCTATCAATTTTGCAACTGCTATACCATTTTCACATTGCTAGTTTTGATAATTTTAGGTCATGTGTTGTTGTTATCAGTCATGAATGGATGTAGTTCTAAATATTTTGAGAGAGTTTCCTCACTTAGTGATGTTTGTGGAGGATTTCTGCTATTGGAAACAATAAATCTATCCACCATATCTTATTGATTGTGGTGAGATTTCAAGTGAACTATGGTTGTTGCAACTTGCTTCTAGCCTCGACATTGCCCACATTCTTGATTTTTGTGAGGAAGTTTTAGTTTTGCACCTATTGTACCTTTGTCATGTTGTTGGTTTTGAAAATAACAAGTTTGGAATTACTATTAACAATCATGAACAACTTCAAGCTTGCACATTTTAAGGGAGTTGCATCAGAGGAATGACGTTGATAGAAGGTTTTAGCTAAAGGAAAAAATTATTTCAACCACCATGGTTCTGATTTGGATGCGATTTTAGGTGGTTTGTGACTATTGTAACTTGTTTCAAGCCCATACATAGTTTGATTTGCACCATATTTTGGAAGCTACAATTCACAACATCATTGAAGGATCCATGGGGAACTCAAGGTTTTGGTTATGAATCTCAAATAAGTGTCCTAAATTCTTCATCACATAGGAGGAGCTAGGTATTGTAACAAAAACATGGTGATGAGTACATATGGCATCTTTTGGTCTTGTGGGATTTTTTGGATATTTCCATGCATCATCAAATCAAAGAGGATCATCTTGAGAGTGAGTTGGATTCCTTGTCCAATACTATCACAAAATTTTCAAAGGTTTGTGTTATGGATTATGCACACTTGTTGACTGAATTGTTTCCTAAGTTGTGTAGGTTGCATACAATCATTGTGGGTAATGGATTTGGGAGATGTTGTACTTGTTGGCCCAAGTTGTTCCACTTGACAGAGACAAGATCCAAATGTTATAGTGTGATTCATAGTGTTGACACGATGGTATTTGAGCATCCAAATGTGCATGATATTTTTTGGCAGAAGTTGCTCCATCCAATAGGTACAGGGTCTAAACTCTATGGACATTACAGCATGATTCGTCATATTAGCACAATGATACTTGAGCATCTGGGTTTGCAACTGCTTGTGGGAAAGAAATTCTAGAAAGGGTGGACTAACATGTCCCTTTGTCTATACTAAATTAAAAAAATGTATTATTTTAAATTAGGCCCAAAAAGTTCTAATTAAAGAGGCAACTTAATAATATTATTATATAAAAAGTGTTTTCAACACTTAAAAATAAAAAGTGTTTTTAACACTAATAAAAAAATAAAAAGTAGTTTTAAATATTTTTTATAAAAAGCATTTTATTAAATGTTAGGGCCCAACTTTTGAAAAGAGGCAACTATAAATGGATTGATTGGCTTCTCATTTGATCATATCATTCAAGTTATCCTCTTTACATACAATTTTCATATTTGAGCAGTTTCTTCAATCTAGGGCATTCAAGAACGAAATCCCTTAGTTTTGTTTAGGGTTTGAGAGGACAAAAACCCCCTTGGATTCCACATTTGGAATCAAAGACGAAAACCCTTGCTTCCAATTTTGGGTGATTCCTGTTGACCTATTTTCCTCTGTCTAGAGTTAAATAGTTCATCTTGTATTTTCCTTGAAAATCCTTTAGAAAATGACCCTATAAGACTTAAATCCTTCAAATTATTCATACTGTGCCTTGCAAAAAATCCCAATATTATCACCTTGAGAATCTTTGCCAAAAACCAGAAAAAACCAGAAACCTTTTGTCCTCAAGTGCTTTCCATCGCAGATAAATCTCAATTTTATACTTAGTAATTGCATATTGCATTTTCGAATGTATATTCGCATATACATTCACCATTGTATATGCAATATACAATGTCAAAGATGCAAGTCATACATACAAGAGTGAATGAATAGTTGCAATGTACATCGGCAGGATGCAACAGTGGCTTGTATATGCGATTGTATCTTTGTATATACAATCGCACATACAAAGGCCAATGTACATCGGAGCATATACAAGGGGAAGTATGCATCGGCAAAGATACAAAGTCAAACATACATCAATGAATATACAAAGGGCAATACAAGGTTTTGCTTGTACATTCGCATTGTATATGCGATATACAAAGGCCAC
This sequence comes from Cunninghamia lanceolata, assembly GCA_027924645.1. Lineage (NCBI taxonomy): Eukaryota > Viridiplantae > Streptophyta > Pinopsida > Cupressales > Cupressaceae > Cunninghamia > Cunninghamia lanceolata. The sequence continues at coordinate 1,153,367 of BSBN01000806.1, forward strand.
ATGCAAGCAAAAGATACATTGGCCGATAAACATACAAGCAGCAAGTAAAGGCAAGATACAAAGGGATGGGCCCACCAATTGGATGAATATGTGATTGCATCTTTGTATATACAATTGAACATACAAAGGAGACATACAAGGAGTTACATACAAGGCCCGGACCCGATAGCGATTCCAATCCGCTCCATAATCATTTGAGGTCCGCGCTATGCATATTGCATTTGTATGTGCAAATATACAAAGCGATATGCCAAAGGAGGAGATACAAGCCGGACCCGAGTGCACTTTCAAATTTTTCTATAAATATTTGGGGTCCATGCCTTGTATGTAGGTGATTGTATGTATATACAATCTCAGAAACAAGCATATACAAAGGCCGATATGCAAAGGGATTTTCGGCGTGACAAGGTGCATCGACAGCTCAACTAATAGTCATTCCGATGGCCGATGGGGATGCAGTTTTTTAGCGATGGGTCCCAGCTTCAATGCGGCAGTGAATCAGGTGGTGCCACGTGGCAGGGGTAGCAGATGTAAAAGGTAATACAAAGGCAAATGAATATACAAAGGCATTTCAAAGGCCGATTTAGATGTCGAATGCAGCGCACATACAATGATAGATACAAGGCAGTTTGCATATGCAAGCACAGATTCAAAAGGTCATTCAGATGCCGATTCAGGATGCAGATGCAAAGCGATATACAGATGCAGTTGACCGCAGCTTTGACTGCAAATATCTCCCTCATCCTGGCGAATTTTGACATGCTGCAAAAGGCAAAAATGCTTGTTTTTGCCTCCTCTTTCATCTGGCAGGCTTTAATGGAGGATATTTTCACTTTCAAATTTTGGATCTAGATTTGCATGTTTTAGCAACTAGACGTTTTAGCGACCATTTTAGATATGCAAATGTAGATATTTGTGGCATTCATTGCTACAAATTGATGATGTAGAAGCTTGCATTAAAGACTCAAAATATCTTCTACATGCCCTATTACAGATCTTTTATTCAATAACTTCTGCAGGTAGACATCCCTTTAGGCAGATATTTTCTGGCAGCCCATGGGCAAATCGATTGTAACCGACTGAGGTCAAATGTAAAATGCTATATATACTTGTAAAACAGATGTATATGGTGGTTTTGGTGGTTCTTCTGGGCTATTTTGTAATGGCTACTTGGCCTCTATAATCAATATAAACAGGTATTTTTCCCCTCTCTTTTATTTTTTTAGCAGTGTGTCTGCTCTTTGGATTATTGTAGGCTGCGGATTGTGGGCAAATCGGTCCCTTTCATCCCTCCATTATTATGTCTTGACCTCTGTTAAAATTAATATGAGTCTGTGTAAGTATTTACAACTGTGAGATTATTACTATGTCAATTCAGTTGTAGCCAAACACATTTAAATCTGGTGTATCACTTATTTCATTTCAACATTCTTTCTAACCCTTTTCCCAGAAAGCATTAGCACTAGGTTTAGATGCATTTCTCTAAGCAATAGGCTTAGAAAGAGGAAGCCAGCCTTCTCCGGAGGTCTAATCTCATTTCGCAAGGTCCCACACTTCGAGATCATTCTCATGTTTCTCTGGGTTGCTAAAGTTTTACAACTGCAACAAAGGGTGTAAATCTGAGAGACAACAGTTTCTGGCATGCCTGGTGGGACGAGTTCGATGAACTTCTCATCAAGATACTAAGAGATTTGGTGTTTCTCCTAGTATTACCAGCCTTTGGAGGTAATACAAACAACATCATGGCGACTTTACTGAACAAATCAGCTAGTTTCAGCAGCCCAAGCACCTAAAATTTCATCAAAAATTAGGGTTTTGGTGGTTTTCCTAGTCTATTCAGCTTCCAAAGGCATCTTAATCACCTGACGACTCCCTCTCTAGTATGTATCCAGTTTCTTTTTGGTTGCAGACCTTTTACTCTAATTCTGACATTTTTATGATTATCCAATATTTAGATGCTATAAAATGTCAAAATTTTATGGGAATCATGGCTATTCCCCTACCCCTAATCCAAATATAGGCTATTGGCCCCCATATCAGTGATACCAGGCCCCAAATGCCTCTAAATTTATGTCAAACAGCTCTTTGCCTCATTATGATCAGCATCACCAGCAGGAGCATTTTCAAGCCACTCTTGTTTATCCTTGTTTGCAACCTATTCATACCTATAGTCGGCCTTGTGAAACCCTTTCTACTCTAAATCAAACATGCAACCTCCCTAGTCAATCCCAAAATGATAGTAATTTGGGCAGCATTAAGAGTTTGTTACTGGATTTCCAAAGGCAATCTTCAGAAATAGATAGAGAAATGCAATATAACATGCAGCAAGAGGAGCTTGCATATCAAGCTTATTTGCACCAATAAGAGGCAGAAAATAGAAGGGTGTATGAGGAAGAATGCTTGAACATGCAACTTACAGCCAAAGAGAAACAAATAAAATAGTTGCTTGCTCAAGAACAAGAGCTCAAAGTAAAAAGTTTCTCTCCTATTCCCAGCTTCAAACAAGTTCATCCTTCAAACCAAAGTGAATCTATGAAAGAGCCTCAAACTTCTCTATCATGGCAGCCTTCTTGGACCAAGCATCCTGGTTACAAAATACCAAACCTTGTAAAGGCCAATCCTCTCATACCAATTCAAAATCAGGAAGAGGAAAAGGTTGTAGAATCCAAGCCTATCATAATTCTAAGTTTGAGGCAGCCTTCTATCTTTAAGGTTCCAAGTTGGAAAGGGCCATCTTTGTCACCCTGTGAAGACCCTCCACCAAACATACAAATGGAAACATGCTCTAGCATCTAGCTAGCAAAAGAAGAGCAAAAGAGGCTTTTGTTGGCTCCATTTCAAAGGTTGGAAACTCAATCAGCTATCTCTTTTCCAAATCCATTCTTTGAAGAAGAGGTTTCCAAGTTCAGAATACTAAGCTTCAAGCAAGATGAGTCTCCTAAGTCTCCTAAATTGAATATTCCAAGTTTTAGAGGGTCCTATCCACTGAAAGAACCTATACTTGACCAAGGGCAACCTAGACTCCACAAGTTTCCAGGCTTCAATGCCTTTATCCCTACATAAGTCCCTGTTCCTGTGCAAACTCAAATTATCCTTCCCCAGGAACAAATTTGTCCAGAACCCTCTCCCCTCCAAGAAATTCAAGAAGATATTCAGGGCTCTTTCCCTAATGCTATTTCAATCCCAAAAGATAATTGGAAAGATGAGCCAAAAAAGGAGGTGGAAGAAGATAAAACTAATGAGGAGTAGTTTGTTCCTACATTCACAAAGATAGAATTGTTTGAACCTATTACACCTGTGAGTAATGTTAACCCAAATAAGGGATTGAGTCCTCTAAACTTTAGTTCTTTTGAAGCCTTTTCTCATGCATCTGATCAAGCAAACAAGGTTGAAATGCAAAGAGCGCATGGGGAAAACTTTCAGCTATAGAGGCAACCTAAACACAATCTAGTGGAGCTACAGCCAAATGATGGAGGCATAGGGGAAGAAGTTGTTAAGATCACTGCAGAAGTGGATGATGTTTCCCTACTGGATGAACTACCTAATTATGTTGAAGATGAGGAAGATGAGCAGCTAGTTGTGGATATGCAGCAACAAGAGAACACTGAAAATAATGACAATTTTCTACAGGTTGAGGTTGATGAAGCTATTTTGCAAGATCTCAACTGGTTGGAGGAGCTTCCTTTCTGTTGTACAGAAGAATTTGAGGCTAATTTAGCAAATGAAAGTCTGCAGGAAGAGGCTACCTCATTGTTTGAACTTTTGCCTTCCTTTATTGAAGAAGCAAATATTGATTTGGAGGGCACTTCTTTGAGTAGTAGTGAAAATTTTGAACTTAAGCTAGCTGTTTGTAAAGGTCTTCTAAGAGTTGATAGCTTTGATGAGCTTCTGGCTGTCCTAGTAAAGGAGGATGTTCCATTGACCATGGAGGAGGAATCAACATGGCAAACTATCATGCAAGGTGAAGATAATGATATCATTTCTGAGCTTTCAAATTGTCTTCTCTATTGTCCAACCTTAGTCATGAACAAGGACAGCGATGAACAAAAAATAGAAAGGTTTGAAGAATGCAGTCATGATTGCATTATATCAGTCTTCTTGGGTTCTTTGAAGGAAGAAGGAGAAAACCATGAGATACCAAGTCAGCTGCTTCACACACTAGAGCAAATACATGGGATCAAACATATTGAGTTACATGTCACTTCAAGGGGATGCCCAATCTGGCATCTAGCCCAGCTGGAGACACATCAAGAGGAGTCACCACTTGTCATGCTTACCTCTAAGCATGAAGTTGAACATCAAAATGAATGGGATTAGCCTATTTATTCACCACAAGTTAGCAGCACTAGCAATCAGTCTAGGTGGATAGGTGAGTTCATCTCCATTTTGTGGGGGATGGTTTATCAATTTGTCATATGCCCATTCCCCCCTCACCTCTTTTTAACTGCCCACATGCATGAGAAACATTGTAAATTGTTAAGGAAGGGCAGTTACTTTCAAGAACCAGTTAATGGCTTTGTTTAACGTCACCTCTGACTGGTTAGTTTAGGATTAGAGTAGATTTTATTTCAACTTTAGGTTTCCTTTCAATAAGTGCCCATGCACTCTACTGTATTCTCATTAGGAGATACATGCCTGCTTGTTGTTTTTATTTTAGATTGGTAGCTTGCCCAGTGTTGCAATCTTTTTGACTCCATGCCCAATGGATGCATAAGGCCACTGATCTCATGTTTAGCAGACAAACATCTCGTGGAAGTCACCAAAATGTTGACCCATTTTCCTCTATCCAGAGTTAAATAGTTCACCTTGTATTTTCCTTGAAAATCCTTTAGAAAATGACCCTATAAGACTTAAATCCTTCAAATTATTCATGATGTGCCTTGCAAAAAAATCATAAAATTCTAACCTTGAGAATCTTTGCCAAAAACCCAAAAAAAACCCAAAAACCTTTTGTTCTCAAGTGCTTTCCATCACAGATAAATCTCAATTTTATACTTAGTAATTGCATATTGCATTTTCGAATGTATATTCACATATACATTCACCATTGTATGTGCAATATACAATGTCAAAGATGCAAAGTAAAGATGCAAGTCATACATACAAGAGTGAATGAACAGTTGCAATATACATTGGCAGAATGCAACAGTAGCTTGTATATGCGATTGTATCTTTGTATATACAATCACACATACAAAGGATAACATGCAAAGGCCAATGTACATCGGAGCATATACAAGGGGAAGTATGCATCGGCAAAGATACAAAGTCAAATGTACATCAATGAATATACAAAGGGCAATACAAGGTTTTGCTTGTACATTCGCATTGTATATGCGATATACAAAGGCCACATGCAAGCAAAAGATACATTAGCCGATAAACATACAAGCAGCAAGTAAAGGCAAGATACAAAGGGATGAGCCCACCAATTGGATGAATATGCAATTATATCTGTGTATATACAATCGAACATACAAAGGAGACATACAAGGAGTTACATACAAGGCCCAGACCCGATAGCGATTCCAATCCGCTCCATAATCATTTGAGGTCCGCGCTATGCATATTGCATTTGTATGTGCAAATATACAAAGCGATATGCAAAAGGAGGAGATACAAGCTGGACTCGAGTGCGCTTTCAAATTGTTCTATAAATATTTGGGGTCCGCACCTTATATGCAGGTGATTGTATGTATATACAATCTCAGAAACAAGCATATACAAAGGCCGATATGCAAAGGGATTTTCGGCGTGACAAGGTGCATCAGTAGCTCAACTAATAGTCATTCCAATGGCCGATGGGGATGTAGTTTTTTAGCGATGGGTCCCAGCTTCAATGTGGCGGCAAATCAGGTGGTGCCACGTGGCAGGGGCGGCAGATGTAAAAGGTAATACAAAGGCAAATGAATATACAAAGGCATTTCAAAGGCTGATTTACATGCCGAATGCAGGGCACATACAATGATAGATACAAGGCAATTTGCATATGCAAGCACAGATTCAAAAGGTCATTTAGATGTTGATTTAGGTTGCGGATGCAAAGCGATATACAGATGCAGTTGACCTCAACTTTGACTATGAATATCTCCCTCATCCTGGCAAATTTTGACATGCTACAAAAGGCAAAAATGCTTGTTTTTGCCTGCTCTTTCATCTGGTGGGCTTTAATGGAAGATATTTTTACTTTCAAATTTTGGATCTGGATTTGCATGTTTTAGTGACTGGACGTTTCAACGACCATTTTAGATATACAAAGGCACATATTTGTGGCATTCATTGCTGCAGATTGATGATGCAGCAGCTTGCATTGAAGACTCAAAATATCTTCTACCTACCCTATTCTAGATCTTTTATTCAATAACTTCTGCACGTAGACGTCCCTTCAGGCAGATATTTTCTAGTAGCCCATGGGCAAATCGATTGTAACCGACTGAGGTCAAATGTAAAATGCTATATATACTTGTAAAATGGATGTATATGGTGGTTTTGGTGGTTCTTCTGGGCTATTTTGTAATGGCTACTTGGCCTCTATAATCAATATAAACTGGTATTTTTCCCCTTTCTTTTATTTTTTTAGCACTGTTTCTGCTCTTTGGATTATTGTAGGCTGTGGATTGTGGGTAGATCGGTCCCTTTCATCCCTCCATTATTATGTCTTGACCTTTGTTAAAATTAATATGAGTCTGTGTAAGTCTTTCCAGCTGTGAGATTATTTCTGTGTCAATTCAGTTGCAGCCAAACACATTTAAATCTGGTGTATCACTTATTTCATTTCAGCATTCTTTCTAACCTTTTTCCCAAAAAGCATTAGCACTAAGTTTAGATGCATTTCTCTAAGCAATAGGCTTAGAAAGAGGAAGCTGGCCTTCTTCGGAGGTCTGATCCCATTTCACAAGGTCCCACACTTCAAGATCATTCCCATGTTTCTCCATATTGCTAAAGTTTTACAACTACAGCAAAGGGTGCAAATATGAGAGACAACAATTCCATCCGGGGATCACAGTTGTGTTGATTTGTCAAGGATTTAAAGACATTTTTCAGCTTGCTACAATGGCGCTACAGTGTCACTACAATGTTTGTTGTTGATTTTAGGAGGTTTCAAACAAGATTCCAGTGAAAAACTATTTTGATTTTCAGGAAAATGTCATCATTTTGTTATTAAACCATGATTGACAATTTCTAGGTTGATTTTTAGAATTTTGGTGAATTTTCTAATCATCATTTAGAGCAGATTTGATTTATTTCCATCATTATAGCTGGTCACCACACTTGGAGAGAAAATCAGTTATTTTGGCATTGAGTCAATCTAGTTGCAATTTCTCTTAAATGCAATTATAAAAATCAAGAAACTTCACATTAGAAAACATTCTTCAACCATCCATAAATGAACATAAGATCCCATATTATTAATGAAAAGCTTTTACATCTATTGCAATAAAAGACTAATAAAAAATAAATAATAAAGTCAGCAAATGTGGCCTCAAAGATGAATCTATTACCCCTAAAATTTCCTATAAGTATGGAGACTTTTGTATATTGAGAGGATAATTGCAAAAACCTTCTCCATACTCACAAAAAATGAACTACACAAGACTTCAAACTTGAACTACAACATTTGATACGAGATATTAGATGGGCCAGAGGACATGTTAGCAGGGTACAGAGCATAAAGAAGAGCCGATCGGAAGCTACCACATACTATGCAGAGGTGGAGCCGACAAGAAATACATCCCAATATGTAATAGCTATAGTATATATATAGATATAGGATATGATGATCAAATATAAGAGAATGGGAGTATGATAGATGATCTATTCTAATGTAAGAATGACATAGGAGTCATGATTGTAACTATTGAGGCAGAGACTTAGACCTGCCGGAGGATGGATAGAAGATGTATGGATTTGATGATTGTTAATATAGATATGGAGATCCATCGGTACCGGGTAATTTTGTGTTGTCTTACTTTGATGTGTATGTGATGCTCTATTTTGTTATTCTTTATGTTTTGTTGGCAACCTCTAGCTACTTGACCGGGGTATAAACTAACTATGAAGACTTGACTGAGGATAGGATCTCTAGACCAGTATCTCCTCTACTCTTCTTGCTAACATTTGGTTTCGTTGTCGGGACCCAATAAGAAGGTAGTTAAAATTTGAAACAGCAAAACATCCAAAGAAATAGCGCAGAGTTCTAGAAAGGAGAGAAGGCGATGTTGGAGGGAAAATTTTTCAAATTGCGGAGGAATTCAGGTCTCCTTAAGTTTCTACCTCTGTGAGAGGGGGGGCAGGTACTTAAGGGGATGGCGAGTGGAAATGGGTAGGGTCCACAAGGACCTTTCAAATGAGGTGACTCTTCAAACAAGGATTCCATGGGATATAAGAGGACTAATGGAACACCAAATCAAGAAAACTCATGATGAAAGGGGAGAAGCGGAAGAAAAGAGAGATTGGTGAAGAAATCAAAATTGGTATGGAGATAAGCAGATAGGAGAGATTGAAGCAAACTCGTGAACAACAAGAACATTACCACAGAAGGATGGAAAGGGTACAAGAGATGGAGAAAGGAGGGATAATAGAAGTTACGGAAGAAAAGGAGGAAGAATTTGAAGAGCACACCACTGAGGGTGTTGTCGGAAGGAAGGAAGAAGACAAGTGCATCACAGAGGATGCTGCTGAGCTCGCCACTGGGGGTGATTTCGAAGAAAGGAAGTCAAAAGGTGAAGAGATAGAGGGTATTAGGGAGGATGTTGCTAAGCGCACCACTATGGATGCTGCTAGAGAGGAATGCAGAAGGACAAGTGAAGAAATAGGTGAATTAGGGTTTATGTTGTAGACTATCGATAAAGTTGAATTACCACCAGAGATTTTGAAGATGGATGAGGAATATATAGAGGAGCTAATTTGTCAAAACATAAAAGGAAATAACAGGAGGGGAAGATGTTGTAACATTAAGAAGATTTTTGAGGATTTTGGAAGGTTATTTCAATCATCATTGGATGTCATTTACAAATGGAAGAATATCCTCTAATTTGAAGAGACTCTATGAAGAGACACAACCCCTAGACCATGAGTCACCCCGAGTGCCATATAAAGTCAAGAGAATTTTAGTAGAGTAGAAAAATATTTAAGCAAACAAGGAAGCAGTTAAAATAGCAGAGATCCAGAGAAATTTCGCAGAGGTTTTAGGAGAGGAGTATTTTGATATCTGACTACATAGAGATAAGGGAAGAGGAGGAAAGTTGATAGAAGACATCCTAACTAGAGGAGTAGGCCGAAAAGAACTCACTGTAGAAACTTTGAGAAGACCAATCATGGATATTCCTATCAAGCTACCAATCTTTGAGAAGGACAAGCTACCGAAGCAGCTGAACACATCTTTTTGCTGGAGTCAATTTGGAACTGGAAGGGAGTAACAAGAGATGAAATCAAGTTGTTTGACTTCATAGGCACCTTGCGAAATGAAGCATTGAAGTGGTATAGGAAGACATGCCCGAATAGGGACAAGGATTGGGATGAGATCAAGAAGCTATTTTTGGAGAATTTTGGAGTTCTGAATGTTCCGACAGAAAGGGTGAGTAAGATGAGAGATTTGATGCATTTCAACAAGAAATCAATAAAGGACTTTGATTGAAGATTCGAGACAACTAGGAAGTTGGAGGAACCACTAACTAAGAAGTAAAAGATAGAATGGTTTATTTTTGAAATAAGCCCTAAAATAAGGTCAGCCCTAGATGGAAGAATATTTGAGACATACGCAGTAGTGAAACTAGCCTGCTAGATAGAATCTCAATCTTGGCATAGACAAGATAAGATGAAAGAAAACCTAGAATTGGAGAAGCTAAAACTAGAATTGGAGTAGTTGAAGCTGAGGCAAGAAATCTTGGCTAAGCAGAGGAGAATACATAGAAGCAAAGACGTAATATTTGGTGCTGATACTGTACAAGAGGTCACTTGAGAAATGAATGCCCTACAATGAAATGTGAAAAAGAAGTTGCCACAATAAAAGTAGGCATCAAAACAACAACAAAAAGAATCAATTCAGTATATTGTGGATTATGCAGAGAATGGCATGACCATGAAACACCTAATTATCCTTCATAGAACTTTTGGAGCTGTTGGCACCCAGAAAATCCAGTTTCCAAATGCTTCTTTTTCTTCTAAAAAATCCAAAATCATGTTGACATATTTTGCCCAAGTGGGCTCTAATGCTCACCATTGGATAGAGAATTGAATTCTGAGCAACTTTGCATTTTGAACCACCTCAAAATTCCTTAAAATAAAAAAGTTATGCTTGTTCAAAGTTTGGCTTTTTATGTTTTTTCCTGGGTCAAAAAAGTGGCTTCTCCCTATGAATATTTTTGCCCTATCAGCAAATCGGCTTTTTCACAAACTTACTAACTTTTTAGTAGTTCAGCTTTTAGCCGATTCTCTGATAAGTCGATAGCAGAGCAAAGGGAGAGTGTGCAGCAAAGGGATAAAGGCAAATGAAGAAACATATCGGCAAAGGGTTTGGTTTGAAGTTTTTAAAGTTCACCGATAGGGAGTTCTCCCAACGGCCATTTTGTCGATAAGGCTAAGGAAAAGGAAAGGCAGTGCCTTTGTTGGAGATTCCACTAAAAACCAAACTTTCCTCAAAGTTCATGTTCTTTGTGTTTCATCGATTAAGTGGTAAGGCATCTCAAGGAGAAGTTGTTCTTGATTTGGTTTAGTGAATTTTTGCCGATAAGGCAAATATGGTCAAAGGTTGAAGTTTAAAAAAAATTCAAAGGCAAGAGTGAAGTAATGTGTTTGTCGAGGAATTGGCATGTGGCCAAACCGATGGAACAATTCAGATTTTCAACAATTCACCGATGGGCTTCTTCGTTGATAATAAAAGCAAAGAAGCAAGTGACAAAGTGTAAGGTTCGGCAAAAGGTAAGTTTGTTGATTAAAGGAGATGGTTCAACAAAATGTGATTTTGCCGATAAAAAAGAAGTGGCACCCCAAAGCTCTTAGTTCTAAAAGGGTCCACTTTGCCAATAAAGAGGAAAAATGACTAAGGCATAGGATATTGGCAAATCGGAGGAAAGAGGAACTAGTGAACTAGTTCAAGATTTACATAATTTGCCGATAAGGTGATAAAAGGTGACTATTCTCCAAGTTCTAAAAAGTGTGAAATCACCGACAAAGCAATAAAAAAGTATGGTTCGGCAAAACATGTTTTTGCCAATAAAGGGCTGCAAGGGCCTTTTGTTCGCAAATCTTAGATTTTGTCGATAAAGGCAAAATGGTTCAGGTTCCGCGCAAAGAAAATTTTCTGATAGGAGTGATAAGGAGAGAAAAGGACAAGGCTGGTAAAAAGGCAAAATAAAAAGTTCGCAAATGTTAACATTTGCTGATAAAGCATGATAGAGGTGCCAGGGAGTAAAGTTTGGCAAAGGTGAAGTTTTCCAACTGAAACAAAAGGAGAGGAATGTGTCGGATGATGGCAAACAAAAAGTGTAGAAAATGAAGATTGGATGGAGAATTGGAAAGTGCAGAAGGGTACAATCAGTAATCAGATGCTTCAAAACAGAAAGGAAGGATGACACATTGGGTGTGTTGTCGATACTTGAAATGGTTAATTCCCTTAATGCATGCCATGATTGCAGGGATACACAAACTGATTTGTATCCAAAATTTAATGAGCCTGCAGAACAGTGTTGTACAGGTGGTTGGTGCAGTAAAACTCTTCAATGCATCAAGGACAAATATGAGAAATCAATGTTTTAGGTGGAAGGGAAAGGGTAGAAGCTTCCCTCTTTATTGCTCAGGGTGCATTTGGAGTGCAAACGATCTTTGACAGATTGATTGCAGATACAGCAGGGCGTGGGCTTTTCTTCCCAGTGTGCAAATCTTCTAATAGGGGAGTGGGCCTGAATTTAATGTAGCGTGGGTTTTGCTTGTTGACTGAGTTTCAACACTTGGGGCTCCAAAAAATTGTATTGCTATATATACATGTTTTTTAGATGTTTTGAGGATTGGTCGCTAAGCCAACTGTTTGGTCTGCAATGCTTCAGGAGAGTTTCAGGGCTTTAAATCAAGCCAGTCTAGGCAGTGTATGGAGAATGTGTTTTGATGCAGCATATGAATGTATTGTGAAGCATATTTTATGCATTAGTATGTCTCTATGGCCATTTGTAAAGATTCAGGGGAATATATAATCGTAGTTGTATGTTTTCTCTCACCATATTTGCTAGTGTGATTGTAATAGAGATTTGATAAAGTGTGACAACATTTAAAATCAATACAAACTTTGTTTTGAGTCATCTCTTTGTTGCAAATGGGTCTTTGTAGTTTGGTTTTGGATCATTAAGAATGTCCAATATGTGAAATATAATCTGAGAAATGTATGTGAATACATTTTAGTTTTTTGTTGATGTTGGTTCAATCCTTTTATTCCCTCTTTATTGCCTATGACTCAGTTGCCCAATAGAGTAGGCACTGGTCCATATTGGAGAGGGATCAAACACCATTTTAAAACAAACAAATCTTTCATCTGTGTTCAACGTAGAAACCACCTTTCCTGTGCATATACATTCGCATAGTTGAATCAGCTTAATGAGAGGCATGTGCAGCCAGTTTGTCTTGATCTAGTGACAATTTTGAGGTCAAGTGTACATTGGGTATGGCTGTGTATGTTTATCTGTATTTCATTTCATGCCTCTGTAACGTCAAAAAATGTCCCCTTGGGGGCTTTTCCCTCATAAGGTTTAGCTCCCGAGTCTTTAGTATACATTTAGGACATTTTAGTTCATATTTTGGCATCCCGATGGAATGAGACCTAGGTTCCATGGCAAATTGGACCTAGGTGGACCCCTTGAGCTGTACTCTACCCAAAATAGGGGGAGGACTTGGGCGCCCACGCCCTAGTCCTACCCTATTTTGGGGCAGCCCCAATTTCTTAGTGTCGGTTTATGACCATTAGTTGGTTCTTTTGCCAACACGATAAAGTTTGATTTTTAAAATCTTTGTGGGAATGCTTGTAGGTGCATATATAAGCATGTGTAGGTATTCATTTGTAAACTAGATGATTACTAGCAAGCTATGGTGTTCTCAAGGTGATTCAAGGCTTTCTATTGTGTTGCAAAAGTAGACTTGTATGTTTTGTGTGTTGATATTTGCAGATTTGAGCATCAATTTCTTCATGGCATGAATAGTCTCTTCCTCCATGAGAGCTTCACTACAAGGTGACATAATATTGTGTTTTCATCATTGATTCCTTTGGTTTTTTCCTCTGCCTCACAAGGGCGCGCACTCTTTATTTGACAACGGTGTTCGAAGACTTAAGTGTCCTCCGGGGCTTGACTAAGGCAAGCCTCTAAACACCACAACCCCCAAACCAAGTCTTGTGATTGTAGGCTACAGGTGTCACATCTGGAAAAAGTGGAGTTGCAGGAAGGATTAGCAGGCATCAAGGATTCGAGATCTGAAGAAAAGTCAAACAAAGGAGCACTTCCAGGACTAGGGCACCCGCAATAGTGTCCTCCACAGATAGATCTCAGGAAATAGAAGTTAAAGGGTTGATCAGTGTCGGAAGGAGGTCCAGATTCCCTAAAAAAGCAGGTACCTTGGACTTGGGCGCCCGCACCTTAGTCCCCGACTGTTCCACCTCGGAACCCTAAAAATAGGTATTCTGTGATTTGTTATTTTACTCCCGTCTGCAAGAGCTTTTTCTGTCTTTCGTCAATTTGTTGTCGTATTTGCATAATTAGGGTTTTAATGGTTAATTGGACATAAGAGAAGGAAAAATTGATAATTAAATCCCTAATCCAAGTTTTCCTACATCTGCAAGTGACCTAGGGTATGATGGTGATTGCCACTCAACCCTAGATCCTTCAATATTAGGGTGAAAGGAGGATTCAAACATCTAAATAACAAAAGATTTACAAAATTCAATTTTACCCTAAACATTTTGGTGAACATGTGTTTTTGGACTTAAATTGCAACTTGTTGAGTGTTTGTCTTCAGATTTGGATTGATTTCATTCATTCATTTGGTCATTCATTTCACTACATTGAGAAAAATTCAAAAAAATTGAAAATTTTGGAAAAATACAAAAAAATTGCATTGATTGGCTTACTAAATTACATCAGTTCTTCCTAAATTTTCCTAATTCATGATTTTTGCATCAGATATGATATAAACTACAGAAAAATATAAAAAATCATAAATTTACATTGCATTTTCATCATTTAATTGCTAGGGTTTTGTGGAAATTTAGACAATTTTATATAACCTAGTAATTCAAAAATCTAGGGTTTGTAGACAAAATCTTTTATCAGATTTTTCTACTAATTTTAGAGGCTCATTCAAATTTGCATTTGGCTGTAGTCTTGCATTTTAGTGTGAATTTGCATTTAGATTTAAAATATTTGCATTTTTACATAGAAAATTTCAACAAAAACTAGCAATTTTGATGCATTTTTATTAAATTCGCATGAGCATTTTGCATGTTAAGGCTTGAAAATCATTTTCAGATCTGAGAGTAAGTCAATTTCGTCATAAATCAGACTTCAAATAATTCGCATAGCATTTTATCCCAAGATTTCAAACCTACGGCTTCAAAAACAACACTTTTCACTAAAATTGGCCTTATCGACTCTCTAAACTTGCACTATAGGTGTGTTGTGATGGATATTTTTGCATTAATTTACTATTATCAGGGTAATCATTTTTTTCCCCTCATAAAAATCTTCACAACACCCTTTTAACAGGCTCTTGTAGTGAAAATTTGGTGAAAAACTACACATTTTGACCATTTTTGCCCTAGGGTTTGACCTAGTTTGCACTCCAAGCGTGTTATGATCAATTTTATGGATTGAGGTGACTGATATTATTGATATTATTCATTGTACCTCCTAAAATTCCTTACAACACCCCTTTTGCTAGGTCTTGGAGTTGAAAAATCATGAAAAATAGCTTATTTTTGCTATAATTTCACTAGGGTTTGACCTTAAGTGGCGCTAAAAGCGTGTTGTGTTGGGTATTTTGGCACCAAGTGGATGTTATTACTAATATTATTTTCTTTCCATCATCATTTTCCTCACAACACCCTTTTTTATGCTCTTTTGTATTAAATTTTGGTGAAAAAAGTGCCTATTTTGACATATTTTCGCTATATTTTGACTTGACATTATCTTGGATTTGCATCAAGAGTGTGTTGAGAGTGATTATATTGTTGTTTTGGACTGATATCAGACATATAACTTGCTTCCCTTGACTGAAATCCTTACAACATCCTTCTGTGTTATTCATTGGCATTGAAAAGCATCAAAAAATCAAACATTTTAGGCTATTTGTTGCTCTTGTCTTGCACCAATTTTGACACTCTTTCAAAATATGATTTGGCATTGGTTTGAGCATATAAATATGGCTTCTAATCATAACAGCAATAATAGGTTCCCTCCTAGACCTTACACGAAAAGAAAGGCTCTGAACCTGAAATTGTCTTTACACCTCATGATAGAACAATCGGTGACTCTGAAGGACCTCTTTACATTACTGTGAAAATAATGGGAAACCCCGTAAATGGAACTCTTATTGATCCTAATTGCATGACTAATGTTTCCACTGAGGAGTTCCTCTTTTCACATCAACTAATGCAAGGTTCTTATGACCTCTCGAGCATGATGATTGAGACACATAAGGGAACCTTTATCAAGCCTCTGGGTAAGATATCATTGTTAGTAACATTATCTGGAAAACATGTTGAACAATGGTTTGATGTTGTCCCTATCTCTGACCTCTTTCGCATTAAATTGGGACATCCATGGCTAAAAGAAATGAAAGCTATCCCTTCAACAATACACCATTGTCTAAAATTCCCTCTGGATGGCCCTATAATCACCATCCCTCGCAATAAGTATAAACCTTTGGCTCAGCAAATGCATTACAAGTTAAATTACTTTTGGGATAAAATTGAAATACCTAGTCCTCCTACACAAGAAATAAAAAAAGATAAATAACCCGCATGTGAAGAGAACTTTAGACCAAAAGGACAAGGTCCCTATGTTGAGGTTCCTCCCCCAAAATCCTTACAAGGATCGGGAGGTCATTGTCAACAACAAAGTTTTCCACCGCGACAAATGAGGTTTGATCCTGGTGCTTCAACTTCTAATTTGCAACAATCTATGAAAGAGGATAGCCCTATCTTACAAGAGATAAGTGGTAAAACAAAATGAAATAGAAAAGCAAGGGAAAGAAGAAAAAGAAGAAAAGATTATGCTATAAACCTTGCCTCTCAACAAGACAACATCGATCCCAACATTCGACCAAACAAAGATGATCTTAACGATGAACAACATGGTGAACAAGATATGAACTTTGCTATGGTATCATATGTCCCACTATCCTCCAACATCAGGGAGTGGGAAGATGATGACAATGATTTGCTTATAGACAATTTCTAGCCCGGTAGGGGCCCTCCAGGTAAGTATCTCTAACCCTTTATCTCTCTCATGATGTGCTTCCCCCATGATGTGTTATATGTTGTTTAGGTCTCTTGGGATGACCTTAGATTCTCCCGTAAGGTTTGGGATATAGGAGACCGCCTATGTTGTGACCTTCTTCTACATGTATCATCATTCTTCTAAATTACCTCTCTTTGATTTCATTGTTGTGTGTTGTGTCTTATAGACATAGCGTCATGGTTGGTGACTTGGGGGCACCCTCCTACGTGACTATCCCTAAGACACTTGTTTCTCCTCTCTTATTTATTGTTTCCCTTCCTCTAATGTTTCCACCTAGCAGGCGGATGACGACAAACATTTATACTAATGTGGACCTAGTGTCCCTTTCGAGAGCAATCAACAAATGGACTTAGTTCCTAATATGACGCTTGGCTAGTGGAAGCACTCGTGCTTTCCGCGTAGTGAATTTGATTATGTTTGTATCACATTTACAAACCTTAACAATACTATTGCTCTGTGCACCTTTGTTTGCCTTTGAATCTAGCCTTGGCAGTACTTGATTCGAAGAGCTTCGTGATGTAGCCCCACGGTTATCCTTGAACTTCGAATTCATTGTATAACCTTGGCTATTTGTGTGGTTAATCATATGCATTGATGTTGTTGCCGATCATGATCTTGTAGATACTAACATGTTTCTTGCATAAATGTGTTTGTGGGAACATTTGGCAATCATAAAGTACATGTCACCTCTGGGGGGCATGGGCTTTGTGAAAGTCAGTGTTCCCTTGTGTGTTTTATTCCTACCTTAATGTGCTTGATATCGATAACTGATATCAACCACCTTAAGGTGGGGGCATATATAAGGTAAGTTCTCTGTTATAAATGTTAGCAATGTGTTTGACCTCAAATGCAAAGAATGGTGCCTAGGGTAGTGCATCGTGCATCCTGAGTTTATTTGCAATCAATCAATCAATCATGTAAGCCCTCTGTGGAGGCGGGGATGGTGTATTTCTCGAAGCATATTGCATCATCCTATCATTTTCAAAAGTCCTTTGTAGAGGCGGGGAGTGATTCTGTGACTAACTCAACCCTTAAGCGTGTTTTCGGTGATTGTTGTGGCGAAGCCCAATCTTCGGTGTGTGCCTGTAATGTGCCTAAGATGGTGTTGGACCTAGAAATAGGTACACTCAATCGCTTGTCTGCCGTGTTTTCTCCGTGTCTTCAAGTGTGTGTGTTTTGGCGTGCTTGTTTTGTATGGGGTGTTTGTTGCCCCATATGCAGAGACCAGCACCCTCGGGTAGTGCTTCCTACATTTTTGGGAGGTTTTGCATGTCTTGCGTGTGTGTTGCCCCATATACAGAGACCTGCGCCCTAGGGTAGTGCATCCTATATTATGGGAGATTTGTTTACTTTTCAGTACTTGCATTTGCATTTTATATATATGAAAAAAAGAAAAGAAAAGATATCATTTCTGTCTTCCATGAATTAATGTGTCTTCTATGCATTGACTACCTTCTCCGTGTTCTACATGACTATAATGTCTTCTCCATGTTTTGCATGCCTGTTATTGTCTTCTATGTGATTGGCGTGTCTTCTCCGTGCTTGGTGTGTTTGTTGTGTTTGTGACCTTACTTTAATGCATGTATTGGCCTCGTGTTTATACATACATTAAAGTAGGGGCTAAATGTAACGTCGGAAAATGTCCCCTTGGGGGCTTTTCCCTCATAAGGTTTAGCTCTTGGGTCTTTAGTATGCATTTAGGACATTTTAGTTCATATTTTGGGATCCCGATGGAATGAGACCTAGATTCCATGGCAAATTGGACCTAGGTGGACCCCTTGAGTTGTACCCTGCCCAAAATAGGGGGGAGGACTTGGGTGCCCACGCCCTAGTCCTGCCCTATTTTGGGGCAGCCCAAATTTCTGGGTGTCAGTTTATGACCATTAGTTGGTTCTTTTGCCGACACGATAAAGTTTGATTTTTAAAATCTTGGTGGGAATGCTTGTAGGTGCATATATAAGCATGTGTAGGCATTCATTTGTAAACTAGATTATTACTAGCAAGCTATGGTGTTCTCAAGGTGATTCAAGGCTTTCTATTGTGTTGCAAGAGCAGACTTGTATGTTTTGTGTGTTGATATTTGCAGATTTGAGCATCAATTTCCTCATGGCATGAAGAGTCTCTTCCTCCATGAGAGATTCACTACAAGGTGACATAATATTATGTTTTCATCATTGATTCCTTTGGTTTTTGCCTCTACCTCAAAAGGGCATGCACTCTTTATCTGACAACGATGTTCAGAGACTTAAGTGTCCTTCGGGCCTTGACTAAGGCAAGCCTCTAAACACCACAACCCCCAAACCAAGTCTTGTGATTACAGGTTACAAGTGTCGCATTTGGAAAAAGTGGAGTTGTAGGAAGGATTAGTAGGCATCAAGGATTCGAGATCTGAAGAAAAGTTGGACAAAGGAGCACTTCCAGGACTAGGGCACCCGCAACAGTGTCCTCCACAGATAGATCTCAGGAAACAGAAGTTACAGGGCTGATCAATGTCAGAAGGAGGTCTAGATTCCCCGAAAAAGTAGGTATCTTGGACTTGGGCACCCGCACCTTAGTCCCTGACTGTTCCGCCTCGGAACCCCAAAAATAGGTATTCTGTGATTTGTTATTTTACTCCCATCTACAAGAGCTTTTCCCGTCTTTTGTCAATTTGTTGTCGTATTTGCATAATTAGGGTTTTAATGGTTAATTGGACATAAGAGAAGGAAAAATTGATGATTAATTCCCTAATCTAAGTTTCCCTACATCTGTAAGTGACCTAGTGTATGATAGTGCTCGCCACTCGACCCTAGATCCTTCAATGTTAGGGTGAAAGGAGGATTCAAACATCTAAATAACAAAAGATTTACAAAATCTAATTTTACCCTAAACAGCCTCTACGAATATCCCTACTAGGTCTACCTGAGCCTGAAGAGTGGAGGAGTTTACCCACTCATGTAGCTGGCCAAAATTCCCCTTTACTTGTTGAAAAACATCTCCCTTTCACCTTGATGACAATCCCTGGCCTAGGTGTTTTAAGAATGTTTTAGAGTTTTTGGTTGGGGTTATTTTGGGAACCAACATTTTGGTGCCGTTGCTGGGGACAAAAGTTATTTTAGCCATTGTTAGGTTCTAGGCAGCTGGAAATATTTTCAACACCCCTGTAACAGTGATTTGCAGTTGTGCATTGTGTTTAGGTAAGTTGGCAGCCCATCAACTTACACCAACATTTTGGCACCGTTGTCAGGGAGTGAATTAAAAAGGTTGAGAATTTGAAGATCCCTGTAATAACACATTTGCAATTGTGCAGTTTGTTGTTGTGGGTAAGTTGGCAGCCCTTCAACTTATGCCAACAAACTGGTACTTATGTACTGCTGGGTTATAAAAGTTTGAAGACTCTACTAGTGAGTTGAACCCAAAATCAGTTTTGGCCCTGAAGATTGTCACGCTTCAGGGATTTCCTCTCTCAAAGAGGTGGCGAATCTGCTGTCAAAGAACAAAATTTGTCTTTGTTGTTCTGGTAGTGTTGTTGGTGATTTAAATGCTCCATCTCAAGGTACAACAGTTGGTGAAATTAAAGGTACATGGTTTTCTTCCTAATTTTTGGAGTTTGTTGTTCCTATCATGTTGAAGGAACAAAATTTCTATGCCTCAGTATTTTTCCCTGCATTATAGGATGTTTTAGTCATGGCCAATTGGTATGATCCTAGATACCTTACGAATGATCTATCATCTGAGTCTTCATATATATCAGGCCCTAGAAATTATATGAGCGTGGATTCTCGTGACCATCCTAGGAATATATATTCCAATCATGGCTCTGCATGTTATACAAACCAAAACCTATATGTACTCATGCAAAATCATAATGACCTAGTAGCTCAACAGTATGAAATAGAAATGGCCAAACAGCTGTTGGAGTCATTATTGCAGCAAGAACAAGAAACAAAAATTTAGATTAAGTTGCTGGATTCTAGGACGCAGTCCAATGCATTCCCTGTTGCCCCTAAAAATCAGTTTGATCAATCCCCTACTCTTCCCTTAGATCATGTTTATGATCAGCTAGACCTCTCATGGGTTGATTTCAAAATAAT
The DNA here is from genome assembly GCA_027924645.1 of Cunninghamia lanceolata. Classification (NCBI taxonomy): domain Eukaryota; kingdom Viridiplantae; phylum Streptophyta; class Pinopsida; order Cupressales; family Cupressaceae; genus Cunninghamia; species Cunninghamia lanceolata. The sequence continues at coordinate 1,173,936 of BSBN01000806.1, forward strand.
GAGTATACCAACCAAGCTCTACAAATAGTTGCCCAAGTTTGATGGGTATAATATTTGGGAAGGGGATGCACATGTTGATGTATTTTTGGAATTCATAGATAAAAATCACTTTGAGGATGAAGATATGTGGATGAGATTCTCTGTTAGGTCCTTGAATGAAAAGGCAAGAGAATGGATCCAAAGTTTTCTAGGGCAGTCCTTTGCCTCATGGAATGAACTTGTGGCGGCATTTGAAAATGAATTCACCAAAGGTCTTGACCCTGCTGATCTTGTCATAGAACTAGAAAAACTCAGAGGACAAGGGGGAGAGTCAAGCAAGGATTTTGGTCACAGGTTTGTTGTTGCTCTTTCCTATATTCCAAATGATTTCAAACCTAGCATTCCTGCTTGCATTGATATGTTTTTTGAAGCATATGAAACTAGACCGAGTTATGTGTAGGAAAATTTCAAAATAACAAGTATGCAGCAGGCATATGAATGCCTAGACTCCATGGAGATAATGAGGGATGACTACAAAAAGGGTTTGTTATCCACCAATGCATGTGTTGTTGGTAATAAACATGTTGATCTGAAGAGCAACAATGTGGATACAAGCAATCGGATGTATTGAGCATCAAATGATGATGATTGTGTAGTCAAAAGGGTAGAAGTGGAAGGTGGTGCATCATATGACAGCGATGCAGATGATGAAAGCAATGTTTGCACCTACCTTCGACTAGATAGTTCATCAAGTGAAAGTGAGAATGATGAAACCAATGATGACTTCCAGCCCAATGTTGAGGTAAGTGGTTCAGTGAATGATAAGGATGTTGTGTATAGGGATGAATAATCAGATGGATCATCTTTCGTGGCTGAGTATGAAATTTGTGAACAGGTGAATGAAACATGGGATGAACAAGAAACTTGTTTCTTGTTTGATTCGATGCCTTCCTTTGTTCTTGTTTCTAATGAGGCAGTTAATGTTTGTTTGCACAAGGATGATGTAGAGGTGGCTGCACTTGATGATAACCGATTAGAGACAGTTGTTGGTGTAGTGATGGAGTTTCAATGTAAAGACCTTGCCCTACATTTTGAAGATTGTGATCATGTGGACGCATATGAAAATTTATTTGTGTGGTGCAAGGTATGTTGTCTTCCTTATGCAGAGTGTTTTTCATCTCAGCCACAAGAAAATAAAATAAAAATAAATGCGGAAGAAGATATGTGTCATCAACCTATTTGTAGTAGTGAATATGACACAACAAGTTGCTAGAGTGAAAATAAAATAGAGAGACAATTGGAAGAACATGGTTCTTCATTTGAAGTGTCTCATGATATTGATTTATGTGTTGATGTTTTGAGTTGCATCCTAAGTCATGCTTATGATTCAAAATGTGAATTTGGTAGCAGCACATATGAAAATTTTGTTCGAGAGCTTGATGGAGTTACAAATGATTATAAGTGCTTTCATTTTGATGTAAAAGATTATAAGCTCTTAGTAGAGGTTGAGTCCTTTGTGTGGGACATTGATGTGAATGAGTAGTGAGGCATGTTTATGCCTAAGTTCAAACATGTGGCAGCCCAAATTGAAGATATGACTGAGCTGGAATCTTTCTAGTTTGCTCTAGAAGATGAAGTGTCTTCTCTTGTGGATCAGCAATGCATTCAGGCACAATTTTCTTTGCCATGTGAATTGGAGGTATTTTCTTTTTCCTTCAATTTGCATGAAGAGGTTAGCAGGTATGATAGCCTGGCACATGATAATGGAGATTTGTCTTCATTTATTCCTTTTGTTGTTGACCTAAATTTTAGTGTTGCACCCCTTGCTTCCTGGAACAAGCATGATATGGGTATAAATAGGTCATGTACCTATCTCTTATCATTGCCTTGCAGTAATGATTTTATTGGCAAAGCTGACCTTGGCTCAACAAGTATATGTTGTAGATTAGTGCATGCTGAGGGCATCCTTCAGTTGTTGTAGCTGGGTAAAAAATGCAAATCTAGTTTGAGGGAGATCAGCTCCTTTCAACTTGTCTTTGATAGAGGCAAGTAGTTGCAACAATTTTGTGCAGGCTTGGCCTGCAGTGCTTTGAATTTTTCATCACAGTCAACTTTCTTTTTGTGCCTCCATGTTCATGACTGTGTTTTTCATGTATATATGTTTTACGGTTTGTCTTTCGGTTGTTTCCCTTGTTCATTTTTATTTTTGGTATGCCCAGAGATATTCTGAATCCTTGTTGTGACACTACTTGTCACGCATCCCCAACCAGAGCCAATGTTGGCACCCAAAAAATCTAGTTTCCAAATGCTTATTTTTTCCCCTAAAAAATCCAAAATACTATTGACATATTTTTTCAAAGTGGGCTCCAATGCTCACCATTGGATAGAAAATTGAATTCTGAGCAACTTTGCCTTTTGAACCACCTCAAAATTCCTTAAAATGAAAAAGTTATGCTTGTTCAAAGTTTGGCTTTTTATGTTTTTGCCTAGGTCAAAAAAGTGGCTTCTCCCTTAGAATATTTTTGCCCTATCGGCAAATCGGTGTTTTCCCAAACTTACTAACTTTTTAGTAGTTCGGCTTTTAGTCAATTCATCGATAACACAACAGCAGACAAAAGGGAGAGTGTGCGGCAAAGGGATAAAGGCAAATGAAGAAAGATACCAGCAAAGGATTTGGTTTGAAGTTTTTAAAGTTTGCCGATAGGGAGTTCTCCCGACGACCATTTTGCCGATAAGGCTAAAGAAAAGGAAAGGCGGTACCTTTGTTAGAGATTCCACTCAAAACCGAACTTTCCTCAAAGTTCATGTTCTTTGTGTTTCGTCGATTAAGCGGTAAGGCATCTCAAGGAGAAGTTGTTCTTGGTTCAGTTTAATGACTTTTGCTGATAAGGTAAATATGGGCAAAGGTTGAAGTTTAAAAAGTTTTCTAAGGCAAGAGTGAAGTAATGTGTTTGTCGGGGAATTGGCGGGTGGACGAACCGATGGAACAATTCAGATTTTCGACAGTTTGCCGATGGGCTTCTTCGTCAATAATAAGGCAAAGAAGCAAGTGACAAAGTGTAAGGTTTGGCAAAAGGTAAGTTTGTTGATTAAAGGAGATGGTTTGACAAAATGTGATTTTGCCGATAAAAAAGAAGTGGCACCCCAAAGCTCTTGGTTCTAAAAGGGTCCACTTTGCCAATAAAGAGGAAAAATGACTAAGGCATAGGATATTGGCAAATCAGAGGAAAGAGGAACTAGTGAACTAGTTCAGGATTTTCATAATTCAACGATAAGGCGATAAAAGGTGACTATTCTCCAGGTTCTAAAAAGTGTGAAATCGCCGACAAAGCAATAAAAAAGAATGGTTCGGCAAAACATGTTTTCGCCGATAAAGGTCTACAAGGGCCTTTGGTTCACAAACCTTAGATTTTGTTGATAAAGGCAAAATGGCTTAGGTTCCGCGCAAAGAAAATTTTTCTGATAGGAGTGATAAGGAGAGAAAGGGACAAGTTCGGCAAATTGGAAATTTGCCGACAAGGCTGGTAAAAAGGCAAAATAAAAAGTTTGCAAATATTAACATTTGTCGATAAAGCATGATAGAGGCACCAGGGAGTAATGTTTGGCAAAGGTGAAGTTTTCCAACTGAAACAAAAGGAGAGGAATGTGTCAGAGAATTGGAAAGTGCAAAAGGGTACAATCAGTAATCAGATGCTTCAAAACAAAAAGGAAGGATGACACATTGGGTGTGTTGTCGATACTTGAAAAGGTTAATTCCCTTAATGCATGCCATGATTGCAGGGATACACAAACTGATCTGTATCCAAAATTTAATGAGCCTGCAGAACAGTGTTGTGCAGGTGGCTAGCGCAGTAAAACTCTTCAATGCATCAAGGATAAATATGAGAAATCAATGTTGTAGGTGGCAAGGAAAGGGTAGAAGCTTCCCTCTTTAGTTCTCAGGGTACATTTGGAGTGCAAACGATCTTTGACAGATTGATTGTAGAGGCAGTAGGCCGTGGGCTTTTCTTCCCAGCGTGCAACTCTTCTGACAGGGGAGTGGGCCTGAATTTAATGCAGCGTGGGTTTTGCTTGTTGACTGAGTTTCAACGCTTGGGGCTGCACAAAATTGCATTGCTATATATACATGTTTTTCAGATGTTTTGAGGATTGGTCGCTAAGCCAAATGTCTGGTCTGTAGTGCTTTAGGAGAGTTTCAGGGCTTCAAATCAAGCCAGTCTGGGCAGTGTATGGAGAATGTGTTTTGATGCAATGTATGAATGTATTGTCAAGCATATTTTATGCATTAGTATGTCTCCATGGCCATTTGTAAAGATTCAGGGGAATATATAATCGTAGTTGTATGTTTTCTCTCACCACATTTGCTGGTACGATTGTAATAGAGATTTGATAAAGTGTGAGAGCATTTAAAATCAATACAAACTTTGTTTTGAGTCATCTCTTTGTTGCAAATGGGTCTTTGTAGTTTGGTTTTGGATCATTAAGAATGTCCAATATGTGAAATATAATCTGAGAAATGTATGTGAATACATTTTAGTTTTATGTTGATGTTGGTTCAATCCTTTTATTCCCTCTTTATTGCCTGTGACTCAGTTGCCCAATAGAGTAGGCACCGGTCCATATTGGAGAGGGATCAAACACCATTTTAAAACAAACAAATCTTTCATCTATGTTCAAGGTAAAAACCACCTTTTCCGTGCATGTACATTCGCACAGTTGAATCATCTTAATGAGAGGCATGTGCAGCCAGTTTGTCATGATCTAGTGTCAGTTTTGAGGTCAAGTGTACATTGGGTATGGCTGTGTATATTTATTTGTATTTCATTTCATGTCTCTAGGAATATCCGTCCTAAGTCTAGTTGAGCCTGAAGAGTGGAGGAGTTTACCCACTCCTATAGCTAGCCAAAATTCCCCTTTACTTGTTGATAAACATCTTCCTTTCACCTTGACGACAATCCTTGGCCTAGGTGTTTTAAGAATGTTTTAGAGTTTTGGGTTGGGGTTATTTTGGGAACCAACATTTTGGCACCGTTGCCGGGGATAAAAGTTATTTTAGCCATTGTTGGGTCCTAGGCATCTGGAAATATTTTCAACACCTCTGTAACAGTGATTTGCAGTTGTGCATTCTGTTTAGGTAAGTTGGCAGCCCGTCAACTTATGCCAACATTTTGGCGCCGTTGTCGGGGAGTGAATTAAAAAGGTTGAGAATTTGAAGATCCCTGTAATAGCACGTTTGCAGTTGTGCAGTCTGTTGTTGTGGGTAAGTTGGTAGCACTTCAACTTATGCCAACAGACTAGCGCTTATGTACTACTGGGTTATAAAAGTTTGAAGACTCTGCTAGTGAGTTGAACCCAAAATTAGTTTTGGCCCTGAAGATTGTCACGCTTCAGGGATTTCCTCTTTCAAAGAGGTGGCGACTCTGCTGTCAAAGAACAAAATTTGCCGTTGTTGTTCTGGTAGTGTTGTTGGTGATTCAAATGCTCCATCTCAAGGTACAGCAGTTGGTGAAATTAAAGGTACATGGTTTTCTTCCCAACTTTTGGAGTTTGTTGTTCCTATCATGTTGAAGGAACAAAATTTCTATGCCTCAGTATTTTTCCCTGCATTATAGGATGTTTTAGTCATGGCCAATTGGTATGATCCTAGATACCTTAGGGATGATCTGTCATCTGAGTCTTCATATATATCAGACCCTAGAAACTATATGGGTGTGGATTCTCGTCACCATCTTAGAAATATATATTCCAATCATGGCTCTGCATGTTATACAAACCAAAACCTATATGCACCCATGTAAAATCATAATGACGTAGCAGCTCAACAGTATGAAATAGAAATGACCAGACGGTTGTTGGAGTCATTATTATAGCAAGAACAAGAAACAAAAATTTAGATTAAGTTGTTGGAGTCAAGGACGCAATCCAATGCATTCCCTGTTGCCCCTAAAAATTAGTATGATCAATCCCCTGCTCTTCCCTTAGATCATGTTTATGATCAGCTAGACCTCTCATGGGTTGATTTCAAAACAATGACTATGCCAACCAAGCTCTACAAATAGCTGCCCAAGTTTGATGGGTATAATATTTGGGAAGGGGATGCACATGTTGATGTATTTTTGGAATTCATGGATAAACATCAGTTTGAGGATGAAGACATGTGGATGAGGTTCTCTGTTAGGTTGTTGAATGGAAAGGCAAGAGAATGGATCCAAAGTTCTCTAGGGCAGTCCTTTGCCTCATGGAATGAACTTGTGGCAGCATTTGAAAATAAATTCTCCAAACGTCTTGACCCTGCTGATCTTGTCATAAATCTAGAAAAAATCAGAAGACAAGGGGGAGAGTCAAGCAAGGATTTTGGTCACAGGTTTGCTGTTGCTCTTTCCTATATTCCAAATGATTTCAAACCTAGCATTCCTGCTTGCATTGATATGTTTTTCGAAGCATATGAAACTGGACCGAGTTATGTGCGGGAAAATTTCAAAATAACAAGTATGCAGCAGGCATATAAATGCCTAGACTCCATGGAGAAAATGAGGGATGACTACATAAAGGGTTTGTTATCCACCAATGCATATGTTTTTGATAATAAACATGTTGATCTGAAGAGCAACAACATGGATACAAGCAATCGGATGAATTTAGCATCAAATGATGATGATTGTGTAGTCAAAAGGGTAGAAGTGGAAGGTGGTGCATCATATGACAGCGATGCAGATGATGAAAGCAATGTTTGCACCTACCTTCAACTGGATAGTTCATCAAGTGAAAGTGAAAATGATGAAACCAATGATGACTTCCAGCCCAATGTTGAGGTAAGTGGTTCAGTGAATGATAAGGATGTTGTGTACAGGGATGAACAATTAGATGGATTAGCTTTTGTGGCTGAGCATGAAATTTGTGAACAGGTGAATGAAACATGGGATTAACAAGAAACTTGTTTCTTGTTTAATTTGATGCCCTCCTTTGTTCTTGTTTGTGATGAGGCAGTTAATGTTTGTTTGCACAAGGATGACGTAGAGGTGGCTGCACTTGATGATAACCGATTAGAGATAATTGTTGGTGCAGCCATGGAGTTTCAATGTGAAGAGCTTGCCCTATATTTTGAAGATGGTGATCATGTGGACGCATATGAAAATTTATTTGTGTGGTGCAAGGTATGTTGTCTTCCTTATGCAAAGTGTTTTTCATCTCAGCCACAAGAAAATAAAATAAAAATAAATGTGAAAGAAGATATGTGTCATCAACCTGTTTGTAGTAGTGAATATGACACAGCAAGTTGCTGGAGTGAAAATAAAACAAAGAGACAATTGGAAGAACATGGTTCTTCATTTGAAGTGTCTCATGATATTGATTTATGTGTTGATGTTTTGAGTTGCATCCTAAGTCATGCTTATGATTCAAAATGTGAATTTGGTAGCAGCACATATGAAAATTTTGTTAGAGAGCTTGATGGAGTTACGTATGATTGTAAGTGCTTTCATTTTGATGTAAAAGATTATAAGCTCTTGAATGTGTTGGTGTTGTAGTAGAGGTTGAGTCCTTTGTGTGGGACATTGATGTGAATGAGCAGTTAGGCATGTTTATACCTGAGTTCAAACATGTGGCAGCCCAACTTGAAGATATGACTGAGCTGGAATCTTTCCAATTTGCTCGACAAGATGAAGTGTCTTCTATTGTGGATCAGCAATGCATTCAGGCACAGTTTTTCTTTTCCATGTGAATTGGAGGTATTTTCTTTTTCCTTCAATTTGCATGAAGAGGTCAGCAGGTATGATAGCCTGGCACATGATAATGGAGATTTGTCTTCATTTATTCCTTTTGTTGTTGACCTAAATTTTAGCGTTGCAGCCCTTGCTTCCTAGAACAAGCATGATATGGGTATAAATAGGTCATGTACCTATCTCTTATTGTTGCCTTGCAGTAATGATTTTATTGGTAAAGCTGACCTTGGCTCAACAAGTATATGTTGTAGATTAGTGCATGTTGAGAGCAGCCTTCAGTTGTTGCAGCTGGGTAAAAAATGCAAATCTGGTTTGAGGGAGATCAACTCCTTTCAACTTGTCTTTGATAGAGGCAAGTAGTTGCAACAATTTTGTGCAGGCTTGGCCTACAGTGCTCTGAATTTTTCATCACAGTCAACTTTCCTTTTGTGCCTCCATGTTCATGACTATGTTTTTCATGTATATATGTTTTGCGATTTGTCTTTCGGTTGTTTCTCTTGTTTGTTTTTATTTTTGATATGCCCAGAGATATTTTGAATCCTCGTTGTGACACTGCTTGTCACACATCCCCAACCAGGGCCAGTGTTGGCACCCAGAAAATCTAGTTTCCAAATGCTTCTTTTTCCCCTAAAAAATCCAAAATACTATTGACATACTTTTCCCAAGTGGGCTCCAATGTTCACCATTGGATAGAAAATTGAATTATGAGCAACTTTGCCTTTTGAACCACCTCAAAATTCCTTAAAATGAAATAGTTATGCTTGTTCAAAGTTTGGCTTTTTATGCTTTTGCCTAGGTCAAAAAAGTGGCTTCTCCCTTAGAATATTTTTGCCCTATCGGTAAATCGGCTTTTTCCCAAACTTACTAACTTTTTAGTAGTTTGGCTTTTAGCGGACTCACCGATAACGCGACTGCAGAGAAAAGGGAGAGTGTGCGGCAAAGGGATAAAGGCAAATGAAGAAAGATATCGGCAAAGGATTTGGTTCGAAGTTTTTAAAGTTTGTCGATAGGGAGTTCTCCCGACGGCTATTTTGCCGATAAGGCTAAGGAAAAGGAAAGGCAGTACCTTTGTCGGAGATTCCACTCAAAACTGAACTTTCCTCAAAGTTCGTGTTCTTTGTGTTTCGCCGATTAAGCGGTAAGGCATTTCAAGGAGAAGTTGTTCTTGGTTCAGTTTAGTGACTTTTTGTCGATAAGGCAAATATGGGCAAAGGTTGAAGTTTAAAAAGTTTTCTAAGGCAAGAGTGAAGTAATGTGTTTGTCAAGGAATCGGCCGGTGGCCAAACCAATGGAACAATTCAGATTTTCGCCAGTTCACCGATGGGCTTTTTCACTGACAATAAAGGCAAAGAAGCAAGTGACAAAGTGTAAGGTTTGGTAAAAGGTAAGTTTGCCGATAAAAGGAGATGCTTCGACAAAATGTGATTTTGCTGATAAAAAAGAAGTGGCACCCCAAAGCTTTGCCAATAAAGAGGAAAAATGACTAAGGCATAGGATATCGGCAAATCGGAGGAAAGAGGAACTAATGAACTAGTTCAGGATTCTCATAATTCACCAATAAGGCGATAAAAGGTGACTATTCTCCAAGTTATGAAAAGTGTGAAATCGCCAACAAAGCAATAAAAAAGAATGGTTCAGCAAAACATGTTTTTGTCGATAAAGGGCTACAAGGGCCTTTGGTTTGCAAATCTTAGATTTTACCGATAAAGTCAAAATGGCTCAGGTTCCATGCAAAGACAATTTGTCGATAGGAGTGATAAGAAGAGAAAAGGACAAGTTCAGCAAATTGGAAATTTGCCGACAAGGCTGCTAAAAAGGCAAAATAAAAAGTTTGCAAATGTTAACATTTGTCGATAAAGCATGATAGAGGTGCCAGGGAGTAAAGTTCGGCAAAGGTGAAGTTTGCCAACTGAAACAAAAGGAGAGGAATGAGGCGGATGATAGCAAACAGAAAGTGCAAAAAATGAAGAAGATTGGCCAGAGAATTAGAAACTGCAGAAAGGTACAATCAGTAATCAGATGCTTCAAAATAGAAAAGGACGACACAATGGGTGTGCTGCCAATACTTGAAATGGTTAATTCCCTTAATGCATGCCATGATTGTGGGGATACACAAACTAATCTATATCCAAAATTTAATGAGCTTGCAGAGCAATGTTGTGCAGGTGGCTGACGCAGTAAAACTCTTCAATGCATCAAGGACAAATCTGAGAAATCAATGTTGTAGGTGGCAGGGAAAGGGTAGAAGCTTCCCTCTTTTTGCTCAGGGTACATTTGGAGTGCAAGCGATCTTTGACAGATTAATTGCAGAGGCAACAGGGCGTGGGCTTTTATTCCCAGCATGCAAATCTTTTGATAGGGGAGTGGGCCTAAATTTAATGCAGTGTGGGTTTTCCTTATTGACTGAGTTTCAACGTCTGGGGCTACACAGAATTGCATTGCTACATATACATGTTTTTCAAATGTTTTGAAGTTGGTTGCTAAGCCAATTGACTGGTCTGCAGTGCTTCAGGAGAGTTTCATGGCTTCAAATCAAGCCAGTCTGGGCAGTGTATGGAGAATGTGTTTTAATGCAGCATAGGAATGTATTGTAAAGCATATTTTATGCATTGGTATGTCTCCATGGCCATTTGTAAAGATTCAGGGGAATATATAATCGCAATTGTATGTTTTCTCTCACCACATTTGTTGGTGCGATTGTAATAGAGATTTAATAATGTGTGAGCATTTAAAATCAATACAAACTTTTTTTTGAGTCATCTCTTTGTTGCAAATGGGTCTTTGTAGTTTGGTTCTGGATCATTAAGAATGTCCAATATGTGAAATATAATCTGAGAAATGTATGTGAATACATTTTAGTTTTTTATTGATGTTGGTTCAATCATTTTCTTCCCTCTTTATTGCCTATGACTCAGTTGCCCATAGAGTAGGCACCGGTCCATATGGGAGAGGGATTAAACACCATTTTAAAAAAAACAAATCTTTCATCTATGGTTCAAGGTAAAAACCACCTTTCCTCTTCATGTACATTCGCACAATTGAATCAACTTAATGAGAGGCTTGTACAGCCAATTTATCTTGATATAGTGACAGTTTTGGGGTCAAGTGTACATTGGGTATGGCTACGTATGTTTATCTATATTTCATTTCATGCCTCTACGAATATCCCTTCTAAGTCTAGCTGAGCCTGAAGAGCAGAGGAGTTTATCCACTCATGTAGTTGGCCGAAATTTCCCTTTGCTTGTTGATAAACCTCTTCCTTTCACCTTGACGACAATCCCTGGCCTGGGTCTTTTAAGAACGTTTTAGAGTTTTGCGTTGGAGTTATTTTGGAAACCAACAAGAGGAAAAGAGAATTTGTTGATGAAGAAGATGAAACTTGGTACACAAATTTGACGGAGAGCAATAATATGTCCTGTGTAGAAAGAAACTCACATGATCAAGGCTACAAACAACCGAATTGGAGAAATCAGAGGAATGTCAATGAAATACAAAATTCAAACTCTGGTGGCCCATCCTTTGGAAATAGCTATAATAATGATGATAGAGAGCAATTTGGAGGTTACAGAGGAGGGAGAGGCCATGGAAGAAATCAAAGAAGAGAGGATGCAACATGTTTCAATTGCGGTAAGCTAGGGCATTTGGCTAATGAATGTTGAGTTGACAGGAAAACACAGTGTTCATTTTGTAAAAGTATAGAGCATGATTTATTTTCTTGTGAGAGAGCACAACAGTACTTCAAGAATGCACAACTACAATCTAAGAGTGATGAGCTACATAATCTAGGCAACCAAAAAGGAGCGAGGATCATATGAAGGGCACCAAAGGGTCAAGGAGCAAGGACTTGCCAGAAGAACAACAGGGAAGAAACAGACATATCTTCAACTAAATCTACAGAAGAAGAAGAGTACTACCGGAGAAGCAAGCAAAAACATACTAAAAAAGATAGAAAAAGAAGGAATGAGAAAGTTGCGGTACTAACAAGACAAGAAACAAATATCAAAAGGCACTATGTCACTGAGACAGAAGAGGAAGACAGTGAGGAGGAAGAAGAATTTGTTCCCTCTAAGAAACAACATGAGGAAGTTGTGAAGGAAGCCAAAAAAACTATAAGGAACAAGAAAAGGAGAAGCAATACAAGCATTTTTTCACTGAAGGAGAAGTAGAAGCTCTCAAGCAATTAGCCCAATTGACACAACAACACAGACTTATTGAGAATCTGAAACAATTTTCTAAATACTGGAATAAGGAGCAAGGTCAGAAGAGCCAACTTCAGAGGATGGGAAAAACAGATAGAGAATAAAAGACAAAACTACTTATGGTGGATGTCCACATCAATCACAGAAAGGTTTGGAATGTCATGATAGATTTGGGAGCAGATGTCAACATGACCACAAAGAAGTTGTGGGAACAATTAGGAAGACCTAAGTTGATAGAGACAACTTACAATATTTTTTTTGTAGATGGATATAATATGCAAACAATGGGAACATGGAACCAAGTGGAAGCTAACCTAATAGGAGTCAAACAAGTCCTAGATTTAATTGTTGTAGCCATGAAGGATCAAGGAGAAGCTTTCAATACACTCTTAGGGTTGAGATGGTTTGTGGATACAAATGGTATCATAGATTCCCAGAAAGAAGAGCTTTAATTTGCTAATGATAACAAGACTGTCAACATTCCTTTGGGATCATCAATGGAGGAAGCATATATAGAAGAAGCCAACCAAACTGAAGACAGTGATAAGGATGCCAAGAATCTCCACACATCACAAGGTTGGATGCAAAGGAGACGACAGAAGAGCCTAACTTTGAGGAAGAAGTGGAGATAGAAGATAGTTACTATAGCACAAATAGTGAGGAGGCTTTAGAAGCTTGGATGAGAGAAGAACTGAAACAAAAACAAGGAAAATGTTGGGCTACCGAAGCATATTCATGATTACGATTGGCAAGGAAAATATACCGCAATGCTCCGCAATTCATCAAAACCCACCGCAGACCACTTGTGACACAATAGGGACACACAAGAATCTTATATCTCAAAAAGATCAACAAGTGGAGTGAAGAAAACAAAGAAATCGACATACTTAGATGATTGGGTTACCAGAGATATAGATAAGACAGTCACAACTAAAGAAGCAGAAAAAAGGGAGAAAGAATGCAACGAAAACATTGGAGAGAGGTTGCTTCAAATATCAAATCACCAGATCATCAATCTCCAAAAGAAAGAAATTGATTGCGAAAAGATTCCACCATGGCAACACACTGTATCAAAGCCTAGCCACTAACAAGGAGCAGAACTTAAGTCACAAGGAGCAAAGAAATAAAGTAATGAAGAAAAAGAATAAAAAAGGTAAGCGAGAAACATTAGGGAAAAAAGGAAAGGTATTTAACCTTAATCTCACCCAGGGAACCTCACTTAGCATTCATACGTTGGTGAAATCTGAGCTCTGAGAGAAGAATCAAGCGATGAACGTACCAGTGAAGAATAGAACACAAGCAACCAGCAAATACACAATGGCAACCCCTGAGCTAATCGACATCACACACAAGCCATGACTGAAGTTCAAGAAATACCCCTAGAAATCCCTAGAGGTGGATAAAGACTACATATTTTTGAATGTGTCAGCAGATGTGGTCTACACAGAGGATGTAAGTGTTGCAAGTATGGGCCTAACCAGTGTTGTCATTGATGTCAAGGATTGGATGAGCTATGTGCTGAGGATATTGAGAAAATTAGCCCTATCAGAAATAGAGAAGGATAGTGAAGACAGTGAAGTTCTATGAAGCAAAGATCCCAGTCAGTTGAAGATCAGAGTATGCGCATCAAAGGGTTTGCAAATATATGCCTGAAGGTGCTCTAGCTGAGATTTTAGAGATCCGCATGAAAATTTGGAGAAGTTATGACCATATGAGTAAAACTGGTTCTGGCAGTTGTTCAGAGGTGACAGAGTGGCACAAATAGGTCCGGTGAGATCTAAAAATGCAATATCTTGTTCTGTGGATCTGGTGGCATGTTTGGGAAGCTAATGTGAATTGACAACTCAATTGGTTCGTGGTTTGGAGGTCCACAAGCAATCCTTTTAATGTGACAGTGATGACCGACTGTGTTCTTGAGGTTCCGGATGAAGATGTGAATGATTACAGTAAGCAAAAGTGGTGTGGATGTTCTTGGTGATTCAAACAAGCTTGTGGGGGTCTCTAGATTGTGTCAAGTTCGTGTTGGCGGTCCGCATTGAAGATTGAGCTCATAATTGAAGATTTACCTTTGGGTGATGGTGTTCTTCCTAATCTTGGCTGACCGGATGATTTGTGCATGTTGCGGATGATCTTGAAAATGTTTTGCGAAGCATGGCGTGCTCCTCGAAGAAGATTGAAGTCCCGGATATGTATGGCCAATAGTGTAGTGATGCACATGAAGTTTTTGCAACAAGTCAAGTTGTATTTTTGTAATTGCTCTGTAATAAAATAAAGTATGTGTTGTGCCGACTTTGATGATCATTCCAAAGTTGATGTCATGTATAAATAAGATTTGTGAAGTCATTTAAAAGTATCTGTTGTCGTGATGAGAAAGTGGTAAAGAAGAGGAACGAAAAGCATAGCAGAGGTGTTGAGTTTAAATGGAACTGTCTCAAGCATAATGAAGATGCTAATCTCCAGTTCAAGTATGTAATATTTATATTCTTCTATAGACAGTGTGTCTCCTGTAGGCAGTGGGCCTCTTATGAGCAGTGTGCTCGGGCAGTGAGCCCTAATTGGCAAGTGCCATTTTATTATTCTTATTCTTGTAACAAAGAATACAATCTTGGGTTAGTCACCCCGTGGTTTTTCCCCTAACCGGGTTTTCCACGTTAAAAATCTTGGTGTTATATGTGTTGAATGTGTTTCTGCTCTTGAATTATTACATTATGTTTCATGATTGAATCTTTGTTATGCTGCTGAAATATAAGAAGGTTTTAAGTGATTAAGGAATAGAATTTTGGTGACAACTGATTCACCCCCCCTCACAGTTGTCTGTCCTAAAACCAACAATTGGTATCAGAGCTAAGTTCCTCTAGAAGAAGCTTGACTGCTTGAGGAGATCCAGGATATCGACCTACAGGAAGGACAGTCCAAGGTTTGATGGAACAAACTTCACTGCCTGGAAGAACCGCATGGGATGTCACTTACAATGCATGGGATATCAATATTGGAACATAACCTCAACTAAATATGTTCCTCCAAGAAATGGGCCAACAACTATAGATGAAGTCAGAGATGCAGAAAATAATCTTTGAGCTAAAGAAGCCCTACTGAGTGCCTTGTCTGATACAGAGCTAACAAATGTTATGGAATTGAAGACTACTTATGAAATTTAAACAAAGCTTGAAAATCTATATGAAGGAGACAAGTATGTTAAGTGTACCAAGCTGCAAAGTCTGAAAGGAAAGTTTGAAAACTTGAGGATGAGTGAAGATGAGAACATCACTTTATATATGGCAAAAGTAAATGAGCTTGTATGTGGCATCAGATGTGCTAGTGGAGTACTTGATGAAGATGAAATTGTTGGCAAAGTTATCAAATCTTTACCTCCTGCATATAAACACAAAGTCACTGCTATTGAGGAAATCAGATCTTTAACAACTATCACAAGGGATCAATTGGTTGGTAAGATAGCTGCATTTGAGTTGGCTGAGTTTGGTGATGCACTTCCCAAGACTGAATCTGCTTTCAAAGCTAGTGCCTCTACTAAAGGCAAATAGAGATATGATCCAGGGGAAAGCTCCTCAAGAAAATCATCTTGGTATGAGAAAGCAAGAAAATATCTCGAAGAGGATGAATTAGAAGCTGAACAACTTGAAGCTCTCATTGCAAAAAGACTACCAAGAGGATCCGATAAGTATGAAGGAAAATTACCTTTTAAATGTTTTGTCTGCAATAAGATTGGTCATTTTGCCTCAAGATGTCCGGAACGGTTTTCAAGGCCAAACCCTAATAGATCAAGGTTTCAGATAAAGTGTTATTATGTTCAAGAAGATGATGATGAAGGAGTAACAGATGATGAATCCGAGATAGGAAACAAATCCGGAAGTGACTGGGTGTTTATTGCCATCAAGGAAGAAGATCCAATGCCTATTGAATCTATCAATCATAAAATGGTAGAAAGGGCTCTGGCTGCTCAGGTTGAAGAAAAGGATGAATGGGTCATTGATAGTGGATGCTCTCACCATATGACTGGTGACAAGAATAAGTTCATAAACCTGGAAAGATATGAAGGTGGAGTTGTAAAGTTTGGAGATAACTCTGTCGGTAGAATTAAAGGCAAAGGAACCATTTCTTTTGATGGAAAGAACAAAACCAGTGATGTTCTATATGTTGAAGGTCTAAAGCATAATCTTCTCAGTGTTGGACAGTTGGTGGACAAAGGCTATGATCTCCGATTCAAAAATAGAAAATGCAAGAGCTTTGAAAGCTCTGGAACTAAGATTGCATCCGGTATACAGACAAAAGATAGCATCTTCCACTTGGTTGGTACTGACAAAAGTTGTTTATTTGTTCAAATTGATCAGAGTTGGTTGTGGCATAGGAGAATGTGTCATGTAAATTTTGATAATATCATCAAGATAAGCAATACTCAGGTTATAAGAGATCTTCCAAGACTGGTGAAACCTACTAACAGTTTGTGCAAAGAATCTTAGTTGGGTAAGCAAAACAGAGTCGCATTTAAAAGTAAGGAACAATCTTCAAACAAGTTGTTAGACTTGGTGCACACTGATCTCTGTGGTCTGGCAAGAATCAGAAGTCTACAAGGAGATAGGTATTTCATGTTGCTGATTGATGACTACTCCCGGATGATGTGGGTAACCTTCTTAAAAGAGAAATCTGAAGCACTTGAGAAATTCAAAATATTCAAGGCTATGGTAGAGAATGAAACTGGCGTAAACATAAAGTGCCTCAGGTCTGATAGAGGTGGAGAATTCATATCCGAAGAGTTCATAACATTCTGTGAGAATCATGGTATAAAGAGACAGTTATCTGTTCCAAGGACTCCTCAGCAGAATGGAGTAATGGAGAGAAAGAACCGGACCATCTAGGAAGCATCTAGGACCATGATGATGGAAGCAAATGTTCCTCAGATCTATTGGAGAGAAGCTGTAAGCACTGCTGTCTATACTCTCAATTGAGTACAAATCAGAGACAATACTGGTAAGACCCCTTATGACTCTGGTTTGGCATCACTCCTACTGTGAAGTATTTCAGAGTCTTTGGTAGCAAATGCTACATCAAAAGAGATGAAGACCTTGGCAAGTTTCATGTTAGGAGTGATGAAAGAATATTCTTGGGTTATTCTACTCAAAGTAAAGCTTACCGGTGTTATAACAAGAGATTAAGAAAGATTATAGAAAGTACAAATGTGAAAGTTGATGAAGGTATGGAAAATCCCTCAAGATTCTATGAGTATGAAGCAAATGACCAAAATGATATCTTAGACCAAGGAGAACAAGTTCAAACTCCAGTTCAAATTCAAACTGATCCGGAGAATCCAGAAATACAAGAAGAAGAGACTGGCTTGAATGAACCTGTCCAAGAATTAGAAGTGCAAGAGAATTTCAAAACTCCCAGGTATGTAAGACTAAATCATTCTAAAGACCAGATCATAGGAGATAAAAGAAAAGGTGTTCAAACAAGAATAAATATTGCTCAAGACTCAGTGAAGTGTTGTATGATTTCAAAAATTGAACCAAAAACAGTAGGTGAAGCATGCAATGATGAAAGTTGGGTTAAAGCTATGAAGAAGGAATTGATGCAAATCGAAAAGAATCACACTTCGGATCTTGTTCCCAAACCTAAAGACAAAAATGTGATTGGGACTAAGTGGGTCTTCCAAAATAAACTGAATGAAGAAGGTGAGGTAGTAAGAAACAAAGTCAGATTGGTCTATAAGGGTTATTCTCAAGTAGAAGGAGTTGACTTTGAAGAAACTTTTGCTCCAGTAACAAGGATTGAAGCAGTCAGATTATTTCTTGCCTTTGTTGCCTTCAAAGATTTCAAGGTATATCAGATGGATGTCAAGTCTGCTTTTCTAAATCGTGATTTGGAAGAAGAAGTATACATTGAGCAACCGGATGGATTTCAATTATCTGATCATGAAGATATGGTCTACAAGCTGAAGAAGGCATTGTATGGACTCAAACAAGCCCCAAGAGCCTAGTATGAAAGATTGGACAAACATCTTTTGAATATTGGTTTCAACAAAGGTACTGCTGACAGTAATCTGTATTTCAAGATTGATCATGAAAATATCTTGATTGTTCAAGTATTTGTTGATGATATCATTTTTGGAGGAAAAGATAGTATGTGCAAGACATTTACAAATCAAATGAAAAGTGAATTTGAGATGTCTATGTTTGGGGAAATGAATTTCTTCTTGGGTCTGCAAATCACTCAAACAAAGAAATGAATCTTCATATCACAGACTAAATATGTGAAAGAATTGTTGAAGAAATTTGGGATGGAAGATTCAAAGCCAATGAATACTCCCATGGCAACTGGATGTAAGCTGAATAAAGATGATGAATCTCCTAAGGCTGATCAGAAAAAGTACAGGTCAATGATTGGAGGACTACTCTATCTTACTCAAACTAGACCTGACATTATGAATGATGTTGGTCTTGTTGTCAGATTCCAAGCTGATCCTAGAGAGTCTCATGTCATGGCAATCAAGAGAATTCTCAGATATCTAAAGGGAACAGTTGAGTATGGTTTATGGTATCCTAAGAATCATAATTTCTCTCTTCATGCATATACAGATGCTGATTGGGTAGGAGATGTGGATGACCGGAAGAGTACTAGTGGTGGTGCATTCTTTTTGGGGAAAAGATTAGTTTCTTGGCTAAGTAAGAAACAAGAGGCAATATATTTGTCCACTGCAGAAGCAGAGTATATTGCAGCAGCAAGTAGTTGCACTCAAATACTATGGATAAAGCAAATGTTAAGAGACATCAGAATAGAGTATGATGAACCTATCACAATCTTTTGTGACAACTCAAGTGCAATAAACATATCAAAAAATCTAGTGTTTCATTCAAAGACAAAACATATATCTATCAAGTTCCACTTTTTGAGAGAGCAGATGAACAAGAATGAAGTCAGATTGGAGTTTGTACCCTCAAAAGATTAAATTGCAGACATTTTTACCAAACCTCTACCTAAGGACACTTTCGAGTATCTCAGGGAGAAGTTAGGGGTTACCCCTCCGGTTCTGAATTAAGGTGCACTGATGTGCATCAGTCCGGTGGATCCCACAAGTCATATCTTGTGATCCAGATTGATGTTAGGAGGCTGCTACTCAGGGGTAGCAGTCAAGTACGACAAGTGGTTGCAAGTGTGTGCCTTTTGCCATTGATGTCAAAGGGGGAGAGAAGACATGTGAAAAATAAAATATGAAAAACAAAAGTAGTTGTTGATCAAAGGGGGAGCAATAAAGAAAGAAAAGACATGTGAATGGTTGATGTTGATAGGGGGAGCTATGTCTATCAGTGAGGAGAAGTTCTTGTCTTGATGGTTAAAACAGTTTTTCACATCATATGTTGCCATCAATGACAAAGGGGGAGATTGTTGCAAGTATGGGCCTAACCGGTGTTGTCATTGATGTCAACATATTCATGTTGCATTCATGTCAAGGATTGGATGAGCTGTGTGCTGAGGATATTGAGAAAATTAGCCCTATCAGAAACAGAGAAGGACAGTGAAGACAGTGAAGTTCTATGAAGCAAAGATCCCAGTCAGTTGAAAATCAAAGTATGTGCATCAAAGGGTTTGCAGATATATGTCTGAAGGTGCTCCAACCGAGATTTCAGAGATCCGCATGAAGATTTGGAGAAATTATGGTCATATGAGTAAAATTAGTTCTGACAGCAAATAGGTCCGGTGAGATCCGGAAATGCAATATCTTGTTCTGCGGATCTGGTGGCATGTTTGGGAAGCTAATGTGAATTGACAACTCAATTGGTTCGTGGTTTGAAGGTCCACAAGCAATCCTTTTAATATGACAGTGATGACCAACTGTGTTCTTGAGGTTCCAGATGAAGATGCGAATGATTACAGTAAGCAGAAGTGGTGCGGATGTTCTTGGTGATTCAAGCAAGCTTGTGGGGGTCTCTAGATTGTGTCCAATTCATGTTGGCGGTCCGCATTGAAGATTGAGCTCGTAATTGAAGATTTACCTTCGGGTGATGGTATTCTTCCTAATCTTGGCCAACCAGATGATTTGCACATGTTACGGATGATCTTGAAGATGTTTTGCGAAGCATAGCATGTTCCTCGAAGAAGATTGAAGTCCCAAATGTGTATGGCCGACAATGTAGTGATGTGCATGAAGTTTTTGTACCAAGTCAAGTTGTATTTTTGTAATTGCTCTGTAATAAAATAAAGTATGTGTTGTGCCGACTTTGATGATCATTCCAAAGTCGATGTCATGTATAAATAAGATTTGTGAAGTCATTTAAAAGTATCTGTTGTCGTGATGAGAAAGTGGTAAAGAAGAGGAACGAAAAGCATAGCAGAGGTGTTGAGTTTAAATGGAACTGTCTCAAGCATAGTGAAGATGCTAATCTCTAGTTCAAGTATGTAATATTTATATTCTTCTATAGACAATGTGTCTCCTGTAGGCAGTGGGCCTCTTATGAGAAGTGTGCTTGGGCAGTGAGCCCTAATTGGCAAGTGCCATTTTATTCTTCTTATTCTTTTAACAGAGAATACAATCTTGGGTTAGTCACCCCGTGGTTTTTCCCTTAACCGGGTTTTCCATGTTAAAAATCTTGGTGTTATATGTGTTGAATGTGTTTCTGCTCAGCATTATGTTTCATGATTGAATCTTTGTTATGCTGCTGAAATATAAGAAGGTTTTAAGTGATTAAGGAACAGAATTTTGGTGAAAACTGATTCACCCCCCCCCTCTCAGTTGTCTGTCCTAAAACCAACAATAAGGATATACATTCATAACACGGTGGAGATCAACCATATGGAATTTGAAGAGCTGAGGGACACACTGTTGGGAGATACAAGGTATCTACCTGAATATGCAAACATACCGGCAAAGAAACTGGATGTATGGAAGGACTTCCCTGACTTCACGGATGCCCACAAACGGATAAGGATCATTCTAAGAAAAGTGCATGATGAATTTATATATTTGGACAAACCCTATAAAATTACAAAGGAAGCCATTAGGGCAGTCACAAGGTTAAGTGTTGTAGGGCCCCTACCGGTAATGAAGGCTATCAGAACAAATCAAGTCAGGGAATTAACCAAAGCTACAACAGACGGGAGAATATGCATGTGAAGGATATCACAGATCCAGGGGTGAAATATGCCACCATGGGTATTGCATACAAGGTCTATTATGCCAATCGGGAGGGTTCGGCCACAGCCACCGCAATTCATACTACCTACCAGATGGTGAAGGAGGGCAAGGATTTTGACCTTTGTGAGGTGATGCGCCAACAACTCCTAAAGAATCTACAAAAGATTAAAGGACTCAAACAATAACTTCCATTATGGTACTTTAATCATTTGCCTTACATTCTATTTTTTGAATGAGTTGTCGGGGCATAAGGGGAAGCAATGGCAACAAAATATACCAGTAGGGTTAGAGGTTAAAAGACATATAGCTCAATTTTTTGACACCAAAGCATTTAGTGCCACATATTGGGGGTTTTTCAAAACCCTACAAGAAGAGATGAGGGCAAGGGATAGAGTCCCTTATAGAGTAGTGAAACAATACATAAAAGAAATCACATTTTTTGTTGATAAGGACTTCGCATATATGGAGGCAATGGAGCCAAAAACAACATGGGTGTCTCAATTACCCTATGAAATAACTGCGCCAGAAGCTAATGCCTATGCACAAAATCTACTCAGCAAACCCAAGGATACAAGTGCGGAAAGATATGGCACTTATTCAGAAGTGATGGAGAAACAACATAAAAAATAGGTTGAGGAACACCTAGACAAAAACAGAGAGAGGCCACATAAACAGTGGGGAGTTCCGGGAAAAGGAACCACATCAGGTGCAAAATCGGCCACATCAACTCCTCTACCTACCAAGGAGGCTCCAACAGTGAGGAGATCGGAGAGGACAACGTCACAGGCACCATCATCTTCTACCATGTCATCCAGAGGAAGAGCAGCATCAGAAGTGTTGTCTGAAATGAAGAACACACAGAAGAAGGCTCCCTGGCAAAAGCAACAGGCAAAGAGAAAGAAAACTCAAGAAGTGTCGAAGGTTATTGAGTCAGAAGAAGGGGAGGAGCAAGAGTCCAAATTGAAGAAAAGGAAGAAAGCACAACAGAAACCAGAGGAAGAACCGGCAGTACAAGAATCAGAGGAATTGACACAAGAGCTCTACAATTTAGATGCACTACTCAACACCATGGAAAATGTCGGTATGTTGAAAGAAACTATTGTTTTGTATGAAAATTCATCTGTAGAGAATAAACAAATGATAGTTACAACAATGATACAATACATGAGGGATAAGGAAAAGACATTAGATGAAATAATGGAAGGCTTTTCGGATAGCTTAATAGAAGCATTGAGGGAAAGGAGAAATAAGGCACTCCAATTAGAGGAAGAAATAAGGCAAAATGTTATTAATAAGCTCAACGACACATTGTCACCGGAAGAGGAGAACAAATTGATACAACAAGAAGCCACGGAGCTGAGGAGAAAACGAAAGGTAGACACCCTCATGAGTGGGAATAAGAAGGAAGAAGAGAAAATACAAAAAGAGACAGAAGAAGTGACAACAAATATATATCAGTCTATTAAAGAGCAAGAACAACACCCAGCACCATCACCTCCGCACAACACTGAGATACCGGCAAGATGAGAGAACAAAACAAAGGAAAGGTTGTTGGAAGCTCCTACACAAGGGGTACCTCCTCTGGAGAACACAAGGATGGAGGAGAAGAACACAGAACACCAAACAGACAATCTAGAGGATGAAGAAGGAAGAGAGAACACAGGGGAACAAAGGGAATCAGAACAAACTAACATTCCGGAGGCCTTGTCATCTTCAATTGAGTCAATCAAAGAATTTTTGGAACAAAAGAAAATAACGCCCATTTTGACCCCACAGTTGCTACAGTTACTGGTAGTAGAAGGCCAAATAAACCTTGTCGGAATATCCCCACTACAGAAGCTACAACTGAGAGATGTGTTTCATTCCTCTGCTAAAGCAAAAATTATGAAGCAACATGTGGAAGGGAGTGAACTCCTGCAGAATGCGGTGGATACATTGACCAAGGAGATGCCGGAGACACATGGAGATACTACATTAACCTTGTCAGAGCAACTGAAACAATTAACACAGGGACTTAAGGAGTACTCTAGCTAGCCGGAGAAGAAGGTAACTAAACAATTGAATAACAAAAGACTAGCGGAAATGACAAATAAGAGTGCCAAGGCACATACTCAGCTAGAAATACAAATCAAGAGCATACAACAAAGCATTGCAGAGGCCAATATCCTCTACCAGTTTTGTTTAAAATGGCCACAGTCCACAAAAGCAATAAAAGATCAAATGGATGCTTTAGAACTGCAAATCACAAATGTGGCAGCCCAGTATGACCCTCTGGCAGATAAGGATGGAGTAAGAAAAGCACAGGTGGAGACATTGCATAACCAACACCAACAACTCCAGGATCAAAGGGATCAGATAAAGGACCAAATAAAACAGTTGAAGGAAGTGGTCAACTTGAGACTGGCTAACTTAACCAATAGTTTTTTAGAAGCCAAACAAACTACATAGACCATAAAAATACCGGCAAATATAGAAGCAAAGGAGACATATATAAAAGTAGGAAAAATAGCTATGTTAGCTAAAGCCAAGAAGTAGTGGGACACCAGTCTAATACAGCTCAATCAAATTTATAAGACTGTCCTACCCAGCAGTTGATTTTGCATGTCTTGAGAACAAGACATAATTTTGAGGGAGGATGATGTTAGTAGGGTACAAAGCATAAAGAAGAATCGATCGGAAGCTACCACACACTATGCGGAAGTCGGAGCCAGCAGGAAACACATCCCTATATGTAATAGATATAGTATATATAGATATAGGATATGATGATAAGATATATGAGAATAGGAGTATGATAGATGTTCTATTCTAATGTAAGAATGGCATAGAAGTCATGATTGTAACTGTTGAGGCAGAGACTTAGACCTGCCGAAGGATGGATAGATGATGTATGTATTTGATGACTGTTAATATAGATATGGAGATCTGCCGATACCAGGTAATTCTGTGTTGTCTTACTTTGATGTGTATGTGATGCTATGTTTTGTTATTCTTTATGTTTTGCTGGCAATCTCTAGCTACTTGACCGGGGTATAAACTGACTACAAAGACTTGACTGAGGACCGGAGCTATGGGCCGTTATCTCCTCTACATTTATTGCTAACAAAACACACTACACAAAATTGGCCAAAAGATATTATCTCCATTGGGAGAACTTGTAGTTGTATCTAATAATTCTGCCCAAATCTTCTACATAACTAACACCTATTCCAATCTACACTGTAGTATCTAAGTAAGTCACCATAAACCATATAGCACACTCAATCAAACCTCATGAAAATTTCCATACCTAGAGGACCCAATTTACAATGATACCCATACTTTCATGCACTACAAGACATTTATTTGGATTGGATCCTCTACAAAAAGGGGGGAAATATCTTCCCTGGATGTACACATATTATGCCTGTTAAAACCTAACCATTGATATCTAATGCAAATTAAATGGCTGAAAGATGGCCTGTACTCTAACGAGTTAATTCCCTTCTCAATTTCCATAAAGAATAGTATCAACATGATTCACCTCTGTAAAACAAAAGAGAGAAAACAACCTTTGTAAAGTTTTGCACACTGTCAAGTTGCAAACCGTGGGAGGCACATGCAATATTTACCAAGTATGGAGCATACTTTGTTAGGGAATCCTTCCCATAAAATATCTAACAAGAGTGAAATTTTCAAGCCATTTATGGGCATTATGAAAATTGGAAGTGCCAAGACAACATCGAGAGGGGTGCCTTGTGAGATACCATCAATACAAACTTCTAGGGGCATTTGTTCAGCAATGCATGCAACCTCAACATCAACTATTGAGCCACTATGGCTTAAAGTCATTAAATAAGCAAAACCACCCTAAGGCAAACAACCCCTGAAAGAAATAGTCACAATAAACACAAACAGCTAAAGAAACTCGCACAAAATCAAAAAAAATGGTATGGCATGGGCTAGGGAAGCCAAAAACATCAAGGTTGAACCAAACTTCATTCACAGAGTGCTCTCACCTTCACATCAAATACCTACTTTCACATTTTATCAATCTAATTCATCAGTAGCTCTGATTCAAAAGATAGGGTGTACCAACAAACGTAAGGCAACGTGTCATGTGTCTGTGTCCGTCTATCCACAAAGAATTGCATTGAAACCAAATTTTGACTCAATAATGTCAAGACTCTCATTGAAACATGTCATGCATGTTCCCATGCAAAACTGGCACCTGATGTTTCAGTTACCAAGACCAATTATGAGAATTCCCCGTCCTCTAAAGAGCATGGTTGAACACCATGAAAGTTATCATGTAAAAAGTCAGGTGCTTCAATGAAAAGTTTTTTAAAATAGTTGTTTTCACATTTAATCTACCTAATCCATCCCAGTTTTGATGCCAAAGACAAGTTGTACCAACAAACATAGGGCAACCTAGCATCTGTTTGTTTATCAAGATCTTGGGATCTTAATTGAACATCTCATGGGTGTATCCATGCAAAACCGGTACGTGGTGTTTTAGTTACCATGACCAATTATAGAGAACTTCCCACACTCTAAAGATGTTAGCCAAGCAATTCAACAGTTCTTGGCATAATCACAATCTGCAACACCATACACCATGGGCACCAACCCTTCTATGTGTTAGTGTTTTGTAGTGAAAGAGTCTTCTTCTAATGGCACAAATGGTTTTAGTTCCCCCTTGAAAACAAAATAATATGTTAAAATGTCATTCAAACAAATGTAATAATTTTTCCTGTAGATGCTGCTGAGACATGATTTGGTCTTTTTGGTTCACATGTCTAGTGATATTCCACATCACACACCTCAAGACTCCCCAAGATATCGGATTGAGTCATCATATAATATCAACTATTTAATCTCTAGGGTGTGAAAATAAAGCCCAAAGTCATATCAGATTTAGTCCTTTTGTGAAAAAATGGGACCCAAACGTTTTAAGTTGCTGCTAGCAGAACAGGACTCCATTCAAATACTGTATAGTCATTTATTCAAATGTCACCAACAATACAATCCAAACATATTAAGGCTATTCAGATTCAGACTTATTAGTCAATAAAACAAGAATAATATAATCTCTAATATACGAATATAAAACCAATGTTGCTTCAGATTTAGCCCGCCATGAAATAAAAGGATTTGAAAGGTTTCAAGAATGGACACAGACCCGTCTTAAATACTGCATCTATTATTTATTCAAATCTCACCCATGATACACTCTAACATACAAAGGTTGTTCAAACCGAGACTTAACAATCACCAGAATTGAATAGACTATCTAATCTTTAGCATTTTTATATAAAAAGATAGTTACATAAAAGCTATTGCACCATGTTCATTAAACATTGAAAATAGGCACAACCTACATATTATTATCATGGCACCATTCAATTTAGTGCAATGTATGAATGAGACATAGTCAAGGTTAGCAAAATACAAAGACAAATTTACTTTGATAGGTAGAAGAGAACACCCAATCTAGACATTGTCCGGACTAATTGACCAACTGAACTGCTTGAATTCGAGTCTAAACATGTGAAACAGACAGATTACGTTTCAATTATCAGGACTACATATGCATCATAGCAGTCTCAGGCACGGTCAACCTATTTTCTTCTTAAACATGAGCTGAATATATCACAAATTTACAAATCCATTATTAATGTTCTAACACTGTCAAGGTGTAATGGCCACCCTAGTTTTATAACTCAATAAACTTGATAAAAAAATACATTTAACACTGCTGTAATAACATACTAAAGTCTGATTTTTAATAAAATAACACTGATGTAGCATCAAATCTGAACATGAGAAGATTGGAAGTCAATCAGTACCTCTGAAATTCTTGACCCATGAAGCTATGTTGCTGCAGATGATGAAATGGACTATCAACCAATGAAGAATCCTTTATGTTGGCCCAGAAAAGATGGCAGCACAGGTTTGATGTAAAAATCAGAGTGCTGGTAATGCTCAGAAAACACTATTTCATCCGCAGAACTATTCACTCTCAGCTCCTAACATCTTCAAACCAATAGCAAACCCATTCCACATCCTAGTCGATCCCATCCTAGTCATTTTGCATGGATTTAAAGTAATGTTCTAGTCACAAGGGACTCACGTCCATTTCCTTGCCGTACAGATCTCTCTTTTTCTTTCTTTCCTCAACAAAATCCAAAACAACTGCATCCATTTGCTATCATAGCTGATGCAATCAGATTGGAAGGAAGGATGGTAAAGAATTCTATTGAAATTATTAACTCAGTTCCCAGCATGAACCGTACGGCCAACAAAGTACGGCCTCCCCATTTGTCTTCTTTTCAACACAAATCATTATTTTAAAGCCTCCATAATTTCTATCAAATCTTTATAATAATATTGCAATGAAGAAGTGAATGAAAACTTAAACAAAATAACTCTTGCAATACCTCACGTCCTTTTGTACGACATTCCTATGTACAGCTTCATTGAAATTTGGAACAAATTAATTTCCATGCTTCAATCTCTTCACACAGTTGAAATCTATTCATAATCATATCAAAACATTTATTATCCCAAACAAATTCAGAACACATCAAATTTTAAGAACTCCATGATTGCACCAGGTGATCTTCTGGGTGAAAATCACTCCCAGTTGACTAGGACAGATGTTTCACTACCGAAACCAGCAAATTGACGGGTTAAACAACCCTAGATGAATTCAAACTAAACAGCTCTGGTTCATAGAAGAAGATTTCATATCCAGTTTTCATATCTCCATGAGCATTCAACCCAATCTTAAATACTTGTTTTCCCGTACAATGCCCAAATAATAAAATATATTATATGGTATTGTGGGCATTTCAATGCACATTTATTTCCACTAAGTGAGTGCTCCAATGAAGTAATAAAATATTACTTGTTTTTCCAACACTCATCCAACATAACTCACTTTTAAAAAATAATATAAGTTGCCAACTTATAATATGAAAATAAACCAAGGCAACTTATAAATCATTCTTATAACTCCCAAGTGAGCGCCACAATTAAAACTTCACTTATCTTTCCATGCGCTCAATAAAACATTTATATCCACCTTATAATTAATATTTTACATTAAGTCGCTAGGCGACTCTAATGAAATATTAATTAAACTGCCAGAAAATAGCCCCAAGCAACAGAAAGCATAGAAATGCATTGATCAAACAATTCCAACCATACCAAAGTGTAGTAGAAGACTTGGGACGAAAATCGGAGGTTGTCAAGTGTAATGTGTCGTACCTGTTTGTATCTTTTAAAATCTTTATTGTGTGATTTTTATTAGATTTTTGTGTGTCCTTTCAGATAGACAGAAGATGCAAAAGGGGGTTTTATGTTTTCCTGCAAATGTAGTGCCGGAGCACACAATGTATGGCATATAACAGAAACCCACAAAATATACAATGAATTTGAAGAAACTATTAACAACCCAGATAACAGAAAGGCCAATAAACAATTATCAAAACATACCCATTTGCAGATTTGAGACTTCAGTTTTTGTCTATTGCCGAACCAGCAATGGATATGGCTGGAAACACTCTGAACTCCAAATATATTGATAGACTTTGATATGCGAGGGTTTACAGTGAGCAAAGGGCCTTAAATGCCATAAATAAGAAGTATCCAAACTACCCAAAACAAGAAGATGAGTCGTCAAGGAGACCCACGACCCTCCAGGTGAGGTTGTACGGCCCAACCAAAGCATGAACAGCAGAAATCAGTCACAAAACAGTCCTGCACAGCATCCACTGTTGCTGCACCAATCAGAAATGCCTTCACACCAAGTATAGAGCAGGAGTGAAGTTTAGCTGATAAAAACACCTCCCAAGGAGGTACGGCCTAGCTGGAAAGTACGGCCAGCAAGGGGAAAGTACACAACAGCAAGATAACCACCACAAACACACTAAAACTTCCTTCTCAGTCCTCTCTTATCAGCAAATGACAATAATATAAAATGATCTCATATTCAGCTCAAGCAACTCTTTGAATGTCTCCATTATCAGCACATATGTGAATGCCGAATACATCCACCGTCAATGGCATCGTTGGGTGATCTTTCACACCTGTGGGATACCGTTACTCAGGTAGGTTTCCGTCTCCAAGAGCTTCTGGTTCAAATCCTCAAACCCCCAATAAATATGAAACCCTAGCAGAGCTCAAAATCAGAAATATCTTAAACATAGCATAAACCCAAATGAGCTCCAAAAGACCTTTTTATCTCCCTCCAAGATAGGCATTGGGCAATAATTATGTCTCCTAGGGTTGGGCGCCCAAGGTCAAGACATAAGCCTATGTCTTTATTTCATTAATTTCACTTTTCCTTTATTTATCATAAAGTCCATATTAATATAACATTAATAAATCTTCGGACTTTAAAATAAATATGAAGACGGTGTCGGAATTCAAAAATCTTTAGTTCGTCGGAAAGGTCTCGACGAAACGCATCTAAAGCAACTCTGAAAATCCCGAACCGACATAGTACCCGGACTTACTAAAAATAGTAAGTAACGACCAAGAGCCCACTGAGCCAACCACGAAGGTGCCAACTGGATCCACTGAAGACGAACCATAACCCCAGCGCTGACAAAGACCTCCAGAGCCAAACTAACCATAGTTCCCTAACCAAACTGCTAGCCCACGGGAACTCCATGATGGACTAACCAAGTGTCTAAAAAGGGACATTACATCAAGTGACTGTCTGAAAATAGTATGTTTCTCCAAGAAAATTGGAGGGCACCCAAGAGGTCTGAATTGACTTCCGAAAGTATCAATGAACTCCAGAAGATTAGCCAAACTAAAAACCACGAACAACTGCTCTGCCAGACTAAGCCACGACCATTCCAAGAACATTGGAGTTCTCCCGAACACGCTGAATAGCCTCCCAAAGAATAGGAACAAGCATAATGCGCACAAAAGGTCTATGCACCAAAAAGGGGACATTACACGAGGTTACATGTCCACAGAAATATATATAGTTATACAAATGCATTCCAAATGTTCTGTACATCACATGTTTGAGACATCTTTTATCCTCCACTACAAAAGAGCCATATGAAATTAGCAAAGCAGCAAATACAACACAACCAGAAATTGTCCAAAGGAATTAATTTACAATATGGAGTGTTGAAAAATCCATAACTATGCAGGTCATTGTTGACAGTCAGTAGTAATTTCAAGTCCTAAGTTCACATGACACAAAACCCAGAACAAATCTATAAGAACTGTTTGTTAGGGACACAAACAATGGTACCAATCTCTTAAAATGCCTAGATGACAGACAAAGCACATAAAACTCGACATGGTACAGGGTCAACAATCTGTGTAACATCCTATTTTTCATAAACTGCTGCTTAGCTCATAAATTTCAGTAGGATAATGCCATAGTACAATGCCTTAGCTGGAGATAGAGAATGTTGTATCCCATCAAAACTAATGAGAGTAAGCCAACAATACTCAGAAAGGTAGATTCTATGCACAATTTGTCAGAACAAAGCTCACACTGCCTGACAATTCATCTACCAAACCTCATAGGGGCAGATATACAATAAAAGATTGAACAGGCAAAATTGTAATTAGGCCATCTTGAAGTTTTTTGTAATTACAGATGTCTATTGATGATGACCATAGACAAACATTGAATATTTTTCTTCTCGAGAAATGACTCAAATTTGCCAGGTTTCTCGCCAGGAGGAAAGAAATTTTCTAGATGCAATCCTGATGACCTGTATAAATCCAACAATACATTTTCCCCCTTTTCTCTCTTTAGAACATCAAGAATAGTAGCAAGCACATCTACTGCAATACCCATTTCTAATGAACTCCCTGGCTCTATTCCTCCCTTCTCAAGTGGCACTGCTATATCATGAATAGACAATAAACCCGCACCAACCAACTTTCCAAGAATCTTACCAAGGAACTCAGGGGCCTTTGGTGCATCAACAACAGAATCCTCCAATGATGCTATTACCTTCTCCAAGCTACAAAACCAATATGGTGTATCAGTCATAATGACATGTGACATATTGGGGTATTGCTTAGTAGATTCAATCTCAAAGATACACACTCTACAAACATATAGAAATGTCACACCCACCCTTTGATGAGTTGCTCTGGACTTAGCAAAGATGGCTCAGTTTTGCATAGATGTATAAAGAGATTTCCAAGGAGATCCCTTTCAACATCTTTCCTATCAAAAGAATCCATTATCCAGAGCAACACTAAAGTTGGATGATACCAAAGTGATTTAAGATCAGACACGCACAAAGTTGCATCCTTCATGTCTCTAGCACTGCACAATACCCACAAAGAAATCAAGAAATGTCAGAGAAGCATGTTAACATCTACAGAAAACACAATAAACTCTATATGACTTTAATACAACAAACCTGTAATATTCCCTTATTGCCTTATTAGACTTGTTTTTAAGTTGTTCTTCACTGAATTCCCTTCCATAAGAGTATTCTTGTTGGTTATCCACACATACAGCCCTCCGACCTCTGTCAAAAGAAGAATATGAACTCCTATAATCTCTTCTTTCATTACCCAAAGCATTTCTTTCTGAGATGCCTGACCTTGGAAACGATGACTTTTCTCCCACAGAAGTCCTAAATGGAATGTCATCTCTTATACCATATGACATCCGATTAGCTCCGGCATTAGGATTATAACCTTGCATTGGAGCCAAGCTTCCTCGTCTATTACTCCCTGATGTGACTAGTGGACCATCTGCTAGGGAACTTCTATTAGATTGCAGAAGTTGCCACCTGCCTGTTATTCCCCTGCCAAAGCGTCTTTGAGGACCAAGAGTTAACTGGCCATCATCAGAGGACCTAAATTGTAAAGGCAAAGGCATTGCCCTATCACCAGTCATCCTGCCTGTAATTTGAGCATCTTGAGCAATAAAGCTACGCATTCCAGTTTGTGCCTGTGCGCCTTTCATCCCACTCGTGTGCAGCTGAACCCATTGGTGTACCTGAGAACCTCGTGAACCATGAGTAGGTGGTGTACAAATTCTGTGTCCAGAATGTCCCATGCTTGGAGCTCGATTTAGTCGACCTCCCAGTGCTTGTTGTTATCGTTCTTGGGCGGCATCCCTATGAACTTCCTCAATTTTCTTTGGTCCATCAACTTTTCTCCTTTGTTGCCATCCATTCTTTCTCAGATCAATCACATCCTTCAACATAAACCTCAGTCGTGTAGGCAGTGCTTGGTTATTCGCCATTTTTTTTATTCTCTCAACGTAAGCATCAATATACTCTTTTGCTTTTGGATGGTCAATCATATAGCCAATTGTACTCATCAACTTACATAAAGATTCAACATTTTCCTCATCTGGCTTCTGATATTCACCAAGTAACTTTTTGATGCATTCATGCATTATTCTTTCAGTCAACATACTTTCTTTATACAGCTCACTAATAAATTGTATATTTCCTAGCTTTCGCCTTCGCTGTGCAGCCCTTTTTTACTCAGGTTTTTCTTTTGAAAGCTTTATTTCACCATCTTCAGCCATCTCAGCTTCAGCCTGTTCTCTTTCATCCCTTTCAAATTCTTCCTGACACTTATTCAAAAGAACTCGCCTAAACATAACCCTTTCATTATCTTCATAAAACTCAGGCAATCCAGCGGCAAACGGAACACAAAATTTTGCATACATTTCACAAAATGTTGGTTCCATCAATGCTCTGTCAAATATTTGACATATTACACCTGTAAGGGAAACTGCAGAATCAATATTCACTTCTTGGACCCGCAAAAAGAGTTTCTCAAAATTTTGGGGTGTCAATTTATTAAGAATGGACCTTATCTGTCTTTGTTTCAACTCTTCTTCATCAGAAACCTTGCCCACTTCATAGCGATTATCTGTTTTATGAATTACATGGAGTGGAATCAACCCCTTCTGCACACCAGATGTCCCCCATCTTTCAGCATCAGAGTTATTTCTCATCAGTCCACCTTGAGCAAATGATGCTTGCACAAATTGCCCACTGGGGACAACACCAGTCATATTTTGTGCTGCACCACACATGTTCTTTCCAAAACCAGTGCTGTGACTTTGACCAGGTCAAAACCCTCCAGAAGGACCACCGAGGCCCGTGTCCACTCGTTCTTCTCTTGAAAGCTTTATTTCACCATCTTCAGCCATTTCAGCTTCAGCTTGTTCTCTTTCATACCTTTCAATTCTTTTGTTTGCTTGCCACTGGAAAAACAAGCAAATATCAATTATGAGCTTAAGTCCCTTTATTATTCAAACTTTGTGGAAAACAGGGAACTCTTCCTCCGATCTCAACTAACCTCAACTATGGCCACTAATTGTACAGATTATGATTCGTACAAAACAAACTGATGTACGATTGCAGTTAGCTAATCAATCTAAAACTTAACTATTGGATACAGATGACTACAGGAGAGCCACAAGAATCACATGTTTTATGGCAACTAATTGATTTAAAACATACAATGAACTAGACATATTATTGGAAAGATAACATGATCTTTTAGTACCATAACAAGTAGCTCTATGGACGGCAAATATAGTATTGCTAGAGAAACTGTTTGCCGGAAAATTTTCACCGTTGGATTCCCTTGACACCATCAATGCAGAAATGCATAAGCCCAAAAATAAGATTTACAGATAAAACCCTTTAAAAGCTCCACTGCAACAGATGACAAGAAATTGCAGGATGTAAAGACATGGTCTAACGTTAAGGCACTACAAATTTGCCGTCAAGTTTTGGTTTGAACTTTGTGTTAACACAATCACAATAACATAGACAACCAGAAGAAGAACGGGTGCAAATTGCAGGCAAATTTTGCCAGAGTAAATACTTGCTATACCTTGATTTAAGGGCCACTTTATCTTCTAAGGCAGCAGCTATTGAATAAGCTAGTAGGTGTGATACTAGTTCACAAAACAAAAATAACAAAGATTCCTGGATGGAATTTCAAACCAATAACCTAAACTGACCAGTGTATCTTAACGATTTTGGAATTATAAAATGAGCTTCAGGTGAGAATTCGTGTGACACTAATTCACAAGACAAAGATTATAATGATTCCAAGACGGAATTCCAAATCAATACTCCAAACTCAACTATTGGAATTTTGGGGTTATAAAATGAGCTTCAAGAGAGAAATTGCATGATTCAACACTCACGACCTGTCTTTGTGACCTGTCATTGGGACGAATTTGGCACATTTATTTTCTGAAAAATCAAACCTCTCGTGAACTCCACCGTATTCCAAATCAAAAGTAAACAGCACAAAGTTTCAAGTGCCCTAACAGAAAACGCATACATCAAAAACCCCACACACGCACATATGTTCAGACAAACAACTAGTTTGGTTCCCAGAATTAGGTAGCACAGTGAAACCAACAAACATTCACCATCTTAGCCAATTGCAAAACGAATCAAGAAACACTGTGACTGAATTCCCAAAAAATAAGAGGGAGAAATTTGCTTTAAAAAAGTTTAAAGCCTAATTTTTCCTTTTGTTTAGGATTTGAAGCCAAATACATCGGATCAACACAATGATCCCTGCAAACTCTAACAAAAACACCATTACAAACCCAAAAAAGCACCCGCCCGCCCCCACCCCCCCCAAAACAAAAAACAAAAAACATACCAGCCGTGGCTTTCACCATAATTTCCCACAATAATAATACCATGAAATTTTTTTGCAAAATGCGACATGAACAGATGCACAGGAATTACCTGAATTCGTTGGGAAAAATCCGCGTAAATTTCCGAAAGACTTCGAATTCGCTGCCCTGAAAACAATTTGGAATGCAGGCAAATTTTGAGAAGTCGAAATATGGAGAAAGCGTAGTTAAAAATGGAGCTCTTCTTTCATAGAGATTAATTTACGCGGGAAACATTAAAATGCTTTTGTTGGCTTTGCGTCGTATTTGTGCACTGAAAATTCTTAAAAACCTGCGAAGCAGGAGAAGAATGTGATCGCAGAAAAGTAAAAAACACAATTGCCTGGGTTTTAGAGGCCCCTCCCGAGTCTTCTGTAATGATTTAGAAAAATACAAGAAAGTGATTCGAAAGGGACCCCATTCACTGTTTTCTTTTTCTTTTGTACAGCCACCCCTTTTTATTTATTTTTTTCTTTTTTGGCACCCCCAATTTCTCTCTTTCTTTTGTACAGGCTCTCATTCTTCTTCGTTTTTCCTTTTGCACAGGCACCCCCATTCTCTCTCTCTTTCTTTTGTACAGGACCTCCATTCTCTCTCTGTTTCTTTTTTGCTCTTTTGCACAGGTATCCCATTCTCTCTCCGTTTTTCGTTTTTTACAGGTACTCCATCCTATATAGGGATAGAACTTTAAAGGGGTGGGAGAGTAAAAGGGGAAGATGAATGAATATCTTATATAAGGGAGAGGGGCCAATTGCCGCCCACGCCCAATAACCGCTATGTTTTTAATCACTTGACCCCCCAATTAAATTTTTAAAAAGAACCAATACATGTAAAATACCAACCAAATAAATTAACACAAATGCAGCAATACATGTTCACAACATTTGTACATGTTCACAAATGCACCACTACATTTGTAAATCAACCAATGAAATTAAGACAAGTGTACAGATGTGATGGCGAGCGGTTGCCAGCACATCGGTGCGAATGTATGGGGCGACATGTTGAAATGACCATTTTTCAACCCATGTGCACATAACGCAACCTACAGGGAAATGTATAAGTGCCCAGAAGTCGAAAGAATAGCTTTAAGCTCTCGTCACATACGAAAAAACCAAAAAAAAACGTCGAAATTCAATATGTCTAGCTATGTACTTGACGTGCGCAAAGTTAGGGTGGGCGGCTACTGGCCCCTCTCCCTTATACTAAATTCATCATTTGGATAAATGGTTTATTTGTATGGTGAATGTATTTTTTAATTTTATTTTGTACAAACACCTCATTTCTTTTGTGGAAGAGAACTTTAAAAAGGTGAAAGAGTAAATCAGAGGAAGAATGAATATCTTATATATACTAAATTCATCATGTGGATAGATGGTTCATTTGTATGGTGAAGGTATTTTTTAATTTTCTTTATTTTTTAATTTTCTTTTGTACAGACACCCTATTCTTTATGGGAGAGAATTTTAAAAAGGAGGGAGAGTAAACGAGAAGATGAATGAATGAGTATCTTATATATACTAAATTCATTATGTGGATAGATGGTTCATTTGTATAGTGAAGGTATTTTTAATATTTCTATAATTTTTTATTTATGTGGTTACTTATTACACTAACTATCACTATTGGTTATTTTGATTATTTTATGTGTTAGATAACTTGACATTTTTAACCATCAAGGTACTCCAAAATATAACTACTCTAAAGAATGCTCAATAATTTGTTCTAAAATGCTTATCAAGATGTAGGGAAGAATTTCCTCCTCCTATAATAGATTTCCTTTTAGTTTTTCATTTAGTTAATTCAGTTGTCAATGGTTTGAACAAGTATATAATTATTAGATACTTTCTAAATGATCTAGTATGTGATGATACTAAAGAAGACTCAATAATTTGTTTTGAAATATTAAGAAAAGGAAGAATTTCCTCCTCGTCCACCAATACATTTCCTTTGACTTTCCCTTATAATCAATTCACTTGTTAATGCTATGCGCAAATATATACTTTCAAGATATCTCCTTCGAATCCATGTTGGAAACATAATTGCAATGTCTTTAGAAGCTTCATTACATCAAACTCTTCAAGAATAAGAACATAAGTGTGACTTTTAAATATAAATACTTTCTTTTTGTAATGTATCAAATTATGTGATGTCTTTTGAGATTTGGCTAGAAAATTCTTAGACAATTTACATCAATCCATATTTCATGAGTATTAGTTTATAAGAACTCATCTCTCACAAGCATGATTAGTCCACTTAGTATTCATTGTGTTTAGGTGATGCTCATAAGGATAAATTAGTGATTACTAGAGAGGTCATTCATCTCAATATTACTTTGTTTAGGCACACTTAACCATAGTTTTTTTCTCCACAAGCAAACCCACTTAACTTGCTATCTTATTTATAAAACCTTTAACAAATCTTAAGCCTTAATAATTGTAATGTGGAAATTTGGATAGGGTTGATTAGATGGTTTGTTTAGTTTGTGCCTATCCTCCTTTCACCATTAACATTCAAGGACCTCGGGTCGAGTGGTAATGCACTATCAGGCCCTTGATCACTGTAGAATGTTGGGAAAATTGGATTTATGTGATTTGAATGCTTGATTATGTCCAATTATACTTAAAACCCTAATTATGCAAATACGGAAGCAAACGGGCAAATTACTCAAAATGCTGCTATAGAAAGATGTAAAATGACAAATAAATGTGCACCTGTTTTCAAAGTTCAGGAAGCGGAACAGTCGGGGACTAATGAGTGGGTGCCCTTGTCCAGTGCCCTGATTTTTGTCGGGATCTGGGAACTTGATCTGCAACATGTTCCTGTTGTCTTAGAGATTTCTCCGTTGCAAAATTCGGAGGACTAATGAGCAGGTGCCCAAGTCCAGGGCCCTATTTTCAACTCTGATCTGCAAATCCGACACTCTGCAACACTCTCCTACAACTCCACTTTTCCTACTTCTTCAACCTATAACCTGCAATCACAGAAAAATGGGGAGGGGGTTGTGGTGTTTAGAGGCTTGCCTCAGTCAAGCCCCAAAGAGACATTCAAGTCTTCTGAACACCGTTGTTAGAGAGAGAGTGTGTGCCCTTGGGAGGCAGAGGCAAAAACCAAATGATAAATGCTTGAAAACATAAATGATATCACCTTGTAGTGAAGATCTCATGGAAGGAAGAAGCTCTTCATGCCATGAGGAGATGATTGCTCAAATCTACAAATACAAACACGTAAACAACACAAAATTTGCTCATACTACACAATGAATGCCTTGAATCACCTTTAGAATGCCAATGCTCATCTAGTTGTCATCTAGTTTACAAATGAATGCCTAAACATGCTTATATATGCAACTACAAACACTCCTGCCAAGAATTTCGTAATTCAACCTTACCGTGTCGGCATAGGACCTAAATAACGATCACAAGCCGACACTTAAAATTTGGGTCTGACCCAAAATAGGGTAGGACTAAGGCACGAGCGCCCAAGTCCCCCCTATTTTGGGCAGGGTCTGTTTCAAGGGATCTCCCTAGGTCTCGTTTGTCATGAAACTCAGGGTTCATTTCATTGGGATGCCAAAATATGATGCAAGATGTCCTAAATGCAGATTAAAGACCCGGGAGCTAAACCTTATGAGGGAAAAGCCCCCAAGGGGACATTTTCCAATGTTACAATAATCATTCATTATAAAGATCCCTAACTCATTCACTTTATACATGTGGTTTTTTCATAATACATCAAATTATTCAAATTATATGATAATTTTGTAAGATTCAACTACATAATTTGAAGACAGCATATGTAACCCATAAGTGATTATTTCATTTTTATCCCAATAACTACCCACTATAACTCTTATGACTCATGAATTGTGGATCTTTTTAAGAACCTTTCAATTTGATCTTGTTGGAAAATAAACTTTACCATTTTTAAAATATTATACTTTATAATTCCTAATGTGAATAGAATTCACAAAATCCATAAGGCCATTTCTAATATCATTGCCAAATAATAAACATTCCCTAACTAGTATATTAAGCCTTCTCCATCCTATAGGAGCAGCAATGAAATGAATCGAATAACCAAACTTCCACAAGATGAATGTGCACAAAGCAAGAGGCTGAAAACTATCATAAAATGTATGAGAATGTACAAAGAACTCCTTGTATATGTAGGACAAGGAGGAAGTGAGAAGGTGAGAGTCAAACACTAACTAATCCTTCATGATGTGTGACAAATGTAGAACACTTGGGACAAGTGTGAGAGCATGTGTCATATGTCTATGAGGTGAGACAACTAAACCAGTAATGAACTTAAGCTAGTGTGAAACTAGATAGAAGTAAACTAGATGACTAAAGACACTTTTCACACTAACACCCCCTCTTAAGTGATACTTAGGGAGCAAATCACTAAAAAAATGAGTTCCAGCAACATGGCTTGATGAGGTACTCATGTACAAAATGAAAGTCTCTCACAAATGGAGTAAAGGAGAAAACCCTATGGGAAAAACCCCTCTCCAAAAAAGAGATCTAAATACAAAGGACAACTTCCTTCACCCCAAGCATGCATCTCAACTCAAGATAGCGAGGCAATGCTAAAAGTTTAGTGAAGATGTCAGCAACCTAATCCTAAGTAGACAATTCTCTAAGGAAAGAACACCATCCTAGATAAGTTGTCGAATGAAGTGCATGTGAATCTTGATATGCTTCGTCCTTTGATGCTCAACTAGTTTGTGTGAAATGTTAATGGCACTTTGGTTATCACACCAAAGAATAGTAGGAAGATCTGGTGGTAGACTGAACTCTATCAAAAGTTGTCGAACCCATAGTACCTCTTAACTAGCAAGAAATGCACCTCGATACTCAACCTTAGTGGATGATAATGCAATAGCAGTTTGCTTCTTGCAAGACCAAGCAATTGGAGTTGAACTAAGGCAGAAAACAAATCCAAAGGTTGACTTTCGTGAGTCAACATCATCTATCCAATCTGAGTCAGTGAAGCCTACCATTCTATGAAGCTCCTAGTGTGTAATGAATGCCAAAATGTGCGGTGCCCCAAATATACCTCAAAATGCACTTGGTTGCCTTCCAATGACTCTCATGAGGGTCATGTGAAAAATGGGAGACAAGCCCAACAACAAAGGTTATATCAAGGCAAGTATGTGTCAAATATAAAAGACTACTAACTAATTATTTGTACAAAGATGTATCAACACAAGGTGTTGTGCAAGTGGTAGTCAAAACAACACCAGACTCAAATGGTGTAGGAGTTGACATACAATCAGCCATGCTAAAATGACGAAGCATATCAATGGCCTACTTCTGCTGGCATATGGAGATCCCCTCAATAGACTGAAGAACCTAAAGACCAAGAAAATAGTGTAGAAGCCCAAGATCTGTCATGTCAAAATGCTCCATCAAAGAGTGTCAAATATCCTAAAGCATGGATGAGAAACAACTAGTCAAAATCAAATCATCTACATACAAGACTAGAATCAGAAGGTCATTGTCATGTCCCTGAATATAGATAGTGTGATCGAAGTGGCAACGTGTGAAACCAGATGCAAGCAAGAAGCTATCAATCTTCTCATACCAAGCCTGAGGGGCTTGTTTGAGACCATATAAAGAATGTCGAAGCCTACATACAAGTGAAGAGTCATGCACAAATCCTGGAGGTTTCTCCATGTAGATCTCCTCATGAAGATCATTGCGCAAGAAGGCACTCTTCACATCCATCTGAAATACTTGCCAACTCTGAGATGTAGCAATGGAAAGAACAAGGTGAATAGAATCCATCTTGGCTACAAGGGCAAAAGTCTCATAATAATCAATAACCTCAACCTATGAAAAACCCTTAGCAACAAGGCATGCCTTGTATCTTTCAAGAGAACCGTCAGCTGCATACTTGGTGTGGTACAACCACTTGCACCAAACCATCTTTCTTCCCTTAGGAAGAGGTACTAAATCCCATGTATTATTCTTCATTAAAGAAGAATACTCCTCTACCATAGCTAAATCCCACTCTGAAACACCTGAAGCCTCTAAAAAACTCTACGGATCTGGAGATATGGAATGACTCAGAAGACTAGAGCCAAAAGTCTATGAGCAAGTGTAGCGAGAAGTCATAGGATCACCAGCTAAAGATCTAGCCTCCTGAATAGTACTATGTGCCCACTTAGGCAAAACACGAGTAGGTGGAGGTGGAAGTGGTGGTGGAGGTGGTGGATATGGTGGATTAGGACCAACATCTAAAGGATCCTCAAGTGCTAAGGTATCCTCATGAGATGAAGAGGGTAGAGTAGGTAGTGAGGAAGAAGAAGTGGATGGAGGATCCATATGTGCGAAAGACTCATCAAACTAGACATCTCTTCGCAAGGAGAGAGTATTAGGAGCAAACAACCTATAGGCTTTCACATCCTCACAATAGCCAACAAAGATGAATGGTTGACTCTTCTTCTCCATTGCCTTACATCAACCATCCAGTATGAATGTCCAAGCTTCACTACCAAATACCCTGAAGAAGGAAGCATTAGGCTTGATATTTGACCAAGCCTCCTCTAGAGTGATATTCTGAATTGCCTTGTGGGGAGTGCAGTTCTGAATATAGTTGGCACAATTGATTGCTTCAGCCCAATAAGTTGGGGCCATAAACTAAGACTGAAGCATAAATTTGCCATTTCCTTGAGTGTTATGTTCTTTCATTCGGCAACACCATTCTGCTAAGGAGTGTAGGTAAGCGAATACTGATGACAAATACCATGTTCAATGTAATAGTATTGAAAGTCCTGATTCACATACCCCCCATTATCTATGTGTATCTATCGAATAGAAGAACCTAATTTCATCTCCATGAACACCCTAAAAGTCCTAAAAGTGTTGAATACATCACTTTTGTACTTGAGAAAGTACACCCATGTGTGGTGAGAGAAGTCATCAATGAAAGTAAGTACATACTTGGCTCCTGAAAATGAAGGAGTTGGAAATGACATGAGGTCACTATGAACCAACTCAAATAAGGAAGTAGCACGATGGGCCTTACCCTTAGGAAAGGGTTCTTGATGATATTTGTCAAGCACACAACATCAACGAATGCCCTCTGTGCATGAAACCTTAGGGAGACCAAGTACCATCTCATGTGTACTCAACTGCTGAAGATACCTGTAATTGAGGTGTCCAAACCTCTCATACCAAAGTTGACTTAAAGAATCTGCATGGGCAATGTGTGATGAACCACTGGATGTCTCAAAACTGTGAAACTTGTACAATCTAGACCCATGATCTGCTCTACCTAAAGCAATGATCTTCTCTAGATGTTGTAGGTCACAAACAACAACAACATGTGGAGAAAACTCAACAATCTTCCCATCCCTAGTATGACATATCTAATAGACGGAGAGAAGATTGGCAGAAAGTTCAGGAACAAGGAGGACATCCTCAATGCAACCATCTGCTAGCTAAACTGAACCTCACCCCATAAATGGAATCTATGAAGAGTTTCCCACTAAAATATGAGAAGTGGTGCTATCAGAAAGAGACTCAAGAAGATCAACTGAATGAGTCATGTGATGTGAGGCTCCTGAGTCAACTATCCAATTCGATGTGGATGAATTCAAACCTGTAGCAGTAAGGGCATGGCCTTTACAAGGTTTGGGAGTATCAATGTTCTATTTCTTCATGGCTTCTTCCAAAGCCTCAATCCTTCGATGACAAATATTGACATCATGATTCTACATCCCACAAAAAGTACATGGCCCTCTACTTTTCTTCTTGAAAGAATTTTTACTTGACTTAGAAGTTGTTGTGTTTGATATATCAGATTTGGTCTTCTGCTTCA
Organism: Cunninghamia lanceolata; assembly: GCA_027924645.1. Lineage (NCBI taxonomy): Eukaryota > Viridiplantae > Streptophyta > Pinopsida > Cupressales > Cupressaceae > Cunninghamia > Cunninghamia lanceolata. The sequence continues at coordinate 1,216,461 of BSBN01000806.1, forward strand.
ATGAATTCTCTTTGCTTGAAGATGATTTTGCCTTTGACTGTTTTGAATGCTTATTACCTTTACCCTTAGATGCATGAACTACTAATGCTTGACTTTTTGAAGAAGTGTTAGAATCCATGAAGAGTAACTTAGATTGTTCTCTCGTAAGTCGATCACAAAACTATTCAAAAGTAGGCATAGTAAATGTTGAACCAAGTGCATCCATTATAGAGTAAAAAGTAGAAGCAAAGACCTGATAGGGGCCTTTTAACTTTAATAAAACCAAGAAGACATGTTCCTTATCTATTTTTGTTTTACCACAACCTTGAAGTCAAGAAAGAAAAGACTTGAACTTGACTAAGTAATCTTCAATTGAAGGGAAGACATCTGGTGAAAAGTTGTTAATTCAACATCCAATTGAAGTATTTTGAACTCATCAACTTTACCAAATAAATCACTAAATTTGTCCCACATTTGCTTAGGAGTTGTACAATTGCTCAGATGAAATTGCAAGTTATCAAATACACGGAGGCTCTAATGATTCTCATTGCATCATCTAACTTATTGCAACTCCCTATTGAATTGTAGTTGTTGATCATTTAGCATTTGCCATAACCCTTTAGATTGAAGAAGTTGTTGTACTTTAGTTTTCCATATGTAAAACTTATGTGGTGTTAACAGATCAATTTTAGGATCCATGCTTGAGAAACACAAAGAGGCACTTAAATTGTGCCTTACAAACCCCCCAAAGTTTGATTAAAACTGTAAAAGAAGCCCCCCAGAAAATGGCACTTTATAATTGAGTGCATTAAGCAAGTCTAATTGGAACGAAAAATGGTGCTTTATAACAACAATGCGAAATCATTTCCAATAGATTAAGTCTTGAAAAATTATGCACTTTTTAAAAATATGGCACTCGATTTCGAGTCGCCAATCAAAAGATACAATTGTTTTAATGGGTGCGAAACTTGCTTTACAAAGGAAGGGAAAAAACTGAGAGAAAATGGGACAATTCCCAAATCGTCTCGACATAGCTTTGTCGACGCCTGAACCAGCTTCCTGTTGACTAAATATGCCCAAATTTGCCTCAGTGGGTGAAAGTTACAACGAAATGAAAAAAAGGCCTCTCTTTGCACACACATGTTACGTCAGAAAATGTCCCCTTGGGGGCTTTTCCCTCCTAAGGTTTAGCTCTCAGGTCCTTTAGAATGCATTTAGGTCATCTTGCATATTAATGATGACTCCCGATGAGAAAACCCCTAAGTTTTATGGCAAATGGGACCTAGTGGATGTGTTTATCATGAATCCTGCCTGAAATAGGGGGGAGGACTTGGGCAGCCACACCCTAGTCCTACCCTATTTTAGGTCTGTTGACCCTATTTCTACATTGTAAAATTTAAACTTTTTGTGATTCCAAAACTACCGATGGAGGCTTAAGCAAATGTAAAAAAAAAGAGAAAAGTTTGCAAATATGCATTGACGCCGACGGTGGACAACTTCTTGATTTACTCCATGAGAGATAAACTTGCATATTAGATAAAACGAAAGGTTTGGAAACTAATTCTAAACGCCAAAAAGACAATGCTTTGAGCTTTTTATTTGTCATGGATGTCATCGGCATTTTGGCAAGGTTGTGAAAGCACCCAAAAACTCAAACAAAGGAAGTTGCCTGAAATTTAGGAGGAAGTAGTTTCTAATAACTACTCAAGGAGTCAGTTACTACGAAAATAAAACATTCTTGTTTTGTATTTCCATAACCTTCTCTAGCATACCAGACTCCACAAACATTTTCCAGCTTCCTCCCAGCCCGCGCTATGTGAAGAAGGGTTTTTATCAGATATTATCATTGTAAATTCTCTAGCAGATTCATGTGCCAAACAAGCAAATGAAATACTTGAAAGAACACCTTTCAAAGACGTAATCTCATGGGCTAATATGATTGCAAGGATATGCAAAAACGAGCTAGATAAAAAAAGCCATGGAGACCTCTGAAGGAAATGGAACTGGCTGTTGTAATGCCCAGCCATCTTCCTCTCGGTCCATGCCAAAATGGAACTTTTGAACAAGGTTTGGACATCCATCAAAATATAATTGAAAGTGAATTTCTGTCAGAAGCGGCATTTTCAAATGCTCTGGTAGACACGCATGCAAAATACAAAGACATACACAGACAAGGCACGCGAAGGGTTTGGCATAGCATTCAAAGCAAATGTGGTCACATGGACTGCCAAGATTGCAAGATGTGCACAATATGGTTTTGTTGAAAATCACACAGAAAATTTTAAGAAAATGCAATTTGCAGGTGAAAATCCTAATTCTGCAGCCTTCACCATCATCTTCTCAGCCACAACTTGCTAAATGGGAGATTTTGAAACTTTATCATTGCATTTACTCTAGTAAACATGCATGACCATGAACTATTTGACAGAATGCCCTAGCAAAGATTACACCATGAATGCAAGATACACACAAATGTATTTTTCAAAATTCTTGTGGTTTGTGCCATAAATGGAGTACTAAAACAAATATGGGCATCCGTCAAAGAATAACGAAACAATGATTTATGTCAGATATTATAATTCGAAATGCTCTGGTAGATAGGCATACAAAATGTGGAAGCTAGACATGGCACGTTAGCTGTTTGACAAATTGCCTCGAAGAAATGTCGTCTCATGGACAACATTGACTTCAGATATATGCATTCGGCTATTGAAAATTTGTTCCACAACCTTTGCAAATATCTTCCAAGATCTACGCCGGCATTATCTCCAATAACACCAAAATTGGGAGCTTTGGAATCGGCATTCAAAAGATTGGTAGTAAGGATCTAGACCTCTATTTATTATATAGGGAAGTAACTGCTCGTGGAGGACTACAAATGGTCATGAATGAGAGAAAATGGAAGGAGATCACAGTTGTGCTTAACATTCCTCGCACTACCACAAGTACTTCATTTGTTCTTCGCAAGTACTACATTAATTTGCTCCACCATTTTGAGCAGGTTCACTTCTTTCAAAGTCCAAGAGCCCTTGGTTCTTCCTAACTCTTTCTTACATAGTTATTTTAAGTGCTTAAGTTAGGTAGTTACTCTAAGTGACTATCTTTACAAAAGAAAGTTAGTTGTGCAAAGTTAGTACACTTAGGTAGTTTTACCAAGTAGTTACAAAAAGTGGTTGAGGTAGTTACCCTAGGCGGTTACTAACCTCACCTATAAATATATCATTGTAATTCAATCAAAGGGGGTTCCACTTTTTCACATGACAGTGTATGAAAGACTCGAATAGTGTTATTCAAGTTTGAAAGCAATAAAGAGACGTTTTGAATGTGTGTTCAACTCGATTTCATGTGTTGTTATTGGTATTCGTATGTTTCATCAATAATGATCATGTGCTTTCCTTTCAAAGTTGCATTGTGAGAAAGATATTTCGCATCAAGTTTTGGTATCTCTACTTGGATGTATGGAACTTAAATTCATAAGTTTAACTCTTATTTCATCATTAGTGTTTGTTGTTTCTTTGTTTTTATTCTTTTAATTCTAAAAATCTGAATACCCCTATCATACGAGGGAGCTGCCCCTCTTAAATGCAGAGAGCAATCGACATAGACCTGCGATTGTTCAACTATTGTGAGCAGGTTGTTGCTAATCCAAAGGCGAACGGAGTTACTCAAGAAGATTATTTTAAAGCAACAAATCTGTTTACCAACAAGGTCAAGACCTATTTTCATGTGTCAGTTGTATGACCGTTATTAGGTCCTATGTCGACACCTCAAGTTTGAATTATGAATTTCTTGGCGGGAAGTTGTTTAGTTGCATATATAAGCATGCTTAGGTTTTCATTTGTAAACTAGAAGATGATTGCGAACTTTAGGCATACTGGTGATTTCAAGATATTCATTGTGGCAAGAGCAGAGCATTGTTATTGTGTTTGTGATTGCAGATTTGACTCCATCTCCTCATGGCATGAAGAGCATATTCCTTCCATGAGATCTACACTAGAAGGTGATATCTATTGTGTTTTCTATCATTTATCATTTGGATTTTGCCTCTATCCCGTAGGGATATACACTCTTTATCTGACAACGGTGTTTGGAAGACTTGAATGTCTCTCCAGGGATTGACGAGGCAAGCCTCTAAACACCACAACCCCCAACCCACTTTTCTGTGATTGCAGGTTATAGGTTTCAGAAGTGAAAGAAGTGGAGTTGTAGAGAAGCATTACAGACTATCAAAAGTGTAGAGCACAGAAGAAAATTAGAGCTTGGACTAGGGTGCCCGCTCATTAGTGCTTTGGATTCCAAAGCAGAGAAATCTCTGTGACATCAGGATCAAGTTGCAGACATTCTTTAGAGATCCGATAAAAGTAGGTACACTAGACTAGGGCACCTGCTCATTAGTCCCCAATTTTCTACACACCAAACTTCAAAATTTGGTATGTATTTGATTGTCATTTGATATCTCTGTGTGTGATCATTTTCTGTAATTTATCCGTTTGTTTATGATTTTATGAAATTAGGGTTTTGAGGATAATTGGACTTAATTGAACAACAAATTCACACATTTCCAATCTTCCCCTATGTTCCAAGTGATAGGAGATCTGTAGTAGAGTTCTCTACTCGGTTGAATATCCTTGAATGTTTAGTGGTGAAAGGAGGATCAACATAAACCCTTAAAATCATCAAACACCTTGCACTGTTCCCTCTTTTTATCTTAAACATTTTGGTGAACCCGTGTTTATTTGAATTTTGCACCTTGCTGAGTGGTGTACTTTAGACTTGCATTCATTTCATTCATTCATTTCATTTTCATCTTATTGCATTTGAAAAAATACAAAAAAAAAATTGAAATATTTAAAAAATTTGAAAAAATTGGCATTTTTAGCTTGCATTTTCAAATAATTTGAATTAATTTGCATTTAATTTCATTTAATTTCTATCATTATCATCAGATCTGATTTAATTTACAAAAATTCATCATTCATCATTCATTTGAATATCATTTTTAGGATTAAATTGTTAAAAATTGTTTGAAATTGTGCATTCTTTCATATAACCTAGTTTTGTATTAGCTAGGGTTTGTAGTCAAAATCTTGTTTTAGATTTTACTAGCCTTTCAAAATGCTCATTAGGACTGATTTCTAATTGTAGTGTTGCATTATAGTGGCTTTCTTGCAAAATTTCAGGTCTAGGGTTTGAAAACCTTGCATTTTCACTAGATTTTGCCTTATCGTCTATCTAGAATTGCATCATAGGTGTGTTGTGAAGGATTTTGTTGCATTAATTGGCTTTTATCAGGGTTGTAATTTGCTTTCCCTACTAAAATTCCTCACAACACCCTTTCTATTGGGCCTTTGCATTGAAAATTGGTGAAAATTTGCATATTTTAGTGTATTTTCACTAGGTTTTGGCTTGTCATCATTATAGGATTGCATCAAAGGCGTGTTGTGAATGATATTATTGCTTTATTGGACTGATATTAGACATTATTTTCTGCCCCTTATCAATTTCCTTACAACACCTCTTCTTTCATTCATTTGCATTGAAAAAAGTTGAAAAATCAAGCATTTTTGGATCTTACACATATCTTGCTTCTTGGGTTTGTTCTATTAGTTTGTGCATTGAGAGTTGCATGCTTTTGTATGAGTATTATAACCTATTGCCCTAATATAAATATCCCTTTAAGAAGAAGTAGAAGACTCATGGGATCTAGTGCTCCTGAAGAAAACAATATTCCTACCTCTGAAAATCCACTGAACACCTTCTTTACAAAAGGAGAGACACAAATTTTGCAAGACACTATACCTCATACAATCACTATAGAAGATCAAATATTTCATGATGTTTATGACACTATTGAGGTGGTAACACATGTACCTAACAAGCATATAAACAAACTTGACAAAGAGTTAGCCAATTTTCAAGCATTTGTTGAAAATGAAAGGATAGCGGAAGAAGCTATACCTGTGATTCACAACATAAGAGAGTTGATAAAAGAAGGACAAGATGGTGTTAACGTAATTTGAGGTTTAACACATATAGTACACAATAATGTCATGATGACAACTGAATGTGCAAATGGTATTAATAATAGGTTATCTTCATCTCACACACAAGTATCGACACCTATACCTACTACGAGAATATCTACATTTACATCAACAATTTTAACTACTAATGCAAATGCTTGTAGTAATGCTACCACTGGTATTGGAGTATCTAATGGCACTAATTCACAAAATTACAAAGATGTGGGATTTAACTATCAAAACTTGGCACCTAAGGTGACTTCTTCATGAATAATTACTCTCAACCATCTCTCCATCCCACTTATTCTCAACCACCTCTTACATACAGCTACTCACAACCACCTTCCACTTATCACTATGTTCAACCACCACTCACCTATTCACAGCCTTTGCTTATCACTACTCATCCTCAATCACCACCACACTTCAGTTCCAATTCCTCACAACAAACTGCATCTCCTAATGATACCATCTTAAACCAACTATTGCAAGGCATGACTTCTTTACAGCAAAAGGTGACAAATTTGACAAATTCTTCACAACCTAATATACCAACCTATTATGCCTGCAATCCCCTATCTTATGCAATCTTGAGAACTCCTATGCCTGAGAGGTTTGAGACTCCTCATTTTGAAAAGTATAGTGGAAAAGGTGATCCTAATAGTCATGTGGCAGCATTTATGGCTATGTGTAGTGATTTTTACTTTGAAGAGGATTTGTTAGCAAAACTTTTCTCGTGATCTCTCAAAGATCATTTTTTACAACATTTTCAAGCAAACATTGGACCTCAAGTCTCTTTGATTGATTTAGTTCATTGCAAGCAAGGTCTGAAAGAGAAGTTAACTAAGTTTATTAGTCGGTATCAATCTCTTTAGGCACAAATTCAATATCAGACGAAGGATGAGGATGTTTAGAAGGTGTTTATTACAAATATACAACCTAACATCCGTGATAAGATTCTCTTGATGAAGTATAACTCCTTTCAATATTTATGTACTACCCTTCATGATTACCAGCTTTCATCTAGTCAGTATGAAAACCAAAACTCATTAGCTCAAGTTGGTCAATCCATGAGTGGACCGTCACAAAACAACTTTAAGAGGAATAATAAGAGTTTCATCAAGATTAATGGGCCGAATTCGAACAACTTTTCACAAGTGTCTTTTATCACTAATCCGAAGAAGGCACCGTTTCAGCAAAGAAAGTTTACTCCAATATCTGAATCCTACCATTCTATCATGAATAAAGCTGTGAGTAATAACCTCATGAAACTTCCTCCGATTAAACCATTGGATCCTAGTAGAATGCAAGGACCTTATTTCGATGCTAATGCTTTTTGTCACTATCATAGACAACAAGGACATGATACTAAACGATGTATGCATCTTAAACATGAAATACAAGACCTCATCGACTTGAATGTTATACAGGTATCCGGTGTGAATGATAATGGAAATAAGTCGGTTGCTCCTCTAAATTAGAATTTACATTTTTTTACTAATCCTTTCCCTAAGCATACCGATAACAACATGATGGAACAAAATCTAGTAGAAGCAGAAGATGGCTATATGGATTATGATGACATTGTGGGTATGATAAAAGTGGATAAGCAAAAGTTGGATAACCCACCTCGTCCACGGAGAAATGGTATTTACGCTGAGGTTCCTCCTTTGTTATCCCTTTAAGGATCAGGAGATAACCAAAATGCATTGGAACAACAAATGGAACAACCAAACCAAGAGACTCTGACAAAAGAAAAGATGGAGATAGTACAAGATAGTCCATGTCACTATGATAGACAGAATCAACAAAATAAGAGAACTAAAAATTGGAAAAGAGCAAGACGGTTATCATCAGTTGGAAATAATAGTGGTTCTCCGCCTCATAAGCAACAAAAGATCTCACATACACAAGGATATGAGAAACAAGCACCACATGGATACCCTACAAACAAAGAGCAATCTAAGGTGAACCACTCAAGCTCGTACGAAACTTGATAGAGCATCTTTTCAAGATGCTTGCAAGTTCAAAATTCTAGTATGGTTTTACTTACAGGTAGGTATTCTTAACCTTGGTGGTCACCTATGTCGTAGCATCATTGCCTCATTTTATGTGACATCCCCTTCCGTGTTGTGTTTCCCCCGTGATGTGTTATGTGTTGTTTAGGCCTCCTAGGATGACCCTTGATACTCTCGTAAGGTCAAGGATACCGAGAGACTGCCTCTGTTGTGACCCTTCTTCTATTTGTATTATCATTCTTCTATATTGATTCTCCTCTATTTTCATTTGTTGTGTGTTGTGTCTGAGGGACATAGCGTTGCGGTTGGTGACTTGGGGGCACCTTCCTACATGATTGTCCCTAAGGCACTTGTTCTCCTCTCTTGATTTATTGTTTACCTTCCTCTAGTGGTTCTATCTAGTTGGCAGATGACGAAAAATATATTATACTGATACGAACCTAGTGTCCCTTCAGTGAGAAATCAAAAAATGGACCTAGTCCATACATGACGATGGGGTTGATATATATTATCTAACACTTGGCTAGTAGAATCGCTCCATGTGATATATTGATGTTGTCTTATCACACTTACAAAACATAACAATACTGTTGCTCCATGCACTTTGTCTATCTTGGATCTCTCTTTCCTCGGCTCTCTATGTGAATGATTAAATGCATTGTTGTTTATCATGATTATATGGATCCTAACACCTTTTCTTGCAGGAAATTGTGTGTTTGTGGGAACATTTGGTGATTGTAAAGTACATGTCACCTCTGAGTGACATGGGCTTTGCGAGAGCTCATGTTCCCTTGTGTGTTTTCTCTCTACCTTAACGTGCTTGATATTGGTACATGATGTCAACCACCTTAAGGTGGGGGCATATAAGGTAATCTATCTAATGATTTTGGTACTAACAAAGCCTGTTTGAAGCCCTCTGCAAAGGCGGGATGTTGTATCTCCGAGCGAGTGCACATCTTTCTTTTCTATATTGCAATCATTTAAGCCCTCTATGGAGGCGGGGATGGTGTATTTCTCAAGGAGATTGCACATCTTGTCATTTTCTAAAAGTCCTCCAAGCAGGCAAGGAGCAAATCTAAGACTATCCTAACCCTTAAGCGTGTTTTCGACAATTGTTGTGGTGAAGCCCAATCATCGGTGTGTGCCTATAATGTGCTTGAGATGGTTGCGAACCTAGCAATAGGTTTATTCCATCGCTTGTTTGTCGTGTTTTGCTTATGTCTTCCATGTGTGTGTATGGCATGTTTGTTCCCAAGCTTAGTTTCAAGACCGGTGGCAATGAGCTCCTCCTATGCTTTGGGATTTGTATGGCATTTTTTTTTCTCAAGTGTAGTTTCAAGATTGGTGGGGATGAGCTCCTCCTACACTTTGAGATTTGTTTGGCATGTCTGTTGCCCCTTATGCAATTTCAAGACTGGTGGCGATGAGCTCCTCCTGCATTTGGGTTGTGTGTTTACTTTCCTTGTACTTGCATTTGCATTTCATATATATGAGAAAAAGAAAAAGAAATAATCACTGCATTCACTATATTCATTATGTTTTGCATGTCTTCAATGCTATCTTCTCCGTGTTTTATGTGATTGTAACTATCTTCTTTGTGTTTTACGTGATTGTAACTATCTTCTCTGTGTTTTACGTGCCTGTTACTGTCTTCATTGTGATTGGTGTGTCTTCTCTGTGCTTGGCGTGTTTGTTGTGTTTGTTGACCATACTTTAATGCATGTATGGGCCTCACGTTCATGCATACATTAAAGTGGGGGCTAAATGTTACGTCAGAAAATGTCCCCTTGGGGGCTTTTCCCTCTTAAGGTTTAGCTCCTGGGTCCTTTAGAATGCATTTAGGTCATCTTGTATGTTAATGATGACTCTCGATGAGAAAACCCCTAAGTTTTATGGAAAATGGGACCTAGGGGATGTGTTTATCATGAATCCTGCCTAAAATAGGGTGGAGGACTTGGGCGCTCGTGCCCTAGTCCTACCCTATTTTAGGTTAGAACCTGTTTTTATGTGTCGATTGTATGACCATTATTAGGTCCTATGTCGACACCTCAAGTTTGAATTACAAATTTCTTGGCGGGAAGTTGTTTAGTTTCATATATAAGCATGTTTAGGTTTTCATTTGTAAACTAGAAGATGATTGCAAACTTTAGGCATACTTGTGATTTCAAGATATTCATTGTGGCAAGAGCAAAGCATTGTTATTGTGTTTGTGATTGTAGATTTGACTCCATCTCCTCATAGTATGAAGAGCATCTTCCTTCCATGAGATCTACACTACAAGGTGATATCTATTGTGTTTTCTATCATTTATCATTTAGATTTTGCCTCTATCCTGCAAGGATACACACTCTTTATCTGACAACGGTGTTTGAAAGACTTGAATGTCTCTCTGGGGATTGACTGAGGCAAGCCTCTAAACACCACAACCCCCAACCCACTTTTCTGTGATTGCAAGTTACAAGTTTTGGAAGCGAAAGAAGTGGAGTTGCAGAGAAGCATTACAGACTGTCGGAAGTGCAGAGCAAAGAAGAAAATTAGGGCTTGGACTAGGGTGCCCGCTCATTAGTCCTCTAGATTTTGAAGTGGAGAAATCTCTGTGACAGCACGATCAGGTTGCAGACATTCTTCAGAGATCCCAACAAAAGTAGGTACACTAGACTAGGATTAGTCCCCGACTTTTCCACACACCAAACTTCAAAATCTAGTATGTATTTGATTGTCATTTGATATCTTTGTGTGCGATCATTTTATGTAATCTGTCCATTTGTTTACGATTTTATGAAATTAGGGTTTTAAGCATAATTAGACTTAATTGAACAACAAATTCACACAATTCCAATCCTCCCCTATGTTCTAAGTGATAGGAGATCTGTTGTAGAGTTCTCTACTCGGTTGAATGTCCTTGAATGTTTAGTGGTGAAAGGAGGATCAACATAAACCCTCAAAAATATCAAACCCCTTGCATTGTTCCCTCTTTTTACATTAAACAACACCTATGCAAGATTAGGGTCTTTCTAGGCAATTTTGTTTTAGAAATTTCAACTTTCTCTGGTTTGATCTTGACTCCTAGTGGTTACAACAAAGTTTTATGGTTACACATAAGTGTATGTTAACAATAAAAGCTATGTATAGCAGTAAATGCACTCCTAACTTTTTTGTGGTAGTTTTGATTGTAGAGATGATGACACTAGTACAATGCAAAAAAGGAAGCAAAGTCCTTCGAACTACAATACAAACTAGAGTCAAAGATAGGTCCATTATTGGAGTCAACCACTACAAGATGAACAATAAACTTTGCAAATACTGCAAACTTAGTGTTACAATTCAAGTAGAACACATACTCTGCAGTAACCCTGTCCACCTTATGCATAGAAGTTTGTGGGCTGCGACCTTGGAAAAATAAACACTAACCTGCAACCATAAATAGCAACTTGTATGAGGTCGTTGGAGGGTAGTAGAAGAGTCCAAAAGGGATTGCAGTGTCATGTGGGAGGAATGTGCAGAGGCTTGTTGCTTTTAACGAAAATTGAAACACATAATCTTATGCCTGATGAAGCCATGAGAGTTCCTGTGAAGACATCTTGTTAGCTAGAAGTTGAAACAGAAATTGAACATCCTTGGTAGGGTTTGTTGGTGTCAACTGAAATGGTGACCAAAAACAACAAAAAACATGAACCAGTCTTCAAAAAATGCGACCAGAGATGACAATGAAGGCTTCGAAAAAACTTGATTCTAGCCTGCAATAACAATTTGACCATGGCACAAATGGAAGGAGACCCATAGAGGATCAACACCAGATGCCAACACAATGCAAGAAACTAAAATGAGACTGGTGAGCAAAAAAGAGGACTGCCAAATAGGCAAAGATCAAACCTGGTGACTAATAGTAATAGCGACGGGGAGTTGTGTGAAGTCCATGAACTTCCTTGGCGACCAAGTGTTATGAAGTGACCACACAAAGCATTGAGATCCAGAAAAAATGCAAAGGGTCGAACCAATTCCAATGTTGGCCAAAGCAAGAGATTAACAAATGATACCCTCAAAGAAATAAGAAGCAAACACTGAATGAAATCGATCAGTGATGGCGAATGGAGTCAACATCTGGGCTACATGAAAAAGAGACCAAGTCTTTGAATGATCTCGAGCTTGTTGTTGAATGTGGCCTACAAAAACCAATGATAAAAAAAATCCAAAAGACCAGTGATAAATGCCACATACACAAACCACAACCTGACAATAATCATAAACTTTGACAGAGCTAAGTAGGGGAATGGGATTCGACCTTCAGAGACCTCAAGAAAAGCCTACAGACCAAAAATGTTCACTCAAAACTCCAAATTTCTCTCAAACACAGATGAAATGGCATGCAAATCTTCAATTTGCAAAAAAAATTGCATTTTCTGCCAATTTTTTTCTCAAATCTACGACACACCTATGATAGGGCTAAATGTGGGATGAAATTGGGAAGGAAATTGTGATTCTACACTCTGATACCATATAGGAGCAGCAATGAAATTAATCGAATAACCAAAATTCCACAAAATGAATGTGCACAAAGCAAGAGGCTGAAAACTATGATAAAATGTATGAGAATGTAGAAAGGACTCCTTGTATATGTAGGACAAGGAGGAAGTGAGAAGGTGAGAGTCAAACACTACTAACCCTCCATGATGTGTGACACATGTAGAACAATTGGGACAAGTGTGAGAGCATGTGTCATATGTCTATGAGGTGAGACAACTAAACCAGTAATGAACTTAAGCTAGTGTGAAACTAGATAGAAGTAAACTAGATGACTAAAGACACATTTCACACTAACAACTACATAACTTGAAGATAGCCTACATAACCCATAAGTGATTATTTCATTTTTATCCCAGAAACTACCCACTATAACTTATGAATCATGAATTGTGGACCTTTTTAAGATCCTTTCAATTTGATCTTGTTGGAAAATAAACTTTACCATTTTTTAAAATATTATACTTTATAAGTCCTAATGTGAATAGAATTCACAAAATCCATAAGGCCATTTCTAATATCATTGCCAAATAATACACATTCCCTAACTAGTATATTAGGCCTTGTCCATCCAACATCTCATCTAATGAGAATACTACTATATTCAAAGGGGAGATTGATTTTCCAATGAGACTTTATTTATGATTAACCCTTTTTGTGTATTCTTTCTATTTTTGGGTTTGATTTTGGATGTTGGTTACTTTATTAGTCTCTATTTGAAGGGGGGGACTAATATTTTCATCTCAATGAATTTCATATTAGTTTGTCTTGTGAACTGTGTAGTAGGAGAAAAATTAAAGGCAACTCTAATGTTTGAGACTTTTTTATTTTTACATAATTTTCTGCTTTTCTTATTAGATGAGTCAATTTTCCTCCCTTATTTTTTTTGTACTTTTGTTAAAAATAGAAGAAAAAAATTAACCTATCACACATCATATGAGTAGAGCAGTTTCTAAAGTTGTGCTCAAACGAAAAAAATCATAGATGTCAACATTTGCCACGTGCCAACCCCTATGCAGTGAGTCATCGCCTATAACATAGTTGTCCGCAATAAGTCACCTCCATTTGCCGCATCTTTAGTCTCGGCTACATATATCTCTATGATAGTAGTGGAAAACGCTTGAGCTACTCCTTATTTGTAATTGGGGTTTTTGAAAATAGGAAATAGGGAGTTGTAATGTCTCAAAATGGGAAATTGATTCCTCAGTTAGATGAGGTCACCAACATGCTTAACCTCAGTGTTCTTCAGTGGATTGATCCCAATGTCAAATAGATCCTCACCATCATTGCACACGTCACATTTTAGAAGATGGACATGGAAAGCCCATTGTAGTTGAACTAACAGGCATGGATTGATGGGCAACCTCAACAAATTATCTCCAAATTTCACTTCATTCCATAAATATCTCATTCTACCTCTCTAGTTCAAGTATGCGAGTGTGGACCTGATCTATATTAGTTTCGCACCATTACATCTGACCAAAAATAACTAAAATCTTTGCAACCTTTTCCACTAGCCATTATGAGTTGATTAAAGTGTGAATTACACCAAACTACTCACTAGGTTGGTGTATTTAAAGACTAACCCTAATCGGAATGGATCATTTAATGCATACATAGTACCTAGGTCGAATAGCTTAATTAGATAACACAATTGTGAATTTGATTACAAATTGATTACATCAACACTACATTGTAACATCCCAATCTGAATGTAATAATTAACATTTGAAAACTAATTGACAATAAATGACAATTCACTATATTTTTTTTGTTTGATCACAAGAAGTAAAGCAAGTACATTTATGATTACATAATAATTGTTCAGTACAATAACTAAAGGTTGCATTACTCGTGACTTACAACTTTATACAGTTACATGAATAAATGAAGTAATGTTTTTTGTATCACAAGTCTTCTGCAATTCAACTACAGGAGGGAGAGCATCACTCAGACGCTTTTCCTCCAACCACAGACTGACATTCCCCCACTCACCTTCCTACTAGAAGTGGCCCTACCCTTCATGAGGGTATAGATAGTAAGAATCAACAAGATTTGATGTGTCATTTGAGAACTAGTGTTGTGTCCTAGCAAAAACAATCAGTTATACAACTTCTAGTCTACCTCTAGCTACGTACAACCAATCTAATTGTTCATGCAGAGAAGGACACGATGAACTGACAATGCAAGTAGTCATTTTGCATTACTTTGGCCAAAATTTCAAAATAAATGAGTCGATTGTTCACACACCTCTTTCTCGACTTGGAGACAAACATTCTTCTATTCTTGTCAGTTATACCTAGATTAATGATAAATCAAGATAATTAAAGTTTATTACCCTATACCTGTCTAATTGGTATTACTAGTATACCTTCTACTAAAGGTCAACTAGAAAGTTATAGGATAATAATCTGGTTGACTTAAAATCATGTATTGAGCCCCTCCTTGTGTCCTTGCAGTGTCAGGTCTTTGACAACCGTCAACTACTCAATGTTTAATCATCAAGTTTAATCATACATTTTAATCATAGTAATCAAGGTCTGATTGTCTTTTCAACCAAAAGAGAAAACTACCTTTTTGTTTAAAGTTAATGCCAATCTATGAACTTGAAACCAAAGCATATTTCAATTGAAGACTTATACTTGTAATTCATTCTAAGTATACTCTAAACTAGAGTTTGTTACAAAGGATTTTTTCCAAGAGAATAAGGATTATCATCTCAAGGTAAGCATATTTATGAGTATACAATGTATATCTAACTATATAGCTTTTATATACTCATAAATAGGCCTACATTGGAATTCACATAATCAAGATGCTTTAAAGATTCAATCTTTCCACATATCCTACTCCTTGAGACAATAAAAGAAATAAATGAAATAATGTATGCATAGAAAGAATTAGATTCCCTCTTCTCAATTCTCTCTGAACCCAAGATGATTTATTAGCCATAAAAGAAAAGATAATAATATCTTTCATTTCTTGGGTTTATCTACCACCCTTGAATATATATATATATATATATATATATATATAGGTTCAATTCCAGAATAACTCAGATTCATCATATAAATCCGCACCTTCATAATACCATTGATTCTACAGAATATATGGAAATAAATAAAGACACATTATTACCATATTAACATAATGGATTCCAAAGTGATATAGAAGGTTTATCGACCATCTAAACTAAATTGGCTTAAACATTAACTCAGCACTGTCTGAAATGAGACAAAACTTAATTTGATCCTTGAAGGACTTCAAATTGCTTGAACTTAACACACTCAGTGATAAAAATGTTTTCTTGATCCTTCAGAAGTAAGTAAAACACTCGCAATATAAAACTCTGAGTTTGTATATAGTTCGGCATTTACATAGCCCATTCACTCTCTAGAGTGACTATGTGGGAGATAGATATGTATATAGAGATTTAATAAGCCACAGTACAACTCTGTTTAAGTGTAATATAACATACAAAAGTAATGAATTCATAGCTTTGCTTGAGTGTAATATTACTCAATGTTTAATGGCAAACAAAAGTTTAAAAGATAGCTTACTTCCAATATCTACGGCTTCTTGAAAGAGGAAGCTCAAAATCTTACTTGGTTTATGGTGCGAATGCATGGTAATCAGCTTGAAAAAGAATAACAAAGACGTAGAACTAGATGTAGAACCTTGTCTAGCATCCTCCCACGAATTCAAGATTCCCACCAATTGTTTAACACTTAACAACAATTAAATCATGATAACAGATGAACTCAAGTAGGGTAGGAAAGATTCAGCCTTGAGACCAAGATGCTCAAAAGAATGGAGTAAAGACTATCGACAGTTATTCTTTTTCCTTTCATTCTTAGAATACAATATTGTTAGGAAAAGTGTCTCAACCTTTCAACTTCGAAAGGTTACTATTCTTCCCAGTTTTGGTCTTTTTGAATACCCTTTATCCTGGAGTATGATCTAGAACTTTCAAAGTTTCCAAAAGGGCTAAAAATGGCGAGACTTACTATTTTTAGTAACTCTACATTTGACCTTGGATTGACCCAAAAATTTTCTCAAAAGGTGCAAAATTGCTAAGTAAACATCTCGGGTGAGTTTCGACTCAAGATCATATCTGGATTGCGAGATATTAAAGTTTCTATTTTTTGAAACTACCAAAAAAAGTTTTGAACTCAGTTTTGAGGCCATTAGAGGTCTCTAAACATCCTAAAATTTGTCATAACTGACAAAGTGGGTTATATCGTGATATATCTCTTCACGAGCTTTCCAACGCATTAAACGATTCGTCAATCGAACACCCAGATCAAAAGTTATGGCCTCCTGAAGTTGGACCTCCTATTTTTGGGAAATGTAAAAACATGTTGGACACTTAAAAGAGTTGTAAAGGGGAGAGTTACATGTGTTGGTGTGTGTTTTGGCACATCACAAGGCATCTTTGATTGGAGATAATTTGGGCACCACTTTTGGGGGGTTTTGGCTCATGGTTTTGTAATTACCGTTGACGGTTTACTGTATTGTATCTCCTATATATCAGGAGCTTGAGATGGAGGTTGTGTGTAAGAGTCTTATAGATGTTGAGTTACCTCCTAAATCTCTAGTTGGTTATAGTCCTGTGAAAGCTTGCTCTGCAAGTATATTGTAATCTTCTTGATTCTTGGACAATATATTGGGCGGCTTTAGAGTGTGGGGTTTTTTACCTGAAAGGGTTTTCCACACGTATATCTTGTGTTGTGAGTTTTGCATTTGAATGTTGTTATTATCTTTCTATTAATGTGCATCTTAATCTATAACTATAAAAGTTAAAATTTGCATAAATCTTTCCTTAGTAGATCAGTGTAGGAAACGCTTTCCACATACCTTGCTTCCTTTCAATTGGTATCAGAGTCTGATCACCTTTGGTTCTAGTTGTTGGGTAGAGGGTTTTTTGAGCTGATCTTTGTTTCAGTGGGAGCTTGTGCAGAGGATTTTGCAATCTTTGTTGTAGGAAAGAGATGGCAAGCACATTTGGGAGGTTTGAGATAGAGAAGTTTAATGGCAGTAATTTCGAGTTGTGGAAACTCAAAATGGAGGACACACTTGTAGATCAGAATTTATGGGATGCCATATCTAGTACAAAACCAACGACAATGTCTCAAGCAGACTGGGATCTCAAAGATCGAAAGGCTAAGGGTTTGATAAGACTCTGTTTGGCTGATTCGATACTCCTGAATATCCATGAAGAGAAGATTGCAAAAGACCTTTGGAAGAAACTTGGAGATGTTTATCAGGCTAAATCCCTAGTGAATAAGTTATTCATGTGAAAGAAATTGTATTCTTTGAGGATGGAAGATGGAGGATCTGTTGTTGATCACCTGAATACTTTTAATATGTTTGTTGCCCAGCTGACCTCTGTTGGTGTGAAGATGGAGGAGGATCGATGTATGACATTATTGTGTTCCTTACCAGATTCATGGGACCACCTTGTTATGGCCACTGGGAGTACCACTACCACCTTCAAGATGGATGAAGTGGTTTCTTCGTTCTTGTCTGAAGAGATGCAAAGAAAGTCTTCTGAATCGGCTAAGGAGGCTCTTGCGGTTTGTGGTAGATTTAAAGAGAAGGGAAAGAAAAAGGATAAGAAGGAAGAAAAAGGAAGATCCAAATCCCATGGGAGATCTAAGTCTCCCAGAATGTCCAAGGCTCTGTGTTGGAACTGCGGCAAACCTGGTCACTTCCGCAAGGAGTGCAAGGAGGAGAACAAGAAAAAGAAGAAGAACTGTGATTCAGATTCTGACAAGTCCTCTCAAGATGAAGGAGAAGCGTTTGTCGTTGCCTTGGCAACACATGCATCTGAGGATGTGTGGCTTATTGACTCTGGTGCATCTTTTCGCATGACCTCGCATCGGGGTTGGTCTTCAAAGTATGAAGAATACGATGGTGGAAAGGTGTACTTGGGTGATGATTCTCACCTGAAGACTGTTGTCCGTGGAAGACTCTTGATTAGATTCCCTAATGGATGAGTGAAGGGGATCAATGGTGTTCTACATATCCCTGGTTTGGCACGGAACCTTCTTTTTGTAAGTAAGTTGAATGATGTGGGTGTGCAAGTTGTTTTCTCGAATGGAGGATGCAAGATGACTAGAGGATTTATGGTGTTGGCTAAGGGTGTTCGGATTGGCACTTTGTTTCAATTTGATGCATGCACAGTTCAGTGCAATAGTGCCTCTGTTTCAAAGAAAAGAGCTTCAGAGCCTTCATCCTCACCATTGGAACCAACAGCGAAGAGGATTGTTGCATCTACTTCCGATCGTCGTGCTTTCTGGGTACCTAAGGGTGCTTATTCTATGGAGATGAAACTTCTAGCTAAGAAGACAATGTTATGGCACCAAAGGCTTGGTCAGATTGGTGAAAAGGGTTTGAGGACCCTGAAAAATAAAAAAATCTTGTTGAGGGTATGAATGACTGTAATCTTGAGTTCAATTTTTGCGAACATTGGATTTATAGAAAACAAAAGTGTGTTCAGTTTTATTCTAGTTCTCACAAATCTTCTGAGGTGTTGGACTTGATTCATTCTAATGTGTTTGGTCATGTTAATGTTCCTTCAGTTTCAAAACTTGTTTACTTTGTTTCATTCATTGATGATTATAGTAGAAGGATATGGGTGTATTTCCTTAGAAGAAAATCTGAAGTCTTTAGTAGATTCAAAGAGTTCAAGGCTCTTGTAGAGAATCAGAAGGATAGAAAGATTAAGTGTTTGAGGACTAACAACGGTGGTGAGTTTTGTTCAACAGATCTCAACAAGTTCTATAAAGAATAGGGGATTGAGAGGCATAAGACAAATCCATATACCCCTCAATAGAATGGAGTTGCAAAGAGGATGAATAGAATGTTGATAGAGAGGGCAAGGAGTACGCTAAGTGGAGTTGGCCTTGAACAAAAGTTCTGGGCTGAAGTTGTTGCTACCACTTGTTACCTGGTTAATAGGTCTCTTACATCAACACTCATTGATAAGACACCTATGGAGGTGTGGTCTAGTAAAAAGATTTCATTGAAACACATTCGAGTATTTGGTTGTGAGGCATATGCACATGTTCCTAAGGAGAAGAGGTCTAAGTTGGAGAACAAGACTGTGAAGTGTATTTTCATCGATTATGGCATCGGTGTGAAAGGGTACAAGCTTTGGGATCCAGTGACTAAGAGAGTTCTATATAGCAGAAGTGTGATCTTCAGAGAGCTCAATCCTTCTTCTGTTGTCTTGCAGCCAAAGAAAGAAGAGAAGAAAGACAATGTGGTTCAGCTTCCTTCCACCCTTGAGAAAGTTGAACCAAAAACATCTATTGGACCTAATAATGAGGAGAGCTCTAGTAGCTCTGAAAGTTCAGAAGAAGATGAAGAACCTCAACCCCAATCTTTGAGGAGGTCCACGTGAATATGGTGGCAACCTAATAGGTTTGGTTATTCATTGCATGATTCCAGTTATATTTTTGCTTTGATTTCTAACACTGATGAACCTAGAACTGTGAAAGAGGCTATGGGTATGAAAGATGAAAGTTACTGGAAGGAGGCCATGGAAGAGGAGATGGCATGTTTGGAAAAGAATAATACTTGGGACTTGGTGCCTTTGCCTGAAGGATGAAAACCTGTTGGATGCAAATGGGTGTTCAAAAATAAATTTGGTGTAGATGGCAATGTTGATAAATATTTGAGGCTAGATTGGTTGCGAAGGGGTATTCTCAGGTGGAGAGGATTGACTATGGTGAGATTTTCTCTCCCATTGCAAAGATGACATCTATTCAATTCTTATTATCGCTAGCAACGTATATGATCTAGAAGTGGAACAAATGGATGTGAAGACAATATTCCTTCATAGTGACTTGGAGGAGGAAATCTATGTCACAGCCAGAGCACTACATGGCGAAAGATAAATAAATATGGTTTGCAAGTTGAAAAAGCTTTTTTTATGGTTTGAAACAGTCTCCTAGGATGTGGTACCAGAAGTTTGATGCCTTTGTGTTGAGTATTGGATTTTTGAGATCGAAATCAGATCATTGTGTTTATTACAAGTTGGACAACGATCACATTCTCATAATTGCAATATATGTCCATGATATGTTACTCATTGGGAATGGTAAAAGTTTGATTTCTAATTTGAAGTCTCAGTTGTCAGCATAGTTTGAGATGAAAAATCTAGGGGCATCTTAGTACATTCTGGGGATGGAGATTAGAAGAGACAGAGCAAACAGAAAACTTTGGTTAGGCCAGAGTAAGTAGGTTAACACTGTGTTGGAGAGATTTAGCATAGTGCATTACAGACCTTTGATTGTTCCTGTTACAATGGGGACAAATTTATCTATTGTAGATTGTCCAAAGTCTCCTTCTAAGACGGAGGGTATGAGTAGAGTTCCTTATGCTAGTGCGGTTGGCAGTTTGATGTATGCAATGGTCTGTACTAGACCAGACATTGCCCAAGCAGTGGGAGTCCTTAGTCAATTTATGGCTAATCCTGGATAGGTACATTGGGATGCAGTTAAGAGAGTGTTCAGATATTTATGGGGTACTTCTAAGTATTCCTTATGTTATCTGACTATTCCTGTTACAATGGGGACAAATTTATCTATTGTAGATTGTCCAAAGTCTCCTTCTAAGACGGAGGGTATGAGTAGAGTTCCTTATGCTAGTGCGGTTGGCAGTTTGATGTATGCGATGGTCTGTACTAGATCAGTCATTGCCCAAGTAGTGGGAGTCCTTAGTCAATTTATGGCTAATCCTGGACGGGTACATTGGGATGCAGTTAAGAGAGTGTTCAAATATTTATGGGGTACTTCTAAGTATTCCTTATATTATCATGGTTATCCTTCAGGACCTCGGCATTCACTTTGTATTCGTGGATTTGTGGATTCAGATTGGGTAGGTGATATTAACAGTAGGAGATCCACCAGTGCTTATGTGTTCACTATATTTGGTGGTGCTATTAGTTGGATGAGTAAGCAGAAACCTTTGGTCGCTTTATCCACTACTAAAGCTAAGTACATGGTAGCAACTCATGCTTGTAAAGAAGCCATTTGGCTTAAGTGATTGTGTCCTAATGTTGGGTTTGATGCAAGGAAGATTACTATTTGTTGTGATAGTCAGAGTGCCATATGTTTGGTGAAGAATCCTACTTTCCATGCGAGGACTAAGCATATTGATGTCCAATATCATTTTGTTCGTGACATGGTAGAGGATGGGAAGGTAAACTTGGAGAAAGTTGACACTTTGACGAATGTTGCAGATTCCTTGACAAAATCTGTGAGTATAGAGAAGTTCAGATGGTGTTCAGAGTCTATGGGCCTCTTGGCCCCTAGCAATTAAATCATGGTGTTTATACTCCCTTTGCTCTTGCAAGGTGTTCGACAAGTGGGAGAATGTTAAGAAAAGTGTCTCAACCTTGCAACTTCGAAAGGTTACTATTCTTCCCAGTTTTGGTCTTTTTGAATACCCTTTATCTTGGAGTATGGTCTAGAACTTTCAAAGTTTCCAAAAGGGCTAAAAATGGCGGGACTTACTATTTTTAGTAACTCTACATTTGACCTCAAATTGACTCGAAATTTTTCCCAAAAGGTGTGGAATTGCTAAGTAAACATCTTAGGTGAGTTTCGACTCAAGATCATATCCGGATTGCGAGATATTAAAGTTTTTATTTTTTGAAACTGCTGAAAAAAGTTTTGAACTCAGTTTTGAGGCACTTAGAGGTCCCTAAACGTCCCGAAATTTGTCATAACCAACAAAGTGGATAATAGCATGATAGATCTCTTCATGATCTTTCTGACACATTAAACAGTTCGTCAATCAGACACCTGGATCAAAAGTTATGGCCTTCGGAAGTTGGACCTCCTATTTTTGGGAAATGTAAAAATGTGTTGGACACTTAAAAGAGCTGTAAAGGGGAGAGTTACACGTTTTGGTGTGTGTTTTGGCGCATCACAAGGCATCTTTGATTGGAGATAATTTGGGCTCCACTTTTTGGTGGTTGTGGCTCATGCTTTTGTAATTATTGTTGATGGTTTATTGTATTGTATCTCCTATATATTAGGAGGTTGATATGGAGGTTGTGTGTAAGAGTCTTATAGATGTTGAGTTACCTCCTAGATCTCTGGTTGGTTATACTCTTGTGAAAGCTTGCTCTGCAAGTATATTGTAATCTTCTTGATACTTAGATAATATATTGGGCAACTTTGGAGTGGGGTTTTTTACCTAAAAGGGTTTTCCCCACGTATATCTTGTGTTGTGAGTTTTGCATTTGAATGTTGTTATTATCTTTCTGTTAATGTGCATCTTAATATGTAACTGTAAAAGTTAAAATTTGCATAAATGTTTCCTTAGTACATCAATGTAGGAAGCATTTTTTGCATACTTTGTTTCCTTTCAAATATGACATGAATGATAGTTTAAAGCTTATATGCAACTCACAAGGATAAGTTTAATAGTCTAGGCATGTGCCAAGTATAAACAGTTCAATGTAAAGTTGAATACATACCTCCACATGAGGATGCTATTACTGCAAACAATAGACAACAAAGAAACCCTGCTCATTGTCGTCGTTCCTCCTTCTTGTCTCTCGAATGAGTGGGATTTTCACTACAAATAATCTTCCTTCCCTCAGCTGCCCATGGCCTATTCTTGACATGCCTAAAATTGGGCATCATGGATCTTGCCACTCCACTCCTATAATCTAGGGAGGCACGATGGAGGTTTATCCACTAAAGTCTTTAAACTCTCCTCAGCAATAAGAATGAGGATCTCAATATTTACTATGATTTTAACTATATGCAAAGGTTCTCACAAAATTAGAGATGTTGATATGCATTTTAAATATTTAAATATGCATCCAAAGGTAAAGCATCTATAGTGGTACTCTATAAAATTGACCTATATAACTTAAATCTCTCCACAAGAATAGACTTGATAGGTTGACTACTCAAGTTGACTAGGCTTCATTAATATGACCGAGAAAACATAAAGACCATGAAGCACACCAAAATGACATAACCTCTAAGTGAGTGTGTGAGTTCCCTGATGGCACATCGATTGCTTATCTCTCGCAATCTATTTCTCTCTCCCCAGTGATGCTCTCCCTCCTCGGCTGGGAGGGGAAAACATTGTCCCTGCATTCACCTCATTAGCATGACAAGTAGTTAGTCCATCTCATAAATCAATTAAGTGCAATAATAGCATTTCATATAACATTTTGTTGCATAGTTAATAGTGTAAAATAAGCTCATTGTCTAGGCTAGCATAACTTCACATCAATCTATTAATTCCTCTTTATAACTAGTAGTTTCTAAAATAAAATGATGAAGAAAGTTTGCTTAAAAGAAACAGGGTGTAACATACATCATCATGTTGCAAGTATGAGGTTAGCCAGTGTTGTCATTGATGTCAACATACTCATATTGCATTGACAAGAAGGATTGGATGAGCTGTGTGCTGAGGATATTGAGAAAATTAGTCTCAATAAGGAACAGTGAAGAACAGTGATGAAAAGAAGGCAAAAGTACTCAATAGGTTGAGAATCAAAGGATGCAGATTAAAGGGTTTGTAGATATGAGTCTTAAGATGATCCAGTTAAGATTTCAGAGGTCCGCATGAAGATGTGAAGAAGTTGTAATCGATCAAGTAGAACCGGTTCCGCGAGATGCTCCAGAGTGACAGAGTGTTACAAGAAGGTCTGGTGAGATCCGGAAGTGCATTGTCCTATTCTGTAGATTGGACAGAGTGTTTGGGATGTCCTTGTGATGTGTCATCTCGATTGGTATGTGGTTTGGAGGTCCGGAAGCACCTCTTGCAGTATGACAGTGGCGATAGACTGTGTTCTTATAGTTCCAGATGAGGAAGAGAAGAGTTTCCAGTGAGCAGAGGAAGTGCGGATGTACCTGGTCATTTAGGCAGGCGTGTGAAGGTTCTTGGATCATGTTGAGGTTGTGTTGTTGGTCCGCATTGATGGTAGAGCCCGAAATTGAAGATATTCTTCCAGATGAAGTTCTTGTTCTGATTAGCCGATCGGATGAGTTGTTCATCCTGCGAATGTTCTTGTGGTGGCCGACCGGATGTGTTATTCATCTTGCAGATGTTGTTATGGTTGATTGCCGACTTAGATGATTGTTCCTAAGTTGATGTCTTGTATAAATAAAGGATTGTGAGTTCGTTTCGAAGTGTGGTGTGTAGCGGATGAGTATGGTATAGCGAAAGAGCGAAAGGCAGAGCAGAAGTGTTTCGAGCTTAAATGGAACTGATCCAGACATGGTGAAGATGTCATTCTCCAGTTTAAAGTTGTGATCCTTATGATCTTGTAGATAGTGTGTCTCTTTGTAGGCAGTGTGCCTCTTTGTGAGCAATGTGCTCGGGCAGTGAGCCCTGACTGGCATGTGCCATGCATTTTTCTTATTCTTCTAACAGAGAATAATCCTTGGGTTAATCACCCCGTGGTTTTTCCCTTAACTGGGTTTTCCACATCAAAAATCTTGGTGTCTAATGTGTTGATGTTTATCTACTCCAGTGTTTATACTTTCTGCTTTCATGAATGATTAATTGATATGCTGCTAACTAACAAGAAGAATCAAGTGTTTGAAATAGAAGCAAGGTTTTTGCACAACTGATTCACCCCCCCCCCTCTTAGTTGTGTGCCCTAGATCTAACAATTGGTATCAGAGCTAAGTTCCTCTAAAAGGAGCTTAACCGCTTGAGGAGATCCAGGATGTCGTCATACAAGAAAGATAGTCCGAAGTTCGATGGATCCAACTTCACTCTCTGGAAAGGTCGCATGAAATGTCACTTGGAGTGTATGGGAAAAGCATACTTGGCCATGGTTTCAAAACCATATGTACCTCCACAGGGTGGTCCGTCAACTCTAAATGAAATCACAGATGCTGAAAACAATTTGCGGACCAAAAAAGCTCTTCTAAGCGTATTGAATGACTCAGATCTCTCAAATGTTATTGACCTACCAACTGCATATGAGATCTGGACTAAACTGGAACTTCTATATGAAGGAGATGAGTTTGTCAAGAGTGCAAGGTTGCAAAGTCTGAAAGGGAAATTTGAAAGATTAAAGATGAGAGATGATGAAAATATCACTACCTTTATGCCAAGAGTGAATGAACTGGTGTGTGGAATCAGGAATGCTGGTGGAGTTCTGGATGAAAATGAAATTGTTTGCAAAATTCTCAGATCCCTTCCTGCTGCCTACAAAATCAAGGTTGCTGCCATTGATGAATTCAGAGCCCATACAACTGTCACAAGAGAGCAATTGGCTGGCAAACTAGCTGCATTTGAAATAACTGAGTTTGGAGATGATCATCCCAAGACTGAATCTGCATTCAAGGCCAGTGCCTATGTGAAAGGCAAACAGAGATTTGATCCGGGAGAGAATTCTTCAAGGAAGCTGTCATGGTATGATCAAGCAAGGAAAGACATGGAAGAGGAAGAAGCAGAAACAGCTCAACTTGAAGCCCTCATTGCAAAGAGACTGCCAAGAGGATCCGGTAAGTATGAAGGAAAACTACCCTTTAAGTGCTTCAACTGCAATAAGATTGGTCATTTTGCTTCAAGATGTTCGGAAAGATCTGTAAGGTCAAATGCTAACAGACAAAGGTTTCAAAAGAACTGTTATTATGTTCATGAAGAAGATGATAATGAAGGAGTAACAGATGATGAATCAGAAATGGGAAGCAAATCCAGAAATGAATGGGTGTTTATTGCCATCAAGGAAGAAGGTTCAATATCCTCTGAATCTGTCAATCATAAGGTTGTAGAAAGAGCTTTGGCTGCCCAAGTTGAAGAAAAGGATGATTGGGTTATTGACAATGGTTGTTCTCACCATATGACAGGTGACAAGAACAAGTTCTTAGATTTGGAAAGGTATGAATGAGGAATGGTAAGGTTTGGAGACAATTCTGCTGGCAGAATCAGAGGTAGGGGAACTATTTCTTTTGATGAAAAGAGCAAAACCGGTAATGTACTATATGTTGAAGGATTGAAGCACAATCTTCTCAGTGTTGATCAGTTGGTGGACAAAGGTTATAATCTTCGGTTCAAGAATGGAAGATGCAGGATCTTTGAAAGCTCCAGAACTGAGATTGCATCCAATACTCAAACAAAAGGTACTATCTTCCATCTAGTTGGTTCTAATAAAAGTTGTCTGTTTGTTCAAGTTGATCAGAGTTGGTTATGGCATACAAGGATGTGTCATGTGAATTTTGATATCATCAAGATAAGCAATACTTAGGCTGTAAGAGATCTTCCTAAATTGGTGAAACCTACAAATAGTTTGTGCAAAGAATGTCAACTAGGTAAACAGAGCATAGTCTCTTTCAAAAGCAAGGATCAGTCCACTACCGGATTACTGGAATTAGTCCATACTGATCTATGTGGTCCGACAAGAATCAAGAGTATGCAAGGTGATAGATATTTCATGTTATTAATTGATGATCATTCCCAAATGATGTGGGTTACCTTCCTAAAAGAGAAATCAGAAGCCCTTGAGAAGTTCAAAATCTTCAAAGCTATGGTAGAGAATCAAACCGGATTGAAACTGAAATGTCTGAGATCTGATAGAGGTGGTGAATTCACATCCGATGAATTCATAGACTTTTGTGAGAAGCATGGCATAAGGAGACAGCTGTCTGCCCCTAGGACTCCACAGCAAAATGGAGTTGTTAAGAGAAAGAACCGGACCATCCAGGAAGCTTCCAGGACAATGATGATGGAAGCAAATGTTCCCCAAATGTTTTGGAGAGAAGCTGTTAGCACTGCAGTCTACACTCTTAATCGAGTTTAAATCAGAAGCAATACCGGTAAGACTCCTTATGAACTTTGGTTTGGTGTAACTCCTACTGTGAGATATTTCAGATTATTTGGTAGCAAATGTTATATCAAAAGAGATAAAGATCTAGGAAAGTTTGATGCTAGAAGTGATGAAGGAATTTTCTTGGGTTACTCCACTCAAAGCAAAGCATACCGGTGTTACAATAAGAGATTGAGAAAGATGATAGAAAGTACAAATGTGAAGGTTGATGAAGGAATTGAGAAGCCCTCAAGATTCTATGAATGTGATGAAGATGATCAGATGATTCTCTGGTGGAAAGAGCTCAATCCTCCTTTGAAATTCAGATTCAAACTGATCCGGTAAATCAGGAAAAAGAGGTGTGTCTAAATGAGCCTGATCAAGAAACAATAGTGCAAGAAACTCCCAAAATTCCAAGGTATGTAACTCTAAATCATTCTGAAGATCAGATCATAGGTGACAAAAGCAAAGGGGTACAAACAAGGAGAAGAATTGCTCAAGAGTCGAATGAATGTTGTTTGATTTCAAAGATTGAACCTAAGACAATTAATGAAGCTTGCAATGATGAAAACTGGACCAAAGCAATGGAGGAAGAGTTGATGCAAATTGAGAAAAATCATACTTGGGATCTTGTTCCCAGACCTAGAAACAAGAATGTGATTGGAACCAAATGGGTCTTCCAGAACAAACTAAATGAAGTTGGTGAAGTGATCAG
Source organism: Cunninghamia lanceolata (assembly GCA_027924645.1). Classification (NCBI taxonomy): domain Eukaryota; kingdom Viridiplantae; phylum Streptophyta; class Pinopsida; order Cupressales; family Cupressaceae; genus Cunninghamia; species Cunninghamia lanceolata. The sequence continues at coordinate 1,244,517 of BSBN01000806.1, forward strand.
AAACAAAGCTAGATTGGTCTGCAAAGGCTACTCTCAAATAGAAGGAATTGATTTTGAAGAAACTTTTGCTCCGGTGGCAAGAATTGAAGCAGTCAGATTATTTCTTGCATTTGCTGCCTTCAACGATTTCAAAGTATATCAGATGGATGTCAAGTCTGCCTTCCTAAATGGTGATCTGGAAGAAGAAGTTTACATTGAACAACCGGATGGATTTCAATTGTCTAATAATGATGATATGGTCTGCAAGTTGAAGAAAGCATTGTATGGATTGAAGCAAGCCCCAAGAGCATGGTATGAAAGGTTGGATAAGCATCTTGTGCAGATTGGATTCAATAAAGGTACTGCTGACAATAACTTATATTTCAAAATTGATCATGAAAACATCTTGATTGTTGAAGTGTTTGTAGATGATATCATTTTTGGAGGAAGAGATAGTATGTGTAAAACTTTTGCAAATCAGATGAAAAGTGAGTTTGAAATGTCTATGCTTGGTGAAATGAATTTCTTCTTGGGTCTGCAAATTACTCAAACAAAGAAAGGGATCTTCATTTCTCAGACCAAATATGTGAAAGAATTATTGAGGAAATTCGATATGGAAGATTCAAAGCCAATGAACACTCCTATGGCAACCGGATGTAAGTTGAGCAAAGATGATGACTCTCCTAAGGTAGATCAGACAAAGTATAGATCAATGATTGGTGGATTGTTGTATCTCACTCAGACTAGACCAGATATAATGCAGGTTGTTGGTCTTGTGGCGAGATTTCAGGCTGATCCTAGAGAATCTCATGTTATGGCAATCAAGAGGATTTTTAGATATCTAAAAGGGACAGTGGAGTATGGTTTGTGGTATCCTAGAGATCATGATTTCTCTCTTCATGCTTACACAGATGCAGATTGGGCAGGAGATGTGGATGACCGGAAGAGCACCAGTGGTGGAGCATTCTTTTTGGGAAAGAGATTGGTCTCTTGGCTAAGCAAGAAACAAAATGCAATATCTATGTCTACAACTGAAGTAGAATATATTGTAGCAGTAGGTAGTTGCACTCAAATCTTATGGATGAAGCAGATGCTAAAAGACATTAAAGTAGAATATGAGGAGCCTATCACAATTTTATGTGATAATTCAAGTGCAATAAATATTTCTAAGAATCCGGTTTTGCATTCTAAGACCAAGCACATATCTATCAAATTTCACTTTCTGAGAGAACAAGTGAACAAGGATGAAGTCAGATTGAAATATGTATCCTCCAAGGATCAGATTGCAGATATCTTTACTAAACCTCTTCCCAAGGACTCTTTTGAGTATCTCAGAGAGAAGTTAGGGGTCATGGCCCCTCCGGAGATGAACTAGGATGCACTGATGCACATCAGTCCAGTGGATATCATAGTCATATCTTGTGATCCGGATTGATGATGGGGAGCTGCTACTAAGGGGGAGCAACTGGTATGATTCTGATGTGTGAGAATTGCAAGTATGAGCCCTTTGCCATTGATGTCAAAGGGGGAGAGAAGACATGTGAAAAACAAGTGATTGATGATCAAAGGGGGAGCAGTAAAGGAAGAGAAGACATGTGAAGAGTTGTTGTTGATAGGGGGAGCTGTGACTGAAAGGAGAAGATCTTGTCTTGATGGTTTTTCACATCATATATTGCCATCAATGACAAAGGGGGAGATTGTTGCAAGTATGAGGTTAGCCAGTGTTGTCATTGATGTCAACATACTCATATTGCATTGACAAGAAGGATTGGATGAGCTGTGTGCTGAGGATATTGAGAAAATTAGTCTCAATAAGGAACAGTGAAGAACAGTGATGAAAAGAAGGCAAAAGTACTCAATAGGTTGAGAATTAGAGGATGCGGATTAAAGGGTTTGTAGATATGAGTCTTAAGATGATCCAGTTAAGATTTCAGAGGTCCGCATGAAGATGTGAAGAAGTTGTAATCGATCAAATAGAACCGGTTCCGGGAGATGCTCCGGAGTGACAGAGTGTTACAAGAAGGTCCGGTGAGATCCAGAAGTGCATTGTCCTATTCTGCGGATTGGACAGAGTGTTTGGGATGTCCTTGTGATGTGTCATCTCGATTGGTATGTGGTTTGGAGGTCCGGAAGCACCTCTTGCAGTATGACAGTGGCGATAGACTATGTTCTTATAGTTCCGGATGAGGAAGAGAAGAGTTTCTAGTGAGCAGAGGAAGTGCAGATGTACCTGGTCATTCAGGCAGGCGTGTGAAGGTTCTTGGATCATGTTGAGGTTGTGTTGTTGGTTCGCATTGATGGTAGAGCCCGGAATTGAAGATATTCTTCCAGATGAAGTTCTTGTTCTGACTAGCCGACCGGATGAGTTGTTCATCCTGTGAATGTTCTTGTGGTGGCTGACTGGATGTGTTATTCATCTTGCAGATGTTCTTATGGTTGATTGCCGACTTAGATGATTGTTCCTAAGTCGATGTCTTGTATAAATAAAAGATTGTGAGTTCGTTTCGAAGTGTGGTGTGTAGCAGATGAGTATGGTATAACGAAAGATCGAAAGGCAGAGCAGAAGTGTTTCGGGCTTAAATGGAACTGATCCAGACATGGTGAAGATGTCATTCACCAGTTCAAGGTTGTGATCCTTATGATCTTGTAGACAGTGTGTCTCTTTGTAGGCAGTGTGCCTCTTTGTGAGCAGTGTGCTCGGGCAGTGAGCCCTGACTGGCATGTGCCATGCATTTTTCTTATTCTTCTAATAGAGAATAATCCTTGGGTTAATCACCCCGTGGTTTTTCCCTTAACCAAGTTTTCCACGTCAAAAATCTTGGTGTCTAATGTGTTGATGTTCATCTGCTCCGGTGTTTATACTTTATGCTTTCATGAATGATTAATTGATATGCTACTAAATAACAAGAAGAATCAAGTGTTTGAAATAGAAGCAAGGTTTTTACACAACTGATTCACCCCCCCCTCTCAGTTGTGTGCCCTAGATCTAACACATCACCCTAGAAGCATATGTTGTTCTCAACCTTAGTTCATCATCAATGAATCGATCCATTTGTTGGGATTAGATGTCATACACCTTGTTCGTAATGTTGAATTATATATTAATTGTATTATTCTATTGTGCCCACATGGAAAATGGCATCCCACTTAGACTTGTCCAATATGCCATGTGTATTCATTGTTATCACGTGTAGAAGAGTTTGTAAGAGCATCTATGACATTGTAAGATGCATAAGAGATTCTATGATGTGTGTAAGAGCATGCAAGAGGGAGGTTACAAAGTGGACTAGGAATATTGACCCACTTATGACATGTAAAAATGACACATCATAAAACATCTTGCTAGAGGAGGTAAATTACAAAATTGTGCTTCTAAGTTTAGTGGGAGGCTATGACATGTTTATGGCATGTAAGGGAATATACTATTAATAGCTTGTTGACCCATTATGGGGTGTGGATCATGAGAATTCTTACCATGGTATTTTGGGACCTTACTTGGGCTCATGGCATTGCCTTTTCGTGGTTTTTTGGGCCTCATTACATCTATAGATTCAGGGCTTGAGATGGAAGCATTATGGATTGTGTATTGCATGTTTATGTTGTCAATTTTCCTCTAGGTTGTAGATATTGATCTCCATGGAAGGCATCAAGCTTGATATTGTATTGTAATTCTATTGTTGCTTGGAATATATTGGTTTCCCTACTTTAGAGGTTGGGTTTTTCCCAAAAGGGTTTTTCGAGGGCATATTTGTGTCTTTCTTACTCTTATGTTGGCTTGTATTCTTTCCTTTCTAAGTGTTGTCTTGCATTTCATTATGTTGAAATTTCTGTAGATTAGTTTCTATAAATTTTTCCTCATAGTGTTAATTTGGAAATACCTACATGTTTAGTAGTTAATCTTTATTTTGAGTTTAATTGCTAAGAGGTTTGCAAGCATATTTTCCCTTACACCATCTAGGAGTCTGACTAAGGGTAACTTGACCCTCATAATCCAATAGATTCACAAATGTATTTGTAAACACCACCAATCCTTACACAATCAAATATCAAAAATCAAGGTGGGTGAAATTTAATAGTCTATGTTCTAATAGATCATTTATGCAAGTTATAGGATCACTTTTGTGTATCAGATTAATTTTGTACTCATGAATCTAATCCTAGACTATGCATAGTCAAACTTAGAACCTTGGAGAATAGATTAGACAAAGGTTTCTACATCAAAATTATAGCTAAGTACCCATGCAATTAATTTATTTAATTTTCATATTTATTGAGATTTTAATTTGTTATAGAAATTTCCATGATCAATCCTAGCTCTATAAATCTAGGTTAACTATTGCTTGATTGAATGCATTTATTTAATTAGCTTAGACTTATTTAAAGAAAAATCATTTATTTTCTTTACAATAGTGTACATATTACATACCTCACTACCTGAGGCCTAAAAAATCAATCCTTGATTGTGAGCCATGCCGCCATTGTATAAGAGAATTACAAGGCCATGTGTTTTGATGTATCCAAAATTTAGATTCCAATATACAATAGCAAAGAGTTGAGACTTGAATAGTTGAGAATAAAAATTTCCTTATATCAAATGATTATAATTTGTGGATCATATTAAAAGACAAAACACATCCATATCCATAAATTACAATCTAGAATAGCAATAGTCTTACACCATGTAGAAGAACAATTATAATTTCATGGTGTGCCTGAAGGTGTGTTGGCGACTGCTCTTGTCGTGTCCCCTTCTTCGAATCATGTTGTGGTTCCTTCAGACCATGATCTATCTGCTTCTTTGTCTACTCATGTTGTCTCTCCGATTCTACCCTCTTTGCTTGAGGGCTCTGCAGTGGCGGCATCGGTTGAGGATTCCCTCCTCTCACCTTGCTCTGAGGATTTTGACTCAAGAGTTTTCTTGGGCGGTAGTTCAACATAGGAAGAAAGGGCTTTCCAAATATGTGGCTTCCCTACACCCTAGGGCCAAGGCAATTCGATTTGTTGGCCCTTGTTCAGGGGTTGTTTAGCTAGTTTTTCAGCTTGTTGTTGTTGTTGTGTTGTTTGTGTGTTGTTGTTGGCCTGTTTGGGGCCTGTTTTTTGTCTTTTGCCCTACCTTTTGGGGCTTGTTTGTAAAGGGATCTGGACTCTCTTTTCCAGTTGATTTAATCAAAAACAATTATAATTTGATTGAACTATCTCAAATTTTAAGTATGGGAAAGAATTATTTTTGTACAATTTTATACCAATTATAAGTGTTGAATACTACCAATTTTGCAAAAATTAATGTGAATGCATCACAATTATGACCTTGAGCTAGAACATGGGTTGAAATTCCATGGCAACTAGGACCCAAAGAGTAAATGTGCATGTTAAATTAAAGGAGAATAAGACCCAAATATACAATGTGTATTGTAAATTCCAAGTTTAGAACCCAATCATGCCTATCACTTAAGGCAAAGGCATGCTTATCGAAAACTTGAAGAAATAGTGGCAAGGTGATTTAACAAGAACTTGTGTAAATTTTAATACATTTTTGAATATAGAGGATGAAATGGTCTATAATATTCACAAAAGTAGAGATCACATTTTGAAATATTGGTAAATTTTCAAATATTTGCCGCTAATTTTTCCCTAGACAACAAGGTTTGTTGATGTGGAAAATGATACAATGTCAAAAATATGAAATACAAACACAACACACAAAAAAGTATGGGATCTCATTGAGCCTACCCTTGGATTAGCCACCTGGGTAGCCTATATAGTAAATATGTTGCAACATTTGCATAATAAAAGGGGGTTGTGGCTTGTAGTTTTGACTAGAAAGTGTGGAATTACATCTTCAATAAGGAAGAAAACCATGTGACAAATACACGATATGAGTGTTACGCTCCATGAGGGACAACACTAGTGGAAAGAACCCTATAGTTGTCCATCGACCAATAATTGTGATAAGACATGTTGATAATAGTACTAACTTTTTAATAAGGTGTGAGTAAAAGTTGTTTCGTGTCTTATATTACAATTTACAACTTGCACTTAATAATACTACACAAGATCCATTCATTGAATAACACATTGTATGTCTAATAATTGGATAATGTTATTCATAAGTTTAACAACACCTTAACCTTTAGTATATTAGAAAATTCTACAGTAAATTAATTCAAAATGTGTTTTTCCCTCCAATTGAGTACCCCAAATAAAAAGTGTACTTTAATCTTAAAATAATATTATTAGCTATACTTTTTCATACATTATTTGGAGGGCAAATGACAAGGTTATTAGATCCTAAACATTAGGTACTCAATTATATCAAGTCCTTTCCCCTATGTACCAAGGATATTATCTTAATCAATTGAAACATTTAATATTAGTTTGATTTTAGCTTACCACTATTCTAAATTAAATCCACAAAGAATTATTCATCCTGCTAATGGTCAAGAGGTGATTATTCAACCTTCAAGTCACGATGTTTCTACTTTTGTAATATGGTAGACACCCACTACATCAAATGACATGGATCTATTTCATATGCAACATGTTAAGTATGCAATGAGAGCATTGACTTTTGCACTTCAGAGAGTTGTTTTCTAATTTGATATAAATTATTTCCCTTTGTTATATGGCAATGTAGTTTCTTCTTTCTATAGTAATCAATCTCACATGTTTAGTCAATTAAACCTTAAGAGATCATGAGCTACCATGTGGGCAAAAATCAAGGTTTCTCATGAGAGCTAAGTCTTGACAAACATGAAGATCAAACATGTGTTTCAATCTAGATGGGAATGGTGTGGCAAATGGAAATAGGCGAAATCACCATATATCCAGCAAGATGCGTATTGGAAAAAGTAGGTGATTTGTGGCCCATCTACAAAAATCAATGAATGAAAGGAAATATGAACCAAATCTTACTTAATATTATGAGAAAACTATTACAAGTTATTCCAATCTAGGTAAATTTTAGCAAAGTTTCAACATTCAAATAACACTTAAATAAAGAAAAAGAATAGAAGAGCGGAGAAGAATAGAACAAAATAACCACAACACAAAGTGACACCAAATATACCTTGGAAAAACCTACGTAAGGGAAAAACCTAGCCTCTGAGGCATCAAATCAATGTATTAATCAACAACCAATAGTTACAATACAATAGATGTATTTGTGCTTTACAGAAGATCTACACTAAAATCAAAAGGAATCCTAGCAACATACCCTCACATAAAACATGACATACAATCTCCATCCCAAGTCCTCTATATATAGGCCAAGGAGACCCATGAAACCATGGGCCAAAATCAAGTCAAGGTGGTCGAGGTCCAAACCACGTGCTCCACCTCCAAGAGTAACTCCTCCAACATAGAATGTAACTCTAGATTGACCAGTTTGACCTCTATGACAAAGGGGTCTAAGTGTGACTCCCAAGCACTCCAACTTAAGGCAATAATTACACTTACACATGGCTATCAATCAAAGATGCTAGTCATAGTTCACCTAGTAACCCATATTCAATGACTTCTTACAACCATTATAAGACCAATGATACATTATAGTGTCAACTTTCGAATCTCATGGTTTCATCCAAGTGAGGCACCCTTTTCCATGTGAGCACTTTATTTACAATATTAAAAATATTAAGTAACTATTCCCAAACCTAGGACTTTGCATGGTGCACATGTAGTCCTCTGGTACTAATAATGAAGGCCATCAATCAAAGGTTGTTGAACCTACTACAAGTTCATGGACCACAAGCAAGGTTGATTTGAGCTATGGACATTAAATATCTTACTAATAAAAATTTGTAAGGGATTCTAGAAAAAATATAATGAAGTCCTTTATAAAATACACCTTAATTTCAATTCAATTTTTAAAACTTAAATTGCTTAGAAAACTAATAATATTTTTTAAGTAAAATGTTAATTCCTAAAAAGAATGAAGTAAAAAAATAAATCTCAACAAAATTAGTGATTAAAAAAATTCTGTGGGGTTTTACCTAAAACAAAACAAAGTTGAAATCAACAAATTCACATTTGCTAAGTTGCTAGTCCTTTCCTCCTAAAATTTGAGACAATTTTTTTATCACAACTTCTATGGATGCATTCAAGGGATCAAATTTTCTCAGGGGAGATTCTTTAAAATTAATCCACACTATGTTAGGATGTCATATAAAAAAATTGTATTAAATGAAGCTCAAGATGATTAGTACATCTTAGTAACAGAGAAATTTAACATTAAATACCTCAACATTAACAACTAATTATAGAGTATCATGGGACAAGTGTTCACATACAAGGCCATTCACCATTCAAATTCTTACAACAATCAGAGTATCTATGTCAATATTGACATGTTTAACCATATAGTTGATAGTATGATGGATGTTCTTGATATACTAAGAGTTGGCATGGTTCAACCCAACCCTTATCATGCAAAGTCTTTACAATTTGTGAAAGATCGCCAACTTTTTTTACAATTTTGTTGAGTTTTTATTAGGTATGTCTTCTTGATTAGTTTTGAGCACTATTAGCTAACCTTGAATCTGCTCAACTTACTCAACCAAATCAGTGTGCATCTTGAGAGTTTCCATTTGAAGAGAGAGGAAAGAGTAGAGTGATAAAATGATGACTTCCGAAGAGCAAATTAGATTAGAAAACACAACAATACATTTAGCTTTCAAAATGAAATGAGCAATTACCGTTGACAAGTTTTACACATAATTACTAGAGAGTGAAACACCCATTAGCAGTTTTTTAATACAAATTTCTATTAAAGATGATGGGCAAGGAGGTAAAAATGGTAAACCAAATGTGTTAGGCATGGAATAGAACAACGAGGAGTGCTTGATGGATTCCTTCTTCGAACACAAAGGACAAAGAAAAGGATTGTTATGGAGGAAGTGAAAATGGTTGCCAACAACTAACTTAAGATGACGAAGTTTCTAAATTGTGGGTTGAGATTGTGTATTTACTTTGAATTGCCAAATAGCAAAACTAAGTTTGATCTACTTGAGATTGGAAAAGGGGCACTTCCATTTGGCATTAAATTTAAAGTCATATAGGAGAAGAGGTAGCAAGAACTAGCAAACAACCTTAAGTAGAAACATGGTGTGCTTGGCACCATTCAACCAACGCCAAGCTTTAAGGAAGTTACACTTACATAAAGTGGACGTCTTAATTAGGAGTGAAGATTGCACTAAAGTCATAATATTAGAGATAGCAATGAGATCAGTAGTAAAGGATACCATATAAAATTTGATCATAAGAACACAAAAACAAAAACAAAAACTTTGGGATATATCTCACATAAAGAACTCTCTAAATGAACAATATAGTTAAAATGATTGATAGTACTTTTTCATTACTAGCCTCTATTATTTTTTATAGATAAAATTATAGCATTTTGTCTAGTCAAATGAAGACAAACACATCAATTAGACCGAGGACATGTCCAAGCAACATCCGAGATACCTGCCATCCATATGTTGATGATGGTCCATAATCGAAATTAAATATACAAGTTATAAATATTTTTCAAATCTTTTTATTAAGATAGAAAATTATAAATTATATGCATTTTAGATAGGCCAGTAACATCAATAATTGTTTGAAGCCACCTTGATTTCTCTTTCATTATGACTTAATAACAAATAGAAATACGAAAAAACATTCCAAAGGGCCCTATTGTGATGTAATCACACATCGCCCCATTGCAAATGGGGACCCACCTTTTTTTGCAATTTTGAGCTTGTAGGATCCTTAGGAAGTGTTGTCAAACCTAGTCTCTTCCATGGAATGAAGAATGAGTCTCTCCAGAGCAACGTGGAGTGATCATTGGGAAAATTTGTGAAGTATGACCTAAGACTTTGGAAAAATTGTGAGATAAGTTGAAAATTTGAGAAATAACTCGAAGTATGAGAAATTTCTCTCCCATGAGTGCAACCCGCCCTCCCTGGAGAAATGTGCAAAACATGCAACAATCAAGAAAATTTCAAGTATGGAAATTGCTCCTCCTGGGGCGCATCTCACCCAGAATGAAGAAATTCATTTCTGGCATCATAATTTCTCACATTTCACACTAGAATGAAGAAAATTTCTTCATCATCTAACAAATGCACTCATCATGGAGAAAATTTCTTCATCATCTAACATATGTGCTCCATGTTTTAGGAATTTTTTCAAAAGTTTCAAGGCGCCTTTAAGGAAATTTCTCCAAAATCCATTATTTGCGCCCTTCAACTTAGAGAAATTTCTCCACAAACACCTATATGCGCTCAACATTAGAAAATTTCCTTGACAATTAGCATATCTTCCCAACAAGGAAGAATTTCCTTATCACCTCTCATATGTGCTCCAACAAAGGAAAGTTTCTTCTCACCTCATCACTTGCGCTCCTCAAACAAGAATTTCTCCAACATTTGCTAAATGCGCCCTCATTAGAGAATTTCTCCAACATTAGCCAAATGCGCCCTAACCTGAGGAAATTTCCTTTCATACTTGAAATTGCGCTCTCAAAGAAGAAATTTCTTTAACATGCCTCAAATGCGCTCAGACCTAGGTCAGGTCAGCCCTAATTGAAGAGAAAATCAAGATATTTAAAAAGAAAAAAAAGCTACCACAGAGGGCCGACCTAGGTGAAGGAGGTGCTTGGAGTTAGTATAAAAGGTAAATCAGAGACCACTTCAAGAGCATCAATTCAAAAACAAATATCCAAGGTGAATTGCAGCGGGACTAAGGTGACCTTCAGCAGAAAAATAAAATTTGCATCAAAATTCTTCAAGCTTGGAGGCGAATTTTCAAGACATTGTGTTGCAAGTGGTGTTCTTAATTGTCCTCTCTTTCATTTTTTTGAGTCAAATTTGAAAGATAGAGTGCATGAGTGCATTGTTCCTTTTGCTACTTTCCCACATGCACTAGGTTATAAGAGGCTATCATGACATGTGCCTTTTATTTAGGAAAAATTACTATTTGATTGTCTAACTTGAGGTGTTTTCACTTGCTAGGTAGATGTCAACGAAGGGGACGAAGGCTAAAGGTAGCAGCAACACAAGGAGAGCTCCAATGAGGAGAGAATTCAAGGGATTGCTATCTAAAACGAAGATCACTTCAAAGTGGAGAAATCTAACCGACACAAACTTTGGCCACATCAACTTGGAGAGGGTGCTTGCACAATGCAATCAACCGTTCAATACAAACTCACTGAAAATTGGCGCCTATATCCTAAGGCGCACTTTTGACAAGTGTTTGCATTACACATCTAATGCATGTTCATACAAAATTGACGCTTTTGTCTTGGGCGCACTTTCACCCTAGGCTTGCAAAAGCGCTCAAAATCCATGCACATGTATATGAAATTAGTGCCCAATCCTTAGGCGCACTTTTGCCCATGCCTTGCATTCAGCACTCAATGCATATACACATAGAATCAACGCCTAAGTGGAGCAAGTGATGAGGTCGGCCAAGGAGAGATGAAAAAAATAAGTTTTTAACATTGAAAAAGTATAAAAAACTACTAAGGAGGCCAACCTAGTAAGCTAAGATTGCAGGTTATATATACAAGGTAATGGAAAAAGGATGGCGAGAGTTTGCATATGAAGAAGTTCAAAGTATGGAAGAGTATTGCTCGAGACCGACAAAGGAGAGGTTCCCACCAAAAAGCTTCACATGCACATCTAGAAACATTCAGAGGAAGAGCATCACTTCACCATGCATAAAAGGAAGTCATCATCCAGAAGTTCATTCCACATTCAAGTTCTAGAGGTCGAGTTCAAGCTTCAGAACCATTTCATGTGCCAAGCAGAGAGAACATCCACCATACACAAGTCTACTCCAAGAAGTCTTGCATAAGAACATCAAGAATGTCATGAGATGAGATGAGAAATGAGCAAGTACATCATAATTCCATGAATTACGTCAAGACAACAAGAAGAAATTCTAAATTTCCCAAGATTCAAGTTTGAAGCAGCCAAGTTCCAGAGGTGAAAATAAAAGTTTGAAGACTACTCCAAAAGATGACAAAATTTGGGAAGATATTCTGAACAATGTGAACACAGAGAAAGTCAAACTAGTTTGCAAGATGTTGAGGTGGCATGTGCATGTTACCAGTCCAATCACAGCCAGCCCCATCATCTGTCCAAGTTCAATGTACCTACAACAAGATAGAGGTCAAAGAGGGCACCCAAGTGGAAGATGCTCCAAAGATTCCATTTCATGCTTATCACATTGTAAAACGTGCCTTCATTGCCTCTCTTTTGGGCGGTTATGCCTTGTTGTCTCAATCTTGGCCGTTGGTTTGCAAATCAATCATGGCCGTTCATGTAATTTTGGAGTCTATAAAAGGCCCATTTCTATCATTTGTAAGGGAGAGATCAATATAGAGTAGGAGTAGATGCTGTCGAAATAGGAGTAGATTAGAGGAGACTCTTCAAAATCATTGAAGGGACTTATGAAATTGTTGTAATAATACACTTCAAGATTAAACAAGCTCATTGTTGAAAGTTCCATGGTGATCTTGTGGTTTTGGAATGTTAGCATGGTTTTTAAATTCTTGAATATGATGGAGATGTGTTTCCAAGTAGTGTAAAATTAAATTAGAAGTTCATTGATGTAATGAGTATATGTAATGATATTTGATGAATTCCTTCCTGGTTCATACTTTTCGTGGATTGTCGAAGGCAACTCACTTGTAAAGTTAGCTTGAACCTTCATTTGCTTTAGTTCGGTTGTGAATGCCCGTTCAAGCTATGCCAGTTGTGGGTGTTTGGATGGAGGTTTACAATATGAAAATCATTGGGTTACCTTTAGAGATTGCACCTACTTCGTGTAATTGTTGGTTCTCATGGTGAACTGGAGTTAGGTTTCATGAGGAATTTGTCTATCTTGACATGATTCATTATTTCATTGTCCTTAGAATAGTTTTCTAAACCCTTTCTCTTTTGCATTTTCTTTTCGTAGCTAGATAGAAGAAGTTTCATTTCATAGCAAGGAGAATAACATATTGAGAGTGGAGTAGGGAGTCAATTCAGCGTAAGTCCCTTTGTGATTACCAGCATTATCACATCAACTACTGAGTCTATCCATTGCATAACATGAATCTGGAACCTTGGAGTCTCCCATTTGATCACAAAGTTTAGCATTTGGGGAGTCTTTGATCAAGAGAGGGTAGAATACTTAGTATTTTATTCTGCATGTTTATGTGCATAAAAAACACATCAACAGAATAAAAAATATGTAAAATATAAATATTGAAGAAATGGTTAAGATTTTTATTTTTTACAAATAAAAAATAATGCATTTCCCTACGAGTTAAATCATTCAGTTACCTACAAAGAATATCTATTCATTAATTCAAATCTTTCAAGTCCAGTCTACTGTTTCTTTTAAAAAACAACCAGTCAAATTCTATCGACCAGCCAAAAATATGATTTGTAAATTAGGGTCTAAAAGCACAAAACGGGTCATAGATAGTAAAATTCTAGGCATGGCCAATGGCATGCAGTTCCCCTCAAGTTTTTTTAAACTTTACCTGATGTTTCTTACAATGGCCTTCCAAGGAGCATTTATATATTCAAATTTTAACATCCATTTAACAGTCAATGTTGGACAATCCGACTATTTAGAGTCTCTTATGGTTTTAGATCACTACCATGATGAAAAATTGAAGATTTTTACTTTTTCTTAATTCCCACTTCCAATAAAAATTAGGTTTTAAAAATGCCAGCTCCTACATGTGCTATAATTGTTTACATCATGGAACTACAGTCGAACCCACACACCCCTTCCTCCTCGCTGCCATCGTGAGAAAGCCTATCGCCACAACAACAAAAAATTAGGACAAGAAAATGATTGGAAAGGCTTGAGAATGAGTTGGCATATTTACTTCCTTTACCATCCAACAGATGCCCATGAAATTAACAAAGTATTGAAATGGTGAATGACATATGTGAAGCATGGTTCAACACCCTAAAACTTATCAGTTGAAAAGTCAGGTGCTTTAATAAATAGTTTTTATATATATAATGTAATTTATAATTGATTCTAAAATATAGACGGTATGGAATCACATCTCAAAAACAAAATATCATTATAAAGTAAGTCACAATAGATGCAATCACAATTATAAAATCATATATAAAATAAGCACCTAAAACAATAAAGCCTCGTGTAAGTGGGAGATCCTCGTCATCAAGTTTGGATCCCAAATCACCATCTACAAGATCTTAGTCATCTGGAAGTGGCTCTTAGCCAATGTTATCTTGTGCGGGGTATTGTTCAATAGACTAAGAATCAACATTCTGACAAAAACGAGGCATTGCAAGTGTCAAGGATAGAAATTTATAACCATTTCTCAATGGAGGTTCCACCCGCATCACTTAGAAGACATAGTGGAGATCAACCAGTGCAGCTAGCTGGAAGTAGTGGAGATCCCCCAGTACTGCCACAAGATTGTAAGCGTGCACCGCTACTACACCCTCTCCTCCATCCCTACGGTAGAGACTGCATACAAGCACAAAGGCAAAGTGGGCAAAACCCTTGTGATAGTGCAAGAAGCATTACCCCTATGATGAAGAAATGCCAAAAAAGGTGCAACTTTCAATGCCACCTTGTTGGCTTGAACTTAATCTACAAAAGAACATTGGAAATGATGACCAACTTGGGATATAAAGAGAAATGTTAATAAACAAAAACATTTAAGAAAAGAGCTGAATTTTGAACTTTCCAAACTGAGAAAATTGTTTCCACTTGAAAAGCATTCCAAATCTGGGTGAATTTGGAAGGTACTCTTGGCCAATTCCCTAAGAGCACATTATGCCAAGAAAAACTTGGCCCAAAAAGGCTTGAAAAAATTCATGTACCTAGACCCCTAGGTAACCTGGGCTCTTAGACAAAACCAGATTAAATGTTTTAAGGGTCTCCAAATGCCCACAAAATGGGCACTTGGGAGCTGAAACCCCTATGTGCATTAGCTTAAACACCAAAGGCAATCCTTGATAAAGAACAGACCAAGCAAAATGAGCCAGCTTAGGCTCAAGAATGGCTTTCCAAACTACATAAAACCTGCAACTCCATGCTTTTAGTGTGGAGTGAAGAGACCAATCTCATATCAACTTCTGCACCACATGCAAATGGGGAGAGAGCCAAGTATATCCCTTGTGAGGATTGTAGTCACAAAAATAAGTGGTAGGATACCACTTCCAATCCTTCGACCAAGACTTAGTGTAGCATATACTAATTTTGTGTTGCAAGTGAGGAGGAACTACCATTGGATCTTCTGAAAGGAATCTTAGTCTTGGTTGCTTAAAGTACACTTGGCATTAGCCTTAGGCCATGAAAGCCAAGAGCAAATGGCTTTGGAAAAAATGATCACCAATAGTCTTGATGCCTCATTTAAAGAATTTGAGAGCATGAATCTAAGATACTTCAGTAAGTGGCACATCATGAAAATTGATGACTAAGGTCCCTTTGATATACTATTCCTTAACACCATATGTTGCAAGTATGGGCCTAACCGGTGTTGTAATTGATGTCAACATACTCATGTTGCATTAATGAGAAGGATTAGATGAGCCGTGTGCTGAGGATATTGAGAAAATTAGTCTCAATCAGGAACAGTGAAGAACAGTGATGACAAGAAGGTAAAAGTCCTCAATAGGTTGAGGATCAGAGGATGCGGTTTAAAGGGTTTGTAGATATAAGTCTTGAGATGCTCCAGTCAAGTTTTCAAAGGTCCGCATGAAGATCTGAAGAAGTTATGGTCGCTCAAGTAGAACCGGTTCCGGCCGGCGTTCAGAGGTGATAGAGTGTCACAGATAGGTCCGGTGAGATCCGGAAACTCATTATCCCGTTCTGCGGATTTGAGGGAGTGTTGAGGACATCCCTGTGAAGTATCAACTAGATTGGTTCGTGGTTTGAAGGTCTGGAAGAGCCTATTCATTTGTGACAATGATGACAGACTGTGTTCTTGAAGCTCCTGATGAAGGAGAGAAGAATTCCAGTAGGATGATGAAGTGCGGATGTTCTTGGTAATTCAGGGAAGGTTATGATGATCGTTGGATCATGTCCAGTTCATGTTGGTGGTCCGCATTGAAGTTAGAGTTTGCATTTGAAGAATAACCACCGGATATTGGTGTTCTTCTTGAGACTGGCCGACTGGATGTATTACACGTCTTGCGGATGTTCTTGTAGGTGTTTGCCGACTTAGATGATTGTTCCTAAGTCGATGCCTTGTATAAATAAGGGATTGTGAAGTCATTTTGAAATGTGTCTTGCGGTGATGAGTATGTGGTAGCGAGGAGAAGCGCAAAAGTCAGAGCAGAAGTATTGAGCTTAAATGGAACTGATTCAAGCATGGTGAAGATGCTATTCTCCAGTTCATGAAGGTGATACTTATTTCTTTGTAGACAGTGTGTCTCTTGTAGGTAGTGAGCCTCTTGTGAGCAGTGTGCTCGGGCAGTGAGCCCTAATTAGCATGTGCCATTTTATTCTTTCTATTCTTCTAACAGAGAATACATTCTTGGGTTAATCACCCCGTGGTTTTTCCCTTAACCGGGTTTTCCACGTCAAAATCTTGGTGTCTTATGTGTTGATATGTTTCTGCTTTTGATTTGAATACATTATGGTTCATGGTTAATATTCTGCTAATCACTAAAGAAGATTTAAGTGTTTAAATTGAGAAAGTTTCGCACAACTGATTCACCCCCCCCCTCAGTTGTGTGCCCTAAGTCTAACAATTAGTATCAGAGCTAAGTTCCTCTGAAAGGAGCTTAACCGCTTGAGGAGATCCAAGATGTCGTCATACAAGAAGGATAGTCCGAAGTTTGATGGAACCAACTTTGCTCTTTGGAAAGGTCGCATGAAATGTCACTTACAGTGTATGGGAATGGCATACCGGTCCATGGTCACAAAAGCGTATGTACCTCCACAGGGTGGTCCAACAACCCTAAATGAAATCACAGATGCTGAAAACAATCTGCGGACCAAAGAGGCTCTTCTAAGCGCATTAACTGACTCAGATCTCTCAAATGTTATTGACCTACCAACTGCCTATGAGATCTGGATTAAATTGGAACTTTTGCATGAAGGAGACCAGTATGTTAAATGTGCAAGGTTACAGAGTCTAAAAGGGAAATTTGAAAAACTGAAGATGAGAGATGATGAAAATATTACCACTTTTATGCCAAGAGTGAATGAGCTGGTTTGTGGAATTAGAAATTCTGGTGGAGTCTTGGATGAAAATGAGATTGTTGGTAAAATTCTCAGATCCCTTCCTGCCTCTTACAAAATCAAGGTTGCTGTCATTGATGAATTCAGAGCCCATACAACTGTCACAAGAGACCAATTGGCTGGCAAACTGGCTGCTTTTGAAATGACCGAGTTTGGAGATGATCCCCCCAAGACTGAATCTGCATTCAAAGCCAGTGCCTCTGTGAAAGGTAAACAAAGATTTGATCCGGGAGAGAACTCATCAAAGAAAATGTCATGGTATGAAAAAGCAAGAAAATACCTGGAAGAAGAAAAAGTAGAAACTGCTCAACTTGAAACCCTCATTGCAAAGACACTGCCAAGAGGATCCGGTAAGTATGAAGGAAAATTGTCTTTTAAGTGTTTTAACTACAATAAGATTGGTCATTTTGCCTCAAGATGTTCGGAAAGATTTTCAAAGCCAAATCCTAACAGATCAAGGTTCCAAAAGAATTGTTACTATGTTCATGAAGAAGATGATAATGAAGGAGTAACAGATGATGAATCAGAGACAGGAAACAAATCCGGAAGTGAATGGGTGTTTATTGCCATCAAGGAAGAAGAACCAATATCCTCTGTATCTATCAATCATAAAGTTGTAGAAAGAGCTCTGGCTGCCCAAGTTGAAGAAAAGAATGATTGGGTCATTGACATTGGTTGCTCTCACCACATGACAGATGACAAAAATAAGTTCATAGATTTGGAAAGGTATGAAGGAGTAGTGAAGTTTGGTGATAATTCCGCTGGTAGAATCAGAGGAAGAGTAACTATTTCTTTTGATGGAAGAAACAAAACTGGTAATGTACTGTATGTTGAAGGTTTGAAGCACAATCTTCTCAGTGTTGGACAGTTGGTGGATAAAGGCTATGATCTCCGATTCAAGGATGGAAAATGCAAAATCTTTGAAAGATCTGGAACAGAGATTGCATCCGGTGCTCAAACTAAAGGTAATATCTTCCACTTGGTTGGTACTGGTAAAAGCTGCTTATTTGTTCAAGGTGATCAGAGTTGGTTATGGCATAGAAGGATGTGTCATGTGAATTTTGATAATATCATCAAGATAAGCAATACTCAGGCTGTAAGAGATCTTCCAAAATTGGTGAAACCTACTAACAGCTTGTGCAAGGAATGTCAGTTGGGTAAGCTGAGCAGAGTCACATTCAAAAGTAAGGAACTATCTTCTACTAGATTATTGGACTTAGTTCACACTGATCTTTGTGGTCCGGCAAGAACTAGAAGTATTCAAGGTGATAGATACTTCATGCTACTAATAGATGACTATTCCCGGATGATGTGGGTAACCTGTCTAAAGGAGAAATCAGAAGCTCTTGAGAAATTCAAAATATTCAAGGCTATGGTAGAGAATGAAACAGGAATAAAGTTGAAATGTCTGAGGTCTGATAGAGGTGGAGAATTCACAGCCGGTGAGTTCATAGAATTCTGTGAGAAACATGGAATTAAGAGACAGTTGTCTACTCCGAGGACTCCACAGCAGAATGGAGTAGTGGAAAGAAAGAACCGGACCATCCAGGAAGCATCTAGGACCATGATGATGGAAGCAAATGTTCCTCAGATCTATTGGAGAGAAGTTGTCAGCACTGCAGTCTATACTCTTAATCGAGTTCAAATCAAAAGCAATACCGATAAGACCCCTTATGAACTCTAGTTTGGCATTACTGCTACTGTAAGATATTTCAAAGTCTTTGGTAGCAAATGTTACATCAAAAGAGATGAAGATTTAGGCAAGTTTGATGCTAGAAGTGATGAAAAAATATTCTTGGGTTACTCTACTCAAAGCAAAGCATACCGGTGTTATAACAAGAGACTAAGGAAGATGATAGAAAGTACAAATGTGAAGGTTGATGAGGGAATAGAGAAACCCTCAAGGTTTTATGAATATGATGAAGATGATCAGAATGGTGTTATGGTTCAAGGAGTTCAATCCTATTCTGAAAGTCAGATTCAGACTGATCCGGTAAATCAAGAAGAAAAGATAGGTCGATCAGGTTTAAATGAGCCTAATCAAGAAGCAGAAGTGCAAGAAACTCCCAAAGTTCCAAGGTATGTAAGACTAAACCACTCTGAAGATCAGATCATACGTGACAAAAGCAAAGGTGTGCAAACTAGAAAGAAAATTGCTCAAAATTCAGATGAATATTGTCTGATTTCAAAGATTGAACCTAAGACAATAAA
Organism: Cunninghamia lanceolata; assembly: GCA_027924645.1. Lineage (NCBI taxonomy): Eukaryota > Viridiplantae > Streptophyta > Pinopsida > Cupressales > Cupressaceae > Cunninghamia > Cunninghamia lanceolata. The sequence goes on from BSBN01000806.1 coordinate 1,263,924, forward strand.
TGAAGCCTGCAATGATAAAAACTGGACCAAAGCAATGGAGGAAGAGTTGATGCAAATTGTGAAAAATCACACTTGGGGTCTTGTACCCAGACCTAGAAACAAGAATGTGATTGGAACCAAATGGGTCTTCCGGAACAAACTAAATGAAGTTGGCGAAGTAATCAGAAATAAAGCCAGATTGGTCTGCAAAGGCTACTCTCAAATAAAAGGAATTGATTTTGAAGAAACTTTTGCTCCGGTGGCAAGAATTGAAGCAGTCAGATTATTTCTTGCATTTTGCTGCCTTCAAGGATTTCAAGGTGTATCAGATGGATGTCAAATCTGCCTTCCTGAATGGAGACTTAGAAGAAGAAGTGTACATTGAACAACCGGATGGATTTCAATTATCTGAGCATGGTGATATGGTCTGCAAATTAAAGAATTCACTGTATCGACTAAAGCAAGCCCCAAGAGCATGGTATGAAAGATTGGACAAACATCCTTTAAAGATTGGTTTCAAGAAAGGTACTACTGACAGTAACTTATATTTCAAAATTGACCATGAAAACATCTTGATTGTTGAAGTATTTGTTGATGATATCATCTTTGGAGGAAGAGACAGTATGTGTAAAACCTTTGCAAATCAAATGAAAAATGAGTTTGAGATGTCAATGCTCGGTGAAATGAATTTCTTCTTGGGTCTGCAAATTACTCAGACAAAAAAAGGAATCTTTATTTCTCAGACCAAATATGTGAAAGAATTGTTGAGGAAATTTGGAATGGAAGATTCAAAGCCAATGAACACTCCCATGGCAACCGGATGTAAGTTGAGCAAAGATGATGACTCCCCTAAGGCAGATCAGACAAAGTACAGATCAATGATTGGAGGATTATTGTATCTCACTCAAACTAGACCAGATATAATGCAGATTGTTGGTCTTGTTGCGAGATTCCAGGCTGATCCCAGAGAATCTCATGTCATGGCAATCAAAAGGATTTTTAAGTACCTAAAATGAACAGTTGAGTATGGTCTGTGGTATCCTAGAGATCATAATTTCTCTCTTCATGCATATACAGATGCAGATTGGGCAGGAGATGTGGATGACAGGAAGAGTACCAGTGGTGGAGCATTCTTTTTGGGAAAAAGATTGGTTTCTTGGCTAAGCAAAAAACAAGAGGCAATATCTCTGTCTACAACTGAAGCAGAATACATTGCAGCAGCAGGTAGTTGCACTCAAGTTTTGTGGATAAAGCAGATGCTAAAAGATATTAAAGTAGAATATGAGGAACCTATCACAATTTTCTGTGATAATTCAAGTGCAATAAATATTTCTAAGAATCCGGTGTTGCATTCTAAAACTAAGCATATTTCTATCAAGTTTCACTTTTTGAGAGAGCAAGTGAACAAGGATGAAGTCAGACTGGAGTATGTGCCCTCCAAGGATCAGATTGCAGATATCTTTACTAAACCTCTTCCCAAGGACATTTTTGAGTATCTCAGGGAGAAGTTAGGGGTTATTGCCCCTCTGGTGATGAACTAAGGTGCACTGATGTGCATCAGTCTGGTGGGTATCACAGTCACATCTTGTGATCTGGATTGATGTTGGGGAGCTGCTACTCATGGGGAGCAGCAGGTATGAGTCTGAAGTGGTGAAATTGCAAGTATGAGCCCTTTGCCATTGATGTCAAAGGGGGAGAGAAGACATGTGAAAAACAAGTGGTTGCTGATCAAAGGGGGAGCAATAAAGGAAGAGAAGACATGTGAATAGTTGTTGCTGTTAGGGGGAGTTGTGACAGCAAGGAGAAGTTCTTGTCTTGATGGTTTTTCACATCATATGTTGCCATCAATGATAAAGGGGGAGATTGTTGCAAGTATGGGCCTAACCGGTGTTGTCATTGATGTCAACATACTCATGTTGCATTAATGAGAAGGATTAGATGAGCCGTGTGCTGAGGATATTGAGAAAATTAGTCTCAATCAGGAACAGTGATGACAAGAAGGTAAAAGTCCTCAATAGGTTGAGGATCAAAGGATGCGGTTTAAAGGGTTTGTAGATATAAGTCTTGAGATGCTCCAGTCAAGTTTTCAGAGGTTCGCATGAAGATCTAAAGAAGTTATGGTTGCTCAAGTAGAACCGGTTCCGACAGGCGTTCAAAGGTGATAGAGTGTCACAGATAGGTCCGGTGAGATCCGGAAATTCATTATCCCGTTCTGCGGATTTGAGGGAGTGTTGAGGACGTCCCTGTGAAGTATCAACTAGATTGGTTCGTGGTTTGAAGGTCCGGAAGAGCTTATTCATTTGTGACAGTGATGATACACTGTGTTCTTGAAGCTCCGGATGAAAGAGAGAAGAATTCCAGTAGGATGATGAAGTGCGGATGTTCTTGGTGATTCAGGGAAGGTTATGATGATCATTGGATCATGTCTAGTTCATGTTGGTGGTTCGCATTCAAGTTAGAGTTTGCATTTGAAGAATAACCACCGAATATTAGTGTTCTTCTTGAGACTAGCCGACCGGATGTATTACACATCTTGCGGATGTTCTTGTAGGTGTTTGCCGACTTAGATGATTGTTCCTAAGTCGATGCCTTGTATAAATAAGGGATTGTGAAGTCATTTTGAAATGTGTCTTGCGGTGATGAGTATGTGGTAGCGAGGAGAAGTGCAAAAGGCAGAGCAGAAGTATTGGGCTTAAATGGAACTGTTTCAAGCATGGTGAAGATGCTATTCTCCAGTTCATGAAGGTGATACTTATTTCTTTGTAGACAGTATGTCTCTTGTAGGCAGTGAGCCTCTTGTGAGTAGTGTGCTCGGGCAGTGAGCCCTAATTGGCATGTGCCATTTTGTTCTTTCTATTCTTCTAACAGAGAATACATTCTTGGGTTAATCACCCCGTGGTTTTTCCCTTAACCGGGTTTTCCACGTCAAAATCTTGGTGTCTTATGTGTTGATATATTTCTTCTTTTGATTTGAATACATTATGGTTCATGATTAATATTCTGCTAATCACTAAAGAAGATTTAAGTGTTTAAATTGAGAAAGTTTCGCACAACTGATTCACGCACAACTGATTCACCCCCCCCCCCTCTCAGTTGTGTGCCCTAAGTCTAACAGGTTGACCTGAAGACCATTCCTAAAACCATCACCACCCCATAAAAGCCAAGGATTGATAGCTTACCAAGCCTTCCAAATACTCTTCACCACAAAGATGCCTCGAATCTTAACGGATATTTTCATAACTACAATGGAAGAAAAACCAAGATTTTTCCATGCAACATGACCATATGGAAGGCTAGAATAAATGCAATGTCTAAGAAAAATATTCCAAGCTTCGTTGTCATCCAACACCCTGATAATCCACTTAGCAGAAAGTGTTGTGCCTTGTCATTGCAAACTCAAGGGGCCAAGGCCACCAAAATCCTTGAGAAGACAACAAAATTTCCAAGAAACACTATGAAAGCCTTTTCATGGAGGAGTTTTTCCAACTTCCTATAAGAGGTGTTGGAAGGAGCCAACAAGAGTAATAAACACGGTTAGCCACAAGCACCTTCAAGCAAATTTGGAACTTACCAACCAAAGAAAGTGGCCTAGTGATCCAATAGGCAAGTTTCTTCTCAACCTTGTCAATTACAAATTGCCACAAGGAGAGGCCTAGAAAACAAAGGAAATGCCCAAGAAGCAGAAAAATTCTCCATGATCAATCTATTATGCAAGTAATTATTTTATGATTATTTACAATGAGCAACGCTCAATAAATAGTTTACAAGATTTACAAAGTTAGCAAGTTTCTAAAATAGAAACTGCAGAAGATCATGAAGACGATCTTACCAAACAATTTACAATAAATTACAAGAGTGACCATTATCTAAAAATAGCATAAAGTATTATTCTAATACCCTCCCTTAATGGTCAATCAATCAACGACACCAAGAGACCCCCTGAATTTTACAAATTTATTTGGACTAAGGGACTTGGTGAGAATATCTGATGTCTAATCCTCTGTCAGAACATACAGCAACTGAACTGATCTGTCTTCAACAAGCTTCCTTATGAAGTGACAATGAGTTTCCACATGCTTGGTTCTTTCATGGAAGACCGGATTCTTGGCAAGTTTGAGAACTCCCTGATTATCACAGAACAAGGGAGTTGGACCTACTTGAGATATTTGCATATCCACAAGCATCCGGCGAAGCCAAACTGCCTCACAAGCTGCCTTAACTGCTCCCCGATACTCTGATTCTGTCGAGGAGAGAGCTACTGCCTGCTGCCTTTTACTAGTCCATGTGACTGCACCAGATCCCAAACTAAACACATACCCAGATGTTGATTTCTTATCATCAACCGAACCTGCCCAATCTGAGTCTGTGAAACCACTGAGTCTAGGATCATGACTCAGAAGTCCATAATCAGAAGTGCCCTTCACATAACATAGCACACGCTTCGCTGCTACCCAATGATCAGCCATGGGGGCTGTCATGAAGCGTGAAATGTAGCTCACTGCAAAGTTGAGGTCAAGTCTAGTGGCAGTGAGATAGATGAGGTTGCCCACTAGTTGCCTGAACAATGATTCATCCACTACAGGTGAGTCTAACTTAGCTAACAACTTAAGCCCTTTTCCATGGGTGTGGAGACAGGTTTGCAATCTTGCATACGGAACTTATCCAGAAGACTTCAAGCATACTTGGATTGGGAGATGAAGATACTGCTCTCGGTCTGCCAAACCTCAACACCTAAACAATAATGCAAGAGTCCCAAATCTTTCATGTCAAATGTGTTGCACAAATCCTGCTTGATCTCAGCGATCAAATGTGTTGAGCTACCAGTAATGATCAGGTCATCCATATAGACAACAAGAATCAGAATATCACTACCAGTGCATTTGACATACAAATGAGAGTTAGATGGACTCCTCTGAAAGCCATGATCTGTGAGGTACTTGTCAATCTTGATGTACCAAGCCCGAGGAGCCTGTTTCAAGCCATAGAGTGCGTCTACGAATCTGCACACCTTGTGTTCTTGACCAGCAACCTTGAACCCTAGAGGCTACGTCATGTAGACTTCTTCCTTCAACTCAGCATTGAGGAAAGTACTCTTAATGTCCATCTCATGGACTTTCCAACCAAACTGGGCTACTAAGTCAAGGACAAGCCGAATGGTACTCATCTTGGTTGTAGGAGCAAAAGTTTCCTTGTAGTCAATGCCTTCCTTCTGTGAGAACCCCCTAGCAATGAGACAAGCTTTGTACTTGTCAAGGGTTCCGTCAGCTTTGTACTTAACCTTATACACCCATTTGCAGCTAATGGGCTTCTTCCCTGGAGGAAGATCAGAAAGAACCCAAGTGTCATTTTTCTGAAGACTCTGGTATTCAGCCTCTATAGCCTTTTCCCACTCAAGAGTTCCTTTAGCCTCTGAATATGTATGAGGCTCATAGACACTGTGAATGTTGGCCATGAGAGCAAAATTAACTGTATGTTGTTGTTTGCTCTTATTTCTGGACGATCTTCCCTCAATGAGCTCATCATCTTGAAGATCACTAATAGTCTTAGCCCACCATTTAGGCCAGAGAGAAGAAGTGCCAACATCAAATGTAACAGGAGGAGCTGGAACTGGTTGTGGATCTGGAACGGGTTCAACAGGTGGAAGATCTTCATCATCCGGAGGAAAATCAAGTTGAGCATCATCAAAAATTGAATCTACATCATCCCTCCCATCAGGTAGACCTAACGAAAGACGGACACCCAAATCAGAAGCCTTCAAAGGCTAATCCTCAGAATGTTGCACAGACGAGGAAAGGTGAAACGGTCCTCATTCTTCATCAAAAACATCCCAACTAAAGATGAGATGATCGATGTCTACATCAATCAACCGATAAGCCTTATGGTTGTCATTGTACCCTGTGAACATAAGCTTTTGACTCTTGGAATCCAACTTGGAGCAGGTGGCATCTGGAATTCATACATATGCTAAAGAGCCAAAGATTTTCAGATGACTGATCCGAGGTTTGCGACCAGTCCAAGCTTCCTCAGGAGTCTTCCCCTTAACAGCCTGTGTAGGAGACCGATTAAGAAGATAGACAGCAGTAAAAACTGCTTTTGCCCAAAATTTATTAGGAACACTCCTGTGTTGTAACATGGAGCAGGTCATCTCCACAATAGTACGATTGCGTCGTTCTACAACACTATTTTGCTGAGGAGTGTAGGGTGTGGTTAACTGACGTTTGATGCCATGCGTATCACAGAAGTTAGAGAAAGCAGTAGAACAAAATCCCCCCCCCATTATCTGACCTAAGAGTGATTATGCAACAGCCAGACTCTTTTTCTACTAAGGCCTTAAACTTCTGAAATACAATAAACACATTTGATTTCTGTCTAAGAAAGTACACCCACATTTTACGACTGAAGTCATCAACAAAAAGCAACAAATACCTGCAACCAATAACATAAGGTGTATTCATTGGCCCACATACATCAGCGTGAACCAACTGCAGTACTTTAGAGGCTCACCATGAGTTACCATTCGGGAACGGTGTCCTGTGCTGCTTCCCAACCTGACAAGCTCCACAAATGCCATGACGCTAAGTCTGGATCTCAGGTAAATTGGCTAAAAGTCCCTCCCGAGCTAGCTGAGAGAGATAGTGCACATTTAAGTGCCCATACCGTTGATGCCAAAGACTGGTGATGGAAGAATTTCTGGCTGCCATGGCTAAGTCTAGAGAATCACCAGTATCCACAAGTCTGTATAGACCATGATCCTCAATGCCAACAACTATAGTGGTGCGAATCTCCCGATCAACAATCAAGCATTTGTGTGCATTGAATACCACATCCAACTGAGGAGAGTGTCGCATGATCTGACTGATAGAGAGAAGGTTTAGTTCCATGCCAGGAACGTAGTAGACATTGAGGAATATGAGATTCCTCCCACCAGACTGAATCTGAACAGTGCCCTTACTAACAACTGTATACTCTTCACCTCCTCCAAAAATAACTAAGTCGGTATAAGAAGAGAAGTCTGTGAATCAGTCACGTCGATGAGTGAAGTGTCGCGAAGCACCTGAATCAATGTACTAGGCAAAGGACTTCACATGATCTGTAGGTCTTTTAGCCATAAGAGCGTAAAAGGCAAATTCCTTCTTCTCAGTGTGCTCGGCAACATGCGCTTTCTGCTGAGACCCTCCCTACTTCTTCTGTTCAGAAGCCAAATGCTAACGACAATCCTTCTTCATATGACCATATTTGTGGCAATAATTACATTGAATGTTCTTTTTCTTAGGGTTGTCTGGAGGTTGACCTGAGCCTTTCTACTACAAAGGTTGACCTTTCCCTTTATTCTTAAACTGAGTCTTGGCTGCAAAAGCTTGTTTTGTAGAGGATGAAAACTCACTGCTACCAAACTGTTGTTTCCAACGATCCTGCTACAGAAGAATGGAGCACAGATCTGAAAACTTCAAATCAACATTAGTAGACGTAATGTTGAGAGTCTCAATGAAATGCTCATAACACTTAGGTAGACTTTTCAGAGTGATCACGACCATGTCTTCTTCCTCCATTTTCCAACCAATAGCCTCCGGCTGATCTCAGATTTCCTTGATCTTGTTCAGGTGCGCTTGCAAAGTTGTCTTCTCATCCATCATGATAGAAAACAACATATTTTTCAAGAATGCATGACTCTTGTCGGAAGTCTCATGCAAACCCTTCATATGGTCCCAAATCTCCTTTGCTGATTTTCCAATCGAAATCTGAGGTAGCTGATCATCTATAATTGAAGGCTTAATGAGCATCACCGCTTCACGATTTTGCTCATCAAACTTGTCCTAATCTTTACATGTCATTGTGGGACGAGTAGTGTTGCCTAAAATAATCTGATCAAGGCAGCAATATTCGAATATAGTCATCATTCGCTACTTCTAGGTATTATAATTTTTGCCATTGAAACGCTGACTGCCTTCCAACATAATGTTGATCAAACTCACCATCTTGCACACTTTTCCAGAAACGAGAAACGAGGTACTGAGAAGAAGCTGAATGCATGAAACTCAAGGCACAATTTCCAATGTGCTGAGGCAAGTACATGTACAAATTTTGAGACAAACTCGTCAACACAAATTTCAAGGCACAGATTTCGAGACACCTAGAAAAATCTGAAGACAACCTAGAAAATGTCTTGAAAAACCCACAAAAAATCTGTAATCGAAAAAAAAAATTGACTTCAAACAAAGGGTTTATATGCAAAACCCTAGTCGCTCAAATTTTCTTCAGAAAAAATACAAAAAAATTGCTTCAAGATTCATCAAATCGCAGCAAAAGAGTGACTGCAAATAGCGTCTTCAGAGAGCCAAAGGGTAACGTAGCAGAAGATCTTCAAAAATTGCGTCCAGGAATAGGTAAAAAACGCAGCTAGAGAACAGAAAATCACGTTTTGAAAAAGCCTGCGATTTTTAAAAACAAAACCCACGATTTTTAACAAGGGAGTCGTGATTTTAAGTGAGAAATGCTCACAAAAAATCAAACCTAGAACCCTCGATTTGCTTAACAAGAAGACCCACGAAAACCAGAGAAAAATCAATCTTCAAAAAGCTCTTAAAATTTTCTTTCGAAATTTTAGAAGACCAATTTTTGATAACATGGGCTCTGATACCATATTATGCAAGTAATTGGTAAATTATTTGATGATTATTTACAATGAGCAACGCTCAATAAATAGTTTACAAGATTTACAAAGTTAGCAAGTTTCTAAAATAGAAACTGCAGAAGATCGTGAAGACGATCTTACCAAACAATTTACAATAAATTACAAGAGTGACCATTAACTAAAAATAGCATAAAGTATTATTCTAATACAATCTATTTCCAACCAAAGGATTGAAGCCAAGCAAATGGTGGAAGGATTGCCTATAGCACCACATTTTCTTCCACTGAATATTGGACTGTGATGCAAGACAAAAAGTGTCAAGGCATTGAAGAGCATGTTTGACATTAGTTTGATCCTCAATAAGGGGGAAAAAGGAGTCATCTGCAAAATGGCCATTCACCAACTATTGAGAAGATTCAAAAGGAAGCAAAATACCCCTAACAAGCTTCTGGGAGATGGCATTGACAAGACAATAACCAAACCTTTCCATAGAAAGGGCATACAAGGTAGGAGCAAGTGGACAACCTTGGTGAATGGAGCAAAAAAGACCAAATTGGTCTAACTGTGTGCCATTGATAGTAAGGCAAATGGAAGCATCAGAAAAAAGCATTTGCATAGGCTAAATAAAATGAGGGCCAAAACCAAGAGCGTACAAAGGGAATTCAATCTTGTATAGGCTTTTTCAAGATCAATTTTAATGAAGATGGCATGTTGACTAGAACACCAAGCCCATTCCATCCCCTCCCAAACTACAATAATGTAGTCAAGGATATGCATGCTCTTAATGAAACCAGTTTGTTGAAGAGACACCACTAGAGGGAGCAAATTGTGAATGTGCCACACCAAGGCTTTAGCAATGATCTTGTAGGAGACATTAAGAAGGGTGATGGGTGTCCAATTGTAGCTTAGCTCGGGATCATCAACTTTAGGTATGGACTTAGGCCCTAAAGACTAGTTTTGATATACTTCAAGGTAAACGATATAAATCCTCGCCAACAATATCCCAAAGAGTTTTATGGAACTCACACAAGAAACCATTCGTGAAGGTTTTGCAATGAGAGTGGTTGATCACAAGTTGCTCATTGTGAGGCAAAGAGTTGAAAGGGAACCACATCATTGTTGCAAGGTAAGCTCTCATGTAGGGAAAGGCTCTTAAGCCCGAACACCTAACTATAATGGTAAACAAAATCCTAGATAACAAGGGGCAATTTTGTTAAAAGGGTGTTGTCCTCTTAAATGGCTTTGATTTTCTTAGAGGAGTGCTTCGCCCTCAAGAATTAAAATAACTCCTTAGACACCCTATAACCAACCTTCAACCAATGAATCATGGTGTCAATTTGGGCTCCCCAAGCTAAATAAGTATCAGCAATTTGTTTCAAGTGGTGCAGCTGAGCAACCTACAACTATAGTTGCTAGGAGGGTTGTGCTTCCAAATCTACAACAATGTGACTAAACTCAACAGACATAGCAACGTAGGGGCAATGGCAGATACAAGCCAGTTGATGGTCATATGTGCACAAAAGACACGTTGTGTGTTTCTAGATACATTGGATGTGAGCAAGCATGAGTTGTGGGGATGGATAAGAGAAGTGTTGAGAAAAAATTATGTTTTCTCCCCCAAAGATTTCTTGAATGTCCCCTCAATACAAAATCAAACCAAAAAATGATCAGAAAGTGCAATATCTGGCAAAGGTGCCCCCAAAAGGGAGAAATGCCTCATGAAAGAAAAGAAAAGGTAAGCTGACAACATAGCCATACCGAGTCTCTTAATGAAACAATCTGATCCTCTATGAAGTTTGGACCAAGTGAACCAAATCGACGCATCTTTTTGGTGGGCAATATTGGGGTCATAAAAACCCAATTTATTACATATATAGAACCATGTCTCTTTTGCAAACTATCCAAGACATGGGAAGGTGGCCCACCTTATCAAATGCCACCTCAACCATATTAAAATTACCACATAACAACCAATGTGCATCTAGAAATGAGTCAACAAGCCACCACCAAAGGTGAGAACACTCCACTGCATCGTTCAAGGCATTTACATTAACTACTCCAAAAGAGTAGTTTTCTATATAAAATAGAATCTAAATGCCCTATGAGACGAGTCACATCCATGAGCAACAAAATGTGGCCACAATTTTGTAGAAGTAAATGTAACTCCTCCACACCCTACCCCCTGATTACTAGTCAAAAAAAGGTTGACTGGTCAATGGAAAGCATAAAACCAAAAATCTTCATCTCTTACAAACAAAGAATGTCAATATTCACAAATCTTTGTCATATATTACGAACCAAATACTTACAAGGAGATTTTGTTAGACCATGTGCATTCCATTAGAGAAAATTCATTAATCACAATGGTTGAAGGACATGTCCTTGGAGTCCAACCCTTGCAAAGCGTCATAGTTGTTCTGAAAAACTCACACGATTTGGCCACCAATCACCAAGTTACAGAGGATAGACATTTCTTGAATATACTTTCCTTCCTCCAAATCCCAAGGTGGGTCCCACAGTGCCTAAAATAAGCTTTATACGAGGATGGAAGTGTGATGAAATTCTTTTGAGAAGAAATAACATTGGTTGCAAGAGAGCATTTGTACTACAATCCTTGGATGAATCCCCTAAAACTTGTGTCTATTGAGGCACAACAATGTCCTTGGCCTTGTCCAAAGGTTTAACAATAAGACCAAGGTTTAAAACTACAACGTTGCTTGTAGATCCACCTTTGGCAAGAGAGTGGAGCCTTCGCATTTTGCAAGAGTGCAAGAGCCTTTGGTATCATTCTATCAGCTACTTTTTAATGATTGCCCACTATGGTTCAGCCTTCATCATTCTTCATTGAAGGTGAGTCACTCATAGACTTAGAAGTTGGTTTGGTCAGAGATTAAACAAGACAACAATCCCTCATCTTTTGTTCAAAAGATTGGCACTTGAAACAAGTATTAGGAAGGTTGATATATGTTGATGCTCCAAATTGTAGCATGCAATTCTAGTGAACACATCTCAAAATCTAAACCCAAGGAACAAGGTCGATTCAAACACATTAGGTGAGACTCACGATCAAATTGTAAGTTATTTGGGCCAATTGACAAGAATAGGCAACCCTTCTACACTTTTGACTCTACAAGGCCAAGAAGAGTATTCCTAGACATCTTTACAGAATAATTAATACAATCATATGGCTTAGCTATACCCATGCATAAGAATACCCCAAAGATTTGGCACTAAGTACCCCTTATACTAGCTTACAAGTCTTTAGACTATAGATCTCTAAACAACATATTACTATTAGGATACAATGCAACTAAAGATGTAGAACCAAATTTATATCCCCAAATATAATATCATTTATAGTTTCTTACTCCATGTATAACCTATGAAAACTCAAATATGCATAACTCTCTAAAGATAGACAACAAATACAAGCTCTCAAGATATGTAGCAAATATAAACATTAATGAGCTTATGGAAACTGCTAGGACAACAACTTACAATAATTTACAAAAAACAATGGTTGTATTCATTACGAAGCATAAACAATTGTCAAAAGAGAATCAGTGCCTTAATCTATTGGTGACAAAGTCAAGACTTTAAGAAAAGGGCAAACACATTTGCAATTTTGGGCCTAAAAGCTAGATACAAAGAACCAAAATTACATATAACAGAGAACCTCCATTGGAATGGCTCTGCTCCCACCCTCCCACGCTTTTGAAACCCTACTATTACAGTCCATTGCTAGTTTTTTGCTGCTCCTTACCTCTGATGGCGACATGAATGTTGTTATTGGCGATGGCACTGGAGTTTTGACAAAAAAATTCTCATCATCCTCTGCCTTCAGGTTGCTTGTTGCTTGCAATGGTCGTGTTGCATTTGGGAATGGTATTGGTGTGGATTATCTGGTGTCAAATGTGCTGGTGACTGTTGCTAACGACGTAAAGGCTCCACATGACATGAAGGAGTTGGCTCGTTCCTAGGTAGCCATGGCTGGTTCAGGGGTTCCTGCTCGCCCTCCTTCGCGTGACAAAATACAAGCCCTTCCCTGTTCCCAAACCTCCCCTATCATGGTTTGGGGATAGGAGGTGATTGATAATGAAGACTTTTGCAATCGTCGTGGCATTATTGGCAAATTTAACAGTTTGTGGCCCTCTCTACCTGACCTGAACAAATGGGTTATGGGTTCCTGGCTGCATCTTGTTGAGGGCAAGATCAAGTTATATCCTTGTGCTCGAGGTTTCTTCATAGCAACCTTTGACTCTATGAATGACAGGGACTTGGTGTTGGATAGCAAGTTATGGATGTTGGGTGAGCATTCCCTCTTGCTCAAACTATGGTCTACCTCTTCCAACCCTCTTTCTGAACCTCTCAATATCAAGCCAGTTTGCATCAGGGTACCCAATCTCCCTCTCCAATTCTGGGAAGAATCATGTTATGAGGCCATTGTTAATGCTATTAGTCATTTTCTAAAGGTTGACACTACAACTTTCAACATGGGTCTCTCCACATATGCTCGTATTATGGTGGATATTGATATCTCCAAGGCTCTCCATGGGGATATTGTTCTGATGGTGGAGGATAGGCCTTGGACTCAACCGCTTGATTATGAGGGTCTCCCCTTCTACTACAAATGATGCTTTGCCATCAGCCACTTGGCATATGATTGTCCCCGTCTTCGCCACAAGGTTAGCGTGGCTTCATGATGACCCACATCAACCACTTGACTTTTAACATTTCTGATTCTCAAGATGATGGCTCTCTTGAGGATGACATGTTTTCTCAAAATGTTGGGTCTTCTCGTCCCGTCCCCCCGACGACGAGTCCCCCTATGGTTGGCATGAAACTTGACACGAGTCGCTCCTTCCGTGGTTCCCTCCCCCCTCAATGCGTTGTGATGGGATCCCTGCTCTTGACATCTCAACGAGTTTAATGCGACATTCGACTTCTTTGGTTCAACAATTTCCTTGCGTGAGATGTCTTGAGTGGAGGCAATGATAGAGGACTCCCCTCTCCTCTCTCCTCGATCTGAGGATTTAAATCATGAGTATCCTAGATAATTGTCCAAAGACAGAAGAGAGGTCTTCTCAAATTTGTCTCTGAATCCCATGCTCGGATCAAGGGTGTGCAGATTGAGAGGACAAGGTTTGACATTGTGTAGGATGTTGACCGTTTGGTGTTGAGTGTTTTGCTTGGTTGTTGTTCTATTGTCGCAGTGGGGCTGCAATTTTGTTGTTTGACTTTTGGTGGTTGTTGCCTTGCCTTGTAAAAGATTCCAGGTCCTTTCAAAAATTGTTTGTTCTGAGTTTATGGTCCCTTCAAAACCAACTTATCTTAAACAAAACACTCCATTAGTCTAGCTGCAATTTCTCTTAAATGTAATTTTAAAAATCAAGAAACTTCCCATGACAAAACATTCTCTAACCATCCATAGATGAATAGAGAATCACATATACTTTAATGAAAAGCATTTACATCTACTACGATAGAAGATTAATCAAAATTAACAAGAAGCCAACAAATGTGGCCTCAAAAATGAATTATCACCCCCTATAATTTCTTATTAAGTATGGAGACTTTCATACATGAGAAAATAACTACTTGTTAAAATCTTCTCCAGACTTGAAAAAAATGAACTACATAAGACTTTAGACTTGAACTACAACATTTAACACCAAAGATTACACAAACCAGAGGACAAACTACACAACACAAAATTGGCCAGTAGATCTTATCTCCATTGAGAGAACTTGTATTTTTATCCAATAATTTTGTCCATAACTTCTACACAACTGACCCTTGTTCTAATTTGCACCGTCGCACCTAGGCATTAAATTCACCATAGACCATATAGCACACTCAATCAAACCTCACAAGAGAATTGCAATACCTGGAAGGACCAATTTACAATGATACCATACTTTCATGCACTACATGACACTCATTCGGATTGGATTCTCTACAAAAAGGGGGGAAAATCTTCCCTAGATGTACACACATTATGCATATTGAAACCTAACTCCATCAATCTCTAATGCAAATTAAATGGTTGGAAGATGGCCAATACTTCAATGAGTCAATTCAGTTGTCCATTTCCATAAACAATAGGGTTGTTGCTTGATTTCCATTATTTCCCTCAACTACCATCTCCTCGATTAACAACTTGACACCCAAATCATATTTGTCTTTGCAACTATTCACCATGTCATCATAATGCCCCCAGTCATCATTGCAAAACTTTTCATCAACTTGGCAATAAATGCTTTGGCCAAAATATATTTGATTCTCCCTCTTAATTCCTACTCGTTTTCCCATCTTTTGAATTTGGATTTGAATCTTTGGATAAAACTTGAAAGCCATCCAATTTGAATAGACATCATTGCATGGTATGTTAATTGGTCCAAATTTAGATCCAAGCCTTAATTCAAATCGCTTAAATTCAACACCTACTCAATTAATCCTGCAACTGAAATTTTATTTTCAGCAAACCTTATACTCTATTGCTTTTCATTTGAAGGCTGGGAATGTACTCTATCGACTTAATGATTTTGATTTTTTCCTTAGATCAAAGGCCCAAATGCATAGCTCTATTAGATCAATAGTTGTGGGTGATCGGTGAACTAGCAAAAGTGCTCACTAATTGATCAATCAATCCACGCCAATCTAGTAAAATGAACCAAGTATTCATCATTCATTCCCCCGAGCATTTTACTTGTACTTTACTTTAGCCGCTAAATAGCACCTGTAATCAACAGTTGGGATCCATCCACTCCAAGATCAATAGATGTAATAGATTGGTAGACCACCCAAAGTGGACCCTACCTAATCCATTGATCCATCACAGTTAACGAAATTGAGACACATAGCCAAGGGATGGACAATCCACATCAATTTCAAAATACTACCAATCCTACCAAAAAACACTGTTGAGTAAATAAAATGAGCTTACCACCACATGCCACAGATCCCCACATGGCAAAACCTCATTCACTACTTGACTATATTTCCTTCTATTCATTATGTCTTGGCACTAACGAACAATCCAAATTGATCACCTTCAAGGTCAATGGCTTCAGCATATCTATAGATTACCTAAAATGTACTCTTTGATCTATCGATCTACAAATGTCAACAAGATCATGCCACGTGGATCTGTCACATCCACTCACTACTATCATTTGTGAAACTTCAACTCTAAAGTTCCAATCACCATCAATAGCCATGATCAACTTGCTTGAACAATCAACAATAGTTGTAAATTCATGGATATCAAAGTGTCAGATGGAACAATCCACCAATCCACAAAAATTCATCTAAATATGACAAATTGCACCACCTTTGAAAAGCATCAATAGCTTAGATTGTCTACCACTCAATCTACCGATATACCGAAATCGATCAAATCATGCCACCTCTCATTTAAAATATCCCTCTAGCCACATTAGTTTTGGCTTCATTATGATCAATGGCCTAGATCAATGTACTTCCAAAATCAACAATTTTGGCAAATTTATGGATGCTCAAGATGTGCAGCCCCCTAATTTGTTGATACACAAATATCAGCAGGATTGAGACACGTGGATACATTGCAACCAATTGATCCTTCACTCCATGTCTTTGAACTCCACATAAGCCTCGATACAAATCAATAGTTGAGATTAACTCACCTCCAAGATCAATGGTTGTGACAGAATTGTAAATGACCAAAGTGTCAAATGGAACCATATGTCGATATATCGAAGTCAACCAAATTCAAACACGTCCTCATCACATCCACTTGAACCAATTCCTTAATGCGTACATTCTATACTCGAAACTTCGATGATCACCAACAATTCAGATCAACTTGCCACCAAGATCGACGTCTTTAGCATATTAGTAGATCATCAAAGTGTAAATGAGTTAATTTGTCGATCTACAGAAACTCACAAGACGCTACCACGTAGCCACAGATCCTACAATCAAAAGAGAAACTATTCAACTCTACCAACTATACCATTTAACATAGACTTGTGGCACCACTAGCCCAATCAAGATCATACATGTCAGCATCCCCTCATAGAATTTCCAGCACTAGATACAGGTATGTTCATAATACAGACCGTTGTGATGTACATGGATCCATATAGAACCAATACCCAATCACCAAATAAATAGAAATAAATCACTAAAGGGAAACGTGATCATTGTTAACAAGTCGATGAACAAACATAGCATAAAGGCACAAGCAAAGCAAAACTCCTTAGGCTTTTATTCAGATTATGATAGACCATTCCGCCATGAATACAAACTAGGAAGTTGATCATAGACATTGTACTAGATGAGGCTTATGCAAAAATTGATTACAATGGCAAGATGGTTTTATTGCTAGATCTCCTCCTTATGAACACACTACTTCTCATTGAATCATTCTTGGCAAAAATAACTTGACCAAGGCAATAAACGACGAAAATTCACATAGGGCACAAAGATCAATCTTTTAGACTAGGGCATGAAGGTTATCAAGCCACCAAAAGGTCATCTCAAATCGATTGTCAACAATATACAAGACTGTCTAGGTGTGACAACATGATGCAAGCCATCAATTTGGATATTAATGGACTCTTTAAGACCTTTAAAAGGATCGACCTCAACATATCCTTGTATTTGTGGACAGACAGAATAAAACATGTCAAGCTCAATGCAAACAACATGCCTAAAGAAGGAGGTAAGTCATTCCAAAAAGAGCCAACAAGGCAAGGGAAGGCAAGAAAAATCAATCCAAACTAAAACCTAAAGAGCTTAACACTACGATACAACAAAGTTCTAGGCCCACAAGGAAAAAACAAGCAAAGAACTACAAACATACCAAGGCCCATACTTTAGAATAGCATTAACTTGATTGGCCTCTAAAAAAAATAGAGAAAAAAAGCCCAGTGTCAAGCTGCACACCATGGGTACCCATGCAATATTGACCAACAATGGAGCATCCCTACTGAGGGAATCCTTCCCACAAACTATCCAAGAAGAGTGAAATTTTCTAGCCATTCATATGCATTATAAAAGTCAAGATGTGCCAAAACAACATCAAGAGGGGTGCCAGAATCCCTAGCTTGTGAAATACCTTCAATACAAACTAGTTGGGGCATTTGTTTGGTGATGCCATCCTCAAGAGCTCCAAAGCCAGCAACCTCAGCATCAAATGTTGAGCCACTATGGCTTGAAGCCATTAAAAGGCAGAACCACCCTATGGCAAACAAGACCTAGAAAAAAGAGCCACAATAAATGCAAAAGGCTAAAAAAACTCCCACAGAATAAAAAAATGGTATGACTAGGGCTAGGGAAGTCAAAAACATCAGGGCTGCACCAAGCTTCACTTGCAGAGCGCTCTCACCGATTTTCAACCCTTTACATCAAATACTTACTTTCACATTGAAACAGTCTAATTCATCAGCAGTTCTGATTTCAAAGACAAGGTTTACAAACAAATATAGGTAACATGCCATGTGTTCATTTGTGTTTGTTTATCCACAAAAAAATCGCAATCAAACCAAATTTTGACTCGGCAATATGTCAGACTCGATGAAACATCCCATGGGTGTATCCATGCAAAACTGGCACCTGATGTTTCAGTTACCAAGACCAATTATGACAATTCCCCATGCTCTAAAGAGATGGTTCAACACCCTGAAAGTTATCAGGTAAAAAGTCAGGTGCGTTAATAAATAGTCTTTTAAAATAGTTGCTTTGACATTTAATCAATCTAATCCATCCCAGTTCTAATTCCAACGACAAGGTGTACCAACAAATACAAGGCAACATAGCATCTGTTTGTTTATCAGGATCTCAGGATCTTAATGAAACATCTCATGGGTAACTCCCCACACTCTAAAGTTAACTCCCCACAAAACCAACACATGATGTTTCAGTTACCATGACCAATTACAGATAACTCCCCACACTCTGAAGAATTTAGCCAAGCAATTCAACAATTCTCAATGTAATCACAGTATGCAACACCATGCAAAATGGACAGCAACCCTTCAGAGGGCCTAAATTGTAAAGGCAAAGGCATTATTGCCCTATCACCAGTAATCCTGTCTGTAATTCAAGCATCATGAGCAATAAAGCCACGCTTTCCAGTCTGTGCCTGTGTGCCTCTCATCCCACCCATGTGCAGTTGAACTCATTGGTGTACTTGCCATAAATGGAGGCATCTGATAACCTTGTGAACCATGATCAGTTGGTCTAGAAATTTGTATTCATCAACTTGCATAAAGATTCAACATTTTCCTCATCTGGCTCCTGATATCCAACAATAAATTTTTTGACGCATTCATGCATTATTCTTTCAGTCAACATACTTTCTTTTAATACAATTGGTCATATGATTGACCATCCAAAAGCAAAAGATTATATTGATGCTTACTTTGAGGGAATAACATAAATGGCAAATAACCAAGCACTGCCTATGCGACTGAGGTTTATGTTGAAGGATGTGATTGATCTGAGAAAGAATGGATGGCAACAAAGGAGAAAAGTTGATGGACCAAAGAAAATTGAGCAAGTTCATAGGATGCTGACCAAGAATGACAACAAGCACTGGGAGATTGATTAAATCAAGCTCCAAGCATAGGACATTCTGCATGAAAATGCCAACGGAGAGGGGTCAGATTGCAAAAGTAGACCTCCGCCAAATTTGGCAAAATCACCACTAACTTTGGAAGTGTTATAGATAAAATGTGTACAATACCATTTTACACTTAGTTTAGCACCCAGGTGGACCTAAATTATTTACACTTGTTTATTAGGACCTATTTCAACACTTTTTTGAGCATTAAGCATGTAATTCTTGATCCCGATGCAGAAAACCTGGAAAAATAATTATAAGGTGGGGCTAATGGCACTTTAAGTGCCTTATCCTGGGAGTTTGGGGCTAAAGGACCAGGGCGCCCAAGCACCCTTGTCCCTTTTTTAGCCCTGACCTAATTAGTGGCTTGTCAACTTTGGACCTCTTAAATGATTCGCAATGTCAGCCTCATGTGGTTTAATTTTCCAGAAATCGACGGGAATGCATATAAAAGAAAGTTAGTCTATTCATTTGAACATCTAAGCAATCTAGGCACTCTCTTGACACATTGTCACAAGAACTCGCCTAAACATAACCATTTCATTATCTTTATAAAACTTAGGCAATCCAGCAGCAAGCTTAACACCAAAATTTTTATATATTTCGCAAAACATTGGTTCCATCAATGCTCGGTCAAATATTTGAGATACTAAACCTGTAAGGCAAACTGCAGAATAAATATTCACTTCTTTGACCCGCAGAAAGAGAATGGACTTTATCTGTCTTTGTTTCAACTCTTCCTCGTCAGAAACCTTGCCCACTTCATAGCGATTATCTGTTTTATGAATTACAAGAGGAGGAATCAACGCCTTATGCTCACCAGATGTCAGCCATCTTTCAACATCAGAATTATTTCTCATCAGTCCACCTTGAGCAACTAATGCTTGCACAAATTGCCATCCATTCTTTCTCAGATCAATCACATCCTTCAACATAAACCTCAGCCACATAGGCAGTGCTTGGTTATTTGCCCTTTTTGTTATTCCCACAAAGTAAGCATCAATATAATATTTTGCTTTTGGACGGTCAATCATATGACCAATTCTACTCATCAACTTGCATAAAGATTCAACATTTTCCTCATCTGGCTCCTGCTATCCAACAATAAGTTTTTTGATGCATCTATGTATTATAGTTTCAGTCAACATAAACATACTTTCTTTATACAGCTCACCAATAAACTGTATATTTCCTAGCTTTCGCCTTCATTGTGCAGCCCTTTTTCCCTCTCGTTCTTCTTTTGAAATCTTTATTTCACCCTCTTCGGCCATTTCAGCTTCAACCTGTTCTCTTTCATCCCTTTCAAATTCTTCCTGACACATTGTCACAAGAACTCGCCAAAACATAGCCATTTCATTATCTTTAGTAAACTTAGGCAATCCAGCAGCAAGCTGAACACAAAATTTTGTATACATTTCACAAAATGTTGGTTCCATCAATGCTCTGTCAAATATTTGAGATACTAGACCTGTAAGGCAAACTTCAGAATCAATATTCACTTCTTTGACCCGCAAAAAGAGTTTCTCAAAATTTTGAGGTGTCAATTTATTAAGAATGGACTTTATCTGTCTTTGTTTCAACTCTTCCTCGTCAGAAAACTTGTCCACTTCATAGCGATTATCTGTTTTATGAATTACAGGAGGAATCAACCCCTTCTACATACCAGATGTCCGCCATCTTTCAACATCAGAGTTATTTCTCATTAGTCCACCTTGAGCAAATGATGCTTGCACAAATTGCCCACTAGGGACAACACGTCCTATTTTGTGCTGCACCACACATGTTCTTTCCAAAACCAGTGTTGTAACTTTGACCAGGTTGAAACCCTCCGGAAGGACCACCAAGGCCCATGTCCACTCGTCCTTCTTTTGAAAGCTTTATTTCACCATCTTCAGCGATTTCAGCTTGCGCTTGTTCTCTTTCATCCCTTTCAAATTATTTTGTTTGCTTGCCACTGGCAAACACAAGCAAATATCAATTATGAGCATAAGACTTAAGTCCCTTCATTTCAAACTTTGTTGAAAACAGGGAACTCATCCTCCGATCTCAAATAACCTCAACTGTGGCCACTAATTGTACAGATTATGATTCATACAAAACAAATTGATGTACAATTGCAGTTAGCTAATCAATCTAAACCTTAACTATTGGATACAGTTGACTACAGGAGAGCCACAAGATCACATGCTTTATAGTCCACTAATTGTTTTAAAACATACAAAGAACTAAACATATTATTGGAAAGATGACATGATCTTTTAGTACCATAACAAGTAGCTCTATAGGTGGCAAATATAGTATTGCTAGAGAAACTGTCTGCTGGAAAATTTTCACCCTTGGATATGTTGAGTTTTTAGCTCAGTTAGGAACTTCTACACAGGTTCAGTGTGAACGTGCTAGAATTGGTTCGAGTTATTCTATTTTGCATTTCACTTTTAGAAAAAGAGTGGAAGTCTTTTATTTAGCTATTTAAATCTAATAAAGTGTAGATATACATTAATGATTTAGATATATCTTCCAACTCATCTCCTGCAAGAGATAAGGAGCTTTTTGGTGGATAAGATTTAAAGCTATGGGTGTAAAGACAGGATGCAAGACAGAGGAGAAAACAGTGATTAAAACAAAAAACAGTTTAGCAGAACTGAGGTGCAGGAAAGAGAAGAAATGCAGAGGCCATACAGCAGGCAGAACAGCAGTCCGTGCAGCATCCGTACAGTCATACAGATTTGTACGGCAGGCAGCTTTTTCTTCTTTCTGGTGCAGATCTGTCTAGTAATCCATGCAGCTGCTAGTTTGGCAGTTTGCCCGGGGTTTCCTTGTAAGCTTTTATCAAGTATAAGAAAAGCTGAACGTGTAATTATCTGTGTATTTATTTGCTTTCACTGTTTACATTTCAGCTTGTGTGTGACTTGCAATATTCTGGAATTTATCTTTCTGCTGTTAATTTTCAGTTTTTAATTATTTAATAAAAATATTAGGACAGCAGTCACCTAGGGTTTGAAATTTTACAGGATTCCCTTGACTCCATCACTGCAGAAATGCATAAGCCCAAAAATAAGATTTACCGATAAAACTCTTTATAAAGCTCCATGGCAACAGATGACAAAAATTGCAGGATGTAAAGACATGGTCTAACATTAAGGCATTACAAATTTACCATGAAGATGACCTGGAGTCAAGTTCTGGTTTGCACTCTGTGTCAACACAATCACAATAACAGAGACAATCAGAAGGATGGTTGCAAATTGCAGGCGAATTTTGCCAGAGTAAATACTTGTTATACCTTGATTTAAGACCACTTTATCTTCTAAGTCAGCAGCTATCAAATAAGCTAGTAAGTGTGATACTAGTTCACAAAACAAAAATAATAAAGATTCCTGGATGGAATTTCAAACCAATACCCTAAACTAAACAGTTTATATTAACAATTTTGGAGTTATAAAATGAGCTTCAGGAGAGAAATTGTGTGACACTAATTCATGAGACAAAGGTTATAATGATTCCTGGACGGAATTCCAAATCAATACCCCAAACTCAACAATTGGAATTTTGGGGTTATAAAATGAGCTTCAAGAGAGAAATTGCATGATTCAACATTCCCGACCTGTCATTGGGACGAATTTGGCAGATTTATTTTCTGAATAATCAAACCTCTAATGAACTCCACCGTATTCCAAAACAAAAGCAAACAGCACAAAGTTTCAAGTGCCCTAACAGAAAACACATACATCAAAAACCCCACACACGCACATATGTTCAGACAAACAACTATTTTGGTTCCCAGAATTAGGGAGCACAGCGAAACCAGCAAACATTCACCAACTCAGCCAATTGCAAAACGAAACAAGATACACTGTGACTGAATTCCCAAAACATAAGAGGGAGAAATTTGCTAAGGGTGAAATTGAAGGCAATTTTCAAACACTCTGTTCTGACTCATATTGACTTCATTTCTTGAGCAATTTTTTTGATTTGGGCTATTTTTTTGCGTTCTACGCATTGGTGCAGATGATTCTTGATTCCAATGCATGGTTTTCCCAGAAATTGTAGATTCTCATAGGTGGCATTGCATAGTTCTCGTTTTGGAAACTTCAAAGACTCGTAACTTTCAAATACAACCTTGGATCGAGGTGATTCATTTTATGAAAGTGCATGATTTTTCGAGTACTTTGCAGTGGTGTCATTGGTTTTACTTGGTTTTATTCCAGGATTGTACTTTGAGCATATACTCATTTGTTGAGATTTTGTAATGCATTGAAATCAAGACCACTAAGTATTTCTTTCTAGTGGCAGTTGTAAATGCACTAATTATAAAGTCGCAGATCATATTTTCTTAGGGGGTTCTTTGATTGAGTTAAAAGTAGGGGGTTGTCCTATGTGTGTTCTCTTCTTTTCAACACTTTTTTCTGTATTTTTTTCATCATGGATCAAATAACAGTACCCATATTAACTACGTACAACTACTTTGAGTGGAAATCACGTATGATAATCTACTTAAAGAAAGTTGGATTACATAGGATAACAATGGGACTTGAAACTGAACCTGCAAAAGATGAAGATAAGCCTGAGTGGTTTAACAAATGTGATGAGGCCTATGGAACATTGTATTTGTCTGTTTCTCCTGATTTGCTCTTTTACATTGAGTCTTTGAATTCACCAAATGAAATCTGGACAAAGCTAGAAACACTATTTGGCACACAAGATTCAATGAGGGGTCGTATGTGGGAAAATGAGTTAATTAGTTTAAGTCCAGGGAACTTCAACACAATTCAAAATTTTTTCACAAAATTGAAATCACTAAGACTGCAATTAAAACAATGTGGAATTGAAAAGAAAGATGAACAAATGATTCTTAGTATTCTCTCTAAGCTAAGTGCAGAATATCATGTATTTGTTTCTACCTTTTATGCTACTAAGGGTGCACTTGGTACTCAATTCACCATGCCATCTTTGGATGATTTTGCTATCTCTCTCACATGGGAGCAGGATAAGCTAATCCAGATGGGCACTCTTAAATCCTTTAAATCACATGCCCTGGCTGCCAACCAAGGCACAAAAGAACAGAAAGGACAAAGTAGTAACAATAAGGATAAGAAACAAAAGAATAGCAAGGAGAAGAAGGATCCAAAACCAGTTGCTTCAAAAGCAACTAATGAGACCCAATCTTCTAAGGGCGACAAGCCTAAGAAAGAGAAGGTCCAATGTGCCTATTGTAAAAGACCTGGTCATGATAAGCATAAGTGTTTGAAGAAAGAAATTGATCACTTGACACACATTCTTGAGAATAACAATATCATTGTTGTTGAGTCTATCAAACAAAATTCAAATGAAGGGTCTAACAAGGCAAAAGAATACAAGGGGAAAGGAAAGGGCAAGGCCCTTGTAGTAGAACTGCTTCACAATATTCCACTTGAGTTCTTGATTTGGGTGCTTCACACCACATGGCTTCATCTAAGGAAGAACTTACATCTTTGGAGCCGTGTACTATGCCTTCTATTTTGATGGGTGATGACACTCCTATTAAGGTGTGTGGGAGAGGGCCTGTTGATGTGTGGGATGGCACATTCCATGATGTTCTTTGTGTGCCCTCATTATCAACTAATCTCATGTCAGTATATCAAATCACTCACACAAATTCAAACAAGCAGGTTGAGTTCACTCCTGATTCAGTGGAGATTTGTGAATTACACAATGATTCTACAGTTTTAGTTGGGAGAGTAGATCATCAGTCATGGCTCTATTTGTTTCCTCACTTTATTACTAATCCTCCTTTGTCTGTTTTGCTCACTCATTCTAATGATGTGAGTATATTATGGCATGAGCGGTTTGACCATCTTAACTTCTGCTACTTGCAGCAGCTCAACCAGCAAAGCATGGTCTCAGGGTTGCCATCAATTCATTTTTCAGGTGGTGTTTGCCAAGGTTGCATTCTTGGTAAACATCCTAAGGAAAAATTTGACAAAGGTAAGGCATGGAGAGCTTCACAAATACTAGAGTTAGATCACAATGATTTGGTTGGTCCATTTCCTCGTCCATCCTTTAACAAGGCTAGATTTGCTCTAACTTTCATTGATGACTTTTCTCGATATACTTGGGTGTACTTTCTCAAATAGAAGTCTGAGGTATTTGATCACTTTCAGGACTTCAAAACTTTCGTACAGAAGCAATCCAGGAAAGCCATCAAAGTTTTGCGCACTGATAATGGTGTTGAATATGTCAACCATCGTTTTGAGCAGTTTTGCACTTCAGAGGGGATTGATTTGCAGCATTCTGTCCCATACACTCCTCAACAAAACGGTGTTGTAGAACGGTGTTGCAGAATGGAAGAATAGGTCCTTGAAGGAAATGGCAAACTACATAATTCACTCCAAATATCCTGCAACACAGTTTTGGGTAGAGGCCATTAACTATGCTTGTTATATCCAGAACCGTGTTCTTCACCGGGTCTTGAAGGGAGTCACTCCTCTTGAAGCTTAGAGTGGGCAGAAACCATCAGTTAAGCACTTTCAAGTGTTTGGTTCTCCTACATGGGCCCACATTCCTTTAGAGAAACATAAGGCCTTGGATTCGCAAAGCAGGCCTTACATATTTGTAGGCTATCTTGATGGTGCGAAGGGTTATCAGTTGCTCCACCCTACTACACATGAGTTGTTTATTGAGAGAAGTGTTCAGTTTGAGGAGGGCTCTTCAAGCTCAATTCCTATCACTTCTCCACCTCCTTCTACTTTGACATTGGAGTCACTTGGGCTACATGACAAATCTTCTAATGAGTCAAATTCATCTGAGCATATTCATGATGATGAGGAGTTTTCTACCTCCACTTCCAATACTAATAGCGATTCATAGGATTCACCTCCTTCCTCTCCTAGTCATCATTTAGAGGGTGATGATTCTCCTCCACATTCTTTGACTTCTAGTCCACTTTGGGCTAGACATACCTTTTAGTCTGCATGCGGTTGGGTTGGGGATCTATTGTGACCAAATCACACATCACCCCATTAGGAATAGGGACCCCCCTTTTTTTTTTGAGCTTTGTGCTTCCAATGAGTTTTCAATGAGATTTTAATGATGTCCTAGGTATCTTCCTCTGCCGATCCGGTGGTGATTTCCTCTTCTATGATCATTGGTTCATGATTAGGAGACAGATAAACTTGCAGTAATGAAGAATCTTGATCAACTCCCATCTAGATAATGAATCTTGAGGTCAATCCTGAAGAATGTTTGAGACCCTGAAAAGACTAAGCCTGGAGCCTGAAATCCTGAAAATCCTGAAAAATGGCTAAGTCTGAAATCTGGTGAATCCTCCAAATTCTATATTTTGCATCTTAAATCCGGTGGATTCAGGACCTATCTCAAACATCCTGAAAGGTATATTGAAAAATATTTAAAGTATAAGAAATTATACTTAAATATATTTTTCAATATACCTTTACCCTCGCGATCCTGAAAAATGCCTGACAATTCCAGAGGATTCAAAAAGCTGATCTAGTGCGACGGGGCACTTAAGTGGCGCAAAATCTTGGCGCAAAATCACGAAGAAAAAGGGGCTTGAAGATGATGATTTCCACTTGATGATCTAATGCGCCCATCTACAACCTTGATCTAATGCGAAAAGGCATGAGGATTTCAATCAATGATCTACTGCGCCCAAACAAAAAGTATCATTTTGAAGGAAAAGATGAGGATTTAAAACACTCAACTAGTGCGAAAATGAAAAGACAAGTCTTAGAATGAATCTTGGAGTGAAATAAAGATGATAAGTGTCAAAGGATTTGAAAACCTCAACTGGTGCGCCACCTAGAAAGAAGAAGAAGTTTTAAGGTTTTTGGCTTGAGAAAGATCTAGCTTGAAGAGGATTTGAAAACTTGAACTAATGCGCCAAAACTAGAGGATTTTTATCCCTCAACTGATGCGCCTATCCCATGTCAAGTCTCCAAGGCGAATTCTAGAAGACTTCCAAAGCCCCATCTAATGCGACCTTATGAGGGGAAACTCCAGAGATTCTAAAAAGCTGATCTAGTGCGCCCAAGTAGTTTCAATGTGAAGTTTGAAAGATCCTTACCTAAAGCGAAATCCAGAGGATTCTCCATGCTTGATCTAATGCACCCTACAAGGAGGAAAGTGGACATCCAAGATCAAGCCTTCAAGGTTTTTAGTTCAGAGGATTTTAAAGCCTTATCTCATGCGCCAACTTCATGAATGCCTCTAAGTTTTGAAGCTTCTAACAAGGTTATCCAAAGCACCCACTCCAAGGTCATCCAATGCGCAACATAAAGAAGAGTGAGATTTGTTTCTAGAGGATTCTCCAAGGTCATCCAATGCGCCAACACCATGCATGATTCATTTCAATGTAAAGGCCATCTAATATACCAAAGGTTTGAAGATTTCAGCATAGTGAAGTGATGCGCCACTTCCAAGACCCATTATCAAAAGTGCTCAACAAGAAGAAATCAAAAGTGGCATCTAGTGCGCCACATAAAAGAGGAGAATAAAGTTTGATTTTGAAGACTTCAAGTTACCTATCTATTGCGCCACACATGAGAAGAATCCAAATTGCCTATCTAGTGCGCTAGGAACTTGAGGATTTCAATCCTTCAACCAATGCGCCACTCCCTTAAGCAAGTGAAAACTAGTTCAAACTAAAGCAATGTTGAGAGGAGTCTTAAAACTTGATCTAATGCGAAGTGTTGAGAGGATTTCAATCCTTCATCCAATGCGAAATGCAAGGAGGAATTCAAACCTTGATCCAAAGCGCCACACATGTCAAATGCTAGAAGGATTTCAATTCTTGATCCAATGCGCTTGAGGGAGAAGGTAATTGCAATCTACAAGGAGATCGTCAAGACCCCATCCAATGCGCCAATCAAAGGCAGTTATAAACATTTAATGATTTTACCTTGAAAAACGTGGAAATTGCATTTATTAAATAAAGATCAATCAAAATTAAATGTTTTGCACTATAATAAAGGAGGTCGGCCTAGGTAAGAGGTGAAGTTTTTAAAGCAAATTATATATATATACCTCATCTCCTTTTCATTTTTTTATCATTTCAAAGAGCAGATTTGTTTTCCAAGAGCAGATTTGTCTTCAAGGAGCAGCAACAAGAAGGTTTTTAGAGAAGTACAAATTTGATTTTATCAAATTCAAGCAAGTGGTGGATCAAATTGCAAGGTATCAAATTCAAAGCAGCCTATCAAGTAAGTCTGATCTGAATATTTTCTGATCTGATTTTCTTCTTTTTCCTTTATTAGATGCATTAAAATTGTTCAAGTATTGGTAAAATTTAAGAAGGATAAGTGGATTTTCATAGATTCCTTGAATCTAGATAGCAATATTTCATAATTGTAAAGGAAAACTTCATAAATTTAATCCACTAAAGTAGCTGAAGTTTAGATTGTGTTTGCAATTACTTATTCGCGTCAAGTTTGCAGGATTATGGCAATGACTTCCAAGGAGCGACAAGCGAAGATCCGGATGGATGCTAAGGGGAAGATTCCCGAATCAAAGCTCGTCTCAAAGTGGACAAATGTAGGAGACACGAATATGGGCAACAGCAACTTAGAAGATATCAAGTCAGTCCTTGAGGAACCTAACAGGGGTAGTCTTGCTCGAGCCATCATGAGGAGTGGAGCCATTGAAGCTGCTTGTTTTCCGCCAACTTTGCCGTGTCTGGAGATGATCATTGAATGTGTCAAGAAGTATGATGTAGATACAAGGCAAATTACAGCCAAAGATGGAACAATATTGGCTTATTTGCAAAAGGAGGCAGTTGAAGAGACTTTCAACATTCCAACTAGGGAAAGAATGATCAGCATCTCGATACAACAAGGTCAGCTGGATAGTATATTCACACTTGCATTTCGTCTTGGAGAAAATAAGTCTTGGATAAATGACTGGGAGAAGACACTTGGCGTCTATGAGTCAAATGTAGCAGTGGCAGAAGGATCCATTAATGCGGCGACAAGTGTACCAATGGAGGATATTGTTCAAATTGTGTCTAGATTCATTGTATCTCATAGTACTACTACATAAAGGGCACCTGTGATATGGCTTCCTTATCTTCTTGGAAAGCGTGCCTTTGTTCTCTCCTTCATAACTTCTTTCATTTAATAAAGTGAGCCTCCTTCATTTAATAAAGGATAGTTTGTTACAACTACTTGTGATGTGGCTTGATCTGGTCCGCTGATTCGGTCGATCGATCTTGACCCTTCTTTCCTTTGATGTCTATAAAAGAGCTCTCATTGCTCTCATTTGAGGAGGTTGGAAATTCTAAAATTGTTGTAAGAGCTCTCTGAGATAATAGAAGATTCATTGTTTTGGTGATTCTATTTATGTTTCCGAGTGTTGCATGGTTTCAATTTTCAAACAAACATTAAGTTAAGTTATAAGTTTTTCTTTAAGTTTAAGTTAGTTAATGAAAGGTTGCTTTATTGCTTTATGGTGAAGTCTATAAGTTCATACCATTTGTAGTCTACGGCTTGTGGATTGCAGTGCATGGTTAGTCTAAACAATTGAACGTCAATTTGATCTTTATGCTTGTTGAATCTTTCATGAGCATAATTGATTTAAACATCTTGTACACCTTTGAAGATTGCACCTATCTTGTGTAGTTGTTCTATCTGGGCGAAACAGGATCTGGTTCGATTTCACTTCAAATAATAAACGTCCTTGCATTTAGGATTAGATTAGTGTTTCTAAACCCTACATCTTTTGCCTTTTTTTTTTTTCCATTCAGTTAGGATTAGGACCAAAGAACATCCATTGCTAAATCATATGCGTCAATTGCAGTACTTAGGCTCTCTAGTATTCACTTCCATAGTCCTTGAAACAACAAGTTACTTGAACAATTGTGTAAGTCCCTTTGTTTGTTAACAGCAAAATCATACTTAAATCGCTGAGCTGTCTCTTACCGAAAACATTAGAAGGAACCTTGGAGTCATCTCGTTTGATCACCTAGTTCAGCATCCGAGAGGCTTTGCTCAAGAGGGAGTCAGATACTCAGTATTTTACTCTAATTGTTGACTTGTTGAAAAACAACCATCAACAGGATCCATCAGTCACTAGGCAAACTCACTCACAATTCAGGACGCTCCACATGTCTTCATTGCTACTATCTCTGATACACAGTCCTTTCAAGAGGCTTCTAGTATTTCTAAGTGAGATACAACTATGCAAGAGGCTTATAGTTCCTTGATGAGGAACCACACTTGGGATCTTGTCCCTCTTCCTAAGGGAAGAAAACTTGTTCGATGTAAGTGGATCTATCAAACAAAGTTTGTAGCAGATGGGTCAGTTGATAAGCATAAGGCTCGCCTAGTCTCTAAAGGATTCTCCCAAGTTCCTAGGATTGTCTACTCTGAGACTTTTCCAACAGTTGCCAGAATGAACTCCATCTGACTTGTTCTTGCCATTGCTACAGCCAATTGTTGGGAAGTACACCAGATGGATGTGAAGAGTACTTTTCTTCATGATGACCTTCAGGAGGAAATCTACATGGAGCAGCCACAGGGTTTCATTCAGGATTCTTCACTTGTGTGCCACCTTCGAAAGTCTCTCTATGGCCTAAAATAAGCTCCTCGGGCCTGGTATGCCAAGATGGACTCCTTCCTTCTGACAGTTGGGTTCACTCGGTGCTATTTTGATCCCAATGTCTACATTTTCCAAAAGGATGATTCACTCCTATTTCTGGTTTTGTATGTTGATGACTTGTTGATCACAAGGAGTTCTTCATCCACCATTGGGGTAGCCAAAACTACCCTTCATGACAGGGTTTTGATGACTAACTTGGGCTTGTTGCATTACTTTCTCAGGATTGAAATCTACTAGTCTACTTCAAAGATCACCATCACACAGTCCAAGTATGCTTTAGATTTGGTCTCACAGTTTCATATGGCTGATTGTAAGCCTACTCCAACTCCCTTTCTTTCTGGAGTCAAACTTGAGGCTCAGTGTTCACCATTTATTGATGGAACTTTGTACCGACAACTTGTTGAGAGTCTCATTTATCTGACTCATACGAGACCTGACATTCCATATGTTGTAGGTATGGTTTCTCGATTCATGCAAGAGCCCCATGAGCTGCACTGGAAAGCAGCCAAGCGGATACTTCACTACATTCAGGGTACTCACAGTTTTGGGATTCACTATGCAACGAGCATTTATCTTGACTTGGTGGGCTACACAGACTCAAATTGGGCAGGCAATTCTCAAGATCGTAAGTCTACTTTAGGTTACAACTTCTCACTTGGTTCTGGTCCTGTTTGTTGGTCAAGCAAGAAGCAGTCTGCTATTGCTCTATCTTCTACTAAGGCCAAGTATCGGAGAGTTGTGAATGTCGCCACTGAGGCCATATCACTTCAAAATCTTCTCACTAAGTTTGGTATCTAGATCAGATGGCCATCGACTATTTTGTGACAACCAGAGTGCCATTCAGATCTCACAAAATTCAGTCCATCATCAACAGACCAAACAGATTGAGGTCCACATGCACTACATCCAGGAGCTCATCCATGGGCACGTCATCGACCTTCACTACTGTCCAACTTTCGAGCAGGTTGATTATATCTCCACCAAACCCTTCACTGAGAGCAAGTTGCTTCATCTATGAGCTTTGATGGGGGTGCCTAAGGCTTCATCTTCTGGGGGGCTTCAACCTCACTCGGAATCTTGACTCTCTCTACTCTAGGGGGATTTTTCTATACACGGGTACATCATTAGGCTTATTTTTTGGGACCCATGGTCTTTTTACCCACCTAAGTTGCACTTAAGGGGGGTGTTAGTGTAGGTTTTTATTTCCTAGATAGGTTATTTATTTTCCTATATTCTTAGGTTTTTCCTACACCTTTATTAATCTTGCTTAGGTTCATAAAGCATGTTTAATTAAGTGAGTGGGTTATGAGGTGTCACCATCCTACAAGGGAGCACCCATTAGCTATCTTGGGAAGATACTTTGATATCTTTAAACTAATACATTCAGAACAGAGTGCAAGTCAAAGCAAATGGAACAAAGACACCTTATGAGCTATGGTATGGAAGAACTCCTATTATCAGGTATTTCAAAGTTTTTGGAAGCAAATGCTATATCAAAAGAGATGAAAAGTTGGAAAAGTTTGATGCTATATGTGATGAAGGCATATTCCTTGGGTACTCCACTAAGAGAAAAGCCTACCAGTGCTACAACAAAAGGTTGAGGAAGATTATTGAAAGCGCAAATGTGAAGGTAGATGAATATATTCAAAAGAACTCAGAGCCTGATGGATATGAGTTAGAAGAGTCTGTTGATACAGAAGCAGTTGAAGAAGTCAAAGACAATGAAGTTTAGAGTGAGGAAGAAGAAGCTCTGGAAAGAGTTCCTAAAACCCCCAAGTATGTGCAAAAGAATCACTCAAAGGATCAAATCATTTGTGACAAAAACAAAGGAATTCTGACAAGAAGAAGAATTGCAGAAGAACAGGTAGATCTCTATTTAATTTCAAAGGTTGAACCTATGACTATCTTTGAAGCATGTAAAGATGAACATTGGGTCAAGGCAATGGAAGAAGAATTGATGCAAATTGAAAAGAACAAGACTTAGGAACTTGACCCTAGGCCTGCAAATAAGAATGTGATTGGAACAAAGTGGGTTTTC
Source organism: Cunninghamia lanceolata (assembly GCA_027924645.1). Lineage (NCBI taxonomy): Eukaryota > Viridiplantae > Streptophyta > Pinopsida > Cupressales > Cupressaceae > Cunninghamia > Cunninghamia lanceolata. Next base: position 1,296,768 of record BSBN01000806.1, read on the forward strand.
AGGAATAAGTTGAATGAGAATGGAGAAGTGGTAAGAAACAAAGCTAGACTTGTATGCAAAGGCTACTCACAAGTGGAAGGAACAGACTATGAGGAAACTTTTGCTCTGGTGGCAAGACTGGAATCTATTAGACTGTTTCTGGCTTATGCAACACATAAAGATTTCAAAGTATACCAGATGGATGTGAATTATGTTTTTGTGAATGATGAATTGGAAGAGGAAGTACATATATAGAGCAACCAGATGGATTTCAGTTATCAGACAAATCAGACATAGTATGCAAATTGAAGAAGGCATTGTATGGACTGAAGCAAGCTCCTAGAGCTTGGTATGCAAGATTGGACAGGTATTTGTTACAGTAGGAATTCGGTAAAGGGTCTGCAGATAGTAACTTGTATATCAAGCTATGCAAAGATCAAATCTTGATTATTGAAGTTTATGTAGATGATATAATCTTTGGTGGAAATGAAGGTATGTGTAAGAACTTTGCAGATGAGATGCAAAAAGAATTTGAGATGTCAATGTGTGGTGAGATGAACTTCTTTCTTGGACTACAAATTAATCAGACAGATAAAGGCATTTTCATTTCACAATCAAAGTATGTCAAGAAGTTGTTGAAGAAGTTTGGAATGGAAGAATCTAAACCAGTTTGTACTCCCATGACAACTAGTTGCAAGCTCAGCAAAAATGATAAATCCCCTAAGGTTGATCAGAGCAAATATAGATCGATGATTGGAGGACTTCTATACCTAACTGCTACCAGACCGGATGTCATGCATGCAGTCTGTCTTGTGGCAAGATTTCAAGCAGATCCTAGAGAGTCACATGTCATGGCAGTAAAGAGAATATTCAGGTATTTGAAGGGCACTCCAGATCATGGTTTGTGGTATCCTAAGAACAATGATTTCAACCTAAGTGCCTACACAGATGTAGATTGGGCCGGATGTGTAGATGACAGGAAAAGTACAAGTGGTGGTGTGTTCTTTCTTGGAGATAGAGCTATGTCATTGCAAAGCAAGAAGCAGGATTCAGCATCCTTATCTACTGTAGAGGCAGAGTACATTGCAACAGCATCATGTTGCACACAAGTGTTGTGGATGAGACAAACTCTGAAGGACATCCAAGTTGAGTATGAGGATCCAATTCCTATTTTCTGTGATAATACCAGTGCCATTAACATTTCAAAGAACCCAGTGATGCATTCAAGGACAAAGCATATTTCTATTAGGTATCACTTTCTGAGAGAGAAGGTTGCAGAGAAAGAAGTAAAGCTTGAGTATGTGCCTACAAAAGATCAAATTGCTGACATTTTCACCAAGGCTCTTCCTAAGGATACATTTGTGTATCTCTGGGAGAAGTTAGGGGTTATTGCCCCTCCTGTGTTGAACTAGATGCATGAGGAAGTGCATCAGTTCAGTGTGGTTTAGGAGTCATTCTTTTCTCGACTAATGATGGAGGCTACCTCTTAGGGGGAGCAGGTAGTGACATTGGAGAATGTTGCAGTTAGAAGGAAGTATTCAGAGCAGCTAAGGACAATGCAAGTATGTTTTGTATCATACTCAGGGGGAGAGCTTGAAGAAGGTGTGTCACCCTTTGCCATCGATGTCAAAGGGGAGAGAGTTCATGTGAAAAACAAAAGAGAGAGTAAGATGTATAAAAGAAAGGGGGAGAATGAGATTAGTGCAGATTGTGTCATGATGGTTTTTCACATCATATGTTGCCATCAATGACAAAGGGAGAGATTGTTGCAAGTATGTGCTAACTGGCGTTGTCATTGATGTCAACATGATTGTGTTGTCATTGGTGTCAACTATGTCTTATGATATTGCTAATTGTTGCTTGATTGAGTTGTCATGTTAAGATGATTTGATGACTTGAAGAAGTGTTGATGATGCTAGCATATTGTTCATGTTGTTGAGTTTCCGAGTGCTTTTGAGAAAATTTGCTCTCCAAGTGGAAACAGTGTGTTGCAGAGTATTTTGGCTTGCAGGATACTGCCTGAGTTTTTGCTCCACATTTCTTCTGTGTTGATGACCGGAGTATGAGATTTAGATATGTTTTAGAGAAGTGTTTAAAGATGCTAAATCTAGAATTTGGTGGTCCGGATCGTTGTGTAGAAGTTATATTCACTAGTTTGAAGACTGTATTTGACAAAGTTTCTAAGTTGTGCAGAGGTGTCTGGGATAAAGTATTTTGCTCCACAATTCTCCGCAGAGTGGTTTCAGGTGATGCGGTTCTGGACATATGTTTATAAGGTCCTTAGCTATCTTCATTCTAAAGGATTTGTGATTTGGTGTTCGGAAAAGCAAGTTATTGAGTAGCAGAGTTTAGAAGTGTTGATTGTAAGTTGTCTTCAAGTGAGATTTGTTGTCTTCAAGTGAAACTTGTTGTAGATGGATCTCCCAAGTGATTTTATGTTGTTCATGGATGTCTCTAGATCATGTTAAAGGCTTGTGCTTGGTCCGCAAGTTACGATTGAAGTTCTTGGAAGCGTGTGTCTAAGTATTCTTGGTGTTTGCACAAGTTTGGCCGACTTGGATGCTAACACTCTTTGCAGATGTGTTTCATGGATTGTAGAAGCGTGATGAAGCATGTGAGAATGTATTTGGGTCCAAGCTAAGCCGTGAAGTGTTCTACCTTTATTCGTTTGCTCCACAAATCTATTTAGGTCCAAACCTAATTTGAATTGTGTATGTTTGCGGACCTTGGAGACTGTTCCAAAGGTTGTAGATTGTATTGTTGACCTTGATGTATGTTTCAAGGTTGATGATTGGCATAAATAAATGTAATGAATCCGTGTGTAGTGAGTGTGGGTGTGAAGATGTGAAAATGAAAGTATTTGTGTTGTGAAACAGCGAAGGTGATATGTATTGCGCTTCACTGGAATTGAACTCAAGCATGTGGTAGATGTTATTATATCAGTTCATGGCAGTGAGCCACCCCTCCTAGCAGTGAGCCACCCTTTGGCAATGAGCCTTTTTGCAGTGAGCATTCTTTCGGGCAATGAACCTCTTTTGTTATCCGGTATTGTTACTACATTGTATTGTGAGCTAACACTCACTGTGGTTTTCCCCTTTTAGGGTTTTCCACATAAAAATATGGTGTTCATGTGTATGGTGTTGATGTGTTTAAGTTTTGATTCTACATTTCATGTTTAATCTTCATAACAGATTAAGGGGTTAAAGTAAGTGAATTTGAATGTGATTTTGTTTAAGAGAATTAAAGGTTTTTGATACAACTGATTCACCCCCCCCCCCTCTCAGTTGTCTTGTGCCTTCAACACAGAGAGCTCAAGGGCACTCAATGTGTGATAAAGGAGCCCACGAAGTGTGGTCCACAACACTTAAAACAATTAATCCTAAGACACGATCATTTATATTTTCCAATACAATTTTCTGCCAATATGTACTTGGTTTAGGAATAATCTCATACAAATGTGGAAATAGATGAATCCATCGATAGTGCTTTAGGATGTCATTGCACTAGGACTTGTAGTTTCCTTCTTCAAAAGTAATGACAGAGGGATGAGTTCCTATCCCCATTAGTGACTCAGATATATTACCCCCTTAGTTTTTTTTGGAACTTTATATCAATTCATTGATTACAAAATGCGTGTATAATCCCCCCTCAAAAATAATACATAAGATGGCACTTTATAAATTGAGTGCATGTGTGAGCAACCCCCAAAAATTGCTCAATTACTCCCCCCAAACTAAAAATACAGAAGGAAGTGTGAAAGTGTACAAGACACAACACAAAGGACCCCCCCCCCCTTAATTCAATATGAGATTTCCCCCCTAAATTTTACACTTTAAATTTTAGTGCATTGACAATTACATTTGCACTCTAAAATAAAAAATTATGCCTTGTAAAAATCAATTAATAGTGTTGGCCGGCCCTTTGTTAAATTTGACACCTTGTTGGGCGCTACTCAAAACAAGGGTGAAAATTGGGCAAAACAGGTGTTTCTCATTGCTATTTGCAAGTCCAAAACAGGGTCTTGATTGGGCTTGATCTTCCCCTCAGACATTCCATGACCTTTCTAGTTGATTTCTACAGGGTTTTGCTGGTGATTTGGGGTCGTTTCGCACCTTGTCTGGGTCGTGAATCCTTTGCCCTCTTCTCTGCAAAAAACAAAAAAACACAAACAATAAACCCTAGGTGATTGGGGTTGATTTTGGGGCCTTCTCTACAAATTTATGGTGCCTTTGTGTAGGCCAAACAGTGCCCTCCAAACACCCTCCTTTATACACAATTCACACGTTGATTTGGGGACTGATTAGGGCTGATCTAGGGATGATTAAGGCACCTCCTTTATAGAGGCCACACACCAAGACTATGGCAGATCACAGACCAGGTTTGCAGGTTGCCTTCCCTGCCTTTTGTGAGCGGGAATTGAACCCTTTGCTTCCCACCGCAACTTTGCGTTGTGCTTTCAAATTAGGCCTCTATTGCCCTTTCTATCATCAAGTGAGTCGGTGACTAGGGTTTCAATGCTTTGAGGTCTGTGATGGAGATTTCGATACCACCTTCAATAGACCCTCTTTGGAGCTAAAAACCACAAAGAAGTTCTTGATTTTATGTAGAACAATGTTTTCAAATTAACTATGCAAATATACCAGGCCACCAATCTAACTAGCTCCACTTTGATACCATGTGAGATTTAGCACAAGATCGACTGGATAGAATGTCAGCACCGGGAGCCATGAGAGATAAACAATTGCACACCCTACAAAAGTTCAGCAAACAAGAGTATGCAATACAAACAAGAAGAGATAAAAGCAAAATCATATGAATGGATGATTAACTAACAATATCAAGTACATTATATAGGCCAATAGTCATCAAAATTTAGTGGATCCAAAATAGGCATGTCCACTTAATTAAGACAACTAAAAAAGCACAACCAAGAATAGCATGAGGCTAAAGATGGACTCCTAAGAAAGCTTAACTCCTAACTATAATTATCCATATGCATGTAAATGATGCGTGAGATAATATATGAATTGTCCATATGCATGTAAATAGTGCATGAGATAATAATACACTAACACTAATGGAGTATTTTTAGTCCTTGCATGGTTGTTCCCAACCTCTACATTGTTTATTTCGGTAAAGGACTGTTAGTTTCACAACTATTATACCATTTTACATTGTTGATTTCAATAATTTTAGGTCATGTGCTAATGCTATCAGTCATGAACGGCTATAACTTTGAATCTTTTGAAAAAGTTTCCTCGCTTGGTGATGTTTGTGGAAAGTTTCTGCTATTGGAGACAATAAATATAGCCACCATGGTACTGATTTTGTGAGATTTCAGGTGAATTATGGCTGTTGCAAATTACTTCCAGCCTCTACATTGCCCACATTCTTAATTTTTGCAAGGAAGTTTCATTTTTGTAGCTGCGTTAACTTTGTCATGTTGTTGGTTTTGAAAATAACAAGTTTGGAACTATTCTTAACAATCATGAACAACTGCAAGCTTGCATATTTTAAGGGAGTTGCATTGTTGGATGACGTTGGAAGAAGGTTTCAACTAAAAGAAACCATCATTTCAACTACCATGGTTTTGATTTGGATGCAATTTCTAATGGTTTATGGTTGTTGTAACTCGTTTCCAACACATACACAGTCTGATTTGCACCATATTTTGGAAGGTACAATTTGCAACATCATTGAAGGATCCATGGGAACTCAAGGTTTTAGTTATGAAGTGTTATGGAGTAAAATGTGTACCCTTGCCATTTTACACCTAGTTTAGCACCCGAGTGGACCTAAAGCAATAAATTCTCGATCCCGATGAATAAACCTGACAAAATAAAGTTAGGACTGATCTAAGCCCACTTTAATTGACACTCCCTAGAGTTTGTGGGTCTAAAGGACCAGGGCGCCCAGTGCCCTTGGTCCCAGATGTTAGCCCCGACCCTATTTTTGTGGTATCGGCTTAGAACACCTCCTTGGCTTATGCATGTTGGCCCCATTTGATTTTATTCATTGTTGGTGAGCAGGAATGCATATATAAGCAAGTTAGTTTATTCATTTGAACATCTAAGCAATCTAGGCACACTTGCACTCTCTCTTCTTGTCTCACATGCTCTCTATTCTTCTCTAAAGCTCTCTATAGTGGATTATTGTTGTTGCACTAACTTCTTGCAAGTCTTGTGAAGATCTCTCTACTTCTTTGGGCTACACCAACTTCTTGAGTCAAGTTGTGATGCCACATCAAGCAAGCTAGGGTTCCCATGCTCATGGTGACCCCTTTCCTTTATGCTTTGTTATAACATTCCATTCTACTTCAGATTTTCCTCTGCCCTCCTAGGCCACGCTTTCTTTATCTCTCATCATTGCTATTGTGGAGGTGGAAATACCATTAAATAAGACCAACCCTCTTTCCTTCTTTCTTGTGTGCAAGTTGCATCTGGAGGAATCTAAAGATATCAAGTTACAAGAGACAGGAAGAGACACAGGCGAAGGCACCCAAATCTGGAAATCTTGCAAAACCCTAATCTAGGACCAAGGCACCTAGCGCCCTTCACCCTCTTGTTTGGATGACCAAAATCTTTTGGAATCAAGTTCTATCAGCTCTGTTCAGCTCCTCCCTACCACTGCTTTCTGGGTTTTCGACGGTTTCAAGTTTGTAACTCCCGAACCCTCTATTTTAGCCCTAGAAACCCTAGATTTGGTAATTAGCCATAAGATCTCTCTCCTTGGCAACAAAGGGACCAATTAAGAGACCTCCCAACTTCCTTTGAGGATTGTAGATAAGTATAGAGTTTCCTTGATTCGTGTTCCAATGTTATGTGGAGAAGGATTGATTTAGGATGATGTACATGTTAGCCTAGATCTCATTTTCTACATAACATTTTAGTGAACCCGACATATCTTGCACTTTTGCATCCTTCTTGCTTCAGCTCTAAGTCATTTGTTGCCCTAGATCTGATTAGATTGAATTCATTTATCATTTTGCATAGTTATATAGCTTAATTTTGCATTATTTCATTGTTAGGGTTTACAAAAACCTTGCATTCCTAGAAAATCTAGCAAGTCTTGAACCTAGGGTTTGTAGATTAGCGACTTGTTTCAGATCTTAGTAGCATTGTTAGGTTGATTAAAGTGATTTCATTTGATGCACCTTTTTATTCTTGGTGTTCAAAGCATCCTTTCATCTTTGCATTTGAAATTAGAAAATCAAGCATTTGATGTAGTTTTAGAAAAAAGCATATTTGTCACATTGTCTATATTTCATAAGTTTAGATCATTATAGCATGATATAAATTTCTGACTTTTGCATCAAATCCGATTGGTATTGCATTATTTAATCATTTCCTAGTGATATATTTGGCATTTTCACTTATTCATTATTAGGCTTTTCAAAAATAGTGCATTTTTTTAAAACCTAGCTAGTCTTGCACCTAAGGTTTATTGAGTATAATCTTATTTCAAATCTTGGTGATGTTGAGTAGTTGTTCAAATCTGATTTATCTTTATTGTAGCACATCATGATTATCATTTGTGTTTAAATTACATTTTTGCATCAAATAATTTTGGATTAGGGAACAAGCATTTAAAATCTATGGTTTGATGATAAACCCTAGCTAGTCTTGCATTTAATGGTTGTATTTGAAATCTTATTTTTTTATCTTTGCTATGTTGAATGATTGCTAAATCTGATTTTAAATTGTTGTACCTCATCATATTGGTCATGTGTTTAATCTAAAAAGCAAAAACATTTGTGCGTTCATCTTCTCTTTGAAATTTGAAAGCAAAAATATAAACAAAGCTATCTAAATGCAAACATGGCTTTTCTTTCATCATTGTCCAACTTTACTCGAAAGGTTTGTGAAATTGATGTTCCATTCCTTAAATATGGTAAAAACAAAGTATTTCCTATGCCCTTGTATTCCTTTGATCCCTCTCCTAAGATTCCTCATACTTATGAAGAGATCTTGGTGCAAGTGGATGAAATCATTGACAAATTCCTTAACATTACTTTACCTTCTCTTTATTTGGATGATCTCTCTTCTAGAGATGAGACATTAGAGGATGTTGAGCATACTACTTCTACTTCTACCACATCTTCCATAGTACATGATGATTCCATGACTCATCCTATTGATCTTCCTCCTCTAGTTGCATGTTCAAGTACCTTGGATATCACTAAGGATGTGAAGACCTTTTCTCTTGCTCCTTTGGTTGCACATTCAAGCCCCTTGGACATCACTAAAGATACAATCATTGACAATTCTATTAACATTACTCTACCCTAACTTCATTCCAATGCTCTCCCTTCAAAAGATGAAACATTAGTGAATGAAGAGTCTTCCCTCACATTAAATCCCTCGAGGATGGATGTTGAACATACTCAAAAAGAAAACAATGTCAATTCAATCATCATTAATAGACTTATTTCACCCACTAAGGGGATAGTGAATAAGTGCAATCTGCCTCCTTTCTCTAAACCTGCGATTACAGTTCAAGGTGTTCCAAAACCATCTCAACTCCTAGTTACATCTTCAATTTTGCAAAGCAAATTACTCAAAGGAATCAAGGTGTTCAAAATGTGTTGCAACAACCTCATGTGGTTGCTCGCACATACATCATATGCAATAACAAACAAAGCAAGCAAGCACCGAGTGTGCCCACTTCTCTTCCACCTTCTCAACCTTTTCTTCCACCACCTCCTCGTCTTTCTCAACATGTTGGTAGAGAATACGATCTTGTCGAGTAGCTCTGTGCTACTCCGGCTAAGATCTCTCTATGGGATTTAATACAAACATCACTCACATACCACGGAATGCTCCAGGATTCTCTACAAAAGGTAGTTGTGCTACCTTTTGTTAGACCGAATGATGTAGCGTCTATGTTTAGTTGTATGCATGCCACAACATCAGATATCTTATTTCAACAACATGAATTACCTCCCATAGAAGTTCAAAACGAATATATTAATAAAATGAGGGTGAGACGCACTATGATTGATGGTGGATCAGGTCTTAATGTTTGTGACATAGACTTGTTACATAAACTCGATGTTGATCATCTTTCATAAACCAAATAAACTCAACATCTGTGGCTTTGATAATGTCGGTAAACAATCACTAGGTACAATCACCTTAAATGTTAAGGCTGGACCTGCGACATTGCCTACCCTTATCCATGTCATGCCTAATAATCTCACATACAGTCTTCTTCTTGGTAAACCGTGGATTCATGCCATGGGGACAGTCCCATCTACCCTTCATCATTCAATAAAATTCATTTTTGAAAACAAGCTCCATACAATTGAAGTTGATTCAGTTCCGTAAAGTTGCTTGCAAATGGAAGCGAGATAGCAAATTCCTCTAAATAATTTGATCCCTTCTTTAACAAAAACCAAACCACCACCCTCAACTGCTAACAAAAGTAATGGTCAAGATAGTGTCGGTCCTTCGAATTCATTTTTTGGTGATGATTGGGGTTCGTTAGATTTTACACCCTCCTTTGCGGGTGAATATAAAATCTCACCCTCACACCCAAAAACCTCTACGATAAATACAATTTATTCAACACAATCAAGCCTACTCATAATAAACTTAAACTCAAAAGTAATAACGATGGTTCAACTTTTGATATTAATGAAGATCTGCTTTCTTCTAAGGAAATGGCGGCCATTTGTGATAAAGTATCATCTCAATCTAATGAATCATCTTCTTCTAATGCATGTCTTGGTAATGATAAGGTCCCTTTAGATTTTAATCCCCATTGGCTTGTTGAAACAAAGATTGACCCTCCTCACCATGATAAAAAGTACGATTGTTTTACTTCTTCAACACATGATGACACTTCTCATTTCAACAAAGCTAATAATGTTGTCTCTCCTCTTCCTTCGGATTTCGAGATGTGTTATGGGCGTGGATTCAAAATCCTTTCTAAAAAAGATACAATAGAAATGGGTTAGGATGCAAAGAACACGGAATTAAAGAACCCGTGGAACCAACACCGCACTTGTCTAAAGTAGGTTTAGGTTTCTGGCATTCTTCTACATTCTCTCCACCATGTTCACAACAAAAAGGATTGCTTCCTACTCCACCTATATCTTCTCTTCTATCTCAACAAGAGTGTATGTTGTTGAGTCTACTCAAAGACCACTTAATCGCTCTTCCTACTCCAACACACAAAAATATTCAATACAATAATCATTCAACATCTCATTATTGTGCTCATTATCGAGCACTTAGCCATTCCACTAAGGAATGTCGAGTCTTGGGTAACAAAATTCAACAACTTCGAACATGGTATGGCTCTAGCACTTTTCACCACGCTTGATGTAGTCCCTAGAGCAGCTTGTCCTCCATCCATTTTATAATAAGCAAGTTGGGGGAGGACGATTTGTTATAGGCTAACTCGCAAGTATGGTCCCTCCCTCTCATTTGTGTTATGCTTGTACATATTGTTATCCCTATATTGTGATGTTTTGTTAGTTCACTCTTGGCACCCTTGTTAGCACAAAGGTACAAGGAGAAAGAACGTGTCATGTCATTCCTCTATATGTATCTTCATTCTTCTATGTCGTAAATTGCAATTTCCTTATTTTTCTTTCGGATGATTTAGCATCCTTTCATGTTGATTCAATTTATGTGTACTCTACTTTCATGTGATCTTTCTTCCATTGTCCTCATATTTATGTGGCACTTTGTTGCAATGCTCGGCGTCGTACCATGACTACACAAGCCATTGTGTATCATGCTTGAAAGCATCGCCTTGGTTTGAGCATCTTGGGGGCAACCCCTTGTGGTGATATAATTTTTAAGAACACATGTCATTTGGGCATGTGCATTTAGAAAACTCTCGTCTCTGTTTTATGTCTTCCTTATTCTACCTTAAAGTAAATTGCTCCCTGATGGAGTTAGCAATCACTTTAAGGTGGGGGGATATATCGTGTTATGAGCCTTACTCTCATTTTTCTATCAAAAACACTTGTTGATTATATGTGTTACTACACTCTCGTGGAGAGGTTTGCGACAAGCTTAGAAGCAAGATCTTGAGTCTATCTTGTTCTCCTAAGTTGAAGCTCCTTGCATGTTTGGGAGAAGGGTTGGAACCACCAACTTGAGTTTGATTAGAGTACCTTTGGGTATGGTTGCAATGCCTTCTTATTGTGCAAGACTTCGTATAAATCCTCTTGCGGGAGGTGGGTTTTGTGTTCCCTTGAGTGGAACACTTTTCTTGATGTGGATTACAGGTGTGATGTGTTTTTATCCTCCTTTTCTTTTCATTTCTAACTGACCCCTTCTTAGCATTCTTCTTATTGCATCTTGGGGAATGATGCATGGTGATTGAGACAACCTTTTAGATTGAGGTCTCTTTTGCCATGTTGACTCAGGATCTTCTGTTATGTGTTCTTGTGATTGTTGATGATGCGTGTATTCTCCTCGTGTATTCTTGTCCTCTATATATTCTTCATGCCTCGTGTGCTTCGCATGTTTTCTTTATGTATTCCTTATGTATTCTCCTTGAATGTTTTGCGTGTATTCCATGTGTGTTTCACATGTATTTTATGTATACTTTATGCCTTATGTGTATGCTTCATGTCAAGCGTGTATACTTTGTCTATTGCGTGTATACGTTGTGGTTGCTCAAGTGTACGCCTTGTGTATGTCTTGTCTTATCTCATGTTTTCTAAGTGCTTCATGTATGTAGAAATTATGTCGTGTGTCTTATGTGTATGCAGTTCATCATAGACTCCTAGAATCCTAAACTTGGGGGCTTGATCACCCCTCAACTTTGGTGACATTCTATGGCTTCTATGTTTGTTGTGATTGAAATGTGTCATCTTCGTACTTTAGTGCAAGTATGACCATAAGATCATACTCACAGTAAAGTGGGGGCTAAATGTTATGGAGTAAAATGTGTACCCTTACCATTTTACACCTAGTTTAGCACCCGGGTGGACCTAAAACAATAAATTCTCGATTCCGATGAATAAACCCGACAAAATAAAGTTAGGACTGGTCTAAGCCCACTTTAATTGACACTCCCTAGAGTTTGTGGGGCTAAAGGACCAGGGCGGGCGCCCAGCGCCCTTGGTCCCAGATGTTAGCCCTGACCCTATTTTGTGGTGTCGGCTTAGAACACCTCCTTGGCTTATGCATGTCGGCCCCATTTGATTTTATTCATTGTTGGTGAGCAGGAATGCATATATAAGCAAGTTAGTTTATTCATTTGAACATCTAAGCAATCTAGGCACACTTGCACTCTCTCTTCTTCTCTCTCATGCTCTCTATTCTTCTCTAAAGCTCTCTATGGTGGATTATTGTTATTGCACTTACTTCTTGCAGGTCTTGTGAAGATCTCTCTACTTTTTTAGGCTACACCAACTTCTTGAGTCAAGTTGTGATGTCGCATCAAGCAAGCTAGGGTTCCCATGCTCATGGTGACTGCTTTCCTTTATGTTTTGTTATAGCATTCCATTCTACTTCAAATTTGCTATTGTGGAGGTTGAAACACTATTCACAGAGCTTGACTTAGGCAAGCTCGTAAATAGGACCAACCCTCTTTCCTTCTTTCTTGTGTGCAGGTCACATCCGAAGGAATCTGAAGATATCAAGTTACAAGAGACTAGAAGACACACAGGCAAAGGCACCCAGATCTAGAAATCTTGCAAAACCCTAATCTAGGACCAAGGTGCCTAGCGCCCTTGACCCTCTTGTTCGGATGACCAAAATCTTCTAGAATCAAGTTTTATCAACTCTATTCAGCTCCTCCCTGCCACTGCTTTCTGGGTTTTCGACAGTTTCAAGTCTGGAACTCCCGATCTCTCTATTTTAGCCCTAGAAACCCTAAATTTGGTAATTAGTCATAAGATCTCTCTCCTTGGCAACAAAGGGACCAATCAAGAGACCTCTCAGCTCTCCTTTGAGGATTGTAGCTGAGTATAGAGCTTCATTGATTCGTGTTCCAATGTTATGTGGAGAAGGATTGATTTAGGATGATGTACATGTTAGCCTAGATCTCATTTTCTACATAACATGAAGCTCAAATAATCATCTCGGATTCTTCATCACATAGGAGGAGCCAAGTGGTGCAACAAAAATACAACGGTGAGTACATATGGCAAATTTTGGTCTTCTGGGAGTTTTTTGGATATATCCATGCATCATCAAATCAAAGAGGATCATCTTGAGAGTGAGTTGCATTCCTTGTCTAATGTTATCACATAATTTTTGGAGGTTTGTGTTGTGGATTATGCACACTTGTTGGCTGAATTGTTTCCTAAGTTGCATAAGTTGCATACAATCATTGTGGGTAATGGATTTAGGAGATGTTCGACTTGTTGGCCCAAGTAGTTCCACTTGACAGAGACGGGATCTAGATGCTATAAGGTGATTCATAATGATGATACAATGGTATTTGAGCATCTGAGTGTGCATGATGTTTTTGGCAGAAGTTGTTCCATCTAGCAGGTATAGGGTCTAGGCTCTATGGACATTACAGCATGATTCATCATATTGGCACGATGATACTTGAGCATCTGGGTTTGTAATTTCTTGTGGCCAAGCAATTCTAGAAAAGGCTAACTATAATGTCTCTTTTTCTACACTAAAAATTTAAAAAAAATAAGTTGGGCCCACTAATTTCTAATTAAAGGGGCAACTTAATAATAATATATATATAATATTTTTCAACGATTAAAAATAAAGTGTTTTTCAACACTTAAAAAAAATTAATACAATAATAAAAATAAAAAGGTAGTTTTAAATACTTTTTATAAAAAGCATTTTATTAAATGCTTGGGAACAAATAAAAAAAAAGTATTTTTAAATTCTAAGGCCCGATTTTTTAAAATAGACAACTATAAATGGAGTGCTTGGCCTCTCATTTGATCATTATTCAATTTACCCTCTTTACAAACAGTTTTCATATTTGAGCAGTTTGTTCAATCTAGGGCATCCAAGGATGAAAACCCTTGGTTTGTTCAGGGTTTGAGAAGACAAAAACCCTCTTGGATTCCACATTTAGGATCAAGGGCAAAAACCCTTGCTTCCAATTCTGGGTGATTCCATTTGGGGATCACAATTGTGCTAATTTGTTAAGGAGTTGAAGACATTTTTCATCTTGCTACAGTGCCGCTACAATGTTTGTTGTTGATTTTGGGAGGTTTCAGGCAAGATTCCAAAGAAAAGTGACTTTGATTTGCAGGCAAATGTCATCATTTTGTTGTTAAAGCATGATTGGCAGTTTCTAGGTTGATTTTCAGAATTTTGGTGAATTTTCCAATAATCATTTAGCGCAGATCTAATTTATTTCCATCATAATAGTTGGTCGCCACACTTGGAGAGAGAAAATCAGTTATTTTGGCATCAAATAATCCAAACCAACCATCGATTTGTATCATTTTAGTCATCATCAGCAAGTGGAAGTGGAGCGCCAACCTTGGAGGAAGGAAATGTGTAATTTTTGAATATTTTGCATATGCTTCCAAGGCAGGTTTGAGTTGATCAACATTTTGTGAATTACTACACCCATTCATACCATTCCTAGCCAACCACCGTACATTTTCAAGGCCTAGAAATATAAAAAAAATCATTGTGAGTTGGTTTCAGCAGCAATAAGATTTATCATTGCATTTTTAGTCATTATTGTCATCTTTAGAGCGATCGTATAAAGTCATACAACAGGCTAAAGTGTTAGAAAAATTCAATAAAAATTATTTGATGTTGTAATCAGTTTGTACATTCAAATATGCATTGGAAATAAATAAAAATATGTATATTGAAGATTTTATTTGGCTGAAATTGGGTATTTTATAACCCTATGGTTTGTGATCAGTAAAAAATGTAATTAAAACTATGTATTGGTTGTTTGGTTTCAATTTATTCCATAAAAATAAGAAAGTTGCACAAAATATTGTATAATTTTAGTTCGAGACATTATAGTGGTATCAAAGCAAGAGATCTTGCCAGCCTGTTTTTGGATAGATCTGATTTTGTGATGCAGATCTAATTTGATACATGACAATGAAAGAAAATTGAGATACTAGTAGAGGGAAAGAAGAAAGGAAAAAGAAGAGGAAGCCATGGGTGATAGGAGAAAAGAAACAAACATAGAGAATATGACTAGAGAGATCCAAAACACCATAGGAGCATCAATGGTTGAAAAGCAAGAGCCTTAAAGGGATTGGGTGAGCAAATCAATGCATCTAGACCAAGCCAAAACTATTCAGGAGAAGGTAGTAATTTAGCCAATAAGAGGATTTCAATTAAACCACCCAACAAGATGTTCCAAGCCAAGTTCCTACAAGGAGAGGAGGAAGATCCATTTGAGAAAGAGAAACTTTTGCAGCCTCACATATTGGAAGGTATGGATAAATATCATTAAGTATATGATGTCCTTAGTCAAGCAACACATAATAATTTATCCTTCAAAGAATTTTATGAAATGATGACAAAGAATGGGAATAAAAAGAGAAGAATACATAATCAAGGTCAACAAGATCAGCCCCGAAAAGATATGCAATAGTGATTGGGTAAGATCACAATACCTACTTATGATGGTTCAAACAAATGTTCAGCTAGGGCTTGGTTGCAGAACTTGGACACATAGTTTTCATTGAATCCCGTGTATGAGGAGGAGGCAATCAAGTT
This sequence comes from Cunninghamia lanceolata, assembly GCA_027924645.1. Classification (NCBI taxonomy): domain Eukaryota; kingdom Viridiplantae; phylum Streptophyta; class Pinopsida; order Cupressales; family Cupressaceae; genus Cunninghamia; species Cunninghamia lanceolata. The sequence goes on from BSBN01000806.1 coordinate 1,312,391, forward strand.
TGCCACTTTACATTTGGAGGTCGTGGAATGATTACACGACATAACTCCATCACTACTTATGAGGAATTTAGCCAAATATTGGTACAAAGATTTGATAGGAAAGATTTGGAGGTTCATTTCAGAGAGCTAGCACAATTCAGACAAGAAGGTGTAGTCGAGCATTATGTGGCACAGTTTCACAAGTTATCAATGACAGTACCAAATGTAACAAAGAAGAGACTCATTGTGTTATTTATGGAAAGTCTAACCAAACCCTTCAAACATTTCGTTAAGTCTTTCAATCCACTATCTTTGTAAAATGCCATCAAGAGAGCCTTAAACTTGGAGAACTTAGTGGCCAAAAACAAATTTTACTCCAAGATCCCACCTATGGAACAGAAGAAACTAGTTCAAAAGAAAGCCTTCCCTCCAAAAGACACACCGAAGAAAAGCAACAAAGAGGAGAAACTATGAATGATGCAGGAGCATCCCAGGTTCAAGAGCAATCTTGCATCAACCAAAAACATTTGTATTCTTTTCATTTCTTTTTCATTCCAGTGCAATTCAGTGATTTGCAGTTCAGCATTTTCTACCGCATTTTATCGCATCTTCATATTAGAGCTCGTGGAGCAAGACTTAGCTTCTATGCCATGTCAGTTACATCATATTAAGATTTCAGGAGATTTGGATTTGTCTACAGAAAGTTATCACTATCAGAAGATCATCAGTTTTCACAAAGCAGAGCATTCATGCAATTAGTTGAGAAGAGAAGGTTTGCAGAGCACTTCCATGACTTGCGAAGCCTAATGGAGCATAGCACACAGCAAATAAGGATCAGATAGACCTTCCTTGAGGTTCACACCATGTTTCTTTCATTTGCGAAGCAATACCATGTGTTGAAGGCCGACCTACATGTTATCTACATGTTTCAGCATTCATTGGAGTTTGAAACCTCTTAAGGCCGACACAGCGGATTCTATGATCTTGAAGATGATATATAGACATCTCCTAGATGCATTAGGAAGTCAATTAGTAGAAGTTAGTTGTTATGATAGTTTAGATGATAAGTTTCTTTCCGGAAGGCACTTCAATGCCATATCTTGCATATTTGTTGTAACTCGGAAAGCAAGCTTGTGAGCCCTTTGATTGTAGCCCGCATGTTACCGGCATATAAGCATTTTGATTATCTGATATATTGAGCATTTGAATCTTCCATTGCATTCTATTATTGAGTTGTTTCCGTTGTGTTTACTCTAGTTGCATGGTTTGGACAGTCCCTTCTCAGGACCCTCCATCCATGACTGCACCAATGAATAAGCTTAGGAGGAAGAAATTGTGTTTTAATTGCAGAGATCCATGGGAACCAAATCATTGGTGCCTTGGCAAGGGACAAGTACATTACATAGCTATGTTAGTGGGTGAAGAATCGGAAACAAATGATCCAGAACCAAAGAAAGAATCAGAGGAGGAAGCTCAAGAAGGCGCCCTTGCTTCACTTTCTAGTGCTCCTATGTATTATCCATTCAGAGTTCGTGGACTTTTGCATGCGAAAAAGATCATTGTATTGATCAATAGTGGAGCCACGCACAACTTCATAGATGAGGATTTAGTATCAAGGAGGCAAGGAAACAAAGAGTTTTGAAGGATTCAATGCCATAGTTGCAGATGGCTTCACCATTCCTTACACAAAGAAAATATAGCAACTTGACATCACATTGGGTAGATACAAGATGTGCGATGACTGCAATGTTGTGGGTCTTGAAGAGACCAAAATAGTTTTGGGAGTGCAATGGTTGCATTCTATTGCGGAGTTCACTTTGAATTACCAAATGATGGTGCTGAAATTCGAATCGAAATGGAAAGAAGTAGTGCTTCGAGGCATAGAAGATGGAGCTCCAAGATTTATCATGGCTAATAGGATGGAGCATCAAATCATGACCTCATCCATAGGTAAGACATCTTATAATGGTATTCAGTCTGCATTGGATCAACTTTGTGTGGTGTTTGATTTTGCACTTCCAAGATTGTCATTGAGCATAAAGTACCATCAAGAGTTAGGAGGAATTGTGTTGGATACATCATTCCTATTGAGGAAGTTATGGGCACCACAAGAAAATCTCAAGGAGATCATATGAAAATCAAAGTAGCATAGCATAAGCATGGTGGAGTAACTCCAAATTTGGAGATTTGTGCAAAGGATCACCAAGAAGGCATGAGGAGAACGAGTAGTGATAAGATACTACCTGATGCAGAGGCATCCACACTAAAACCTTGACATACAGCATGGATGTCCGCAACCCTTCATCATCATCATCATATTTCCCTTAACACTGTCAGCATCATCATATTTTCTCTGCCGACCGATATCCTCCTACAGACAAACCTTCGCCCTTTCGCCTGTCAGCAACATCATCATATCCGACTATCGGCAGCATCATCATATTCGGCAAGCGCGATCATCCTCCTGACGATCACTGTTCATCTTACCGCCAACCTCTTTCTTCATCATCATGATGTTCAACATCATGTTCATCAGCAGGATATAGAACATCCGGTTCCTCCCATATATCCTGATGACGACAACCTCATGCACCCTTCCTTCGATGCTTACGTCACCCCGATATCCTGATGACGATTATCCTGATGACGATGACGTCATATGCAGCTCCTTCAATATCCTGCTGCCCCGATATCCTGATGACGATCACCTCGAAACACACTCACTTTATGCAAACGATTGCATCATGCTCATCTCCACTTACTCGGATGACACCCGAAGTAACTGCAGGATATACACCGAAATATCCTGATGATGCCGTTGCGAAGGATTTTCCAACCTTAGCGAATTTCTGATCCGCCGAACCTCCTGAGATGACCCGATCTACTTTCAGGGTGATCTTCCAGACTCTAACAACTAACACGACCTAGCACATACCCATGCTAGGGTTCTCAACACCTTTCGACGACGATCCTGCACACCTGCATGCAACCGAACACAAAATGCAAACTAAACCCTAAACTACTGTACATAGCCATTCCACCGATTCGACGAATCAACCGGTGGAATGGATCAGCGAATCCATGTAACCACCAAAACAACAAATCGATTTCACAATGGAGATCAAACAGAAAATGAACACAAGCAGGATCTTTATTGATTTCAAAAGATGCAAATACAGTATTCAGTCTCTCCCTCTGTCTCACTCTCTCCAACCTAGCTTCTCAACATCTATATCTAAAACCAACCGATCCTCATGCATAAATAGGATCTCTTGCGAGTACTACTGACCCGACTCCAAGCGGCTGGGAGCTTCCAAGCGGCTGAGAGGATCCAACCGGACACACAGCATAACAGCTGTCCTAACAAACTAGCTAAAAATAGTAAAGTATGGTCAACATGACCTTATTACATGCATTGGTCTTATCAGACCTTCTTGGAAACATTAACAAGACTCAAAACAAACTAACTACCTCATGGAGGCCAGCTGTCAGGTAGGTGCTCCTGCACCATACTCCCCAACAGAAAAGAACTCATGTCCCATGAGTTTAGTTGTGGAAGTCCTCCACCTTTACACTTTGTCATGTCAGTGTTCTGACCTGTTCCAGCTTTGTCCTCTGCTGGCTCTTGGCTGCTCCAAGACTTCTGAATTGTAACTTGCTGTCTTGCAAGTAAATCCTCATGCCTGTCAATGTAGGCCTTTCTCTCACATACCTTGTGTTTGTCAGGTTGTCTGACCAGAACCTCTGTCTGAACTGCCTCTTGAACTTCTGTAATGTTCAACTCTGTCTTTCTTTCAACCTTTATAGGACAAACAATAGTCCCAACTATGACAACATCCTTGTCATCCCTCTCAACTGGTTGCTGTTTGCAAACCTATTGTTGAACCTGCTGCTGACCTCTGTCAGTCAAAACTGAAACTGTCTTCAAACTGGTGTCCTTAACAACTCCTTTCCCTGCAGTGTCCTCAACTACCTTTATGCCTGCTCCTATAGGCATCTGCACAAACTCCTTCTTTCCCACTAAAATGATTTTGGCTGCCCCCTGTGCTGCAGCATTTTCCTGCAATGGCATCAACATAATAGTCTTCCCATCTTTCTTGATGGTATAGGTATTAGCATACCCATCATACAGTACCCTCCTATCAAATTGCCATGGTCTACCCAACAGTAGGTGACAACATTCCATGGGCAAAATGTCACACAAAACTCTATCATGATATGCTCCAATCTGAAAATCCACATATGCCTGTTCATAGACAAAAAGTGATTGACTATCACTCACCCAAGATGCCTTGTAAGGGTGATGGTGTGGAATCTGATGCAGAGGCATCCACACTAAAACCTTGACATACAGCATGGATGTCCGCAACCCATCATCATCATCATATTTCTTGCTAACACTGTCAGCATCATCATATTTTCTCCTGCTGACCGATATCCTCCTGCAGACAAACCTTCGCCCTTTCGCCTGTCAGCAGCATCATCATATCCGACTATCGGCAGCATCATCATATTCGGTAAGCGCGATCATCCTCCTGACGATCACTGTTCATCTTACCGCCAACCTCTTTCTTCATCATCATGATGTTCAACATCATATTCATCAGCAGGATATAGAACATCCGGTTCCTCCCATATATCCTGATGACGACAACCTCATGCACCCTTCCTTCGATGCTTACGTCACCCCGATATCCTGATGATGATTATCCTGATGACGATGACGTCATATGCAGCTCCTTCAATATCCTACTGCCCCGATATCCTGATGACGATCACCTCGAAACACACTCACTTTATGCAAACGATTGCATCATGCTCATCTCCACTTACTCGGATGACACCCGAAGTAACTGCAGGATATACACCGAAATATCCTGATGATGCCGTTGCGAAGGATTTTCCAACCTTAGCGAATTTCTGATCCGCCGAACCTCCTGAGATGACCCGATCTACTTTCAGGGTGATCTTCCAGACTCTAACAACTAACACGACCTAGCACATACCCATGCTAGGGTTCTCAACACCTTTCGACGACGATCCTGCACACCTGCATGCAACCGAACACAAAATGCAAACTAAACCCTAAACTACTGTACATAGCCATTCCACCGATTCGACGAATCAACCGGTGGAATGGATCAGCGAATCCATGTAACCACCAAAACAGCAAATCGATTTCACAATGGAGATCATACAGAAAATGAACACAAACAGGATCTTTATTGATTTCAAAAGATGCAAATACAGTATTCAGTCTCTCCCTCTGTCTCACTCTCTCCAACCTAGCTTCTCAACATCTATATCTAAAACCAACCGATCCTCATGCATAAATAGGATCTCTTGCGAGTACTACTGACTCGACTCCAAGCGGCTGGGAGCTTCCAAGCGGCTGGGAGGATCCAACCGGACACACAGCATAACAGTTGTCCTAACAAACTAGCTAAAAATAGTAAAGTATGGTCAACATGACCTTATTACATGCATTGGTCTTATCAGACCTTCTTGGAAACATTAACAAGACTCAAAACAAACTAACTGCCTCATGGAGGCTAGCTGTCAGGTAGGTGCTCCTGCACCACTACCGTCAAGTGACCAAGGAAACCTATTGATGGTGTTTTTAGCACGTAGCAACGCAGGTAAGATACAAGATATCTAACCTCGCTTGAAAGGAATCCTATCCCAAAACTTCAAAATAGAACTGCCCCAAGGTTTATATAGCTAGGTCTTAGCTAGCAGGATAACTCAGTGGATATGTACTTTGCTATTTCAACCAAGGGGACTTACATATAATGCAGAGAAACTTTAGTGCATTGGGGTTTGATTGCACATGACCTTGATCAGTTTTCTGATTTGACAATGCATTGACAAACTGATATGTACTCAGATTGCTATAAGATATGTGATCAGCCTACAACCAGCAATCTGCTAACTTGCATTCACTAAATATGAATTTTGTGACAGCACTATGCAAGTTAATGAAACCTAACCTAACAGGATCTGGGAAATAAAATTGAAAAGGAAGAGAGAAGAGAGAAGAGGGATAAGAGATCCTGCAAACAGAGACATATTCCCAACAATAAACAAATCTCTGCTTAACCAAGCAGCCCACAACGCTACAAAGACTGTGCAATCTTCTAAGGAAACATAAGGGTTTTCAAAGTGTGAAGGATTCATTCAATAGCCAATTCCTGGCGCAATTCATTGAACTTACACAATCGAACTTAGCTCATATAAAATATGCTCAGGTTAACCATGCATAATGGCATACAATCAACAAGCCATCAATGGTATGGATAGGAAATCCATCAAATATCTGAATAATCAACCATAAATGCAACTGAATAACTAATTGGAAAGGTGAAGAACCATGAGAACCATATCCAATCAACAAAATGAACTCAAATGGCAACAGCAAATAAAATTTTGTTTGTATTGATTCAGAAAAATGGCAAAGTTTCAACAATTCTTTCCTCCAGTCCTTTCTTACCCCTTTTACAATGAGAGAGGTTGTCTTTATATAGAGAGGGAAGCATACTGAGTTTTTCAATGGATGGTGGAGATTAATTTGACACCAATGGTCCACATTACATGGCATTTAATTTGGTCGAGGGGTAGTTACAATCCCGGATTTGCTTTTGTCTTGTAAGAAAAAGACGAAAATACAACTTTTTAGCTCATGAGAACAAGATGAAATAGTCACTTTTTGAGTTGTCTAATGGGACAAATGACTTTTCTAATGAGTTGACTAGTCAAGAAGAGTATGTGGCACGTTTTTGATGAAGACATGTCCAACTGGATGCTTGTTGGATTGACATTTGATGACTGGATGGCTGGGACAGTTGTGAACATGTACCAAACATTGAACTGGATCTGCAGGAACAGCAGTGGTGCGGGCTTGATCTCCTATGTCCTCCAGCTTCTGGGGCTTATTCACATCATCTTTGACATCATACTGACTTCCTTTTGCAAGTACAACAGTGGTTTGGTTGATCAAATGATGATTCTTCATGTCCGGATCAGCAAGGTATCCCTAGGTTTTCATCCTTCATAGTGGCTCCAGTTAGCTCCTTCATCCTCTCAGACCTGCAATCCACAATGTCAAACATCAATTTCATCATAACAAATTATTTTCCATCAAAATATATCCATTTGCAGCTGTGGATCAATCTGGGACAGCTCAAAATTAATTTTGTTGCTTATGGACAACTTCACAAATCTAATGTTTTCCTATGATTTTCTAAGTTTTTTCATCATTTTTGACTACCCATTTCGCATTTATGATGATCTAGGATGTTTTGTGCCCATTTGGATCTGGAAGGAGGCTTTTATTTCATGTTTTTATGCACTTTTTTGCAAAAAGCGGGATTTTTGGGGGTTGCAGGATATCCATGTGCAGTAGCATTAATTTGATGCAAAAGATGTTCAAAATCCATACTAGCATGATAAAGATGCTTAACAAGATGCAAAAGACGAAATGCAAATCAATTTCCTCAATTAAGCCAAGTTTCATGCCTTAAAAAATAAGTTTTCCAACCCAAATCATGAAAAAAAAGGGTTTTTTGGGTCTACTGGATAAGTAGGGAAATTCACTCATGCAAGACATCCTACAGGGGGCAAAATTAGCACTAGCACCCTTTGAAAAAGTCCCTAAGGCAAAAAGCGGGAAAAATGATGGTTACCGGATTTGCGGGGAAATTGGCACCCTACCGGACATGTCCAGTAGAGGCAACTTTTAGGGCTATGTGCGGTAGGGTAGAAAATGCCCGCTAACCCTTGGTGTTTGGAAATTAAACCTTTGGCGGAGTTTTTGGCAGCTAAAGGATATGTCCGACAACCTTGCTTTTTAGCACTAAGTCCGGTAGAGTGAAAAAAGCCCACTTTTTGCTAGTTTGGAGTTGGTGGAACTTTTGGGGGTGGTCAGATATGTCCTGCAGAAGGCAAAATCAGTGCAAACTACAATAGGAGGTGTTTTTCCCACCAGATTTTGAAATGCCCTGGGTGACAGTATATTTAAAAATATATTTAAGTAATTTCTTATACTTTAATTATTTTGAAATATATTGTCAGGATGTTTGAGATAGGTCTCGAATCCATAGGATTTAACATCCAGATTCTAGATTTTAGAGGATCCATTAGATTTCAAACTTAACCAATTTTTCGAGGTTTCAAGGCTTCAGATAGCCAAATTCAGGGCTTCAAAGACATGCGTCAAGGTGAAGGCACAAGGACCCCTTAGTAAAACTTTGCAAAATTTGACATGATTTTGCAATTCTAAGGCATGAAAAATAAGAATCCCAATATGATACCTTCTGCAGTAGCAATTTTAAAGACTATATCCAGTGACAGGATTTTAGCGCAAACTGCAGTAACACCTAGTTTCAGCACAAAAGGCAACAAATGGCTATTTCTTGAGCACAAAATCAATTAAGACTCCCCCAAATCAATCATGAAAGGCATCAAACAACTTCAAACATGCCAAATACCCAAATTTAGAACAAATCCTGCATTCTAAGCACCATTTCACTTTCTCATCACCATAAGGAGGAAAGGTTGAGACTCCAAGCCAAAGCAAAAAGAGGGGGGTCCCCATTTGGCAAAATGGGGCGTGTGTGCAAGGCACAACAAAACCTACCTAGGAAAGCTATGAACATAAACTCCAACATTAATGTTGTTTCCATCACCATTATCAGAATAGAAGATGGAGCTCCAAGATTTGTCATGGCTATAAGAGGATGGAGCATCAAATCACGACCTCATCTAAAGATAAGACATCTTATAATGGTATTCGATCTACTTTGGATCAACTTTGTGTGGTGTTTGATTTTGCACTTCCAAGATTGCCACTGAATATAGAGTACCATCAAGAGTTAAGGAGGAATTGTGTTGGATATATCCTTTCTATTAAGGAAGTTATCAACACCACAAGGAGATCTTAGGGAGAAGCTCACATGAAAATCAGAGTAGTGCAACATAAGCATGGAGTAACTCCAAATTTGGAGATTTGTGCAAATGATCACCAACAAGGCATGAGGAGAACGAGTGGTGATAAGATACTACCATCAAGTGACCAAGGAAACCTACCCAGGACAACTATAAACATAAATTCCAGCATTAATGTTGCCTCCATCACTATTATCAACCACCACATTACTTCATTTGCACTCTTACAAGTGGATTTGCAAGTGTTTTTAGTCATGGGAAGAAGTATTTTTCAGTTTGTGACTGCTAATGGAGTAATTTTAGTGTTTGCATGGCTATTCCCAACCTCTACATTGTTGATTTTAGCAAGGGACTATCAGTTTTGCGGCTGCTATACCATTTTCACATTGTTGGTTTTAATAATTTCAGGTCATGCATTGATGTTATTAGTCATGAACGGATGTAGTTTTCAATATTTTGAGAGAGTTTCCTCGCTTGGTGATGTTTGTAGATGGTTTCTACTATTGGAAACAATAAATCCAACCACCATAATATTGATTTTGGTGAGATTTCAGGTGAATTGTCGCTGTTGCAACTTGCTTCCAACCTCTACACTGCCCACATTCTTAATTTTTGCAAGGAAGTTTCAGTTTTGCAGCTATTGTACCTTTTGTCATGTTGGTTTTGAAACTAACAAGTTTGGAACTATTGTTAACAGTCGTGAACAGTTGCAAGCTTGCACATTTTAAGGGAGTTGTATAACTAGATGACGTTGGTAGAAGGTTCCAGCTGGAGGAAACAATTATTTCAGTAACCATGGTTCTGATTTGGATGCGATTTCAGGTGGTTTGTGGTTGTTATAACTTGTTTTCAGCTCATACATAGTTTGATTTGCACCATATTTTGGAAGGTACGGTTTGCAACATCATTGAAGGATCCATGGGAACTCAAGGTTTTGGTTATTAAGCTTAAATAAATGTCCCAGATTGTTTATCACATAGGAGGAGCCAAGTGGTGCAACAAAAACATGACAGTGAGTACATATGGCAGCTTTTGGTCTTTTGGTAGTCTTTGGATATTTCCATGCATCATCAAATTGAAGAGGATCATCTTGAAAGTGAATCGCATTCCTTGTCCAATACTATCATAGAATTTTTAGAGGTTTGTGTTGTGGATTATGCACACTTGTTGATTGAATTGTTTCCTAAGTTGCATAGGTTGCATACAATCATTATAGATAATGGATTTGGGAGATGATGTACTTGTTGGCCCAAGTTGTTCCACTTGATAGAGACATGATCCAGATGCTATAGTGTGATTCATAATGTTGACACAATGGTTTTTGAGCATCCGAGTGTGCATGAGGTTTTTTGGCAGAAGTTGTTCCAACTGATAGGTATAGTGTCTAGACTTTATGGATATTAGAGCATGACTCATCATATTGGCACCATGATACTTAAGCATCTGGGTTTGCAACTGCTTGTGGTCAAGCAATTCTAAAAAGAACGGACTGTCATGTCCCTTTTGTTGCACTAAAATTAACAAAATATTATTTTAAGTTGGGCCCAATAATTTTTAATTAAAGGGACAACTTCCTAATAATATTATATAAAAAGTGTTTTTAAACACTAAAAAAATAAAAAGTAGTTTTAAATATTTTTTATTAAAAAAACATTTTATTAAATGCTCGAGGCTAAAAATAAAAAGTATTTTTAAATGCTAGGGCCCAACTTTTGAAAAGAGGCAACTATAAATGGAGTGTTTGGCTTCTCATTTGATCAATTATCCTCTTTACATACAATTTCAAATTTGAACAGTTTGTTCAATCTAAGGCATCCAAGGACAAAAACCCTTGTTTTGTTCGGGGTTTGAGAGGACGAAAACCCTCTTGGATTCCACATTTGGAATCAAAGATGAAAACCCTTGCTTCCAATTTTGGATGATTCCATCCGGGGATCACAATTGTGCTAATGTGTTAAAGATTTGAAGACATTTTTCAACTTGCTACAATGGCACTATAGTGCCGCTACAATGTTTGTTGCTGATTTTGGGAGGTTTCAACCAAGATTCCAGTGAGAAGCGATTTTGATTTGCAGGCAAATGTCATCATTTTGTTGTTAAAGCATAATTGACAGTTTCTAGGTTGATTTTCAGAATTTCGGTGAATTTTCCAATCATCATTTAGGGCAGATCTAATTTGTTTCCATCATCACAGTTGGTCACCACACTTGGAGAGAGAAAATCAATTATATTGGCATTGAATCAATTTAGTTGCAATTTCTCTTAAATGCAATTATAAAAATCAAGAAACTTCACATTAGAAAACATTCTTTACCCATCCATAAATGAACAAAAGATCCCATATTATTAATGAAAAGCTTTTACATCTATTGCAACAGAAGACTGATAGAAAATAACAAAAAACCAACAAATGTGGCCTCAAAGATGAATCTATTTTCCCTAAAATTTCCTGTAAGTATGGAGACTCCATATATTGAGAGGATAATTGCTTGTAAAAAGCTTCTCCATACTCACAAAAAATGAACTACACAAGACTTCAAACTTGAACTACAACATTTGATACGAGAGATTACATAGACCAGAGGACACACTACACAAAATTGGCCAAAAGATACTATATCTATTGAGAGAACTTGTAGTTGCATCTAATAATTCTGCCCAAATCTTCTACATAACTAACACCTATTGCAATCTACACCATTGGATCTAGGTAATTCACCATAAACCATATAGCACACTCAATCAAACCTCGTGAAAAATTCCATACCTAGAGGATCCAACTTACAATGATCCCCATACTTCCATGCACTACAGGGCATTTATTTGGATTGGATCCTCTACAAGGGGGAAAATATCTTCCCTAGATGTACACATATCATACCTGTTAAAACTCAACTCCACCGATATCTAATGCAAATTAAATGGTTGAAAGATGGCCCATACTCCAATGAGTTAATTCCCTTCTCAACATCCATAAAGAATAGTATCAACATGATTGGCCTCTACAAAACAAAAGAGAGAAAAAAACCTTAGTAAAGTTTTGCATGGTGTCAAGTTGCACACCATGGGAGGCCTCTGCAATATTGACCGTGTATGGAGCATCCTTTGTCAAGGAATCCTTCCCATAAAATATCCAACAAGAGTGAAATTTTCAAGCCATTTATGGGCACTATGAATATTGGGAAGTGCCAAGACAACATCAAGAGGGGTGCCTTGTTAGATACCTTCAATACAAACTTCTGGGGGCATTTGTTCAGCAATGCCATCCTCAAGATCTCCAAAGCACACAACCTCCACATCAACTACTGAGCCACTATGGCTTAAACCCAGTAAATAGGCAGAACCACCCTAAGGCAAACAAGACCTGAAAGAAATAGTCACAATAAACACGAACAGCTAAAGAAACTTGCACAAAATCAAAACAAAACAGTACGACGTGCTAGGGAAGCCAAAAACATCAAGGCTGAACCAAGCTTCACTCACAGAGTACTCTCAAGCTTCTCGTCAAATACTTACTTTCACATTTTATCAGTCTAATTCATCAGTACCTCTGATTCAAAAGACAATGTGTACCAAAAAACATACAAAAAATTGCAATGAAACCAAATTTTGACTCAGCAATGTCAAGACTCTCACTGAAACATCTCATGCATGTTTCCATGAAAAACTGGCACTTGATGTTTCAGTTACCAAGACCAATTATGAGAATTCCCCATGCTCTAAAGAGCATGGTTCAAGACCATGAAAGTTATCATGTAAAGAGTAAGGTGCTTCAATAAATAGTTTTTAAAAATAGTTGGTTTCACATTTAATCTGCCTAATCCATCCCAGTTCTGATTCCAAAGACAAGCTGTACCAACAAACACAGGGCAACATAGCATCTGTTTGTTTATCAAGATCTTGGGATCTTAATGAAACATCTCATGGGTGTGTCCATGCAAAACTGGTACATGGTGTTTCAGTTACCATGACCAATTATAGAGAACTCGCCACACTCTAAAGATATTAGCCAAGCAATTCAACAGTTCTTGGTGTAATCACCGTCTGCAACACCATACACCATGGACACCAACCCTTCTATGTGTCACAGTGTTTTGCAGTGAAAGAGTCTTTTTCTAATGGCACAAATGGTTTTAGTTCCCCCTTGAGAACAAAATAATACGTTAAAATTCCATTCAAAAAAATGTAATAATTTGCCTGTAGATGCTGCTGAGACATGATTTGGTCTTTGGTCCACATGTCTAGTGATATTCCACATCACACACCTCAAGAATCCCCAAGACATCAGATTCAGTTCATTTAATATAAAACTATTTAATCTCCAGGATATGAAAATAAGGCCCAAAGTCGTATCAGATTTAGTCCTTCAGTGAAAAAATGGGACCCAAAGGTTTTAAGTTGCTGCTAGCAGAACACAACTCCATTCAAATATTGTGTAGTCATTTATTCAAATGTCACCAACGATACAATCCTCCTAATCAAAAATTTGGTCATTTATTCATTGTTCAGATTCAGACTTATTAATCAATAAAACAACAACAATATAATCTCTAATATATGAATATAACGCCAACGTTGCTTCGGATTTAGCCCCGCCATGAAATAAATGGATTTGAATGGTTTCAAGAATAGACACAGGCCCGTCTTAAATACTGCATCTATTATCTATTCAAATCTGACCCGTGATACACTTTAACATACAAAGGTTGTTCAGATTGAAACTTAACAATCACCAGAATCGAATAGACTGTCTGATCTTTATCATTTTTATATAAAAGGATAGATTACATAAAAGCTACTGCACCATGTTCATTAAACATTGAATATAGGCACGACCTACATATTATTATCATGGCACCATTCAATTCAGTGCAATGTATGAATGAGATAATAGTCAAGGTTAGCAAAATACAAAGACAAATTTACTTTGATAGGTAGAAGAGAACACCTAATCTAGACTTTGTCGGGATTAATAGACCAACTGAACTGCTTGAATTCTAGGCTAAACATGTGAAACAGACAGATTATGTTTCAATTATCAGAACTACATACGCATCATAGCAGTCTCAGACACGGTCAACCTATTTTCTTCTTAAACATGAGCTGAATATATCACAAATTTACAAATTCATTACTTATGTTCTAACACTGTCGATGTTACATGCCCACAGAAATATATATAGTTATACAAATGCATTCCAGATGTTCTGTACATCACATGTTTGAGACATCTTTTATCCTCCACTAGAAAAGAGCCATATGAAATTAGCAAAGCAGCAAATACAACACAACCAGACATCGTCCAAAAGAGTTAATTTACAATATGGAGAGTTGATTTACCCATAACTGTGCAGGTCATTGTTGATGATCAGTAGTAAGCTTTAGTTCTAAGTTCACATGACAGAAAACCCAAAACAAATTCATAAGAACTGTTTGTTAGGTACAAAAACATATGGTACCAATCTCTTAAAATGCCTAGAAGGCAGACAAAGCACATAAAACTCGACATGGAACAGGGTCAACAATCTGTGTAACATCCTATTTTTCATAAACTGCTGCTTAGCTCATAAATTTCAGTAGGATAATGCTGTAGTACAGTGCCTTAGCTGTACATGGAGAATGTTGTATTCCATCAAAATTAGTGAGAGTAAGCCAACAATATTCAGAAAGTAGATTCTATGCACAATTTGTTAGAACAAAACTAAACACTTCCCAACAATTCATCTACCAAACCTCATATGAATTTTTTTGTAATTACAGATGTCTATTGATGATGACCGTAGACAAACATTGAATATTTTTCTTCTCGAGAAATGACTCAAATTTGCCACGTTGCTCGCCAGGAGGAAAGAAATTTTCTAGATGCAATCCTGATGACCTGTATATATCCAACAATACATTTTCCCCCTTTTCTCTCTTTAGAACATCAAGAATAGTAGCAAGCACATCTACTGCAAGACCCATTTCTAATAAACTCCCTGGCTCTATTCCTCCCTCCTCAAGTGGCGCTGCTATATCATGAATAGACAATAAACCCGCACCAACCAACTTTCCAAGAATCTTACCAAGGAACTCAGGGGCCTTTGGTGCATCAACAACAGAATCCTCCAATGATGCTATTACCTTCTCCAAGCTACAAAACCAATATGGTGTATCAGTCATAATAACATGTGACATATTGGGGTATAGCAATTAGTAGATTCAAGCTCAAAGATATACAGTCTGCAAACATATAGAAATGTCACACCCACCCTTTGATGAGTTGCTCTGGACTTAGCAAAGATGGCTCAGTTTTGCATAGATGTATAAACAGATTCCCAAGGAGATCCCTTTCAACATACTTCCTATCAAAAGAATCCATTATCCAAAGAGACACTAAAGTTGGATGATACCATGGTGATTTAAGATCAGACACACACAAAGTTGCCTCCTTCATGTCTCTAAGACTGCACAATACCCACAAACAAATCAAAAGAAGTCAGAGAAGCATTGTAACATCTACACAAAACAGAATAAACTGTACATGAATTTTCGTACAACAAACCTGTAATATTCCATCATTGCCATAGCAGACTTGTTTTTAAGTTGTTCTTCACTGAATTCCCTTCCATGAGAGTATTCTTGTTGGTAATCCAGACTTGCAGCCCTCCCACCTCTGTCAAAAGAAGAATATGAACTCCTATAATATCTTCTTTCATTACCCAGAGCATTTTCTTTCTGAGATGCCTGACCTTGGAAACGGCGACTTTTCTCCCACAGAAGTCCTAAATAGAATGTCATCTCTTGTACCATATGACATCCTATCAGCTCCAGCATTAGGATTATAACCTTGCATTGGAGCCAGGTTTCCTTGTCTATTATTCCCTGATGTGACTAGTGGACCATCCGCTAGAGAACTTCTATTAGATTGCAAAGGTTGTCCTCTGCCTGTTATTCCCCTGCCAAGGCCTCCTTGAAGCCCAAGAGTTAACTGGCCATCATCAGAGGGCCTAAATTGTAAAGGCAGAGGCATTGCCCTATCACCAGTCATCCTATCTGTAATTCGAGCATCTTGAGCAATAAAGCTACGCATTCCAGTTTGTGCCTGTGCACCTCTCATCCAACTCATGTGTGCAGCTGAACCCATTGGTATACCTGGCATAAAAGGAGGCATCTGAGAACCTCGTGAACCATGATCAGGTGGTGTAGAAATTCTTCGTCCAGAATGTCCCATGCTTGGAGCTCGATTTAATCGACCTCCCAGTGCTTGTTGTCGTTCTTGGGCAGCATCCCTATAAACTTCCTCAATTTTCTTTGGTCCATCAACTTTTCTCCTTTGTCGCGATCCATTCTTTCTCAAGATCAATCACATCCTTCAACATAAACCTCAGTCGCATAGGCAGTGCTTGGTTATTCGCCATTTTTGTTATTCTCTCAAAGTAAGCATCAATATGCTCTTTTGCTTTTGGATGGTCAATCATATGGCCAATTGTACTCATCAACTTACATAAAGATTCAACATTTTCCTCATCTGGTTTCTGATATTCACCAAGTAATTTTTTTATGTATTCATGCATTATTCTTTCATTCAACATACTTTCTTTATACAGCTCACCAATAAACCGTATATTTCCTTGCATTCGCCTTTGCTGTGCAGCCCTTTTTTCCTCCCATTCTTCTTTTGAAAGCTTTATTTCACCATCTTCAGCCATCTCAGCTTCAGCCTGTTCTCTTTCATCCCTTTCAAATTCTTCCTGACACTTGTTCAAAAGAACTCGCCTAAACATAACCCTTTCATTATCTTCATAAAACTCAGGCAATCCAGCACCAAGCTGAACACAAAATTTTGCATACATTTCACAAAATGTTGGTTCCATCAATGCTTTGTCAAATATTTGAGATATTACACCTGTAATGCAAACTGCAGAATCAATATTCACTTCTTTGACCCGCAGAAGGAGTTTCTCAAAATTTTGGGATGTCAATTTATTAAGAATGGACTTTATCTGTATTTGTTTCAACTCTTCCTCGTCAGAAACCTTGCCCACTTCATTGTGATTATCTGTTTTATGAATTAGAGGGGGAGGAATCAACCCCTTCTGCACACCAGATGTCCACCATCTTTCAACATCAGAGTTGTTTCTCATTAGTCCACCTTGAGCAAATGATGCTTGCACAAATTGTCCACCGGGGACGACACCAGTCATATTTTGCCCTGCACCACACATGTTCTTTCCAAAACCAGTGTTGTAACTTTGACCAGGTCGAAAACCTCCAGGAGGACCACCAAGGCCCATGTCCACTCGCATATCCCGACCACCAGCAAAAGCATCCATTGGCTTGATCCATCGATCTTCCTCCATACCGGCAAAATTGCTCCCATGTCGATCAAGCCGACCATAGTCTGGACCTCTTCCAGTGCTTACTGATGGTTCACCCTCTGAATGGTGGCTAGAAATTACCTGACGATTTATCAGAATATCCCCAAGGTCCTGACATATTTCAAACTGTAATGGAAGATCTTTAAAATGTTCCCTGAATGTCAACAGGAAGTCTCTCAAGTACTTTCTGCCTCCTGGACTGTTACTATCAGTCATTGGTAGATCTACTTGCTTCATGTTAGTTGAAAGTTCAGCTGCATCTTCCCAGTCGTCCACTTCTTTTGGTACATGCTTCTGAGTCTCTTTCAAGGAAGGCTTCTCTTCCACATCAGTACAGTCTTCTTTAAATGGTTCTATAGAGTTTACATCTTCTTGCTTCTCTGGAACCTTACATGCATTATATAAATCACTAGTGGGAGCAGCTGCATCTGCTTTACTAAGACAATCCTTAAGCTTTTTCTTCTTCTTATCGGCAACTGTCTTGGGTGTGTCACCAGTGTTCATAATTTTATTGTTTGAAAGAGCATTCAAAGAACTTTTGGTTTCCTTTTCTGTCACTCTACCCAATGAATCCAACTTAGTGTCGCTTTCAACAGGCAAAGATGGTACCCGAGGAGAAGCAACCATTTCTTCATGGCTACTGCTATTAGAAATGGGCACTTGAGCTCTGTCTTGCATATCCTGCTTCTTCACATTGGCAGTTTTGATGCTTCCGCTGGTCCAGTATTAATAGCATGGCTGCTCTTGCATGTATCCATAGAAGATTGTTCAGAGTCAACAATTTTATCATCAGATGACAAATCTGATTGTTCTTCCATAACGGCCACAACAGCCACTGGGAGAACTGCTGGAGCTTCTGATCTCAGTTCCATTTGAGGTGCTTCATCTGAATTTGTTGATTGCATAGTCACAACTAATTCTTCAGTCTTCTTGTCTTTAATAAGATTTTGATGGTGAACCACTGTGCCATTTCCAAGCTCAGCCTGCTGAGATGCCATGTCGCCATGCTTCATTTTATTAAATTTAGCCTCCTCTTTAAGCAATCTAGCTTTCTCATTTCCAATAACAGAATCAGCACAATCATCTGGATTTTCATTTATGTTGAAAGATGAAATTTCAAACAACAACAAAGAATCAGAAATTACATTTGTTTCTTGTTTGGCTAGGAAAACCTCCTGTGGTGGAATTCCATTATCTTCATTATCTCTATTTACAGATTGAACAGAATTACTACAACTTACCATTGTAGACACCTAAAATTGTCCACTCTTCGTCTCGTCCCTAAACTATCCCTATTCTTCCCTAAACCATCACTAATCATCCCTAAACTATCCCTATTCATCTCTAAACCATCACTAATCATCTCTAGACACCCCTAAGCTACATTTTCTCCACAATTAATTGTATAAACACATGTTTAGTCGGTTAATTGATCAAATCCCCTTCAATCCGTGATTTTACAATATTTTATTGTTAAAATCACTATTCATGTACTTTCTACTATTCATCCATACCCATATCGGTACCTACATTGATACTTATCCCTAGCCAAAATGATTTATTAATCCTGTATCCCCTTTCTCTATAGTCCAAACATTAGATGAATTTAATTTATCTATTATCCCCTTTTCCCATCCCATAAATTAAATAAATATTTATATTTATTTAATTCCCTATTATCTACACTTTTGATTAAGTCACCTAAACCTAATTAACTAACCTAATCCCCCACTTACACAACCTAAATCCTAATCTAATCTTGGTCAAATCCTCTCCATTCTCCCAAATGTACAAAGGCATGGCCTCTTGTACATGTCCACATGGCCTTCTTACAAAGGCATGATCGAGGTCTTTTGTACAAAGGTCCTTTTGTCCTCCATCCCCTTTTCCTCCAATTTTAAATTGGGCATGTACTTATGCTTCCCAATTTAAAATTCAAATCAAATCCAACTCATCACCTTTTCCTCCAATTTTAAATTGGGCATTCCAAATTTAAAATTCAAATCAAATCCATCCCATACCTCCCATCTACCAAATCAATCTCATCCCTCCAATCTTCCCAAAGCCCAATCTTGACCATTCATTCCTCCTTGATCCAAGGACACCCCTTCTCATCCAATCTCATCATGCCACTTGGCAAGCTCTCCTTGCTTGAGAGCTCTCAACAATCCTCCACCCTTGATCTCCAAATCCAATCTTGGCCATTCAATCCCCATCCAAACAATCTATAAATTGACCCTCAACCCAAGCATTTTCAAGACTGCATGCATTGTAAAGTTATGCCATCCATATGAGGAGCCACCTACATCAAATCATCCAAGGAGCACATCCACTTCAACAAAGGTTTGCATGGTAACTAATCTTGTTTAGTTTCCTTTCTTTATGCATTCCTTTATGCTCAATCCGAGGTGTATATGAGGTGAATGAAGTAGGCTAACATTAGTTTGGTTTATTGCTTGTGTTCATCTTCACGTGCATACATTTGGCATGCCCAGTGGGACCCCCACCCTTCTAATCTAACAATCTTGTGAGTTTCTTGTCAAGTGTTATCGTGCAGGTTACAGTCGTGCCTACGACTGCAGATCAACGTCTACGACTCCTCTATGAGCGTCTGTGTATCTTGTAGCGCATGTGTTAGTTAATACTTTGTTCTGCAAGACACTCACAGATTGGCGCCTATGTTCTGTCAATTAACACCTGTGTTTTGACATCATTTCAATGCTTTCATGTCTTGAAAGTTCACATCTAACAACTAAAATTGACTTGATTGCATCTTTGACAAGTCCTAACAACCTGTTTTGCACGTTTCTCATCACATTGAAGGTCACCCATCATCTCAGCCTCGTGTCAGCGCCTATGTAGTCGAGTTCAGGGCCCCTGCATCCAGTTTGGTGCCTATGTCTAACCTTTTAGCACCTATGTGTCAGTATTTGCACACTGCATCCAGTTTGGCGCCTATGTCTAACCTTTTAGCACCTGTGTGTCAGTATCTGCACCCTACACCTAGATTAGCGCATGTATCCTTGAGATTAGTGTCTGTGTGTCTATCAGCGTCGGTGCAACCTCTGTCAACGCTTGTGTTTGTTTCAATCCTAATTTTTTATCTAACATCTTTTCTTGGACTAACTTTGGTGATTGCAGCATTTTCGATCGTCCAAAACACTTCCAAGACTACTAATCTTGTGGTTTTGCAACCCCACTTGTCGAAGGACCCATCTATCTTTTTCCACTAATCTATGAACATTTCCTTTTGGGATTAAAAAGAACTTGTTTTCTTTGTTTGGGATCAATCAAGGTGTATGCTCTCCCCTTGCACTTCTGTGATCTTGGGGATCAAAAACCTTGATTTGATCTAATCTTTGTTATCTTTGTTCATCCCAAGGTCCTTGGTGTGTATGCTCTCTCACGCCATTTGGTGATCTTGGAGATCAAAAACACCTTGGATTCTTTCCTCTAGGGGGCCTACCTTGGATTTCATCACCAAGAGGACGACCTCAACCCTCGTGTTCCGGCGAGGTGTACAAATTTGGAAGAGAATCGAAAGACTCTTCCATTGGGGGGCATTTGTCGTTTGGGTGAAGCTTGCAAGAACTTTATACCTCGCAAAGTGAAAGAGAGTGGGTTACCCTCTTGCACCACACCATTAGACATACCCCTCATCTCATGGACATAGGCCTCACGCACCTTGTGTGTATCAAGGATATCCCCTAAAAGCCCGTACATCCTAGCTTAAGACCCTTCGGCCATCATATCTTGTGGTGCACCACTGTAGTAGGAGGGGAAGACTCTTACACATATCGTCATACTTGAGATAGGGTCTACTTTGGGCAAGACGAAAGTCTCCAAAATAAGGGGTATAAGGTGGTACATGACCTTATATTCCCTATCTATCCAATCTATGGCATTATGGTATTAATGGGGGTGGGAATTGCTTCTCTATTTTGAGTTGGGATTGTCCCACGGCCATTTCGTGAGATCCACAAGATATGTCACACCTACTTGACTAAATCTAGGGTGTTGGTGTGTTTGGCATGTCTTCATCGTTGAAACTCGTGAATCCCCTCAATCCAAATCAAATCCAAATCCTTTGCAAGAATTGTGCATGTATGTGTGTGAAATTTATTTGCAAAGTTGCCTAAGGTCAAGCACTTAGCCATCCTTAATCAACTCTTGATCACCCATCCAAATTTTCATCCAAGTCATCCATTTTCCTAATCCAAATCCAAATAATCCATCTTCCTCTTAATCCACATTATCCTAATCCAATTTCTTCCTAATCCACCTCATCTCAATCCAATTCCTCCTAATCACTCATCCAATTATCCAATTTCATCCTAATCATTATCCTAGTCATCCAAATCATTCTCAAATCCCCTCTTTGAGCTTAAACATATTCATCATCATAATCACTCCCTCATCCATATCTTAATCCACTCATCCATATCCTAATCCATTTATCCAATCTTAATCACCCCATAATCCTCTTAACCCAACCCTCTTATACTCACTCCCTTTTCATCTATATTCTAATCCATTTTATTTCATCCTAATCCCATTCTCCATCTCCATCCTAATTCAATCCTAATCACTTACTCGTCCTCTTAATCTAAATCCCCTATCCACATAATCCCAACTCTCTTCCACATCTGATCCAATCCATTATCCTAACCATCTTATACTAATCATCTATCCCTCTAATCCTACATCCATTATCCACCTCATCCATATCCCAATCCTTACCATTATCCTAATCAATTCCCATCAATTGAGCTTTACCCTAATCCCACTATTTGAGCTTAATCAAATCTCTCATAATCCACTTCATCCTTAATCATAATCCATCTTCATCATCCAATCCTAATCCACTCCATCCCTAATCTTAATCCAACTCATCTCCCTAATCAAACCTATAATCCATCCTAATCCAATCCCATCAATTATCCTTAATCATCTCATCCATTAACCCCCCCAATCCTAATCCCATTATTGAGCTTAATCCACTTTCATCCAAATCCCAACCTCACCTAATCATCCCTCATCCTAAATCAATCACCCATCATTCCTCTATCCATCCCAATTCCAATCCTTAATCCAAAAACCATCATTTGCAAATCAAAATTTGGTTAAGGACTTAACCTCTTTCAACCCTCTCCAAATCATATTCATACTCCATCCAATTTCATCCAAATCCTAATCATTTTCCTCCAAATCACTATCCAAAGGGCCCTTGGCCTAATCCTTAATCAAATCCAATCCAATCCAACCATCAAAGGGCCCTTGGCCTAACCCAAAATCAACCCCAATCAATCCAAATCCGATCAAGTGTCATATATCGTTGACCTTGATTAATCAAATCAAATCAAATCCATCCTAGCATCAAGTGTCATATATCGTTGACCTCGATCAATCCAAATCCCAAATCAATCCAAAATCATCCAATCCCAATTAATCCAAATAATACCCCCTCTAATCCAAAATCAAAATCAATTTCATCAAGTCGTCCTACATCACACCATCCTAAATCCAAATCCAATCATGACTTCATATGATGATGTTGTTGACCAAGCTAAACTCAAAATCCTTGATGAAATCATTACAAGTAAGCTTGCTATAAATCACTCTCGCCCATCCATAAACATGCAAGCACCTTATGACCATGCATACACTAGCACAAGCTACGGCCCCGCACCTCATTGCATATCCCATGGATGGAAGACTTGCCAAGTACTTGGCAAGTGGCGAGTTTTCCTGGTGTTCACTCGCCAGAAACTCGGCGAGTTTCTGGCACGGACTCCCCCTGCATTGTTAGGTTTTTAAGAAAAACTTAAACCTCTTGCATCAAACATTCCATCTCCATAGAAGATATTGACTAAGATTCTTGAATGCACTGAAATTCTTTAGCCTTGTCGTGAGAAGGTTCTCCAAATAGCCCCTCAAATGAATAGAAAAAGTAATTTGACTCATCATCATCCCTTATGCAATCATGGTCTTCTTGCACACCATAGGAACTAGAAGACCTATTTGATCTTTGGATACTTGCATACCCGCATCTTCTTCAAACAATATATGGCATATTGGTGTTATTGCACTTGTATCTAGTATTAAATATTCTCTTCTTCAGTCAACAATCCTTCATCAATCTCAAAAAACTTGAGCAAAGCCAACAAAACATGCAAAACTTCTAACTCCTTTCTATAACCTAACAATGCAGGGGGAGTCATGATATTCTAAAAATACTATTGTTTCATTTTGAGAGGCAGGCATTGGAGGAGGTGGGTGCAGGAGGAGATCTAAGATTGGATGACATTGATGAGGCTGAGGAGTCATTGCCATCTACTACCAGGATGGAGGTTGAGCCACTGCCTTCCATGCCAAGCGAGGAGCCACAGCAGACTCCAAGGACTAGAACCTCTACCTCTCTCCTAGTTTTCAGTTGATTAGGGAAGAGGAAGATGTAAAATGTTGTATTTACTATTTTCATTTGGTCAGCTATCTATTGTATCAGGCTATCAGCCATCAGGATTCCGCATGAGGATGCGATTTTGTACTCAATTTGCATTCAAATCAATCAAATTTAATAGGAACACTTTTGTACTCATTTATGGACTCATTGGATACATCTTGTCATTGAGTTTTGCAAAAAACATGTGTTTCTAATGAAATTTAAGCAATTTTTAAGTTGTCGAGTTTTTGTCGAGTCGAGTTTTTTGGGCCTAGCGAGTTTTTGTTGAGTCTGAGTTTTCCAACTATGGCATATCCTATGGTCATCCTTATGCTACCCTTGACAAGGGAAATCCATTATATCCCCCATCCACATCCCAACATCCTTACATTTGACATCGTCCATGTGCGACATCTCTCCAACATGGGACACTTCCACCTTGTATGGAAACTAACGCTTGAGTCCCCCTCATCCTACATATCATCCACTTCCTCTATCCAAATCCACCCATCCCATCCAAATATCAAAAGCAAAAAATTTAAAAAAAAATCAAAGAGAATTAAATTTGTCCAATGGTGAAAACCACTCCTCGTGGCGCCTTGGGTAAGTACCATGATGAAAACCCCTTGTGGACGTCATGCGTAATCCCTCCTCCATTTGCACCCTACACTTGGGGGCAAATCTCACTTTGCTTATCATATCCCATCCATCGCATACCCTCATCCTATCGTACATCTACTTATTCATTAAACGTATCCTATTGTTTCCTATCCACTACATCTTCCCATCCTATCCTATCATCATCCTTTCATCCTCCTTCCTCACTTGTGATCCTTTTAAGGATAGGGGCAAAATATCTAAAACATGCTTTGGACACCTCTTAGCATACATCCTTCTGAGCATATCCTATCACGTCCATCCATCCCCCACCATCATAAGGCATTGTCATGAGCAACACACATCTCGAGTGGGGCATCTTCTTCCTAAGCGACGTAGTCCTTGGAGATCACCTTCGCACTCCCTCCATCCCATCCTATCCTCTATCCTCTATACACAATCCTATCCCCCCTCCCATCTCTCATCCCTCGGTTCCTTTGGTGGTTTTATAACATCACCAATTCACACCGCCAAAAAGTTACCCAACTAGTCACCCTATTACATCCATCCATCCTACATCTGTCATCCTCTATCACCTACCTATCCTCCCTCATCCCCTATCCTTTCCTCCTAATATGTCATCCCCTATCCTTTCCTCCTAATATGTCATCCCCCTATCCCCACATCCCCATCCTATCCTCCCCCTAACCGTGATTTTGATACCTTGAATCCAGTCTGAGCACTCTATTCCCCCCATCTATTGCCCCATCACTTCATTGCCCTATCCACACCATCCATTATACTTTCATCCCTACATCCTTTCCTTTTACTCCCTATCCACTATCACCTATCCATTATCCCCTTATCATTTCATCCTCATCATTCCATCATGCCTCATTGATAGACTCGACTTTCCCTTGTCATTGGTATCTCGCTAAAGGCTACCTACACGCAAACCAATGCATCCTTCCCAGCAATCCAAATCCCCAAATATCCAAATCTCCCAAAAATCCAAATTGCAAGATCATCCCTATCAATGCGCATCTAGAGCTAAGCATCATCATCAAAATCATCCAATCGCATCCATGGTCTTGTTCCCAATCTTGTTGCAAGCCTTTGATCCAAAACATCCATCATCATCATCGGGATATATCGTTCCCAATTCTCGTGTTGTTCTTATCACCAACAACACAATCCTACATCATCAATCCATCAATCTTTGACTTTTCAGCTTGACTAGTGGCAACATCATGTTTGTCTTTGAATCGTTTTTTGTCCATGCGTGCTTGCTTGTGTGTGCATTATCTTTTTATCTTGCATCAGCAGCGGTCCCTGTAACCTGCCTACCACAACGGTATCATGGTTTTCCATATCAAGGTGCTATACAGCATAGGGTTGCTTGTGACCTTATTGGTTGGCTTTTACGCATGGGACACATTGTCACCCTGGTTCCTTATACCTTGGTACATAACATCTCATGCCATATCAAATAAAGATGGCTCTTATTTATCAATGCAACATAACACATAATTCATGGAGTCTTGCATCCATCCCTTTCATCCATTTCTGCTTCATCCCAGTCTTAAGCCTCTCTAGAGAGTTTTTGTACAAGCTAGTTCCAAGAGGGTTTGGAATTGACTCCCTACATCCCTCGTTGGAATTCTTGTCCAGCATATTTCTAGAAGGTTTGGGTTGAACATCTCCAGCTTGCATCCATCCATTTTTCCTCCTTAATCCTTTCATCCCATCCTTCTATCTCATCATCTATCCTATTATCTATCGACCCCCATCCTTTTCCTCCAACCCGCTTCCTCCAATCCCTTGCATCCAACCTACCCTATCCTCCCCCATCCATGTGGTCTTTTAAATTCCACTTCTTTCTAATCCAACCATCTTCATCCTTTTGAGAGCACACTCGTGTTCTTCAAACCCGTCTGCCCTCTCGAGGGGGCATCATCCCTCCTTGTCACTCTTGCTTCGAGTGGTTGGGGCATCCTTATCCCTAATCCTACCACCTTCTTCTAATCCTATTTAGCACTATGTTTTATGTTTCTTTGAAATGATGTTGTTTCACAACACCATCTCAAAGAGAGGCAAAATGTAGACACCTAAAATTGTCCACTCTTTGTCTCAACCCTAAACCATCACTAATCATCCCTAAACTATCCCTATTCATCCCTAAACCATCACTAATCATGCCTAAACCATCACTAATCATCGCTAGACACCCATAAGCTACATTTTACCCACAATTAACTGAATAAACACATGTTTAGATGGTTAATTGATCAAATCCCCTTCAATCCGTGATTTTACAATATTTTATTGTCAAAATCATTTTTCATATACTTTCTACTATTCATTCGTATCCATATCGGTACCTACATCGGTACTTATCCCTAGCCAAAATGATTTATTAATCATTTATCCCCTTTCTCTATAGTCCAAACATTATATGAATTTAATTCATCTATTATCCCCTTTTCCCATCCATGAATTAAATAGATATTTATATTTGTTTTCCCTATTTTCTACACTTTTGATTAGGTCACCTAAACCTAATTAACTAACCTAATCCCCCACTTGCACAACATAAATCCTAATCTAATCTTGGTCAAATCCTCTTCATTCCCCCAAATTTACAAAGGCATGGCCTCTTGTACATGTCCACATGGCCTTCTTACAAAGGCATGGTCTAGGTCCTTTGTACAAAGGTCCTTTTGTCCTTCATCCCCTTTTCCTCCAATTTTAAATTGGGCATGTACACATGCTCCCCAATTCAAAATTCAAATCAAATCCAACTCATCACCTTTTCCTCCAATTTTAAATTGGTCATGTACCCATGCTTCCCAATTTAAAATTCAAATCAAATCCAACCCATACCTCCCATCTACCAAATCAATCTCATCCATCCAATCTTCCCAAAGCCCAATCTTGACCATTCATTCCTCCTTGATCCAAGGACATCCCTTCTCATCCAATCTCAACCATATTAGAAATGATTGCAGATTCAAGACTCTTCACATCTCTAATATTTGAATCTAATAGATACATAGGCTCCCTGGATATTGAGTTGCTAGATGTTTCTAGAGTAGCACTACAAACAGTTCCATCCCCAACTTTCATTGGCTGTCCAACGTCCTTTGCAACAGATTTGTTCACTAGTCCAGACATTTCTGTTCTTTCTCCACCTGTTTGATCCAGGATCTCCAAATGTGATGTTACCTTACCAGGAACAATTTCATCCCTGGCATCTGAATCTTGTACAGATTCTGAGGCTCCTGAAGATGAGTCATTGTTTAACATCTTACCCACTGCCCCTGAATGTCCTGGTATCCCTAAAGATGAAGCGCCTGTATTATTTAACACATTCCCTGACAAACTCTTTGACATCAATACTTTATCAGCCTTTATAGGAATGCTTGTCAAATTGGATGGAAAGACAACAGAACCAGGCTCTGTGCATGACGAATGTAAAACTGTTTCTAT
Source organism: Cunninghamia lanceolata (assembly GCA_027924645.1). NCBI lineage: Eukaryota > Viridiplantae > Streptophyta > Pinopsida > Cupressales > Cupressaceae > Cunninghamia > Cunninghamia lanceolata. Next base: position 1,340,201 of record BSBN01000806.1, read on the forward strand.
GGCTTTTCTAGCCAGCTCAGGAGTAGTGCCTCCATCCACAGATTTAACAGCTTTTGGGGGAGCTGTCACTAAAGGAGCCATTGAGGTAGATGAACCCACTTAGATGACTTTGTAACCACTTCTCCTTTTAACTCAGCCCGTGCATTGGAAGAGCTTCAAAGCAACTGTTGTTGTTGCTGCTTTTTTTGTTTTACCTGAATCAAACCAGACTTACTTGCATCTGCACAAGATCCACACACCTCAGATGACTCTGCAACAGCCTCTACTTTTAACTCAACTTGTGCATTTGAAGAGGTCCGAGGCAATGATGCCTGTTGTTGTTGATGCTTTTTAGGTTTGCTCTGATTTGGATGTCTTTTTCAAGTGTTCCCTTGAAGAAACTCCAACTGGTTTTACAGATTCACTTTTCTGCTCTTCACTAGCAGCAACAGCAGAACTTGTTGATACATTACCATCTGAAGAGTTGCGTGTTGCTGTGGCAGGCATGTTCATCATGGAACGCTTAGCTCCAACATCAGATTTTACAGATTCACTTTGCTGCTCTTCACTAGCAGAAAGAGCGGAACTAGTTGACACTACCATCTGAAGGGTTGGGTGTTGCAGTGGCAGGCATGTTCACCATGGAACGCTTAGCTCCAACATCAGATTTGCTTACGGCTGGATTAGCTGTGTCTTCCCTCGCAGAAGCTGCAATTGCTGGAGAATTTGAACTGTGGCTGCTTTGGGATAATGATATTGTTGAAGTCAACCTCTTCCCTTCCGAAGCCTTCACTGGAGTGAGACTAGCTTCTACAGTTTGAAGGGGCTGCTTTGATGCATCCACATTTGCACCAGAAAGGCTCACAGGTGGCAAATTTGGGGATGATGATAATGGGCGTACAATATTTGGCCTCACTGCCGCTGTAATCTTTGGAGGCTGATGATAAGCTGGAGGGTGGGCATAGGATCCAGAAGATACTGTCGGATAAAAATTCATTTGATGCATACTGCTTATTGGAACAGAACCCGAATGTGGAGGGTCATATTGAGGGAGTCCCCCAGAAAGAGGGACAACATCAGAAACTAAGGTCACAACACTACTATCTGAATGTGAATCAGACTTCACACCCTTTGGGGCAAACTTTATTTCTTCATGTGTCTCGGGATGAGTGATCTTGACAGTACTGGTGCACTGGGGAACATACTGATTTGCCTGTGCAGCTGGCACATCTGAAGAGAAATGGGCAAACTTTATTTCTTCTATAAAGATTTACAGATAAAACTCTTTTAAAAGCTCCACTGCAACAGACGACAAAAGATTGCAGGATGTAAAGACATGGTCTAACATTAAGGCATTACAAATTTGCCATGAAGATGACCTGGAGTCAAGTTCTGGTTTGCACTCTGTGTTAACACAATCACAATAACAGAGACAGCCAGAAGAAGGATGGGTGCAAATTTTGCCAGAGTCAATACTTGCTATACCTTGATTTAAGGCCACTTTATCTTCTAAGTCAGCAGCTATTGAATAAGCTAGTAGGTGTGATACTAGTTCACAAAACAAAAATAACAAAGATTCCTGGATGGAATTTCAAACCGATACCCTAAACTGAACAGTTTATCTTAACAATTTTGGAGTTATAAAATGAGCTTCAGGAGAGAAATCGTGTGACACTAATTCACAAGACAAAGATTATAATGATTCCTGGACGGAATTCCAAAATCCAAATCAATACCCCAAACTCAATAATTAGAATTTTGGGGTTATAAAATGAGCTTCAAGAGAGAAATTGCATGATTCAACATTCCCGACCTGTCTTTGTGACCTGTCATTGGGACGAATTTTGCAGATTTATTTTCTGAAAAATCAAACTTCTCGTGAACTCCACCGTATTCCAAAACAAAAGCAAACAGTTTCAAGCGCCCTAACAGAAAACACATACATCAAAAACCCCACACAGCCACATATGTTCAGACAAACAACTATTTTTGTTCCCAGAATTAGGGAGCACAGCGAAACCAACAAACACCAACTCAGCCAATTGCAAAACGAAACAAGAAACACTGTGACTGAATTCCCAAAACATAAGAGGGAGAAATTTGCTTTAAAAGAGTTTAAACCCTAATTTTTTCCTTTTGTCTAGGATTTGAAAAACACAGAAAAAAAGATGCAGTTAGATGCATGCATACCTAGTGTTATGAGGGTAGGACCCTCCAACACCTCCTTTGGGAGGACGAGCAGCAGCAGAAGCGCCTGATTTTCCTCCTCCGCCTGCCCTTCTCAGCTAGCCAGCATCGCTCTTCTCCGCCTTTTATTGCTGAAGAGACATATATGACAATGTATTTTACCCTCTTTGCTCTTCCTTCTCCAACACCCCCAAAAAGATCGGATCAACACAATGATCACTGCAATCTCTAACAAAAACACCATTACAAACCAAAAAAAACATACCAGCTGTGGCTTTCACCATAATTTCCCACAATAATAATACCATGAATTTTTTTTGAAAAATGCGACATGAACAGATGCACAGGAATTACCTGAATTCGTTGGGAAAAATCCGCGTAAACTTCCGAAGGACTTCGAATTCGCTGCCCCAAAAACAATGTGGAATGCAGGCAAATTCTGAGAAGTCGAAATATGGAGAAAGCGTAGTTAAAAATGGAATCGGTAAGCTCGTCTTTCATAGAGATTAATTTACGCGGGGAACATTAAAATGCTTTTGTTGGCTTTGTGTTGTTTTTGTGCACTGAACATTCTTCAAAACCTGCGGCGCAGGAGAAAAATGTGATCGCAGAAAGGTAAAGAAAAAACAACAATTGCCAGGCACCCCATTCTCTCCTTTTTTGTACAGGCACTTCATTCTCTCTCTTTTTTTTCTTTTGCGCAGGCACCCAATCTCTTTCTTTTCTTTTGTACAGGCACCCATTCTCTCTCTCTCTTTTTCTCTTTTGTACAGGCACCTCATTCTCTCTCTTCAGTACAGGCGCCCCATTCTCTCTTTTTTCTCTTTTGTACAGGCACTCCATTGTTTATGTCCTAGAGAACCTTAAAAAGGCAGAGAGTAAACGTGAAGATAAGTGAATGGGTATCTTAGCCTATATATACTATATTCATCATGTGGATAGATGGTTTATTTGTATGGTTAAGGTATTTTTTATATTTGATAATTTTTTTATTTATGTGGTTTACTTATTACACTAATGATCACTGTGGGTTATTTTATTTGTTAGATAAGATATTTTTAACCATCAAGGTACTCCAAAGTATAACTACTATTATAAAATTTGGTATGTGATATAATATTAAAGAATGTTCATAATTTGTTTCAAATGCTTATCAAGATGTACGGAAGAATTTTCTCCTCCAATAATAGATTTCCTTTTAATTTTTTATATAGTTAATTCAATTGTCAATGTTTGGGACAAATATACAATTATTAGATACTTCCTAAAGGATCTAGTGTGTGATGATATTAAAGAAGACTCAATAATTTGTTTTCAAATACTAAGGGAAGGAAGAATTTCCTCCTCCTCCACCAATACATTTCCTTTGACTTTCGTATATAATCAATTCAATTGTTAATTACGCGAAGAGGCATTATACAGTTACAGTCACAGGGTGGATGAGAGCACTCATTTTAAGGAAAAAAATTTAAAATACCAAAAAGAAATAAAAAATAAAACTTAAGAAAATCAAAGAAAAAAAACTAAAAAAGAAATTAAAAACGGTTGAAGGAGAAAAAACTAAATCACAAAAACTATGGAACCAAAAAAGAAATTGGAAAAAATAAAAAATAAAAACCAAAAAAAAAATTGGAAACTGTTGGAAGGAGAAAAAGCTGGAGAAAATCACGAAAACTATGGAACTAAAAAGAAATTGGAAAAATTAAACTATGGAACCAAAAAGACCTTTCCATTGCATCCGAGGCAAAAAAAAAATTGTTAGAAGGCCATTTTGGCCCCCCACCACGCTGTACGGAGCATTAATATTTCAAAAATTTGTAAAAAATAAAAAATAAATAAAAATATATAAGCGCTTTTGTAAGATTTGTACTAAGTGCTTTTAAGCGTTGTTCCAAGCGCTTACAAAGTGCTGCAAGGGGGGCTTCGACCCTTCCAAGGCCTTAGCTCCCATTTGGGGACTGAGTCTCCCTCGGGGACCTCAACCCCTTCAAGGGCCTCGACCCTCATTTCACAGGCTCTACGCCTTATTTGAGGCCCAACCCCCCTCAATAAATTAGGACGCCACCCTCAAATAAGCCTGGTTTGGGATGTGGCCTCCCCCCCACCCTTTATTTAGTTTTTTTAAATCTTCAGAACGCCTTCATGCATCCGGCTTAGCCTCTATCCTGATTTTTTTTTGCATTTGTGCCACCAAACTTGGCTTTGTAATTAGTCATCGCTAAGTTTAGCAAATCCTGCTATTTTTAGCAGTGCCCTATTTTGGTGGAGACTTTAGTGATTTTTTCCAAATTTGGTGGCTCTCTAAACTACCTAACAGTGTCTCCATATCTGACAAAATTCTAAGACTATCTAGAGACTTCTTGTTATGTAGAAAAGAGAGACTAGCTCAATAGATCAAACTAGGTCAAACCCTCTTCTAGAAAACATTAGGACACAAACCGAGCTTGGCTTCTACCCAAGAAGGAGAGCCAAACTTTCTATCCTTTTGTTGTATAGAGAAGAAATTAACCAAATCCAGTCAATCGAGCTAGGGTAAAGACAACAAAACCCTAATTGATAAAGATCAGAGTAAAACAGACTGTCGGAAGCAGAAACCCAAAAACCAAATGAACAACAGAGATTAGGGATCAAGTAAGAACCTGGATCTGGAGGTAGAACTGCCCACAACAAGGGCGCTTGGGCGCCCTAAACCCTGATTAGGGTTGGCATAAACTGATAACTCAGATGTCTTCACTTTCCTGTGCTTTTGTCCTCTACCACTTATCTTTGGCCAGTTCCTCCATATATGACATGCACACATGCAAGAAGGAAAATGGTTGGGTGCAATTTAGGATGTTGCCTCAGTCAAGCTACGTGAATGGTGTTTCCACCTCCACAATAGTAAAAATGATAGATAAAGAGTGTGTGCCCTAGGAGGGCAGAGGCAAATCTGAAGTAGAATGGAATGCTAGAACAAAGAATGAAGAAAAGAAGTCACTATTAGAATGGAAACCCTAGCATGCTTGATGCGACATCACAACTTGACTCAAGAAGTTGGTGTAGCCTAAAGAAGTAGAAAGATCTCCACAAGACCTACAATATGTTAGTGTCGCAACAACGATCCACAATAGAGAGCTTTAGAGAAGAGTAGAGAGCAAGAGAGAGAAGAAGAGAGAGTGCCTAGATTGCTTAGATGTTCAAATGAATAGACTAACTTTCTTTTATATGTATTCCCGTCGATTTCTGGAGAATTAAACCACATGAGGCTAACATTGCGAATCATTTAAGAGGTCCCAAGCTGACAAGCCACTAATTAGGTCAAGGCTAAAAAAGGGACAAGGGTGCTTGGGCGCCCTGGTCCTTTAGCCCCAAACTCCCAAGATAAGGCACTTAAAGTGTCATTAGCCCCACCTTTTAATTATTTTTCTAGGTTTTGTGTATCGAGATCAAGAATTACATGCTTAATGCTCAAAAAAGTGTTGAAATAGGTCATAATAAACAAGTGTAAATAATTTAGGTCCACCCGGGTGCTAAACTAAGTGTAAAATGGTAGTGTACACATTTTATCTATAACACTTCCAAAGTTAGTGGTGATTCTGCCAAATCTGGCGGAGGTCTACTTTTGCAATCTGACCCCTCTCCATTGGCAAGGGCGAAATTGAAGGCAATTTTCAAACACTCTGTTCTGACTCATATTGACTTCATTTCCTGAGCAATTTTTTTGATTTGGGCTATTTTTTTTGCATTCTATGTGTTGGTGCAGATGATTCTTGATTCCAATGCATGGTTTTCCCATAAATTATAGATTCTCATAGGTGGCATTGCATAGTTCTCGTTTTGAAAACTTCAAAGACTCATAACTTTCGAATACAACCTTGGATCGAGGTGATTCATTTTATGAAAGTGCATGATTTTTCGAGTACTTTGTAGTGGTGTCATTGGTTTTACTTGGTTCTAATCTATGATTGTACTTTGAGCATATACTCATTTGTTGAGATTTTGTAATGCATTGAAATCAAGACCACTAAGTATTTCTTTCTAGTGGCAGTTGTAAATGCACTAATTATAAAGTGGTAGATCATATTTTCTTGGGGGTTTCTTTGATTGAGTGAAAAGTAGGGGGTTGTCCTATGTGTGTTCTCTTCTTTTCAACACTGTTTTTTGTATTTTTTTCATCATGGATCAAATAACAGTACCCTTATTAACTACCTACAACTACTTTGAGTGGAAATCATGTATGATAATCTACTTAAGGAAAGCTAGATTACATAGGATAACAATGGGACTTGAAACTGAACCTACTAAAGATGAATATAAGCCTGAGTGGTTTAACAAATGTGATGACGCCTATGGAACATTGTGTTTGTCTATTTCTCCTGATTTACTCTTTTACATTGAGTCTTTGAATTCACCAAATGAAATCTGGACAAAGCTAGAAACGCTATTTGGCACACAAGATTCAATGAGGGGTCCTATGTTGGAAAATGAGTTAATTAGTTTAAGTCCAGGCAAGTTCAACACAATTCAAGATTTTTTCACAAAATTGAAATAACTAAGACTGCAATTAAAACAATGTGGAATTGAAAAGAAAGATGAACAAATGATTCTTGGTATTCTCTCTAAGCTAAGTACAGAATATCATGTATTTGTTTCTACCTTTTATGCTACTAAGGGTGCACTTGGTACTCAATTCACCATGCCATCTTTGGATGATTTTGCTATCTCTCTCACATGGGAGCAGGATAAGCTAATCCAAATGGGCACTCTTAAATCCTCTAAGTCACATGCTCTGGCTGCCAACCAAGGCACAAAAGAATAGAAAGGACAAAGTAGTAACAATAAGGATAAGAAACAAAAGAATAACAAGGAGAAGAAGGATCCAAAACTAGTTGCTTCAAAAGTAGCTAATGAGACCCAATCTTCTAAGGGCGACAAGCCTAAGAAAGAGAAGGTCCAATGTGCCTATTGTAAAAGACCTGGTCATGATGAGCATAAGTGTTTGAAGAAAGAAATTGATCACTTGACACACGTTCTTGAGAAGAATAATATCATTGTTGTTGAGTCTATCAAACAAAATTCAAATGAAGGGTCTAACAAGGCAAAAGAATACAACAAGGGGAAAGGAAAGGGCAAGGCCCTTGTAGTAGAACTGCTTCACAATATTCCACTCGGGTTCTTGATTCGAGTGCTTCACACCACATGGATTCATCTAAGGAAGAACTTACATCTTTGGAGCCGTGTACTATGCCTTCTATTTTGATGGGTGATGACACTCCTATTAAGGTGTGTGGGAGAGGGCATGTTGATGTGTGGGATGGCACATTCCATGATGTTCTTTATGTGCCCTCATTATCAACTAATCTCATGTTAGCATATCAGATCACTCACACAAGTTCAAGCAAGCAAGTTGAGTTCACTCCTGATTCAATGGAGATTTATGAATTACACAATGATTCTATAGTTGTAGTTGGGAGAGTAGATCATCAGTCATGGCTCTATTTGTTTTCTCACTTTATTGTTGATCCCCCTTTGTCTGTTTTGCTCACTCATTCTAATGATGTGAGTAGATTATGGCATGAGCGGTTTGGCCATCTTAACTTCTGCTACTTGCAGCAGCTCAACCAGCAAACCATGGTCTCAGGGTTGCCATCAATTCATTTTTCAGGTGGTGTTTGCCAAGGTTGCATTCTTGGTAAACATCCCAAGGAAAAATTTGACAAAGGTAAGGCATGGAGAGCTTCACAAATACTGGAGTTAGTTCACAATGATTTGGTTGGTCCATTTCCTCGTCCATCCTTCAACAAGGCTAGATTTGTTCTAACTTTCATTGATGAGTTTTCTCGATATACTTGTGTGTACTTCCTCAAACAGAAATCTGAGGTATTTGATCACTTTTAGGACTTCAAAACTTTCGTACAAAAGCAATCCAGGAAAGCCATCAAAGTTTTACACATTGATAATGGTGTTGAATATGTCAACCATCGTTTTGAGCAGTTTTGCACTTCAGAGGGGATTGATTTGTAGCACTCTGTCCCATACACTCCTCAGTAGAATGGTGTTGTAGAACGGTGTTGCATAATGGAAGAATAAGTCCTTGAAGGAAATGGAAAACTGCATAATTCACTCCAAATCTCTTGCATCACAGTTTTGGGTAGAGGCCATTAACTATGCTTGTTATATCCAGAACCGTGTTCTTCACTAGGTCTTGAAGGGAGTCACTCCTCTTGAAGCTTAGAGTGGGCAGAAACCATCAGTTAAGCACTTTCAAGTTTTTGGTTCTCTTGCATGGGCCCACATTCTTGTAGAGAAACGTAAGGCCTTGGATCTGCAGAGCAGGCCTTGCATATTTATAGGCTATCCTGATGGTGCGAAGGGTTATCGGTTGCTCCACCCTACTACACATGAGTTGTTTATTGAGAGGAGTGTTCAGTTTGAGGAGGGCTCTTCAAGCTCAATTCCTATCACTTCTCCACCTCCTTCTACTTTGAGATTGGAGTCACTTGGGCTACATGACAAATCTTCTAATGAGTCAAATTCATCTGAGCATATTCATGATGATGAGTCTTCTACCTCCACTTCCAATACCGATAGCAATTCATAGGATTCACCTCCTTCCTCTCCTAGTCATCATTTAGAGGGTGATGATTCTCCTCCACATTCTTTGACTTCTAGTCCACTTTGGGCTAGATAGACCTTGCAGTCTGCATGCAATTGGGTTGGGGATCCATCAGTCACTAGGCAAACTCATTCACAATTCTAGGATGCTCCACATGTCTTCATTACTACTATCTCTGATACACAATCCTTTCAAGAGGCTTCTAGTATTTCTAAGTGAGATACAACTATACAGGAGGATTATAGTTCCTTGATGAGGAACCACACTTGGGATCTTGTCCCTCTTCCTAAGGGAAGAAAACTTGTTCGATGTAAGTGGATCTATCAAACAAAGTTTGCAACAGATGGGTCGGTTGATAAGCATAAGGCTCGCCTAGTCTCCAAAGGATTCTCCCAGGTTCCTAGGATTGACTCCTTTGAGACTTTTGCAATGGTTGCTAGAATGAACTCCATCTGACTTGTTCTTGCCATTGCTACAGCCAATCGTTGGGAAGTACACCAGATGGATGTGAAGAGTACTTTTCTTCATGATGACCTTCAGGAGGAGATCTACATGGAGTAGCCACAAAGTTTCGTTAAGGATTCTTCACTTGTGTACCACCTTCGAAAGTCTCTTTATGGCCTAAAATAAGCTCCTCGGGCCTGGTATGCCAAGATGGACTCCTTCATTTTGACAGTTGGGTTCACTCGGTGCCATTCTAATCCCAATGCCTACATTTTGTAAAAGGATGATTCACTCCTATTTATGGTTTTGTATGTTGATGACTTGTTGATCACAAGGAGTTCTTCATCCACCATTGGGGTAGCCAAAACTACCCTTCATGACAGGTTTTTGATGACTAACTTGGGCTTGTTGCATTACTTTCTCAAGATTGAAACCTACTAGTCTACTTCAAGGATCACCATCACATAGTCCAAGTATGCTTTAGATTTGCTCTCACAGTTTCATATGGCTGACTGTAAGCCTACTTTGACTCCCTTTCTTTTTGGAGTCAAACTTGAGGCTTAGTGTTCACCATTTATTGATGGAACTTTGTACCGACAACATGTTGGGAGTCTCATTTATCTGACTCATACAAGACCTGACATTCCATATGTTGTAGGCATGGTTTCTCTATTCATGCAAGAGCCCCATGAGCTACACTAGAAAGCAGTCAAGCGAATACTTCACTACATTCAGGGTACTCACAGTTTTGGGATTCACTATGCAACAGACATTTATCTTGACTTGGTGGGCTACACAGATTCAAATTGGGCAGGTAATTCTTAGGATCGCAAGTCTACTTCAGGTTACAACTTCTCACTTGGTTCTAGTCCTGTTTGTTGGTCAAGCAAGAAGCAGTCTGCTATTGCTCTATCTTCTATTAAGGCCAAGTAACAGGGGGTTGTGAATGTTGCCACTAAGGCCATATCACTTCAAAATCTTCTCACTAAGTTTGGTATCTAGATCAGATGGCCATCGACTATTTTGTGACAACCAGAGTGCCATTCAGATCTCACAAAAGTTAGTCCATCATCAACAGACCAAACAGATTGAGGTCCACATGCACTACATCCAGGAGCTCATCCATGGGCACATCATCGACCTTCACTACTGTCCAACTTTCAAGCACATTTGTGAGCTTTGATGGGGGTGTCTGAGACTTCATCTTCTAGGGGGCTTCAACCTCTCACTCGGAGTCTTGACTCTCTCTACCCTAGGGGGATTTTTCTATACATGGGTACCTCATTAGGCTTGATTTTTTGGGACCCATGGTCTTTTTATCCACCTAAGTTGCGCTTAAGGGGGGTGTTAGTGTAGGTTTTTATTTCCTAGATAGGTTATTTATTTTCCTATATTCCTAGGTTTTTCCTACACCTTTTATTAATCTTGCTTAGGTTCATAAAGCATGTTTAATTAAGTGAGTGGGTTATGAAGTGTCACCATCCTACAAGGGAGCACCCATTAGCTATCTTGGGAAGATACTTTGATATCTTTAAACTGATAGATGGTTGCTTCCTATTGGTTGGTGTTGCCACTTCCACCCTCTCCCTTTTCTATATAAACATGCTACCTAGCTTGTATTAGGTATATTTTTACTTTTGCATCCTCATAATGCTATTCTATTTTTGGAGCATTTGCATTACTCTTGTGGAGACTAACTCTATGTTATTATTTTGATCTTGTATCATTTGCTTTCACATTTTAATATCTATTCGTTTGCACTAGTTTTCTGGGTTATTCATCTTTTCAAATTCTAACACATGGTTCGATTTCATATCTAGTTTTTGCATCCATGTAAACAATTGAAGAGCCTCTCTACCATATCCATTTTTGGCATAACCACAATAATTGTAATCCATGATACTACATTAAGCTCTAACATTCTACCAAACACTTTATGTTCCTCCATGTTTCCACATTTGAAATACATATCAATAAGGGCGTTGCTAACAAAAATAGGTTTGTTGTATCCAATTTTAATAACACGGACACAAACCTGCTTACATTGTCCTGTAGATGCTAAGTTGGAACATGCAATGGGAACACTTGAAAAGTTAAACTCATTTGGCTTCATTTCTATCCACAACATCTTACAAAATCATTTCAATGCCTCTTCACTATATTTTGGGCATACATTGTGATAAGTGCAGTCCATGAAACTAGATCAGTTTTCACTACCATTATGCTACATCACATGCATATAGACATTATGTCTATTCTTCCTCTAATCTTCAGCGATATGCAAATATCAAACTATGCAAAAGGAATATTTTTTTGGTAGAGGGTGAGTTGGAAGAGAAAGAGTTGTTATGAGGATAGATGGAAGGATATACAAATTTGACTTGCATTGCAGACAAGTGTTATTTGTGACTTATGTCATGGATCCACTTGAACATTCCACAAAAGTTATAAAATAGTGTCTATCTTATAATCAATTTTGTGGCAAGTAGCAGGTAGCTTAATCTGTCAAATACATTCTTTTTTTAAATTAAATTACTATGAAGTTGCCACGTGCCTTCTTTCTTTTCAATAGTAATTTTTTGTTGGAAAACTAAATCTGTGTATAAATAATTTTAGGTAAATTAATGACACTAGACCATCTTTGAATGTAGCATTGATGACACTAGATTGTTAATATTTTATTTTACTATAATTTAAAATTTTAATTTCATTTTATTGTTTATGTTTTGGTACTTTTAAATGGGGTTTTGCTTGATTTTTGTTATTTTCATGGCAAAGAGGTTCCTTTCACAGAGACATTGGGCACATTTAAAAGATTATCTCAAAATGTTTTTCACCTAAAATATGTGTGAGTTTAAACCATATTGCTATAATGACTATGTAGTTGTACTACAACAACAAACAAAAAAATATCTCCTCAAGATGTCTCCTAAACTTCATAAATACTTCTCACGATAACTAAAGTATAGCAAAGTAAGGGAGGGGTGTCTCTCCTTCCCCATAATAAGTAAAAATAGGGTAACCAAAAGCAACATTAACATGTTCTTGAAATATATGGTGCATTGCTAGTCATTAGAGTGGCTCCTAAGCACATCAATGATAATCCAATTTCACACACTTACAAAGTCTAGGAGTAGCTTGTTTCCTTGGACAAATAAAAAGAGATAAAAAATTATTTAAGGAGTATTTCCTAAGCTTAAATCCAAATTTGAAGCTTAGGCCTGAATTCTAATCACGAGCCTTTGAGCCAATGTTGAATTGGGTAGAGCAAACCCTCTTGCTAGGCTAGAAGCTAGATTCTCATAGGTGTAATCTCTGGTCACTAGTCACCAGAATTGCTTGGCCCTAGGTAAGCATCACAAAATCCCTGCCAAAGAATATGTCCCTAGTTAAGCTTTGTAACAAGCCAACTCTTGTTAATCTAAAATTAACCAACTTAATCATCATTAAGTCTAAAATCATGATTAGCATAATCAAAGAGAAACAAATAACAATCAATATGATAATCAAAATCAATATGCGTATCTTTTCTGGACACATCAAAACTGAAATTTACAATTATGCCAAAGATATCATATTCGTGATTTACTTTCACTATACATTTAGAATGTTTTGCTCATAGCATCAATGATAAATTATACATAATGATGACACCAAGTCATAAAAGATAATGTACTGTATCTAGAATATTAACATCTATCTTCTTAAGCCTCAACTAGTCTTATGCTTGAAAAGGAGAGCATCACCCAAGAGCTTTTCCTCCAACCATAGACCGGTGGTCCCCTGCACAACTTCCTACCTAGAAGGAGCCCTACCCTTCATGAAGGGAATAGATATAAGGAACCAATTAGTTTGCCATCTAAGTATTTGGTGTTGTGTCCTTCACAATACTTCATGGTCATACAACTATAGATCCACTCTAACTATGTATGACACTACTAGAAGCATTGTGCCATCGGGAGCACAGTGAACCGACTAATGCATGCAGAGACAGATGCATTACTTTGGGAAAAGATTTATATACACGACATTTTGCAGTGAACGTAGTCAAATGTTCACACACCTTGACTCGACTTAGAAGCTATCTCATCCTACAATTTTTAATTTTGACCATCCTAGGTCATAATAAAAAAGTTAGGTTTAATTCAACCTCAATCCACTTTCTTGGACTTTTGACTCTGGTATCCAGGAGTACATCTAGTGATTATTTGTTGTCTATGAAATAGGGAACCCTTTACTCCACGTCACTCTATTCCCATTTTTCTTTGCTTTCAATTTTGTGTTCATAGTTTCCAAATCTCAAAAGACCATCCTCGATATAAGTTTTTCTATGGTTACTTGTGTTCAAGGTTTTCATCGATTTCATATCGATCATACGAATTGCCAATATAGGCCAATAGTCATTCGTTTGTCAAAACAATTCAAATAGGTTCTCTAAACCCTTAGCTTCATTCATGAAGCTTGCCATAACAAAAGAGACATATACATAATACGTACTCTACTACAAAGTTATCACACTCATTTTCAATTCTTTCCTTCATGGAAAAGATAGAAATAATGATTCGTGGTTTACTCATTAACATACCAATGTCGACATGCACTCAATGCAGCGTTAAGCAAGGTTTAACAATAATAAACTAGTTCTAAACCATGGCATGAGAAGTCTTGTTACTCTCTTAAAACCTAAAGAGCTTACACTCAAAAGAATAGGGTTAACTTTCATAAACACTACGTGTGCCTTTTTCCCTGTAAATGTCTCAACCATCTTATTAGTTTAAAAATTATCAAAGGCAAGGTTATCAAGAATATCTCATTAATCATATGAATGGCATCGGCCTTCTTTTAGACTATGTTACCTCTCCATAAGGCACTAGCTATCGATCATCATAAAAGGCTCATGATGTTGTGTTACAAGGCTCACAGCTTGGTCGAGGGTAATTATTTGAGGTTATAGCTCTTAGCCTACCCAAAAGACAATCATTTATAGTGCTTGAAAACAAATTATGATTCACTCTCAGCCTTATTGGCTTTGAGAGTTATAGACTGCTATAGTAGTGTTTAAAACCAATCGACCTTTTGGCCTCAAATGAAAACAGTTCTTTGGTTAAACTAAAACACATTCCTTTATAACTCTTCGACCACGAAGGCCTTAACAAAGTTATCCACATATTAAAATCTTTGAAAAGGATAACATGGTTGGCCTACAACCATATCTTATGATAACACTTGAATGCTACTACATTCCACAAAAGAATACAATTGTGATAACAGTCTTACCTCAAAAAGTGTATAGTGTTTACGTTATATCCAGTCGAGAGCAGCTGTAGGATCCATTGCTCACTTCTCCTCGCGGGCTCCCAACAATGAAGTGCTACTCTCTCTGTAGCTTTCCTTCCCATCTCTCCTCATATAAGATAACTGATACTCTACAAAAACATCACATAACAATAACAAAAAACAAAACCCTTCTTACTCAAAAAGGCTCTTCCTTGCATGTCGACCCACCACCTTCCATGATACCTGCCACCTTCAACATGGGGTGTGGGTTCTAATCTGGTGAGCATCTTGCCACGCACGGCCAAAGACTCTAAAAATAACCAAAAACTACTTCCCACTCAGAAGCTACAACAATTGTTCAAGATTATGGCAACTCTACCACTGATACCACTCCCTCCACTCATCGTGGATAGTGGTATAGTTGGTGACATAATATGAAATCTTACATCACCAAGTGATCGACCACTTAAAGGCATAGACAAGTCTCACGTACTATCATTAATAAAGAAATGATACTATAGGGATATCAAATAATCTAGGGTATTACCTAGCTATGTTATCATCCTAGAGGTAGAAACATAACCATGCAATTATGGGGTCGAGTCTTACTCCCCTAATTTACTATATTAGACTTAGCAAAGATGTTTAAATGATAAGCACAAGGTTTATTAAAGGAAAGTTACGAAAACAAGGAAAACTTGACATCACACATGCTTACTATTGACTGCAATGATGTTCTAAGAACATCACTTAGTTGATCTGACATAAATAATGTCAAGAGACCCTAACACGACTTTATCGACTATAGTCGAATTGAAATCAACTTTCAAGGATAAAAAGACTTATACTCGCCTTGACTTACTTGATTCACAAATAATCAATTTGATACTCAGGTGGCATTTTGATCTATTCCAAACATCTAGTTCCTTCTTCCTTGATGATACTCTCCTTCCATCCTCAAAGGAAGATTATTTTCCTGGTTACACTCACAACCATATAATCATGATCAGTGTATCATCATTTAATTCATAAACCATTATGATCAAATAATCTTAGTAATAAGTAATCTCATGCTTAATATATACATAAATCAATATCTATGTAATCAATTATTTCACTTGATATTGTCCATGAACATCAAATCATTAATCTAAGATTAATTGTCCTATTTACAACATAAAAGTGAAATTAAGTTTAATCATAAGTTGGGGATGTAACATAACTCCCCCCATAAGAATCATCATCCTTGATGATTTAATGTCTTCAAAAGTCAAACCAACATAATGAAATAGTGTTTACTCAACATAGTAAAAAAAGTTTCAAAAGAGATGGGGAAATCTTGCATAAGTATCATCATAGTTCTCCCAGGTGGCATTTTCTTCAACATATTGGTCCTATTGGACCTTGCATTGGGTTACCTCTTTGTTACGTAAGCGTAGCTTACGTGTTTCGAGCATCTTGATGGGCTTGATCACGACCACCCCTGGGTCCTTCACCTGGATAGCATTCCAATCAAGAATAGGGATATGATTATCTCTTGAAACAAACTTTTTCAAATAGGAAACATGGAAAACATTATGCATCATGGCAAGAGCTGGCAGCAAAACAATCTTATATGCGACTAGGTTGACCTCTTCGAGAACTTCAAAAGGACCCACATATCCAGGAGCCAATTTGGATGTCTTTCCAAACTTAATAGAGCTCTTTTGGGGTTTGACCCTTAGGACTTTTGCTCCCACTAAGAAATGTCTTGCGATACATTTAGCATCTGCATAACTTTTTTGCCTATCATTGGCTTTCGCTAGCCTTTTCTTAATTAGACGGACTTGCTCTTCCATTTCTAACAACATATCTGGACCAAGGCTAACCCTATCTTCTAGCTTATCTTAGCTTATAGGGGTTCGACACTTTCTTCCATATAATGCTTCAAATGGAGCCATCTTTATCGTAGAATAGTAGGAATTATTATAGGCAAATTCCACCAGAGGAAGATAATCTTCCCATTTGTATTGTTGATCCATGCAATACATTCTCAATAAATCTTCTAGCAGTTGGTTTACCCTTTCAGTTTGGCCATTTGTCTCAGGATGATAAGCAGAGCTTATATTCAACTAGGTTTCAAGTGAGGAAAACAAGGTTTGCCAAAACTTTGATGTCATACGGGCATCCCTATCTAAGATAATCTTCTCCGGAATACCATGCAACCTAAAAATTTCTTGTACAAATTTGCGGGCTATGATGGGTGCTCCATCCATTAAATTCCCAAGAATAAAATGTGTCGCCTTGGTGAGTCTATCCACCACAACCAGAATAGCATTGTGCATGTTCTTTGACATAGGAAGTCTTTGCACAAAATCCATGCTAATGATTTACCACTTCCATTCTGGATTTTTGTGAGGGTATAATAGTCTCGTCGGGTGATGGTGTTCTGCCTTCACCCTCTGGCATTCTAGATATGCAGCTACAAATCTTATAGTATCCCTCTTCATTCCCTTCCAAAATTATAAGGGTTTCACATTACCTAGTAACTTTGTTACTCCAGGATGTCCAGAATAAGGTGCAAAATGAACCTCTTTCCACACCATATTCCTTAACTCCTTGAAATTCAAAACATACATCCTTCCTTTATACCTTAATAACCTAGTTGGTTCAAGGTAAAATTCATCATATTTTGGATTTTGGGGATTCTCCAAAAGGGTCTGTTTTACTTGCTCGTAAAACTCATCTCCCTTAGACTTTTGTAACACCCAATTCTTAAAATCAAAATGTATGGAGATCATTGAGGAGATATGTCTTCCCTTACTTAAGGCATCTGCCACTCGGTTTTCCTTCCCTTGAACATATTTAATCTCAAAATCATAATATGAGATTAACTCTAACCACCTTCTTTGGAAAGCATTTAAATGTGGTTGAGTAAACAGATATTTAAGCCCTTGGTGGTCTATTTTGAGTTTAAAGGGTTTCCCAAGCAAGTAATGTCTCCACATTTGCAGTGCATGAATTACTGTTGCTAATTCCAGATCGTGTGGGGCATAGTTTTGTTCATAAGTTTTTAGTTTCCTAGATTCATATACAATAACTTGTCCATCCTAGACTAGTACACCACCTAAGCCTTCCCCTAAGGCATTGATAATGACTACAAATTGACCTTCCGATTCAGGTACTTTTATGATAGGTGGTGTAGTTAACCTTTCCTTCAGTTGGTCAAATGCCTCCAAGCACTTGTTTGACCACTCAAATCTTTTGCCTTTTCTCTGCAAAGAAGTAATAGGATAAGCAATTTTTGAAATGTTTTTCACAAATTTTCTATAGTACCCTCCTAGGCCCATGAAACTTTGGACCTCATGTACATTCCTTGGTGCTGGCCATTCCAATATGGCTTTAATCTTGGCTGGGGCCACAGCTATTCCCTTAGCTGAAATTATATGGCCCAAATACTATACTTCCTTTTGAAAGAAAGTACACTTGGAGAGCTTGCCATACAGTTTATGCTCTCTCAACCTCTAAAGAACAATCTTTAAATGTTGAAGGTGTTCTTCCTCATTCTTAGAGTAGATTAGGATGTCATCAAGAAAAACTAGGATAAACTTGTCCAAACAGTGTCTGAACACACTGTTCATTAAGTTCATAAACATTGTAGGTGTGTTTGTTAATCTAAAGGGCAAGATAATAAATTTGTAATGCCCATACCTTGTACAGAAGGTTGTTTTGTTGATATCCCCTTCCTTCATCCGCAATTGATGGTACCCAGATCGAAGATCAATCTTAGAAAATACAGTTGCTCCTCTCATTTGATCGAAGAGATCATCAATGTGGGGCAAAGGGTATTTGTTCTTTATTATTGCCTTATTTAACATATGGTAATCTATACATAACCACAATGTGCCATCTTTCTTTTTCACAAATATTACTGGTATTCCCCAGGGTGACATGTTGAGCCTTATCAGTCCTTTATCCAACAATTCCTGCAATTGAGCCTTTAGCTCCATTAACTCAATTGTGGTCATTCTATATGGAGCTTTAGATATAGGCTTTGATCTTGGAATTATATCTATAGAGAAGTCAAAAGCTCTTTTAGGAGGTAATCTCGGTAGCTCATCTAGAAATACATCCTCAAAATCTCTAAGAAAAGGGTACATGTCCATATTTGATCTCTCCTGATCTATGGACTACCTCTTCTCAACTCCATTGATTTTCTGAGATTCATAAAACATTAAGTCATCTTGAAAATTAGTTTCCTCAAAACTATTTAGTTTCTCCATTTTGATAGCAAAAAGCTGGCATCCTTTTCTTTGAGCTCTTTTCATTTGTAGGGCATAAATTTGTCTTAGTTTGACCTCACTAGGGTTTCCTTTTAGAAAAACTTTGTTCCCTAGGCCATCTAGACATTCTATTGTTTTGGCATAACAATTCACCTTAGTCCAATGTCTCCATAACCAGTTTATCCCAAGGATAACATTATATGAGCCTAATGGGGCTATGTAAAGGTTCACCTCAGTGGAGAAACTTGGAAGTTCAACCTTAGCCTCAAACAAGCATTGCTCTACCTGAGCTTTGGTCTGATTTGCATATTCAACTGACCAAGTGTTTGCCATGTATCTAGCTTTTCTAGAAATTTTATTTAAAACTTTAACGGAAACAAAACATTATGTAGCACCAGTTTCTATCATAACTGAAATTGGGAAACCAGATAAAATACTTGTAGTTTCAATGGGAGTGATTTGATATTCAGCTTGCCTATTATCCAGGGATGCATGTATGCATTGCTGAAAAGCCACCTGCTGAGAGGGTAAAGGATTTCCTTGTGGTTGCGTTCCCTACATCTTGTTAGAATACTGGTTGGCATAATGATCTCTGCCACATGTATAACACCCTCCCACGGGTCCTCGCCTCTTTGAGGCTTCCCAAAATTATCTCCATTTTTCTTGGAGTTATTATTGTCCTTATTTGCCCCCTGGATTAATTTTGCTTATTCTTGGACCCTTTATCATTTTTCTCTGAAAAGTCTTGCTTTTTACCCTTTTTCTTAGAGGATTGGGAGGTTTGAGACCAATTATACCTTTTTTGGTTCCTTTCCCTATAAGCAAACATAACTTTCAATTTTTGTTCCTGTTTAATAGCTTTTTCATAAACCTGGTCCATTGAGGTGGGACCATGCACATCAACTTATCCCCAATCTGGGTGTTCAATCCCATAATAAACTTTTGAATGCGAAACCTTTCATCTTGTTGATATTGCGAAACATTAGGCGAGTGAACTTTTCCTAGTATTCGTTCATAGTTAATTCACCCTATTTCAGATTCTAAAAATCCATAAGCTTTTGGTCACAATACAACTAAGGCAACCATCTTTGCCTAAAGAGTTCCACAAACCTATCCCAGGTTAAACTCGTAGACCTCAAGCCTAACTCCATTTTCTTATTCATCCACCATGGGGATGCTTCACCCTCCAACTAGTATGCTCCCCATACCGCTTTGGTGATTTTAGTATAATTTCTTATTTTGAAGTATTTTTCCATCTCTGTAAGCCATGCCTCTACGACATCTTCGCTTACAAACCCATCAAACTTGGGAGGCATAACTTTCTTCATATCTCGAGATAATTCCAAAGCCAAGTGGCTTCTTTTATCCTCTTCATGTCTGGCCTTGGAGTTATTCTCTCTGCATTCACTTTGGGTGGTGTCCTCATGACGTGCCTCGCCATCACCCCCATAATAGGCTTCCCACCTGGGTCCATGCTGACCCCTGACCTCCTGCTCGAGAGTTCCAATTCTTGCTCTCGTCTCTTGGAGCATAGCAAGGATCTGGTTGAGTTTAGATTCAGAGTGGCCTAAAGGTTGCCCTTCTTCCTGGCTATCTCCCATATTGGTTCTTGTCTGAACCGTGCTGTAATATACTTCTCCTAAAGTTTGCAAATTGATCATTCAATTAGTTTTTCATACCATCGAATACATTCATAAATGTAAATTCATTCTCATTCAAATAATCTTTAACAAGAAAGGAAAGATTTGCCAAAATTTTAAAATGTATTATAGTTTTCCATGGATTACATATAATCCATCCATAGTTACAAATTTTTTGTTTACATCTTGCTACTGCAAGTCATTATCGGGTTAGGATATCTACCCAAGTTCATTTCTCATTCTTGGAATTTATCAAATTAGTTTTAGGAGGTGTACGTACTCGCAGGTACTTGTCCATAACCTCCTGAGTAACATTAGGATTCTTAAGATCACTTTCCAAGATTGGTTCTTCAGGTGCATAGGGTTTCACTGATTCATTTTTCAGAGATAGGAGTAGTAATCCTAACTGCTTTCCTCATCTCCTGCTTGATGTGTTTAACAACATCAATGAAGGTTTCATCATCAGCCAACCATGTGCCTACCAAGCAACTAGTTTGTTCAAGGCATTTCATCCTTGAGGCTCACTCCCTTAAGGCCTTAAGATAATGTCCATTTCCCATTACCTTCTTTCTAGGTGTTATTCTTATTCTTACCATTCTGGAATAAGAACATCCAAACATTAGCAACCGTTAATGTTGGAGAGAAAAAAAAATATCATGTAGTGAGCTCATAGGTCCATGTATTGAACTCGGTAGCTCTGATACAATATGCAACAAGCCAACTCTTGTTAATCCAAAATTAACCAAATTAATCATCATTAAGTCTAAAATCATGATTAGCATAATCAAAGAGAAACAAATAACAATCAATATGATAATAAAAATCGATATGCATATGTTCCGTTAATGTTGGAGAGAAAAAAAAAATATCATGTAGTGAGCTCATAGGTCCATGTATTGAACTCGGTAGCTCTGATACAATATGCAACAAGCCAACTCTTGTTAATCCAAAATTAACCAAATTAATCATCATTAAGTCTAAAATCATGATTAGCATAATCAAAGAGAAACAAATAACAATCAATATGATAATAAAAATCGATATGCATATCTTTCCTAGACACATCAAAACTAAAATTTACAATTATGCCAAAGATATCATATTAGTGATTTACTTTCACTATACATTTACAATGTTTTGCTCATAGCATCAATGATAAATTATACATAATGATGACTAACAAGTCATATAAGATAATGTATTGTATCTGGAACTTTGACATCTGTCTTCTTAAGCCTCGGCTAGTCTTCTGCTTGGAAAGGAAAGCAACACCAGAGAGCTTTTCCTCCAACCACAGACCGGTGGTCCCCTGCACAACTTCCTACTTGGAAGCAGCCCTACCCTTCATGAAGCAAATAGATATAAGGAACCGCTTGGTTTTCCATCTGAGTATCTAGTGTTGTGTCCTTCACAATACTTCACGGTCATACAACTATAGATCCACTCTAACTATGTATGACACTACTAGAAGCATTGTGTCATCTAGAGCACAGTGAATCAAGCATGTAGAGACAGATCATTACTTTGGCCAAAGATTTATATACATGATGTTTTGCAATGAATGTAGTCGAATGTTCACATTGTTAGAAATGAAAGCAACACTACTTTAATGGAAATCTATTTCGAATAAATTTCAGCAATCTTTAACTATGCTTTAACAATGGAGATTGTAACATAACATAAAACCTACAATACATAAATATACTAGAAACATAATGAAGCACATAACACAAGTGTTTAACATGGAGAAAACCCTTTTGGGTAAAAAACCTCACCAAGAAAAGAGGCCAAGTTGTATTATCTTCACAAAAGGAGATTACAAATACATTCACTTCCTCTGTCCTCCAACCTTCACTTCGGCAGAACTTGGGTACCTATAAACTATTATATGCATCTCATCTATTATGCTATGGTTTATATAGAATTTACACAACCTCAAGGCATTAAATGACTTCTTACAAGCCCATAACACTTGTCAAGAGTCAACAATACAACATTGGCATCCATGGCCAAGAATAGGCTCTTACGAGGTCATAAATGCTGTCATACATGCATCCTACACTTAGAAAAATGTGCCCATGCAAGCTTGAACGCCTTAGGGCCAAAAATAGCCAATTACAGCATCTTATGACGCGTCATATGCTATTATCAGTGTCATAGATTCTTATGACAACTTACAGTTGTCATAGAATCTCTTACACCTTCTTACAGCATCTATGACGTGCGTCATAACACTAAAAATAGATTATTCCTCCACATGTGCACCCCACTTTGACCAATTACCATTTACCATAGTAAATGACATCTCATAACTACCACCGGTAACTCTGGGACTTACCGTGCAGTAACTCTGTAATTACCGTGGACAGTAAATAATTTTTACCACTATCGGTGAAACTTGTACATCCCTTATGGGTAATTACAAATAATAAATGGAATAATACAATAATGGGAATTACAAGGTTAATGGCACCTTATCCCAACATTCTCCCACTTGACATTATACGTTGTAAATCAACCCATAAGAAATCAAATGAAAAATAATCAGGCACTAGAAACAAGGCCCATGGCCTCTCTGCACTACACAAACTTCTCTGTGCTCATAGGCTTGGTCAATGAATCTGCAACATTCTTCTCAGTGTCTATGTTCTTCAGCTCAATTTCTCCATTTGCAACCAACTATCAAACAAAGTGATACTGAACATCAACATGCTTAGTCTGGGCATGATACATGGGATTCTTGGCCAAACAGATAGCACTCTGGCTATCACAACCAATCTGAATGATTCTGCAATCAAAACCAATACTTGTACACAGTCTCCTCAACCAAACTGCCTCCTTAGAGACATGAGTAGCAGCCATATACTCTGCTTCTATGGTGGACAAAGCAACTACGGGATGCCTCTTACTCATCCAACTCACTGCACCTCCAAACAGAGTAAACACATAGCCACTAGTGGACCTTCGACTATCCAAGTCACCTGCCCAATCTGCATCAACAAAACCCTGTATGTCCAAAGATTTATCGGCACTATTAGTACCAGAATAAACCAAACAATGATCAGGAGTACCTGCAAGATATTTAAACACCATCTTTGCATAGTTCTAATGTTGTCTACCAAGGTTAGACATAAATATGCTCAAAACTCCCATTGCTTGGGCAATATCTGGTCTAGTGCAAACTATTGCATACATCAAACTCCCTACAACACTAGCATATGGCACATTAGACATATCCTCAAGATCATCCTCAGTCTTTGGACACATATCTAATGAAAGCTTAGTACCAATGGGTAAAGGAACTCTAATTGGGTTACAGTCCTACAAACTAAACCTTTGCAAAATAGTATTCACATACTTTGTGACAACCAAAGATTTCTATTAACTCTGTCCCTCCTGATCTCCATTCCCAAAATATACCTTGCAGCACCAAGATCCTTCATCTCAAATGCACCTAAAAGTTGGGCTTTAATCTCACTGACCATACCCTTAACATGTCATCAATATACAAAGCAATAACCAGTATAGAATCATCAACACAATGAATGTAAACACAATGATCCTCCTCGCTTCTAACAAAACCCAATTTTAAAACAAATGAATCAAACTTTTGATACCACATTCTGGGAGACCATTTCAAACCATAGAGAGACCTCTTTAACTTGCAAACCCAATGTTCTTTTCCTTTTACCTCAAAACCTATAGGCTATTGCATATAAATTTCTTCTTCAAGATCTCCATGCAAGAACGCAGTCTTAACATCCATTTGCTCAATCTCCCAATCCTAAGTTGCGGCAATGGATAAGAGAAATCTAATTGAAGTCAATTTAGCAACAAGAGAGAATATCTCACCAAAATCAACTCCCTCTCCTTGGGAGTAACCCTTGGCTTCTCTAATGACCTGTCTTCTCCAAACTTCTTCTTGAAGACCCACTTACAACCTATGGCCTTTCTTCCTTTGGGCAAACGAACAAGATCCCAGGTGTTACAAGAGTCTAAAGCCATCATCTCCTCCTGCATGGATAACTGCTAAGACTCACTATCATCTACAGAAATAGCTTCCCTGTAGGATCTAGGTTCATCGTTAGTACTCAATAAAGCATATACACAATGAAAATCAGGTGGGCTATACCTGTCAACTAGATTCTGTTATCTTGTAGATCTCCTCAAGGGTGGAGTAAGAGTCTCAACTTGTTCTTCTGCATGATCATCTGCACTAACTTCTTCTGTAACAACAGACTCATCTTCATCAGAACTACTCGACTTCTTCTTCTTCTTCACCCTCCAATCCATCATTTTGTTCTTCCTGAGGTGCATCTTGCTGCTCTAAATCAAAGTGCACCTTCTTTACTTTTTCATCTTTTTCTTTTAGCTACTTAGGTTCAAAAATAGCTCTAAGTTCCCTGAAAATAACATCTCTAGAAAAGATAATCCTACGGGTTAGTCGATTCCAAAGCTTATACCCTTTCACATTATCACCATATCCAATGAATGTACATTTTTCGGCCTTTGGATCCAACTTAGATCACTTTTCCTTAGGAAAATGAACAAAAGTCTCACAGCCAAAAACCCTTAAATGTGAAACAGAAGGTTTCTTACTTGTCCACACTTCATAAGATGTTGAATCAAGAGCCTTACAAGGAGATCCGTTTATCAAGTAGCAAGCAGTACACATAGCCTCTGCCCAAAAGCATTTATCCAAGTGTGCATCACTAAGCATACTTCTGGCTCTTTCCATAATTGTTCAATTTATCCTTTCTGCAACACCATTATGTTGTGGTGTATACGGAGTTGTCTTTTGTCTAAATATACTTGGATGCTTGCAAATCTCATCAAATTCCTTATAGAAATATTCCCCTCCATTGTCAAATCTTAATATTTTTATCTTTAAACCTAATTGGTTCTCTACTAAGACTTTGAATTCCTTAAACTTAGTGGAAACTTCAGATTTATGCTTCATAAAATAAATCCATGTAAATCTAGATACATCATCAATGAAGGTTATAAAATAACAAGATTTTCCAATAGATTCATTATCCACAGGTCCAAACACATATGTATGAATAATTTCTAACTTCTCTTTTTCTCTATTACTTCCTGAAGGAAATAATTTTATGTTTTGTTTACCAAACACACAATGCTCACAGAAATCAAAGTGCTCATCAGAATAAGAGAAACTGTCCAACAAATTTTTATTCTTAATAGTTTTTAGTACATTATTGCCTGTGTGGCCCAATCTACGATGCCACAACATACATGTATTTTTAGTAGTGGCCTCAGATACATAGGAGGCATTACAAAATGTAGTGGCTTCAAGCTTAAACAAGTTCCTAAATCTCTTCCCTTTCGCTACCACCAAGTTCCCTCTCACCAATCTACAGCCATGCTTGTCAAATGTCACATGCATTCCCAAATCATTCAACTTCAAAACTGAAATTAGATTTCTAGCTAATCCAGGAACATGCAAAACACCAGGTAGGGTTTTAATCCTCCCATCACTAAAAAACAACAATACATTTCCTTTCCTGACAATCAGATATGTAGAGTTGTCACAAAGGTAGATATTACCTCCATCATATTCTTCATATGTGGAGAACCATTCCTTATGCGGGGTCATATGAAATGAGCATCTTGAGTTAACCAACCAGTGATCATTAGAAATAAGATTACATGCAGAAAGTAAAACTTCACCTGCATTCAAGGACTTACCTGAAGCATTCTCCCACTATTTCTTGGGGTTTTTGCACTCCTTCACATGTCCCCTTTTACCGCAGTTCCAACACTTAACTCTGTTCTTTTTACTAGGAGTCTTAGACCAGCCCTTGGACTTGTCCTTAGCCCCTTTCTGATCTCCTTTAGGTCCCCTTTCCTTAGACCTTCCCCTGACACTGAGAGCATCCCCTGAACTATCTGAACTCTTCTTCCTCAATTCCTGTGATAGTAGCACTGAAACAAGAGCATTCAACTTTGGATCCGCAAGGTTAGCAGTGATAGCGAGGATAACATTCTCCCAAGACTCAGGTAAAGAACACAGAAGTAAGATACATTTATCTTCCTCACTAACACCAACATCTACTGAATCAAGCTGACTCACTAACAAATTAAAAGAATTTAAATGCTCTGCAACTGATTCACCTTCTCGCATTTTCACGAAAAACAATTTTCTTTTTAAATAAAGTTTATTTACCATACTCTTGGCTTGATAGATCTCACCCAACCGTTTCCACAACTTGTATGCATTCTCTTCCTTTGCGACATTCAACAGGACAGAGTCTAAAAGTGCCTTCTTATCCAGTCTATCCCACTCATCTTGAAAGACATCATTAAGTTTCTTCTCTTTTTGGACAGCCAACCACTAGTTTCTGTCTTCCAACAAATCTTCCATTTTCAGCTTCCACAAATCATACCTTGTTTTGTTGAACTTCTCAATGTCCATTCAAGAGGTTGATGCAACGGTAGATGCAACCATAATAACAACACAAGATCTACAAAATAAATGCAACCAAATCTCCCGTTGCAGCTACAGCTTTCACACTACCACCCAAGAGTCAAAGCTGGCCAGGCTCTGATACCAAATGTTAGAAATGAAAGCAACACTACTTTAATGGAAATCTAATTCGAATAAATTTCAACAATCGTTAACTGTGCTTTAACAATGGTGATTGTAACATAACATAAAACCCATAATACATAAATATACCAGAAGCAGAATGAAGCACATAACACAAGTGTTTAACGTGGAGAAAACCCTTTCGGGTAAAAAACTCCACCAAGAAAAAATGCCAAGTTGTATTATCTTCACAAAAGGAGATTACAAATACATTCACTTCCTCTGTCCTCCAACCTTCACTCAGGAAGAACCTGGGTACATGTAAACTGTTATATGCATCTCATCTACTATGCTATGGTTTATATAGAATTTACACAACCTCAAGGCATTAAATGACTTCTTACAAGCCCATAACACTTGTCAAGAGTCAACAATACAACCTTGGCCATCCATGGCCAAGAATAGGGTCTTACGGGATCATAAATGCTGTCATACATGCATCCTACACTTGGAAAAATGTGCCCATGCAAGCTTGAATGCCTTGGGGCCAAAAATAGCCACTAACAGCATCTTATGATGCGTCATATGCTATTATTAGTGTCATAGATTCTTATGATAACTTACAGTTGTCATAGAATCTCTTACATCTTACAGCATCTATGTCATATGTCATAACACTAAAAATAGATTATTCCTCCACATGTGCACCCCACTTTGACCAATTACCATTTACCATAGTAAATGACATCTCATAACTACCGCCGGTAACTCTGGGACTTATCGTGCAATAACTCCGTAATTACCGTGGACAGTAAATAATTTTTACCACTGTCGGTGAAACTTGTACATCCCTTATGGGTAATTACAAATAATAAATGTATCCCAACACACATACATCAACTTGACTTAGAAGCTGTCTCATCCTATAGTTTTCAATTTTGACCATCCTAGGTCATAGTAGAAAAGTTGGGTTTAATTCACCCTCCGTCCATCTTTCTTGGACTTTTAACTTTGGTCTCCAGGAGTACATCTAGTGATTATTTGTTGTCTATGAAATAGGGAACCTGTGACTCCACGTCACTCTATTCCCATTTTTCGTTACTTTTAATTTCATGTTCATAGTTTCCAAATCTCAAAAGACCATCCTCGGTATAAGTTTTTCTATGGTTACTTGTGTTCAAGGTTTTCATCGATTTCATATCAATCATATGACTTGCCAATATAGACCAATAGTCATCCATTTGTCAAAACAATTCAAATGGGTTCTCTAAACCCTTAGCTTCATTCACAAAGCTTGCCATAACA
Organism: Cunninghamia lanceolata; assembly: GCA_027924645.1. Lineage (NCBI taxonomy): Eukaryota > Viridiplantae > Streptophyta > Pinopsida > Cupressales > Cupressaceae > Cunninghamia > Cunninghamia lanceolata. The sequence goes on from BSBN01000806.1 coordinate 1,368,440, forward strand.
AAAGAGACATATACATAATACGTACTCTACTACAAAGTTATCACACTCATTTTCAATTCTTTCCTTCATGGAAAAGATAGTAATAATGATTCGGGGTTTACTCATTAACATGCAAATGTCGTCATGCACTAAATGCAGTCTTAAGCAAGGTTTAACAATAATAAACTAGTTTTAAACCACGACATGAGAAGTCTTGTTACTCTCTTAAAACACAAAAAGGTTACACTCGAAAGAATAGGGTTAACTTTCATAAACACTATGTGTGCCTTTTCCCTATAAATGTCTCGACCATCTTATTAGTTTAAAAACTATCAAAGGCAAGGTTATCGAGAATATCTCATTATTCATATGAATGGCCATCGGCCTTCTTTTAGACTGTTACCTCTCCACGAGGCACTAGCTATCGGCCATCATAAAAAGTTCATGATGCTGTGTTATAAGACTCACGACCTGGTCAAGGGTAATTATTTGAGGTTATGGCTCTTGACCTACCCATAAGACAATCATTTTGCAGTTCTTGAAAACAAATTATGATTCACTCTCAGCCTTATCGGCTTCAAGAGTTATAGATTGCTACAACAGTGTTTAAAACCAATCAGCCTTTTGGCCTCAAACGAAAAACACTTCTTTGGTTAAACTAAAACACATTCCTTTATAACTCTTAGGCCGCGAAGGCCTTAACAAAGTTATCCACATATTAAAATCTTCGAAAAGGATAACATGGTCGGCCTACAACCATATCTTATGATAACACTTGAATGCTACTGCATTCCACAAAAGAAGTTATATCTTGCTGAGAGCAACTGTAGGATCCACTACTCGCTTCTCCTTGTGGGTTCCAACAATGAAGTGCTACTCTCTCTATATCTTTCCTTTCCAGCTCTCCTCAGATAAGATAACCGATACTCTACAAAAACATCACATAACAATAACAAAAAACAAAACCCTTCTCGCTCGAAAAGGCTCTTCCTTGCATGCCAACCCACCACCTTCCACGATACTTGCCACCTTCAACATGGGGTGTGGGTTCTAATCTGGTGGGCATCTTGCCACCCATAGCCAAGGACTCTAAAAATAACCAAAAATGGCTTCCCACTCAAAAGCTAAGACAATTGTTTGAGCTTATGGCAGCTCTACCACCAATACCACTCCCTCCACTCATTGTGGATAGTGGTACGGTTGATGATATAATACGAAAGCTTACATCACCAAGTGCTCGACCACTTAAAGACATAGACATGTCTCACATACTATCATTAATAAGGAAATGATACTATAGGGATATCAAATAATCTAGGGTATTACCTAGTTATGTTATCATCATAGAGGTGGTAACATAACCATGCGATTATGGGGTCGTCTTACTCCCCCAATTCACTATATTAGACTTAGATAAGATGTTTAAATGATAAACACAAGGTTTATTAAAGGAAAGTTATGAAAACAAAGGAAAACTTGACATCACACATGCTTACTATTGACTATGAGGATGTTCTAAGAACATTGCTTAGTCGATTTGACATAAATAACGTCAAGGGACCCTAACATGACTTTATCGACTATAGTCGAATCAAAATTGACTTGCAAGGATAAAAAGACTTATACTCACCCTGACTTACTTGGTTCACAAATAATCAATCCGATACTCAGATGGCATTTGATCTGTTCCGAACATCTAGTTCCTTCTTCCTCGATGATACTCTTCTTCCATCCTCGAAGGAAGATTATTTTCCTGGTTACACTCACAACCATATAACCATGACCAGTGTATCATCATTTAATTCATAAACCATTATGATCAAATAATCTTAGCAATAAGTAATCTCATGCTTAATATAAATATAAATCAATATCCATGTAATCAATGATTTCACTTGATATTTTCCACAAACATCAAATCATTAATCTAAGATTAATTGTCTTGTTTACCACATAAAAGTGAAATTAAGTCTAATCATAAGTTGGGGATGTAATAGTCACTAAGGAAGTGAAGACCCTTGATCTTACTCCTTTGGTTGAATGTTCAAGTACCTTGGATATCACTAAGGATGCGAAGACCATAGATATTTATCCTTTGGTTTCATGTTAAAGCCCCTTGGACATCACTAAGGATGCAATAATAAATTTTTTTAACACTTTACCCTCCCTTCATTCCAATGCTCTCCCTTCAAAAGATGAAGCATCAGTGGATGAGGAGCGGTCTCTCACATTAAATCCCTTGGGATGGATGTTGAGCTTACTCAAAAAGAAAACGATGTCAATTCAATCATCATTAATAGAATTATTCTGCCCACTAAAGGGATTGTGAATAAGTGTACTATTGTTCCTAAAATCGTTGTAGATGAGACACATAATACACCTCCTCACTTCAAACCGGTGGTTATATTTCAACGTGATCCAACACCACCTCAACCCCCGGGTTACATTCTTAATTATACAAAATAAACTACTCAAAAGAATCAAGGTGTTCAAAATATGTCGTAGCATCACACAATTGCTCACACATATAACAACTGTAGTAAAAATAAGCATGCATCGAGTGTGCCCATTTCTCTTCCACCCTCTCAACCTATCCTACCTTAAGAACCTCGTCTTCCTCCACATATTGGTAAATAATATGATCTTGTCGAGCATATCCACTCTACTCTGGCTAAGATCTCTCTATGGGATTTAATACAAACATCACCTACATACCACAGAATGCTCCATGAGGCTCTACAAAAGGTATTTGTTCCACCTTTTGCTAGACCAAATGATGTAGCATCTCTGCTTATTTGTATGCATATGACAACATCATATATATCATTTCAACAACATGAATTACCTCCCATAGAAATTCAAAACCAAAATGAGCCTCTTAGGATATTCGTCATGATTGGTAACATCAGGGTAAGATGCACTATGATTGATGGCGGATGAAGTCTTAATGTTTGTGGAATAGATTGGTTACATAAACCCAATGTTGATACATCTCTCATCAAACTAGATAAAATGAACATTTGTGGCTTTGATAATGTTGGTAGGGCATCACTTGGTATAATCACATTAGATATTAAGGCTAGACCTGTGACACTACCTACCATTATCCATGTCATACCTAATTATCTTTCATACAATCTTCTTCGTGTTATACCATGGTTTCATTCTATAAGGACAATTCCATCTACCCTTCATCGTTCAATAAAATTCATCTTTGAAAATGAAGTACATACAATTAAAGCTGATTTGATTCCAAAAAGTTGCCTACAAACGGAAGTGAGACATCAAATCCCTTTAAGTGATTTGATCCCTTCTTTAACAAAAGCAAAACCTCTATCCTCCACTACTAATAACAGTGTTGGTCAGGATAGTGTTGATTCTTCAAATGCATTTTTTGGTGATGATTGGGGTCTGTTAGATTTTACACCCTTCTTTACGAGTGAATATAAAATCTCACCCGCACACCCAAAGATCTTGAAGGTAAATGAAATTCCTTCAACACAATCTCTTACTCCTTCAAAGTTTAAACTCAAGATGAATGATGATGGAACCTTTAAATAGATGAAGATCTGCCTTCTTGTATAGAAATGACAGCCATTTGTGATAAAATACCATCTAATCCTACTACATGTGATGGTAGTGACAAGGTCTCTTTAGATTTCAACCCCCCTGGGATGGTTGAAACAAAGTTTAACCCTCCTCACCATGATGACAAGAATGATCCTTCTTCTTCAGCACATTTCAACAAAAACAGTCATATGACCTATCCTCTTCCTTCGAACTTGGAGAAGCGTTATGGGCTTGGATTCAAAATTCTTTCTAACAAGGATATAATGGAAATGGGTTAGGATGTAAAGAACAAGGAATTAAGGAACCTATGGATCCAACACTGCACTTGTCTAAAGTAGGTTTAGGTTTTCGGCCTTCTCCTATATTCTCTCCACCATTTTCACAACAAAAAGGATTGCTTCCTACTCGACCTAAATATTCTCTTCTATCTCAACAAGAACATATTTTGTCGAGTCTGCTCAAAGACCGCTTAATCACCCTTCCTACTCCAAAACACAAAAAGATTCAGCAAAATAATCATTCATCACGTCATTATTGTGCATATCATCGAGCACTTGGCCATTCCACTAACGTCGAATGTCGAGTCTTGGGTGACAAAATTCAACACTTCGAATGAGGTTTGGCTCTAACACTTCTTACCACGCTTGATGTAGTCCCTAGAGCACCTTTTCCTCGATCCATTTTATAATCAAGTTGGGGAGGATAATTTGTTATAGGCCGACTCACAAGAGTGGTCCCTTCTTCTCATTTGTGTTATGTTTGTATGTATTGTTATGTCCGTATTGTGATGTTTTGTTGATTGTTAGTTCTCCCTTGGCACCCTTGTTAGCACAAAGGTACAAGGAGTAAGAATGTGTTGTGTCATTCCTCTATATGTATCTTCATTCTTCTATATGTCCTGATGTACAATTTCATTATTTTTCTTTCCAATGATTTAGCATCCTTTCATGTTGATTCAATTTATGTGCATGTGATTTTTCTTCTGTCTATGTGGCACCTTGTAGCAATGCTTGGCAAAATACCATGACTACACAAGCCATTGTGTATCATGCCTATAAGCATCACCTTGGTTTGCTCATCTTGGGGGAAACCCCTTGTCGCAATGTAGCTTTTGAAAACACATATCATTTGGGCATGTGCTTTTAGAAATCTCTCGTGCATGTGTTATATTTCTTCTTCACTCTACCTTAAAGGTAATTGCTCCATGATGGAGTTAGTAATCACTTTAAGGTGGGGGCATATATCATGCTATGAAGCCTTCTCTCTTCTCTCTATCAAAACACTTGTTGATTATCTTTGTTACTCCACTCTCTTGGAAAGGATTATGGAAAGCTTGGAAACAAGATCTCGAGTCTATCTTGTTCTCTTAAGTTGAAGCTCCTTGCATGTTTGGGAGAAGGGTTGTGCTACCAACTAGAGTTTGGTAGTAAGGTTGCTTTGCCTTCTTATTCTACAAGGCTTATTGTAATTCCTCTTGCGAGAGGTGGATTGTGTATTCCTTTGAGTTGAAGCATTTTTCTTAATGTGGATTATGTGTATGATATGTTTGTGCTCCTCCTATGCTGCTCATTTCTAACTAACCCCTGAGCATTCTTCTTTATTGCATCTTGGGGAATGATGTATGGCGATTGACACATCACTTAGATTGAGGTATCCTTTGTCATGCTGACTCAAGCTCTTCTATATTATGTTTCTTGTGGTTGATGTATGATGCGTTTATTCTTATTCTCTATATGATCTTCACGCCTCGCACGTGCCTCACATGTATTCTCTCTATGTGTTCCTTATGTATGTCTCTTAAGTGTTTCGCATGTATTCCATGTATATTTTATGCCTTATGCGTATACTCTGTGTCAAGCGTGTATACTATGTGTATGGCATGTATAATTTGTGTATGACATCTACACTTTGTGTGTTGTGTGTATACATTGTGACTTCTAAAGTGTATGCATTGTGTATATCTTGTTTTATCTCATGTTTTCTAAGTGCTTCATATGTGAGTGAATTATGTCTTATGTGTATGAAATTCATCATAGACTCCAAGAATCCTAAACTTTGGTGCTTGATTACCCCTCAATTGGTGACATTCTATGGCTTCTATGATCCTATGGGTTTGCAAACTTATAATCCTAAGCTTTGGGGCTTAATCACCCCTCAACCTTGGCATAATTATTAGACTTCTATGGTTGTTGTGTTTGAAATTTGTCTTCTCCATCCTTTAGTATGAGTTCGAACGTAAGTTCGTACCCACACTAAAGTGGGGGCTAAATGTTGTGTCATTAAATGTGTATAGTAGCATTTTACACTTAGTTTACCACCCAGGTGGACCTAAAATGTTTACACTCGTTAATTAGGACCTATTATAACACCTTTTTTAGCATTAAGCATGTGATTATTGATACTGATGCACAAAACCTGGAAAAGTAATTATAAGGCAGGGTTAAGCACACTTTAAGTGCATTATCTTGGGAGTTTGGGGCTAAGGGACTAGGGTGGCCAAGCACCCTTGTCCCCTTTTTTAGCCTTGGCCTAATTGATGGCTTGACAACTTGGGACATCTTAAATGGTTCCCAATATTGGCCTCATGTGGATTAATTCTCCAAAAATCATTGAGAATGCATATAAAAGTAATTTATTCTATTTATTTGAACATCTCTAAGCTATCTCTAACATCTTGAAGGATTCTTCTTCTCTCTCATGCACTCTACTCTTCTCTAAAGCTCTATACTATGGATTATTGTTGTGGCACTAACATATTGTAGGTCTTGTGGAGATCTTTCTACTTCTTTGGGCTACACCAACTTCTTGAGTCGAGTTGTGATGCCACATCAAGAATGCTAGGGTTTCCATGCTCATGGTGACTTCTTTCCTTCATGCTTTGTTCTAGCATTCCATTCTACTTCAGATTTGTCTCTTCTCTCCTAGGGCATGTGCTCTTCATCTATCATCTTTTCTATCATGGACGTGAAAACACTATTCATGGAGCTTGATCGAGGCAAGCTCCTAAATAGCACCCAGCCATTTTGCTTCTTGTGTGTGTGCAGCTCAGATCTGGGAGAATTGGTTGAAGACAAGTGAGATGTCCCCAATCTGATTATTATTATTATTATTATTATTATTATTATTATTATTATAATATCCAAATCTGAAAATGCATTTGACAAACTTAACAATAATTTGCATCAAAACACTCAAACTAGCTCACTAGTTTGCACAGGTTGCACACCAAAAATGAACATAAACAACTCCAATATTTTTATTATGATTTTCTAATATAAATGACATCAAATCAGGCCTAAAACATTGATTTACAACATAAACAACTTCTGCAACATTTCTCAGCAAAACCCACAACAAACTATTTCAACTGTGCTGAAATACACATTGTGCATCTCACCAAACATTGCCAAATTACTCTAAAAAGCATGAATAACACATGCAACCTTAGGATCTGAACCAAAACGTAGGAAAACCAACAAGAACATCCACACAATAGTAGTAACACCTATAGCAATCTGAACTACCAAACTGAGAATGAATCTCTACACCAATACTCACTGAAACTGCAAATCCGCACAACACTGTCGACAACCAATGAAACCCCAAAATGCATAAAAGAAATCCAATAATAATTTATTGAATTTTCTGATGCAAAACACATGTATACAAGTCTGATACAATAAATTACCACAGCAGCAAATTACTACATCAAATCTACAACTTCAGCTACACACAACAACAAAATAATGTTGAAATGCACATGTAAAATTCACCCAGCAACCTCCAAACCCCCAGAATGGCATCCACACTTGGAATGGCTGGAAAAAGGGGTTGTGGATGATTATGTATAGTATCATGCACAGAAATCAAACCCTTACACAACAACAAACTCGAACAACACCATAAACTACACCTAAAACACTCAAAAAATGCACTGAAATCCCCTGCAAACATAAACAATATTAAATCTACTACAATCCTTCAGCTCTGATGCAACCTCTGAAGTGAGATTGCTATCTGCAACCCAAGAACACTGCCCTTAGACTGCTAGAAACTCATGTCCACTGGCCACAAGCTTCATCTCCAATGGTTTTCCTGTCCACTGAAGAAATCACAAAGCATCAGCTCTGCAAGAGAAAATGTAAAATCTGCAATAGTCCCAAATGTGTTTTTGGCCTCCAAATCAATAGAGGAGCAAACCCAAATGACCTCCTCTTGGAAAATTAAATAAAATAATATTATTACATCAATTTCCATCCAAAATAGGCCCACCATAATGACCGCTGCAAGATTCCCCACCAAAATTAAATAAAAACTCCATGCATGCAAGCTGCCATAAAAACTGCCAAGGAATATGATAATAATAGCCTGCCACCTAAACTTGGAGGTTATAAATCTTCTCACATGAAATCCCACACCCTTCCTTGGGTAAATAATCCAAAATAATAATATAAAATCAATTATTTGACCCCTTTTATCATAAATAAGAATTAATAAATAATTTGGGCTGAAATAACCAATTTTAAATATAATTATTTTCCAATTTCCATACCTTAGCCCAAGGAAAATATTTTGAATTAAAAAATATATCCTCCAACATGAATTAAATAAGAAGGGGACATGACAAGTCCTCCCTTCTTGAAATTGCTTGTCCTCAAGCAATGTAGACTTAGATTGCTCAAGAACCATTGTGCCAATGTGATAAGTAATGCCATACTTCTCAAAAAGCCTTGATCATGTACCTATCAAATGAGACAACTCTTGCCAAAGAATACAAGGCAATCCTGAAAGCTCAAAATCATATGTGACAATGTCATGAAACCAACCAAAGTATTCGTCCAAACCTTTGATACAACCACTCCAATCCCAAATCCAAACCACATTTCCCAAAAGAAATCTTTTAAACTCACCAATTACCTCCCATTGTTTATAAGCACTAGCATGTGGAAAATCAAATCTAAGACTCATGAAACTTCTCCCAATGATAGAAGTCTGATTTGTGCTGCTATTAGGACTACTACAACAATCATGGCATCCTCTATAACAACAAGTACATCTTTGGGAAATAACAATTATTTTTATCATCAACACACTGAAAAATACATGGCTGAAATACACACTAGTAAGCCCAAATTTTACCTCAGCTTGAGGGATGTTACCTTCAACTTCATTATCTGATCTATAACAAGAAAATATCTGTAGAGGGACAACAAGTATCATCATGTAATAGCAGCAATTATTCCACCCAACTCTAGATATTGACTTTGCAAACCACAATCCCTTTTGGTGGTAATCTATGCACCCCCTGAGTCTAACTAACACAAATCGATCACCCAAAGGTAATTTAAAAATGAGAGTAGAAAATATTGCATCCTCAACTATATTAGGTGACTTATCAATGTGCTTGATAGTTCCCACCTCAAAAAACTTACAAGATAATCTCTCACAACAAGTCAAGTAGTGTCTTGAAACTCTAACTAGGAAAACATTGTCATTGGGCAACTTGTACCTGAGACTCCTGAGACATTTGATGAAGTTATGGGTCTGATTTTTTCTGCTGTTATGACTGTTAAAACAGCCATTACATCCTCTACAACAATAAGTACATATTCCAGAAAGAATTACTTCTTTCTTCTTCACATTGTTGAAATAAACAATACAAAAATGCAAAGTACTAGACCCATACATTACCCCATCTTGAGAGACATTAACTCCAACTTCATGGACTGATCTATAGGAGCCAAGATACCATAGTAAAGCATCTATTAGCATCATATAGTAGCAACATTCATACCACAACACTCTAGTGAACATGTGAAGTGGAGCTTTATAGCAGCAATCTCTAAGGTGCCACCATCTACTCTATGCTACCTGTTGGCATGTAGTATACCTCCAATCCTCTTCCATCAATAACCTTCCTTTCTCTAGTTGAACCCCAAATTTTGAATGTTCCATAGCATGGGACATGAGCTGGGAGAATGTCAAACCAAACAACTCCTCCAAAACTGAATTAGAAAATATGTTATCCTTATTACTGATAATATTCTCAACACAACCATTGCTTCAACACCTCTCTAAGAAATGAGTCTACCTCATGATGTGCCTTGAACTTAAAATGGATATCAATAACGAAGGTATACTCCAATCTATTCACAACATAATTGAAATTTTCATCATGTATCCCATATATACATACAATGATATCTTCATACACATATTTCCAACCTTGGTGAGGAGTGAGCAATGGCTGCAACAAATTCAATAAAAATACAAGATTTACCTCAATTCGATGGAAGATGATGCATTCCTTAGAATGTTTGTGAACTCCCTCCTCAAATCTCCTCCATGAGAATCCCTCTTGGCATAAATTAACTTGCGTCTAGGCTGCAAATAAATCATAACAATCACAAACTTCCCTAAATCTCATCCAAGTTAGTGTAAGGATGGATGGAGTAATTCCCATTAGTAGTGGAGACCTTCTGCTAACATCATTATGTAAGGAGGCTTCCTCCAAATGCACCAATATACTACTGTCCATAACTAAAATCACTAAAATCAGCCATATACCAAAGATGCAATAATTGAACAAAAGATAAACCATGTCACTCAAGGCTCTACCACTTGCAAGATGGTTTGACATAGATAGTATGTGGGCTGAATAGTGTCTGTAACATTGCATTCCTTCAATGCCCATAACAAAGGAGTCTTTGCACATCTCATGTTCACCCACCAGGATGACCTAATGCTTTGCCTCTATGATGCCCATAATTTGTAATGTCTCCTCCTTCATGAATCCTCCATACAACCAAGAGTAGAATACCTATATGAAGCTTGTTCCTGAAAGTACCATGTCATGCTTAGTAATAAAATTGACAATATCAAATTGAGACTTTCTTTCCTTACCACATTCCCATGATAAGCATTTCATTGTGCATGTCTCCATTTGACCATTACCCAAAATCTTATCTTCAAGTGTGGTACTTGGCTTACACAAGTGATTCATAAAATCTAAACATTGATCCTTCATACTATGGTTAGAAAGTATGACAAACCCTATATAAATCCTCATAAACTTCCTTTCAATCCAAATGGAAGAGATGGAGAACCCAATAGTGCCTCTAACTAATTTAATCCTCAAGAGATTACTTGGATCCCATATGAAAACATAATTTTGGGCTTGAATCAGAGAGTCCTCATGCCCTACACTGCAAGTTGTATCCTTCACTCTATCACCCTTCTTAGAATGCTTTCCATGATGACAAGAATTTTGTAGTGACATAGAAGGAGACAAATCTAAAATATTTTCATACCTCAAGTTGCAATCAACATAATCATCCACATTTTCCATAAGAGACCTTGTTGGGATATCCTCAACACCTTCCTTTCTATTACTCAAAACCCCATCTGGAAGTTTAGAAGTAATTGCATGAATCAGTGCATGTTCCTCCATCTTGGCCTCTTCACAACTAGCAAGTGATTCCTTTCCCTCCTTGACTTCATCAATACTTTCCTGACATAAAAAATCATTAGAAGTCAAATAAACATCTTCTATTAACAAAGGATTTTTACCTTCCAACTGCATGCAAGGTTCTTTTCAATGGGTTTCTCTGAATTTAATTTCTCTTCTTCCTTCTGTAAGGAAATTTTTCCTCAACAACCTCCTGACACTCTAATTTTGATTTCTTTTCTTCCTTGATCTTTTGTGGGTCCAATGTATCCATCACCCTTTCTGGTTCTATGGCCTTCTTTTCCGTCTCCTTTCTCTTTTGCTTCTTACCATAAATTTCTAGAATTCTTTCAAATGAAATAGCTGATTTGAGGGCTTCAGATTGCTTGACATAGTCTTCATAACACTTGGACATCTCAACATCTTTAGCCATGACTGTATCTTCTCAATGCTCCGAGGTCTCTCTCACTAAGAAGCATGAATCAAACAACCCTACAGGTTGGAAAGATCATGCTCTGATACCACTGAGATGTCCCCAATCTGATTATTATTATTATATCCAAATCTGAAAATGCATTTGACAAACTTAACAATAATTTGCATCAAAACACCCAAACTAGCTAACTAGTTTGCACAGGTTGCACACCAAAAATGAACATAAACAACTCCAATATTTTTATTATCATTTTCTGATATAAATGACATCAAATCAAGCCTACAACACTGATTTACAACAGCAACAACTTCTGCAACACTTCTCAGCAAAACCCACAACAAACTATTTCAACCGTGTTGAAATACACATTGTGCATCTCACCAAACATTGCCAAATTACTCTAAAAAATATGAATAACACATGCAACCTCAGGATCTAAACCAAAACATGGGAAAACCAATAAGAACATCCACACAATAGCAATAACACCTATAGCAATCTAAAATAGCAAACTGAGAATGAATCTCTACACCAATACTCACTGAAACTGCAAATCCGCACAACACTGTCAACAACCAATGAAACCCCAAAATGCATAAAAGCACTCCAATAATAATTTATGGAATTTTCTGATGCAAAACACATATATACAGGTTTGATACAATAAATTACCATGGTAGAAAATTACTACATCAAATCTACAACTTCAGCTACACACAACAACAAAACAATGTTGAAATGCACATGTAAAATTCACCCAGCAACCTCCAAGCCCCTAAAATGTCATCCACACTTGGAATGGCTAGAAAAAGGGGTTGTGGATGGTGATGTACAGTATCATGCATAGCAATCAAACCCTTACACAATAGTAAACTCGAACAACACCATAAACTGCACCTAAAACACTCTAAAAATGTACTGAAATCCCCTGCAAACACAAACAATATTAAATCTGCTACAATCCTTTAGCTCTGATGCAACCTCTGAAGTGAGATTTCTATCTGCAATCTAAGAACACCACCCTCATACTGCTAGAAACTCATGTCCACTGGCCACAAGCTTCATCTCCAATGGTTTCCCTATCCACTAAAAAAATCACGAAGCATCAGCTCTGCCAGAGAAAATGTAAAATCTGCAATAGTCCCAAATATGTTTTTGGCCTCCAAATCAATAGAGGAGCAAACCCAAATGACCCCCTCTTGGAAAATTAAATAAAATAATATTATTACATCAATTTCCATCCAAAATAGGCCCACCATAATGACCGCTGCAAGATTCCCCACCAAAATTAAATAAAAACTCCATGCATGCAAGCTGCCATAAAAACTGATAAGGAATCTGCTAATAATAGCCTGCCGCCTAAACTTGGAGGTTATAAATCTTCTCACATGAAATCCCACACCCTTCCTTGGGTAAATAATCCAAAATAATAATATAAAATTAATTATTTGACCCCTTTTATCATAAATAAGAATTAATAAATAATTCGGGCCCAAATAACCAATTTTAGATATAATTATTTTCCAATTTCCATACCTCAGCCCAAGGAAAATATTTTGAATTAAAAAATATATCCTCCAACATGAATTAAATAAAAAGGGGACATGACAACAAGTTGCAGAGAGTAGAAGCACATGAGGGGAAGAAATAGGTAAGACATCAGTTTCTGCTAACCTTAACTAGAGTCTAAGGCACCCAAGTGCCCTTGTCCTGGGTAGTTCTACCCCTAGATCAAAGTTCTGACTTGATCCTTGATCTTTTCTATTCATTTGGCTTATGGGTTTTCACTTTCGACAATTTGTTTCACTCCAATCTTTGTCAATTAGGGTTTATTGTCTTCACCCTAGATTGATTGATTGGTTTTAGTTAATTTCTTCTCTATACAATAAAAGGGTAGAACCCCTGTAGTTTGGCTCTCCTTCTTAGGTAGAAGCCAAGCTCAGTTTATGTCCTAATGTTTTGTAGAAGAGGGTTTGACCTAGTTTGATCTATTGAGCTAGTCTCTCTTTTCTACATAACACAAGAATCCCAAAATCAAACTCAGAAGTAAGGTTTGAGATGAATCCAATTTGGAAGGGATTCACTAGTTAGCTTGGAGAGTTGAAATGCATTGGCTTGTTTGCAACTGGTGATAATATATGGGCTGCTCCATAAGGCATCGAACTTGGAATGCCTCTTAGCCTTAGCTTTGTCTTTATCCCATTGCAACACTAAATCTCCCTCTTGGAAGACTCTGTCAACTGATTTTCTATCAAAGGTCCTCTTGAATTGATCTTTGTGGCTTCAAGAGTCCTCAGGGCAGTATTCCTCTTCTCTTCTAGCTCCATCAACTCATCAAATCTCACTTTCATGGCATCACTTTCCAGTAGTTCAAACTATTGTGCAAGCTCAAGGGAAGGCAACTCTAGTGATAATGGAAGTTTTTCTTCCCTTTCATACACAAGAATGAAGGGTGAATTGCCAATCGCCCTCTTGGGAGTGATTCTATTAGCCCAGAGAGCTACTTTCAACTTGGAATGCCAAGTTCTTTGGTTATCTTCAATTGTTCTCTTGATGATTCTAATCAGGTTTTTGTTGGTAGACTTAGCTAGGCCATTCCCTTGAGGATAGTAGTTGGAAGATGTCTTCAAGTAATTCCATATTTAAGTTCCCATTCATAGATTTTTGTGCCTACAAAGGCGTTAGCATTATCATAAATAGTAGTGAATGGGATACCAAATCTTGTAACTATACCTTCAAGGAAATCTCAAATGGAGGCCTTTGTGGCATCCCTCAAAGCAACTACCTCTGTCCACCTTGTAAAATAATCAATGGCTATTAAAATCCACTTGTGGTCGACACTGGATGGTGGATTGATCATTCCAATGAAGTCTAAACCCCATTGGGAAAATAACTGATCATTCTAGATTGGGTGCAGGGGAAGAGTTGCCAACCTCTATGTTTCTGCTAATAAGGCACATTCCTTGCAGCTTCTTACCCATCTATGGGCATCTTTGAACAAGTTGGGCCAGTAATAACCAACCCTCATAATTTTTACAGCAGTTGTCCTTAGTGAAAAATGGCCACCTGTAGGGCCATTGTGGAATTCTTCCAACACCCTACTGGTTTGATTTTGCTCTATGCATCTTAAAAGAACTCCATTGATGTATTTCATAAATAGGACACCATCAACAAGGACATAGGGGATGGATTTAAGTCTGAAATACCCCCCTTTGGCTTGATCCAGGCCATTTGGGCATTTACTTGAGTGTAGAAAGGTAGCCATGTCATGATACCAGTCAGTTGGGGTGTGAAACTCAGTTGGTTGGATCTGCTCAAGGGCATACACTGTATCATTTCTAGCTCCAATGTCTTCTGGCATATGCTCACACAATCCCTTACCTCTTACCAAATTGGTGATGTTGATATTCACATCATATTCCATGACTTTTGTTATCTACCCAGCTCTCTTCTTATTGAGATCTCTGCTCAAAAGAAACTCCTTCACATCGGGATGGTTCACCATTAATTATATTTTTCTATTTAAAAGCATGTGCTTGAACTTTTAAGAGCTTTCACTACAACAAACACTTGATTTTCAACAAAATCATACCTGAGCTCATTATCTTTGAGGGGCTGGCAGAAAAAAGCAATTGGCTGCTTCAATTTTTCTTCATTTTGTTGTGTTAGGACTATTGATATACCCTCCTTGCCTCCAAAATCATAAAGGATAAAATCCTTTTCATAATTAGGGTTCACCAACATAGGAGCTTGTGCAATGGCCTGTTTGATAGCTTCAAAATTGTCCTTGCCTTCTTCTGACCATGTGAAAGCAACATTTTTCTTTAGCATGAAGGTGAGAGGTTTTGCTATTGAAGCAAAACTAGGTATGAACCTCCTCACAAAATTGATCTTGCCCAGGAAGCTTTGAAAGCCCTTCTTGTGACTGGGAAGAGGAAGGGACATAATTGCACTGGTTCTTTTTGGATCAATGGCAAGTCCTTCTTTTGAAACTACATGTCCCAACAATTTACCTTCTGGGACAACAAATACACACTTCCTTGGATTCAATGATATGCCATGTTCTTTGCATCTTTCAAAGACTTTTCTTAAATGACCTAAATGGTCAGCTACATGCTTAGAATACACAGTCAGATCATCAAGATATACTAAAATAATATCATTGATTAGGCCTTTCAAGGCCAAATCCATTGCTTTTTGGAAGGTTGCCCCGACATTAGTCAATCTGAAAGGCATCTTTTGGTAAGCCAATGTACCCCATTTGGTGGTTAAGGTCATTTTATACCGATCTAATTCTTTTACAAGAATTTGATTATACCTTGAGTAGCCATCTAAGAGTGAAAACCTTTCAGCTCCTGCCACTGTTTGTAAGATCTGTTCCATTGAAAGAAGCGAGTAGTGGTCTTTAAGAAAGGCCTTGTTTACGTCTCTAAAGTCCATGCATAGTCTAATTTCCCCATTCTTTATCCTAACTAGGACTAGGTTAGCCACCTAAGAGGAGTGTTTGATTGGATTAAAAAAATTGGCCTCTATGAGTTTGGACAGCTCTTTCCTCATCAATGGCTCAATTTTGGGATTGACTGGCCTTTATTTTTAGTGAACAGGTTTTGCATTGGGATCTAAATCAATAGTATGTTGAATTAAACCACAATCAAAACATTTTAGATCCCTATAATCCCAAGCATTTAAATCATCAAACTCATTACAAAGCTCAACAAAACCTTGTCTTTCAGCTTGATCACATGCCTTTCCATGCTTTAGAAATATGCCCTGTGTAATCTCCACCTCTTCATAGTCTTCTTTTTTGATTGTCATGTTCATTTTCTCCCTTTTAGGTTGATCATTAGCACCAAATATGTTCTCCAGAGTGATCAATCCCTTGGGTAACTTGTTAGTCTTTAGCTGGATCACTTGATCACCATACAACTCTTAAAATTTTGACTAATTATTAGTAGCAAACTCTACTTCTTCTTGCAAGAAACTAACAATTTGCTAGTCATTTTCAAATACGTGCTAGTTGAACATATTATCAGGTACAACAGGTCGCACGACAACCTTCAAATATTGATTTGAGTTTTGTTTGACATTCTTGGGAATGTCAAACTGGGCACCAATTGTAGTCAGCCTGTCAGCATCTTTGTTTCTTTCTCTAGGCATTGCATAGATATTGAAGGCATCAAATTCTCCAATCAAATCCTCGGATCTGTGTTTATATGAATTCAACAAGTCATTCCTTGAAGCACATTGTGATATGATTTGGTAGACAACCAACTCATTGTCACCGAATACCTATAAAAATTTTATTCCTCTTATGTGCCAGTTGCATGCCTTGAATCAAGGCCTCATATTCGGCCACATTGTTGGTACAACTGAATTGTAATATGGAAGTAGAGAAATAACTCTCCTTTTGGGGTGAAACCAACACTACACTAGCACCTGCTCCATTTTTGCTCCTGGAGCCATCAAAATACATTTTCCAAACCCCTCTTGAATCTTCTTTTGACTTTACAAGGTTAGGGATGATGACATCTTCATCGTGGATACAATATGTACCCATCCTTGTTTCCTCTACATGATCTAGGGGATCAAATTGAAAATAGTTTTCCCATTCATCAAGTAGTATATCTACCTCATGCATGATGTTGTCATCCTCTACATCATGGATTGTGCAGTTCATGTTGGTAGGGTTAGGGGAGTAAGGCTCTATATGATCTTTGGCAATATGCTTAGTCTTAATGGTCACCTTAGTGCCATACCCTGTCCTAGACAACATATGGGACCAATCTGTGGATAGGTATCTGCCTATTTTAGCAGTGAAATCTCTAGACAAGCATATACCAAAGTACACAGGGAGATCAATGACTGAAATGTCTTGTAGAACAGAGCAGCCAGGGCATGTATGTAGGGTAAGATTCAAATATTTAACAACACCTACTATCTTAACAACAATACCATCTAGTTGCACTATCCCTTTATTCACAGGTTCATATTCAATGCCTAATTGATCAGCTATATCTTTAGGCATAACAAAACTACTATCCTCGGAATCAATCATGAATTTTGCAACATTTTGTCACCAATGATTAGGTAAACATAGAAGGGAGGGGGCTTACTGATTTTTCTTGTGTTTGTCTCCTCTTTTGGTTGGCACATGTTTACTAGGGCGACTGCTTTTTCTTTTATTATCTCTTTGGCAGGTTGATTGAAGCTTGTTAAGGCTTCTTGAAGTAAATCCCTTTGAGCTGGGATTAACAGGGCATCCCACATAGTGACATTCAGGTTAGTCTTTTTCATCTGATCAACTATGTTGAAAGGGATATGACTAACCTTTTGGGATACCTTTGTAACAACAGTGTCAACTTTTGATTATTGACTGACCTGAGGTTATTGTTCTGGAACTGGATTTACTCTACCAACAACTCAACCTACTTGTGTTGAAGGAGTCTTTGCTATTACACTTTCATTTGTAGCTATTGGGGATGTATGAGAGGTAGATTCTTGACCAACTCTAGGAACTAATGCATCCTTAGTCGCTCTTCTTCTTGCTCTTGTGTTGTATGCTATCGGGTTCGTACTTTGATTAACACCACATAAGTCATCATGTGTCTAATTTACCAAGGTATAATTGTTTTGCATTTGTTCTTGTCCTCCCCCAATATCTTGATTGGAACCAGGCTGCTACTCTGGATGAATTGATGAGTTTTGCACTGTCAAATCCTGATTGAACAGTCCGCTTTGGCATAAATTTTGATCATAGGGCTGATTACATGGATGGCACCAATCACTGTCCTAAGCTAGATTGTTCTATATAGGCACAAGAGGTCTGAATGTGCTTGCAACATTGGGATTGATGGCATTTACAGACCTGATATAACTACGTTGATTTTTCCTTTGTACATTTATCTGATAAGGCTACCTATTATACTAGTGAGCCTGATTGAAGGGTTGATATGACCTATTGGGTTGGGTTTGTTGTCTCTCCATTGCTACTATTTTATTAGTTAATCTTCTTCTTGTGGCATCCTTATCCTCTAATTGCTTGGTTGAAGGGATAACCAGAGGAAATGTAGGGGTGATCGCTGTAGGTATTGGTGCCATGACAGGATGAATGATAGGTGCATCTAGAAATAAGGGCATTGGAGTTTTTGGAGCAATCTTCCCAACTTGAATCAGAAAATTCTTTGCTCTTATTGCTATTTCATATGCATTTGGGAAAACAATCCCTCCTATAGATTGAATCATGACAACAATATTAGGATTTAAAGACTTCAAGTAATATATAAAGGTAGTATTAGGAGAGGGCTTCACCAACAATGGAATCATGTCCTATGGCTTTTGAGATCTATAGTTGAAGTTCACCATAAACTCATGGGGGGCCCTTTTGATTGTTGCTAATTGTTCCATCAGAGACAGGTGGTCACTTTTATCTTCAAAGTGTTGGTAAAGTCTTGTTCCTAAATCATCCCAATTATGAATGGAGTTAGCTGGAAGACCCTTGTACTACTGGAGGGATTTTACTTAAAAGGAAGAAGCCAAAAGTCTCAAAGCAACATTGTCTTTAGTGACATTGTGGACCGAGCACACACTAGCAATATCTTGGATATGGTCAACAGGTGTATTAGAGTTTTCGCCATTAAAAAATGGAATAGCTTTCAGAGCTAAAGTAGGAAAATCATCATATTGTGCTAGTTTGAGAGGGCTTCCCCTATTGAAGGTGACAAAAGGAAGGTTTCTTTCCATATTGGGTGTATTCAAATTAATTCTAGGTATATACATGGTTCTTTTTGAATACTGGAGTCTAATAGGAGGGGGTGTGGATTGGGCTCTTGAAGGAGATGAAACAACACTCATATTACCTCTCATAGGGGACCTAGATAATCTACTTATTCTTTTTAAATCAATAAAATATAGCTCTACGAATTGGAAATTACCTAAAGAAGAAGCTCTAGTCTACACTCCAGGCATGAAATGTTGAACTAGTTCGAATAGGAGACCAGCAGTGTCGCCAAGTGCTTGTTGAATGCTTCCACAACAATAAATGAACTAAGAACAAGACCAAATCTTCTCAATTTATCTCTTACTCAGAGAAGAGGGTCCCATTGGGCATGCCAAAAACTATTTTCACCTGGAATTGCACCTTGCTCGAAGCCTATTCAAGCATTCCAATGACACGATGGGATTAATCTCAAGGTGTGGGACCTTGCAGATGAGATCAAACCTTTAGAGAAGGATGGTTCCTCATTTTAAACTTAAGGTTCAGAGAAAATAACTAAATCTAATGCTACTGATCACAAGGAAAAGGGGAGAGAGAAACTAGAATAAAAAGGGGTGATGCACTAGATTTAAGGTGTTTAGTTGGACCCGAATTAATAGAACAATGATCTCAAAACTGAAACAAATTCACACGGACTCATAGAAGACATCACATAGGTTTGGGTAGAAAGATAAAACTATGAAATGGACCATTTTACCCACAATACACAACTTGCATCTATCAAATAAACACAATGCAAATCTGTAGACAGGCAAAATAGTAGTTTATATTGATCATGAAGGCTAAGAAGCCATTACAAAAGAAGAAAGATTCATTACACAAAGATATAATCAAAAAATGAGAACTCCCATTCATAGGTGAACTAAAAATGGAGACTTCAAAGGCTCAAAATCAAGCACAATGCATCAAATACATACAGTTCTAGGAGATATCACAATATTTGTTGCTGTAATAAATCTTCTGCTTGTGTAGTGACCCAGGAAAACAACCAACAACAATACATCTCAAATAAATGCATATATAGCTTTTCCATCACTATGCAACCTCAGGTGTTGAAAATCAGTCAACACGTATGCCCATGCTACATTAAAATCTGGCCCAGAGGCCCTGTCAAAACCTACAGATTGGAAGAATGCCCATGCCTTAGATGTTGAACACAATTAGGTGCTGAGAGGGGCTTGAATCAACACACACTAAAAGCTTAAACAGATATTTGTAGATAAAATTGGATAACTTAGAGAATAGAAATAAAATTATGCAACACAAGAACACCATGATTTTTACATGGAAAACCCTAAAACAAGGAAAAACCATGGTGAGTGTTAGTCACAATAGATTATGCTCACTACAAAAATGTTACAACTTTGTTTTTGGGCTGCAACCCAAGGAAGCTACTACTCCCTATATTTTGTGCTTACTACAATTACAACTTTGATTTAGGGTAAAAACCTAAGGAAGCTACTACTCCCTAAATATTCTGCTCACTACATTTAGGATTTACAAGAATAAATATATGGACTACTGCAAAGTAAACATCTGACTTATGCTGATAATGCAGTCTTCCTTTTTTGCTTAAACATGCCTTCAAACTGATTCTGCACACTTCATATCTTGCACTCTGCTCTATCATATTCACTCACATCTCTACATCACAAATGAATTTGATCTTCTATAAATATCCTTCGCAACACTTCAAAACATTGATTAGGTCAGCATCATAAACATCATTGGATGAAACGTGTAACTCTTCAAAGGTCAGCCTCAATACATTCAATATGATAAGAAAACTTGTTGTAGACCTCAGGACTCCATGAAAGGGATCAAGATACATCTCTCCATATCTTCCAAATTTAAAGCAATTAATTAGGATCCATCGCACATACCAGAGACTTAACCTGTCAGCTCAAATTGCTCAAAACTGTTAACTGTTCATCTTCATGCTATCGGGGAGAAGCCAAAATATCCATATGGACTAAGAATTCAATCATGTACAATCTAAACATCATCCATTTACCTTTTTGCTAAAGTATCATATCAATCTATACATCCGCAAAATAAGAAACATGATGAACTGTAGGAAACAGAGCATTCCAGACCACATGTGACACTTCATAACTCAAGATATAGCATTGCGATGCAGTACAAACCTTGAAACCTTTAGGAATGAACTTAAACATCGTTATATACTCCTTAAATCCGCACATCTTCATATTAAAAATTTTGTAGGAATACAAAAGCTTGACTAAGGTAAACTGGAGTCCAGAGAATAGTTATGCCTAATTCTTCCCTTATTGGCTTAACTACTTGATGCAATACAAGAAAATACAAAATATCTGCATGTGGATCAAACCTGAGATATATTGGAACATGTAAGACTTTCGCACAAACTTTTATGTCTGATCTACATATATTTCATCTTCTGCAAAAGCTCAAACATGTGTATTTAGGCTTCGGAACAGTCTATATTACCTCTGTCACTTGATTGCTGATTTTGCTGACCACCATACCACTTAATACTTCATCATAGAATTCCTTATACATCTTTGATCCTGACCTTAGAACCACATGACAAAATAATGTCTTCCAAAAGAATACAGAGCATTCCAATAAGTCTCCACCATTGCTTTTCCTTGTCTAAGCAGTAACCAGTACTCTCTCCCTTGTAACTTTTTTCTGCTAACGATATGAAGACATGAAAACTTGGATATATCATTTCAATACCTAGATAGACTTGTCTTCAGAACCGCAAGACCAAGTCTTACTCTACAGATAAATGTGGACCAAACCACTGTGATTCTAACTTAGGATATGCACTGTGAATGCCTTAGACAGATTGTTGCTACTTATCATTAAGTGTGGTACACCAAACTGATGAGATATACATGTAGGTATACTGGAAACATGCTAGGACATGAGTATTTACCTTTGCATCATTCTCAAACACAAAACTAATCACCGCACCATACTTAGACTGTTTTCTCTTCTCCCAAACTAGTTTTACTTCACCTGCTAAGTCTTCTGGACAAACAAGCCTTTGAAATGCTGACCCCTTGACTTCAACTGAGTTAAACCATCTCTCTCAAATCTTCCATTAATCATCAACTTCTCCATCTTCTGTACAAGTTTGATCTTGTATTGTCATCTTTTATGAATGTTATGTTGACATCAATGACAACACATATTGCTAACACTGGCATACCTACAAATTTTGTAGAAGAAGATTGTCCACACATTTGGGTACCTGACGTATTAATGAGGGAAGGTGTGAATCCTTGGAAATCTATCTCCTAGTACATGCATTACCTGTTTCATCCACTTTGTCTTCCCTTTGTACTGGCACATTGAAGATCTTCATTGTTTCAACCACCTATATAACTTTGGCCTACAACACTAATTGTTGGGTACCTCTTCATCCTGCAACAATGGCGTGATTTTAGGGATTTAGGTAATCGTGCCCCTTTTATGAATCTTTTACAACACTTTAAAAATATTTCATATTTTGAATATGCTTCAACATCTTGGGAGAATTTGAATTTCTGCTTGATTTTC
Source organism: Cunninghamia lanceolata (assembly GCA_027924645.1). Taxonomy (NCBI): domain Eukaryota; kingdom Viridiplantae; phylum Streptophyta; class Pinopsida; order Cupressales; family Cupressaceae; genus Cunninghamia; species Cunninghamia lanceolata. The sequence goes on from BSBN01000806.1 coordinate 1,391,195, forward strand.
TATCTGCTTTTATCTTCTACTTTCACCTTATCGGCCCCCTCGACAATCAGTGAACCATCTAGTTCACAAACTATCCACGCTGTCCCTTGTTTCTCTTCTATCAGTGAAATTCTCCCTTGCTGAACTACTCCACTTTGCTCTTTGTTGCTTCCTTTTCTGTCAACAAATCACCCTATCGACGACCTCAAGAAATTGCGAACCGATCGATGAGTTTGCAATTTTGTCGATTCATCGATTTCTTCCTTTCTCCTCTTCTTGTTTCTTTGCTTTTATCGACGAAATCACCTTTTGGTGAACCATCTCCCTTAGCTAATTTCCTTCTTTTTTTGCCAACGGGTCATCCTATCAGCAAATTGACCAACTGGCGAACCTTTCAGTCAGTGAACTTTTGAGTTCATGAACCACTAAGTTCACTGACAAGCATTTAGTCTTTCTCTTTTGACCTTTCTTGACAAGCATTTAGTCTTTCTCTTTTGACCTTTCTTCTACTTTAATCAGCACCTTCTTCTTGAAACTTCCCCCTTTGGTGGTGATTTCTTCCATCGATGTGTTGGTTTTTTCCTAGACTGGATGCTTATTCCCAGATTTCCCTACAAGGTAGCCATCAATGATCAACAGGATCTCTGGGCCAGGGGCCAACAGTGTAGGAGATAGACTCTATATTTTATCTCCTCTTCTTCTTCAGGCTTTGCAAAACCTAGGGGGGTATTCCCTACTCAACATCCATGAGGATATACATACAAGGCTGGGATGCTGACAGAAAGCAGATAAGCCCTCCTGTAAGTAGACCAAAACTGTAAGATAAGAGCAAAGGGGCTAGCTTTGGGCCTATTTGCAGTTGTAGATAGAGGACTGAGGATCCTAAAACTAATTCTAATGTCCTAATGGCTGTTTTAGAGTTTGGTTTTGATTTTATATTTGGATGCAAAGCTGGACATGGTATATAACACAAAGACAAAGCTAGATCGGTGCCTATCCAGGGCCTGGAGTCAGTAGACATACACCTGTGAATGATATGCATGAATAACTAAAACTGGATTTCAGGGGGATACATATGATACCTGCCTTACAGATATCTCCCAATATAGAGTGTTAAGCTATCTATACTTATGGCATCCCTACTGCAGTATACCCTTCCCAATGTTCAATCTGAGAACAATTTAATCTACCCCTTGAGCAGAAGTTAAGAGATCAGACATTCAACACAGGAATTCTATGTTCTAGAGTCTCAAACATTGCTTAAATATCCAGACTTAGAAGAAAGATACATGCAATATTGGAGACAGAATTAACAAAACACATGCTAACATAGCATTTCTCATATAAAATTAACCATGAAATCAGTGGATTCATGCAAAAACGTACAACAAGAGATACATAAACTCACAGGTTTTGCTGTACAGAGCAACCAAA